>BSEG01000008.1:37890833-39141666 GCA_036245055.1 Diospyros kaki
TGGTGGTTATCGAGGTGACATCAATGAGCAAGCATGGTGGTGCAAATTGTGTGATGAAGCCAATGGCTTGCAATAGGAGGAAGAGTAGGAGCCAGCATCGACATTGACATCAAAAGGAGCAATGGGATCAGTCAAAGATGGCAATGGGAGACAAAAGGGAAGGGTTGAGCAAAGGGCAAGGTAGAAGAACTGAAACATTGGTTCACTTATTCCGTTTTGTCTGTTCTTCTTCTTTTTAATTTTATACTAGGCTGAAGATGATGTCATTTTATAATTTCGGTCGATTTGGTTAGTTTGGTTATTTCTAACCCTAAAACCAAACCAATATTGAAAAACTAAAATTTCTAAAAAAAAATAAACCAAACTGAATTTTCATAAAAATCAAATTGAACTAACAATTTCGGTTTAGTTATTTTGATTAGATCAAAATTTTGCACACCCTTACTGGCAAGGCAAATAGATATAGATATAAAATGCTCGACGAAACAAGCCTAACCACTAACAATCTTTTTTTATCTTAGTGCAATTGATGGTAGTTATCGAATTGTATATTAAAATGAAATTCAGTTATCTTTTGATTATAAATTAAAATTCAGTGATCTTTTTAAATCTTACTGTAAAATTTAGTGAACATTTATATCATTTAGTTCTCTAATAAAACCACCACAACAAAGCCTAATAATACGTACCTTGGGCTGTCCTCCCTTTTCTCGCCACCAAACAGATTGGATGATACAAACTCACATAAATTGAGAAGTTATGAAAGCTTACGTAGCTACAATCACTTGTAAAGCTAACTTCTTTAGCTCTTCATGAACAGGTACAACGTTCGGTATGTCCTTTGAGTATGATAAGCTCTCATTGCATCTGCTCCAATACGGTACAGTTCCCTAATTCCACATAATGCCCATTGATTCATCAATTCTAACATTTTTCGTCGCTATAAATAATATTTTTTTTGGCAAAAATAAACATAACTGTAGGTGTAAAGAGAGCATTTCAGTGTTATAAACCAATGTTAATAAAATGAATTTTCAAAATATCGACAGAAATAGTACCTTTCGCACATGTAAAGCTTTTTGTACAGCATCCTCATTTGCCCAGGCATGGGCGAATATGTACATATAGGTCTATAAGAGACGTAAAGAGCAAGTAAATTTCAAAGCAAATCCATTCTATACAAGCACATTTATATGTTTAAGTATTGATTACATCAAAACCCATGCAATTGGCCACCATTGGTTGTTTTTTATTTTTATTTTTTCTAAAATTAAAGGAGAGAGCAAAAGAATAAAGGATAAAGTAGTTATTTTGTTCATCTGTTTAACAGAAAACTAGGTTATTACTATTTTTGAAACGTGAGAAGTAGTTCTTGCAATAACATCAAATCTCAAAGGTGATTATTGCAATTTTTTTACTTGAAATTAGATAAATTATACCCAGACTCCATGTGGTTTGAGTCATTTGAAATGAGATCTTTTGTGATTTAAAAATATATTTGAAGATCCTTATAACTTACCTTTCTACTCGAACATCTCATCCTAAGACATTTTTAAATTTCTATGGTTCAAAAATATTTTTTTTCTATGAGTTAATATTTTTGCTCGAAAACCTCATCTAGAGATATTTTTAAACCATATAAAGGAGGAGTGAGCAAAAACATAAACCACAAAAACATCTAGGTACTTCTTTTATGCTATAGGTGGCTTCTATACAAAAAGTCCAAACCACAAGAAATCTTAGTGTAATTTACTCTTTAAAATTTACACAATAAAAAAATAAAAACGAATTAAACTATAACCACTAAACACCTTCAAGGTGGGCCTTTATTAAAACATTTCTATATATATATATATCCTTTTATTTATCTTGCTTAAAAACAAAAATTAACTATATTAAAAACATTTGAATTCATAACCCTTGAACAATAACAGGCTTTTAAAATAATTCTATCACTATATCAAGACTCATGTATAGGATAGAAAATCCCTCTAATATATATATATATATATATATGTATGTAGAGAGAGAGAGAGAGAGAGAGAGAGAGAGTAGTTACTGGACATGGGTGGTTTGAGGAGCGTGGACGAGAGGAAAGGAAATGAGAAAGGACATGATGATGGTGTTCTTCAACTTGAAGCGATCTTCTTTCTGCAGTTTGTCCTAATGGATCACTTTGAGTTTGAGGAGACAATGTTTGACACTTGGGTTGCAAAATGTCATAAATAAACACATCTTTTGTGCACTGTCAATTCCAACATCAACAATTAGTGGATATATATATAAATACACACATTATGGGTCCTGATTAAGATTCTTGATCCCATTCGCATGAAGAATCATTATCCATATATCATTTGTTGGTGAATGCATGGCATAAGTAGAATTCAAGAAGAAGAAGAAGAAGAAGAGATAATGTATATATTGCAGCTATGTGATTAGCTCTAACCTTTGTTATCTCGGCCATGGCTATCGTACAAGCTATGTTTGTTGGGTCTGCACTTGTGTAGCTCTCATTGCAAGCCCTCTTTGCGTTCTGAAAAAAGTATTCATTAAAGGGTAAGTTATAAAATAACCAAAATGAATATCTTATTTTTTATTTTAAACCTGATTTTTAATTTTATTAATTGGGTATATATCATTTTATTTAATTTTAATTCTAAATTACCATTTATTATTGTTATATTTTATCGTTAATTGCTCAGATGACCAACTATGATTCCTTCACTATATTTAAACTTGGATTGTACCAACCCTATTGGGCTTGGCTCAAACAGGAGCTCAACGGCTCGATGCCAGGCCCGACCTCGTGGCACGGCCTTGGCCCGATGTCAGGACAGTTGCACTGGCATCTTCATCATTTCATCGCATTTATTATAGGTGTAATACTTGAGATTTTTGAAACTATTGTTCTTGAGGAGATGAAACATTTCAAAGAATAGGTTTAGGGGTAAAAGTGTAGTTTCCAAAAAGTCCAAGGCAAGAGTGCAATAGCACAAAGGCCAGGCTAAAGTATAAAAATGCAAAAGCTTTAGGGCCGAGGTATAATTGTTGAAAACCCGTAACGGGGTTACTAGAGAAACAAATCAGCTAAACGGACCGTTAAAAGTCATGATGAGGCTTGCATATCAAGGCGCATAGGTGGAGCGGCGTATGGTAGAAAACTATTAGTCATTTGAAGTCATGATGAAGCCTCATTAATGACCTCGAGGTGGCGATATGGGATTAGCCGGAAAACTTTATAAATAGGCCTCAAGTTTAACCCAAAGCCATTCCAAGTGTGTTTCGAGCCAAAATTAGGTTGATTTGAGGTGATTTGGGGTGAGGAATATGTTCTTGAAAGTGAGGGAGAAATTTTGGAAAAAAAAATAGTGAAATCAGTGAAAAAACAAGAGAGAAATGAGCCCCGTAAAAAAATTTAAAGCTTTACCAGAATCTAGGCCGAAACTATCGAAAAACAGCAAGGTAAGTTTGGTTTAAGCTTATAATCGAGTAAAGGGGAAAGAAAGGAAGTTGTAGGAACAAAAAGGGTTGAATCAGAGCTAAAATGAGGGAAAAAAAGGCCAAAAAATTAAGACTATCGCATCATCTCCGGAGAAAATGCCCAGCGTGTGCAATGCAAGTGCCGATCCTGCTTGTGAGTGCAGACGCGTGGCTTATCTTCAACTTTCAAATTTGTATCATTTTATAACGTTATTTCGGTCGATAGATTGAATAGTTTGCTTATTCAACCCAACATTTTAATCTTATTTCCTTTAAAGACTCTACAAGTATATCCGATTTATGCTATCATATTATATTCAAATGTTCAATAGAAGTAAAATATAATTAAAATATATGGGATGGTTAAATGATTGGACCGGTGATATAGCCTCGTGGCCAAACGGTCCAAGTTAGAAGCCTTACTTTTTTTGGATTACGCGCCCTCACTTGTGCCCCTCGCGAACCTGCTCCTGGATCATCACGAGGGAGGTAAATCGAGAAATATGCTTAAGTGGTCAGGGTTTAAAGTTGCGTCTATTAACACTTACCAATGACCACCCCTAGAAGGAATTGCTTCTCTCAGAAATCGATTACACGCTAGCAGTCTTTAACATGACTGCATCTTTACAACCCCCTATTTTACCACTTGATTGTGCCCCTGGGAGGAAGTTAAAACCCTTACTTCCAGTTGGTTATGGGTTGGAATTGCCTTGAAAGCACCATTTTATTTTAAGTTGAATTTTGTCTCTAAGGTCAACTTCCTTCCGTCTCCAAATTGTCTCTAATAGGGATGAAAAAAATTTCCTCAAAATCTATTTCTAAAATCTTTTTTTTTTGGGTAGCAATTAAGATAAATTGATCTTTTTGCAAGTTGTTAATTAGAGTCAAATATAATTATTAGAGACAAAATGATATATATCTCTAAATATAATATTATGTGCCCCTAAATCATTTAATATATGTCTTCTATAATAATAATGTATCACTAAAAGTATAATTAGTGACACTAGCAAATACGTTAGATTGCCCTATTTGCCATATGTGCACACTATATGCTTGCATTTTCAATTGTATCTTTAGCAACAGTTGTTATTTCTAGAGTTGCCTAATAAATCATTTGGAATCATTCAATTAATTTTCATCTCAAATAACTAAATTTGCTTGCCTTTGAAAGACAAATTTGTTAAAGTGACTTGGTCAATTAATACACGAATATTAGATCAATAGGAAGAACTTTACTCGTCAACTAAAATTGTGTAAACTTAGTCTCCTCTTTGACTAATTTCGTTATCTAACATAATTTGTCACATTAGTAATTGATGTATTATGGGCAAGATTGATGTATTATAGACAAAAATTCATTAAAAAATAAAAAAAAGTCCAAAAGTGCAAAATAATTTTTTTGAGATAAAAATATGTAAAATTCCCTTTTAGGGGTCCCTAAATAAAATACAAATAGGATAACTTCAATGTCTAAAAATTTCTCTGAGAGTTCTATAAAAAGATAAACATTATTTATAAAAATTATAATTTTAGTAAATAATAGAATATTAGGACAAACATTATTTGTAAGAATTCTAATTCTAGTAGATCCCAAAATGCCAAAATAGACACTATTCATAATAATCTTAATTCTAGTTGATCTCGAAATGTTAGGATAAACGTTATCTATAAGAATCCTAATCCCAATGAACCTCAAAATATTAGAATAAATATTATCCAAAAGAATTCTAATACTAGGAGATTTGAGAAAACTCAATGTTCCTCTACAAATAAATGATCTCTCATTCCAAAAGAGATACGACTCTAATATTAGTTTTAATACAACATTTGTATTTTTAGTGTCTGAGTTAAGTATTGGAGAGTTTGTGTGAAAACTTTCCTGCGCTCTCTAATTGTTCACTTTCTTACAAAATTTAAATGACTTGACGATGACGTTTCAAGTTAATAAATTCATTATTGTGTTTGTGTGACAACACTAATCAACTGCAATGGTTCTAAAACAGAATCTAGGATAGGAATGAAATCATAAATTACATATATATCCAAATTAATAAAATTTAAAGCAATGGTTAGATCATAATTTTTTTTAGCAATTATCCATCCTTAAACAACATCAATCAGTACATTCTCATGAAGCTAATACAAAGTTCTAAACTATGATTGGTTTTCTATCATGAAGATAATTATAGTTTAAGGTAGCGTTAGTTAAAATAAGTAAGATAAGATTGTATCAACATAAACTTGGAATACTTTTCAACTAAGATATGAAATGGTGAAAATAACATTGAGAAGCATTCTAAAATTTCTATTAGACCGTTAAGTTTTTTAAAATGCATTAAGTATATGAGTTATTTTTTTTATATGTAAAATATCAGATAAAATTATCTAGAGAGAGAAATTTTTTTCTAAACATAACTAAATAAGAAGTCACATAACTTCTTTTCATTACGTTCTTAGATAAATTTAACAAATATAATAAAAAATACTTTTATTTGTAATACTTTTTATATTTTATTTTTTTCAATCTATATTTGAATTAACAAACACTACTTAAGAAAAAAATTAAGAAACATACAATTAATTAATTAGAATAGGAAAGGCTTTAAATACCTCATAGATCTCATCTGAAATAAGGGACATCCTGTGAGCAAAGTCGACTCTCGAGTCCTCATCCATTATGACATGGGTGGCAGGGCTCCCAAGAAACATCCCCTGACGACAACAATATTATATATATTTTCATAATTAATTATTAATTGCTTCATGACATTTTCAGCCTCACACTGTAAATATGAACTTACCTTGAGGTTCATGTATGGCCTGCCACCATTTTTATTACCTTGAAGAACATCAAACAAAAGGATCTTATTTTTCATTAGAAAAAAAATATATATATATAAATATATATAGTATATATGTACTTGTGTGTGAGGTTACCATCTGCAATTTGCTTAGTGATCAATGGAATCGTTATCCCTGAATAAGAGTCTCCCGTCACAAATAATGGAACTTTGAGATATTGCGGGTTTTCTTCAAGCCACTAAAAACGATGATTAATAATTTAACGTAACACAACAAAGGTCATGAGTTCAAAATATACTATCAACTTAATATTTAAATTATTGCACATAATTGAACTAATTATAAGTAAAATCTAACTACAAATAAAAAAATATATTAAAAATAAAATAATAACATAAAAAATAAAATTAACTCGCCTTTACGAGAAATTCATACGATTGCTTTGCTGATTTTGAGTCTGATGATGGCCAGCCCTTGAATGTTCTTGAATAGGAAAATCCAGCGCCCACCGGTTGATCCAGAAATATGATGCTGGCAATCTGAAAAAAGAATAATATTTTAAAAAAAAATGTTGTGATTAATTAATCATAATATTTTAAAATAACCCCATATAAAATAATATTCCATTATATAAATACGAATTACAATCTCATTTTTGTGTTTTGTTGCCCATTGATTGATCAAGAAATATTAGGGGTGATTACTCCGAACCGATTGAAGTGTTGAAATCGAACATGTAATGACCTTAGTTATCCATGATTTAATGTCAATTTGTGAGTTTGAGGTATTAGGTAAAAGATTTTAAATTTAATGTATTTTTGAATGAGTAAGTAATAGCAAATATCTAAAAGTTTTGGGGTAAGTATAATTTTGGAAATTAAGAGTAGGATTCCTGTAAATATAAAATATGCATAATAATAAGTGAGGAAGATTGTAGGTCAGGTGGACGCACGCGCGCGCGCGAGGGTAGTGGTCTTGTGTTCAAATCCACTTGCGAGCAAGGGAGGAGAAAAAGGATGGTTTTTTTCCAGCCAAGCCAGGCGCCAAATGGCGTTGTTTTTGGTGTCGCATGGTCATGCCAAGTGCACACTAGCCACGCCACACAAACCTTGATGCAGTTGCCACCAAGCAGCCTACTGCACTAAATGGTGCAATTTCGTGCTGCCACATGGTATTTTTTTGTCACCACCTGCTTTGCCCAAGCTTATAAATATCGGGGGAAGGGGGTCTGGGAAGAAATTGAGAAATAAGAAGGGAAGACAGCCAATTAAGTGGAAAATCAGAACAATGCAATTAAGAAAAATGCAAAATTAATTAGAATTAAATAGAAGGTAGTCTTGGTAATATTTAATTTAAATATTTTTTTATCTTTCAAATTTTAATTTTATTAAGAAGAAACTTGAGCTGAGCCGGCGATAGCCCTAGTACTGTGAGAGATTTAAAAGAAAAATCTAAGGCAAGTTCCTATCACCCTCTTTTTGTTTGGCTAGCTCCCTATCCTTTTATGTAAGTTCTCCTCCTTTTCATGCGAGTTCTTATACTCTTTGATTGTTCGGTCAATTGGTTTCTAGTCGGTATATGATTTACACTTAAAAATCCTTATTCTTGGACACTTGCTTAATTTTATAGGGTTTGAATCGCCCTATATTTCTTTATGGAATGATGCCTAACTATGCGAGAATAGGTTCCTAAATGGTATTGGAGGTGGTGTTTGTATGCTTACAACTTTATTTTATTATTGCATGGGTTATGGGTGGTTAGCATTTGGGAGTTCATATGTTGAATACGCAAGGACATGAGCATGCTAGCGTGTCGAGGGTGTGCGTAGAAAGCATCTGCATGACATCTGTATTTCTTTGTGGACGTAGCATGGCTTGATGCGTGGCTTATGAGAGTTATGTATCATCATCAATGTTGCAATCCCCTTGCATCCTTATATGCTACATTGCACGGTTACTATTGCGCACGACGGATTTATCCGCGGGATGTACATCTATAGGCTCGAGTGACGAGAGGATTGTCCCAAGGGAGCTTTGGCTCAATTGTTGTGAGAGCTTTAGGCTCGAGAGCATTTGGGTCGGGATATATTAGACAGTTCATGGTTGCATGCAGGTTGGTATGGAATCTTGGGTGCCAGTTTATGTCTTATGTGGGGGCCCTTGATTCAATATTTGTGTATTATTGCATGTGTTATTGTGTAGCTTGAGTTGTGATTCATGGCATGATATGTGTACAGAATACAGGCAAGGTAGTCTCTAGCCTTGTTGCCTTTTTGTTTCCTTATACTTATTGAGTCTTGTGACTCACTTTTCCTCTCCATCATTCCAGGTAAGGGAAAAGTGAAGATTGAGGGTTGTGTTTGATTCGACAAGGTAGAGTATGTATAAGGCAATCCTAGTCGAAAACCCTTTAAAGAGTGGTCGTTGTTCTTAAGTGCGGGTGTTGGCAAAATTTATTTTTTACTTTTTTAATTAAATAAGTCAGTAGTTGACGTAGTCAACAGTTTTTTTCTATTAGTGTTTGCCCTGATTTTTAGGAGTCAGTGGGAGAGTTGATTACTAGTCAATAGGAAAGTGGTTATGCACGTGGAGTTTGATTTGTGGGTTGTAATGCCTATATAAAGGCAGCTCAATTGATGAATAAAAGATATAGAAAAGTTCCTCTCTCTTCCAAAACTTAATCTGTTCTCTACAATTCTTTTCTCTTTATCAGTGGTATCAAAGCCTGAACAAGAGAAAAAGCAAGAGAGAGACTATGCAACTCCTGAAGCAACGAGTCCCCAGAATAACAGAAAGTAGCAGCTTTATTTTCTCATCCTTTTCATTTTTACAGTAGAATAAATGACTTCTGAAAGCTTTGTGCAGCCAGCTATTCCGTGCTTTGATGGTCATTATGACCATTAGAGCATGCTGATGGAGAACTTCTTGAGGTTTAAAGAGTATTGGCATGTTGTTGAATCTGGTATGGTAACACCAACAACGGTAGCGACAGTTGTAGAGGGGCAACAATCTTCAACCAGTGTGGCGCTTACAGAGGCACAAAGAGCAGAGTTGGAAGGATTAAAGTTAAAGGATTTGAAGGCCAAGAATTATTTGTTTCAGGCTATTGACCGTCCCATCCTGGAAACTATTCTTTGCAAAGATACTTCCAAGGATATCTAGGATTCAATGAAGAAAAAATATCAAGGGTCTTCTAGAGTGAAGCGTGCACAGCTACAAGCCTTGAGAAGGGATTTTGAAGTTTTGCAGATGAAGGATGGTGAATCTGTTACAAGTTATTTTGGGAGGACTATGGAGATTTCAAATAAGCTGTGATGCCATGGCGAAACAATTAAAGATGTTACCGTAGTAGAGAAAATTCTGTGCTCTATGACGCGGGATTTTAACTATGTTGTTTGCTCCATTAAAGAGTCAAAAGACATAGATGCACTCTCTCTTGATGAATTGCAAA
The DNA here is from genome assembly GCA_036245055.1 of Diospyros kaki. NCBI lineage: Eukaryota > Viridiplantae > Streptophyta > Magnoliopsida > Ericales > Ebenaceae > Diospyros > Diospyros kaki. The sequence continues at coordinate 37,900,572 of BSEG01000008.1, forward strand.
GCTCTTTGTTGGTCCATGACCAGAAGATGAATCGGAGTTCAACAGCAGAGGAGCAGGCTTTGAAAGCTTCTACCAATACTCATTCCAGCAGTTTTAGAGGAAGAGGTAGAAGACGGAAAAACAGGAGATAGAGAAAATAAAAATGGTAGTAGAAATAAAGATGGCAACAGAAATTTCAAAGCCAATAATAACCAATTTGGAGGCAAAGGCAGAGGTCGGGATCATGACAAATCTAAGGTAGAGTGCTATAGATGTCATAAATATGGTCATTATGCTTCTGAATGTTATTCTAGGCTGCCTAATGATAAAGAAAAAGAGGAGAATTCAAACTTCGTGGAAGACAAGAAGGAAGCAGAAACGTTGTTGATGGCTGTTCAAGAAGAAAAGACCGAGTTAGATATTTGGTACGTGGATACAGGCTGTAGCAACCACATGAGTGGAAGTAAGTCTTCTTTTTCAAATTTAAATGAAGATTTTCATTCTACTGTCAGCTTTGGTGATTGTTCTACTGTGAAAGTAATGAGAAAAGGCGATATTCAGATAAAAACCAAGAATGGTCTTGTGGAAACAATTCTAATGTGTTAAATGTTCCTGACTTGAAGAATAATCAGTTGAGTGTTGGTCAATTGCAAGAAAAGGGATATGTAATCACGATTAAGAACGGTGCTTGCAAAATTTATGACCCTGTTAGAGGTGTTATTGTAATTATCCAGATGAGTTCTAATAGGTTGTTTCCATTGAAGATTGAAAGTATTCACTCTTGCTTGATGGCTGAAATAAAGGATCCCTCATGGTTGTGGCACTTTCATTATGGCCACTTGAGTTTTAGTGGATTGAAAACCCTCCAACAGAAGAACATGGTGACAGGTTTTCCACAAATTACTGCTCCTCCCCAAGTCTGTGAAGAATATGTTGTTGGAAAACAACATCAGACTCAGTTTCCCAAAGAGAAGTCATGGAGAGCAAAGGATGCATTGGAGCTGGTACATTCAGACATTTGTGGCCCAATAAACCCAACCTCTAATGGGGGTAAAAGATACTTAATTACCTTTATTGATGATTTTTTCAGAAAAACGTGGGCTTATTTTTTACAGGAAAAATCAGAAGCTTTTACCACATTTAAAAGCTTCAGAGCTCTTGTAGAAAATGAAACAGGCAAGACTATTAAGTCCCTTTGAACAGATCATGGTGGCGAGTATTGCTCAATAAAGTTTGAAGATTTTTGTATGCAGCATGGAATTCGAAAAGAGCTTACAGCCGCATATACACCATAACAAAATGGTATCTCAGAGAGGAAAAATAGAACCATTCTCAACATGGTGAGAAGCTTGTTGGCCAAAGGAAAGGTTCCAAAGACTTTTTAACCGGAAGCAATAAATTGGAGTGTTTATGTGTTAAACAGGAGTTTGACTTTTGCTGTTCGAGATAAGACACCTGAAGAGGCCTGGAGTGGAAGAAGACCAGCTGTAGATCACATCAAAATTTTTGGATGTATAGCTTATGCCCATGTCCCGGATGAGAAAAGGAAGAAACTTGATGATAAAGTTGAAAAATATGTCTTTCTTGGTCTAAGTGAATTATCCAAAGCATATAAATTATTCAATCCACTGACGAAGAAGATTGTGACCAACAGGGATGTTGTTGATAAAGAGAGCACTTGGGATTGGAATAAGCAGCAGCCTAACCAAGTCATGTATGATGATAATGCTGAATAGGAGCAAGTTTCAACATCTTTTATGCTCAAAAATTCATCAGATACAACTCAAATAGCCACTGAAGCTTCACCGTCAGTTGTTGAAGCCGGTGAAGAAGAAGCACAGTCTTCTCGTCGTGTTAGAAGAAGGCCTGCTTGGTTGGAAGATTATGAGGTAACTAGATTAGGTAATCCAATTACTCAATTTGATTTGTTTGCAGATTGTGATCCCACAACTTTTGAGAGTGCTGTCAAAGAAGAAAAATGGCGGAAAACAATGGATGCTGAAATCAATTCCATAAAAAGGAATGATACTTGGGAGTTATGTGATCTTCCCGAGGGGCACAAAACCATTGGTGTAAAGTGGGTCTTCAAAACAAAGCTAAACAAAAATGGTGAAGTTGACAAATACAAAGCACACTTGGTGGCCAAAGGATACAAGCAGCAATACGGGTTTGATTATACAGAAGTTTTTTCTCCAGTTGCAAGACATGACACAATCAGGTTGCTGGTTGCATTAACAACACAAAATTCTTAGCCTATCTTCCAACTAGATGTCAAATCAGCATTCTTGCATGGGTATTTGGAGGAACAGGTATTTATTGAGCAACCTCCTAGCTATATTAAGGTTGGAAATGAGAATAAAGTATACACATTAAAGAAAGCCCTTTATAGACTAAAACAAGCCCCGAGGGCTTGGAATAGTCGCATTGAGGCTTACTTTCTTAAAGCTGGTTTTGTGAAATGTCCTTATGAGCATACAATGTTTGTTAAGATTGAAAATGAAGGGAAAATGCTCCTGGCCTACTTATATGTTAATGACCTCATATTTTTTGGGAATTGTGCTACCATGTTTGGTGAATTCAAGAAGTCCATGATGAATGAATTTGAGACGTCTGATCTTGGTTTGATGCATTATTTTCTTGGCATTGAAGTGATGCAATCAGATGATGGAATTTTTCATTCTCAAAAGAAATATGTGGGAGAACTTTTGAATAGGTTTCAAATGAAGGACTGTAATCCTGTAAGTACTCTAGTGGAGTGTGGCATGAAGTTACACAAAGATTGTGATGGGAAGAAGGTTGATAGCATGTTGTACAAGCAAATTGTAGGCAACTTGATGTATCTAACTATAACAAGGCCAGATATTATGTATTTAGTGAGTCTAATCAACAGATACATGGAAAATCCCACGACGTTACATTTGTTAGCTGCCAAGAGAATCCTTCGTTATTTGCAAGGAACTCAAGATTTTGGGCTATACTACAAGAAGGGTGAAAAATCTGATATGGTGGGTTTTACTAACAGTGAATATGCAGGAGATCAAGATAATAGAAAGAGCACCTCTGGTTATGTCTTTATGCATGGAACGAGTGCTATTTCATGGTTGTCTAAGACGCAACCAATTGTCACTCTGTCGAGTACGAAAGCTGAATTTGTTGCAGCAACGACTTATGCTTGCCAAGCCATATGGTTGAGAAGAATCCTTGAGGAGCTGTAGTTTAAGCAACTCGGAGCTACTACAATCTTATGTGACAATAGTTCAACAATCAAATTGTCAAAGAATCTAGTGCTACATGGAAGAAGCAAACACATTGATGTGAAGTTTTATTTCTTGAGAGATCTTTGCAAAGATGGAACAATTGATCTAAAGTACTATAAGAGTGAGAACCAGGCTGCTGATATATTCACAAAGGCTCTCAAGAGGGAATTGTTTGTGAAGCTCAGAAAGTTATTGGGTGTCTGCACACTAGACTCAGTCAAGGTTTTAAATTGAATGTTAACAAACATCAGTTTAAGGGAGGGATTGTTGACAGAATTTATTTTTTACTTATTTAATTAAATAAGTCAGTAGTTAACGTAGTCAATAGTGTTTTACTGTTAGTGTTTGCACTGGTTTTTAGGAGTCAGTGGGAGAGTTGATTACTAGTCAATAGGAAAGTGGTTATGCACGTGGAGTTTGATTTGTGGGTTGTAATGCCTATATAAAGGCAGCTCAGTTGATGAATAAAATATACAAAAAAGTTCCTCTCTCTTCCAAAATTAATCTGTTCTCTGCAATTCTTTTCTCTTTATCAGCGAGAGGGTGTCATTTTATTCTTTTTGTCATTGTGTATGGTAGTATCCTAGCACCTGGTTAGAGGTTCTTGTTGCGTATACTCTCCTCCATACTTGACAACTCATCTATGTATATTATGCTTCCACTGTGCTTTTGTGCTTCTTTTTCTCTTCTCTAGGGACTCCACCTCGGCTTCCTTGGCTTAAGGGTTCCCGGGATAGGGTTCCTTACAGTCTTGGTATCAAAGCCAGGTTGGGATGAGTCAGTACCTATACACATAAGCATGTCGAGTTGAGTTAGGATGTTTAGCATTAGTTGTGAGTCCTCGATAGGTGTTTGTATCCCAAGCCTTGAATTGTGCAAGAATAATGAGTGTGTGATGAGGACTCAGATGACCACCTTTTCGAGGTCTAGGTCGGGCTACCCCGATGCCGAAATTGCCTTAAGACCATGGTAAGGACCATCGATAGGATGTCTCCGATATGTAGAGGACAATGGCGAGTATTTTGAAGGTCGTTAATGTGTTCAATAGCAACCAAATAAGGTTAGATCGCAATAATAATGACAGAAGTCAAGCCTTTATAGCTCAAGGGATTGATGGTAGTGCCGGGGGGCATTCTTGAAGAATTTCATAGCATTGCGATCACTTGAGTTGCATGGAGGGTCAGATGTTTCCAGGGCTGAGAACTAATTGTCACTGGTGGAGAAGCACCTACGGACTATGGGTTGCACCGATGCTCAGAAGGTGCAGCTTGTGCCTTTCTTTTGCGAGGTGATGCCGAACGGTGTGGGAGACTGTCAGGCAACGGTTTGTAGGTTAAGAGTTGTCGTGGGCAGAATTCATGGACATCTTTTATGAGACATATATCCCAACTTTGGTACGGGAGCAATAGACCTATGAATTCATCGAGTTGGTGCAAGGGAATCAGACACTGGCCTAGTATGAGACTGAGTATATCTCTTTGGCACGATACGCACTAGAGCTAGTGAAGCCAAAGGAGAAGAAGGCCAGCAAGTTCCAGAGAGGCTTGAGAGAAGATATTTGGCATGCATTACCTGGGGCCCGAATCACAGATTATCCTATCATGGGACAGCGAGCCTACGTGATTGAGCAAGACCAGAATGAATTGAGGAGTGAACAGGTACCGAGTAGAGGAGCAGGAAATAATAGTAAGAAGAGGAAATTGGGAGTAGACTCTAGTAAGAGAAAATGAGGTTGTTATCAGTATGGGCAGCCAGGATATGTGCTGAGGGATTGTCCACAAGTTTCTAATATGGCACTTAACAGGGAGATCATCTGCTACCGTTGAGGGTAGAAAGGTCATAGGGCAAATATGTGTACACGACCACCACAGTTTGGGGGTCAAGGGTCAAGAGGACCGGGGCAGATGTTTGCTTAATGACCGACGATGCCCAGGATACAAGGAACACCTTCGCCATTACTACTACAAGTGTCGTAGTGCCCCACTACTACGGACAGGCCATAGGTTTAGGGGTGAGTATTTGCTTTGATTACAGTTGAGGCAAAATGAGGGAACAACATAGTGCAAGGTATTCTTATTTTATATGGCCATAATGTTTGTGTACTTTTTGATATAGGGTTTACGCACTTTTTCATAGCATTACATGTGGAGCACTATGTACCCATTCCTTTGAGTCCATTGTCATACTATTTGTCTGTTGCCACGCTCGATGGTACTATCTTGCTAGGGATTGAGGTGATTGGAGAATGTGAAATTACCGTGCATGATCAAGTGTTATTAGGTGATCTTGTAATGCTTGCTATTAAGGACTTTGACTTAATCTTAGGTATGGATTGGGTGTTGCGACATTATGCCAAAGTTGATTGTCGTCATAAGGTTATATCTTTCAAATTTCCACAATAGTCAGTTGTTGTATATCGGGGAGTTAAGCCAATGGTTTCAACCCTAATGATTTCGATGATGAAGGCAAAGAAATTGATGCGTCATGGGTGTGAGGCATATCTTATCTTTGTGTCAGTTGTGACAAGAAAGAAGAAGGAGCTATCTGAGCTTCCGATAGTCTAAGTTTTCCCAATGTTTTTTTGGATGAGTTACCAAGATTGTTGTCGCACCGGAAGATCGACTTTACGATTGAATTGTTGCGTCATGGGTGTGAGGCATATCTTGTCTTTGTGTCAGTTGCAACAGGAGAGAAGAATGAGCTATCTAAACTTCCAATAGTCTAAGTTTTCCCAATGTTTTTTTGGATGAGTTACCAATATTGTTGTCGCACCGGAAGATCGACTTTACGATTGAATTGTTTCCAAGGACTCAACAGATCTCTAAGACTCCATATAGAATGGCCGCCAACAAGTTAAAGGAGTTAAAGATGTAGGTTCAGGACTTGTTGGATAGGGGTTTTATTCGGCTAAGCATGTCGCCATGGGGAGCACTAGTGTTATTTGTATGAAAAAAAGACAAGTCAATAAGGTTATATATTGACTACTGACAATTGAATCAAGTCACATTAAAGAATAAATATCCACTTCCTCGAGTAGATGACCCATTGGAGCTTTTGTATTCTTCCAGGGTATCACCAGGTACAAGTGAGGGATGAAGACATTCAGAGGATGAAGATATTCAGAGGACAACATTCGTATGTAGTATAGCCACTATGAATTTGTAGTTATGCCATTTGGCTTGACGAATGCCCCAGTAATGTTTATGGACCCAATGAATCGGGTGTTTAGGGAGTATGTGGATTGTTTTATTATTGTCTTTATAGATGACATTCTAATATACTCACCCAGTCTTGAGAAGCATGAGATACACCTTAGGCTTAAGGAGAGGCAATTGTATGCCAAGTTCACTAAGTGTGAGTTCAGGCAAAGGCAAGTAGGGTTCCTCAAACATATGGTGTCGGAATAAGATATTTATGTTGATCCAATACAAATTCAAGCTATACTTGATTGGCTAAGGCCTATGACAGTAACCAAGAACCGAAGTTTCCTTGGACTGGCCAACTATTATCGATGATTTATTGAGGGATTTGCCTGTTTGGCTTTGCCAATGACCAAATTGACTCGAAAGGGAGCGAGTTTTGATTGGGTTGATTCCTGTGAGAGTTGTTTTCAAGAGTTGAAGCAACGATTGACTTCGACACTTGTGCTGACTATTGCAAGGAGCGGTGAGAAGTTCACAATCTATAGTGATGCCTCTTATTCAGGGTTAAGATGCGTACTGATGCCAAATGGGCGCGTGATTGCTTACACATCTAGACAGCTAAGGAAGCATGAGCTGAATTCTCCTACCACAACTTAGAGTTGGCAGCTATTATGTTTGCATTAAAAATTTGGAGACACTATCTTTACAATGAGAAGGTGAAGATATACACCGACCATAAGAATCTGAAATATTTGTTCTCCCAAAAATACTTGAACATGAGACAACGCCGATGGATGGAGTTGTTGAAGGACTACAACTATGAGATTTTATACCACCCAAGAAAAACGACTGTAGTGGATGATGCGTTGAGTCATCGTGGAGCAGCAGTTACAACGATGATGGTCCAAGAATGGTTGTTAGTGGAGCAAATGAGTGAGCTTGTTGTTTTTGCAACACCAAGAGGGCATATGATATGTTATGCAAACATGAGTATCCAACATGTTTACTGGATCAAATTTGGGAATGTCAGCAAAGTGATGAGAGGCTAATACAGATCTTTGATGATATGGAGAGATTTTGACCTTTAGGATACAGTTGGAGGGGTGATGGTTTGCTATTATGTCGTGAGCGAATTTTTGTGCCAGACGATGAAGCACTTAGGCAGGAGATTTTGTCAAAAGCTCACCAATCATGTTATACCATACACCCAGGTGCCACAGAAATGTACTAGACTTTACACCGCCACTTTTGGTAAGATGACATGAAGAGAAGTGTGGTATAGTTTGTCATGTTGCCTAGTGTGCAAGCAGGTGAAAGCTGAGCACCAAAGACCCGTGAGATTGTTACGACCGTTACCTATTCCAGAATGGAAGTGGGACAGTATTGCCATGGATTTTATCTCAGGGTTGCCCCACACAAGTAAGGGTCACAAAGCCATTTGGGTAATTGTTAATCGGTTAATGAAATTGGCTTTTTTTCTACCTATTAAGAAGACATACCCTATGCACCGTTTGGCTAAGCTTTAAATTTAAGAGATTGTGAGATTGCATGGCGTCCTAGTCAGTATAGTATCTAATCATGATCCTAGATTTACATCCCATTTTTGGGAGGCGTTGTAGGATGCCTTGGGGACCCGGCTGACGTTTAGTACAACATTCCATCCGTAGACAGATGGGCAATCAAAGTGGACTATATAGACCCTATAGGATATGCTTTAGCGTGTGTAGTGGATTTTCATGGTAGTTGGGATGACCATTTGCTACTAGCGGAGTTTACGTACAATAACAGTTATCTCTCTAACATTGAGATGGCACCGTACAAAACGTTGTATGACAAACCATGTAGATCCCCTATCTATTCGGCTAAGGTTGGGGACAGAGTATTACTTGGATCGGAGATTATTGAGCAAACGACGAAGAAGATTCAGCTGATTAAGGCCCAAATGAAAGTGGCCCAAGATAGGCAAAAGAGCTATGTTGACAAACGGCAACGGGATTTGGAGTTCGCTGTCGGAGACCATGTGTTCTTGGAGGTGATGCTTACGCGTGGTGTGTGAAGATTTGGGATTTTGAGGAAGCTTAGTCCTCGATATGTGGGAACATTCAAGATATTGGAGCGAGTTAGACCACTAGCATATTGATTAGCTTTGCCCCTGCAGCTAGCCCATGCGCATGATGTGTTTCACATTTCTATGTTTCGAAAGTATACATTGGACCCTTAACATATTGTCGATTATCGTTTCTTGGATGCTAAAGAAAATGCGACTTATGTAGAGTTTCCTACTTGTATTTTGGATTGTAAGGATAAGGTACTACGAAATCAGTTTATTTCTTATGTGAAGTTTCAATGATAACATTATGAACTAAGTGAAGCAACATGGGAGCCAGAAAAAGAAATGAGACGCGTCTACCCCCAGTTGTTTGAGTAATCAGGTACAAATTTGGAGGATCAAATTCTTTTAAGAGGGGAGGATTTGTAATGACTCGGTTATCCAAGATTTAACGTTAATTTGTGAGTTTGAGGTATTAAGCAAAATATGTTAAATTTAATGTATTTTTGAATGAGGAAGTAATAACATATATTAGAAAATTCTGGGGTTTAAATGTAATTTTAGAAATTGGGAGTAAGATTCCCTTAAATATAAAATCTACACAATAATAAGTGAGAAAGGTTGTAGGTCGGGCAATCACGTGCCCATGCGCGAAGCAATGGCCTTAGGTTCGAATTCGCCCGCAAGTAGGGGAGAAGAAAAAGGCTAGTTTTTTTCCAGCCAAGCCAGCCCCCAAACAGTGCCATTTTGGGTGCCACACAAGCACCATGCGCCCAGGCACGCACTGGTAGCACCAGGCAAGGCCCGCGAGGGCCTTGCTGCTGCTATGCCAAGTGGTGCAATGTCGTGCTATCACGTGGCTTTTTTTCCACCACCTACTTTGCCCAAGCCGATAAATATAGAGGGGGGAGGCTGGGAAGAAATTGAGAAATAGGAAGGAAAGGCAACCAATTAAGTAGAAAATTTGAATAGAACGGTTAAGGTAAATGCAAAATTAATTAGAATTAAATAAAAAGTAGTCTTGGTAATATTTAATTTAAATATTTCTTTTGTGTTTCAAATCTTAATTTTATTAAGAAAATGCTTGAGATAAGTCAGCAACAACCTTGGTAATGTGAGATTTAAAAGCAAAAATCTAAAACAAGTTCCTATCACCCTCTTTTCATTTGGCCAGCTCCCTATCCTTTTATGCATGTTCTCCTCCTTTCCATGCGAGTTCTTAAACTCACTGATTGTTCGGTCAATTAGTTCCTAGTCGGTTTATGATTTACACTTAAAAATCCTTATTCTTAGGCACTTGCTTAATTTTATGGGGTTTGGATCGCCCTACATTTCTTTGTAGAATGATGCCTAACCACGCGGGAATAGGTTCCTAGATGATGTTCGGGGTGATGTTTTGTATGCTTATAGCTTTATTTTATTGTTGCATGGTTATGGGTGGTTGGCATTTGTTGGTTCATGTGTTGAATATACAAGGGTATGAGCATGCTAGTGTCTCAGAAGTGTGCATTTAGAAAGCATTTGCATGACATCTATACTCTTATGTGGGCGTATCATGACTTGATGCGTGGCTTATGGGAGTTATGTATCTTCATTAATGCTACAACAGCTTTGCATCCTTATATGCTACATTGCATAGTTACTATTGCGCGTGGCGGATTTATCCACGGATTGTACATCCACAGGCTTGAGTGATGGGAAGGTTGTCCCGAGGGAGCTTCAGCTCCGTTGTTGTGGAAGCTTTGGGCTCGGGAGCATTTGGGTCGGGATATGCTCAGGTTGGAATGGAACCTTAGGTCCCGATTTGTGTCTTATGTGGGGGCCATCAGTTCAATATTTATGCATTATTGCATGTGTTATTGTGTAGTCTGAGTTGTGGTTCATGACACAATATGTGTGTGGAATACGGGCAAGATAGTCTTTTGCCTTGTTGCCTTTTTGTTTCCTTATACTTACTAAGTCTTGTGACTCACTTTTGCTCTCCATCATTCTAGGTAGGGGAAAAGCAGAGATCGATGGTAGTTTTTTATCCTACAGGATAGAGGGTGTATAGAGCAATCCCAGTCGAAGACCCTTTGAAGAGTGGTCGTTGTTTTTGGGTGAGGGAGGATGTCATTTTGTTCTTTTTGTCATTGTGTATGGTAGTACCCTAGCAACTAACTAGAGGGTCGTGTTGCGTATAGTTTCATCCGTACTTGACAACTTATCTATGTATATTATGCTTCCGTTGTGTTTTTGTGTGTCTTTTTCTCTTCTCTAGGGACTCCATCTCGGCTTCCCTAGCTTAAGGATTATCGGGATGGGGTTCCTCATAGAACAAATCGAAATTGTGTAAAAAACGGAAATTGAGACTTGGATTGAATTGCAGAGGAAAGGCTAATGGAGAAGGCAAAAGGGTTAGTTTGGTTATTCTATTCTTCTTCAATTCTTCTATTTTGTCGAAGTTCGGGTAAGAAACAACATCATTTGGTAATTTCTGTCAATTTGGTTATTTCATCCTTTTTCAGTATGAAAATCGAATCGAAACGAAATAATTGAAATTATCAAATTTGAAAATCGAACCGAACCAACACTTAACTTAAATTGAACCAAACCGATACCGAATTGACAATTTTGGTCTATTCAATTATGGATGTACTGATTCTGTTGGGCTTGGCCCAAACAATAGGCCCATAGCTCGACACCGGACTCGATCTCTAGGCCCAATCTCGACCCAACACTAGCTTTGTAGCAACACCCTCCAAGATCCTCGCGATTGCAACATGCCTCATTAACTCTGAATATCTCAACCCCCGATCCCCATCAACACCGAAAATCTCAACTCTCTATCCTCCCACGATGGCCAACAACACGCAAGGGGTTCTCCACTTCTTTCCTATATAAGCTAGCCGACCATCAATCAACGTATGTTCTTTTCAGTCTTATAGAAACTCTACCATCTTGAGCTCTTACTCACCCCTAAAAAATATCATATTAAGTATATAAAAATTTGTATATGAGCTTTAGTCTCGAAGAAATTTGAAGTATAATTGGGAAGAAGACCATTATAATCTCTTCCCGCTAAACTAACATTTTAACAACAATTATTTGAGAAAAAGGGAAAGTTAGAGGGAGTCGTAATTAGTAGGGTAATTCACCTTCGTCCAGGAGTAGGGATAGTCTCTTAGCTTTGGTAAGCCTCCTGTGTAGTTTTCTGTTACAAACTCCAATGGTCCTACATGAAAAAGTAATTAAAAGAAAAATAATATTTAGACAAAGTTTAAGAGAGTAATTAAAATAATAAAAAATTTAAATAATATAATTATAAATTTAAAAATATAATTAAAACAATAAAAATTCAAATATTTAAATATAAAAACATATAAACACAGTGCTTAAAATATTTATTTGGCCTACAATTTTATATGTACCACTTTATGAAAATAAAAAACGAAGTAATGGAGGGAGAGTGAGGGTGTGAGATAGAAAGAAAGAAAACAACCAACTTCGTAGATAAAGCCACTGAAAGAAGAACAGCCGGGGCCGCCGGTGAGCCACAAGAGCAAAGGGTCCTCTAGAGGATTGCCTTCCGACTCAACGAAGTAGTAAAACAACTCCGAGTCACCAACACTTATGTATCTGCATCGATCATTCATATATATATATATATACATATAATACCAAAAAAAAAAAGAAAGAAAGTGAAAAGATGGGATTACCCAGTTTGAAGGTGGAAGGGAAGTGGGCCATCATATCCGGGTAAGTAGCTCACTGTCTGGCCGGCAATGGCTGCTTGGGCTGAGAGCAGAAGCGCCGGTAGAATCGCCAAGAAATGGACGCGGGGAGCCACCTTCATTTTCGAAGCTCCACGACGAGAAGAAGATTATATGTATATGCAGTAATGAGTAATGGATGCCTGATGCCTTTCGCCTTCACCTTCTGCACTCTACATATATATGATATCTATGTTTGAGTGATTGATGGGTCAGGTGGCAGTAAATAGCTTCCATTTTCTTTCCTCTTTTTTGTCTTTTCTTAGCTAAATTCGTTAAACAAACGGACAGATTCACATGAACTGCAACCCAGTGACCCAGATTGACCGTTCGGTCGGGGTCAGCTGTTCATTTCCTTAAATGAAACGTTAATAATTCGTATTATATCAAAAAAATAAAATAAAAAATTTAACAATTTTAATAGACAATTCAAATATTCAATCACAATTAACAAATATTCAATCACAATCTCAGCTACATCAATTCCTAACTAAATAAAGTAGTCAAATAACAACTAGCAAAAAAACCTAAAGTCATAATTTCTAAACTCATTATAGGTGTTAAATTAGCCAAAATAAAATAAAAATACACATTAAATAGAAGATAACCAAAAAAATTAACTTACCTCTAGTCTCTTGATCTCTAGAGTATGAAGGGATGCCCAGTGGCCACTGGCCACTGCCCAAGAACAAGAATACAACACCAAAGATTAACCAAAAGATTTTTGTGTCACTGGTATTGAATTTGAACCCGAACAGAACACAACACCAAAGATTGAACCAAACCTCAAAAGATTGAACCAAAGTGTCCCAATGGCAATGCAGAGAGGCGAGCGACCCAGTCACCCAGCAAGAGCAAGAGTTAGAGAGCCAGATCCAGTAGCCAAAGATGCGACCTCCCCAGCTACCGACCGTCGACCGAGAGGCGAGGGCGAGCAGCGAGCGAGAGGCGAGAGTGAGGGCGAGGGCGAGGATGAGAGCGAGTGCGAGAGAGCCAGAGAGCGAGGGCGAGGGCGAGGGCGAGTCGCGAGCGAGAGGCGAGGGCGAGGGCGAGAGAGCGAGCAAGCGGGAGGTCAGGGCGAGGGCGAGAGAGCGAGAGAGAGCCAGAGAAGGAGAAGGATTCGCAGAAGGGATAAGGGATTGCAGAAGGCACTGATTGGGGGGTGGGCTTGAAAAAATCTTATGGGCCCCCAAGAATGACAAAATTTATGGCCCTGAGACAACCGCCTCTTAGGCCCCACTATAGGTCCGGCCCTGGTTTAATGGTTATTGAATGTTAAATTATTGTTATTTTTGTTTGGTTAAGGAAAAAATTGTCCATCCACCATCGGACCAACCAGATAGTAGACCAGTCCCGTCTTCTTCTTAAGAGAGCTTCTCAACCCTAATTTGAGACTGATTTGAATCGAATTAGTTGAAGTATAATATAACAAAAATATTAACAATTCCATGAATATATAGTGTGTTATAATACTATAGAACTAAAAAAAAAAAATCATAGTTGATTAGATTCATCCATCTTCATGTCAAATACCTAACATGGCAAAATTCATGACAAAATTCATATTTTTATTCCCATACTTTTATTTTTTTTTCATGTGATCATTCAATCTTTTTGTTATTTCGATTATATTTTTAAATCTAATTTTTGAGTTAATTTAACTATTATACTTTAAAATCAATTTTTTTTTTTGTTATTTTGATTGTATCCCATAATCTATATATTTTAGTCAATTTAATCGTTGTACTTTTAAGTATAAAAAAAAAGTTAAGTGAGATGACAAAGTACATTCACATTTTGTTCTTGTTAAAGTACATAAATTAAATTTCAAAAATATAAGTTAAAATATGTAATTGAAATAATAAAAAATTCACATCAAAATATGAGAGTTAAATTGACTAAAAAAATACAAATTTATAGATGGCCTAACAGTGCACGTTCGAGATCTTGGGTATCGCAAGGTTGCATGTTCTAATCTTTAGATCCGTCTAACCATGTGTATTATTTATGTTTATCCAAGGGGGAGCAACGTTCGGGTTTTAACCTGGTCTTATCCATTTCATTCATGTGCCCATGCAGGCAGGGTCGAGGGACTATAGGTAGGGTGTGATGGTCCCGATCGAAAACCGTTATATACTGAGGACCTGTCAATTTCTCACGATAAAATATATATATATATATAAGTTTGGCCACCTAAGACTAACTCATTCAAATTAAGTTTTGTCCTAAAATGAAGAAAAAAAAAAGAAAAAGGAAAAGCTTTTGAAGTGTTGATGGGAAAGGCTGCTGTATATATTATGTGCAGGTGACTGACCAACAGTATTCATCCCATCCCAAACTCTTGAATGTTAACTGCACTTAATTATCTTTCCAATTAATTAATGGATTCCAATAAAAAAAATTAGAATTGAAATGAAAATACTTTCTACTACGATCTATAAGATGAATATTACTAAAAGTAATGTAAAGGGTAAATTAATGAAATATTTTTTGAATTTTGGTCATTTAGTATTGACACCTTGAATTTTAAAATTTATCCAGCTATTCTTTACACCTTTCAAAGGTACTTACAACACCCCTTAAATTAGCCACACCCGTTTAAACTTTGCCCCTTTGAAGGGTGTTATAGAAGGTTAAGAATTTATTGTGTGAATTTTAAAATTTGAGTAGGTGTCTAAGCCAAAATAAACAAAAGTAAACAGATATATTATCATTGTTTTAAAGAGTAATGATAATATTCTATAACAAATATATATTAATGCAAGCATCATATTTATCTCTATATGGACTCAAAAATACATTGTTGATATGATTAATTCGACTAAGGTGATATTATGATATTTTTAATTTCTATTGATTTTATATTTAAAATTATATTTATAACATATCAATTAAAAATTTAATCATTTCTAATCAATTGTTGTTGTTTGAATTCATCTTCAACAATATTTATAATAAATTTATTTACTAGAGAATTTATCTCCAAGTTGTTAGTACTCTACAAAAAAGAAAATGATCAAAGAGTGAGGAGAATTCTCTACATAAGTACTCTAATATTTAAGTCAAATAATTAAATTTAGAAAATTGTCAAAACTCTTTCATTGGTAAAAGTGACTTACTTATGTGGAATAGGGGACTGCTTATCTATAGAGGAGCTACGGGTTATGATAAACATTTGTGATATTCCAAGATTGATTAAGATTTGAACTAATTCTATAGATAAGCCATGTCATATAAAGGGATTTTTAGAATTATTTGTTTTCGCTTTTGTTGCTTTGGGAATACCTCGCAAAAGACTCCTCCAAGAGATCGTATGGCTTTCCCGTTAATCCTTTCACGGGAGTTTGTTGAGACTTTGCCAAAGGTCTTTCAAGATTTTTGTCACGAGACTCTTCTTTCGGCTCTTATACTTTATCTTCAACTTATAAACTTATTTTTAATGGGCTTCATGATTGGGTGGATCCTTTTGCTCCTAGTCTTTTTCTCTTAAAGTCTCGTTTGGAAATACTCATATTTCAATGTTAATGGGAATCGATTGACAGTTATAATTTATTTTTTTAATTTTTTAACTAAAATTTTAAATAAGTTAATCTTAGTGTAGTGATAAACTTGTTTAATAAATTAATTATTATTTAAAAATCATGAGTTAATTTTTATTTTTTTAGATAAAATACATAAAAATATTATAATAAAATAATAAGTACAATTCTATACGTCCACATTTATATGGGGGCAAAAGGTTGCACCCCTAATTCAAGGTTAAATTGCCATTGCAACTTTATATTTGTTTTATTCATAGTCCTCTTACTCTTTGTGAAGTGTAAGCCTAACTGCAGGAACCACTATTGGGTTGAAAAGAGTACCATACCCCCAAGAAGACCATTTTTCTGTCATTTTCTGTAATGGAACCAGAAAAGAGTGTTAACCTAGGAATGAAAGTGGAATCAGAGGACCTTATTATGTCCTTAAGTTGTACAGAGGGATCAAATCTGACAAAATCACAGAATTTTCTGCTGTAACTAACCCCCCAAATGTTAATCGTGATATGATGATGCCCATGATTTTAAATGCAGGAGAGCTTGTAAAGTCATAGTTCTACTCATAACAGCAATAAGGCTTTGTTTCACCTGCTTGTTATTAAACAGTACTCGCTAGAAAGTGGAAAAATCACAAGAACTTTGATCAGGCAGTTGCATTGCCTTGTTGAGAATATTAGGTACACTACCAGATGCGGAAAAAGGAATTTATATGTATTACTTGGACTTTCTGTTAGGAAAAAATATGTTTGCTTTGTCTAATCAATCATGAAGTTGTTTGCTAACTGTATATCTAGTACACCACATACAAAATAATTGGAATGTAAAGTGAGAAGTCCTACTGCTGAACAATGGTTAGCTTGCTAGCTAGTTGGTAGAGTAGCTAGCTAAATAGCTGGTCTTTTATATTTTTCTAGTTCGAACAATTTGAGTATAAATGTTAGCATTCTGAAAATTTGTGCCACATGGTAAATGATTTTGGGTGGTGAATTTTGTTTAAGTAGGTAAATTGAAATAAATAATTAAGCAAATCAATTGATGTAAATTTATGATTTTGCGAGAGATTACATGTACTCAAAGTCGTATAATATGAGATGAGGTTTTATTAGTTTCTTGACCCTTTTACTTTCCCTCATAAACTATCCGAGTCATTCATAAATAGGGGCATCCCCAGTACATGAGAATCCTTGCTCCTGAGGGTTGGGGAGGAACGTTTTTCTACACAATCACCTTTGTTTTGCAAAGAGGCTGTTTTCACTACTCAAATTCGTAACTTTTCAATCACAGAGGAGTAACCTTACTATTGCTACTATTGCTACCAACCTTAAATAAAATTAAATATATCAGGCATGCGTGTCAAGGAAATGACAAAGATACTCATGTATCTGAGACTCGAAAATTTTCATTCCGAAGTTGTTAACTCCTTTGTGCTATGTATATCATATCTCACACGTATTCTAAGGTACGATTTTTGTCCATAAATATGTCATAGTTTCTGGACGATGCATATAGAAGCAAACCCCATGCATGGAGACTTTCTGCGGTCTATTCCTGCCTTGTGATCACAATATTACAGTCCTGATATCCATTTTATGTCATTGTTGTGAGCCTTTGGTAGAAATAGTAAGGTTTCTTTTCTTTGGGACCGGGGGTTATGGGTTTGAGCTGTGGAAACTACTTCATCGCAAAAAAGCAATGGAGGGCTGCATACAAATACTGTTGAAAATTGATTCAATTACAGTTGTACTCTTTTTGTTTTATTAGCTGTAAACTTTCCTACTTTCTGCTTGGTTAGCTGGATTGTGCCATAATAATTGGTTCTTATATTATTAGTCAAAAGACATTTTTGGCTGTGCCGTAATAATGTTCTTTTGTCTGTCACAAATCCTTTGTAATGCCTATTTAAAGGCACTTTTGAGTTACTAATATGTTGTAGAGCAAGGTTTCTCCAAACTATCTTATTTGTGCTCACCAACCGTTTGATAAAATTTCTATAAGAGCTGTTATTATCTTTTTAGCTTTGTTTTTCTCTTTACAGTTTCACAAACTCTAATATTGTGGTATTAGAGCCAGATTCTTTCAAGAACTGGGCATATATAGCAGCAATCATGGCAGCAAACGACAATGCTTTGAGCATTTCTCAGCCATTGATTCCTGTCTTCAAATGTGAGAGTTATGAATATAGGAGCACTAAAATGAAGACTCTTTTCAAATCTCAGGATCATTGGGATTTAGTAGAAAGTGGGTACGATGCCAAGGACAAAGATGAAGGTCGGCTGAAAGAAAACAAGAAAAAAGATTCCAAGGCTTTTCATTCAACAAGCGATGCATGAGATCTATCTTCTCAAAAATTGCAGCAGCAATTACAACAAATGAGGCTTGGACAATATTGTAGAACGTGTTTCAAGGCTCCACAAAGGTAATCACCGTGAAACTTCAATCTCTTCGTCGAAATTTTGAGACTTTAAACATGAAAAGTGGGGAATCAGTGTAAGATTTCCTTTTTAGAATATCTGTCATTGTCAACCAAATGAAATCCTATGGAGAGGAAATTTCATATGCAACTATAGTTGCAAAAGCATTGAGGAGTTTGACTCTAAAATTTGATCATGTAGTTGCTGCCATTGAGGAATCAAAAGAACTGTCTAACTTCTCATTTGATGAATTAATGGGTTCTTTGCAAGCTCATGAAGCAAGACTAAACAGGTCAACTAAGAAACATGAAGAGAAAGCATTCCATGTGAAGGGGGAGTCATTTAACCACAAGGATGAGTCAAAAGATGCAGCAAGTAGAGGACGTGGAAGAAGAGGATACCGTGGTAAATGTGGTCCAGGTAGAGGCAGAGGACGAAGTATTGAGCAAGGTGAACATCGACAGTTTCATTACAAGCAAAAAGGCAGCAAGAGTGGTATTTAATGCCACTATTGTAAAAAGTATGGGCATGTAAAGGGTGAATGCTGAAAAAGGGAAAAACAAACAAGCTATGCAGAAAAAGAAGAAGAGAAAGAAGTCAAGCTATTCATGGCCTATCATGAAAACTCAAATGTCGCCTCTGATATTTGGCGTTTGGACAGCAGTTGCTTTAATCACATGACCAGCATTGTAATGACCTGGTATCTGAGTCTGAATTTTTGTGGCATTTAAGTATATTTAGTGTATGCTTGTAGTGTAAGAGAGGAAGGTTGTTGCAAATAGCAGTTGTCGATAGATCCCCACAAATTGTCAAACGATTGAGGAAGTTGTCGACAGATTGCTCGTGACTATCGATCGATTGTTACCGGATTCAGCTTCCTAGGCCACTTTCAGGTCGGTTAGGTGGTGATGGAGCTTGGTGGGTGCCTTCTAAAAGATCTTGGCTCGTGGTAGGACATTCCTACATCTTATAAGGGGCTATATAAATAGAGAGAAGAGAAGAGAAAAGAAAGGGAGGAATAAGCAACTGACTAAGAGAAACCAAGAGGAAGAAATGAAGGAAAGAAAATGAAAAAGAAGAAGGTTGCATTCGGGCATCTCTTGCCCCTCTTTTTCACTCTTAGGTTGCTTAAGGCAAGTTCCTCTTCCTTCTTGCCTTCTCTATGGTTTGAATTCACTATTTTCTAATCTCTTTTGGGTCTCTTGAGTTGTGAGCTCATTTAAGGGGCAATCTTGTTGTATTTCTTCTAAGAGCTCGAATAAGGCTTGGTTCTCCCTATGTTTCTTCATGGAATAATGCCCAACCATGATTGGGCAGGTTCTAGTTGGATGTTTGCATGCTGGCTTATGAGATTTGGGACTTGGATGTTGCTATTCGGATTGTTGGATGTAAGGGTTGTCGACTAAATGGGCGTGACTGTCAACCGTTAGGTGTTGTGGGACGAAACTATCGATTGGCTCAAGCAAGTTGTAGACTAGTTACTCTTGAGACACAAATTATCGATCGATGCTTGGGAGTTTGTCGATCAATCCTGCCTTATTTGTATTTTATAGCCTTTAAATATGTTAAGGTGAAGTTAGGGCTCAGGATTGCATTATTGGGGGGCCACATACTATGGATGCTTGGGCACGGGCATGCTAGAATGACTAGGGTGTGGTTGTACACGAACATTGCACTGGGTGTGTATTACTATGTGGGTGAAGCATAGCTTGATGCTTGTTTTTATGGGGGCCTTGTATCACGTTTATGCTTACTACGCCTTTTCATCTCTTATATGTTGCATTGCATGGTTACTGATGTGCGTGGTAGATTTATCCATATGATGTACATCCACAGGCTTGGGTGGCGAGAAGACCATCCTAAGGGAGCTTTGGCTCAGTATATTGGTATGGGAGGTTCGACTCAGTTTGTTGTTGTGGGAGCTTTGGCTCGGTTTGTTGGTATAAAGACTGGAGCACTTGGTGCGGATTTTGGAGTAACGACTCATGTTGATTTGTTTGTCAGTTCATGGTAGCAGACAGGTTTAGATTTAGGGACTTGAGTGTCAGTGTGTCTTATATGGCCCCCAAGGACCATTATGTGCATGTTTATTTATGTGTACTGCATGTTTTGAGGTTCATGATATGGATGTGTATATGAATGTGCATGTGATGTGCGGGTAGTTTGGGTTATTCCCTTAGCTCTATTGCCCTTTTGTTCTTTATGCTTACTGAGTTTTGTGACTCACCTTTGCTTTACATCATTCTAGGTAAGGGCAAAGTGATCGTTGAGGGTGGGTCCAGCTAAGTTTGAACCTTATTGGGTAGATGGTGTGAACAGAGATCCCCTGATCGAAAGATGCCTAGGTGGTTTTGTGTGTTTGTGTCCAAGGAGGGCACTATAATATTTTGTTAAGTTATTTTGTTTTGTATCTTATGGTCAGATTGGCGTGGATGTTGTGTAGGAGAATAGAGAATATATTATGTCATGCTCCTGTTGTATAAAAGAAAAATTAAAGAGAATTTTTGGTTGTTATAATTTTGGTATTAGAGCAAGGTTGGGGTTCATTTCTATACACATAGGAGTGTTGAGTAGCTTTTGGGTTGCGTTAATTAGCAGCTGGGTATGAGTCTTAATAAGGGTTCCTAATCTTAAGTCATAATCATGAGCGGGGTGAAGTGTCCCTAGACATAGGTATGTATTATTAGGGGTGTTCATGATGCGGTTTGGCCGGTCTGAACCATTTTCAGCAAGCCAAACCGCTAGTGCGATTTTTTGATCAAACCAGACCGCGGTCTGGTTTTGGTGCGGCCAAACCTTACCAAACTAGACTGCATTTGCGGTCTGGTTTGGTGCGGTTTATCGCGGTTTGAAAATAACTATTAACAATATATAATATAGTATAAAAATATTGGAAAGAATAATTATATATTATTATAAACTATTATAATCTGTTGGCAATTATAATAGTTATATATTATTATAAACTTGTTATATATTATTATAAAAATATAAGGTGATTTTTATAATAATAGGGGTTATAGGGGCTATTGGGGTGATTTTTATAATAATTTATTTTTTATATTTTCTTGGGCGGTTTGGTTTTAAACCAAACCGCCAACCATACAAACCGCAAACCGTGCGGTTTGTATAACCACCAAACCGTTTTGGACAGCAAAAAAAAAAAAATCGACCGGTTTGGTTCGGTTTGGTTTAGTTTGGCCGGTTTCCGCGGTGTACCGGTTTTTTTGAACACCCCTATGTATTATGGTATATATTTGTTTTGGAATTTGTCAGTGAGGGGACATGTGTTCCTAGACTTGGTTCTTGGGTGAGGAGTGAATTACCTTGGTAAATGTTCTAATATGTGGTTTTGTGTGTGCAAATACAAAGATATCTCATATAGATTTTAGAGGATCAAGCTCTAGTTTACCGAACCCTGACCCAGGTGTGATCTCGATGTTAGATTTACTGTAGTATCAATGGGAACAAGAGCTACTTTCTGCAATGGGAGGTAAGCAACGTGAGGGAAAACATGCTGTGAGCTTCATGTGGCTCATGGATCAAGTGCTATGATTGACTATTCGCGAGAATTTTTGGAGACTTTTGGAGAAGCAAGTGCTTTTCGTGAGGATGTACATGAATGAGATGTGGAGACAACTCACTAGAATCCTGATGCAGGACATGAACCTTTGTTTTCATTATGAGGGTTTTTCTCGCACTATGGAGCAATAGCTGGAGATATGGGAACCCTATTGGGTACAGTCTAGCAACTCGACGAGGGTCGAGGCAAAGTCTTTGTCTGAAGCAGTGGTACGGGGTCTAATCTACCCAAGGGAAGAGCAAGTAATAATGTGGGAGCCACTTGTGTGCCAACCTTGTTTTTCATTCCCAGAGGAAACATATTGCTATTGATTTCCATTTTTTATGAGATTTGGTCGCCAACACCAAGCTCCATGTGTCCTATCTTCATGTTGCTGATCAACTTGCTGATTGTCTCACAAAGCCTTTGCCTCACCAACCTTTTCTTCAACAACACTACAAGATTGGTGTTCGTTGTGGTACCCTAATATTTTTTGAATATGTTTTTGAATTTCTATCTTTGTAGATAATTGTTACACTATTTGTTGTTGTTGATATTGTTAGTTTCTTACTTTCAAGGCCTTGTTATCTCTATCACATGTATATATATATCTAAGCTTAATCAAGAAACTTATAGCAATTCTTATTCAACTCATCAAATCTTTTTAGATTTTTCTCCCTTCATCGCCTAAATCCACCAATTAGGGGTTTCCCTGGCTTCCAACGGTTAAGTTTAGGCCGAATAATGGTTTAAAACCCCTATTTGAGGGCCTTGTGCCTTGCATCATCACTCACCCCCTCGCGAAATGGTGATTCACTATTATTTTCATCCAATCCTCTCATTTCTTCTTCCTTAACCCTCTCATTGGATCCTAATCGCCCTATGGCCTTGCTCTTAGCCAATAATGATGATCGCCCATGGTGTTGTTGGTTGCTATACCGTAAATACACACATGTGCGCACATAAGTAATGTCAACAGCAAAGTTAAAATATTAGAATGCTTGTGTTGATAATTAACAAGCCAAATGAGAATAATTCACAATAACATGATAACTCATTAACTAAAGTAAATTAATCTTACAATTTCAGATAACTAGTCGCATCACATACTGAAATTTTAATTATTAAGTTGTAAAACATACACGAGACATATCTCGAATCCTAGCACAACACTTAATCATTGCAAAAGGACAAAAATAGAGGAACATAATTAATCATTAAGGAACAATGTTGGCTAATTAAAGAGGATAGAAATGAACCCATTTGTCAAATATGTGATAGCATTTCCTCCTTTGGAACTCTGCAACTGGGTGACCTGCCCCCTATTCAAGTTCAATCCAACATATAGACCAAAATGAATCTTCATTTTTTTAAAAAAACATTAATGAAATTGAAATAAAGTCTTCTAGTTAATTTTCTTACTTTAATAGTTGCATATGTCAAATAGTACCCGTTGTCGTGAAATTTTTCTGTGTATCTGCATTACATTCATTAACAAGATTAACTACTTACTATTACTTATACTAGAGGTGTGACCCGTGTTATATATGTGTGTGTGTGTGTGTGCAAATTAATATTATATTATTTACCCTGCGACTTGGCCATCCAAAAACCATGGTCGCCAGTAATCAGCGGTTGTCAGGTTCAGAAATTTGATCCAATTAACAGTGCCCACAAATGGAACAACCATGTCACGATCACCTCTGCCAAATGAAATTAAAGAAGATACCATTTGTTAGCCAACCCACCTCACATCTTTAAAATTATGTGTCATAATTTTAAATTTTGAATCATATTTATTTCTTATCACTTATAACTAGGGAACATTGAGAAAAGGTGAAATTTTTAAGTTATCCCTAAAAGGTAACAAATCTCTTATCATGATGTGTTCCTATTAACAAGCAACGAAAAAAAGACACCTGTTCTTATATCAAACCTAAACCCAAGAGAAAAGTCAATGAATTCAATTCTCAAATATTAATTTTGGAGGATTCGAGAGAGATATGATAAATCTGATCTAATAAATTCTCCATCAATTAGAAATACTAAGCTTGAAAGTCTCAAATGTAACACTAAATATCCCATTTCGTTGAGTCTATATAAAAGGAAAACACCCCAATAGCTAAAAGCATTTGAATTCGACTCATCTTTACTCACTATTCATAGGTGTCACTTTTTTGACTTAGTGTTGAGGCAAGATCAAAAGACTCAATCTCACCTCCTTTTACATATGCTAACGTCAAAACAACTCTTAATGATGGATCCCAACATTTATTGAAAATCAAGAAACAAGAAATGCTATAAACAACAAATCTAGGTTCTTTTCCTTCTCGTAAGGCCAAAAAAACAAGGAATAATGTGAGTTATATATATATATATATATATATTGCTAAGAATCTAAAATGCTTGCGAGTAGTGGTGTGCAAATAGTCGGTTTAGTTACCAAATTACTAATCGAAATTTAATAATTGAAAAATTGAACTGTTGTACAAAAACAAATTGAATTAACCAAGTAAACCCAAAAATCAAACTAACTAAAAACATAAAAAATTGAACTAAATTCGTAAAAATTGAACTGATCGAATAAACCAAACAAATCCAAAAAAACCAGAAACTAACCAAGCAAACCAAACAAATTTTTGGCCTTACTGTTGCCACTAGCCAACCAATGATTCCACTTATTGAAACCATCATCGGATTCCCCCAATTGTGATGGTTCATATATCTAAAGATGAGTTTGATCCAGTGATAGATTTTTTGTAGTTCTGAAAATTAATTTTATTGTCAAAAGACTCAAAACTAGTTTTTGGGAAAACATCATCAGCCACCATCCACAAGGGATTCCGACGATTGAAATTGACCATCAAATTAGCTTTGGCTCAGCAACTCACATACCCAAAAATTAAAAGGATTTAACAATTGGATTTCAGTAGATCTAGATTTTAATGTACAATACCTACCCACAAGAAGGTCACCGAAAAACTTATAGAAGGGGCTGAAGCCCATATGCCATAAATCACTGAAGAAAATAGAGGCGGTGTTTGAGGCAATGGTGGCGCCAAGGTGGCATCAATGGGCGAGCATGGTGGTGCGAATTGTATGATGAAGCCAATGGCTTGCAATAGGAGGAAGAGTCGGAGTTGGAATCGACATCAGAGGGAGCAATGGGAACAATCAGAGATGGCAATGGGAGACAAAGGAGAAGGGTCAAGCAAAGGGGAAGGCAAAAGGACCGAAGCATCGATTCGATTATTCTAGGGTTTTGTATGTTCTTTTTCTTTTATACTAGGCCGAAAATGACGTCATTTTATAACTTCGGTCGGTTTGGTTATTTCTAACCCAAAAACCAAACAAATACTGAAAAACTAAAATTTCTAAAAAAAATGAACCAAACCAAATTTTCACAAAAATCAAATTGAACTAACAATTTCGGTTTAGTTATTTCAATTAAATTGAAATTTTGCACACTCCTATTTGCAAGGAAAACAAATACAAATATAAAATGCTTAATGAAACAAGCCTAACCACCAACAATCTAAAGCTAAAACACATACTCTATAGAGGATTGAACAACCTTCTAATCTATCATCTAAAAACGGGTAAATGGTATAAATGGTCACTGAACTTTGTACTAAAATACAAAAAAATCACTTAATTTCAATTTGTAACCAAAATGTCATTGAATTTTTATTTAGTATATAATTTCATAACTACCGTCAATTACCATTAAAAGAGGCTAATAGGATATTGTTATGACTAATAAAGTTGAGAGTAAACAACACAAATAATCATTGAACTTTGCACTAAAATACAAAAAGGTTACTGAACTTTGAGTTAAAGTACAAAAATATTAACATTTCGTTAGTCTTTTTTAATGACAATTGATAATAATTATAAAATTGTATATTAAATTGAAGTTCAATTATCTTTTAACTATAAATTAAAGCTCATGCCCTTTTTGCCCTTTTTATATTTTAGTACAAATGAACATTTATATCATTTAGTCTAAAAAAATAATAAAAAAAGACACATCCCTTTTTGAAGTTCAATTATCTTTTAACTATAAATTAAAGCTCATGCCCTTTTTGCCCTTTTTATATTTTAGTACAAATGAACATTTATATCATTTAGTCTAAAAAAATAATAAAAAAAGACACATCCCTTGACATGCAGCCATGTCGTGCCTCGAGACTTGACCCAAAGCTCCGAATAAAACCACCACAACAAAGCCTAATAATACGTACCTTGGGCTGTCCTCCCTTTTCTCGCCACCAAACAGATTGGATGATCCAAACTAACATAAATTGAGAAGATATGAAAGCTTACGTAGCTACAATCACTTGTAAAAGCTAACTTCTTTAGCTCTTGATGAACAGGTACAACGTTCGGTATGTCCTTTGAGTATGATAAGCTCTCATTGCATCTGCTCCAATACGGTACAGTTCCCTAATTCCACATAATACCCATTGATTCATCAATTCTAACATTTTTCGTGGCTATAAATAATTTTTTTTTTTGCAAAACTATAATAACTATACGTGTAAAGAGAGCATTTCAGTGTTATAAACCGATGAAAATAAAATGAATTTTTAAAATATCGACAGAAATAGTACCTTTCGCACATGTAAAGCTTTTTGTACAGCATCCTCGTTTGTCCAGGCATAGGCAAATATGTACTTATAGCTCAATAAGAGGCGTAAACAACGAGTTAATTTCTAAGCACATCCATTATGTACAAGCACATTTATATGTTTAACTTGAGTATAGTTTACGTCAAAACCCATGCAATTGGCTATCATTGGTTGTTTTTTATTTTTATTTTTTCTAAAATTAAAGGAGAGGGCAAAAGAATAAAGGATAAAGTAGTTATTTTTGAAACGTGAGAGGTAATTCTTGCAATTACATCAAATCTCAAAGGTGATTATTGCAATTTTTTTACTTGAAGTTAGATAAGTTATACCCAGACTCCATGTGTTTTGAGACATTTGAAATGAGATCTTTTGTAGTTTAAAAATATATTTGAAGATCTTTATAACTACCTTTTCTACTCGAACATCTCATCTTAAGACATTTTAAATTTCTACGGTTCAAAAATATTTTTTACAAGTTTCTATGAGTCAATATTTTTGCTCGGAATCTCATCTAGAGATATTTCTAAACCATATAAAGGAGGTGTGAGCAAAAACATAACCACAAAAACATCTAGCTAGATACTTTTTTTTCTATACAAATAGTCCAAATCACAAGAGATCTTAGTATAATTTACTCTTTAAAATTTACACAATAAAAAAATAAAAACGAATTAAACTATAACCACTAAACACCTTCAAGGTGGGCCTTTATTAAAACATTTCTCTAATCCATGGGTATATATATATATATATATCTTTTTATTTATCTCGCTTAAAAACAAAAATTAACTATATTAACAACATTTGAATTCATAACCATTAAACAATAACAGGCTTTTAAAATAATTCTATCACTATATCAAGACTCATGTATAGCATAGAAAATCCCTCTAATAAATATATATATATATGTAGAGAGAGAGAGAGTAGTTACTGGACATGGGTGGTTTGAGAAGCGTGGAGGAGAGGAAAGGAAATGAGAAAGGGCATGATGGTGTTCTTCAACTTGAAGTGATCTTCTTTCTTCGGTTTCTCCTAATGGATCACTTTGAGTTTGAGGAGACAATGTTTGATAGTTGGGCAGCAAAATGTCAGCAATAAACACACCTTTTGTGCACTGTCAATTCCAACATGCTTCAACAATTAATTAGTGGATATATATGTATACATTATGGGTCCTAATTAAGATTGTTGATCCCATTCGCATGAAGAATCATTATCCATATATCATTTGTTGGTGAATGCATGGCATAAGTAAAATTCAAGAAGAAGAAGAAGAAGAAGAAGAAGAGATGATGTATATATTGCAGCTATGTGATTAGCTCTAACCTTTGTTATCTCGGCCATGGCTGTCGTACAAGCTGTGTTTGTTGGGTCTGCACTTGTGTAGCTCTCATTGCAAGCCCTCTTCGCGTTCTGCAAAAAATATTCATTAAAGGGTAAGCTATAAAATAACAAAAATGATTATCTCATTTTTTATTTTAAACCTAATTTTTAATTTTATTAATTGGGAATATATCATTTTATTTAATTTTAATTCTAGATTACCATTTATTATTGTTATATTTTATCATTAATTGCTGGGATGACCCACTATGATTCATTCACTGTAAAAAAAAAAAATATTAGCTTTTAGCGACGAAAAAAATTTGTCGTTGAATGTCTAAAATTCCATCGCTAAAATTTTAGAACGGATTTTTAGATCTGATGCTAATTAGAGAATGAAAAAATCTATTCTAAATTAGTCATAAAATCGGTCACATTTTTGTTTTTGATCGAAAAAAAAAAAAGACTTAGAGACCCAAAAATTACGTCGCTAATAAGAATAGAAATTAATTATGTTGTTATTCCGTCACTAATAATAGGTGCAATAGCAGTAGCCAATGGGCGTCTGGCACCCAGTGGCCTGGGCACATGCGCCACAAGTGTGCATGTCACTCGACCATGAAGCCCACGTGCGACGCGTCATGAGGCTCATGCCCACGCATATGGCTTACCCTCTTTTTAAGAAAACAGTGCTTCCTCTGTGATTCAAACCTAGAACCTAGGGTGATTGAATAGCCTAATATGGTTCGTTTGGCCATAGGATTATTAACCCAATTAGTTACTTATTTGCCTCAATTTATATTTAAACTATTCTTTCCTACTCTCTATAATAAAATTCAACTTTCCTCTGTATCTTGGTCTTAATTACAAGCGAATAATCAAATTATTATTAAATAATCATATGTAAAAAACATTAATTATTGTATTATAAAATAAAAAAACCTTAATATAAAGTTTAGAGATGAAAATTTTTTTATCTCTAAACTCAGATACTTTTACATATGCTAGAATATAAATATAAATAATATTTATATTCTAAAACCATATGCTTTTACGCGTATGTTTTATATTCTAAAATATTAATTATTTTATATTTTAAAATATCAATTATTAATATTCTAAAATACCACTTATTTTATTATTGTTCACATGCTTTCACACGTAACAACAATTGGACTGCACGATCAAAATGAAGATGTGATAGACATTAAGAGTATGTATTTGTGAATTATTTTGATTTATTATGCAGCAATTTGACAATAGAAGAATTAACTCAAATTTCATTCTAATGATACTGCACCAATTATCGAGATCTGTCTTGAACTAAGTACCTGCAAAGGTGGGGCTTTAATCATCCAGAAGGACTCCGGTGCTCAAGTCAGTAGAAGAAGATACTTGAAATGGAAAGTCACTCAGTAGTCAGATGACTATGCCTGTAGAAGTTGACATCTATTTATAGATGGCATAAAGTTCACTCGAAAGAGATAAGATAACCTTTGAAAGTGGATGTTGGAGAGAATCTCGGTTGACCGGGTCCTTCTAGTTCAAATCAAATATGGGATGGAGATCCTAGAGATCCGAAGGACACGTGGCGCTTCTTGAGATAGACACATGGCGGTACTAGGTTGGTAGTCTTCGAGGATAGTAGAGTAAATTTGCCCTTAGTAAAATACCTCATCACCACTTGCCCCCCCAACTCCTTGAGCTGTGCGGGCAAAGAGCTCAGGCAGTTGAAGAAGTAGTCATCCAAGCTTTCCTACTCTCCTGCAAAAAAGAGTTCTACAAGAAAGAGTTTTGTAAAAAATAGGGTTAACTATCTCAAATATTGGGCTCGTTTGCCAACTTAATGTCCCCTCACACTTCTCATGCCTCCCAAAAAGCTCTATAGAAAGGGATGGATATGGTCCCCTTCTTCTAAGCATTCTTGGAGTGAAAGCATTTTTTGAGTGGAGTAAGAGGTAAGAGGTCTCTCCCCCCCCTTTATTTTTAGCCTAGACCAGTGGTCTCAACCTTGCTGGAGGAGGCCGCGTTAGTCAAGGCTGAGCACCTCAGCCCCGCTGGCGGAGGCCGCACGCCTCTTCCACGCTAGCCTAGGTCGTGCGCTTCGGCCACGCATTTCCACCGTGCTAGCCTCGATAGCACAGCTCGACAAGCGGCCATGCTGGCCTTAGCCTCTTAGGATGGGGCCGTGCATCTCGGCTGCACCTAGCCAAGGCCGAGCTCGTGCATTGGCTGAGGTTGCGCGCCTGGGCCAAGCGCTGTAGTCATTGGGGGACTTGCTGACCCATTTTTTTTGTGGGGGTTATCACAATGATACTCTGTAGGAGAAAATCTGCACATATAACAAAAAAGAACATAATGAGATTTTATTTGGAAAATACGTAGCTCCAACATCTTTGGGGGTATCTCATTATTGATAAAACTTCCTCAAGTTCTGACTATTCCAAGTATTCTTTATAGAAGTGCCTCCATGGTCTAGAGTCAATATGCCCTAGGGCTGAGGGTCTCTGTAACCCGATAGGGGCTTTCCGAAATTGGCGACAATTTGTTGGAATCTCAGGGGTTGCTAATACTTGCTCGTCGAAGAACTAGATCACCAGGTAGAAAACTCCGAGCTTTCACCCTCTGGTTGTAGTACCTCTCAATCCGCTAATTATAAGCTACTTGGCGAACCTCTGCTTCATCCTAAAGCTCCTCAACTGTATCCAAGTTGTTCCTTAAACCTTGCTCACTGGACTCTAGGTCAAAATGCTCCACTCTCAAAGTTGGGATCCCAATTTCTACCGGAATAACGAGTCGTAACATAAGCTGAATGGGGTTCCTTGGTAGACCCCCTGTTAGTGGTCCGATAAGACCAAAGGATGCTCGGTAATTCATCCACCCGTCTTCCATTTGCCTTGTTGACCTGGGCCTTCAATCCATGGAGCATAGTCCTATTGGCGAGCTCAATCTGTCCGTTAGCCTGTGGATGAGCTACAGAGGTGAAGTGCTGTTTGATCCCTAACTCTTGACACCATTCTTTGACTGTCCGATATGTTAATTGGGTCCCATTATCTAAAACAATCACCCGTGGGATCCCAAATCGACAAACCACGTTCTTCCATAAAAATTGCTTCACTTTTCGCGCAGTGATGGAGGCCAATGGCTCGACTTCTATCCACTTGATGAAGTATTCTATAGTAGCGATCAAGTATTTAGCCTATTCCATGACAGGCGATAAAGGACCTAGAATATTAATCCCTCATTGGTCGAAGGGGAATAGCTAAACCAGGTGGGTGAGCATGACACTAGGAACATGGATCAGGTTGGAGACCCATTAGCATCATTCACATTTCTTAACCAACTACTCTGCATCAGACACCATAGTCAGCCAGTAATACCCTTGTCAAAGGGCATTTTGATAAAGAGTTTGGACTCCTCTATGACTTCCACATAATCCTCATGGATCTCTCTCAAAATATAGTTAGCTTCACGTGGTCTCATGCACTTCAAGATTGGTTGAGTGAAGGATTTCTTATACAATTCTTCGTTGATTAGTATAAACTTCTGAGCCCTCATTTTCACCTCATGGGCCTCTAAGTCATTCTTCGATAGCTTTCTGTCTTTCAAATAATCGACAAAAAGATCCAACCAACTTGGTTTTAGGTCGAGACATAGTTACTCCACGACCTCGTCAATGCTTTTCTAGGTAGTGTCTCGATAAAGATCTATCTTGAATTGGTTGGGAAAGAGGCCGATGCGATATGAGATAAGGTGTCTCACTACAAGAAAAATCGATTTTAGTGATAGAAAAATCCGTCACTACAAACAAAAAATCCGTCACTAAATTTTTAGTGACAGGGTAAAAATCTATCACAAAAAATGGCATCACTAAATTTTAGTGATAGGGTTGAGCAATCCCGTCACAGATCTGTGATGGGCCAGCTTTCCCGTCGCAAATCTATGACGGGACATCTTTCCCGTCATAGATCTGTGACGGGGTACAGAGCCCCGTCACAGATCTGTGATAGGAATACCCGTCACAGATCGTATTAAATAATAAAAAAAATTAAAAATAAAATATTAAACTTAATTTTAAAATAAAATAAAATAAATATTTATGTAATTTATAATATTAATTCTAAATATTTAAATTGAAATTTTATTTCTTCTTTTTATTGTTTTATTTTAGATAAAAATCTTAAAATCTATTAGTGTGCTCTACATATTTTATAAAAACAAAATAATGTTTTTCTTAAATACTATTTTAATTTTTAGTATTTAGTTACCTGCATATTTGAATTAAAATAATTATCTAATTTATTTCATATGTTAGTTTTAAATATTTGAATTGAAATTTTATTTATTATTTTTAATGTTTTATGTCAAATAGAATTTTTTGTATCGTTTAATGTGTATATTTTATTTATAACAATAAAAGTAAATTGTATTACATTTAAAAGTATTAAAAATTACAGTATTACATCAACATTTCCTATGTATTTTATTTAAAATTACAATATTACATTTTAATTAAAAGTAAATTTTTTTCAATTAAAAATAAAAAAAAAACACAAATAACCATTAAACTAAACTAATACAAAATAACTATAAGTAAACTAAAACAAAATAACTACAATTAAACTAGAGGTGTCAAATGGGCCAGGCGGCCCACGAGCCAGGCTTTGGCCCGGCCCGTCACTGTTCATGGGGGGCCGGTCCGGCCCGTCTAAGGGCCCAACCCGGCCCGACCCGTGGCCCACTGGGCCCAACCTGTTTGGCCACTATGGGCCGAGCCCAGGAGGCCCTTATGTTATTTTTTATTAATTATTGATATTAGATGCTGAAAAATTTACATTTCGCAATATATATATAAATAATAACTATTTAAATTTTTCAACTTAAATTTTTTATATATTTAAATTATAAATAAACATATTTATAATGAATATTTTCTTATTAAGATGATAAATTGAAAGCGTAACATTATTCCATTTACACCGTAACAATCCAACATACTTTATTTTTTTTTAAATTTAAAACATTATTGTCCTTACTTTTGTACTAACGAATAGTTCAAACACACTCCTAATTCATCAAGTAAAAAAAAAAAATCCATAATTCTTTTATAATTGCAAAATATATGCATTTTGAAAAGTAAATTATTTTTATTTAACTAACTAAATGATCTTACAAATCTAAGATAAAATACAGATATCTAACTTAAAAATATTAATTTCTATAGCCAAAAATTATATAGAAATAAATGGCTTCTTATTCATGATCAAATTCGTATTCTTTCTATAAAACTTTATTGAAAGCCTAGCTAATTTAGATTGAATAATAAATTTTTATAATGAATATTTTTTTATTAAGAGGACAAATTGATGACAAATTATATTTATTAAAATATTATAATAGATAGTATTTTGTTTTCCCATCAAAAAGAGAAAATAGCAAAATACTATATTTTTAAATAAAAATATTTTTAAAAAAATGGGGTCGAGCCCACCGGGCCCGGCCCGCTAGGCCCTGTGGGCTAAGGGCCCAGCCCGGTCCTCTAGCCCACGGGCCGGCCTGGGCCCTATCTAAGGCAAAGTGGGCCGGCCCGGCCCGTTTAAAAAGCCCGCGGGCCGATTGGGGCCGGTCCGGGCCAGCCCTTTTTGACACCTCTAAATTAAACTAACACAAAATAATCATTAAACTAAACTAACACAAAATAACTAAAACTAAACAGCACAAAATAACTAAAACTAAACAACACAAAATAATTACCTCATTGACTGAAAGAGTGGCGGCAACGACACTGGAACAGTAACAATACTGGTGGGAGACAACAGCTGCAAAAAAATCAAGAGAACCAATGGGGGAATAGAGAAATGGCATTGTAATAGGGGGAAGGGGGTGAGAATGAGTGAGAACCAGAGAGGGGAAGGGGGAGAATGGCTGTTCGAGAGGGGGGTTTTAAACTTAAATCAGTGACGGGCGTGCAAGTCCCGTCGCTGATCAGTTACGGGCGTGGCAGGCCCGTCACTGATCAATGATGGGCATGGCAGTCCCATCATTGATTAGTGACGGGCAAGGCACGCCCGTCACTGATTAGTGACGGGCATTGCAGTCCCGTCACTAATCAGTGACGGGCAAGGCACGCCCATCACTAATCAGTGACGGGCATTGCAATTCCGTCACTAAATTTTGTGCCATGTTTTTTGTGACGGATTTCCGTCACTAAACCCGTCACAAATTAGTGACGGGTGGGCCCCTGTCACAAATCCCGTCACTAAATTATGATTTTCTTGTAGTGTCGGCTTCGACATTCTGGGATCAAGGTACATGCTCCATATTCACAAATCTGAAATGACATATCAATTCCTGAACGAAAACTAGATATTTGGACCTGTGGTCCTCCTGGCCTCATATTCTCCCTTCACCTGCTGAACCACAAGGTTAGAATCAAATTGTACGCTTAGATGTCTCGCCCCGAGCTATGCGGCAAGTCTCAAACCAGCTATCAGAGCCTTATGCTCTACCTCATTGTTGGACACCCGGAACTCGAAATGCAAAGCGTATAGCTAGGACTGACCCTCAAGGCTCTTAATCATCATCACAGCTCCACCACCCCTAGGGTTTGAGCTACCAACATCTATGGTCTTAGGCTGTCCTCTGGTGATCCCCCAAGCCCAAATCTTTCGGCAATGAAATCTGCTAAGGCCTGTGCTTTAATAGCTGAACGAGGCCTATACTTTATGTCGATTGTTATTAACTCTATGGACCATTTCAGCAGTCTCCCTGAGAGCTCTAGCTTCCTCAAAACCTGACTTAAAGGTTGGTCAGTGAGCATGATGATAGAGTGCGCCTAGAAGTAGGGTCGTAACTTCCTCCCTGAGACGACCAGGGAAAACTCTAATTTCTCCATGGGGGAATATCGAGCCTTTGCCCCAGACAATCGTTTGCTCATGTAGTATACTGGTCTCGGCCTTTTATTCTCTTTGCACACTAGAACCGAACTCACTACTCCCTCTGCTACGACCAAGGTATAGCGGCTCGCCCATCCTTGGCGTAGTGAGGACTGGCGGTGAGGCTAGACATTCCTTGATCTCGTTGAAGGCCTCCTGACACTCAACATCCCAGACAAAATCCTTGATCCTGGATAGGGCCTTGAAGAAAGGGAGGCCCTTTTTTGCCGACCGGGAGAGGAATCTACCTAGGGTCGCTATCCTTCATGTGAGCTACTAGACCTCCTTAATGCTTCTTGGGGTCATCATTTCTACTATCGCTTTAATCTTCTCGGGATTCACCTCGATCCCATGATGGTGTATGATATACCTAAGGAATTTTCCTGCAGAGACACCAAAAGCACACTTAGTGGGATTAAGCTTTAATTGAAACCTATGCAAGGTTTTGAAACACTCTTCCAGATCTGTCGGATGCTCCTCTACCGAAACACTCTTCCAGATCTGTCGGATGCTCCTCTACCAGCAGGAGTTTTACTATTATATCATCCACGTAGGCCTCCATGTTGTGACCTACCTGGTCATAAAAGAGCCTATTTACTAGGCGTTAGTATGTAGCCCTTGCATTCTTCAAACTGAAAGGCATAATAGTATAGCAATAGGTGCCCCGATCAATGATGAATGTCATCTTCTCCTGATCTTCCTTATGCAACGGGATCTAATGATATCCCTGAAAAGCATCTAAAAAACTCATGAGGTGGCATCCGACCGTGCCATCAATTAAGGCATCGATCCGGGAAAGTAGGTAACTATCCTTTGGATAGACCTTATTAAGGTCAGTGAAATCAATACATAACCTCCACTTACCTTCGCCCTTGGAGACCAGAACCACATTGGCTAGCCACTCGGGATAATCGACCTATCGAATATAACGTGCTGCCATCAATTTTTCCACTTCGACCCCTATAGCCCTTACCCTATTCGTGGCAAAATTCCTTTTTTTTGTATGACAGGTCAGTACCCCAGCTTCACTCCCAAACGGTGCATCATCACTTTCAAGTCTATGCCAGGGATGTCGCGGACCGGCCATGCAAAAATATCCGTATATTGACGAAGAAAGGATATAATTCGGGTCTGAATGGGGTATTTCACTTGGGCGCTCACTTTCACACATCTATCGAGTTGGTCTGGGTCCAATGGTACTTCTACAAGCTTATCCATCGGCTCAACAGTCTTTGGATCCTTTAAACCTCCAGCAAAAGACTGATAGTGGTGAGAGGGGAAATCCCAACCTCTCCCACATTAGGGCCCTATACCCGTCTTGAATCTTTTTGCGATTCTGACAGCTCCTGCACGTTGAGGTGTCAAATGGGCCGAGCGGCCCACGGGCCGCCTGACCTGGCCCGTCACTATTCATGGGGGGCCGGGCTGGGCCCAAGAATTTGGGCCCACGGCCCGGCCCAACCCGTTTGGCCACTATGGGCCGGGCCCATGAGGCCCTTATGTTATTTTTTATTAATTATTGATATTAGATGCTAAAAAATTTACATTTCGCAATATATATAAATAATAACTATTTAAATTTTTCAACCTAAATTTTTTATATATTTAAATTATAAATAAACATATTTATAATGAATATTTTTTATTAAGAGGACAAATTGAAAGCGTAACATTATTCCATTTACACCGTAACAATCCAACATACTTTATTTTTTTTAAATTTAAAACATTATTGTCCTTACCTTTGTACTAACGAATAGTTCAAACACACTCCTAATTCATCAAGTAAAAAAAAATCCATAATTCTTTTATAATTGCAAAATATATGCATTTTGAAAAGTAAATTATTTTTATTTAACTAACTAAATGATCTTACAAATCTAAGATAAAATACAGATATCTAACTTAAAAATATTAATTTCTATAGGCAAAAATTATATAAAAATAAATGGCTTCTTATTCATGATCAAATTCTTATTCTTTCTATAAAACTTTATTGAAAGTCTAGCTAATTTAGATTGAATAATAAATTTTTATAATGAATATTTTTTTATTAAGAGGACAAATTGATGACAAATTATATTTATTAAAATATTATAATAGATAGTATTTTGTTTTCCCATCATAAAGAGAAAATAGGAAAATACTATATTTTTAAATAAAAATATTTTTTAAAAAATGGGGTCAGGCCCACCGGGCCCGGCCCGCTAGGCCTTGTGGGCTAAGGGCCCGGCCCGACCCTTTTAATAAAAGGGCCGGCCCGACCCGTTTAAAAAGCCCGCGGGCCGATTGGGGCCGGTCCGGGCCGGCCCTTTTGCCACCTCTACCTGCACGATACCCTTAGTTGTGTTGATGGACACTATGTAGCACTCCCGGGCAAACCATAGGTCTCCTCTGACTTCTCCCACCCTTGTAGCAATGGGGAACTTAAACACCACGTGGTAAGTACTCGGCACGACCCGTAGAGCATTAAGTCCTGATCTTCCCAAGATCATATTGTATGCCGAGGGAACCTCGCCATTAAAATGTCTAACATGACCTGGGCAGACCGAGAACCCTTTCCAAGAGTTAACGAGAGCTGGAACATATCATCTGCATATACCACCTCCCCATCGAATCCAATCGAAGGGACACGAGCTGGCTTTAACTATTCCATCTTGTATCCCATGCTCAAGAAGGCCTATTGATATAAAACCTCAGAGGAGCTCCCCAGGTCCACGAGGATTTGCCCAAGCTCCCATTTTCCTAATTTTGTTATGTTGACCAGTGGATCATTAGAAACCTGACACCCGGGCAAGTCTTCGTCCGTAAAGGAGATAATGTCCCCTAGTTGAGCCTTCTTGACTCCCATGTTTCGATGCAGATAAGAATTTTCCCTCGACTCTCTGCCTAGCACCACCCTAGCCTCTAGAGTATGAAAAATTAAATGTTGTGGAGGACTCCCCTCCCCCTGACGACTCTCTCTACTCGGCGAGGTTCTGGTCCTGTGTCTTTCCTGGGATCTATCACGTCTACGAGAGGGGCTTCTTGATCTTCAACGTTCACCCCTTTGTGGCTCAGTATCCTTAACTACGAACCTCCTTAGGAAACCCTAATTGATGAGCTCCTGAATCTTTTTTTTTAGTTAATGGCACTCCTCCGTATCGTGTCCATGATCTGGATGGAATCGATAATACTTGTCTTTACTCCTTTTGTTAGCCGAGCCTGCATAGGTCTCGATTTTTTCAAGTAATCCCTATTCTTAATTGTAGCCAATGTAACACCCTGCTCTCCCAGGAGGGCGTTAGGTAACGTAAGATTTCGGAGATATAAATTTTTTTTCAAATAAAAACCCATCACAAAAACCATTCCCTGAAGATCCTGTTACACCTTTTCAGTATATCAACTATGAACCATCAATAAACTAAGACAGGTTCACCAACACAAATGCGGAAGCTAGATCGAAACCTTAACAGGTCATAATCGAAACCACTTTATTTATAATATAAAGTCAAACTAACATTTACAAGAGGTCCTCAAAATAAACAACATTATTGAAAGCGACATATTACAAGTTATCAACTAATCGTCGTCACTCCTCAGCAATTCCTTTTCCTTTCACACCACTACCTTCAACTGGAACGTTTGAATATTCCAGGGACATAGTCCAAATTAGATGATGAATCATCTAAGTGAGAGTTTGAAACACATTTTTCATGAATGAATGCAAGATGTAAAATAAACCAATACACCCGGTAAACCATAGCCCAAAAGAATCCCCAGCGCTTAACCCTACCACGGGAAAAGAACAATTTCTCTAAAAGTTATGCCACCATACCGACTCAACGACACGACGACGCAATGCGATTCTAGCTTAAATGGGGTTGCTAACGCACCTCACAAGATTACGTTCCCACCTTAAGCATCCAGGAACCACCATACAATCCCAACTCCAAAATTTCACATGGACCACTTAGTCATCCTAGTGCA
Organism: Diospyros kaki; assembly: GCA_036245055.1. Taxonomy (NCBI): domain Eukaryota; kingdom Viridiplantae; phylum Streptophyta; class Magnoliopsida; order Ericales; family Ebenaceae; genus Diospyros; species Diospyros kaki. The sequence continues at coordinate 37,939,126 of BSEG01000008.1, forward strand.
ACTTTCCTGGCCAAACGGCCTGGCACGGAAACCAAGACGGCTATCCTGACATGCACACCAGCATCAGATACCCCTATTATTCTATCACACCCTTGGAGAATTACAGCTATACTATCTAGACAACATTCTAGGCTGACATCCCACATGAATAACACAGTATGGACCACCTAGTCATCCTAGTGCAACTTTCCTGACCAAATAGTCTGGCACAGAAACCAATGCGGCTATTCTGACATGCATACCAGCATCAGATACCCCTATTATTCCGTCACGCCCTTGGAGAATTATGGCTGCACTATCTAGACAACATCTCAGACTGACATTCCATACAAATGCACAAAACGTAAGATAATGCCACATTTCACAATTCAATGCATCATATAAACAACATTTTATAGAATGCAACGCACAAGTTCAAAACGTCTAGGCTGACATTTCATACAAACGCACAAAATGCAAGACAATGCCACATTTCACAATTCAATGCATCATATAAACAACATTTTATATAATGCAATGCACAAGTTCAAAACGTTTAGGGATGAACCTCCCTTATAAAATCAACCGTCACCAGTTTCCGTTTGCATGAAATCACACATATGTTCAGATAGAACAAATACAATAAATCAAGTTTTGGGTGCGAACACTCACCTCGAACGAACTCAGAACACCTTGAATCTTGTGCCTAACATCGACTTTTGTGTAACTCCTCAAATATTTTGATCAAACCACATTCTTACACGCCCTCACGCACTGCCCAAGTGCTCTGTGCTTGTGATGCTTCACGTATGCTTAAAAAACCCTATATCCACTAAACCCGAAGCACTCTTGTCTAGCACGAACTTCTCACAATTTTGAATAAGAAACCTTTGGCCATGAACCCCTATTTATAGGTTTTAGAAACTTAGCCACCAAGAAACATATATTCTGCAATCATTTCAAATCTTCCAAAATCTTTTCCAATCATTCCAAATCTTTCTAAGATCTTCTGGAATCATTGTAAATCTTCCAAGATATTATATAATCATTACCAAATCTTCTAAGATATTTCCCAATCATTCTAAATCTTTCAAAATATTATATAATCATTATCAAATATTCTAAGATATTCTGCAATCATTCTAAATCTTCTAAGATTTTATATGATCATTACCAAATCTTCTAAGATATTCTGTAATTATTCCAAATCTTCTAAGATTTTATATAATCATTGTTATCCGAGTCAAATCTTATTCAAATCAAATCTTTATGCAAATCAAATCATATCCAACAAAATCTTATCTAATCAAATCTTATCCAAATCTTATCCTTAAAGTCATCATGAGCTTTCATCTTATCTCTAACGTTATCATGAGGCTTCATCTTATCTCTAATATCATTATGAGACTTTTCTTGAATCTTCCAAATGCCCCTAGTAAATAGGTTTCAAGAATTACACTCTGGCCTGAACTATTGGATAATTGCACTTAGACCCTTTTCAACATGGTCCCTAGGCTAATTTTTATTTGCATTTTAGTTCTTGAAAAATGGATTAATTACACTAATACCCCTAATTTTTAGGTAAATTATACTTTTACTCGAATCTCAAAAATTACGATTTTACCCTGGGTATTACAGTTATTTCGATAATTCCACTTATATCCTTTATCAAATACTATCTATAGTCTTAAATCATTCCTGGGTATTACAGCCAGGATCTCAACCTGAGGAGTATTAAGCAGGGTGAACCTGATCGGACTCCATCGGGGGCCCGACCTTTCCCCTCGTCGGCCCGGTTTATCTTCAGGGTTTTGTTCTCTATTATGACTTTTCTTCTCTTTCTTGTCCGAATACTCAATTCTCTTAGCCCGCATCACTTCCTCGGCATTAATGCATTTGGTGGCTCGGCTCAGGATCTCTGTGAACGTCTGGGAAGGCCTCTTAGCCATTGATTGGGTAAAAGAGCCAGCCCTTAAGGCATTCTAAAAAGCCATCATAGCAATACTCTAATCAAGGTTCTCAATGCTCAATGCCTCCATATTGAATCTGGTCACAAAATTTGTTACGACTTCCCTTGGTTCTACTTGAGATTCACAAGGGTCATGGTAGAACTTCAATGCCTTCAGAGGGCAGCGAAATGAGCCAAAAACTTGTTTCAAAGCTGGCCAAAAACTTGTTTCAAAGCTGTCTAAAATTAGTAATCGATCGGTATGCAAGACTTGAATACCAGGCTCGTGCATGTCCTTCCAAAGTGGCCGGGAAAACTCTACACCACATAGCATCTAGTGCCACTTGGACCATCATGTGAGATGTGAAGAGATTCAGGATATGGCTTGATGGCTGGGATTCGAAGGCGCTCGGATGGTATAATTGCCATGATTTCCTTAGTGGTTGATTGGAAACAATGTCATGTGGCTTTTCCTTCCTCCGCCTCAACTCTACAACCTCTCGTTCCAAATGCCGCAAATGTCTTTCCCGCTGGGCCCTTCTGGCCCGGGCATAATCGAGACTAGAGAACTCTTCCTCCTCGGAGCCCAACCTTCCATACTCGCCACACCTAGAAGGTCCAGTCCTTCTCTGGTCCCGATGGGACTCCTTCCCACCACGAGGGGATGCACCACCCTGGAATTCTCTATGACTAGAGTGGCGGTCCCCCTAGTGCCTACTATCGTGGTTGGAGTGTGGCTGCACTCTCACCCTGCAATTAAAACACAAAACAAAACACAATAAAAATTTTATATATTTTTTTATATTGGTGAGAGGTTTATACTCGTCAGTGTACGAGTGCAGTTGTAGTCCAAATTTAAATTTATATTTTCTGGATGAGTCCAGGTCGTCCATTGAGAGATTTATTTATGGCAAAAATAAAAAAAATGTCACACATAAACACACACACTTGGACAAATTGGCAACAAGGTTTTTTTTATGGTTTTTTAGACAACATATACGAGGAAATAAAATAAAGCAGAAATTGAAATAATTACTGAATGTAAGAATATGAAATTGGATAGTACTTGGGTTAAAACAATTTCAGTGCCAACCCGTTGATTCCCAAATTTTAATAGACAAGGTTAGTAACATTAATTTAATTTCAGATATGAGGGTTTGTTATTAAATGCAATTAGAGATGATGATAGTTCTAATTTAAGCAATCCCCATACATGATATGTGAGATTCTAATTTAAGCAACTACCATAAATCCAATTACAATTAATATACAAAACAACTAAATTAATCATCCGGGTTTGGGTATGATAGCGTTTCCAGTTCTAATAACTCTCATACGTGGCATGAAAGCTTTAAGTTAGGCTTACGCTCCAATCCAAATCTAGTGATTTCTTAATTTAAAAATACACACTCATATTGAAATTTAAATTAATATCACTCATTTAAAACGTAACTTTCTTTGGGAATCATTGGCGTTGGACACTGTCCTTGCCTTAACCCAAGATTGGGTTTAGTTACTCATATTTATTTATAAATTAATTAACAAGAATTTAAACGGCGTAATTTAAATGACAGAATTTAAATAACAGGATTTAAATGACAGGAATTAAAATAGCAGAAACTAACCGGCCATTTAGGCGTAATTTAAATGCCATTTATGGATTTTCCCTCCAATAAAAAGGATTCCTCAGGTGTACACACAAGAGGGTGCACCATTATAAGAGTAAATGTAGAACAAGTTCAAAACTCGGTGTCATCCCAAATACAAGGAACATATTTTCATGAAAGAACAGGGAAAATGACATAGCTTCATGACTGGAATAATGCTCTAGATGAGTAACTTTTGAATTTAAACATGATTCCCTACTCCAAACTCGAATTCTGAGATCACATGATTTATAGCAGCAAGAAGGACAAGACCAGGTTGTAATGGGGCTATGAGGTTAATACTAGTTGTCAAATAAAAGGGTAAAGTGTGCAAATAGTGTGTTGGGAATTTTTTTTTTTTTTTAACACTAATATCAAATTGGACATTTTTTTTTTGAAACACTTGTGTTGAATAGCTAAGATAATTCTCTTTTTTTTTTTTCTTTTTCACTTTTTTTTTCTTCTCTTTTTTTTCTTTTTTTTTCTCTTTTTTTTTTTTAAAAAAAAAATATGAAAATAGCTAGACAGACTAATTCTCATAAACACACCAGGTTAGACAAAATTCATATGGTTATGGGTTAAATGAGGGTAATGAAATAAGTTGTACTACAATTGGCTCAATGGGCTAGCAAGGGAGGTTAATGTAAAGAAAGAAAAGGTTAATTGGCCCAAAATGAAAGAAATTGATCCCCCTATCATGCTTCAAAACAATGCTACTCAGTCATCTGATTCAGAATTTGAAACCAGTCAAATTCATCAGCTATCATACTAGGCATTCAAAGCAAATTGATGTTTTGAAGCCATTGAAAAGATGAGATAAACAATAAATCATAGTTAGAGTAAGTGTTATTTCACTCAGAATTAACAGTTATTAGGCTCAAACACTCACTTGGATAATAGTCTCCACTTCTATTGAGGGATCATACAATGTATTAATCAGCTAATTACTGTTACCTTTGACATTATGACCAATAACCAATTTTAAATTTTGAATACCCGATGAATGCAAATTACTTATTTTAATGCATATACGTTTTCAAATAAGAAATCAATGCATTCATGTTCCGTATTGCAAACTTAACCAGCTATTAGTGCATAACTCCAAAGCTTTAGGAATAGCATTATTTAAAACACACATTTTTTTTTTGTTTTTTTTTTTGTGTTGTTTTTTTTTTTTGTTTTTTTAATAAAAGCAGATAAAGATAATCAATTCACACAAAACTACAAGCATATAATAGCAAATTCATAGTTAATCATAAACCAGATAATTCATAACTAGACCTTACACCCCTCAACCTGAATTGCAGTAATAAAATAGGGTTGTTAGGAATACCTATAACTCCACAAGTCTATTGATTTACTGTGAACTGCTAAAACTCAAACAAACAAATGAGCATACCATATAGTTATATATTTTCTCACCAAAATAAAAATTTCATGCAAGTCATAAGATAAACAAAATGCGTCTCAAGAGTACAAAAAGTACTCCTTACTCAGCCATCTTATCATAGACTTATCTAATAACATTCCACAGTTTTTTTTTTTTTTTAAGAAACACAACCAAGAAAAATCCAACAAGTTGCACAATAATTAGATGCGTCTCAAGAGTACAAAAGTACTCCGTACTCAGCCATCTTATCAAAGAGCACTCCTCACAGTGATAAATCTAAATTAATCAGACTTTTTTGACGTTTGTTTCTGATTGCCTTAGACTAATCTATCCTAGGCTCATAAGGATCGTGCTGTGGAACATAAGTGTGTAATTTCTCTAACAACTCCTCAATGGTAGATGCAGAAATGAGAATCTTTCTTGCTGAAAGAGAAATGAACTTTTGATCTATAGCCTGATCAAGAAATGAGAGCAACCCATCGAAAAAATGGTTAACATTTAAAAGTCCAATGGGTTTGGTATGTAGATCGCTCTTGGCCCAAGAGATTATACAGAAGATTTCTTCAAGTGTACCAAAACCCCCTGGTAAAGCAATAAAGGCGTCTGGCTGATACATCTTACAAGCCATGCGCTCAGACATAGAATTCGTTTCTATAAGTTGACCGCGTGTAATCCCGGAAATATGTGGTTCAGCCCAAGGGATTGGCATTACACCTACCACATATGATTTTCCAAGATGTGCAGCTTGTGAAACACAACCATTCAATCCACGACTTCCCCCTCCATATACCAAATTAATTTTTTTCTCCCCTAATTTTAAGCCAAGTTCGCTTGCTGCAAGTGCGTAACAACTATCGCTCCCAAGTTGAGAGCCACATAGTACACATATGGTCTTGATTCGACGAACTGACTGACCTTCCATTTATGTTTCTTTGTATGCCCTGGAAAAAGGTTTGGCGATCAAAAGTAGCTATACAACAATTTAACAAGAAATAAATACAAACAAAAATCATGCGTATGTACAAATAGTTGTGATTGTGGCTCACATCTTCCTCTGGTTTTACGTCCAGAAACGGCTTAAACACTTTCTATGAAGTGGGGATAGGCTTCCCATCCAATTTTCTTATAGATTGGCAAACAGGGTCGTTTTTAGTCAGATTCCCAAGACTGTAGCGTTGGTTGTCACTTATGAACTAGTCCCATAAAGCAAGAAGTTCTCTTTGCACTATTCCACATGGATGCGTCTCAAGAGTCAATCGGATATCATCCAAAGACTCCTTACTCAGTCCATCCTTTATGAAACTAATTTTATCTTCTCGATTTACGGATGTAAACCCCACAGATTTGCATCGTGTGTTACAGGTCCAACGAGCACATTTATAACAACCATTCACTCTTTTTGCTCTTCGTTTTTTCGCAAAACTACTCTTCCCCAAACCTGGAAAGTGCTTAAAACTTGGTGAAGTTTCGCCAGCTAATCGAACTTTTGCTTCGATCAGCCAACGAACATCTTCAGGGATGTTATTACGCATCAATGTCCCAAGTCTTACACACCTACCAGTATAAATTTTTTTCAAATCATTCATTGGGAGAGATGGATAGTACTTGCGAATTTTTGAAAGCTGAAAATCCATTTTTTTTTTAAAGAAAACTCTAATAAGAAGAAAAAATAAATAAATAAATAAATAAAGAACTATAAACTTTACAAAAGGGATGAGAGTACCTGATCGGAGAATAACACAAAGGAGAGATGATTGAGCTCAAGGAGGGTGGCTTGCCTCATACAGATATGGAGTCTCTTATAGAGCAATGGGCATCACTATTTCACACTCGGCTCGAGACCTGCCATAATTGCGCTGACACGCTTGGCGTCGTCTGGCGTCTCATTTTTCAACATTTGGCAGTGTGCTTCTTTCTTTATAGAGCAGTGTGATTGCACTGCCCGAGAAAAGTGGCTACCACCAACGTCAATTCTGTCTCCCTATTTAATTCAAATTTTTTTTTTAAATTTTTTTTAATTATTTTTTTTTAAATTTTATTTTGTTTTTAATTTTTTTTAAGGGGTTCAATAAAATTATATATACCACACAAATCAATATTATCGAGTCAAACAAAATTATTTGCACAATGGATCAATACTAATAAATCAATTCCTAAGTACACCTTACCCCCAAACTTGAATTGCACATTATTCGCAATCAGCAATAAAAGGATAGAAGATAGGGATACCTGGCGGTCTTCAATGCATGAACTCGTATGCAAAAAATTTTGTTTAGACTGCACACAAAGAAATACTATTTAAGTCAAACTTAATTAAATAATGCAGAAAAGGAACAATATATATATTTTTGGTTTAAATATATATTTATTTATTAAAAAAATTATTTTAATTTTTTAGAGTTTTCTTTTTTATTTTTTTTCTTTTCTTCCAGTTAAGGATCAGATGAGTGGTTGCCCACCTAATCGTATAATAACTCTCATTCATTACACCACTTTTATTTTCAAAATTATGTAAATTAATTTTTCTCATGAATGCACATACATATTTTGAAAATGTATCATTCAGAGGTGTTGGTTTTATTACATCAGAGCACGACACATTAATTCGCACAAACACCTCACACATGTCTGGTTTAATTTTATCCTCAATAACATAGACTATCCTAAAAGGTAGAAATTTAGGCTTAAATGTAGATAGACCTATGACATCTTCACATTTTGGCTCTCGAATTTTATCCTCTTCTTCCTCCCAGGTTTTTTCTTCTAAACTTGTTTCTTTTTGGTCCAATTTTTCTTCTATGGCAGGGTACACCATCCTTGGGTCATCGGGTCTCTCAATTGGGTCATCACTCTCAGGAATGGGTGTTGGTTGGACTGACTCATGACTTATGGAATTTTGATTGGGTTGGGTTGGAAACTCGTCAGGCTCACTTACGCTCAAGGTTTGTGTTAACAAAGTCAACTGATCTAGAATATCACCTAAGGCCTTAGAGGTTTGGTCTTGAAATTCGGTCACTTGTGTAATAAAACTCATTTGACCTTGCATAAACTCATGAAGGGTGTCCTCTAAAAAATTTTCATCCTGAGGTTGATAAGTATCAAATCTAACCCCTTGTTCTAACTCGAATTGGTGAGACACTGGAGAGAAAGGTTCATGAGATTGGAACAAAAAGTCATCACTCCAAAGATAATTCCAATGGCCATAGGAATTGGGAAAATCAGTGTAAAGATCTGGGTCGTAGCCCGACAAATAATAATTCTCTCTCTGATTCTGGTTGAAAGAAAATCTCTCCTCACTGGGCTCAAGATGGCCAAATGCATTAGAAGGCATAGAAATGCTAAAATACTGAGACATATAGAATATGAAAATGACAATTCAACGACAGATAATGATGTTAATGAATCAATTAATGGTTCAATAATCATACCTGATCGTAGTCTCTTGCTCTGTTTAGTAACTAACAGTTACCTAAATATATATAATTTTTTATTTTTTTTTTGCTATTTATTTTTTTATTTTTTTTTAATTTATAATTTTTTTCTTTTTATTTTTGCCTCAATCTCCCCGACAACGGCGCCAAAATTTGGCTGCACTCTCACCCTGCAATTAAAACACAAAACAAAACACAATAAAAATTTTATATATTTTTTTATATTGGTGAGAGGTTTATACTCGTCAGTGTACGAGTGCAGTTGTAGTCCAAATTTAAATTTATATTTTCTGGATGAGTCCAGGTCGTCCACTGAGAGATTTATTTATGGCAAAAATAAAAAAAATGTCATACATAAACACACACACTTGGACAAATTGGCAACAAGGTTTTTTTATGGTTTTTTAGACAACATATACGAGGAAATAAAATAAAGCAGAAATTGAAATAATTACTGAATGTAAGAATATGAAATTGGATAGTACTTGGGTTAAAACAATTTCAGTGCCAACCCGTTGATTCCCAAATTTTAATAGACAAGGTTAGTAACATTAATTTAATTTCAGATATGAGGGTTTGTTATTAAATGCAATTAGAGATGATGATAGTTCTAATTTAAGCAATCCCCATACATGATATGTGAGATTCTAATTTAAGCAACTACCATAAAAGCCAATTACAATTAATATACAAAACAACTAAATTAATCATCCGGGTTTGGGTATGATAGCGTTTCCAGTTCTAGTAACTCTCATACGTTGCATGAAAGCTCTAAGTTAGGCTTACGCTCCAATCCAAACCTAGTGATTTCTTAATTTAAAAATACACACTCATATTGAAATTTAAATTAATATCACTCATTTAAAGCGTAGCTTTCTTTGGGAATCATTGGCGTTGGACACTGTCCTTGCCTTAACCCAAGATTGGGTTTAGCTACTCATATTTATTTATAAATTAATTAACAAGAATTTAAACGGCGTAATTTAAATGACAGAATTTAAATGACAGGATTTAAATGATAGGAATTAAAATAGCAGAAACTAACCGGCCATTTAGGCGGTGAATATTTAAAAGATAAGAATTAAAATTGCAGAAATTTAAAGGCATAAACTAACCAGCCATTTAGGCGGTGATTAATAAAGTAACAATAAATGACATAAGAATTTAAAAAAAGAAAGAAATGAAGTAAGATCACAAGAGAAAATAATAAAGAAAAGGAGAAAGAACAAGAACAATTTTCAAAGAGAGAATTCTAAGGAAACAACTAAACTTTTATTCAAGAATAATAATTACACTTACAAATGCAATCAAGTAACCTATTTATAGGCCACAAGATGCAATACAAACCACATAATTTTCAATTATTCAACTAGACATAATTATATCTAATGGGCACTCACACACTTAAAGTTAAATGGATTTTAGCTATAATACATAATTAAAGTTAAATGGATTTTAGCTAAAATACATACCTAATAAAGCACTCATAAAGTTAAATGGATTTTAGCTATAATACACAACTAATAATTAAATGGATTTTAGCTAAAAGACACACTTAATAAAGTACTCACATAAAAAATAAAAATAGATTTCTATAAATTGATTTTTAATCTTCATTAGGATTAAAAATAATCCTTGGGCCTTCTTCAAATGATATCTTTCATGGGATGCTCAAGTTGGGTCTTAATTCTTCATGGACTTGAATTCTTTTTTTTCTTCATGGGCTTGAATTCTTTTTGGGCTTTGATTCTTCATGGGTCTCCAAGCCCACATTCTTCATGCCTACAAATAAGTAATTAAATATTAGTAATAAATTATATATTATATATATATATTTATATGATATACTATATGGTATATTATAAGCTTATATATTATATAGATAATCCATGCATGCATTTCATTGAGTATATATATGTATTATATTTACATGTTTATTATAATATATTATATATTATATATATAGATATATATTACACATAATTATTCAATTAAACCAATTTAAAATCAAAACAGGGGTTATAATTATAACAAAAATTTTACAAAATTAACCACTAATCAGAGTGCTCCCCTTGTCTCACATCTGGAGGCTATTATTGGGTCAAAAAGGTGTTGAGCAATTTTGTCAAACGTTGGACCTGTCCCTCTAACTGGGCGACACGATCTTGTGATGGAGAGGGATTCGGGGGATGACCCCCTACGAGGCCGCTCTCAGGTGGGTGGTTTTGACTCTGATCGGGGATGGGTTGGGTACTAGCGGCTCGCGGTGGATTTCTTCTTATCGCCATAATGGGGGGAACTTGAGCTCGTCCGAGGTACTCAATAAACAAGAGCAGATAGAGCAAAGAAAATATGAGTATGCAAATACAGGAAAAGAACTCCCATGCCAACGGGTCTCCAACCTGATCCATGTTCCTAGTGCCATGCTTACCCACCTAGTTCATCGTGGTGTTTCTATCCCTCCCGCTGGATACCTTCTGAATGCAGGAAAGAACTCCCATGTTAAGCGTGCTCGAGCTAGGAAAGCCCAAGGATGGGTGACCCCTGGGACGTTCGCGTAGGCCCATTAGGGTAAATTGTCTCGGTCCTTCCTATTGTTCGATGTAGGGTGTTACAAAAATATGTGTTAACATTTAGCGCTGTTTGTGGGAACCCCTTGGCCGAACTATCCTTTGTCACCCTGAGACGGTCTGCTCCCATGAGTGCCATCGCACTTAGGGGAGGAGGCTTTGGTGGTGGTGCATTAGCACCTAGTTTGTCCTACATCGGTCACCCAAAAAGGCGACTGAGGTGCTCATAAGTACGGTGGGGCTATTATCCTTTAAAGGGCAAGAGCTGAGAGCTAATCCATGGCTATGTGCCCATGATGACACCATGTGTGTGATACCCAAGAACCCAGAGAAGGGTATTATATATCGAGGATAAGTAAGGAAGGAAACAACACCAACTGGATATCTTTTGGGCTGAATGCAGGCAAAGAACTCCTGAGTTAAACGTGCTTGAGTTGGGGAAGATCAAGGATGGGTGACCCCCCTAGGAAAGTTCGCGTAGGCCCATCTGGGTAAGTTGTCCCGATTCTTCCTATAGCTTGATGCGGAGTGTTATAAAAATGTGTGTAATTTACCCTCCTTAAACAAAATTTAAAGCAATGCTTAGACCATAATTTTTTTTAGCAATTTACCCTCCTTAAACAACATCAATCACTATGTTCTCGTGAAGCTAATACAAAGTTCTAAACTATGATTGGTTTTCTATCATGAAGATGATTATAGTTTAAGATAGCGTTTGTTAATAATCGTCGTAAAGAGTTTTAGCGACGGTTTTGAAAACTGCAGCTAAATTATGTGTCGCGGAACATTTAGTAGCGATTTTCAACAATCACTGGAGTAACGGCAAAAAATTATATTTTTTGCTGCTGTTTTTAAACCGCGGCAAAATAAGTGATTTAGCGGTGATTTTTAAAATATTTAGTGGCGGTTTCGGAACAACCGCAAAAATTAAAAAATAAAAAATAAAATAAAATATTTAATTTTAGCGACGGTTTTTAGAATCGCCACAAAAATTTAAAAAAAATTAAAATTTTAATTTCTGGGCGAGCGACAAGCTTGCCCACGCACGCTCGCGCCTGGCCCCAGTGCGCCACATGACCGCATGTCTTTGCGCCATGTGGCGATGTTGGAAATTATATTTCCAACCTTTCCCTACCCCCAGTTTCGAACTCGGGAACTCCCCTATGCACGTACGTGCACGAAACCACCTGATCTGCGAAGCCTCCTTACTATATATTCACGCATATAAATTATATACTAATCCAACACTATTTTCCAGAATTATATTCTATATTTTTTAATATAAATTAAAAAACATTGATTATTTTTTAAAAAAAGAAAGGAATAAATTAAAAATAAATTAATTGATTAAAAATAAAAAGATTTATATATTTTTTAAAATTATTAAAATTTTGTTAAATTTTTTAAATTAAAATTTTTAATGAATTTTGTGATTAATTTAAATTTATTTTTAAGATTTTATATTTATTTTTATTAATTTAATTTTAATTATTTTCTTAAGCAAAATTTAAATTTTTAATGAATTTTTAGGCAATTTTGAAAAACCACCCAAATTGTTAATTTAATTTTAATTTTAAATTATTTAATTATTTTTAAATTTAGTAGCAGTTTCTCAAAAACCGCCACAAATGTTAATTTAATTTTAAATTATTTAATTATTTTTCAATTTAGCGGCAATTTTAAGAAATCATAGCTAAATTCAATTTTATTTTTAATTATTTAATTATTTTTTGAAAACCACCACTAAATTAAATGTTTTAATGAATTTTGATGCGATTTTGAAAAACCGCCACAAAATATTAAAGAAACCACTGCAAAATACCATATTTTACGGAGATTTTTAAAACCGACGTAAAAAATCATTTTTTTTATAGTGTTGTATCAAGATAAACTTAGAATGCTTTTCAACTAAGATATGAAATGGTCAAAATAATATTGAGAAATATTCTAAAATTTTTATCAAATTGTTTGTTGATTTTTTTATAATGCATTAAGTATATTAGTCTTTTTTTTTATTTATAAAATGTTAGATAAATTTATCTAGAGGAAGAGAGAGAAATTTTTTTCTAAACATACCCAAATAAAAAGTCATGACTTTTTTTCAGTGAGTTTTTAGATAAATTTAACCAACATAATAAAAAATACTTTTATTTATAATAGTTTTTATATCTCATTTTTTTAAATCTATATTTAAATTAACAAATCCTACTTAAAGAAAAAATTAAGAAATTATAATTAATTAATTAATTAATTAGAATAGGAAACGCTTTAAATACCTCATAGATCTCATCTGAAATAAGGGCCATCCTGTGAGCAAAGTCTACTCTCGAGTTCTTATCCATTATAAGATAAGCTGTAGGGCTCCCAAGAAACATCCCCTAACAACAACAGTATTATATATATTTTCATAATTAATTATTAATTGCTTCATCACATTTTCATCCTCACACTGTAAATATGAACGGACCTTGAGGTTCATGTATGGCTTGCCACCATTTTTATTACCTGGAAGAACATCAAACAAAAGGATCTTATTTTTCATTAGAAAATATATATATAAATATATATAGTATATATGTACTTTTGTGTGAGATTACCATCTGCAATTTGCTTAGTGATCAATGGAATCGTTATCCCTGAATAAGAGTCTCCCGTCACAAATAATGGAACTTTGACATATTGTGGGTTTTCTTCAAGCCACTGAAAACGATGATTAATAATTTAACGTAACATGACAAAGGTCATAAGTTCAAAAATGTATTGTTAACTTAATATTTAAATTATTGCACATAATTAAACTAATTATAAATAAAATCTAACTACAAATAAAAAAATATTAAAAATAAAATAATAACATAAAAGATAAATTTAACTTGCCTTTACAAGAAATTCATACGATTGCTTTGCTGATTTTGAGTCAGATGATGGCCAGCCCTTCAATGTTCTTGAATAGGAAAATCCGGCGCCCACTGGTTGATCCAGAAATATGATGCTTGCAGTCTGAAAAAAGAATAATATATATATATATTTTAAAAAATATTGTGATTAATTAATCTTAATATTTTAAAATAACCCCATATAAGATAATATTCCATTATATAAATACAAATTACTATCTCATTTTTGTGTTTTGCTTTCGATTGATTGATCAAGAAATATTAGGGGTGAGCACTCCAAACCAACTGAAGTATTGAAATCGAACATGTAATGACCTTGGTTATCCACGATGTAATGTTGATTTGTGAGTTTGAGGTATTAATTCGATAAAAGATTTTAAGTTTAATGTATTTTTGAATGAGAAAGTAATAGTAAATATTCAAAATTTTTGGGGTTTTAAGTGTAATTTTAAAAATTGAGAGTATGATTCCCTTAAATATAAAATATGCACAATAATAAGTGAGGAAGGCTATAGTTTGGGTGGTCACACACATGCGCGTGAGGGTAGTGGTCTTGGGTTTGAATCCATGCACGAGTAGGGGAGGAGAGAAAAAAGGTTGGTTTTTTTTTTCAACCAAGGCAGGCACCAAATGGCGTTGTTTCGAGTTTTGTGCTACCACGTTACATTTTTGCAACCACCTACTTTGCCCATAGGGAGGAGGGGCAGGGAAGAAATTGAGAAATAGGAAGTGAAGGCAACAGTTAAGTGGGAAATTTGAGCATCATAATTAAGGTAAATGCAAAATTAATTATAATGAAATAGAAGATAGTCTTGGTAATATTTAATTTAAATATTTTTTTGTCTTTCGAATCTTAATTTTATGAAGAAGAGGCTTGAGTTGAGCCGGCGATAGCCCTAGTACAGTGAGAGATTTAAAATCGAAAATTTAAGGCAAGTTTCTCTCACCCTCTTTCTGTTTGGCTAGGTCCCTATCTTTTTATACAAGTTCTCCTCATTTTCATGCTAGTTCTTATACTTTCTGATTGTTTGGTTAATTGGTTCCTAGTCGGTCTATGATTTACACGTAAAAATCCATATTCTTGGAAACTTGTTTAATTTTATAGGGTTTGGATTGACCTATATTTCTTTGCGGAACAATGCCTAACTATGCGGGAATAGGTTCCTAGATGGTGTTGGGGGTGATGTTTGTATGCTTACAGTTTTATTTTATTGTTACATGGTTATGGGTAGTTAGCATTTGGAAGTTCATATGTTAAATATGCAAGGGCATGAGCATGCTAGTGCATCGGGGGTGTGTGTTTAGAAAGCATCTGCATGACATCTATATTCCTATGTAGGCATAGCGTGGCTTGATGCGTGGCTTGATGCGTGGCTTATGGGAGTTATGCATCATCGTTAATACTGCAATATCCTTGCATCCTTATATACTGCATTGCACAATTACTAGTGTGTGCGACGAATTTATCCACGGGATGTACATCCACAGGCTCGGGCAACAGGAGGACTGTCTCGAGGGAGTTTTGGCTTGATTGTTGTGAGAGCATTAGGCTCTAGAGCATTTGGGTCAAGATATGCTAGTTAGTTCATGGTTGCATGTAGGTTGGTATGGAACCTTGGGTTCCAGTTTGTGTCTTATTTAGGGGCTCTAGATTCAATATTTGTGCATTATTGCATGTGTTATTGTGTAGCCTGAGTTGTGGTTCATGGCACGATATGTGTGCGGTATATGGGCAATGTAGTCTCTAGTTGTGTTGCCTTTTTATTTCCCTATACTTACTGAGTCTTATGACTCACTCTTGCTCTCCATCATTCCTGGTAGGGGAAAAACGGAGATCGAGGGCAATGTTTAATCCGACAAAGTAGAGTGTGTATATAGGGCAATCCCAACTGAAGACCCTTGGGAGAGTGGTTGTTGTTCTTGGGTGCGAGAGGATGTCATTTTATTATTTTTGTCATTGTGTATGGTAGTACCCTAGCGACAAGCTAGAGGTTCTTGTTGCATATACTCTTCTCCATACTTAAGAGCTTATCTATGTATATTATGCTTACGCTATGTTTTTGTGTATATTTTTCTCTTCTCCAAGGACTCCACCTCGGCTTTCCCTGGCTTAAGGGTTGCTGGGATGGGGTTCCTTACAATCTTGGTATCAGAGGCAAGTTGGGATGAGTAAATGCCTGTACACATAAGCATGTCAAGTTGAGTTAGGATGTTGAGCATTGGTTGTGTATTCTTGATAGGAGTTTGTATCCTAAGCCTTGAATTGGGCAGGAATAATGAGCGATGACAAGGACAAGGACAACCATCTTTTTGAGGTCAAGGTCAAGCTACCTCGACGCTGAAATTGCCTTAAGACCATGCCAAGGACCATCGACAAGGTGTCTCCAGTATCCAGAGGACGTTGGTGGGTATTTTTCTGGCCATTGATGTATTTGTTACCAATCAGATAAGGTTAGATCGCAATAATAATGACGAAGGTCAAACCTTTATGGCTCAAGGGACTGATAGTAGTGCCAGGGGGGCACTCTTCAAGAATTTCATAACATTGTGACCACTTGAGTTCCATGGGGGGCTGATTGTTTCCAGGGCTGATAACTGGTGGTCATTGGTGGAGAAGCACTTGTAGACTATGGGTTGCACTGATGCTCAGAAGGTGCAACTTGGTGCTTTTCTTTTGTGAGGTGATGCTGAGCGGTGGTGGGAAACTGTCAGGCAACGGTTTGCAGGTCGAGAGTCCTCGTGGGTGAAATTCTTGGACATCTTTTATGAGATCCATATCCCAGCATAGGTACGGGAGCGAAGACCTATGAATTCATCCAGCTGGTGCAAAGGAATCGGACAGTAGCCTAGTATGACACTAAGTTTATCTCTTTGGCATGGTACATACTAGAGCTTGTGAAACTAGAGGACAAGAAGGCCAGCAAGTTCCAAAGAGGCTTGGGAGCAGATATCTAGCATGCATTGGTTGGGGCCCGAATCATGGATTATCCTACTATGGTGTAGTGAGCCTACGCGATTGAGGAAGACCAAAATGAATTAAGGAGTGAACGAGTACCAAGCAGGGGAGTAAGAAATAATAGCAAAAAGAGGAAATAGGGAGCAGACTCTGGTAAGAGCAAATGAGGTTGCTATCAGTGTAGACAGCTAGGACATGTGTGGAGGGATTATCCACATGTTTCTAATATGGCACTCGATAGGGAGATTATTTGCTATTGTTATGGGCAGAAAGGGATAGGGCAAATATGTGTACATGGCCACCATAGTTTGGGGGTCAAGGGTCAGGAAAACCGAGGCAGAGGTTTGCTCAACCACCGATGATACCCCAGATACAAGGAGCACATTCGCCATTACTACTACAAGTGGCGCAGTACCCCACTACTACAAATAGGCCATAGGTTCAGAGGCGAGTATTTGCTTTGATTACAGCTGAGGTTAAAGGAAGGAATGACATGGTGCAAGTTATTTTTACTTTATATGGCCATGATGTTTGTGTACTTTTCGATACAAGGTTTACTCACTATTTCATAGCACTACATGGTATGCACTATGTACCCATTCCTTTGAGTTCATTGTCATACTATTTGTCTGTTGTCACGCTTGGTGGTACTGTCTTACTAAGGAATGAGGTGATTGGAGCATGTGAATTGGGGTGCATGATTACATGTTCTTAGGTGATCTTGTAGTGCTTTCTATTAAGGACTTTTATTTGATCCTAGGTATGGATTAACGACATTATGCCAAAGTTAATTTTCGTCATAAGGTTATATCTTTTGAATTTTCACAACAGCCACTTGTTGTATATCGGGGAGTTAAGCTAATGGTTTTAACCCTGATGATTTTGACGATGAAGGCAGAGAAATTGATATGTCATGGGTGTGAGGTGTATCTTACCTTTGTGTCAGTTGCAACAAGAGAGAAGAATCGGCTATCTGAGCTTTCGGTAGTTTGGAGTTTTCCTAATGTTTTTTTTTAGATGAGTTACTAGGATTACTGCCACACTGGGCGATCGACTTCACAATTGAATTGTTGCCAAGGACTCAACTGATATCTAAGACTCCATATAGAATGGTTGTTAACAAGTTAAAGGAGTTAAAGATGCAGGTTCAGGACTTATTGGATAGGGGTTTTATTTGGCCAAGCACGTCGCTATGGGGAGCACTAGTGTTATTTATACAAAAAAAAAAAAAAATAGACGAGTTAATGAGGTTATTTATTGACTACTAGCAATTAAATCAAGTCACATTAAAGAATAAATATCCACTTCCTCGAGTGGATGACCTACTAGATCAACTCCGAGGAGCTTCTGTATTCTCCAAGATTGACTTGAGGTCAGATTATCACCAAGTACAAGTGAGTGATGAAGAGATTTTATTCGTAGTATGGCCACTATGAATTTGTGGTTATGCCATTTGGCTTGATGAATGCCCCAGTAGTGTTTATGGACCTAATGAATCGAGTGTTTAGGGAGTATGTGGATTGTTTTATTATTGTCTTTATAGACGACATTCTTATATACTCACCAAGTCCTGAGGAGCATGAGATACACCTTAGGTTGGTTTTGATAAGGCTTAAGGAAAGGCAATTGTATGCCAAGTTCACTAAGTGTGAGTTTTGGCAAAGGCAAGTAGGGTTCCTCAAACATATGGTGTCGGAAGGAGGTATTTATGTTGATCCAACAAAAATTCAAGCTGTACTTGATTAGCTGAGGCCTTTGAAAGTAATTGAGATCTGGAGTTTCCTTGGACTGGCCGACTATTATCGACGATTTATTGAGGGATTTTCCCGTTTGGCTTCGCCAATGACCAAATTGACTCGGAAGGAAGCGAGTTTTGATTGGGATGATTCATGTGAAAGTTGTTTTCAAGAGTTAAAGCAGCGGTTGACTTCGACACTTGTGCTGACTATTGCAAGGAGCAGTGAGAAGTTCATAGTCTATAGTGATACCTTTTATTTAGGGTTAGGATGTGTACTGATGTAAGATGGGTGTGTGATTGCATATGCATCCAAATAACTGAGGAAGCACGAGCTAAATTATCCTATCCATGACTTAGAGTTAGCAGTTGTTGTGTTTGTATTGAAGATTTGGAGACACTATCTTTATGATGAGAAGGTGGAGATATACACCGAGCATAAGAATCTGAAATATTTATTCTCCTAAAAAGACTGGAACATGAGACAACGCTGGTAGATGGAGCTACTGAAGGACTACGACTGTGAGATTCTATACCACCTAGGGAAAACGAATATAGTGGCTGATGCGTTGAGTCGTTGTGGAGCAACAATTACAACAATAATGGTCCAGGAATAGTCGTTAGTGGAGCAAATGAGTGAGCTTGTTGTTTTTGCAACACAAGAGGGCCTATGATATGTTATGCATACATGAGAATCCAACCAGGTTTACCGAATCAGATTTGGGAATGTTAGTGAAGTGATGAGAGGCTGATATGGATCTTTGATGATATGGAGAGATTTGGCCCTTTGGGATAGAACCGAAGGGGTGGTGGTTTATTATTATGTCGTGAGCGAATTTTTGTGTTAGACGATGAACCACTTAGGTGGGAGATTTTGTCAGAAGCTCACCAGTCATGCTATACCATACACCCAGGTGCCACAAAGATGTACTAGAGTCTATGCCTTCACTTTTGGTGGGACGATATGAAGAGAAGTATGGTAGAGTTGGTGTCATGTTGCCCATTGTGCTAGCAGGTGAAAGCTGAGCACCAAAGACCCGTAGGATTGTTATGACCTTTACCTACTCCAGAATGAAAGTGGGATAGTATTTCCATGGATTTTGTCTCAGGGTTGCCCCACACAAGGGTCATGATGCCATTTGGGTAATTGTTGATCCATTGACAAAGTCCCTATGCACTGTTTGGCTAAGCTTTACATTAAGGAGATTGTGAGATTGCATGGCATCCCAGTTAGTGTGGTATTTGATCGTGATCCTAGATTTACATCTTATTTTTTGGAGGCGTTGTAGGATGCCTTGGGGACCCGGCTGACGTTTAGTACAACATTCCATTCGTAGACAAATGAGCAATCAGAGTGGACTATACTGACCCTATAGGATATGCTTCGAGTGTGTGTATTGGATTTTTATGGTAGTTGGGATGACCATTTGCTGCTAATGGAGTTCGTGTACAATAACAGTTATCACTCTAGCATTGAGATGGCACCGTATGGAACGTTGTATGACAGACTATGAAGATCCCCTATCTATTGGGCTAAGGCTGGGGACAGAGCGTTACTTGGATTGGAGACTGTTGAGCAGACGACAGAGAAGATTCAGATGATTAGGGCCCTAATGAAAGCGACTTAGGATAGGCAAAAGAGCTATACTAACAGACAATGACAAGATTTGGAGTTCGCTATCGGAGATCATGTGTTCTTGAAGGTGATGCCTATGCGTGGTGTGCGAAGATTTGGGATTTTGGGGAAGCTTTGTCCTTGATATATGGGACCATTTAAGATATTGGAGCGAGTTAGACCACTTGCATATTGATTAGCTTTGCCCCTGCAGCTAGCCCATGTGCATGATGTGTTTCACATTTCAATGTTTCGAAAGTATTTGTTGGACCCTCAACATATTGTCGATTATCATCTCTTGGAAGCTAACAAGGATGCGACTTATGCGGAGTAGCCTACCTGTATTTTGGATCGTCAGGAGAAGGTACTGCGAAATTGGTTTATTTCTTATATGAAGGTTCAATGGCAACATCATGGACTGAGTGAAGCAACATGGAAGCTAGAAGGATAAATGAGACGTGTCCACCCCCAATTATTTGAGTAATCAGGTACGAATTTGGAGGACCAAATTCTTTTAAGAGGGAAAGAATTTGTAATGACTCAATTATCCACGATTTAATGTTAATTTGTTAGTTTGAGGTATTAGGTAAAATATATTAAATTTAATGTATTTTTGAATGAGGAAGTAATAATAAATATTAAAAAATTATGGGGTTTAAGTGTAATTTTAGAAATTGGGAGTAGGATTCCCTTAAATATAAAATCTGCACAATAATAAGTAAGGAAAGTTGTATGTCAGGCAATCGCGCACGCGAGCGTGATAATGGTCTTGGGGTCAAATCCACGCGCAGGCAAGGGAAGAGAAAAAAAATTGGTTTTTTTTTCTAGTCAAGAAATCCCCGAAAGGGCGTTGTTTTAGGCGGCATGTGCCCAGTCGCACGCTGGCTACGCCACGTAAAGCCCATGCAGGGCTTGGTATTGTTGTGCTAAGTGGTGCAATTTCATGCTGTCATGTGGCATTTTTTCCATCACCTACTTTATCCAAGCCTATAAATATTGGGGGGAGGGGTGGGTGGGAAGAAATAGAGAAATAGGAAGGAAAGGTAGCCAATTAAGTAGAAAACCCGAACAACGCAGTTAAGGTAAATCCAAAATTAATTAGAATTAAATAGAAGGTAATATTGGTAATATTTCTTTTGTCTTTTGAATCTTCATTTTATTAAGAAGAGGCTTGAGCCGAGTCAGCGATAGCCCTGGTACTATATATAAGAGATTTAAAAGTAAAATTCTAAAACAAGTTCCAATCACCCTCTTTCCATTTGGCCAGCTCCATATCCTTTTTATGCAAGTTCTCATTTTCATGCGAGTTCTCCTTCTTTCCATGCGAGTTCTTATACTCTTTGATTGTTCAATCAATTGGTTCCTAATCAGTCTATTATTTACACATTAAATCCTTATTCTTGGACACTTGTTTAATTTTATAAGGTTTGGATCGCCCTATATTTCTTTGTGGAATGATACCTAACCATGTGAGAATAGGTTCCTAGATGGTGTTGAGGGTGATGTTTGTATGCTTAGAGCTATATTTTATGGTTGCATGGTTATAGGTGGTTGGCATTTGGGGGTTCATGTGTTGAATATGCAAGAACATAAGCATGCTAGTGTGTCAAAAGTGTGCGTTTAGAAAGCATATGCATGACATCTGTATTCCTATGTGGGCGTAGCATGGCTTGACGCGTGACTTATGGGAGTTATGTATCATCGTCAATGTTGCAATAGCCTTGCATCCTTATATATTGCATTGCACGATTACTATTGCACATGACAGATTTATCCACGGGTTGTACATCCACGGGCTCGAGTGACGAGAAGAATGTCTCGATGGAGCTTCAGATCCACTCTTGTAGGAGCTTTGGGCTAGCGAGCATTTGGGTCGGGATATGCTAGCCAGTTCATGGTTGCATATAGGTTGGTATGGAACCTTGGGTGCCGGTTTGTGTCTTATGTGGGGGGCCATCGGTTCAATATTTGTGCATTATTCCATGTGTTATTGTGTAGCCTGAGTTGTGGTTCATGGCACGATATGTGTGCAAAATACGGGCAAGGTGGTCTCTAGCCTTGTTGCCTTTTTGTTTCCTTATCTTTACTAAGTCTTGTGATTCACTCTTGCTCTCCATCATTTCAAGTAGGGAAAAAGTAGAGATCGAGGACAGTGTTTTATCCGACAAGGTAAATGGTGTATAAGGCAATCCCAATCGAAAACCCTTGGGAGAGTGGTCATTGTTCTTGGGTGACGAAGGATGTCATTTTGTTCTTTCTGTCGTTGTGTATGGTAGTACCCTAGCGACTGACTAGAGGTTCTTGTTTCGTATAGTCTCATTCATACTTGACAGCTTATCTATATATATTATGTTTCCACTGTGTTTCTGTGCGTCTTTTTCTCTTCTCTAAGGACTCTACCTCGGCTTCCCTGGCTTAAGGATTATCGAGATAGGGTTCCTTATAGAACAAATTAAAATTGGGTAAAAAATTGAAATCAAGACTTGGATCGAATTGCAAAGGAAGGGCTAATGGGGAAGGCATAACAGTCAATTTGGTTATTCTATTCTTCTTCAATTCTTCCATTTTGTCGAAGTTTGGGTAAGAAACGACATCATTTGGTAATTTTGGTCAATTTGGTTATTTCAGCCTTTTTCAATATGAAAATCAATCGAAACGAAATAATTGAAATTACCAAATTTGAAAATCGAACCAAACCAAATCAAAACTTAACTTAAATTAAACCAAACTGACATTGAATCGACAATTTTGGTCTATTCAATTATGGACCGTACTAATTCCATTGGGCTTAGCCCAAACAATAGGCCCATAGCTCGACATTGAACTTGATCCCTAGGCCTGATCTCGGCCCAACTCAAGCTCTACAACACCCTGATCTCATCAATACCCTCTGAGATCCTCATGATTGTAGCATGTCTCATCAACTCTGAATATCTCAACCCTCAATCTTTATCAACATCGAAAATCTCGGCTTTCTATCCTCTCACAATGGCTAACAAGACGCAAGAGGCTCTCCATTTCTCTCCTATATCAGCTAGTCAGCCATTAATCAAGGTATGTTTGTTTCAGTCCCACAAAAACTCTACTATCTTAAGCTCTTATTTTAGTGTCGGAGTGCTTATAGATGCCACCCCCTCCCCCTTGTCGTGCAGATCGTTGTTGTTTCAAGATATCTATCTGATCATCCTTTTGGGTCGGAAGGAATAGATTTCGTTATTTCGATTAAACTAAATTGTACTCACTCCTAAAAAATATCATATTAAGTATATAAAAATTTGTATATGAGCTTTAGTCTCTAAGAAATTTGAAGTATAACTGGGAAGAAGACCATTATAATCTCTTCCCGCTAAACCAATTCTTTAACATTTTAACAACAATTATTTGAGAAAAAGGGAAAGTTAGAGGGAGCCGTAATTAGTAGGGTAATTCACCTTCGTCCAGGAGTAGGGATAGTCTCTTAGCTTTGGTAAGCCTCCTGTGTAGTTTTCTGTTACAAACTCCAATGGTCCTACATGCAAAAGTAATTAAAAGAAAAATAATATTTAGACATAGTTTAAGAGAGTAATTAAAATAATAAAAAATTTAAATAATATAATTATAAATTTAAAAATATAATTAAAATAAAAAATTCAAATATTTAAATATAAAAACATATAAACACAGTGCTTAAAATATTTATTTGGCCTACAATTTTATATGTACCACTTTATGAAAATAAAAAATGAAGTAATGGAGGGAGAGTGAGGGTGTGAGATAGAAAGAAAGAAAACAACCAACTTCGTAGATAAAGCCACTGAAAGAAGAACAGCCGGGGCCGCCGGTTAGCCACAAGAGCAAAGGGTCCTCTACAGGATTGCCTTCTGACTCAATGAAGTAGTAAAACAACTCCGAGTCACCAACGCTTATGTATTTGCATCAATCGTTCATATATGCGTGTGTGTGTATATATACATATATTATACCCCCAACAAAAATAAGAAAGTGAAAATTATGAGATTACCCAGTTTGAAGGTGGAAGGGAAGTGGGCCATCATATCCGGGTAAGTACTTGACTGTTTGGCCGGCAATGGCTGCTTGGGCTGAGAGCAGAAGCGCCGGTAGAATTGCCAAGAAATGGACGCGGTCCGCCACCTTCATTTTCGAAGCTCCACGACGAGAAGAAGATTATATGTATATGCAGTAATGAGTAATGGATGCCTGATGCCTTTCGCCTTCACCTTCTGCACTCTACATACATATGATATCTATGTTTGAATGATTAATTGATGGGTCAGGTGGCAGTAAGTAGCTTTCATTTTCTTTCCTCTTTTTTGTCTTTTCTCAGCTAAATTCGTTCAACAAACAGATTCACATAAACTGGAACCCAGTGACCCGGATTGACCGTTCGGTCGGGGTCAGCTCGTCATTTCCTTAAATGAAACGTTAATAATTAGTGGTGAGCAAAAATCAGTTTTAACTAGTCACGGTTGTTGGGGTTGCTTTCATTTTTTATGTCTCTATATATTTCTGTTTGTTTAACGCAGGGCCTTACTTGAGATTTTGGAGGCCGAGTCAAAATGTAAAAATCACCCCTAAATCGTTATGTACATTTAAATTTTATTTTTTTATAATAAACTATCAAAAATAAATAAATATTCATATTATATCAAAAAAATAAAATTAAAAATTTAACAATTTTAATAGACAATTCAAATATTCAATCACAATTAACAAATATTCAATCACAATCTCAGCTACATCAATTCCTAACTAAATAAAGTAGTCGAATAACAACTAGTAAAAAACCCATAATAGGTGTTAAATTAACCAAAATAAAATAGAAATACACATTAAATAGAAGATAACCAAATAAATTAACTTACCTTTAGTCTCTTGATCTCTAGAGTATGAAGGGATGCCCAGTGGCCACTGGCCACTGCCCAAGAACAAGAATACAACACCAAAAATTAACCAAAAGATTTTTTTGTCACTGGTATTGAATTTGAACCCGAACAAAACACAACACCAAGGATTGAACCAAACCTCAAAAGATTGAACCAAAGTGTCCCAATGGCAATGCAGAAAGGCGAGCGACCCAGTCACCCAGCGAGAGCAAGAGTTAGAGAGCCAAATCCAGTAGCCAAAGATGCGACCTCCCCAGCTACCAACCGTCGACCGAGAGGCGAGGGTGAGCAGCAAGCGAGAGGCGAGAGCGAGGGCGAGGGCGAGCACGAGCAAGCGAGAGGCCAGAGCAAGGGCAAGGATGAGAACGAGTGCGAGAGAGCCAGAGAGCGAAGGCCAGGACGAGGGCGAGTCACGAGTGACAAGCGAGGGCGAGGGCGAGGGCGAGTCGCGAGCGACAAGCGAGGGCGAGAGCGAGCAAGCGAGAGGCCAAGGCGAGGGCGAGGGTGAGGGTGAGGGCGAGAGAGCCAGAGAAGGAAAAGGGTTCGCAGAAGGGATAAGGGATTGCAAAAGGCACTAAGTGGGGGGTGGGCTTGAAAAAATCTTATGGGCCCCCAAAAATGACAAAATTTATGGCCCTGAGACAACCGTCTCTTAGGCCCCACTATAGGTCCGGCCCTGGTCTAATGGTTATTGAATGTTAAATTATTGTTATTTTTGTTTGGTTACGGAAAAAATTATCCATCCACCATCAGACCAACCAGATAGTGGACCGGTCCCGTCTTCTTAAGAGAGCTTCTCAACCCTAATTTGGGACCGATTTGAATCGTGTTGAAATTAGTTGAAGTATAATATAACAAAAATATTAACAATTCAATGAATATATAGTGTGTTACAATACAGTAGAACTAAAAAAAAAAAATCATAGTTGATTAGATTCATCCATCTTCATGTCAAATACCTACTATGGCAAAATTCATGACAAATTCATATTTTTATCTCTGTACTTTTATTTTTTTTGTCATGTAATCATTCAATTCTTTTTGTTATTTCGATTACATTTTTAAATCTGATTTTTGAGTTAATTTAACTATTATACTTTAAACTTTTTTTGTTATTTTAATGGTACCTTTGAATCTACATTTTTTTAGTCAATTTAATCACTGTACTTTTTAGTGTAAAAAAAAAGTTAAGTGAGATGACAAAATACATTCACATTTTGTTTTTGCCAAAGTACATGAGTTAAATTGATTCAAAAATATAAGTTGATTGTGTAATCGAAATAATGAAAAATTCAAATTATCACATCAAAATATAAGGGTTAAATTGATTAAAAAAATATAGATTCACAAACGACCTAACCACGCACGTTCGAGATCTTAGGTATCTCAAAGTTGTATGTTCTAGTTTTTAGATCCACCTGACCATGTGTATTATTTGCGTTTATCCAAGGGGGGCCAACGTCTGGATTCTAACCTGGTCTTATCCATTCGCTTTCCAATTAATCAATGGATTCCAATAAAAAAATTAGAATTGAAATGAAAATACTTTCTACTACTATCTATAAGATGAATATTACTAAAAGAAATGTAAAGGGTAAATTAATGAAATATTTTTTGAATTTTGGTCATTTAGTATTAACACTTTGAATTTTAAAATTTATCTAGTTAGTCTTTACACTTTTCAAAGGTACATACAGCACCCCTTAAATTAGCCACACGCTTTTAAACTTTGCCCTTTTGAAGGGTGTTATAGTTAATTTTAAGAAGGTTAAGAATTTATTGGGTGAATTTTAAAATTTGAGTGGATGTCTAAGCCAAAATAAACAAAACTTAGGAGATATATTATCATTGTTTTAAAGAGTAATGATAATATTCTATAACAAATATATATTAATGTGACCATCATATTTATCTCTATATGGACGCAAAAATACATTGTTGATATGATTAATTCGATTAAGGTTATATTATGATATTTTTAATTTCTATTGATTTTTTGTTTAAAATTATATTTATAACATATCAATTACAAATTTAGTCATTTCTAACATTTGATCTTCGTATCCTTCATATTATCATCTGTCAAGTTCTACATCCTAGGAAAGGGAACTATGCTAGACTTTACCCCGAGGACCTATGGTTTATGGATAAAATCATGGAAAACGAACCAATCAACCTTCCCTCCATCATGTGCAATAAAATGGTCAATGCTCGTGCCCATAAAATGCAATCTCTTCCCTATGGTTGCATGTTGTGCGCATTCATCCAAACCAAATTTCCATCTATTCAATCCTCATCTATCCTTCCGGTATCCAAACTATCTATCTTTGATCACATATCCCTCACAAAAATGGGATATAGATATGATGATGTAAACAAGAGATATACAAAAATGATTCATCGTCATTAAAGGTTCAGTTTTGAGATGGAAGCTGAAGCTCAAGATCAAGCGGCAAAGGAAGCTGAGGAAGAAATTCCAGAAGAAGAAGATGAAGACGAAGAAGAAGACGAAGATGACGACGTTCCAACATCTGAAGCCGGACCCTCTTCTAGAGTCACTCCTGATATGCTTGCATCACTTCAGTCTACTATAGCTGAAGGCTTTGCCTCCATGACTCGGAAGTTTGATGAAGTACTGGCTATTCAAGTTACTTTCGGAACTCAGCTGCAAACTTTGAACGACAAAGTCGACAACAACCACCAACAAACAAAAGACTACTTGGATAGTCTTAGGGATCAGCTAGGAAATTTAGAAGAGCTAGTTGCTAGTCGCCCTAGTCCAAATGTCCCTGACTCCCCAACTCCCTAAGTTTATTTGCTTTGAGTTGTATTTCTTTACTCTCACGATATGCCCTTGTGTTGAATTTTGTTTACAAGAACTATGCTTAAGGAATGAATTTTTTGGTTATCTTAGCAAATTGTTGTTTACTTCCTTATCATATTTTTTTGTTTATGATAACAAGGGGGAGAACAAATTGAGAAACACTACATATAAACTGAAACTCTCTAATGTTTAAAGTAAACTCACTGTTTCTGTTAAAACTCTAACTCTTGGTAGCAAGAAAATCCCTATATTATGCAGTTTCAAGCAAGCGCAAAAGAGAGTGTTTCACTTCAAGGTTTGTATCTCTAACCCTAATGTACGTTTATAGGGGAGTTAAGTGAATGCTAAGTGCATAAAAATTTCTCAAAAAGTTTTTTATCATTATCAAAAATTAGGGGGAGAATTGTTGTAACATATTTTTTGATATATGAGAAAAAGTGTTTATGTGATATTTCTTTCCTTAAGAAAGCCATATTTCGAAATAGGTTATCATATTTCGAAACAATGCATAAAAAGGTTTTTGGCGCGAAAGCTTGTTTTTTGATAAAAATCCAAATGCATGTGTGATGTTTCGAAACCTACTCTTCCATGTTTCGAAACTATGTTCTTATATGTCTCTCTCAGTGTCTCAAAATGATTTGTGCTTAGATTTCATCGTTTTGCAAATCTGCATAACATGTTTCGAAACTTACTCCATCATGTTTCGAAACTTAGGTCTCTGCCTGCATGTTTCGAAACTTCCTCTATCATGTTTCGAAACTTCTGACTATGTGTCAGTAAAACGTGTTCAAAACAATGCAGTATGGGAACTGAATGTTATTTAAGTTATAAAAGGTTTTGAATTCAATTTATAATGTTTACCCCATACCCTGAAACTTGATTTAAAATATTGGTTGAGTGGAGATTCTTTTTTAATTATAAGGACCATAAGATTCCTTATAAAGTTTGTCTCCCACTTGTCTATGTCTCTAAGTGTTTTATCTTACTGGAATCAATGATGTTTCGAAACCTGAAGGATCAAGTTTCGAAACCTTAGTCTAATTCTGTGATGTTTCGAAACACAGTATGCATTGTTTCGAAACTTCTTTCCTGAACTTGTCTCTAACGGCTATTTTTAGTCAAAACTTTATTTCTCTCTTGTATATATACTTATACTAGGTCTCAAAAAGAAAAACACACACAAGAGAAGAGAAAGCAAGAGACGTTCACTTCCATATTCAAAAGAGACTCAAGTGACACTCACAAGCACGTGTGAACAAAATCTATTGAGAACAAGCTTCAACGAAGATCCCAACATACATCCTTCAACTGTGCTATGTGAAGTGCAAAAGGAGATACAAGCCAAAGCATTTCTTCATCATTTTCTCCAACACTCATAAACCGAAAAGGTTTGTACAGCCATACATTGGTAAGTTAATTCGTTTGGGCTGTAAGAGATACTCTTTGCTATCTCATTTAAAGTTTAAGGTTTGAGTTGAGCCTAAAACTCATATCTTGTAAGGTTTGAGTTTATCCCGAAAAAACTTGTTGTAGTAAAGGTTTGAGTTAAGCCACAAAAACTCACTGTAAGGTTTTAGGGTGAACCTTGATAAAACCCTTTGTGTGTTAATCACTAAGTAAAAAGTGATTGTGGTTGAAAATCCTTCAAGTGGGTAAGCTTGAAGGTAGTGGATGTAGGCAAGTGCCGAACCACTATATATCTCGTGTGTTCAAGTCTTAATCATTTTCATTAGCTCATTTGATTCACTTGAATAGTTAAAAGAATTGGTTTTTCAAAATCAAGAAAAGTTTCAGTATCAGCAAATCAGTGAACAAAGTTTCGAAACCTATCTACAGTTAGTTTCGAAACTTGTCATCCAGTAAGCAAAGTTTCGAAACATACTACAGAAAGTTTCGAAACTTGTTACCCAGTGAGTAAAGTTTCGAAACATACTCTCATGTGTTTCGAAACATACTAAGCAGAAAGGCCAGTTTCGAAACTCTCTTCATCAGGTTTCGAAACCTTGTACTTCACTTGATTAAATTTATTCAAGAGCTTCTAAAAACTCTCAAATCCCAATTCACCCCCCCCTTCTTGGGACATATTCACTATTACATTGATCTAACAATTGGTATCAGAGCGAGGTCTCTAAGTGTTTTTCAGGACTAACCGCCAAAGAGCAAAGATCCAAATGGCATTCAACACCGAATTCAAGTTGGAAGGACAGAATGTCTCAAGACCACCATACTTTGATGGCTCAAAGTTCACCTACTGGAAAACAAGAATGAGGTATTTTCTAATGCAAAGTACTGAGCTATATACATGCATATCTAGTACATTAACTTTGTCGGAACCTCCTACAAGTGGTTGGAGTGAACAACAAAAACACACAAATGAGATAAATGCTAGAACTGTC
This sequence comes from Diospyros kaki, assembly GCA_036245055.1. Taxonomy (NCBI): domain Eukaryota; kingdom Viridiplantae; phylum Streptophyta; class Magnoliopsida; order Ericales; family Ebenaceae; genus Diospyros; species Diospyros kaki. Next base: position 37,969,396 of record BSEG01000008.1, read on the forward strand.
AACATATTACATTGTGCATTAAGCCCAGCTGAGTTCAACAGGATCATATCTTGTACTACAGCTAAAGAAATTTGGGACCACTTAGAAGTAACGCACGAGGGAACCAAGAAAGTAAAAAGTACCAAAATTGCAATACTCACTAGTGAATATCAGAACTTTGAAATGCATGCTAGTGAATCTATTAAGGAAATGTTTACTAGGTTCAATGACATTGTAACCAACCTGCAAGCCCTAGGAAAAACAATTACAACAGAAGAAAAGGTTCAAAAAATCTTAGGAAGTCTACCATCTAATTGGGAACCAAAAGTCACGGCAATAGAAGAAGCTAGAGACACATCTACTCTTACCATGGATGATTTACTAGGTTCACTGTTAACTCATGAGATAAAACTAAAAAGGAAAGATTCAAATGAATTAAAACTAAAATCCTTAGCTTTAAAAGCCAAAGAAGAAGATGAAAATGGATCGAATGATGAAACTAATGATGTAGCATTACTCACAAAGCGTTTCAATAAATTCATAAGAAAAGGAAAATTTCCTAAAAGAAGATTTAATGACAGCAAGAAAATTTTCAAAGAAACAACTTATGAGATGAAGTGTTTTGAGTGTAAGAAACCAGGACACATCAAGGCAGATTGTCCTCTCCTCAAAGGTCACAAGAAAGGCAAGAAAAAGAAAGCATTAGCCACATGGAGCAGTGATGAATACTCTTCATCAAACTCAAGTGAACAAGAAGAAAATGCTGATTTCTGTCTTATGGCTACAGGAGAAGAAGAGGTAAGTTCCAGTTCATCTAATTGTGAGTCATTGTCTTTCAATTCATTGCAAGATGAGTACAACCTACTTTTAGATACCTGCAGTAAGATTCTAGCCAAAAATAAGGTTTTGAAAAATTCCTTAATTGACAAAGAAAAGGAAAACTATAATCTGAAGGCTGCTTGTGATGGCCTAGAAAACATCATAAGAGAGAAAGACAAAGAAAATGAAAACTGGAAAATCAGATTTTCTGAATTGGAAAACAAAAATAATGACTTATTAGAATCATTTGAGAAACTCTTAGAAGGTAAGAACAAGTTAGAAATGATTTTGGGAAGTCAGAAACTTTTTGGAGACAAAAGAGGAATAGGCTATACAAATACACCATCTACCTCAACAACAAAATTTGTCAAAGAAAAATTACTATTCAAATCACCATCAGTTAAAAATAATGCTAGTCACCATTCTCACAATCAAAGGTTTTATAAAAGGACAAAAGTGATTTGTCATTATTGCAACAGAAAGGGACATCATATCAAGCAATGCTATGTTAGAAAAAATGCTTACAGATTGAATTTGATTTGGATTCCAAAAGTTAAAGATGACATGATTGCTAACATTGTTGGACCCAAAGAAGTTTGGGTACCAAAGGTACCAACATGATGTATTTCTTGTAGGCAAGCTTGGCATCCAAGGAAGCAAAGAAGAAATGGTATCTTGACAGTGGATGCACCAAGCACATGACGGGAGACAAGTCTCAATTCGTCTCTCTCACCTACAAAGAAGGAGGTAATGTTATCTATGGAGACAACTCAAGAGGTAAGATACTTGGTCATGGCATAGTTGGTTTAGGAAGAACCAAAGTTGAAAATGTATGCCTCGTTGATGGTTTAAAACACAACTTGTTAAGCATAAGCCAATTATGTGATAAAGGTCACAAGATCATTTTTGAATCAAATAAATGCAATGTTCTCGAATTGAAATCAAATGAACTTGTTTTCTCTGGAAATAGACATGGAAATGTGTATGTTATCTGGCTTGATGATGTTGTGCTTAAACATGAAAATTGCTTGATTGCCTCAAATGCAAACCTATCTTGGATATGGCATAAAAAGCTAGGACATGCCAGCATGAACTTAATTGATAAGTTAGCTAGAAAACAACTAGTTAGAGGATTACCTGACATAAAATTTAAAAAGAACCATATTTGTGATATTTGTATGAAAGGTAAACAAACTAGATCCTCGTTTAAACCTATCAACTCAGTTAACACGTCTAGACCTTTAGAGTTACTTCACCTAGATCTGTTCGGACCTATGAGAACTCAAAGCCTAGGAGGAAAATCCTATACCTTGGTCATAGTAGATGATTTTTCAAGATTTACTTGGGTTTTGTTCTTGGGAAATAAAAATGATGCATTTAAATCCTTCTCTAGATTATGCAAAAGACTTCAAAATGAACAAGACCTAAAGATAAAGCAAATAAGAAGTGATCATGGTGGAGAATTTGAGAACCAAGAATTTAAATCCTTCTGTCAAGAAAATGGAATTCACCATAATTTTTCAGTTTCTAGAACTCCCCAACAAAATGGAGTTGTTGAAAGAAAAAATAGAACTCTTATAGAAATGTCTAGAACTATGCTTCTAGAAAATGACCTACCAAAGTATTTTTGGGCAGAAGCTGTAAATACAGCATGCTATGTTATAAATAGAGTATCAATAAGACCTATCATAAAAAGAACCCCTTATGAACTGTATAAACACAAGAAACCCAATATTTCGTACTTCCATCCATTTGGGTGCAAATGTTTTATTTTAATCAATGGAAAGGATCAGTTAGGAAAATTTGATGCTAAAAGTGACGAAGGTATATTTATAGGATACTCATCCCAAAGTAAAGCTTATCGAGTCTTCAACAAAAGAACTCTAGTCATAGAAGAATCAATTCACACAGTGTTTGATGAACATTCAATAATAAGAAATAATGATGATGACTCAGAAAGCATTTCAGATAAATCAAATCAATCTCAAATCAATGAAGAGGAAAAACAAACTAATATTCAAAATCCTGAAAATCAAAAAGAAGTCTCATTTCCAAGAGAAAGAAACTATGTAAAAGATAGTGAAATCATCGGAGATCCTAGAAAAGGAGTATCAACAAGATCTTCCTTAAGAGCATCTAGTAATCTAGCTCTAATTTCTCAAATAGAACCAAAAAATGTTCAAGAAGCTCTAAATGATGATGGATGGGTTGAAGCTATGCAAGATGAGCTAAACCAATTTGAAAAGAATGAGGTTTGGTGTCTTGTACCTGAACCATCAAATCATTCTATCATTGGAACTAAATGGGTATTTAGAAACAAACTTAATGAAAATGGCAATATCATTAGGAATAAAGCAAGATTAGTTGCTCAAGGGTATAGTCAAGAGGAAGGCATTGACTATGATGAAACTTATGCTCCCGTAGCAAGATTGGAAGCTATAAGGATATTACTATCTTTCTCATGCTACAAGAACTTCATCTTATATCAAATGGATGTTAAGAGTGCATTTCTAAATGGTTTCATCTCAGAACAAGTGTTTGTAAGACAACCTCCTGGTTTTGAAAATCCAAAGTATCCAAATCATGTTTTCAAGCTTTCAAAAGCCCTATATGGCTTAAAACAAGCTCTTAGAGCTTGGTATGAAAGGCTAAGCAAATTTCTTACAGAAAATGAATTTCAAAGAGGAAAAGTGGATACAACGCTCTTCATTAAAAGGAAAAAGAATGATATTTTGATTGTCCAGATTTATGTTGATGACATTATATTTGGATCTTCAAATCCTAGTCTATGTAATGAATTTTCATTAATGATGCAAAATGAATTTGAAATGAGCATGATGGGAGAATTGAATTATTTTTTAGGCCTTCAGATTAGGCAAACTCCTAAAGGAATCTATATAAGTCAAACCAAGTATATAAAAGAAATCTTATCTAAATATGGAATGAAAGACTGTAAGCCTATCTCTACCCCTATGAGTTCGTCAACCGAAATTGATCAAGATGAGGAAGGAAAATCAGTAGATCAAAAGCTTTATAGAGGAATCATTGGGTCGTTGTTGTATCTAACAGCCTCAAGACCTGATATAGTATTTAGTGTAGGCATGTGTGCTAGGTATCAAGCAAATCCAAAAGAATCTCACTTAAAAGCTACTAAAAGAATCTTAAGATATATCAAAGGATCAGAAAATTTATGTCTATTCTATGCTAAATCCAAAGATTTCAAGTTAAAGGCTTTCACAGATGCTGATCTTGGAAGATGCAAAATTGATAGAAAAAGCACAAGTGGAGTATGTCATTTTTTAGGAAATTCTTTAGTATCTTGGGCTAGCAAGAAACAAAACACTGTCGCTTTGTCCTCAACCGAAGCTGAATATGTAGCAGCAAGTTTGTGTTGCACACAAGTTTTATGGATTAAACATCAATTAGAAGACTATGGCATTCCTTTAGAAAGAACTCAAATCATGTGTGACAACATGAGCACAATCGCTCTGTCAAAAAATCCCGTATTTCATGCAAGAACCAAACATATTGAAATCAAACACCACTTCTTAAGAGATCATGTTCAAAAAGAAGATATCGTTTTAGAATTCTTAGAAACAAACCATCAAGTAGCCGATATCTTTACCAAACCTTTGGAGAATACGAAGTTTGAACACTTTAGATCGTGCCTTAACTTGCTAGAAATCAAGTTCTAGATTTAATTTCTTCAAAAAATTTCGATTCTAAGTGCTTCTATTTAAAAGTTTCGAAACCTCTCTTAATGTTTCGAAACCTGTTCTGTATCGAGTATATAAGGCTGTGGAAATAAAATTTCCAGTGAGTAATGTTTCGAAACTTTTCTTCCTATGTTTCGAAACTTTTTGTCCAGAGAGTATTATTTCGAAACACACTTGATATATGTTTCGAAACTTCATGTCCAGAGAAGAAAGTTTCGAAACTTTGACCCCTCATGTTTCGAAACTTGAATCGGGACTATATATACCCGAGTTGTTTTAAACCTTCATTTCACTCGAAATCTCTACTCTATTTCGAAACCCTAGCCTCCGAAACTTTCTCCTTTTGCTCTCCCATCCGAAATCTCTCTCGATCTCTTGCCCCTATCTTGAAAATCGACTATGGTTAGAACAAAGAGGACCGCCGGAAAGCGCCAACGCACTCACGTCTCGCCGTCTCCTACTCCTCAAGAGTACAACGATGACTTTCCCACTCCTCAAGCTTATCAATCCTTCAAATCCAAGTTTGAAAATCGTGAGGTAAACCCTGGTCGTCCTTTTGACATTGATGTTCTCAAAAAGGCAAACTTTTCTTATCTTCCTTTACTTCAAGAGCGAAAATGGCTGCGTTTATTAAAATTTTGATCTCCTGTTCTTGAAGATTATGTTCGTATACTTTATTCAAATGCTCAAACTTATTTTGATGGCCATGAGTACTCCGATCGTTTCAGAACTTTCATTCAAAACACCGAATTTGAAGTCAGCCCTAGTTCAATAGGTGCATTTCTCAACATTCCTGTTGAAGGAGATATATACATTCCCTACACATTCAAAGCCGTAGATGTTTGTAAGAAAATTTCGGGTAATCCGAACCTCAAGAAGGCTTTCACAAGCATAAATGCCTTAACATTTGATCTTCGTATCCTTCATATTATCATCTGTCAAGTTCTACATCCTAGGAAAGGGAACTATGCCAGACTTTACCCCGAGGACCTATGGTTTATGGATAAAATCATGGAAAATGAACCAATCAACCTTCCCTCCATCATGTGCAATAAAATGGTCAATGCTCGTGCCCATAAAATGCAATCTCTTCCCTATGGTTGCTTGTTGTCCGCATTCATCCAAACCAAATTTCCATCTATTCAATCCTCATCTATCCTTCCGGTATCCAAACTATCTATCTTTGATCACATATCCCTCACAAAAATGGGATATAGATATGATGATGTAAACAAGAGATATACAAAAATGATTCATCGTCATCAAAGGTTCAGTTTTGAGATGGAAGCTGAAGCTCAAGATCAAGCGGCAAAGGAAGCTGAGGAAGAAATTCCAGAAGAAGAAGATGAAGAAGAAGAAGAAGACGAAGATGACGACGTTCCAACATCTGAAGCCGGACCCTCTTCTAGAGTCACTCCTGATATGCTTGCATCACTTCAGTCTACTATAGCTGAAGGCTTTGCCTCCATGACTCGGAAGTTTGATGAAGTACTGGCTATTCAAGTTACTTTCGGAACTCAGCTGCAAACTTTGAACGACAAAGTCGACAACAACCACCAACAAACAAAAGACTACTTGGATAGTCTTAGGGATCAGCTAGGAAATTTAGAAGAGCTAGTTGCTAGTCGCCCTAGTCCAAATGTCCCTGACTCCCCAACTCCCTAAGTTTATTTGCTTTGAGTTGTATTTCTTTACTCTCACGATATGCCCTTGTGTTGAATTTTGTTTACAAGAACTATGCTTAAGGAATGAATTTTTTGGTTATCTTAGCAAATTGTTGTTTACTTCCTTATCATATTTTTTTGTTTATGATAACAAGGGGGAGAACAAATTGAGAAACACTACATATAAACTGAAACTCTCTAATGTTTAAAGTAAACTCACTGTTTCTGTTAAAACTCTAACTCTTGGTAGCAAGAAAATCCCTATATTATGCAGTTTCAAGCAAGCGCAAAAGAGAGTGTTTCACTTCAAGGTTTGTATCTCTAACCCTAATGTACGTTTATAGGGGAGTTAAGTGAATGCTAAGTGCATAAAAATTTCTCAAAAAGTTTTTTATCATTATCAAAAATTAGGGGGAGAATTGTTGTAACATATTTTTTGATATATGAGAAAAAGTGTTTATGTGATATTTCTTTCCTTAAGAAAGCCATATTTCGAAATAGGTTATCATATTTCGAAACAATGCATAAAAAGGTTTTTGGCGCGAAAGCTTGTTTTTTGATAAAAATCCAAATGCATGTGTGATGTTTCGAAACCTACTCTTCCATGTTTCGAAACTATGTTCTTATATGTCTCTCTCAGTGTCTCAAAATGATTTGTGCTTAGATTTCATCGTTTTGCAAATCTGCATAACATGTTTCGAAACTTACTCCATCATGTTTCGAAACTTAGGTCTCTGCCTGCATGTTTCGAAACTTCCTCTATCATGTTTCGAAACTTCTGACTATGTGTCAGTAAAACGTGTTCAAAACAATGCAGTATGGGAACTGAATGTTATTTAAGTTATAAAAGGTTTTGAATTCAATTTATAATGTTTACCCCATACCCTGAAACTTGATTTAAAATATTGGTTGAGTGGAGATTCTTTTTTAATTATAAGGACCATAAGATTCCTTATAAAGTTTGTCTCCCACTTGTCTATGTCTCTAAGTGTTTTATCTTACTGGAATCAATGATGTTTCGAAACCTGAAGGATCAAGTTTCGAAACCTTAGTCTAATTCTGTGATGTTTCGAAACACAGTATGCATTGTTTCGAAACTTCTTTCCTGAACTTGTCTCTAACGGCTATTTTTAGTCAAAACTTTATTTCTCTCTTGTATATATACTTATACTAGGTCTCAAAAAGAAAAACACACACAAGAGAAGAGAAAGCAAGAGACGTTCACTTCCATATTCAAAAGAGACTCAAGTGACACTCACAAGCACGTGTGAACAAAATCTATTGAGAACAAGCTTCAACGAAGATCCCAACATACATCCTTCAACTGTGCTATGTGAAGTGCAAAAGGAGATACAAGCCAAAGCATTTCTTCATCATTTTCTCCAACACTCATAAACCGAAAAGGTTTGTACAGCCATACATTGGTAAGTTAATTCGTTTGGGCTGTAAGAGATACTCTTTGCTATCTCATTTAAAGTTTAAGGTTTGAGTTGAGCCTAAAACTCATATCTTGTAAGGTTTGAGTTTATCCCGAAAAAACTTGTTGTAGTAAAGGTTTGAGTTAAGCCACAAAAACTCACTGTAAGGTTTTAGGGTGAACCTTGATAAAACCCTTTGTGTGTTAATCACTAAGTAAAAAGTGATTGTGGTTGAAAATCCTTCAAGTGGGTAAGCTTGAAGGTAGTGGATGTAGGCAAGTGCCGAACCACTATATATCTCGTGTGTTCAAGTCTTAATCATTTTCATTAGCTCATTTGATTCACTTGAATAGTTAAAAGAATTGGTTTTTCAAAATCAAGAAAAGTTTCAGTATCAGCAAATCAGTGAACAAAGTTTCGAAACCTATCTACAGTTAGTTTCGAAACTTGTCATCCAGTAAGCAAAGTTTCGAAACATACTACAGAAAGTTTCGAAACTTGTTACCCAGTGAGTAAAGTTTCGAAACATACTCTCATGTGTTTCGAAACATACTAAGCAGAAAGGCCAGTTTCGAAACTCTCTTCATCAGGTTTCGAAACCTTGTACTTCACTTGATTAAATTTATTCAAGAGCTTCTAAAAACTCTCAAATCCCAATTCACCCCCCCCTTCTTGGGACATATTCACTATTACATTGATCTAACAATTGGTATCAGAGCGAGGTCTCTAAGTGTTTTTCAGGACTAACCGCCAAAGAGCAAAGATCCAAATGGCATTCAACACCGAATTCAAGTTGGAAGGACAGAATGTCTCAAGACCACCATACTTTGATGGCTCAAAGTTCACCTACTGGAAAACAAGAATGAGGTATTTTCTAATGCAAAGTACTGAGCTATATACATGCATATCTAGTACATTAACTTTGTCGGAACCTCCTACAAGTGGTTGGAGTGAACAACAAAAACACACAAATGAGATAAATGCTAGAACTGTCAACATATTACATTGTGCATTAAGCCCAGCTGAGTTCAACAGGATCATATCTTGTACTACAGCTAAAGAAATTTGGGACCACTTAGAAGTAACGCACGAGGGAACCAAGAAAGTAAAAAGTACCAAAATTGCAATACTCACTAGTGAATATCAGAACTTTGAAATGCATGCTAGTGAATCTATTAAGGAAATGTTTACTAGGTTCAATGACATTGTAACCAACCTGCAAGCCCTAGGAAAAACAATTACAACAGAAGAAAAGGTTCAAAAAATCTTAGGAAGTCTACCATCTAATTGGGAACCAAAAGTCACGGCAATAGAAGAAGCTAGAGACACATCTACTCTTACCATGGATGATTTACTAGGTTCACTGTTAACTCATGAGATAAAACTAAAAAGGAAAGATTCAAATGAATTAAAACTAAAATCCTTAGCTTTAAAAGCCAAAGAAGAAGATGAAAATGGATCGAATGATGAAACTAATGATGTAGCATTACTCACAAAGCGTTTCAATAAATTCATAAGAAAAGGAAAATTTCCTAAAAGAAGATTTAATGACAGCAAGAAAATTTTCAAAGAAACAACTTATGAGATGAAGTGTTTTGAGTGTAAGAAACCAGGACACATCAAGGCAGATTGTCCTCTCCTCAAAGGTCACAAGAAAGGCAAGAAAAAGAAAGCATTAGCCACATGGAGCAGTGATGAATACTCTTCATCAAACTCAAGTGAACAAGAAGAAAATGCTGATTTCTGTCTTATGGCTACAGGAGAAGAAGAGGTAAGTTCCAGTTCATCTAATTGTGAGTCATTGTCTTTCAATTCATTGCAAGATGAGTACAACCTACTTTTAGATACCTGCAGTAAGATTCTAGCCAAAAATAAGGTTTTGAAAAATTCCTTAATTGACAAAGAAAAGGAAAACTATAATCTGAAGGCTGCTTGTGATGGCCTAGAAAACATCATAAGAGAGAAAGACAAAGAAAATGAAAACTGGAAAATCAGATTTTCTGAATTGGAAAACAAAAATAATGACTTATTAGAATCATTTGAGAAACTCTTAGAAGGTAAGAACAAGTTAGAAATGATTTTGGGAAGTCAGAAACTTTTTGGAGACAAAAGAGGAATAGGCTATACAAATACACCATCTACCTCAACAACAAAATTTGTCAAAGAAAAATTACTATTCAAATCACCATCAGTTAAAAATAATGCTAGTCACCATTCTCACAATCAAAGGTTTTATAAAAGGACAAAAGTGATTTGTCATTATTGCAACAGAAAGGGACATCATATCAAGCAATGCTATGTTAGAAAAAATGCTTACAGATTGAATTTGATTTGGATTCCAAAAGTTAAAGATGACATGATTGCTAACATTGTTGGACCCAAAGAAGTTTGGGTACCAAAGGTACCAACATGATGTATTTCTTGTAGGCAAGCTTGGCATCCAAGGAAGCAAAGAAGAAATGGTATCTTGACAGTGGATGCACCAAGCACATGACGGGAGACAAGTCTCAATTCGTCTCTCTCACCTACAAAGAAGGAGGTAATGTTATCTATGGAGACAACTCAAGAGGTAAGATACTTGGTCATGGCATAGTTGGTTTAGGAAGAACCAAAGTTGAAAATGTATGCCTCGTTGATGGTTTAAAACACAACTTGTTAAGCATAAGCCAATTATGTGATAAAGGTCACAAGATCATTTTTGAATCAAATAAATGCAATGTTCTCGAATTGAAATCAAATGAACTTGTTTTCTCTGGAAATAGACATGGAAATGTGTATGTTATCTGGCTTGATGATGTTGTGCTTAAACATGAAAATTGCTTGATTGCCTCAAATGCAAACCTATCTTGGATATGGCATAAAAAGCTAGGACATGCCAGCATGAACTTAATTGATAAGTTAGCTAGAAAACAACTAGTTAGAGGATTACCTGACATAAAATTTAAAAAGAACCATATTTGTGATATTTGTATGAAAGGTAAACAAACTAGATCCTCGTTTAAACCTATCAACTCAGTTAACACGTCTAGACCTTTAGAGTTACTTCACCTAGATCTGTTCGGACCTATGAGAACTCAAAGCCTAGGAGGAAAATCCTATACCTTGGTCATAGTAGATGATTTTTCAAGATTTACTTGGGTTTTGTTCTTGGGAAATAAAAATGATGCATTTAAATCCTTCTCTAGATTATGCAAAAGACTTCAAAATGAACAAGACCTAAAGATAAAGCAAATAAGAAGTGATCATGGTGGAGAATTTGAGAACCAAGAATTTAAATCCTTCTGTCAAGAAAATGGAATTCACCATAATTTTTCAGTTTCTAGAACTCCCCAACAAAATGGAGTTGTTGAAAGAAAAAATAGAACTCTTATAGAAATGTCTAGAACTATGCTTCTAGAAAATGACCTACCAAAGTATTTTTGGGCAGAAGCTGTAAATACAGCATGCTATGTTATAAATAGAGTATCAATAAGACCTATCATAAAAAGAACCCCTTATGAACTGTATAAACACAAGAAACCCAATATTTCGTACTTCCATCCATTTGGGTGCAAATGTTTTATTTTAATCAATGGAAAGGATCAGTTAGGAAAATTTGATGCTAAAAGTGACGAAGGTATATTTATAGGATACTCATCCCAAAGTAAAGCTTATCGAGTCTTCAACAAAAGAACTCTAGTCATAGAAGAATCAATTCACACAGTGTTTGATGAACATTCAATAATAAGAAATAATGATGATGACTCAGAAAGCATTTCAGATAAATCAAATCAATCTCAAATCAATGAAGAGGAAAAACAAACTAATATTCAAAATCCTGAAAATCAAAAAGAAGTCTCATTTCCAAGAGAAAGAAACTATGTAAAAGATAGTGAAATCATCGGAGATCCTAGAAAAGGAGTATCAACAAGATCTTCCTTAAGAGCATCTAGTAATCTAGCTCTAATTTCTCAAATAGAACCAAAAAATGTTCAAGAAGCTCTAAATGATGATGGATGGGTTGAAGCTATGCAAGATGAGCTAAACCAATTTGAAAAGAATGAGGTTTGGTGTCTTGTACCTGAACCATCAAATCATTCTATCATTGGAACTAAATGGGTATTTAGAAACAAACTTAATGAAAATGGCAATATCATTAGGAATAAAGCAAGATTAGTTGCTCAAGGGTATAGTCAAGAGGAAGGCATTGACTATGATGAAACTTATGCTCCCGTAGCAAGATTGGAAGCTATAAGGATATTACTATCTTTCTCATGCTACAAGAACTTCATCTTATATCAAATGGATGTTAAGAGTGCATTTCTAAATGGTTTCATCTCAGAACAAGTGTTTGTAAGACAACCTCCTGGTTTTGAAAATCCAAAGTATCCAAATCATGTTTTCAAGCTTTCAAAAGCCCTATATGGCTTAAAACAAGCTCTTAGAGCTTGGTATGAAAGGCTAAGCAAATTTCTTACAGAAAATGAATTTCAAAGAGGAAAAGTGGATACAACGCTCTTCATTAAAAGGAAAAAGAATGATATTTTGATTGTCCAGATTTATGTTGATGACATTATATTTGGATCTTCAAATCCTAGTCTATGTAATGAATTTTCATTAATGATGCAAAATGAATTTGAAATGAGCATGATGGGAGAATTGAATTATTTTTTAGGCCTTCAGATTAGGCAAACTCCTAAAGGAATCTATATAAGTCAAACCAAGTATATAAAAGAAATCTTATCTAAATATGGAATGAAAGACTGTAAGCCTATCTCTACCCCTATGAGTTCGTCAACCGAAATTGATCAAGATGAGGAAGGAAAATCAGTAGATCAAAAGCTTTATAGAGGAATCATTGGGTCGTTGTTGTATCTAACAGCCTCAAGACCTGATATAGTATTTAGTGTAGGCATGTGTGCTAGGTATCAAGCAAATCCAAAAGAATCTCACTTAAAAGCTACTAAAAGAATCTTAAGATATATCAAAGGATCAGAAAATTTATGTCTATTCTATGCTAAATCCAAAGATTTCAAGTTAAAGGCTTTCACAGATGCTGATCTTGGAAGATGCAAAATTGATAGAAAAAGCACAAGTGGAGTATGTCATTTTTTAGGAAATTCTTTAGTATCTTGGGCTAGCAAGAAACAAAACACTGTCGCTTTGTCCTCAACCGAAGCTGAATATGTAGCAGCAAGTTTGTGTTGCACACAAGTTTTATGGATTAAACATCAATTAGAAGACTATGGCATTCCTTTAGAAAGAACTCAAATCATGTGTGACAACATGAGCACAATCGCTCTGTCAAAAAATCCCGTATTTCATGCAAGAACCAAACATATTGAAATCAAACACCACTTCTTAAGAGATCATGTTCAAAAAGAAGATATCGTTTTAGAATTCTTAGAAACAAACCATCAAGTAGCCGATATCTTTACCAAACCTTTGGAGAATACGAAGTTTGAACACTTTAGATCGTGCCTTAACTTGCTAGAAATCAAGTTCTAGATTTAATTTCTTCAAAAAATTTCGATTCTAAGTGCTTCTATTTAAAAGTTTCGAAACCTCTCTTAATGTTTCGAAACCTGTTCTGTATCGAGTATATAAGGCTGTGGAAATAAAATTTCCAGTGAGTAATGTTTCGAAACTTTTCTTCCTATGTTTCGAAACTTTTTGTCCAGAGAGTATTATTTCGAAACACACTTGATATATGTTTCGAAACTTCATGTCCAGAGAAGAAAGTTTCGAAACTTTGACCCCTCATGTTTCGAAACTTGAATCGGGACTATATATACCCGAGTTGTTTTAAACCTTCATTTCACTCGAAATCTCTACTCTATTTCGAAACCCTAGCCTCCGAAACTTTCTCCTTTTGCTCTCCCATCCGAAATCTCTCTCGATCTCTTGCCCCTATCTTGAAAATCGACTATGGTTAGAACAAAGAGGACCGCCGGAAAGCGCCAACGCACTCACGTCTCGCCGTCTCCTACTCCTCAAGAGTACAACGATGACTTTCCCACTCCTCAAGCTTATCAATCCTTCAAATCCAAGTTTGAAAATCGTGAGGTAAACCCTGGTCGTCCTTTTGACATTGATGTTCTCAAAAAGGCAAACTTTTCTTATCTTCCTTTACTTCAAGAGCGAAAATGGCTGCGTTTATTAAAATTTTGATCTCCTGTTCTTGAAGATTATGTTCGTATACTTTATTCAAATGCTCAAACTTATTTTGATGGCCATGAGTACTCCGATCGTTTCAGAACTTTCATTCAAAACACCGAATTTGAAGTCAGCCCTAGTTCAATAGGTGCATTTCTCAACATTCCTGTTGAAGGAGATATATACATTCCCTACACATTCAAAGCCGTAGATGTTTGTAAGAAAATTTCGGGTAATCCGAACCTCAAGAAGGCTTTCACAAGCATAAATGCCTTAACATTTGATCTTCGTATCCTTCATATTATCATCTGTCAAGTTCTACATCCTAGGAAAGGGAACTATGCCAGACTTTACCCCGAGGACCTATGGTTTATGGATAAAATCATGGAAAATGAACCAATCAACCTTCCCTCCATCATGTGCAATAAAATGGTCAATGCTCGTGCCCATAAAATGCAATCTCTTCCCTATGGTTGCTTGTTGTCCGCATTCATCCAAACCAAATTTCCATCTATTCAATCCTCATCTATCCTTCCGGTATCCAAACTATCTATCTTTGATCACATATCCCTCACAAAAATGGGATATAGATATGATGATGTAAACAAGAGATATACAAAAATGATTCATCGTCATCAAAGGTTCAGTTTTGAGATGGAAGCTGAAGCTCAAGATCAAGCGGCAAAGGAAGCTGAGGAAGAAATTCCAGAAGAAGAAGATGAAGAAGAAGAAGAAGACGAAGATGACGACGTTCCAACATCTGAAGCCGGACCCTCTTCTAGAGTCACTCCTGATATGCTTGCATCACTTCAGTCTACTATAGCTGAAGGCTTTGCCTCCATGACTCGGAAGTTTGATGAAGTACTGGCTATTCAAGTTACTTTCGGAACTCAGCTGCAAACTTTGAACGACAAAGTCGACAACAACCACCAACAAACAAAAGACTACTTGGATAGTCTTAGGGATCAGCTAGGAAATTTAGAAGAGCTAGTTGCTAGTCGCCCTAGTCCAAATGTCCCTGACTCCCCAACTCCCTAAGTTTATTTGCTTTGAGTTGTATTTCTTTACTCTCACGATATGCCCTTGTGTTGAATTTTGTTTACAAGAACTATGCTTAAGGAATGAATTTTTTGGTTATCTTAGCAAATTGTTGTTTACTTCCTTATCATATTTTTTTGTTTATGATAAAAAGGGGGAGAACAAATTGAGAAACACTGCATATAAACTGAAACTCTCTAATGTTTAAAGTAAACTCATTGTTTCTGTTAAAACTCTAACTCTTGGTAGCAAGAAAATCCCTATATTATGCAGTTTCAAGCAAGCGCAAAAGAGAGTGTTTCACTTCAAGGTTTGTATCTCTAACCCTAATGTACGTTTATGGGGGAGTTAAGTGAATGCTAAGTGCATAAAAATTTCTCAAAAAGTTTTTTATCATTATCAAAAATTAGGGGGAGAATTGTTGTAACATATTTTTTGATATATGAGAAAAAGTGTTTATGTGATATTTCTTTCCTTAAGAAAGCCATATTTCGAAATAGGTTATCATATTTCGAAACAATGCATAAAAAGGTTTTTGGCGCGAAAGCTTGTTTTTTGATAAAAATCCAAATGCATGTGTGATGTTTCGAAACCTACTCTTCCATGTTTCGAAACTATGTTCTTATATGTCTCTCTCAGTGTCTCAAAATGATTTGTGCTTAGATTTCATCGTTTTGCAAATCTGCATAACATGTTTCGAAACTTACTCCATCATGTTTCGAAACTTAGGTCTCTGCCTGCATGTTTCGAAACTTCCTCTATCATGTTTCGAAACTTCTGACTATGTGTCAGTAAAACGTGTTCAAAACAATGCAGTATGGGAACTGAATGTTATTTAAGTTATAAAAGGTTTTGAATTCAATTTATAATGTTTACCCCATACCCTGAAACTTGATTTAAAATATTGGTTGAGTGGAGATTCTTTTTTAATTATAAGGACCATAAGATTCCTTATAAAGTTTGTCTCCCACTTGTCTATGTCTCTAAGTGTTTTATCTTGCTGGAATCAATGATGTTTCGAAACCTGAAGGATCAAGTTTCGAAACCTTAGTCTAATTCTGTGATGTTTCGAAACACAGTATGCATTGTTTCGAAACTTCTTTCCTGAACTTGTCTCTAACGGCTATTTTTAGTCAAAACTTTATTTCTCTCTTGTATATATACTTATACCAGGTCTCAAAAAGAAAAACACACACAAGAGAAGAGAAAGCAAGAGACGTTCACTTCCATATTCAAAAGAGACTCAAGTGACACTCACAAGCACGTGTGAACAAAATCTATTGAGAACAAGCTTCAACGAAGATCCCAACATACATCCTTCAACTGTGCTATGTGAAGTGCAAAAGGAGATACAAGCCAAAGCATTTCTTCATCATTTTCTCCAACACTCATAAACCGAAAAGGTTTGTACAGCCATACATTGGTAAGTTAATTCGTTTGGGCTGTAAGAGATACTCTTTGCTATCTCATTTAAAGTTTAAGGTTTGAGTTGAGCCTAAAACTCATATCTTGTAAGGTTTGAGTTTATCCCGAAAAAACTTGTTGTAGTAAAGGTTTGAGTTAAGCCACAAAAACTCACTGTAAGGTTTTAGGGTGAACCTTGATAAAACCCTTTGTGTGTTAATCACTAAGTAAAAAGTGATTGTGGTTGAAAATCCTTCAAGTGGGTAAGCTTGAAGGTAGTGGACGTAGGCAAGTGCCGAACCACTATATATCTCGTGTGTTCAAGTCTTAATCATTTTCATTAGCTCATTTGATTCACTTGAATAGTTAAAAGAATTGGTTTTTCAAAATCAAGAAAAGTTTCAGTATCAGCAAATCAGTGAACAAAGTTTCGAAACCTATCTACAGTTAGTTTCGAAACTTGTCATCCAGTAAGCAAAGTTTCGAAACATACTACAGAAAGTTTCGAAACTTGTTACCCAGTGAGTAAAGTTTCGAAACATACTCTCATGTGTTTCGAAACATACTAAGCAGAAAGGCCAGTTTCGAAACTCTCTTCATCAGGTTTCGAAACCTTGTACTTCACTTGATTAAATTTATTCAAGAGCTTCTAAAAACTCTCAAATCCCAATTCACCCCCCCCCCTTCTTGGGACATATTCACTATTACATTGATCTAACAATTGGTATCAGAGCGAGGTCTCTAAGTGTTTTTCAGGACTAACCGCCAAAGAGCAAAGATCCAAATGGCATTCAACACCGAATTCAAGTTGGAAGGACAGAATGTCTCAAGACCACCATACTTTGATGGCTCAAAGTTCACCTACTGGAAAACAAGAATGAGGTATTTTCTAATGCAAAGTACTGAGCTATATACATGCATATCTAGTACATTAACTTTGTCGGAACCTCCTACAAGTGGTTGGAGTGAACAACAAAAACACACAAATGAGATAAATGCTAGAACTGTCAACATATTACATTGTGCATTAAGCCCAGCTGAGTTCAACAGGATCATATCTTGTACTACAGCTAAAGAAATTTGGGACCACTTAGAAGTAACGCACGAGGGAACCAAGAAAGTAAAAAGTACCAAAATTGCAATACTCACTAGTGAATATCAGAACTTTGAAATGCATGCTAGTGAATCTATTAAGGAAATGTTTACTAGGTTCAATGACATTGTAACCAACCTGCAAGCCCTAGGAAAAACAATTACAACAGAAGAAAAGGTTCAAAAAATCTTAGGAAGTCTACCATCTAATTGGGAACCAAAAGTCACGGCAATAGAAGAAGCTAGAGACACATCTACTCTTACCATGGATGATTTACTAGGTTCACTGTTAACTCATGAGATAAAACTAAAAAAGAAAGATTCAAATGAATTAAAACTAAAATCCTTAGCTTTAAAAGCCAAAGAAGAAGATGAAAATGGATCGAATGATGAAACTAATGATGTAACATTACTCACAAAGCGTTTCAATAAATTCATAAGAAAAGGAAAATTTCCTAAAAGAAGATTTAATGACAGCAAGAAAATTTTCAAAGAAACAACTTATGAGATGAAGTGTTTTGAGTGTAAGAAACCAGGACACATCAAGGCAGATTGTCCTCTCCTCAAAGGTCACAAGAAAGGCAAGAAAAAGAAAGCATTAGCCACATGGAGCAGTGATGAATACTCATCATCAAACTCAAATGAACAAGAAGAAAATGCTGATTTCTGTCTTATGGCTACAGGAGAAGAAGAGGTAAGTTCCAGTTCATCTAATTGTGAGTCATTGTCTTTCAATTCATTGCAAGATGAGTACAACCTACTTTTAGATACCTGCAGTAAGATTCTAGCCAAAAATAAGGTTTTGAAAAATTCCTTAATTGACAAAGAAAAGGAAAACTATAATCTGAAGGCTGCTTGTGATGGCCTAGAAAACATCATAAGAGAGAAAGACAAAGAAAATGAAAACTGGAAAATCAGATTTTCTGAATTGGAAAACAAAAATAATGACTTATTAGAATCATTTGAGAAACTCTTAGAAGGTAAGAACAAGTTAGAAATGATTTTGGGAAGTCAGAAACTTTTTGGAGACAAAAGAGGAATAGGCTATACAAATACACCATCTACCTCAACAACAAAATTTGTCAAAGAAAAATTACTATTCAAATCACCATCAGTTAAAAATAATGCTAGTCACCATTCTCACAATCAAAGGTTTTATAAAAGGACAAAAGTGATTTGTCATTATTGCAACAGAAAGGGACATCATATCAAGCAATGCTATGTTAGAAAAAATGCTTACAGATTGAATTTGATTTGGATTCCAAAAGTTAAAGATGACATGATTGCTAACATTGTTGGACCCAAAGAAGTTTGGGTACCAAAGGTACCAACATGATGTATTTCTTGTAGGCAAGCTTGGCATCCAAGGAAGCAAAGAAGAAATGGTATCTTGACAGTGGATGCACCAAGCACATGACGGGAGACAAGTCTCAATTCGTCTCTCTCACCTACAAAGAAGGAGGTAATGTTATCTATGGAGACAACTCAAGAGGTAAGATACTTGGTCATGGCATAGTTGGTTTAGGAAGAACCAAAGTTGAAAATGTATGCCTCGTTGATGGTTTAAAACACAACTTGTTAAGCATAAGCCAATTATGTGATAAAGGTCACAAGATCATTTTTGAATCAAATAAATGCAATGTTCTCGAATTGAAATCAAATGAACTTGTTTTCTCTGGAAATAGACATGGAAATGTGTATGTTATCTGGCTTGATGATGTTGTGCTTAAACATGAAAATTGCTTGATTGCCTCAAATGCAAACCTATCTTGGATATGGCATAAAAAGCTAGGACATGCCAGCATGAACTTAATTGATAAGTTAGCTAGAAAACAACTAGTTAGAGGATTACCTGACATAAAATTTAAAAAGAACCATATTTGTGATATTTGTATGAAAGGTAAACAAACTAGATCCTCGTTTAAACCTATCAACTCAGTTAACACGTCTAGACCTTTAGAGTTACTTCACCTAGATCTGTTCGGACCTATGAGAACTCAAAGCCTAGGAGGAAAATCCTATACCTTGGTCATAGTAGATGATTTTTCAAGATTTACTTGGGTTTTGTTCTTGGGAAATAAAAATGATGCATTTAAATCCTTCTCTAGATTATGCAAAAGACTTCAAAATGAACAAGACCTAAAGATAAAGCAAATAAGAAGTGATCATGGTGGAGAATTTGAGAACCAAGAATTTAAATCCTTCTGTCAAGAAAATGGAATTCACCATAATTTTTCAGTTTCTAGAACTCCCCAACAAAATGGAGTTGTTGAAAGAAAAAATAGAACTCTTATAGAAATGTCTAGAACTATGCTTCTAGAAAATGACCTACCAAAGTATTTTTGGGCAGAAGCTGTAAATACAGCATGCTATGTTATAAATAGAGTATCAATAAGACCTATCATAAAAAGAACCCCTTATGAACTGTATAAACACAAGAAACCCAATATTTCGTACTTCCATCCATTTGGGTGCAAATGTTTTATTTTAATCAATGGAAAGGATCAGTTAGGAAAATTTGATGCTAAAAGTGACGAAGGTATATTTATAGGATACTCATCCCAAAGTAAAGCTTATCGAGTCTTCAACAAAAGAACTCTAGTCATAGAAGAATCAATTCACACAGTGTTTGATGAACATTCAATAATAAGAAATAATGATGATGACTCAGAAAGCATTTCAGATAAATCAAATCAATCTCAAATCAATGAAGAGGAAAAACAAACTAATATTCAAAATCCTGAAAATCAAAAAGAAGTCTCATTTCCAAGAGAAAGAAACTATGTAAAAGATAGTGAAATCATCGGAGATCCTAGAAAAGGAGTATCAACAAGATCTTCCTTAAGAGCATCTAGTAATCTAGCTCTAATTTCTCAAATAGAACCAAAAAATGTTCAAGAAGCTCTAAATGATGATGGATGGGTTGAAGCTATGCAAGATGAGCTAAACCAATTTGAAAAGAATGAGGTTTGGTGTCTTGTACCTGAACCATCAAATCATTCTATCATTGGAACTAAATGGGTATTTAGAAACAAACTTAATGAAAATGGCAATATCATTAGGAATAAAGCAAGATTAGTTGCTCAAGGGTATAGTCAAGAGGAAGGCATTGACTATGATGAAACTTATGCTCCCGTAGCAAGATTGGAAGCTATAAGGATATTACTATCTTTCTCATGCTACAAGAACTTCATCTTATATCAAATGGATGTTAAGAGTGCATTTCTAAATGGTTTCATCTCAGAACAAGTGTTTGTAAGACAACCTCCTGGTTTTGAAAATCCAAAGTATCCAAATCATGTTTTCAAGCTTTCAAAAGCCCTATATGGCTTAAAACAAGCTCTTAGAGCTTGGTATGAAAGGCTAAGCAAATTTCTTACAGAAAATGAATTTCAAAGAGGAAAAGTGGATACAACGCTCTTCATTAAAAGGAAAAAGAATGATATTTTGATTGTCCAGATTTATGTTGATGACATTATATTTGGATCTTCAAATCCTAGTCTATGTAATGAATTTTCATTAATGATGCAAAATGAATTTGAAATGAGCATGATGGGAGAATTGAATTATTTTTTAGGCCTTCAGATTAGGCAAACTCCTAAAGGAATCTATATAAGTCAAACCAAGTATATAAAAGAAATCTTATCTAAATATGGAATGAAAGACTGTAAGCCTATCTCTACCCCTATGAGTTCGTCAACCGAAATTGATCAAGATGAGGAAGGAAAATCAGTAGATCAAAAGCTTTATAGAGGAATCATTGGGTCGTTGTTGTATCTAACAGCCTCAAGACCTGATATAGTATTTAGTGTAGGCATGTGTGCTAGGTATCAAGCAAATCCAAAAGAATCTCACTTAAAAGCTACTAAAAGAATCTTAAGATATATCAAAGGATCAGAAAA
Organism: Diospyros kaki; assembly: GCA_036245055.1. Classification (NCBI taxonomy): domain Eukaryota; kingdom Viridiplantae; phylum Streptophyta; class Magnoliopsida; order Ericales; family Ebenaceae; genus Diospyros; species Diospyros kaki. The sequence goes on from BSEG01000008.1 coordinate 37,990,563, forward strand.
TTTATGTCTATTCTATGCTAAATCCAAAGATTTCAAGTTAAAGGCTTTCACAGATGCTGATCTTGGAAGATGCAAAATTGATAGAAAAAGCACAAGTGGAGTATGTCATTTTTTAGGAAATTCTTTAGTATCTTGGGCTAGCAAGAAACAAAACACTGTCGCTTTGTCCTCAACCGAAGCTGAATATGTAGCAGCAAGTTTGTGTTGCACACAAGTTTTATGGATTAAACATCAATTAGAAGACTATGGCATTCCTTTAGAAAGAACTCAAATCATGTGTGACAACATGAGCACAATCGCTCTGTCAAAAAATCCCGTATTTCATGCAAGAACCAAACATATTGAAATCAAACACCACTTCTTAAGAGATCATGTTCAAAAAGAAGATATCGTTTTAGAATTCTTAGAAACAAACCATCAAGTAGCCGATATCTTTACCAAACCTTTGGAGAATACGAAGTTTGAACACTTTAGATCGTGCCTTAACTTGCTAGAAATCAAGTTCTAGATTTAATTTCTTCAAAAAATTTCGATTCTAAGTGCTTCTATTTAAAAGTTTCGAAACCTCTCTTAATGTTTCGAAACCTGTTCTGTATCGAGTATATAAGGCTGTGGAAATAAAATTTCCAGTGAGTAATGTTTCGAAACTTTTCTTCCTATGTTTCGAAACTTTTTGTCCAGAGAGTATTATTTCGAAACACACTTGATATATGTTTCGAAACTTCATGTCCAGAGAAGAAAGTTTCGAAACTTTGACCCCTCATGTTTCGAAACTTGAATCGGGACTATATATACCCGAGTTGTTTTAAACCTTCATTTCACTCGAAATCTCTACTCTATTTCGAAACCCTAGCCTCCGAAACTTTCTCCTTTTGCTCTCCCATCCGAAATCTCTCTCGATCTCTTGCCCCTATCTTGAAAATCGACTATGGTTAGAACAAAGAGGACCGCCGGAAAGCGCCAACGCACTCACGTCTCGCCGTCTCCTACTCCTCAAGAGTACAACGATGACTTTCCCACTCCTCAAGCTTATCAATCCTTCAAATCCAAGTTTGAAAATCGTGAGGTAAACCCTGGTCGTCCTTTTGACATTGATGTTCTCAAAAAGGCAAACTTTTCTTATCTTCCTTTACTTCAAGAGCGAAAATGGCTGCGTTTATTAAAATTTTGATCTCCTGTTCTTGAAGATTATGTTCGTATACTTTATTCAAATGCTCAAACTTATTTTGATGGCCATGAGTACTCCGATCGTTTCAGAACTTTCATTCAAAACACCGAATTTGAAGTCAGCCCTAGTTCAATAGGTGCATTTCTCAACATTCCTGTTTAAGGAGATATATACATTCCCTACACATTCAAAGCCGTAGATGTTTGTAAGAAAATTTCGGGTAATCCGAACCTCAAGAAGGCTTTCACAAGCATAAATGCCTTAACATTTGATCTTCGTATCCTTCATATTATCATCTGTCAAGTTCTACATCCTAGGAAAGGGAACTATGCCAGACTTTACCCCGAGGACCTATGGTTTATGGATAAAATCATGGAAAATGAACCAATCAACCTTCCCTCCATCATGTGCAATAAAATGGTCAATGCTCGTGCCCATAAAATGCAATCTCTTCCCTATGGTTGCTTGTTGTCCGCATTCATCCAAACCAAATTTCCATCTATTCAATCCTCATCTATCCTTCCGGTATCCAAACTATCTATCTTTGATCACATATCCCTCACAAAAATGGGATATAGATATGATGATGTAAACAAGAGATATACAAAAATGATTCATCGTCATCAAAGGTTCAGTTTTGAGATGGAAGCTGAAGCTCAAGATCAAGCAGCAAAGGAAGCTGAGGAAGAAATTCCAGAAGAAGAAGATGAAGAAGAAGAAGAAGACGAAGATGACGACGTTCCAACATCTGAAGCCGGACCCTCTTCTAGAGTCACTCCTGATATGCTTGCATCACTTCAGTCTACTATAGCTGAAGGCTTTGCCTCCATGACTCGGAAGTTTGATGAAGTACTGGCTATTCAAGTTACTTTTGGAACTCAGCTGCAAACTTTGAACGACAAAGTCGACAACAACCACCAACAAACAAAAGACTACTTGGATAGTCTTAGGGATCAGCTAGGAAATTTAGAAGAGCTAGTTGCTAGTCGCCCTAGTCCAAATGTCCCTGACTCCCCAACTCCCTAAGTTTATTTGCTTTGAGTTGTATTTCTTTACTCTCACGATATGCCCTTGTGTTGAATTTTGTTTACAAGAACTATGCTTAAGGAATGAATTTTTTGGTTATCTTAGCAAATTGTTGTTTACTTCCTTATCATATTTTTTTGTTTATGATAAAAAGGGGGAGAACAAATTGAGAAACACTGCATATAAACTGAAACTCTCTAATGTTTAAAGTAAACTCACTGTTTCTGTTAAAACTCTAACTCTTGGTAGCAAGAAAATCCCTATATTATGCAGTTTCAAGCAAGCGCAAAAGAGAGTGTTTCACTTCAAGGTTTGTATCTCTAACCCTAATGTACGTTTATGGGGGAGTTAAGTGAATGCTAAGTGCATAAAAATTTCTCAAAAAGTTTTTTATCATTATCAAAAATTAGGGGGAGAATTGTTGTAACATATTTTTTGATATATGAGAAAAAGTGTTTATGTGATATTTCTTTCCTTAAGAAAGCCATATTTCGAAATAGGTTATCATATTTCGAAACAATGCATAAAAAGGTTTTTGGCGCGAAAGCTTGTTTTTTGATAAAAATCCAAATGCATGTGTGATGTTTCGAAACCTACTCTTCCATGTTTCGAAACTATGTTCTTATATGTCTCTCTCAGTGTCTCAAAATGATTTGTGCTTAGATTTCATCGTTTTGCAAATCTGCATAACATGTTTCGAAACTTACTCCATCATGTTTCGAAACTTAGGTCTCTGCCTGCATGTTTCGAAACTTCCTCTATCATGTTTCGAAACTTCTGACTATGTGTCAGTAAAACGTGTTCAAAACAATGCAGTATGGGAACTGAATGTTATTTAAGTTATAAAAGGTTTTGAATTCAATTTATAATGTTTACCCCATACCCTGAAACTTGATTTAAAATATTGGTTGAGTGGAGATTCTTTTTTAATTATAAGGACCATAAGATTCCTTATAAAGTTTGTCTCCCACTTGTCTATGTCTCTAAGTGTTTTATCTTGCTGGAATCAATGATGTTTCGAAACCTGAAGGATCAAGTTTCGAAACCTTAGTCTAATTCTGTGATGTTTCGAAACACAGTATGCATTGTTTCGAAACTTCTTTCCTGAACTTGTCTCTAACGGCTATTTTTAGTCAAAACTTTATTTCTCTCTTGTATATATACTTATACCAGGTCTCAAAAAGAAAAACACACACAAGAGAAGAGAAAGCAAGAGACGTTCACTTCCATATTCAAAAGAGACTCAAGTGACACTCACAAGCACGTGTGAACAAAATCTATTGAGAACAAGCTTCAACGAAGATCCCAACATACATCCTTCAACTGTGCTATGTGAAGTGCAAAAGGAGATACAAGCCAAAGCATTTCTTCATCATTTTCTCCAACACTCATAAACCGAAAAGGTTTGTACAGCCATACATTGGTAAGTTAATTCGTTTGGGCTGTAAGAGATACTCTTTGCTATCTCATTTAAAGTTTAAGGTTTGAGTTGAGCCTAAAACTCATATCTTGTAAGGTTTGAGTTTATCCCGAAAAAACTTGTTGTAGTAAAGGTTTGAGTTAAGCCACAAAAACTCACTGTAAGGTTTTAGGGTGAACCTTGATAAAACCCTTTGTGTGTTAATCACTAAGTAAAAAGTGATTGTGGTTGAAAATCCTTCAAGTGGGTAAGCTTGAAGGTAGTGGACGTAGGCAAGTGCCGAACCACTATATATCTCGTGTGTTCAAGTCTTAATCATTTTCATTAGCTCATTTGATTCACTTGAATAGTTAAAAGAATTGGTTTTTCAAAATCAAGAAAAGTTTCAGTATCAGCAAATCAGTGAACAAAGTTTCGAAACCTATCTACAGTTAGTTTCGAAACTTGTCATCCAGTAAGCAAAGTTTCGAAACATACTACAGAAAGTTTCGAAACTTGTTACCCAGTGAGTAAAGTTTCGAAACATACTCTCATGTGTTTCGAAACATACTAAGCAGAAAGGCCAGTTTCGAAACTCTCTTCATCAGGTTTCGAAACCTTGTACTTCACTTGATTAAATTTATTCAAGAGCTTCTAAAAACTCTCAAATCCCAATTCACCCCCCCCTTCTTGGGACATATTCACTATTACATTGATCTAACAATTGGTATCAGAGCGAGGTCTCTAAGTGTTTTTCAGGACTAACCGCCAAAGAGCAAAGATCCAAATGGCATTCAACACCGAATTCAAGTTGGAAGGACAGAATGTCTCAAGACCACCATACTTTGATGGCTCAAAGTTCACCTACTGGAAAACAAGAATGAGGTATTTTCTAATGCAAAGTACTGAGCTATATACATGCATATCTAGTACATTAACTTTGTCGGAACCTCCTACAAGTGGTTGGAGTGAACAACAAAAACACACAAATGAGATAAATGCTAGAACTGTCAACATATTACATTGTGCATTAAGCCCAGCTGAGTTCAACAGGATCATATCTTGTACTACAGCTAAAGAAATTTGGGACCACTTAGAAGTAACGCACGAGGGAACCAAGAAAGTAAAAAGTACCAAAATTGCAATACTCACTAGTGAATATCAGAACTTTGAAATGCATGCTAGTGAATCTATTAAGGAAATGTTTACTAGGTTCAATGACATTGTAACCAACCTGCAAGCCCTAGGAAAAACAATTACAACAGAAGAAAAGGTTCAAAAAATCTTAGGAAGTCTACCATCTAATTGGGAACCAAAAGTCACGGCAATAGAAGAAGCTAGAGACACATCTACTCTTACCATGGATGATTTACTAGGTTCACTGTTAACTCATGAGATAAAACTAAAAAAGAAAGATTCAAATGAATTAAAACTAAAATCCTTAGCTTTAAAAGCCAAAGAAGAAGATGAAAATGGATCGAATGATGAAACTAATGATGTAACATTACTCACAAAGCGTTTCAATAAATTCATAAGAAAAGGAAAATTTCCTAAAAGAAGATTTAATGACAGCAAGAAAATTTTCAAAGAAACAACTTATGAGATGAAGTGTTTTGAGTGTAAGAAACCAGGACACATCAAGGCAGATTGTCCTCTCCTCAAAGGTCACAAGAAAGGCAAGAAAAAGAAAGCATTAGCCACATGGAGCAGTGATGAATACTCATCATCAAACTCAAATGAACAAGAAGAAAATGCTGATTTCTGTCTTATGGCTACAGGAGAAGAAGAGGTAAGTTCCAGTTCATCTAATTGTGAGTCATTGTCTTTCAATTCATTGCAAGATGAGTACAACCTACTTTTAGATACCTGCAGTAAGATTCTAGCCAAAAATAAGGTTTTGAAAAATTCCTTAATTGACAAAGAAAAGGAAAACTATAATCTGAAGGCTGCTTGTGATGGCCTAGAAAACATCATAAGAGAGAAAGACAAAGAAAATGAAAACTGGAAAATCAGATTTTCTGAATTGGAAAACAAAAATAATGACTTATTAGAATCATTTGAGAAACTCTTAGAAGGTAAGAACAAGTTAGAAATGATTTTGGGAAGTCAGAAACTTTTTGGAGACAAAAGAGGAATAGGCTATACAAATACACCATCTACCTCAACAACAAAATTTGTCAAAGAAAAATTACTATTCAAATCACCATCAGTTAAAAATAATGCTAGTCACCATTCTCACAATCAAAGGTTTTATAAAAGGACAAAAGTGATTTGTCATTATTGCAACAGAAAGGGACATCATATCAAGCAATGCTATGTTAGAAAAAATGCTTACAGATTGAATTTGATTTGGATTCCAAAAGTTAAAGATGACATGATTGCTAACATTGTTGGACCCAAAGAAGTTTGGGTACCAAAGGTACCAACATGATGTATTTCTTGTAGGCAAGCTTGGCATCCAAGGAAGCAAAGAAGAAATGGTATCTTGACAGTGGATGCACCAAGCACATGACGGGAGACAAGTCTCAATTCGTCTCTCTCACCTACAAAGAAGGAGGTAATGTTATCTATGGAGACAACTCAAGAGGTAAGATACTTGGTCATGGCATAGTTGGTTTAGGAAGAACCAAAGTTGAAAATGTGTGCCTCGTTGATGGTTTAAAACACAACTTGTTAAGCATAAGCCAATTATGTGATAAAGGTCACAAGATCATTTTTGAATCAAATAAATGCAATGTTCTCGAATTGAAATCAAATGAACTTGTTTTCTCTGGAAATAGACATGGAAATGTGTATGTTATCTGGCTTGATGATGTTGTGCTTAAACATGAAAATTGCTTGATTGCCTCAAATGCAAACCTATCTTGGATATGGCATAAAAAGCTAGGACATGCCAGCATGAACTTAATTGATAAGTTAGCTAGAAAACAACTAGTTAGAGGATTACCTGACATAAAATTTAAAAAGAACCATATTTGTGATATTTGTATGAAAGGTAAACAAACTAGATCCTCGTTTAAACCTATCAACTCAGTTAACACGTCTAGACCTTTAGAGTTACTTCACCTAGATCTGTTCGGACCTATGAGAACTCAAAGCCTAGGAGAAAAATCCTATACCTTGGTCATAGTAGATGATTTTTCAAGATTTACTTGGGTTTTGTTCTTGGGAAATAAAAATGATGCATTTAAATCCTTCTCTAGATTATGCAAAAGACTTCAAAATGAACAAGACCTAAAGATAAAGCAAATAAGAAGTGATCATGGTGGAGAATTTGAGAACCAAGAATTTAAATCCTTCTGTCAAGAAAATGGAATTCACCATAATTTTTCAGTTTCTAGAACTCCCCAACAAAATGGAGTTGTTGAAAGAAAAAATAGAACTCTTATAGAAATGTCTAGAACTATGCTTCTAGAAAATGACCTACCAAAGTATTTTTGGGCAGAAGCTGTAAATACAGCATGCTATGTTATAAATAGAGTATCAATAAGACCTATCATAAAAAGAACCCCTTATGAACTGTATAAACACAAGAAACCCAATATTTCGTACTTCCATCCATTTGGGTGCAAATGTTTTATTTTAATCAATGGAAAGGATCAGTTAGGAAAATTTGATGCTAAAAGTGACGAAGGTATATTTATAGGATACTCATCCCAAAGTAAAGCTTATCGAGTCTTCAACAAAAGAACTCTAGTCATAGAAGAATCAATTCACACAGTGCTTGATGAACATTCAATAATAAGAAATAATGATGATGACTCAGAAAGCATTTCAGATAAATCAAATCAATCTCAAATCAATGAAGAGGAAAAACAAACTAATATTCAAAATCCTGAAAATCAAAAAGAAGTCTCATTTCCAAGAGAAAGAAACTATGTAAAAGATAGTGAAATCATCGGAGATCCTAGAAAAGGAGTATCAACAAGATCTTCCTTAAGAGCATCTAGTAATCTAGCTCTAATTTCTCAAATAGAACCAAAAAATGTTCAAGAAGCTCTAAATGATGATGGATGGGTTGAAGCTATGCAAGCTGAGCTAAACCAATTTGAAAAGAATGAGGTTTGGTGTCTTGTACCTGAACCATCAAATCATTCTATCATTGGAACTAAATGGGTATTTAGAAACAAACTTAATGAAAATGGTAATATCATTAGGAATAAAGCAAGATTAGTTGCTCAAGGGTATAGTCAAGAGGAAGGCATTGACTATGATGAAACTTATGCTCCCGTAGCAAGATTGGAAGCTATAAGGATATTACTATCTTTCTCATGCTACAAGAACTTCATCTTATATCAAATGGATGTTAAGAGTGCATTTCTAAATGGTTTCATCTCAGAACAAGTGTTTGTAAGACAACCTCCTGGTTTTGAAAATCCAAAGTATCCAAATCATGTTTTCAAGCTTTCAAAAGCCCTATATGGCTTAAAACAAGCTCTTAGAGCTTGGTATGAAAGGCTAAGCAAATTTCTTACAGAAAATGAATTTCAAAGAGGAAAAGTGGATACAACGCTCTTCATTAAAAGGAAAAAGAATGATATTTTGATTGTCCAGATTTATGTTGATGACATTATATTTGGATCTTCAAATCCTAGTCTATGTAATGAATTTTCATTAATGATGCAAAATGAATTTGAAATGAGCATGATGGGAGAATTGAATTATTTTTTAGGCCTTCAGATTAGGCAAACTCCTAAAGGAATCTATATAAGTCAAACCAAGTATATAAAAGAAATCTTATCTAAATATGGAATGAAAGACTGTAAGCCTATCTCTACCCCTATGAGTTCGTCAACCGAAATTGATCAAGATGAGGAAGGAAAATCAGTAGATCAAAAGCTTTATAGAGGAATCATTGGGTCGTTGTTGTATCTAACAGCCTCAAGACCTGATATAGTATTTAGTGTAGGCATGTGTGCTAGGTATCAAGCAAATCCAAAAGAATCTCACTTAAAAGCTACTAAAAGAATCTTAAGATATATCAAAGGATCAGAAAATTTATGTCTATTCTATGCTAAATCCAAAGATTTCAAGTTAAAGGCTTTCACAGATGCTGATCTTGGAAGATGCAAAATTGATAGAAAAAGCACAAGTGGAGTATGTCATTTTTTAGGAAATTCTTTAGTATCTTGGGCTAGCAAGAAACAAAACACTGTCGCTTTGTCCTCAACCGAAGCTGAATATGTAGCAGCAAGTTTGTGTTGCACACAAGTTTTATGGATTAAACATCAATTAGAAGACTATGGCATTCCTTTAGAAAGAACTCAAATCATGTGTGACAACATGAGCACAATCGCTCTGTCAAAAAATCCCGTATTTCATGCAAGAACCAAACATATTGAAATCAAACACCACTTCTTAAGAGATCATGTTCAAAAAGAAGATATCGTTTTAGAATTCTTAGAAACAAACCATCAAGTAGCCGATATCTTTACCAAACCTTTGGAGAATACGAAGTTTGAACACTTTAGATCGTGCCTTAACTTGCTAGAAATCAAGTTCTAGATTTAATTTCTTCAAAAAATTTCGATTCTAAGTGCTTCTATTTAAAAGTTTCGAAACCTCTCTTAATGTTTCGAAACCTGTTCTGTATCGAGTATATAAGGCTGTGGAAATAAAATTTCCAGTGAGTAATGTTTCGAAACTTTTCTTCCTATGTTTCGAAACTTTTTGTCCAGAGAGTATTATTTCGAAACACACTTGATATATGTTTCGAAACTTCATGTCCAGAGAAGAAAGTTTCGAAACTTTGACCCCTCATGTTTCGAAACTTGAATCGGGACTATATATACCCGAGTTGTTTTAAACCTTCATTTCACTCGAAATCTCTACTCTATTTCGAAACCCTAGCCTCCGAAACTTTCTCCTTTTGCTCTCCCATCCGAAATCTCTCTCGATCTCTTGCCCCTATCTTGAAAATCGACTATGGTTAGAACAAAGAGGACCGCCGGAAAGCGCCAACGCACTCACGTCTCGCCGTCTCCTACTCCTCAAGAGTACAACGATGACTTTCCCACTCCTCAAGCTTATCAATCCTTCAAATCCAAGTTTGAAAATCGTGAGGTAAACCCTGGTCGTCCTTTTGACATTGATGTTCTCAAAAAGGCAAACTTTTCTTATCTTCCTTTACTTCAAGAGCGAAAATGGCTGCGTTTATTAAAATTTTGATCTCCTGTTCTTGAAGATTATGTTCGTATACTTTATTCAAATGCTCAAACTTATTTTGATGGCCATGAGTACTCCGATCGTTTCAGAACTTTCATTCAAAACACCGAATTTGAAGTCAGCCCTAGTTCAATAGGTGCATTTCTCAACATTCCTGTTGAAGGAGATATATACATTCCCTACACATTCAAAGCCGTAGATGTTTGTAAGAAAATTTCGGGTAATCCGAACCTCAAGAAGGCTTTCACAAACATAAATGCCTTAACATTTGATCTTCGTATCCTTCATATTATCATCTGTCAAGTTCTACATCCTAGGAAAGGGAACTATGCCAGACTTTACCCCGAGGACCTATGGTTTATGGATAAAATCATGGAAAATGAACCAATCAACCTTCCCTCCATCATGTGCAATAAAATGGTCAATGCTCGTGCCCATAAAATGCAATCTCTTCCCTATGGTTGCTTGTTGTCCGCATTCATCCAAACCAAATTTCCATCTATTCAATCCTCATCTATCCTTCCGGTATCCAAACTATCTATCTTTGATCACATATCCCTCACAAAAATGGGATATAGATATGATGATGTAAACAAGAGATATACAAAAATGATTCATCGTCATCAAAGGTTCAGTTTTGAGATGGAAGCTGAAGCTCAAGATCAAGCGGCAAAGGAAGCTGAGGAAGAAATTCCAGAAGAAGAAGATGAAGAAGAAGAAGAAGACGAAGATGACGACGTTCCAACATCTGAAGCCGGACCCTCTTCTAGAGTCACTCCTGATATGCTTGCATCACTTCAGTCTACTATAGTTGAAGGCTTTGCCTCCATGACTCGGAAGTTTGATGAAGTACTGGCTATTCAAGTTACTTTTGGAACTCAGCTGCAAACTTTGAACGACAAAGTCGACAACAACCACCAACAAACAAAAGACTACTTGGATAGTCTTAGGGATCAGCTAGGAAATTTAGAAGAGCTAGTTGCTAGTCGCCCTAGTCCAAATGTCCCTGACTCCCCAACTCCCTAAGTTTATTTGCTTTGAGTTGTATTTCTTTACTCTCACGATATGCCCTTGTGTTGAATTTTGTTTACAAGAACTATGCTTAAGGAATGAATTTTTTGGTTATCTTAGCAAATTGTTGTTTACTTCCTTATCATATTTTTTTGTTTATGATAAAAAGGGGGAGAACAAATTGAGAAACACTGCATATAAACTGAAACTCTCTAATGTTTAAAGTAAACTCACTGTTTCTGTTAAAACTCTAACTCTTGGTAGCAAGAAAATCCCTATATTATGCAGTTTCAAGCAAGCGCAAAAGAGAGTGTTTCACTTCAAGGTTTGTATCTCTAACCCTAATGTACGTTTATGGGGGAGTTAAGTGAATGCTAAGTGCATAAAAATTTCTCAAAAAGTTTTTTATCATTATCAAAAATTAGGGGGAGAATTGTTGTAACATATTTTTTGATATATGAGAAAAAGTGTTTATGTGATATTTCTTTCCTTAAGAAAGCCATATTTCGAAATAGGTTATCATATTTCGAAACAATGCATAAAAAGGTTTTTGGCGCGAAAGCTTGTTTTTTGATAAAAATCCAAATGCATGTGTGATGTTTCGAAACCTACTCTTCCATGTTTCGAAACTATGTTCTTATATGTCTCTCTCAGTGTCTCAAAATGATTTGTGCTTAGATTTCATCGTTTTGCAAATCTGCATAACATGTTTCGAAACTTACTCCATCATGTTTCGAAACTTAGGTCTCTGCCTGCATGTTTCGAAACTTCCTCTATCATGTTTCGAAACTTCTGACTATGTGTCAGTAAAACGTGTTCAAAACAATGCAGTATGGGAACTGAATGTTATTTAAGTTATAAAAGGTTTTGAATTCAATTTATAATGTTTACCCCATACCCTGAAACTTGATTTAAAATATTGGTTGAGTGGAGATTCTTTTTTAATTATAAGGACCATAAGATTCCTTATAAAGTTTGTCTCCCACTTGTCTATGTCTCTAAGTGTTTTATCTTGCTGGAATCAATGATGTTTCGAAACCTGAAGGATCAAGTTTCGAAACCTTAGTCTAATTCTGTGATGTTTCGAAACACAGTATGCATTGTTTCGAAACTTCTTTCCTGAACTTGTCTCTAACGGCTATTTTTAGTCAAAACTTTATTTCTCTCTTGTATATATACTTATACCAGGTCTCAAAAAGAAAAACACACACAAGAGAAGAGAAAGCAAGAGACGTTCACTTCCATATTCAAAAGAGACTCAAGTGACACTCACAAGCACGTGTGAACAAAATCTATTGAGAACAAGCTTCAACGAAGATCCCAACATACATCCTTCAACTGTGCTATGTGAAGTGCAAAAGGAGATACAAGCCAAAGCATTTCTTCATCATTTTCTCCAACACTCATAAACCGAAAAGGTTTGTACAGCCATACATTGGTAAGTTAATTCGTTTGGGCTGTAAGAGATACTCTTTGCTATCTCATTTAAAGTTTAAGGTTTGAGTTGAGCCTAAAACTCATATCTTGTAAGGTTTGAGTTTATCCCGAAAAAACTTGTTGTAGTAAAGGTTTGAGTTAAGCCACAAAAACTCACTGTAAGGTTTTAGGGTGAACCTTGATAAAACCCTTTGTGTGTTAATCACTAAGTAAAAAGTGATTGTGGTTGAAAATCCTTCAAGTGGGTAAGCTTGAAGGTAGTGGACGTAGGCAAGTGCCGAACCACTATATATCTCGTGTGTTCAAGTCTTAATCATTTTCATTAGCTCATTTGATTCACTTGAATAGTTAAAAGAATTGGTTTTTCAAAATCAAGAAAAGTTTCAGTATCAGCAAATCAGTGAACAAAGTTTCGAAACCTATCTACAGTTAGTTTCGAAACTTGTCATCCAGTAAGCAAAGTTTCGAAACATACTACAGAAAGTTTCGAAACTTGTTACCCAGTGAGTAAAGTTTCGAAACATACTCTCATGTGTTTCGAAACATACTAAGCAGAAAGGCCAGTTTCGAAACTCTCTTCATCAGGTTTCGAAACCTTGTACTTCACTTGATTAAATTTATTCAAGAGCTTCTAAAAACTCTCAAATCCCAATTCACCCCCCCCTTCTTGGGACATATTCACTATTACATTGATCTAACAATTGGTATCAGAGCGAGGTCTCTAAGTGTTTTTCAGGACTAACCGCCAAAGAGCAAAGATCCAAATGGCATTCAACACCGAATTCAAGTTGGAAGGACAGAATGTCTCAAGACCACCATACTTTGATGGCTCAAAGTTCACCTACTGGAAAACAAGAATGAGGTATTTTCTAATGCAAAGTACTGAGCTATATACATGCATATCTAGTACATTAACTTTGTCGGAACCTCCTACAAGTGGTTGGAGTGAACAACAAAAACACACAAATGAGATAAATGCTAGAACTGTCAACATATTACATTGTGCATTAAGCCCAGCTGAGTTCAACAGGATCATATCTTGTACTACAGCTAAAGAAATTTGGGACCACTTAGAAGTAACGCACGAGGGAACCAAGAAAGTAAAAAGTACCAAAATTGCAATACTCACTAGTGAATATCAGAACTTTGAAATGCATGCTAGTGAATCTATTAAGGAAATGTTTACTAGGTTCAATGACATTGTAACCAACCTGCAAGCCCTAGGAAAAACAATTACAACAGAAGAAAAGGTTCAAAAAATCTTAGGAAGTCTACCATCTAATTGGGAACCAAAAGTCACGGCAATAGAAGAAGCTAGAGACACATCTACTCTTACCATGGATGATTTACTAGGTTCACTGTTAACTCATGAGATAAAACTAAAAAGGAAATATTCAAATGAATTAAAACTAAAATCCTTAGCTTTAAAAGCCAAAGAAGAAGATGAAAATGGATCGAATGATGAAACTAATGATGTAACATTACTCACAAAGCGTTTCAATAAATTCATAAGAAAAGGAAAATTTCCTAAAAGAAGATTTAATGACAGCAAGAAAATTTTCAAAGAAACAACTTATGAGATGAAGTGTTTTGAGTGTAAGAAACCAGGACACATCAAGGCAGATTGTCCTCTCCTCAAAGGTCACAAGAAAGGCAAGAAAAAGAAAGCATTAGCCACATGGAGCAGTGATGAATACTCATCATCAAACTCAAATGAACAAGAAGAAAATGCTGATTTCTGTCTTATGGCTACAGGAGAAGAAGAGGTAAGTTCCAGTTCATCTAATTGTGAGTCATTGTCTTTCAATTCATTGCAAGATGAGTACAACCTACTTTTAGATACCTGCAGTAAGATTCTAACCAAAAATAAGGTTTTGAAAAATTCCTTAATTGACAAAGAAAAGGAAAACTATAATATGAAGGCTGCTTGTGATGGCCTAGAAAACATCATAAGAGAGAAAGACAAAGAAAATGAAAACTGGAAAATCAGATTTTCTGAATTGGAAAACAAAAATAATGACTTATTAGAATCATTTGAGAAACTCTTAGAAGGTAAGAACAAGTTAGAAATGATTTTGGGAAGTCAGAAACTTTTTGGAGACAAAAGAGGAATAGGCTATACAAATACACCATCTACCTCAACAACAAAATTTGTCAAAGAAAAATTACTATTCAAATCACCATCAGTTAAAAATAATGCTAGTCACCATTCTCACAATCAAAGGTTTTATAAAAGGACAAAAGTGATTTGTCATTATTGCAACAGAAAGGGACATCATATCAAGCAATGCTATGTTAGAAAAAATGCTTACAGATTGAATTTGATTTGGATTCCAAAAGTTAAAGATGACATGATTGCTAACATTGTTGGACCCAAAGAAGTTTGGGTACCAAAGGTACCAACATGATGTATTTCTTGTAGGCAAGCTTGGCATCCAAGGAAGCAAAGAAGAAATGGTATCTTGACAGTGGATGCACCAAGCACATGACGGGAGACAAGTCTCAATTCGTCTCTCTCACCTACAAAGAAGGAGGTAATGTTATCTATGGAGACAACTCAAGAGGTAAGATACTTGGTCATGGCATAGTTGGTTTAGGAAGAACCAAAGTTGAAAATGTGTGCCTCGTTGATGGTTTAAAACACAACTTGTTAAGCATAAGCCAATTATGTGATAAAGGTCACAAGATCATTTTTGAATCAAATAAATGCAATGTTCTCGAATTGAAATCAAATGAACTTGTTTTCTCTGGAAATAGACATGGAAATGTGTATGTTATCTGGCTTGATGATGTTGTGCTTAAACATGAAAATTGCTTGATTGCCTCAAATGCAAACCTATCTTGGATATGGCATAAAAAGCTAGGACATGCCAGCATGAACTTAATTGATAAGTTAGCTAGAAAACAACTAGTTAGAGGATTACCTGACATAAAATTTAAAAAGAACCATATTTGTGATATTTGTATGAAAGGTAAACAAACTAGATCCTCGTTTAAACCTATCAACTCAGTTAACACGTCTAGACCTTTAGAGTTACTTCACCTAGATCTGTTCGGACCTATGAGAACTCAAAGCCTAGGAGAAAAATCCTATACCTTGGTCATAGTAGATGATTTTTCAAGATTTACTTGGGTTTTGTTCTTGGGAAATAAAAATGATGCATTTAAATCCTTCTCTAGATTATGCAAAAGACTTCAAAATGAACAAGACCTAAAGATAAAGCAAATAAGAAGTGATCATGGTGGAGAATTTGAGAACCAAGAATTTAAATCCTTCTGTCAAGAAAATGGAATTCACCATAATTTTTCAGTTTCTAGAACTCCCCAACAAAATGGAGTTGTTGAAAGAAAAAATAGAACTCTTATAGAAATGTCTAGAACTATGCTTCTAGAAAATGACCTACCAAAGTATTTTTGGGCAGAAGCTGTAAATACAGCATGCTATGTTATAAATAGAGTATCAATAAGACCTATCATAAAAAGAACCCCTTATGAACTGTATAAACACAAGAAACCCAATATTTCGTACTTCCATCCATTTGGGTGCAAATGTTTTATTTTAATCAATGGAAAGGATCAGTTAGGAAAATTTGATGCTAAAAGTGACGAAGGTATATTTATAGGATACTCATCCCAAAGTAAAGCTTATCGAGTCTTCAACAAAAGAACTCTAGTCATAGAAGAATCAATTCACACAGTGCTTGATGAACATTCAATAATAAGAAATAATGATGATGACTCAGAAAGCATTTCAGATAAATCAAATCAATCTCAAATCAATGAAGAGGAAAAACAAACTAATATTCAAAATCCTGAAAATCAAAAAGAAGTCTCATTTCCAAGAGAAAGAAACTATGTAAAAGATAGTGAAATCATCGGAGATCCTAGAAAAGGAGTATCAACAAGATCTTCCTTAAGAGCATCTAGTAATCTAGCTCTAATTTCTCAAATAGAACCAAAAAATGTTCAAGAAGCTCTAAATGATGATGGATGGGTTGAAGCTATGCAAGCTGAGCTAAACCAATTTGAAAAGAATGAGGTTTGGTGTCTTGTACCTGAACCATCAAATCATTCTATCATTGGAACTAAATGGGTATTTAGAAACAAACTTAATGAAAATGGTAATATCATTAGGAATAAAGCAAGATTAGTTGCTCAAGGGTATAGTCAAGAGGAAGGCATTGACTATGATGAAACTTATGCTCCCGTAGCAAGATTGGAAGCTATAAGGATATTACTATCTTTCTCATGCTACAAGAACTTCATCTTATATCAAATGGATGTTAAGAGTGCATTTCTAAATGGTTTCATCTCAGAACAAGTGTTTGTAAGACAACCTCCTGGTTTTGAAAATCCAAAGTATCCAAATCATGTTTTCAAGCTTTCAAAAGCCCTATATGGCTTGAAACAAGCTCCTAGAGCTTGGTATGAAAGGCTAAGCAAATTTCTTACAGAAAATGAATTTCAAAGAGGAAAAGTGGATACAACGCTCTTCATTAAAAGGAAAAAGAATGATATTTTGATTGTCCAGATTTATGTTGATGACATTATATTTGGATCTTCAAATCCTAGTCTATGTAATGAATTTTCATTAATGATGCAAAATGAATTTGAAATGAGCATGATGGGAGAATTGAATTATTTTTTAGGCCTTCAGATTAGGCAAACTCCTAAAGGAATCTATATAAGTCAAACCAAGTATATAAAAGAAATCTTATCTAAATATGGAATGAAAGACTGTAAGCCTATCTCTACCCCTATGAGTTCGTCAACCGAAATTGATCAAGATGAGGAAGGAAAATCAGTAGATCAAAAGCTTTATAGAGGAATCATTGGGTCGTTGTTGTATCTAACAGCCTCAAGACCTGATATAGTATTTAGTGTAGGCATGTGTGCTAGGTATCAAGCAAATCCAAAAGAATCTCACTTAAAAGCTACTAAAAGAATCTTAAGATATATCAAAGGATCAGAAAATTTATGTCTATTCTATGCTAAATCCAAAGATTTCAAGTTAAAGGCTTTCACAGATGCTGATCTTGGAAGATGCAAAATTGATAGAAAAAGCACAAGTGGAATATGTCATTTTTTAGGAAATTCTTTAGTATCTTGGGCTAGCAAGAAACAAAACACTGTCGCTTTGTCCTCAACCGAAGCTGAATATGTAGCAGCAAGTTTGTGTTGCACACAAGTTTTATGGATTAAACATCAATTAGAAGACTATGGCATTCCTTTAGAAAGAACTCAAATCATGTGTGACAACATGAGCACAATCGCTCTGTCAAAAAATCCCGTATTTCATGCAAGAACCAAACATATTGAAATCAAACACCACTTCTTAAGAGATCATGTTCAAAAAGAAGATATCGTTTTAGAATTCTTAGAAACAAACCATCAAGTAGCCGATATCTTTACCAAACCTTTGGAGAATACGAAGTTTGAACACTTTAGATCGTGCCTTAACTTGCTAGAAATCAAGTTCTAGATTTAATTTCTTCAAAAAATTTCGATTCTAAGTGCTTCTATTTAAAAGTTTCGAAACCTCTCTTAATGTTTCGAAACCTGTTCTGTATCGAGTATATAAGGCTGTGGAAATAAAATTTCCAGTGAGTAATGTTTCGAAACTTTTCTTCCTATGTTTCGAAAGTTTTTGTCCAGAGAGTATTATTTCGAACCACACTTGATATATGTTTCGAAACTTCATGTCTAGAGAAGAAAGTTTCGAAACTTTGACCCCTCATGTTTCGAAACTTGAATCGGGACTATATATACCCGAGTTGTTTTAAACCTTCATTTCACTCGAAATCTCTACTCTATTTCGAAACCCTAGCCTCCGAAACTTTCTCCTTTTGCTCTCCCATCCGAAATCTCTCTCGATCTCTTGCCCCTATCTTGAAAATCGACTATGGTTAGAACAAAGAGGACCGTCGGAAAGCGCCAACGCACTCACGTCTCGCCGTCTCCTACTCCTCAAGAGTACAACGATGACTTTCCCACTCCTCAAGCTTATCAATCCTTCAAATCCAAGTTTGAAAATCGTGAGGTAAACCCTGGTCGTCCTTTTGACATTGATGTTCTCAAAAAGGCAAACTTTTCTTATCTTCCTTTACTTCAAGAGCGAAAATGGCTGCGTTTATTAAAATTTTGATCTCCTGTTCTTGAAGATTATGTTCGTATACTTTATTCAAATGCTCAAACTTATTTTGATGGCCATGAGTACTCCGATCGTTTCAGAACTTTCATTCAAAACACCGAATTTGAAGTCAGCCCTAGTTCAATAGGTGCATTTCTCAACATTCCTGTTGAAGGAGATATATACATTCCCTACACATTCAAAGCCGTAGATGTTTGTAAGAAAATTTCGGGTAATCCGAACCTCAAGAAGGCTTTCACAAACATAAATGCCTTAACATTTGATCTTCGTATCCTTCATATTATCATTTGTCAAGTTCTACTTCCTAGGAAAGGGAACTATGCTAGACTTTACCCCGAGGACCTATGGTTTATGGATAAAATCATGGAAAATGAACCAATCAACCTTCCCTCTCTTTCACTCTCAGGTTGCTTAAGGCAAGTTTCTCTTCCTTCTTACCTTCTTTACGGTTTGAATTCACTATTTTCTAATCTCTTTTGGGTCTCTTGAGTTGTGAGCACATTTAAAGGGCAATCTTGTTGTATTTCTTCTAAGAGCTCGAATAAGGCTTGGTTCTCTCTATGTTTCTTCATGGAATAATGTCCAGCAATGATAGGGTAGGTTCTAGTTGGATGCTTGCATGCTGGCTTATGAGATTTTGGACTTGGATGTTGTTATTCGAATTGTTGGATGCAGAGGTTGTCGACTGAATGGGCGTGACTGTCAACCGTCAGGTGTTATGGGACGAAACTGTCGATTCGCTCAAGCAAGTTGTAGACCAGTTACTCTTGAGACACAAACTATCGACCGATGCTTGGGAGTTTGTCGATCAATCTTGCCTTATTTGTATTTTACAGCCTTTAAATATGTTAAGGTGAAGTTGGGGCTCAGGATTGCATCATTGGGGGGCCACATACTATGGATGCTTGGACACGGGCATGTTAGAATGACTAGGGTGTGGTTGTACACAAGCATTGCACTGGGTGTGTATTACTATGTGGGTGAAGCATGTCTTGATGCTTGGTTTTATGGGGGCCTTGTATCACGTTTATGCTTACTATGCCATTTCATCTCTTATATGTTGCATTGCATGGTTACTGATATACGTGACAGATTTATCCATAAGATGTACATCCACAGGCTTGGATGGTGAGAGGACCGTCCTGAGGGAGCTTTGGCTCAGTATATTGGTATGGGAGGTTCGACTCGGTTTGTTGGTATAAGGATTGGAGCACTTGGTACGGATTTTGGAGTAACGACTCATGTTGATTTGCTTGTCAGTTCATGGCAGCAGACAGGGTTAGATTTAGGGACTTGAGTGTCGGTGTGTCTTATATGGGCCCCAAGGACCATTATGTGCATGTTTATTTATGTGTATACTGCATGTTTTGAGGTCCATGATATGGATGTGTATATGAATGTGCATGTGATGTGCGGGTGGTTTGGGTTATTCCCTCAGCTCTATTGCCCTTTTGTTCTTTATGCTTGTAGAGTCTTTTGACTCACCTTTGCTTTACATCATTCTAGGTAAGGGCAAAGTGATTGTTGAGGGTGGGTCTAGTTGAGTCTGAACCTTATTGGGTAGGTGGTGTGAGCAGATATCCCCTGATCAAAAGATGCCTAGGTGGTTTTGTGTGTTTGTGTCCAAGGAGGGCACTACAATATTTTGTTAAGTTATTTTGTTTTGCATCTTATGGACAGATTGGCGCAGATGTTATGTAGGAGAATAGAGAATATATTATGTTATGCTCCTGTTGTATAAAAGAAAAATTAAGGAGAATTTTTTGTTGTT
The DNA here is from genome assembly GCA_036245055.1 of Diospyros kaki. Taxonomy (NCBI): domain Eukaryota; kingdom Viridiplantae; phylum Streptophyta; class Magnoliopsida; order Ericales; family Ebenaceae; genus Diospyros; species Diospyros kaki. The sequence goes on from BSEG01000008.1 coordinate 38,010,691, forward strand.
ATAATTTTGGTATTAGAGCAAGGTTGGGGTTCATTTCTATACACATAGGAGTGTTGACTAGCTTTTGGGCTGCGTGTAGCAGCTGGGTATGAGTCTTAATAAGGGTTCCTAATCTTAAGTCGTAATCATAAGCGGGGTGAAATGTCCCTAGACATAGGTATGTATTATGGTATATATTTATTTTGGAATTTGTTAGTGAGGGGACATGTGTTCCCAGACTTGGTTCTTGGGTGAGGAGTGAATTACCTTGGTAAATGATCTAATATGTGGTTTTGTGTGTGCAAATACAAAATATCTCATATGGATTTTAGAGGATCAAGCTCTAGTTTACTGAACCCTGACCCGGGTGTGAGCTCGATGCTAGATCTACTATAATATCAATGGGAACAAGAGCTACTCTATGCAATGGGAGGTAAGCAACGTGAGGAAGAGCATGTTGTGAGCTTTCTGTGGCTCGTGGATCAAGTGCTCTGATCGACTATTCACGAGAATTTTTGGAGACTTTTAGAGAAGCAAGTGTTTTTCGTGAGGAAGTACATGAATGAGACGTGAAGACAACTCACTAGAATCCTGATGTAGGACATGAACCTTTGTTTTCATTATGAGAGTTTTTCCCGCACTGTGGAGCAACAGCTGGAGATATGGGAACCCTATTGGGTACAGTCTAGCAACTCGACAAGGGTCGAGGCAAAGTCTTCATCTGAAGCGGTGGTACAGGGTCTAATTTACCCAAGGAAAGAGCAAGTAATAATGTGGGAGCCACTTACTTGTGTGCGAACCTTGTTTTTCATTCCCAGATAAAACATATTGCTATTGATTTCCATTTTTTATGAGATTTGGTCGCCAACACCAAGCTCCATGTGTCCCATCTTCATGCTGCTAATCAACTTGTTGATTGTCTCATAAAGCCTTTACCTCACCAACCTTTTCTTTGACAACACTACAAGATTGGTGTTCGTTGTGGTACCCTAATATTTTTTGAATATGTTTTTGAATTTCTATCTTTATAGATAATTGTTACACTATTTGTTGTTGTTGATATTGTTAATTTCTTACTTTCAAGGCCTTGTTATCTCTATCACATGTATATATATATATATCTCTAAGCTTAATCAAGAAACTTATAGCAATTCTTATTCTACTCATCAAATCTTTTTAGATTTTCCTCCCTTCATTGCCTAAATCCACCAATTAGGGGTTTCCTTGGCTTCCAATGCTTAAGTTTAGGTCAAATAATAGTTTAAAACCCTTATTTGAGGGTCTTGTGCCTTGCATCATCACTCACCCCCTCGCGAAATGGTGATTCACTATTATTTTCATCCAATCCTCTCATTTCTTCTTCCTTAACCCTCTCATTGGATCCTCATCGCCCTATGGCCTTGCTCTTAGCCAACAATGATGATTGCCCATGGTGTTGTTGGTTGCTATACCGCAAATACACACGCGTGCGCACATAAGTAATGTCAATAGCAAAGTTAAAATATTAGAATGCTTGTGTTGATAATTAACAAGTCAAATGAGAATAATTCACAATAACATGATAACTCATTAACTAAAGTAAATTAATCTTATAATTTCAGATAACTAGTCGCATCACATACTGAAATTTTAATTATTAAGTTGTAAAACATACACGAGACATATCTCGAATCCTAGCATAACACTTAATCATTGCAAAAGGACAAAAAGAGAGGAACATAATTAATCATTAAGGAACAATGTTGGCTAACTAAAGCGGATAGAAATTAACCCATTTGTCAAATATGTGATAGCATTTCCTCCTTTGGAACTCTGCAGTTGGGTGACCTACACCCTATTCAAGTTCAACCCAACATATAGACCAAAATGAATCTTCATTTTTTAAAAAAAACATTAATGAAATTGAAATAAAGTCTTGTAATTAATTTTCTTACTTTAACAGTTGCATATGTCAAATAGTACCCGTTGTCGTGAAATTTTTCTGTGTATCTACATTACATTGATTAACAAGATTAACTGCTTACTATTACTTATACTAGAGGTGTGACATGTGTTATATATATATATATATATATGTGTGTGTGTGTGTGTGTGTGTGTGCATGCGTGTGTGTGTGTGTGTAAATTAATATTATATTATTTACCCTGCGACTTAGCCATCCAAAAACCATGGTTGCCAGTAATCAGGGGTCATCAGGTTTAGAAATTTGATCCAATTAACAATGCCCACAAATGGAACAACCATGTCACGATCACCTCTGCCAAATGAAATTAAAGAAGATACCATGTGTTAGCCAACCCACCTCACATCTTTAAAATTATGTGTCATAATTTTAAAATTTGAATCATATTTATTTCTTATCATTTATAACTAGGGAACATTGAGAAAAGGTGAAATTTTTAAGTTATCCCTAAAAGGTAACAAATCTCTTATCATTATGTGTTCCTATTAACAAGTAACAAAAAAAAGACACATGTTCTTATATCGAACCTAAACCCAAGAGAAAAGTCAATGAGTTCATTTCTCAAATATTAATTTTGGAGGATTCAAGAGAGATCCTGTAACACCCCGCCTTCCCAGAGCATTAGGTAACGTAAAATTTTAGGGATACTTTGTTTTTTCCCAATCAATGGAAACTCAATACAAAACCATTCCCCGAAGATCTCGTTACACCTTCTCAGTATATTAACTATGAACCATCAATAAACTAAGACAGGTACAACATCTCAAATGCAGAAGCTAGATTGAAACCTCAATAAACACAATCAAAACCACTTTATTCATAATATAAAATCGAGCCAACGTTTACATGACGTCCTCAAAATTAACAACATAATTGAAAATGTCATAAAGTAAACTATACACTAATCGTCGTCACTCCTAGGCGATCCCTTTTCCTTTCGCACTACTGCCTTTTCCTGGAACGTTTGAATATTTTAGGGACAAAGTCCATATTAAACGATGAATCATCTAAGTGAGAGTTCAAAAACATATTTTTCATGAATGAATGCAAGATATGAAATAAACAACACACCCAGTAAGCTTTAGCCTAAGAGAATCCCAAGCACTTAACCCTACTACAAGAAAAGAACAATCTCTCTAAAAGTTATGCCACCATACCGACACATCGACATGACGTGATTCTAGCTTAAAAGGGGCAAGTCAACACATCTCTCCAACATCTTGGGAACAATCGTTGCCAACTCCCGGCCTAGGGGGGTCACATCAACGTAGGAACCCGGCTCACCACATTTACGTAGGAGATTACGTTCCCACTCTAAGCATCCAGGAACTACCACACAATCCCAAATCTAAAATTTCACATGGACCACCTAGTCATCCTAGTGCAACTTCCCTGACTAAAAGGCCTGGCACAAAAACCAAGGTGGCTATCCCGGCATACTCATCAGCACAAGATACCCCTATTATTTCGTCATACTCTTGGAGAATTATGGCTACACTATCCAGACAACATACTAGGCTGACATCCCACATGAACAACACAATATGGACTACCGAGTCATCCTAGTGCAACTTTCCTGACCCAACGGCCCAACATGGAAACCAAGGCGGCTATCTCAACATGCACACTAGCACCAGATACCCCTATTATTCTGTCACGCCATTGGAGAATTATAGTTACACTATCCAAACAACATCTTAGGCTGATATTCCATACAACCAACATAATACGGACCACCTAGTCATCCTAGTGCAACTTCCCTGATCAAACGGCCTAACACGAAATCGAGGCGACTATATCGACATGCACACCAACACCAGATACTCCTATTATTCCGTCATGCCCTTGGAAAATTATGACTACACTATCAAGACAACATCCTAGGCTGACATTCCATATGAACAAAAAAATAGAAGACAATGCCACATTTCACAATTCAAAGCATCATATAAACAACAGTTTTATAAAATACAATACACAAGTTCGAAACATTTAGGGACGAACCTCTCTCATAAAATCAACCGTCACCGGTTAACGTTTGCATGTAACAAAACCATTTGCATGAACAAGTCAAGTTTGGTAGTGAACAACTCACAACTTATAACCAAGTTTCTAGGTAGAACACTCAATATAAGTCAAGTTTTAGAGGCGAACACTCACCTCGAATGTATTCGAAATACCTCGATCCACGTGCACGGCCTCGATTTGTGTACCAAATTACAAACACCCGAACTTATACTCAACCTTGAGCCACAACACTTTCTAAACACCATATTTAATTAAGGAAGCATCAAAATCCATTTTCCTCAATTTTTCCATAATTTCCTCTATTTTTCTCCCAATTTTCACCTTGATAATTCCAAAAATAATTATTTCCTCAAACATTTTTCCTAAATTTTTCACATGATAAATACTAAAATAAATTAATAAAAATACTAAAAAAAATTATCGAAATACCACTACTCATGCGCCTGACACGTGGTTGCGTGTGGAGTGTGACGCTTGCAGCTCACGCGCCACCGTCTTTTTCGATTTCCCGCCGCCGGCGACAGCGCCGATGACCGATCTGAAGGTACCCCCTTGAAGCTCACTTAAAGTCGATCACGATGCATTAGTTGGAGCCCGAAACCTCATCGAAAAATGCCCAAAAAGGGCAGTTGTAGGTCGGCGAAGACAGTCCGCCACCCGTCTTTGGCCGAGCTTCAAACGGCCACGAAATGCACTCCAATTCGCACCAAATTCTCCAGAACTCCTCCCCTTGATGCAAGGATCAAAAACCCCCTATGCACTTCCTTCGATTCACACCAAAATGCAAGCAATTTGTGTGCACATTCTCGGCCAAAAACCTAACTATTTATAGGTTATTTCCGACCATTTTGCATCCAATCAGAAGCCAAGCCTTGGTCCCCAAGCATCCCACCTCCGAATATGACCTCCCCCGAGCTTCCCTTGGCCATCCCATCAACGGATTCGGCCTCCACCTACGGTGGATTTGCAGCGGCCGTTTTTGGCTTGTGTTTACACTGCCAAACTTTGTTTTTTTATACTTTGACCCCCTAAATTTTTCCAATGTCATTTCTACCCTTTCCATAACACCTTTAATCTTTCCAATACCACCATTAAGGCCCACAAGTCTTGTACTCTTCATTTCACTCTTGAAACTTTCGAAAAATTATCTTTTTGATATCTCTTGGGCAAAATTAGAAAATTACACTTAGGCCTGGTTGATCGTTTTGACCCTAATTCCTTTCGTTTCAACCCAAAATCACTAGAGGGTTGTTTAATATGTAAAATATAAGTCCTCAAGGCACTCCGTTGACTTTTTGGATGTTTCCTACGTTAATTCAATTTTCTCAGCCCGATCAATAGGTGTACCAAAAACTGTTTCCGATCCAATTTCTTTTATCACCTAAAATCATAACTCTTATTACTTGCCAATACTATTATATTTTCCCTGACTATCTAGGGTCCGGGGTACTCCCTCTGGCTGATTTAGTCGCTTAAAACTGCAACAGTGTATCTTACAGCCTTTTTTTTCAAAAATTTCATTCATACCTTTCATAAAATACTATTTATAACCTCAAGAGATTCTCGAGTATTACAGATCCGATAAATCTGATATAATAAATTCTCCATCAATTAGAACTACTAAGCTTGAAAGTCTTAAATGTAACACTAAATATCCCATTTCATTGAGTTTATATAAAAGGCAAAGACCCCTACAGCTAAAAGCATTTGAATTCTACTCATCTTTATTCATTATTCATAGATGTCATTTTTTTGACTTAGTGTTGATGTAAGATCAAAAGACTCAATCTCACCTCATTTTACATATGCTCACATCAAAACAATTCTTAATGATGGATCCCAACATTTATTGAAAATCAAAAAACAAGAAATGCTATAAACAACAAATCTAGGTTATTTTCCTTTTCATAAGGCCAAAAAAACAAGGAATAATATGAGTTATATATATATATATATTGCTAAGAATCTAAAATGCTTGCAAGTAGTGGTGTGCAAATAGTTAGTTTGGTTACCAAACTAATCAAAATTTAATAATTGAAAAACTTAATTGCTGTACAAAAACAAATCGAATTAACCAAGTAAATCCAAAAATCAAACTAACTAAGAACATAAAAAATTGAAGAAAATTCGTAAAAAATGAACTAATCGAATAAACCAAACAAATCCAAAAAAACCAGAAACTAACCAAGTAAACCAAACAAATTTTCGATCTTACTATTGCCACTAGCCAACCAATGATTCCATTGATCAAAACCATCATCGGATTCCACCAATTGCGATGGTTCATATATCTAAAAATGAGTTTGATCCAGTGATTGATTTTTAGTAGTTCTAAAAATTAATTTTATTGTCAAAAGACTCAAAACTGGTTTTTGGGAAAACATCGTCGGCCACCATCCATGAGGGATTCCGACGATCGAAATTGACCATCAAATTAGGTTTGGCTTAGCAACGCACATACCCAAAAATTAAAAGGATTTAATAGTTCAATTTCAGTAGATTTAGATTTTAATGTAGAATACCTACCCACAAGAAGGTCACCGAAAAACTTACTGAAGGGGCTAAAGCCCATATGCTATAAATCACTGAAGAAAATAGAGGCAGTGTTTGAGGCAATGGTGGTGCCGAGGTGGCATCAATGGAAAAGCATGGTGGTGCGAATTGTGTGATAAAGCCAATGGCTTGCAATAGGAGGAAGAGTCGGAGTTGGCATCGACATCAGAGGGAGCAATGGGATCAATCAGAGATGGCAATAGGAGACAAAGGGGAAGGGTCAAGCAAAGGGGAAGGCAGAAGGACCGAAGCATCGGTTTGATTATTCTAGGGTTTTGTATGTTCTTCTACTTTTATACTAAGCCAAAAATGACGTCGTTTTATAACTTCGGTCGGTTTGGTTAGTTTGGTTATTTCTAACTCAAAAACCAAACAAATACTGAAAAACTAAAATTTCTAAAAAAAAATTAACCAAACCAAATTTTTACAAAAATCAAATTGAACTAACAATTTCGGTTTAGTTATTTCAATTAGATTGAAATTTTGCACACCCCTACTTGCAAGGAAAACAAATACAAATATAAAATGCTTAATGAAACAAGCCTAACCACCAACAATCTAAAGCTAAAACACATATTCTATAGAGGATTAAACCACCTTCTAATCCATCATCTAAAAATGGGTAAATAGTATAAATCGTCACTGAATTTTGTACTAAAATACAAAAAAAATCACTGAATTTCAATTTGTAATCAAAATGTCATTGAATTTTTATTTAGTATACAATTTCATAACTATCGTCAATTACCATTAAAACAGGCTAACGGGATATTGTTGTGACTAATAAAGTTGACGAGTAAATAACACAAATAGTCATTGAACTTTGCACTAAAATACAAAAAGATCATTAAACTTTGAGTTAAAGTACAAAAACATCAACATTTCGTTAGTCTTTTTTAATAACAATTAATAGTAGTTATGAAATTGTATATTAAATTGAAATTCAGTAATCTTTTAACTATAAATTAAAACTCAATGTCCTTTTTATATTTGAGTACAAATGAACATTTATATCATTTAGTCTAAAAAAATAATAAAAAAAGACACATCCCTTGACATGCAGCCATGTCGTGCCTCGAGACTTGACCCAAAGCTCCGAATAAAACCACCACAACAAACCCTAATAATACCTTGGATTGTCCTCCATTTTCTTACCACCCAAGAGATTGGATGATCCAAGCTAACATAAATTGAGAAGACATGAAAGCTTGCGTAGCTACAATCGCTTGTAAAGCTAACTTCTTTAGCTCTTCATGAATAGGTACAACGTTCGGTATGTCCTTTGAGTATGATAAGCTCTCATTGCATCTGCTCCAATACGGTACAGTTCCCTAATTCCACATAATACCCATTGATTCATCAATTCTAACATTTTTATAGCTATAAATAATATTTTTTTTGGCAAAAATATAATAACTGTACGTGTAAAGAGAGCATTTCATTGTTATAAACCGATGTAAATAAAATGAATTTTTAAAATATCGACAAAAATAGTACCTTTCACACATGTAAAGCTTTTTGTATAGCATCCTCGTTTGCCCAGGCATAGGCAAATATGTACTTATAGGTCTATAAAAGATGTAAAGAACAAGTAAATTTCTAAGCACATCCATTTTATACAAGCACATTTATATGTTTAACTTAAGTATAGATTACATCAAAACCCATGCAATTGGCTATCATTGGTTGTTTTTTATTTTTATTTTTTCTAATATTAAAGGAGAGAGCAAAAGAATAAAGGATAAAGTAGTTATTTTGTTCATTTGTTTAACAGAAAATTAGGTTATTACTAGATTTGAAACCTGAGAGGTAATTCTTGCAATTACACCAAATCTCAAAGGTGATTATTGCAATTTTTTTACTTGAAGTTAGATAAGTTATACCTAGACTCCATGTGTTTTGAGACATTTGAAATGAGATCTTTGTAGTTTAAAAATATATTTGAAGATCTTTATAACTGCCTTTTCTACTCGAACATCTCATCTTAAGACATTTTTAAATTTCTACGGTCCAAAAATATTTTTCACAAGTTTCTATGAGTCAATATTTTTACTCGGAATCTCATCTAGAGATATTTCTACCATATAAAGGAGGTGTGAGCAAAAACATAACCACAAAAACATCTAGCTAGATACTTTTTTTTCTATACAAATAGTCCAAATCACAAGAGATCTTAGTATAATTTACTCTTTAAAAATTACATAATAAAAAAATAAAAACGAATTAAACTATAACCACTAAACACCTTCAAGGTGGGCCTTTATTAAAACATCTCTCTAATGCATGGGTATATATATATATATCTTTTAATTTATCTCTCTTAAAAACAAAAATTAACTATATTAACAACATTTGAATTCATAACCATTAAACAATAACAGGCTTTTAAAATAATTCTATCACTATATCAAGACTCATGTATAGCATAGAAAATCCCTCTAATATATATATATATATATGGAGAGAGAGAGAGAGAGAGTAGTTACTGGACATGGGTGTTTTGAGAAGCGTGGAGGAGAGGAAAGGAAATGAGAAAGGGCATGATGATGGTGTTCTTCAACTTGATGTGATCTTCTTTCTGCGATTTCTCCTAATGGATCACTTTGAGTTTGAGGAGACAATGTTTGATAGTTGGGTAGCAAAATGTCAGCAATAAACACACCTTTTATGCACTGTCAATTCCAACATGCATCAACAATTAATTAGTGGATATATATGTATACATTATGGGTCCTAATTAAGATTGTTGATCCATTTGCATGAAGAATCATTATCCATATATCATTTGTTGGTGAATGCATGGCATAAGTAAAATTCAAGACGGAGAAGAAGAAGAAGAAGAAGAGATGATGTATATATTGCAGCTATGTGATTAGCTCTAACCTTTGTTATCTCGGCCATGGCTGTCGTACAAGCTGTGTTTGTTGGGTCTGCACTTGTGTAGCTCTCATTGCAAGCCCTCTTCGCGTTCTGCAAAAAGTATTCATTAAGGGGTAAGTTATAAAATAACAAAAATGATTATCTCATTTTTTAATTTAAACCTAATTTTTAATTTTATTAATTGGGTATATATCATTTTATCTAATTTTAATTCTAGATTACCATTTATTATCGTTATATTTTATCGTTAATTGCTGGGATGACCAACTATGATTCATTCACTATAAAAAAAAATAGCTTTTAGCGAGTGAAAAAATTTGTTGCTGAATGTCTAAAATTCCATCGCTAAAATTTTAGAACAGATTTTTAGATCCGTCGCTAATTTGAGACTAAAAAAATCTGTTCTAAATTAGTCATTGAATCGGTCACATCTTTGTTTTTGATAGAAAAAAAAAAAAAGACTTAGAGACAGAAAAATTACGTCACTAATAGTAATGGAAATCAATTATGTTGTTATTTCGTCACTAATAATAGGTGCAATAGCAATAGCCAATGGGCGTCTAGCACCCAATGGCCTGGGCACATGCGCCACAAGTGTGCATGTCACTCAGCCATGAAGCCCACGTGTGACACGGCACGAGGCTCATGCCCACGCATATGACTTACCCTCTTTTTAAGAAAACAGTGCGTCCTCTGTGATTCAAACCTAGAACCTAGGGTAATTGAATAGCCTAATATGGTTCGTTTGGCCATAGGATAATTAACCCAGTCAGTTACTTATTTGCCTCAACTTATATTTAAACTATTCTTTCCTATTCTCTATAATAAAATTCAACTTTCCTCTGTTTCTTGGTCTTAATTACAAGCGAATAATCAAATTATTATTAAATAATTATATGTGAAAAATATTAATTTTTGTATTGTAAAATAAAAAAACCTTAATATAAAGTTTAGAGATAGAAATTTTTTTTCTCCAAACTCAAATGCTTTTACATATGCTAGAATATAAATATAAATAATATTTATATTCTAATATGCTTTTACGCATATGTTTTATATTCTAAAATATTAATTATTTTATATTTTAAAATATCAATTATTAATATTCTAAAATACCACTTATTTTATTATTGTTCACATGCTTTCACACGTAACAACAATTAGACTGTACGATAAAAATGAAGATGTGGTAAACATTAAGAGTATGTATTTGTGAATTATTTTGATTTATTATGCAGCAATTTGACAATAGAAGAATTAACTCAAATTTCATTCTAATGATATTGGATCAATTACCGAGATCTGCCTCGAACTAAGTACCTACAAAGGTGGGGCTTTAATCATCCGGGAGGATTCCGATGCTCAAGTCAGTAAAAGAAGATACCCGAAATGAAAAGTCACTCAGTAGTCAGATGACTATGCCTATACAAATTGATATCTATTTATAGATGGCGTAAAGTTCACTCCAAAGAGATAAGATAACCTTTGAAAGAGGACGTTTGAGAGAATCTCGGTTGACCAGGTCCCTCTAGTTCAAATCAAATATGGGATGGAGATCCGAAGGACACGTGGTGCTTCCTGAGATAGACACATGGCAGTACTAGGTTGGTAGTCTCCGAGGATAGTAGAGTAAATTTGCCCTTAGTAAAATACCTCCTCACCACTTGCCCCCCCAACTCCTTGAGCTGTGCAGGCAAACAGCTTAGGTAATTGAAGGAGTAGTCATCCAAGCTTTCCTGCTCTCCTATAAAAAAGAGTTTTGCAAAAAATAGGGTTAACTATCTCAAATATTGGGCTCGCTTCCCAACTTAATGTCCCCTCACACTTCTCATGCCTCCCAAAAAGCTCTATAAAAGGGGATGGATATGGTCCCCTTCTTCTAAGCATTCTCAGAGTGAAAGCATTTTTGGAGTGGAGTAAGAGGTAAAAGGTCTCTCCCCTCCCCTTTATTTTTGGCCGAGACCAGTGGTTTTAGTCTTGCTAGAGGAGGCCGCGCTAGTCGAGGCCACGCGCCCCTTCCACGCTAGCCTAGGTCATGCGCTTCGGCCGCGTTGGCCTAGCTCGCGTGCCTCGGCCTCACTGGCCGAGGCGACCGTGTACTTCCACCGCGCTAGCCTTAACTGCACAGCTCAACGAGCGGCCATGCTGGCCTTAGCTGCTCAGGATGGGGCCATGCATCCCAGCCGCGCTTAGCCAAGGCCGAGCTCGCGCGTTGGCTAAGGTTGCGGGCCTTGGCCTAGCGTTGTAGCCATTGGGAGACTTGCTGACCCCCTTTTTTTGTGGGGGTTATCACAATGATATTATGTAGGAGAAAATCTGCACATATAACAAAACAGGACATAATGAGATTTTATTTGGAAAATACATAGCTCCAACATCTTTGGGGGTATCCCATTATTGATAAAACTTCTTCAAGTTCTGAATATTCCAAGTATTCTTTATAAGAGTGCCTCGATGGTCTAGAGTCGGTATGCCCTAGGGCTGAGGATCTCAGTAACCCGATAGGGGCCTTCCGAAGTTGGCGGCAATTTATTGGAATCTCGGGAGTTGTTAATACTTGCTCATCAAAGGACTAGATTGCCAAGTAGAAAACTCTGAGCTTTCACCCTCTAGTTGTAGTACCTCTCAATCCGCTAATTATAAGCTACTTGGCGAACCTCTGCTTCATCCCGAAGCTCCTCCACTGTATCCAAGTTTCTCCTTAAGCCTTGCTCACTGAACTCTAAGTCAAAATGCTCCGCTCTCAAAGTTGGGATCCCAATTTCTACTGAACTAACGAGCCTTAAAATAAGCTGAATGGGGTCTCCCTGGTGGACCCCCTCCTTGTGATCCGATAAGACCAAATGATGCTCGGTAATTTGTCCACCCATCTTCCATTTGCCTTGTCGACCCGGGCCTTCAATCCATGGAGTATAGTCCTATTAGCGAGCTTAATCTGTCCGTTAGCCTGTGGATGAGCTACAGAGGTGAAGTGTTGTTTGATCCCTAACTCCTACCACCATTCTTTGACTGTCCAATCTATGAAATGGGTCCCATTATCTGAAACAATCACCCGTGGGATCCCAAATTGACAAACCACGTTCTTCCATAAAAATTGCTTTACTTTTTGCGCAGTGATGAAGGCCAGTGGCTCGGCTTCTATCCACTTGGTAAGGAATCTATAGTAGCGATCAAGTATTTAGCCTAACCCACGGAAGGTGATAAAGGACCAAGAATATTAATCCCTCATTGGTCGAAGGGGCACAACTAAACCAGGTGGGTGAGCATGGCACTAGGAAAATGGATCAAGTTGGAGACCCATTGGCATCTTTCACATTTCTTGACCAACTACTCTGCATCAGAAACCATAGTCAGTCAGTAATACCTTTGTCGAAAGGCCTTTTGATAAAGAGTTCGGGCTCCTATGTGACTTCCACATATGCTCTCATTGATCTCTCTCAAAATATAGTCAGCTTCACGTGGTCTCACGCACTTCAAGAGTGGTTGAGTGAAGGATCTCTTATACAATTCTTCGTTGATTAGTATAAACTTCTGAGCCCACATTTTCACCTCACGGTTGATTAGTATAAACGTCTGAGCCCTCATTTTCACCTCACAGGCCTTTAAGTCATTCTCCGGTAGCTTTCTGTCTTTCAAATAATCGACAAAAGGATCCAACCAACTTGGTTTTAGGTCGAGACATAGCTGCTCCACGACCTCATGCTCAATCCCCCCTAATCCGGTAGCTTGATTGCCTTTGAGCATTGGAATATTTCCTAAGCGCACCTTATTATCTAAGTGATCTTCCAAAAGTCTGGGCACCATAGGGTGCACTTGGCTGGGGTCTCCTGTCCTGGTACGAGCACTCCTTCGAGTAGGGTTAAGCGGGTTGCCAAACCAGTTGATCTCGTCCCTCTTGGCATCTTGCATTGAGATCGGCTTTTTGTTGTGTTTTCTCACAAGCGACGTCAAATTGTTGTTGCTAAAATACAACAATTAAAATTTGTGATGTGGGGTCCACTCGAGTTTGGTGTTAGGTGAAATTAGGTTGTTGTAAGAGAAGCTACCTCAAGGGAGTTCGCCGCTAGGATGCTTGCCATAAGGATTCGCCACAAACGTTTGCCACAAGCCTTTGCCACTAGCTTCACCACTAACCTTTGCCATTAGATTCGCCACAAGTCTTTGCCACTAGGATTCGCCACAAGCCTTTGCCACAGTCCTTTGTCACTAGTTTCGCCATTAGCCTTTGCCACTAGCTTCGCCACTAGCTTTTGCCACTAGTTTTGCCACAAGCCTTTGTCACTATCTTCACCACTAGGTCTGCTGCAAGGATTTGTCACTCGTTTCACCACTAGCCTTTGCCACTAGCTTTGCCACTAGGTACGCTGTAAGGATTTGTCACTAGCTTCGCCAATAGCCTTTGCCACTAGCTTCGCCACTAGGTCCCTGCAAGGATTTGGCCCTGTTAGCGCTAAGAAAACGAGTTAGAAGGCTCGCGAGAATCTTCCCCGCGAAGACCCTTCGATGCCAAAGTCAGTCTCGAATCCCAATGACTATTCATGAAAACAGTAAATGTGTATTCAAAGTGTAAATTTTACTCAAATCAGAAGTCCTGTTCATTATCTTCTAGCTGGGTATTTATAGGGCACGATTTTCAAGGGTACCTTGTGCTAACACGTGGCCCCTACTGGATGGAGCTCTTGATTTTCCCAGAAGGCGCACACTGCCACAAGTTGCTGCGAGGGATTTAGGATCTGGGCACTGCGCCGTGAGCCTTAAGGTCACAGCAAACTATATTGCCGCGAGCCATCACCGTTGGGGGCTGGCGGTAGGCCCGACACGGCTTATGGCCGCGAGCCCCGCTAATGGGGGCATGCGGCACTGTGCCGCAAGGTTGCGGCGGTTCCTGTGCCGCGAGCCTAAATAGATTGGGCTCGCAGCAAACTATTGCTGCAAGCCCATTGCTTGGGGCTTGCAGCACATCTATTGTTGCGAGCCCCTTGGCTCTTACGGCAACGTGCCGCGAGCTTGTGGCTCACTACCGTGGGTTTATTTTGCTTAAGAAAATATCTTAATTTCTTCCCCCAATTTCTTTGACACAACACCTTGAATATGTGCAACTAGTTGTCTAATGTAGTTGGAATGGAATTTCAGCTTTGTCCTTGCAAAAATTATGCAATACTATAAAAATATATTAAATAATATTAAATGTAATATAGTAATATTTATTATTAAATTATAAAATAAATATTAAATATTTATAGTTTTGAAAATTATTGGTAAGGTAAAAAAAATAGAATTGAAGTTTATTAATAAATAAATGAAATAGATAGTAGAATAGGGAGTATAGTTTGAGTAATTACAGTTTTTAAAATAAAAAATAAAAAATAAAATATTTATAATATAATAAAAAATAGAATATGAAATGTGATTGGAGACAATTTACCATTGATGTCCATCTTGCCTCTTTTGTAAACTTTTTCTTAATGGAAAATGTTACAAGAACAATTTGGGTGACAACACAAATTTATTGTGATATTTTGACACCAAAATATTAAGATATTTTAAACCCAAATTTTTGAATACCTACCCAAAATCATGCCTTCTTCCTCATACTCTCTTTCTCCTTCCCCCCTCATCTTTTCTCTCTTCTTCCCCCTTTCTCATCTCATTCTGTATCTTTACTTGTTCTTATTGACATAGTTGCTGTCTGCAGTTGTTGAAATTGCTGTCGATGCCTCCATCTCCTTCTCTTTTTCTCTGTTCTCATTCTCACCTACCACCTACACAATCGCCTCCGCCACCATTGAAGCCACCGCCATCAACGCTTCTGGTCATCGTTTGCCTCTATTGCAACCTCTATCTTTTTGTATCTCTCTCTCTGGGTCTTTTGTTTTCGATAATCGTTTCTCTCCTACCATCATTCGCTATCCGTCTTCGCCAACACCGCCATCTCATTCTCTCTCTCTGGGTTTTCTGTTCTTACCCGTCGCTTCTCTCCTATCATCGTCCGTTGTTCGCCTCCACCATTTCAGTCGTCGTCAACACGCCATCTCATTATCTCTCTCTCTATCTTCTTGTTCTCGCTCACGGCTTCTCTTCTCCATTCACCATTCCTCACTGTTCGCCAGTGTTCCCTACCATTCTCCTATCAAAAAGATTTATATTTATTTTTCAGTATATTTCACTTAATATTTAATGTTTTGACGAAAAAATATGCATTTTTTGCCTATCATAAATGATAAAAACCATATTGTCAACTATGGATTGACTATTTTGTTTCTAAGTTTTAAAAAATTAAACTAACACATATATAAATAGATAATATATTTACTGAAAATGTATTTGTATATACTTTGGATTAAATATACATATTTTCTAAACAAAAGTATAGATTAAATAACAATACAAATAAATAATATACTTCGGGTTAAAGTATATTTTTATGTTATTATTTATTTCCTTGTTTATTTGTATTGCTTGCATAAAAGGGAAATAAAATATTATGGTTTTGTTTAACTTTGCATACAATTTTTGACCTTTCAATTCAAGCAATACAAATAAATAATAACATAAAAATATATATAATTATTTATACATAAGATAATTAAAAAATACATAAAATTTATGTTTTGTATGAATGATAAAGAGAAGAAATATAATTGTATTATGATGGATATATGAATGTATCTTTCTATTAAAAATAATTATTATAATATTAGGTTTATAGTGTGATTTTCATTTTATAACTTAAAAAATGAAACAAAACTATAAAATATTTTTTTAAAAATAGCAACCCAAACTATACTCTTAAAAGTTTCAACATGTTACAAGTCAAAAATTTTAAAAGTAACAAAATAAGTTTAATTTGGTCTAGATAATTTTGTATAATATGTTTTTAGTTTATAATTGTATTTAAAAAACATATTTGTATATATTTATATTTAGATAGAATATATATTGTTAGTAAACAATGGGGAACTGCGACGAACGACGAATAGAAAGGAGAATCAGCAGGCGAGAATAGAAAACCCAGAAAGGGAGAAGGAGATGGAGGCGTCAGCAGAGCCAGACGACAAACGGCCACAAGAGGGAAGTGGCGGGCGATAACAGAAGACCTACAAAGAGAGAGGGAGAGAGAGAGAGAATGAGATGGAGGCGTTGGCAGAGGCAGACAATGAACGACGATAGGAGAGAAACGATATAAGGTCCCCACCTAGGTTCCCAAAGAACCAGAGTGGGTGCCCTACTAATATAGAGGCAACCTGATCTGAAAGGACTTGTCATGCATGCCACTGATAAATATCAAGAGAAAACTGATAAGGGAAATTTGTCATCACGACATGAATATCAAAACCTGCTATACAATAACTAATCTCTAGGCTTATATAGCTAGGCACACATAACATACAACACTGGCACACTGGCCACAAAATAAACATAATCCACACAGACCCAAATAGATCGAAGAAAAATACAGTCCGAAAACGGTAAAATGAACAAAAAGAAACCCCCAGGTTGACATCTGTTAGGTCTGCATGGCCCTGTACACCATCTAACTCGGAAGTTGGGACCCACTAGACTCACCCACAATTGAATCCTTGCCTTTACTTGGAATGAAGAGAAAACAAGGTGAGTCCAAATGACTCAGCAAGCTCATAAAGAAAGGAAGGGTGGATATAGTAGGTGCTAAGAGTAACCCTACATCTCAAACTCATAACAAATTGAAACTCATGCATAACATGCCATGCAATATCATAAATTGTCACATGTACAAACTGCATAAGTAACAATGCACATATATAGGATCTTGGGGCCCAAATAAAGAATGCACTAGCACCCAAGTCCTTATCAGAAACCTGCTACTGCCCTGAAGACAGACTGTACCTGTACTATGAGCTGAAGCTTGCCTGGGTGGGAGCGATCACACCCTCTGGCCTGCATAAGCGACTAAAATAAAAACTGGGCACGCTGAGGCGTCCCTAATAACTCGATTCGAAAAACCCAACACCGTACAACTGTATCTCAAAATTGACGCCAAGACTTGTGCAGATGCTACAAATAAGGGGTGACATAGTAGACCGAATAGGATACAAAGCCCCTATAAGCCAAGCATCCCTTCAAGCCTTGCCCAACTAGTAGAACACACGTCAAATGTAAATGCTTGTATCTACCAACTACAAATAAATATAGCATGATCATGTAACAAGCACTCAAGTGTAAATGAACCACACAAAATGCATAAACTCGACTTGAGTGTACGTTTAGCACTTGGACGTGTCGTATGAGTTTAACTGGTTGGAACAGGAAAAGTAGTGCGACAAGACATACGATCACTCCTTAAGGATACTAGCTAGCATCTAACTCGAATATGCCTATTTTCATTCCATTTAAGAAGTGGTGTAACGACCCGTTATTCGGTCAGATTATATTAATTTGGGAAAATGAATATTTAATTGATTGATTAATGATATTGGGGCATTGTATGTGTTATTTTTAGGTAATGTGACCAAGGTAGAGAGAATGTGGAAAATGATCAAATGGTTGGTTCTAATGGAAGTGGGATCCATGACTTTGTAAGGTATGTAAATAAACATTTTATGGAATTTGAGGTATTAGAAATATTGTAATGTGAATTATGGAATTTTGCTTGAATATTGGTCAAATTTTTATAAAGGAAAATGGTTTATAAAGGGTTAATAATAGTGTATATATATAAGAGGAAAAAGGGGGAAAATGAGGAAGAAAAGGAAATTGAAGGAGGGGGCGCTCATGAGAGAAAGAAAATTGGGGAGCAACTAGGGTTTCTTCTTCTTCTTCTTCTTCTTTTCTTGGTGATCAAGCTCCAAGAGGGTTTTAGGTTGGGTGAGTGTTAGATTTCCACCATCTTCATCTTCTCTTGCTTATGGTTTATCTAATTTGGGTTGAGGAAGAGTGTGGTGGCTTTGGTGGAACTTCTTCAAGTGGTGTCCCTAAAAGTGGTGATTAAGGCAAGTTCTAACTTCTCTCTTCTCTTCTATACCTTTGTGCTTGTTGGATTGATGCTAGAGTTTGAGAACCTCCATGATTTTTGGAGAAAATACATGTTGTTGGTTAAGTATGTAAATCTTTCCTCAATTTCATTTATTCTTGTTCATTTCAATTGGCCATTGACATAGGGTCTTCTTCACCTTATATTTAGTTGGGAATGATGTATTTTTGTGGTTGGGATTGATAGTTGGAAGTTTTGGGTGACTTTGGGGTGTTCCTGGATGGTTCTGTGCGTTTCTGGGTTCATTAGTCGACTATTGGGGGCCAATAGTCGACTATTGAGTGAGTTTGGGAAACTAGTTCTCGGCCCAGTCGACTAATGAGCCCTCATTAGTCGACTGTCCATAAGTCGACTCTACACTGCTCACCTTCTACTATTTGGGCCATAACTTTTTGTATAGATATCCGATTGATGAACCGTTTGAAGTATTGTAAACTAGACTCAATAGGATTCGATTTGATGTACTATAGGTATTATTTGGCCAATATTTTAAGGTTATCCCTAGGGTTTAAAGTCATATCAATTAGGATTGGAAGTCAATCTGCAATTCGTGGCATTTCTTAGTTAGAGTTTTGGGGTCTTATGAATGAATATTATGAGAGATGGTTGATATGCATATTTGGGGGTGTGTTCCACACATTATCATGTTATGGTATATATAAATGTGTGGGTTAGCCTAGGTATTGGGTGGAGCTGATTGGCCTCAAGGGCCGTGTGTGGTCGCGAGTACCGCCCTAGGAGTGGAACTATTCGGACCCAATGACCTTCTAGCATTTGAAGTGGTTGTGGCCTTGGGTGGGAGCTGACTGTCCTCGAGGGTTATTTATGCTCACAAGCACTACCCTGGGAGTTGAGTTGTCTGTCCCCAAGAGTCAATTGCTAATTATACAAGCTAATGGGAGTTATATGTGTGCATATATTTTCTTTGGTTTGTGGGGCCGGCGTGCGTGACTTATTGGGCTTTATTCCTTTTTCTTATGGCGAGTTACTCATGTTGTAATCTAATTTTCATTATCATTCATTGTTATGCTTGCTGGGCCTTGTGGCTCATTCTCTTGCTTCTTATATCATTCCAGGAAAAGACAAAGGTAAGGCTGAAGGCAAGTCTAGCAAAGGTGGATCTCCGGGGACTTAGTTGTGTACAGAGATTACTTAAAGACAAGGTCATTAGAAGTCTTTTGTTGTATTACTGAAAACTTGTCAGTCTTCTATATTTTGAAAGTTATGTGTGTATTGTTGTGATCATGGCTTGGGGGTTTTATGTCTAATGGAAGCTTAGAACTTGTGTACTTATGTCATGAATGGATGTACCTATATGGTGAATCAAGAAGTGTTTATGAATGTTCTTATTTGAGATGTTTCTGTATCAATCTACTGATGACCTCCTCACGGATCCTCTATGCTAGCCGAGGCTCCGGGTGGTAGGCCGTCATAGGTGGAGAGTGAACAAACTCCCCGAAAGCACTATCCAATTACGCTAGATACCCTTATAGCCTCTGGAATCTTATTAAATTATGTCTTTATATTGCATTAACTCAATGAATTATTACCTATAATACATACCTATTAATAGCATATTATAATATATATGTTCTAATAAATT
The DNA here is from genome assembly GCA_036245055.1 of Diospyros kaki. Classification (NCBI taxonomy): domain Eukaryota; kingdom Viridiplantae; phylum Streptophyta; class Magnoliopsida; order Ericales; family Ebenaceae; genus Diospyros; species Diospyros kaki. The sequence continues at coordinate 38,030,707 of BSEG01000008.1, forward strand.
ATGATAAATAATACATATTATTGAATAATATTCTTACTAAGGAAAGAGATAAAAATAATAACCATACATGTATACTTATATCTTTTAATAACATATATATATATATATGTCTAACAGTGAGTTACATGGACACTGGAATGGTCCCCAACCTTCATTTATTATTTAATAATATAACTTCTTATTATATTTAATCGTATACATGTATATTTATATATTCATCTTCCAACTTTGACATCACCCAAAAGAGGACAAAACAGAGGATATACACTTATGGATATATAAGCAACTGTGAGGAAGAAAAGTCCAACACAAAGCAAAACTACTAAAGATACAATAGGTCACTCCTCAGCTATACACGAGGATTCACAGGACATTGTCACTTCACCATAACTATTTAGTTGCATGAATAGTATTATTCACAAGTGATTATATATATATATAATTATATAAGAATATCTTAAGCACTTCTTCCAGATTTACGGACAAACCCAAACTAACTAAGTTTTCCACCAACAGCAACCTAATCCCCTTAATTGAATCTAAAAAGAACAAAGCTTTATAATCTTGGCAACAACTACTACTCGCAGAGGGATTAAACACAAGCAAATCAAAGATTTAAGCTTGAAATACCTCTTCCAAAAGCTGAACTTACACTTGCTTACATATATATATATATATATAAGCTAATATAATCCATTAATTTTACAGCTCATAACCACAGCAATTGAAAATGATCCAACCACATTTCATGCCTAATCTTGATGGAAAATCAAGAAAAAGCGAAGATGAGAGGAGAGCTTGCCTGAAGATTATTCCTCCTTCTTCCTCTTCCCTATTTCTTCTTCTTCCTCACTGTTCTTCTTCCTCTTCGTCTCTCGGCCGAACACACTGGTCTCTCTCTCTTCCCACTCAAATCTCCAATTCAACACTTCACCATATTTCCTTATGAACCTCCATTAACCACCGCTTCAGTTGACTTTACATAGTGGCTTAGGAATTGAGGCTAATGGAAGCATTATGATAGTTCTCAAGCAGCATAATAATAATAATAATAATAATAATATCAATGGTAATAAACATAACAGTGAGAACAGTAGTAATAATAATGCTAACTATAATAACAATATTAATATTAACATTATTAATAAAATTAACAACAATAGCAATAAATAAATTTGGGTCATTACAAACAGTGAGCAAGAATAGAAGACCCAGAGGGAGAAAGATAATGAGATGGAGGCATCGGTGGCTGTTGAAACGGCTAAGGCGGAAAGCGATAGAGGCTGCAACAGAGATGAATGACAACCAAAAGTGTTGATGGTCGTGGCTTCAACAACGGCGGAGGCGGCTCACTACAAGAAAAATTCGTCACTAAAAACAGAAAATCCCTCACTAAATTTTTAGTAACTGGTTTATTGACAGGGTAAAAATCCATCACAAAAAATAGTATCACTGAATTTTAATGACGGGGTTGAATAATCTCGTCGCATATCAATGATGGGGCAAGCCGTCCCATCACAGATCTGTGACAGATCACCCGTTGCAAATTTGCAACGGAAAAAATTACTCGTTACAGATCTGTGATGAGTAATGTATCCGTCACAAATCTACGACGGGCAAGATGTCCCATTGCAGATCTGTGATAGGGAAAACTACCCGCCACAGATATTTTTAAATAATAAAAAAATATAAAAAATATTAAAATTAATGTTAATATTTTAAATAAATAATATTATTTATTAAAATATTTTTTTGAAATTAAAATATGTTTTTAATTTTAAAATTTATAAAATTAAAATTAATTTTTTTTAAATAATAAAAAATTATAAATAAAATATTAAAATTAAAAAATAAAATATAAAAAAATTAAATAACAAGAAATTTTTTTTCAAAAAATAAATAAAATATTAAAAAGTAACATTAGAAAGAAAATATTAATATTATCAATGTTTACATTAAAAATAACACAAAATTAACATTAAAAATAAAATTAATATTAATAAGTAATAAAAATTTCATTTGAAGAATTTCAAATGAAAATTTAATATTGTCAATGTTTATAACATTTAATTATAATCAATCGTCATTATTATTCTTATTTACATTTTCCTCATCGTCACCCTCGTTTTGATCTGCTACCGGGTCAAATCCATTCGGAAAAGTCGACGATCCAACATAAGCAAATATTTTAAAATAAAAATTTTAATTTAATATATAAATACACTTACAACCACGCCCCTAGATCTATCATCGACTCATACTTCTTGTCCTTGAGCATATTTTCTCGTATGGGTTCTTTTGAAAAATTCAAACTCATTGGGCTCACGATTCAATTTAATGGCCTACATAAGAAATTAATACATAATATAGTAAAATTGATAAAACTAAACTTATTATATAATTTAAGTAAATAAGAAAAATACAACTTAGCATAAGTAATTATCAGTCTTCTTCAAGTTGACAAGAATGGAATGGACCCGCCAGTGTGGAGTGACCCACCGGTCTCAGAGGCGCGATTTTTTTTTTTTTTTTAATTTTGTGTGACAATTTTTTTATTGCTTTCATCTGCCCATTTTGCACCAAGTGCCTTGCGCACGTCGGGGTCCATCCACATTATTGAGTCTTCCTCGCTTTTAATTTAATGCATATGGCTCCTAAAACTTCATCTACCCAACTTATTCCATTTGAGCCATATGCGATCATTATTTTCTAGTTGTCAGAAATACATCTTCTACATTAAGTTAAGAAATATATATATTTAAGAATTTAAATACAAACTTGTACTAATAAAGAACTATAATTTGACTTACGCTAAATTCTTCAAGCCACATCTTCTGTATTATTTCTGGCACCTCATCCCAATAAATCCACGATTCAGTGTATTATGCCCTCCAAATCTTTCTTAGTTTGCCTGGTAGGCTACTCTCAGGGATAAAGCTGTCCAGCACAAAAGATATATATATTAATTTGAATGTATAATAATTATAAGTAATAAATTCAAAATAATAAATATGATACTTATTAATTACATTATTTATTGCAAGATAAACGTTTTCGACCATCTCCTTGGCTAGTGCCAATCGGTTCAGTGGGACTAGGCTCAGAGTGTTGTGCAGAAATAAATGATGAATTGGGTCTCTACGGTGTTGGTGTTAATGTGTACGGGGAAGGTTTGTCTGGCATATGAAAAGTTTCCTTAAAATATTAGCCAGTCTGTGGTACAACATCTGGTGTGTAGGAAGCGAATGGAACACCGTAATAACCCTATGGTATCTTGTTTCCAAGATATGGAAACTAAGCCATAGGAGCAAAAGGTTGTGGGGCTGGTAATTGGAGATTGAATTGTGTGGAAGGGACAACAGGTGTGGAGTTGGAGTAAGAATATTACGAACCAGAATTGACATTTGGTGAAGATGTGGTCCTATAAAATGTTCTACTTTTACCTCTTCCTCTACCCGGAGATGTTGAATATTCCGACATCTACTTCAAAAATTATATATATATATAAAAACAAAAATATATAAACATCAAGGTCATCACATTAAAAATACATGTACACAAGTTATTAATATCATATTTTAAAAATACAAAGGTTATTAATTAACATGCACACACAAAAAAAACTATCAGTCATCTTCTTCTTTATATTTATCAATATCTTCTTGGTCATTATCTTTGTTATTAGACAATATATCTTTCTCGTCTTCTTCTTCTATGTATTGCATCGATGGCAATGGCGGCGAGAATGAGAAAAGAAAGGGAGAGATGGAGGAAAGAGAGAGAGAGAGAGAGAGAGAGAGAGAGAGAAAGAAAAAGAGATAAAGACGTTGGTAGCGATTGGGATGACGACTAGAAGCATTGATGGCAAGGGCTTCAAAGGTGACGGATTGCTACAAACGGTGGTTGCATCGACAAAAACAAACAGAGAGAAAAGCAAGAGAGGAGGAATGAGAGAGATAGTATGAAAAATAAGCATGAAGAAATAGATAACAAATTGGGGGTATTTAATTTGAGGATAGATTTGTAATTGAAGTAAAGGATAAATTTATAATTGGAACATAATTGTCACCCAAAGTTATCACCCAAATTGTTCATTTAGCATTTTTCTTTCTTAATTCACATGTATTTTCAATAAAAGTAGTCTTTAGTCCAAGTTAACCATCTCTTCAATAAGTGACGTGACTACTACTTTTTTAACTATAAGAGAAATATTACTTTCCTGATGAACTTACCAAATAGGGTCAAAAAAACCAAAATACCCTCATCCAAAATACTAATTTGCAAGGGATGTCACTTCCTTTGCCTATTTCCTTTCTTATTTCCCATGGTCGACTATCGAGCGTTGTTGCCTTCGCCTCGCCGATCATCGGAGGATGTAGTGACAGTTGGCGAGGCAGCAAGGCAACGACAGTGAGGCGGCAAGGTGAATGTAGTAACGTTCAGTGGTCGGGGATCACATTGCGGCCATGGGAAGAGAGATGAGAGAATAGGATAATGGCCCACTTTGCAAATTTACAAAGTGGGTGAGGGCATTTTAATATTTTTACCCCCATTCAATTATCTTTTCTGTCAGTTTGTCTGGTCTTATAGAAAAACTTTAACTATAAAGACATAACCGTTGTTGTTTGTGGTCCTAGTTGGCACCTACTTCGTTAGCCATTAATATCAACAAAAATTCTTGTTTATGTCAATGTCTAATTTTGGAATAAAGATAAATACAAATATAATGTTGGTTTAAAGATATTTATCTAATTTCGTTTCTTTAAGATATTTTAAAAATAATTAGATATTATCTTGGTATTAAATTTTGATATTTGAATAAAAATTATTATTATATAGAATTGTTATATTATTATAAAATCATATTTTTAATTTTTTTGAAAACTCTTATAAAATCATTAAAAATATTATTTAGTATATACATTACGTAAGTAATATATATATATATATATTAAATACTATGCATATGATAAATGATATATTATGATGTATATTACACTGCATATGTTTTACTTATATGTAAAATATTTTATATGCTCTAATAAAATATACTATATTATGTTCAATTTTTTAAATTATTATGGATATACTATTTTTTAAAAATTTTAACTAAATATATATATATATAGTATTTGACAAAATACATTTGAAAGATTTAAGAATAAATTACAATAACCATCATTTTTCCTTTTTTGACCTATTTTTACTTTTTCTCATCTTTTTTTTTTCTCTTTTTTCCCAGTGCCCTACACTTTCTCAAATGACATCCATCACCCCACCATTACTCATCACACATACTTTAGCTCTTATGACCATCACTTCTCTTTTTAGATTCTTTAATCTTTATCTTTATCTTTGTTTATCTCGATCTCTTTACCAAAACTATAGCTAAAGTCACACTCACCACTATCATTTTTGTTATGATTTCAAACTTCAACCACTATTTTTACTTTTAGATTACAATGGTAGACAATTTCAATCTTAGGTAGTGAGTTTTAACCTTTTATCTCTTTATCTTTTCTATTTTGATTTTCCTCTTCATCTAACATTTTAGTTATTGTCTCTAGATTTTTCATTACCTTTTCAATCGTTGTTAAACCATGAAAAGAGGATAAAAAAAGAAATAAGAAAATGAAAATAAGCAAGATACATATATTTAACCCTCTGTATTTATATATTTTTTCATTTAAATACTAGAACATTTTGTTATTTTAAAGATACTCCTAAATTTTCAATTTTGAGTCAATTATATTGCTGAACTTTTTGTTGTTTTAATTACATAAATTTGTCGAGATCTGTAATTGACTCAAAATTATATAGTTTAAGTGTATAATTAAAATAATAAAAAAATTTAAAGGTGCAAGTGATTCGAAGTTGTATAGCCTAGGAGTGTTTTGAAATAACAACAAATTTGAATGTGCAAATAAAAAAACGTGTTAAGTATATAGGTTAAGGAGAGAATGACTTTTGAATAATTCAATTGAGACCCCGCAAAAGTTGAGAAATTTCATTATAGGCTTGGTTAAGAAACCAGAAGGCGCGGGTAATCCTTACCAACGATCCAACGGCTGAGAATAAAAATGGTTGTATCAATGGCCCAGATTTTTGTTGTACCGGGACCGTGTTGGTAACTTAGGAATTTCCAAAAACTCTAATTGGTGATTGTAACTGGATGCCGTTTGACTTTGAGCAAGCACCAGTAGCGAACCTTCTTCTCCTGCTCGCGGGCTTTAAACGCACTGTTACTGCACTTTCTGGGTGATTTTAAAGGTTCTCATCTGTTTCCGTTTATAATTTCCTTAGCTTACTTGCTGTGTTGATGGCAATTTAGATCATTCTTCTGTCCTTTCGCTCTATGCCTTGTTTGATTTGATGACCGAGTGAGTGAAAAAGAACCAATTTTCGAACTTGATTCAGTCGGTGAAAATTAATGATTAACATATGTTTTTCTCTTTGTTTTCAATTTTATCTTTTATTATTCTCAAGTCTCAGTTAAAGTTTCCCCAGGTCAATCTCTGTGTTGATTGATTGATTGCAGTTAAGATTTTCTTTCTTTTGCCCCCTTGTATTATGCTATGTTTGGTTGTCCAGAAAATTGAGCAGAAACAAATCAATTCTCGAAATTGGGATTACATGCATTTTGACTTGCAGCTCAACCGGTGTGATTCTTTTCAATTTTCTTGTATTTTTCTCAGTAACCAAATGGAGGGTTATCGTTAGGGGTGAGCATAAAATCGATTTAACCGATTAAATCGAACAGAATCGACTAGTTCGGTCTGTTCGGTTCGGTTATTCATGGTGGGCGATTTGGATTCGATTAGTTTTTTATAAAAATTTCAGATAATTGGTTCGGTTCGATTATTTAGGCAAAAATACCAGAAAAATCGAACCGACCCATACACCCTTGCTGACCCGCGCTAACTGACCCGTGCGTTAACCGACCCATGTTCCTACACTGTCGGCTCCATTCAACATTCATTACCTATTTGCCTTTCTTCTTCTTTGCGCAGCACACCCGGATCCGATAGCCCGCCCGAGCCGAGAGAGAGAGAGACCGCCTCATAGACCCCCTCACCCATCGTCAACCTTCACATCGTCGTCGCCGTCGGAGCCGAACGCCTTCGTCATCGGTTTCTCCCCCACCCGACCCAACACCCAGCCCCCTCACTCGTCGTCGTCGAAGCATCAACCCTAGGCCCCTATGTCTTTGGCAGCTAACCCTCACCTCGCCATCGACGCATCGTCGTCCTCGTCAGACCTAAGCGCCTTCAAGCACATCACTGTCGGCTTCTTCCCCACCTAAGTCCAACACGGCAACACCCAGCCCCCCTGGCCCCTGCACTCGATAGCCCGAGACCCAGCCTCCTGGTCGTCGAAGCATCGACCCTAGCCCTAGGTCACCGGCTAACCGAACCCTCACGTCGCCCTCGCCCTCGCCGTCAGACCCAAACACCTTCACCGTCGGCGTCTCCCCCGCCCAACACCCAGCCCCCCTACACCTGATAGTCCGAGACCCAGCCCACCCCCACCCTGTCGAACGCGACAACAAACCCTAAGCCATTTCACCCTTCTCACCGTCAACATCAACAATTTGATTGGTTTCGGCAACTTAGGAGTGAACGATCTTGCGGGTATCGCTGTCATCGATTTGAGAAGGTAATACTAATACGATTTCGGCAACTTAATCAGTTAATCGTCGTGTGGTTTTGATTGTCATGTCTGATCTGGTTGGTAATACGATTTGGTTCGTTTGATTTGTTTAATTCGTTGTTTCTCTTTTGCGAATTTGTTGGTATCACTAATCTTAATCATCGTGTGGTTCTGATTTGCTTAATCAAAAGATTAAACAAACAACTTAATCGTCGTGTGATTTGGTTCGTTGATGCTTTGACTTGGCTTTGTGAATGCACTGTTATTGATATATAGAATGCACTGTTAATGGGATTCTTGTGCACCTGTGCTTTCTGCTTTCTGTTACTGTTATTGTTTAATTTGTTTTGCTTTCTGCTGTTATTGTGCAGCAAATGCAATGAATGTTTTTTCTGTTTTGTTGGTTTTTAGTGTTACTGTTTGCTGTTGATGTATAAGTGAATTGCACTGTTAAGTGAATTGTGCAGCAATGATATATAAGTGAATTGCACTGTTAATGAATATTTTGCATTTTAGTGTTTTTTCTATTTTGATATATTTTATGTTAGTGTTTTCTGTTTTGTATTGATCAAGTGAATGTTTTGCAGCATATTTGTATTGATCAGGTGTTTTTTCTGTTAATGGGTTTTTAGTGATACTGTTTGCTGTTGATGTTGGTGTTTTTAGTGTTTTCGATTCTGTTTTTGGATTGTTTTTCTATTTATTTTTTGGTTCGGTTAGTCTACAGTCCAAATCGGTTAATTCGGTTCTGTTTATGAAATTTTTTTTTGGTTCGGTTTTCGGTTTCGGTTAGTTTAAAGTTCAAATCGGTTATTTCGGTTTCGGTTATTTCGGTTAGTGTATTAAGTCGGTTCGGTTCGGTTAGGCAAAAATGGGGCGGTTCGGTTCGGTTATAACCGAATGCTCACCCCTAGTTATCGTTTGTGGCTGAAAAAGAATTTGTTACGATTAATTAAATTGCCTTGCTGGATTTAAGACGAGCGGTTGCGCTCTCCTCCACCGCACCCACCCAAAGAATTTAGTTAGATTGTTTGATGATTATCCTAATTATTTAGAATGATTATCATATTTGTAGCAGCAATGAACCAGAGGGCTGTAAGTTCTTCAGGGACAGAAAACCCAGCTGGCAGTAATAAGCAAAGTGACGGGCCTGGTGTTGATTGCGGACCTGAGGCCAATGGTGGTGCTAGAATCCCGGAAAGGTCAGCATATGTGATACTGGCCTTGTTTGTTCTGGTTATGCATGGCTCCTCGGTGGTTTATCGTTTTCAGTTTGAGAGACTGCCTGTGCCTCTTACTGCTGAACAGGCAGGCAAGAGGGGTTTCTCTGAGGAAGAAGCCATGAAGCATGTTAGGGCCTTGACTAAATTGGGCCCACATCCAGTGGGTTCTGATGCTCTTGATCTTGCTCTCCAGGTTAGTCTGTGGAATGGCTCCCCCCCCCCCCCCAACACGCACACGGACACACACAACACACAGCGCAGACGCATGCAATTTAAACACATTTATATTCACTTGCCAACTGTTTCTGAAAGTCATTCTTCTTCAAGAAAGGGAGAGTTGGCGATCCCTTTCTTGAGATATCATCTTACAGAAAACTTCTCCCTATCTGCTTTTCTTTGCAGTATGTACTGGTGGCATCTGAAAACATCAAGGAGTCTGCTCATTGGGAGGTTGATGTTCAAGTGGAACTTTTTCGTGCACATTCTGGTGCCAATCGTATGGTTGGTGGTCTTTTTAAGGGAAAAACACTTGTTTATTCAGATCTAAGTCACATTTTGTTGAGAATATTGCCAAAGTATGCTTCTGAAGCAGATGAAAATGCTATCCTCGTCTCCTCCCACATTGATACTGTTTTTTCAGCGTATGTTTTCTTTTCCTTGTAGTAATACTGTTTTTCCTTTTCATAGAAAAAATTATTTAGCATGAAGAAGGGATTTTATTGTTGCAACAAAACCCTAGGGCACAAACAGAGAACACGAGAGCAGGAAGAAGAAATACCTCTCAGCAATTTTACTATATCAGAGAACAAAATATGAATTACAAAAACCAAACTTGAAAGAAGAGATGCCGCTATTTATATAGCAGCTATCTCATTAAAAGCACTTTATAACTGCCTAACTATAATAAACAACAGTAGCAACAATTGCAACATAACATTAAAGATACAATAAGAAGCCTGCTATGCTTTCACATTCCCCCTCAAATCACCAGACTCCACAGAAGAAGAACTCGTGATCCTTGAGCTGCTTGTAGAAGCACCAGACCTGCCACGCACTGGAGACATTTTAAGACCAAGTTTATCACATAGAAACTGAAACCGATCTCTTGCCAGCCCTTTGGTAAAAATGTCAGCCATCTGATAAGCTGTAGGAATATATCTAATTTCAACTTCACCATTTTCAACATTTTCACGCATAAAATGAACATCAATCTCGATATGTTTTGTTCGAGAATGAAAAACAGGATTCTCAGCCATACTTTTTGCAGCTAAGTTATAAGTCCCCAAACAACTGAAATAGTAGTACAAGGATAACCCAATTCTAAAAACAATGATCTTAGCCATAAAAGTTTTGTAACTCCATGTGCAATAGTCGGTATTCAGTAGGAGTATTCAAAAAAACCGACAAACCGTGGAAATTGACTAAACCGAACCGCACCGCGTGGTTTTTTTAGATGAGCGGTCCGACATGGTTTGAGAAATCCTCAAACTGTGCGGTTTGCGGTTTGAGGATTTCTCGGTTCGGTTTAAAACCGAACCGCCCGAGTATAATGTAATAATAAAAAAATTATAAAATAATTTATAAAACAATTTATTCTCAAACCAGAAAAAATAGATCTGGTAAACAGATTGTAAACAATCTGTTCTGTTTTTATAAAAACAATCAAACAGATTGTTTTTACAAACTGTTTGTACAAACAATCTTATACAGTTTGTAAAAACAATCTTATACAATCTGTTTGTTTATACAAACAGTTTGTAAAAACAATCTGTCTACAGATTGTATAAATAAAAGATTATTTTATTTATTTTGATTTATGAATTAAATAGTTGATGAAACAATTTATTAAACCATGAAAATCGTACTACGAAAATGAGTGGATTAATATTTTGAATATATTGAACAAACCGCGGAAACCGCACCGAATCGCACCACAAATGTGGTGTGGTTCAGTGCGGTTTCTGCTCACCAAACCAGACCGCGCGGTTTGGTTTGATAAGAAAACTGCACAAGCGGTTTGGCGTATTAAAAATGTCAAAAACCGGTCAAACCGGACCGTGCACACCCCCAGTATTCAGCTTCTCCAATAGATCTGGCTACCACTGATTGTTTCTTTGACCCCCATACTTTGCCAAGAAATACACAAAGACCACTGGTAGATCTCTTAGTATCTTTGTAGCCAGCATGGTTTCTGACGCAGCGTGTAGCACGTGTGTGAAAAAAAACACACCAAAATAAGCCCTTGAAAGAACAAACTTCAATGGTCGAAGTTTGGCTTTCAAGAAGATGCAAAAACAAGATTGTTTTGCTAAGAAAACCCAAATAAGTTGCTGAAATTTGATTGAGAAAAAGTTTATTACAAACTTTAGATCCTAGGCATATTTATAGTATTTGGCTAATCCAAATCCATCTAATATTTGTAAACAAAATCCAACTAAAATTCTGATAAAAATAAAATCCTAATCCAACATGTTAACCTTAGGACTCTTAGGTTACAACCTTAGGCGAGAAAACCCTCACATAAACCCTCTCAAACATTCTCAAATGCAATGAAAGAATAGAAACAGAATATATGGACAACAGAAAAGGAAATAACAGAATAAAAGAGATCAAACCAAACACTTTAGGCGCAGATTTATCCTGGTTCGGATTGCCTTTGGCAATCCTACATCCAGCCTTCAAACACCCACCAAGAGCAGCCTTTTATTAAGATGAAACTGATCAATACAAAAGCCCAACCTCTTCCTCAATCCTATCGCTCAAGTACAGCCCTTTGTTCACTCCAAGAAAACTCAAGAACATAATACATATGCCTCACTTTCTCTAGAATAAAGACACTCACAATAGGAGAAGAGAACTTGACAAGAGAGAGAGTTGAATGAATACTTAGACTGCCGCCTTGCCCTCTTATTTATAGAGGAGGCGGGCACAAATTAGGCAACTAACTAACTTAGGGAAATTACATATTAACCCCAACTAAAAGTACTAATTACACTTAGCCCCAACTGCCTAATTTCTTCAGCCTAAACTACTCTTTTATACTCCTTCAGATTCTGCTATCTTCTAGGACAAGAATCGAGGCAAACTTCAACAAATCTCCACCATTTGCCTTGAGTTCTTCACCCGATAGCCAGCTCTTGCTTCCTCCATGGATGATGAACAAACCTGATCATATCAAACACAAAACACATCAAAGAAAAAAATATCAATGCTGTAAAACATAATAATGGACCACTCTTTGGATAAAATTCTAGCTGCAAAACTAAACCTGCAACTCTCATTTAAAAGTTATCCTCCTCAAGGTCTAGAATTTCACACAGCATTACAAACACCAGTGTACCTCTCCCGGAATTGAGCTTAACACTGCTAGACTTCCTCCTAGCTTCCAAAACCGGCCTTTTAGGATTTACCACTGCCTTTCTTCTCATGTTTGTTTCAGAACAAGACTGCTAGACTTCTTTTCTTAACTCTCCTCTAACTATATACCAGGGAATCAAGATATGCTTAAGATTGGGTAACCTAGGCTGCTTTAAGCTGTCCAAATCCTATTTCAACCTCTATGCCTTAGAATTTCCAGCTTCTCCCTTTATTCTTCACTCTCAAAACTGATCTTGACACTCAGTTATACCTTGAGAATCCTTCATGAACAAATACCGATGAAGCTGCCTTACATTTCCCTAGACATACCATTGAAATACACAGCTTTTCATGCACTCAAAAATTCAACCCTTGGACTTATCCTAAAAGGGATCAGATTCCTTATACCTTCACCCGGAATTACCATCATCTCTAGAGAGACCTTCTAAGCAATCAACCTTGCTTACCTTTCCCTCTAACCTCTATTCCTTTGGGCTTCTCTATAGGATCACTTTTCCCCTTAGATTCCACATGGATAATGGCTGTTAGTGATACCTATTTGATCCAAAATTAAGCCTTCATGTGCTGCTTTAATTAATGGCCATTTGTCTAGCATTTTTCCTAGACTTTTCCCCATTTCCAGCACCTTCCTTAATTCTCAAATAGACACTTCACAGCACTCCACCCCTATAACATAAGAGATCTTCCATTTAAGTCCAAGATAGTGCATAAGACTCCTTAGACCCGACAATTCCATATCTCACTTGAAACTAACCTTTGGCTTCTAACTTATCCCATCCTAGGCAACACTACATATGGAGACCTAGTCAAAAAACTACATGGATTCTATTCCTATACACCTGCAAATTTTCCCCTCCCTAATATCCCTAGCCTTAGATACTTTCCTAGTCCTTGCTCACCATTGTGAGCCATCCTCAAGAAATGAGATAACCTAACTTATCATAGGCTATCCTTAGTGGCTGCAGCTTATCCACAAGACCTGCAAACATGCACCACATATCCTCTATTCTAGAGGGTTGCTACCATCTCTCTAAGAGATCTTTGCAACTTCTTAGGACTCCAATTCTCACTATCTAATTATTCCTAAGGACATTAGACTTTCTTATTAAAAACAGGGACATTTTTACAGCTTCTAATATTCTGGAACAGCTCCACCATGCTTCCTATTCTCACATCTCCAATTATCTTGGCCTTAGATTGATGTCTAGACAAACTATTTCCCCCTCCACCATGTCTCTATGGATAAATACCCATTTCCTATGAGAAGAACACCCTAAACCTAGGACCTATGCTACTCTACCTACATACCTAGAAAAGCTATAGGACATCCGAATTCTCATAGCCAAAACCACACATGGTGTTAGAGCATTCGGGGCTGGTTTTCTCCTGGTTTTCTTTCTTCTTGTTTGGGCAGTTTCTCTTGATGTGGCCCTCCTCATGACACAAGAAACACCTAACAGATCTCCTACTATTTTTAGACTTAGATCTTCCCCTATCCTTATTTCTTTGATCCCCCTTTTCCGGCCTAGACACAGCTGCTAGGGCATCTCCTAGAGAACCATTTACCTCTACCTTTTGTTGCAGTTCCTTGGAGTTTAAAGCTCCAATTACATCATCAAGTGACAGTTTTTCCCTGCCATGCTTTAGTATGTCAACAAAGGTCTCATAGGTCTTAGGCAAAGAATGCAAGAGAATGAGGGCCTTGTCCTCATCATCATACTTGATATCTATGTTCTCTAAGTCCAAACACAGCTTTGTAAAATCATCAATATGATCATGCAATTTCTGACCTTCTCCCATTCTAAATGAGAAGAAGCGGGTTTTCAAAAACAACCGGGTAGAAAGGGTCTTGGTTAGATATAGGGTCTCTAACCTATTCCATAGGGATAGGGCGGTGGTCATCTTGGATACTTCTCTTAAAACCTTATCACCAAGGCTAAGAATCAATGTATTAAAGGCCTTCTCATCAATTTCCTCTTTCTGTTTTAGCCTTTCTTGTTTCTCTTCTGCCGAGAGAGTTTCAGGCAATTTTTCTTTCTCTTCTAAGGCTGATTTCAGTCCTAAGTTTCCTAGTAAAGCTTTCATTTTAATCCTCCAAAGGCCAAAATCATTATGGCCAGTGAATTTCTCTACATCATATCTTGTTGCAGCCATGGCCGAAGACAGTAGGTAGATTAAATCAACAAGAAATATAAAGAAACCTTGCAAGAAAGCAGTTCTTGATCCTAGGGGAGTCTCTGATACCAAATTGTTAACCTTAGGACTCTTAGGTTACAACCTTAGGCGAGAAAACCCTCACATAAACCCTCTCAAACATTCTCAAATGCAATGAAAGAATAGAAACAGAATATATGGACAACAGAAAAGGAAATAACAGAATAAAAGAGATCAAACCAAACACTTTAGGCGCAGATTTATCCTGGTTCGGATTGCCTTTGGCAATCCTACATCCAGCCTTCAAACACCCACCAAGAGCAGCCTTTTATTAAGATGAAACTGATCAATACAAAAGCCCAACCTCTTCCTCAATCCTATCGCTCAAGTACAGCCCTTTGTTCACTCCAAGAAAACTCAAGAACATAATACATATGCCTCACTTTCTCTAGAATAAAGACACTCACAATAGGAGAAGAGAACTTGACAAGAGAGAGAGTTGAATGAATACTTAGACTGCCGCCTTGCCCTCTTATTTATAGAGGAGGCGGGCACAAATTAGGCAACTAACTAACTTAGGGAAATTACATATTAACCCCAACTAAAAGTACTAATTACACTTAGCCCCAACTGCCTAATTTCTTCAGCCTAAACTACTCTTTTATACTCCTTCAGATTCTGCTATCTTCTAGGACAAGAATCGAGGCAAACTTCAACACAACATGAAATAGAATCCTAAATCAAGTAGAAACATGAAGTTGAATCCTAAATCAAGTAGAATTCTAAAACTTAAGAAGTATTAAAATATTGTTCCGGCGTGGTCAAGTCGGCTTTGGGCCGGGTCTTGATTGGTGACCACATCATTCACCTCCACTTGAGAAGAATTCGTTCTCGAATTATGATCTGGATATGACAACTCAACATTCGGCAAATACAAAGAAAGATCAGCAACATTGAACGTTTGGGAAATACCCATATGACTTGGCAAATCCACAACATAAGCATTATCATTAATCTTCTTTGTAATCTTGTAAGGACCATACTTCTTTGGCTTGAGCTTGTTCTGCTGTCCTGCTGGAATCCGTTCTTTCTTCAAGAATATCATGACTTCATCTCCAACTGCAAATACCTTATGCTTCTTATGCTTGTCAGCTCTTGCCTTGTACTTCTTATTCGTCTCGTGCAACTTTTGCTTGACATCTTCCTAAACTGCTTGAATGTGCTCGTCTAAGTCACTAGCTGCAACATTGAGACCTGGTACCTTTGGCAATTTTACCAAATCCAATGCATGATTAGGAACTTTCATATATACGATAGAGAATGGTGATCTTCCTGTTGAGCTATGCACGACGTTGTTGTAGGAAAATTCTGCTTGAGCTATGACTAGGTCCCATTGTCTTGGCTTGTCTTTGCAAACACTGTGAATCAGATTTCCTAAGGTACGATTCACCACCTCTGTCTGTCCATCAGTCTGGGGATGTGCTGTGTTGCTAAAATTCAAAGATGAATCGAACATTCTCCATAAGGTAATTCAGAAGTGATTCAAAAATCTTGTATCACGATTCGAAGTAATAGTTTTAGGGACTCCATGTAGTCTAACAATCTCCTTGAAAAACAGTTTGGCTGTAGCTACTGCATCTGTTGTCTTCTTGCATGGGAGAAAGTGCGCCATCTTGGAAACCTGTCAACCACTATAAAAACAGAATCCATACCTCGTTGGGTTTGCGGTAGACCCAACACGAAGTCCATAGACAAATCTTCCCAAATAGCATTGGGAACAGGCAATAGCATGTAGAGATCGGCGTTAAAAGAGTGCTCCTTAGCTGTTTGACATATAGAACATCTCGCCACAATAATAGAAACATCTCTCCTCGCTCTTAGCCAATAATACCTTCCCATAACAGCTTCAATAGTCTTGTCTTTGCCAAGATGACCTGCTAAGCCACCATCATGCAAATCCCGAATAATTTTCTCACGAAGGGATGTGCAAGGGATGCACAACTGATTTCCCTTCATGAGAAACCCATCATGCACATAGAAATCTCCTGACGGTTGCTGAGACATGCATTGTTCCCACACATGATTGAAATCATCGTCTGTTGCATATAATTCTTTCAAGCACTCAAACCCAACAATCTCAACACTAAGGGTCTTGATCAAATCCACACGCCTACTCAAAGTGTCCGCCACTCGATTATGCTGTCCCGACTTATGCACAATTTTATATGAAAATTTATCAATCAAAGCAGACCATCTAGCATGCATATCACTCCTCAATTGCCTTTGGCTACTCAAGTACTTAAGAGCTTGGTGATCTGTGTAAAGAACAAATTTTTTGGCAATCAAGTAATATTCCCATGTCTTAAGAGCCCTCACCACCGCATAAAACTCTTTATCATAAGTAGACCACTTTCTTTTGGCTTCACATAGCTTCTCACTGAAAAATGCAATTGGTCTCTTCTCTTAGGGCAACACAGCACCTATGCCCACTCCACTCGCATCACACTCAACCTCAAACAATTTGTCAAAGCTTGGCAAAGCTAAGACAAGAACGGTACATAATTTGTATTTTAACAAGGCAATATTTTGCTCTTGTTTTTCACCCCAATGAAACTTTCTTTTTTTTAAACACTCAGTAATTGGAGCCACAATACTATTAAAGTGGTTGATAAACCGCCAAGAGAAAGTTGCTAACCCATGGAAACTTCGCACATCACTAACATTGTTAGGTGTTGGCCACTCTCTAATAGCTTACACTTTTTCCTCATCTTCCTTTATGCCCTCTTTGCTTATAACAAAGCCCAAGAACAACAAGCTCTCACTCATAAAAGTACACTTCTTCAAATTCGCATAAAGTTTGTTTTCCCTCAATACACTCAACACATCCCGAATATGCCCCTCATGCTCATTGATAGATTTATTGTATATTAAAATATCATCAAAATACACCACAACAAATTTTCCAATGAAAGGGCGTAATACTTGATTCATTAGTCTCATGAAAGTGCTTGGTGCATTGGTTAGTCCAAAGGGAATGACTAACCACTCAAACAACCCATGTCTCGTCTTGTAAGCTGTCTTCCACTCATCTCTAGGTCGAATTTTGATTTGATGATAACCACTTCTAAGATCAATTTTGGTAAAAATCACAGTCCCATCAAGTTGATCAAGCATGTCGTCGAGTCTAGGAATCGGAAATTTGTACCCAATAGTAATTTTGTTGATGGCTCTACCCATATTTCTTTGGTGTCAATAATGCTGGCACTGCACATGGACTCATGTTAGTCTGAATGTGCCATTTTCTCAACAATTCCTCTACCTGCTCACGCAAAATCTCATTCTCCCTAGGACTCATCCTGTAGTGTGGTTGGTTAGGCAAGCTAGCACCAGGAACCAAGTCAATGTGATGTTGAATATCCCTCATAGGAGGTAGCTCATTAGGCAACTCCTCAGGAACCACATCATGAAATTCCTCCAACAATCCCTGTACCTCCATTGGAATTTGATTCACCTTCAGTGGCTGACTCACGCTCTTTCCCTTGATAACCAATAAGTGAACCTCTCGAGTATCTTTACACTCCCTCACAAACTCAGTGTGCTTATGTGTAATGGTAAGAAAATTTCGCCCCTCCACTTTAGAAGCTTTGGTTTGGTTCTTTTCCACTATGGGTAACAAAGTATAACACACACCTTCTTTCTCAAGCTGATATGTGTTCTTTTGTCATGACCCTAGGAATTACCCAAGGATATAATAGTAAATATAATAGTAGGAGTTGGCATACAATATACAATAATTGTAATTTCTTTTCTTTCTTTCTTTCTGTTATAGTGTTTTGTCTTATTCTATAGGCAGTTAGACTAGTTGTTATATTGCACATGAGAGTATGTGGGAGGATGTTAGGCTATATATAAACCTCAGCTGTGGTTAGATGGATATGCTTGAATTGATTAAAGAAAATCTGATTCTCTCTCTCTACAATTCTCTCAAATCTCGCTCTCATTTCTCTCTTCTGCTCTCCCTCATTTCTCTTTAACTTTCTCCCTAATTCTCTTCAATCTCCCCTTTCATTTCTTCTTTATTCTTCCCCAATTCCTCTTCTAACCTATCACGAACCCTAGGTTCGTGACATCTTCCTACCCGAGTGCTTAACATCCACATCAAATTGCCAAGGCCTCCCAAATAAAATATGTTAAGCATCCATATCAACAATATCACAATAGACTTCGTCGGAGTACTTACCAATAGAGAAAGGGACCCTGCAACGTTCATCCACATGTATGCCACCAACTTTTTGGATCCATCCAATCATGTAAGGGCTTGGATGTTTTTCAGGAGTTAACTGCATCTTTGCCACCACGTCTCTTCCTATGATGTTTTCCTAATTTCCATTATCAATAATCAACTCAAAGATTTTTCCTTTCACTGTACACCTTGTGCGAAAAAGCTTATGCCGTTGAGTAGTATCTTCATTCTTTTGAGATAACATTAACTTCCTCACTACACAAGTATATTTTCCATATCCATAATCTTCTTCATCATCCTCCCTATCAGGCCCGTAATATACTTCCTCTTCAGCAACATCTTCCTCTTCCCTTTCTACAATGTTAACTGTTTTACTCCTTGGGCAATCACTAGATCAATGCCCAACCTCATTGCACTTGAAACATTTTAAAAGAATAGGCTTTGCATAAGGATTAAGGGATTTTGGAAGATTAGAAGTAGTACCTCCAACGTTTACCCCCGTTGTAGCCTTATGAGGGTTGATTTTATGTGGTGGATTGGAGGGCTGTGCTCCCTGAACCGACTTGCCTTTATCAAAAGCTGCTTGTTTATTTTCATTCCCACTATACCGACGATAGTTGTCATTACGTGCTCTCTCACTCAACATTAACTCAGCTTTTAAACCTAAGTTCCTTGCTTCTTGCACATTTAGAACCATCTGAACCCCAATTTTATCATGAATAGCAGGCTTCAATCCATTCAAGTACCGAGCTGTTTGTTGATTGTTACTTTCTGATAATTGGTTTCTCTCCGCCAATCGTAGAAACTCAGAGGTATATTCATTCACACTCTTTATTCCTTGTGCACATCTTTGATAAGCTTCAAACATATATTATTCATAGTCAGGGGGTAAAAACCTACCTCTTAACAGCTGCTTCATTTGTCTCCATGTCTGAACTGGCTGTCGGCCTTCCCTCAATCTCGTCTCTCTTAATCGCTCCCACCAAACAGATGCACCGCCCTTCAATCTGTAAGCCACTAACTTTACTTGTCGTTCATCTGGGATCTCCATGTATTCGAAAAAACGGTCAACCTCAGTGATCCAATCTAGGAACCCCTCAATATCAAGATCTCCACTAAAGGTAGGAATATCAACTTTTAGTTTATACTTATCGTTGCCCCAATGTTTGTGTTGATGCGCATTCCTCCTAACCCCTCTACCACCAGAGTTAGCTATTGCTCGACCAAAATCATCCTCTTCATCGCTATCTTCAATCACTGGTCTTTTAGGATTAACAAGGACATGATTAATGGGTGGTCTTCCCGCTCCGGCTTGATTTACCCCATTATTCAGGTTCCTGTCATCATCAACTCGTAGTAAAGTGTCCAATTGGTTGCTAATTTGCTCAAATCGCTTTTGGATAGTACAAGTTACTTCCTGCTGTTATTCGATTGCTCTCCAAACTGCGGACAACCCCTGATCACCGTCACGAGGCTGGTTGCTACCGTTACCTTCAAGATTGGCCATCTGATTGGTTGATTAACCGCTCTGATACCACTTGATGCAGTGTGTAGCGCGTGTGTGAAAAAAAAAACCAAAATAAGCCCTTGAAAGAACAAACTTCAATGGCCGAAGCTTGACTTTCAAGAAGATGCAAAAACAAGACTATTTTGCTAAGAAAACTCAAATAGGTTGCTGAAATTTGATTAAGAAAAACTTGATTACAAACTCTAGATCCTAGGCATATTTATAGTATTTGGCTAATCCAAATTCATCTAATATTTGTAAACAAGATCCGACTAAAATCCTAATAAAAATAAAATCCTAATCTAACATGAATTAGAATCCTAAATCAAATAGAAACATGAAGTTGAATTCTAAATCAAGTAGAATTCTAAAATTTAATAAGTATTAAAATATTGTTCCGGCGTGGTCGGGTCGACTTTGGGCCGGGTCTTGATTGGTGACCACATCAGTTTGCATCCATATAGACAACTAGGGACATATCATCATGTGAGGGAGAGAACCACAAACCCAAGCCAATTGTCCCTTTAATGTACCTAAGGAGTCTTTTGCAGTTTGACCAATGTTGTACCTTAGGTTTAGATAAAAATTGGCTTAATTTGTTAACCATAAAAGCAACTATTTACTAGAGTGAAATTTTATGCTCAAAATTTTACTGGAGTGAAACCTTTCCTGTTTAATCAAGCTACTATTTAGCTATTTTTTACTCTAAATCAAATCCATGTTGATGTTATCTTCCTCTTTTACTAGGGCCCTCAACATGCAAAGCTTTCTTAATGGAGTTTGGTCCCATCTTTGTAGTGTATCATCATCCTATTAGCTTCTTCTTGCTCAGGCAAGTATTCTTTGTTGGTAATGTCATAGTACTCGAGGTTTCCCTCTCCCTCATGTGCAGACCTGACAAAAAACAGCAAACAGTAGCAATGGGGAACCATTGCAGGAGACACTTGAATTAAAGACATCTCATAACCTAAGCTCCGTTCTGTGTATCAAATCCTAAAAGCTTTAGTATTTATAAACTCGGACATACATATCAAGTTCTCACACAGAGGGAACTCAGCTGGGGGTCAGGAAGTCTGTTTCTCTGTTTTCAGGTATCTGAAGGGGTCCCATCCCAACAAGAATGTAGACATGGTCATCCACTTCATTTTATGTGTTGTCATTGCTGCTTGAGTTGTTGAATTGCAAGAGTTGCCAAAATCTGGTTCCTAAATTTCAGAGGGGGTGTACTTTTTGGTTTTAAAACCCAGCCTTTTCCCATTTGGTTCAAGTTGCCCCAATTTGAACCTAAACAGCATTAATGGTAGCAGTTGTACCTAGAGCTAGCTGCTTATAGTTTACTTTGAGTTTGTAATTGGCAGCCTTGTTGGTGCCAACTTAACTGCTGCTTGGATTAGTATATAAAGCTAATCCAGTCTAATGCAAATCTATTGAAGCGTTATTCCAGAATTCTCTGTTTTCTCTCTCAATTACTTTCTCTCGATCATTCTCTCTCTCTTTCGCCTCTTTCTGTTCTTCTCTCTCTCTGAATCTTTCCTCTCAATTCTCCCTACTTTCTGCCCTAGTTTTCGTCAAATTGGCTGATAATTCTCATTGTCAGTCTAAGGACCCGACAGCTGGATAAGAACATTTCTAAATTTCTGCTTAAAACAAAGTTCTTGATCAAACTGATGCATGCCCATGATTCCAGGAGTGCATATTTTTGAGCTTATTTGTTTTATTTATTTAATGAAGTTGCTGCTTCAGCCTTCCAATACCTAATTACAGGGGAACGGATTTTCTTGAAAAGATTCATTGTGTTTCTCCACCCCTATGATCCATCGCACAACCTTCTGACTTTTCACACTCATATATGGCAGGGCCAATATGACATTCATCTCTATATTTATTAATATGACATTCATCACTATATTTATGTTCTTTTATTTCTTCATTGATACACTTGTAAGCATAGTTTCTCTCAACTTGTCATCTTATCCTAGTACAGAATATTTCCTTTCTGTCCTTGTCAACACTCAACAAATAATAGGGCGACTTTGCTATGCATCTTCAGGGAAGGAGCTGGAGATTGTAGTTCATGTGTAGCTGTTATGCTGGAGCTTGCTCGAGGAATTTCTCACTGGGCTCATGGATTAAAGCACTCTATCATATTTTTATTCAATACTGGGGAGGAAGAGGGCCTAAATGGTGCTCATAGCTTTGTAACACAGGTTAGGCACTTATTGCTTATCCACCTTTTATTTTTAGTTTGATTGATTTTTAATTTCTTTACCTTTTTCATTCTCTATCTTTTCAATCAAGCTAGCTTGAGTAGTTGAAGGGCTTTTGCAATGGGTAAATACTGCATAAGCTGATAGGTTAAATTTACAAACTCTCCTGCTTTAGTCATGTCTGTGTTTACATGTGCTCGCTAAAGGGAGCAGGTGATGAAGGATGAATACAGGGTATGCAATTCTGTGTGATGAGGCTGAAACTAATATAGATGGCAGTGGAGAGCTATAGAGTGAGGTCTGAAAGTATATGTATCAGCTTATGTGCATCATACACTATGAAACCTATGTGGTTCACATGTTGGATTAACTTAATACCTGTTCCTTAAATACATAAGACATTGGATCTCCACATATGTCATGTGATTTACACGTTGGGTTAAACAAACTAGAATTCCTTTCATATGCTAGCCGATAGAAGTCCACATGTCAGCTTGCTTAATTGGCACATGTGAGACTGCTTTTACAGCCTGTTCTAGGTTATCATGTGAAGCAGTATGCCTCACTGAAGCAAACATCTACTCTGTGGATGGTTCATTGCCTTTTTAACGGACACCTTTGTTAATAGTTGAGGAGGTCGTCACATACAGCTTATCATGCACATGTTTTGGTATGAAAGCAACCATACATTCACCTAGATCCTAGATACACGTTGGGCAATGAAGTTTTGGTACAAGATTGATTGCATCATTCACCTTGGCCTTAGGGGCACGTACTGGATTGTCAAGCCTTGCAGTCGAGACTTGAATTTCCAGAACAATTAAGAGAATAGAAGAGAGGGAGAGAGAGAATTTGGAGGGAGAGTTTGAAAGAAGTAGAAAGAATTGAGGGAGAATTTTGGGAGGGAAAGAATTCAGTAATGTTTTCATACATGAATCCCCATCCTCTCATATCTCAGCCTTATATTGGCTCTTCCTTGCGGTTGCAACCATATTGAGGGGTAGAATGGTAAAGCTA
The DNA here is from genome assembly GCA_036245055.1 of Diospyros kaki. NCBI lineage: Eukaryota > Viridiplantae > Streptophyta > Magnoliopsida > Ericales > Ebenaceae > Diospyros > Diospyros kaki. The sequence goes on from BSEG01000008.1 coordinate 38,054,086, forward strand.
ACGAATTTAGTTGGCTCCTGCCATTATAGTTTTAAATTTTCAAAGAGGTTACAATTAGAGCCTTGCATAGATGTTAAAGGCGCTCCTAGGCCCAAGGCACCTCGACTGGGTTGAGGTGAGGCGTTTTTTGGGAGGCGCTCGCCTTGCACAGTGAGGCGCCGGGGTGTGAGGCGTGCCTCTTGAAACCAGCTGTCAAGCAGCTCACTGCCCACCGAAACCAATTGCCATTCTCGGTTCTAGCCTGCCTTCTTCTTAGTTTCAGCCTGCTCTCGTGAGTTTTTTACTTGTTTTATTTGATTAGAATTAGAATTAATACAAACTCGATCACAATTGGGTTCAACTTCAGCTTTGACTTCACAGCAGCGAGTATCTCGAGAGATTTTTGAAGAGGAGGAACCTTGATTACACCCTTAATCCCTTTTCACCTCACCCCCTTAATCACACGAATGAGAATATATATATATATCTGGAGATTAGGGCTGCTCCATACCACTGGCGGGGCTTTGCCCCCCTGCACCCCCCCACGAGAGCAGTCGTGGGCTTCGGGCTGGGCTGATAGATTATTGAAGATAATCTACCTTGGTATATTGAAAAATGGAGAGAATTACACTGGAAAATTAAGTAAATGAAAGGAAAATGGACTTTCGTGAGGTCCACACTCTTCCAATATCTCCCTCACTCCCGAATGCCTTTCTATTCTACTATGTTCCCTATTTATATGTTGTTCCAGCTATGCTCCTCTAACAGAATCTGTTGTACGCACATGCCACCTGCTTGCTCTCCCCATATTGCCCTTTAACCGCTTTTGTTGCCCTTTCCCTTTCTCTTATCACTATTCTGCCCTTGCTTATTCCGTCTTTGGTAACGGAATTGTATGGGTCTTATGGGTCTTCTATCAATGCCTCCCTCCATAGAACTCACCTTGTCCTCAAGGTGGAAATCATAAAATTGTTGCTGGAGCATGTCATAGGGTTCCCAGGTGGCTTCCAAAGGTGGCAACCCTTTCCACTGAATGAGTACATCCAAGCCTCTTAGGTTCTTACCCATTCTAGGCCTTACTCTAATAACTGCCTCCGGTTTTACTAACATCTCTAGTTCTTCACTGAGCTAGCTAGGTATATCAGTTAGGGCGGTGAGCATACCGTTGGCCTTGCGTAATTGGGAAACATGGAAGATGGGATGAATGCTGCAAGTCGCAGGCAAGGACAGCTTGTAAGCGACTTACCCAACCTTCTTCTCCACAGCGAATGGGACATAAAATCGAGGTGCTAGCTTCTCATTAGGACGTGCAGCCAGCGACTTGCGCCGATAGGGTTTGATTTTCAAGTAAACCATGTCTCCCACTTCAAACTGAACATCTCGCCTTTTCCCATCTGCCCCTGCCTTCATCTGAGCTTGATCCCACTGCAATTGAGCCTTCAGTTCATCCAAGATCTGCTCCCTCGCAACTAGCTGCTGCTCCCTCGCAACTAGCTGCTGCTCCACTGCTGACACCGGGGTAGAACCCCCTTCGAACCGCAATGCCCCTGGTGGCTCCTATCCATAAACCACCTGGAAGGGAGTAAGTTTGGAAGCCGTGTGGTAAGAAGTGTTGTACCTTAACTCTGCCCATGGTAGCCAGCTGAACCAAACCCTTGATTTTCTTGACGCAAAGCATCGTAGATAGGTTTCTAGTGTCCGGTTTAATACTTCTGTCTGCCCATCTGATTGGGGGTGGTAAGCAGTACTTCTGCATAGCTTCGTGCCCTGGAGGCGAAATAATTCTTCCTAAAAATGGCTCATGAAGACCTTGTCCCTGTCTGAGATAATAGATCGAGGCACCTCGTGTAGGCGTATCACCTCCTTCACAAAAATCGCAGCCACACGGCTAGCATTAAAAGGGTGTTTGAGTCCTATGAAATGTCCATATTTGCTCAATCTATCCACCATGACCAAGATAGTGTCCATATTTCCGGATCTAGGTAAGCCTTCAATAAAATCCATAGCTATATCTTCCCATACCTGACCCGGAATAGGGAGTGGCTGCAAAAGGCCTCTTGGTGATAAGGCTTGGCATTTGTGCTACTGGTAGATGGCACATTGGGTCACATAGTGATGGATATCCCCCTTCATTCCAACCCAGTATACATTTGCTGCTATCCTCTTGTATGTCTTCAAGAACCCTGAATGCCCACCCGAACTCCCATCGTGCCCCTTTTGGAGCAATGTAGGAATCAAAGTCGATCCCTTAGGCAAGTATAATCTGCCCTTGAATAAGAGCTGATTATTGGCCCACTGATAGTCGGGCTTGGTTGACGGATCCCGCTGTATTTCTTGGATCAATTTCTGCAATTCCACATCTGTCTCCACTTCCTTAGTCAGCTGTTCAAGTTGAATAACCTTAGGAACTGTGATTGCAAAAAGACCAGCTGAGTGATTGATCCTAGAGAGGGCATCTGCTGCCTTGTTGTCCCACCCAAGCCGATATTTGATGTCAAATTGATAGCCCATCAGTTTTAGCAACCATTTTTGGTGTTTGGGACTCACCAATCTTTGCTCCATGAGAAACTTCAAGCTCCTTTGATCGGTGCGTATGATAAACTTTCGGCCCAATAAATAGTGCCTCCATTTTTGGACAGCGAACACTATTGCCATCAACTCCCGCTCATACACCAACTTGTTGCGGCCGTTAGGATTAAGTGCATGGATGTAAAAAGCAATGGGGCGATGCTCTTGTATCAAAACAGCCCCTAAACCTGATTCGGACGCATCCGTTTCCACCTCAAACCGTTTAGTGAAATTTGGTAATGCCAGCATTGGTAAGGAGGTCATAGCTTTTGTTGAGAATCCCACATCGCCTCCACAAGGGAGACCTAGGCTATATATAAGGAGGAGGATCCCTCCACCTGTTAAGCCAGATTTTTCAGGTTGGAGTTTTACCTCTAACTTCTCACATGGTATCAGAGCTAATCCTTGGCTGTCGTGATCATGGATTAGTACCCTGCCCGATCACCTGGGTATGTATCAGTTACTGGAGAAGTTTCGGCGTGGGGGGAAGTGTTGAGAATCCCACATCGCCTCCACAAGGGAGACCTGGGCTATATATAAGGAGGAGGATCCCTCCACTTGTTAAGTTAGCTTTTCTAGGTTGGTAGAATGGTATTAGAGAGTAGAAACTGTGCTAACACACGGTCTTAAAACTTAAAGCCAAATCAAAACCTTCACTCCTTTTTCCATACCATGTGAGAATTCAGAGGTAAAACTCCAACCTGAAAAGTTAGCTTAACAGGTGGAGGGATCCTCCTCCTTATATATAGCCCAGGTCTCCCTTGTGGAGGCGATATGGGATTCTCAACACTCCCCCCCACGCCGAAGCTTCTCCAATAACTGATACATGCCCAGATGATCGGGCAAGGTACTGGTCCATGACCACGAGAGCCAAGGGTTGGCTCTGATACCATGTGAGAAGTTAAAGGTAGAACTCCAACCTGAAAAAGCTAGCTTTTCAGGTTGGAGTTCTACCTTTGACTTCTCACAGCTTCCTTCAATTTCTGGAAAGCTTTCTTTGTTGTTTCATCCCAACCGAACCTGTTCTTTCGTAGTTTTTCTGTGAGAGGCCGAGCCAACTTCCCATAATCTTTCACAATCCGTCTATAGTACCCTGTTAGCCCCAAAAACCCCTGTAATTCTTTTATCGAGCTCGGCCTTGGCCACTCAAGCATGGCCTTAACTTTGGATTGGTCAGCAGCCACTCCTTTGCATGAGATGACATGGCCCAAATACTCCACTTCCCGCTGCCCAAACTGGCATTTTTTTCTGTTTGCATAGAGTTGGTTTGCAGCCAACACCTTCAACACCTCTTTCAAATGTTGCTCATGTGCCCCTAAGTCCTTGCTAAATACCAAAATGTCATAAAACAAAACCAACACGGATCGTCTCAACTGACCTTTGAAGATCTCATTCATGAGGGACTGAAATGTTGCCGGTGCATTGGTCAGCTCGAAGGGCATGACCAAAAACTCGTAGTGCCCCTCGTGAGTACGGAATGCCGTCTTCGGCACATCTTCTTCCTTAACTCTAATTTGGTGGTATCCAGCCTTCAAGTCCAGCTTTGAAAACACCATGGCCCCATGCAGTTCATCTAACAACTCATCAATCACTGGAATAGGAAATTTATCTGGCACCGGTACTTTATTAAAGGCTCGGTAATCTACACAAAATCTCCATCCCCCATCCTTCTTTTTTACCAACAAAACAGGGTTGGAAAAGGGACTAATACTAGGTCTAATAATCCTTGCAGCAAGCATCTCTTGTACTAGCCTCTCAATTTCATTTTTTTGAACATAGGGGTAGCGATATGGCCTTACGCTTACCGGGGCAGCTCCCGGTTGTAAGTTGATAGCATGTTCTTGTGTCCTTCTTGGTGGCAGCCCTTTTGGATCATTAAATACTTCACTGAACTAGGCCAACACTTGCTGGATACCACCCTGTGTGATAGCAGTGAACTCCCCATAATCTGCCAAGAGACACCCTAATTCAAGAAGCACACCCTCCCTGTTGTCCTTTAGTGCTTTCATCATGGCCTTCAAGGTTACAAGGGTTTTGCTTAAACTTGGATCCCCTTGCAATTTGACCATCATTCCTCTTGCATTGAATCTCATAGTTAGGGACTTCCAATCAACTTGTACCTTGCCCAAGGTTGCCAACCATTTCATTCCTAGGATGACATCCGAGCTGTCCAGCTCCAAGGGAAGAAAGTCCTCGGTTATCTCCAAGTTTTGAAGAGAAAGAAGCACCCCCTTACGGATTCCGGCACCCTGTACAGCAATCCCCGTTCCCATGATCACTCCATAGCTTGCCATCTCTGACCTTGGCAGTCCCAGTGTTTGTACCAGCTCGGTTGCAATGAAATTATGCGTAGCCCCGTTGTTTACAAGTACTACGACCTCATGGCCAGCAATCTGCCCTCACACCTTCATGGTTTGGGGTGGGGTAAGCCCCACCACCGAATTCATAGACAATTCTATCACCTCTCCCTTAGCCTCCTGCACCTCCCCTTCACCCTCTCCTTTCGTCTCCTCTTCTACCCCCAGCTCGTCCTTCTATTCGTCATAAATTACTATGACTTGTAACTCCCTGTTTTTGCAGCGATGCCCAATAGAATACTTCTCATCACATCTAAAGCACAACCCCTTCTCCCGTTTGGCCTTCAAATTTGCCTCACTTAGTCTCTTGAAAGGCGGATTACTCCCCTTACCGGCAACCAGATTCCAGTGCAGCACAACCGCATTAGTTGTTGTTAACTTTGGCGATGTTGGTGGGGTGACCGTGCTCACCGATCGGTGGTGGTTCGAAAATGGGTTGAAGTGAGTCGTTCCCCTATTTTGACCACTTCCGAAGGAGCCGCCTCTGACTACCATGTTTCTTTCCTTAATTCGTTGGGCCACTTCCATGAGCTGATCCAATCCATTCGGCCTTAGCATTCTTAGTTCTGCTCTGATTTCCGGTTTCAACCCATTGATGAATTGGCCCTCCAACAAGGCCTCCGGCATGCCTTCGAGAGGTGAAGCTAATGTCTCAAAGCAAAGGCGGTACTCTCTAACTAATCCCCACTGCCTAAGGGCAAGGAATCTCTCCTCCAGGGTCCCCTCATGCGTGGACCTGAATCGACTTCTTAGCATCACCTTCAGTTCTTCCAAACTCCGTACCCACCTCTGCCATTGTTCCCATTGGAACCATGCGAGCGCTAACCCATCAAAATAGAGGGCTGCAGATTCCAACTTCTCCAGCTTCGTTAACTGATTGACGATGAAATACCTTTCAGACTTGAAAACCCAACCATCTGGATCCTCTCCCTCGAAGATCGGCATTTCCAAGCACCTCCCCTTGTAATCGGACCTTCTTGTCCCGTCGACTCCATCATCCCCATCGCTTTTGCTCGTTCTCACTTCCAGCATTCCCTCCATGAACGAAGAGGACCCCTGCGGCAGCTCCGTCCCCTCCCGCTTCCCTTTTCTCCCTCGCTCCTGTTCATCCCAATGCACCATCAGGAGAGCGAACTGATCCATCAGCGTGGCCATATTTTTCTCAATTCCACTCACTTTCTGCACTTCCGACTTTAGCGAGTCTAACCCACTGTACAACCCATCTATCCGCCCTTCCAAGTCCCCTACTTGATCACTAAGGTTCACCATGGGGATCGATTTTGTTGCTCTGATACCAAATGGTAGATTATTTTCAATAATCTACCTTGGTTTACTGAAAAATGGAGAGAATTACATTGAAAAATTAAGTAAATGAAAGGAAAATGGACTTTCGAGAGGTCCACTCTCTCCCAATATCTCCCTTACTCCTGAATGCCTTTCTATTCTACTATCTTCCCTATTTATATGTTGTTCCAACTATGCTCCTCTAACAGAATCCGTTATATGCACATGCCACCTGCTTGCTCTCTCCATATTGCCCTTTAACTGCCTTTGTTGCCTTCTCCCTTTCCCTTATCACTATTTTTCCCTTGCTTATTCCGTCTTTGGTAACAGAATTGTATGGGTCTTCTATCAACCTAACGGCCCAAGCCCTCTGCTACCACCATAGCTCTCATGAAAAATCCATATTTGGGTCTTGTCCCAAATTATCTAGGCCGGGTCAAAATCAAATAACGGGCTTCGTTCTGGAAATCAAGACATACTTCAACAACTTCTTTATTGATTGTGGACTTGTTTATATGTTTGTTTAGAACTTTGCATTATGATTCGTACTTGTTTGAGTTTAAGACTTTGAGTTTGAACTTTGATGATATTTTTAGTTTAGAATTTGCATGATGAATGAATCAACTTTGATGTTGTTAGTTTGGAATTTGATGATGATGAATCATGAATGATATGTATGTGTTATTATTGATAATTTGATAGTGGTTTATGATTTTATAAGATTTTGAGTTTTTTTTCTAAAAAGTGCGTCTCGCTTCGCAAAGGCCTTGTGCCTCAGGCTCTAGGACCCTTTGTGCCTCGATGCGCCTATCGCCTTTTAGAACTATGGACCCTCGGGTTGTGACATTCCACTGCCCTTTAAAAACCAATTATTGTCCTCAAGAATTTCTTCAAAGTAGGCCTGTAGCTCTTGGGAATTACTTCAACAGCTTCGGAAGGTACTCCTAAGTGGTATGGTCTGGCTATAGTTGCAACCATTGGACCAACACTTGGGTTAGGGGCACTGTTCCTTGGTAAACCACCCTTTTATCTAGGATGGTGTCAGCTCCCAAGGGTCTGGCTAACAGTTCTTCGTCTAGTGGTCTATCCGAAGGAAGAAGGAAAGATGATAGGGGGAGAAATCAGGGGGAAGAATGAGCAGATGAGAGAGAGAGGGAGAGAATGAGAGAGAAAGGTGTCGGAATTCTGTTAGAATAAAATCATAACCCATCCGTGGCAAGGTTCAGCTAAATATATAGTTGAATATCTTGCCCATGTGCGGATAACCGCTTACAGCTGGAGAATGTACAACTTGCCTAAGCAGCAACAAACTTGTACCCCCCTTTACAGCATACACTATATTCTAATAGCTATTTCTCCCTCCTATTACATTTAATTATTCTAACTCCCCCTCCTACTATGTGGATCATGACAATTACCCCTCTCTTCAAAAATTTCTTGTCCTCAAGAAATGTGAAGGAGGCTGGCCACTCTCGAAAATTGGCGAAGCATGTCCAGAAGATATTCCCAAGTGTTGCCATCCGAGTGTAGATGAGACCATTTGATGAGTACTTGAGGAATAGGGGCCCCGTGCTTGTAAATCACCCTCCTATCTAGCACTGCTACTGGTTCTTTGATGCTGTCATTGGCAGCAGGAAGGTCGGGTAGGATTTGACTTGTTGGTTGAGTTCCTACCGATTTTTTAAGGAGTGCCACATGGAATATCGGGTGGATTTTGGAACCCGCAGGTAGTTGCAACCAGTATGCTACATTTCCCACCTTTGCAGTGATGGGAAATGGGCCGTAGTATCTTGGATTCAACTTGGAGCTGGGGTTTTGGAGTAATGCCTTTAAGTGACCTGGTTTAAGCTTCAAATACACCCATTCTCCCACTTGAAACTCTCTTTCACTCCTTCTATCCGCAAACTGCTTCATCCTATTCTGGGAAGTAGCTAATTCCCTTTTTAGCACCTGTAAAGCTTGCTGCCTTTGCTGAAGATAAGCATCTAAAGCTGCCACTGTGGAGGAATCTCCTAAAGAAGGGAGTAGAGGCGGTTTATAGCCATAGAGTGCTTCGAATGGAGACCTCTTTATAGAACTGTGGTAGTTAGAGTTGTACCACTATTGGGCCATGGAAAGCCACTTGTGCCAAGTTCTCGACTGTAGGAAGCAAGAACACCTCAGATACATCTCCAAACACTGATTCACCCTTTCGGTTTGGCCGTCGGATTCAGGGTGGTAGGCAGTTGACATATGTAGCTTCACCCCCAGCAGCCCCATCAGCTCCTTCCACAGCAAACTAGTGAAAATCTTGTCGCGATCAGAAACTATGGCCTTTGGTGCCCCATGTAACTTAATTACTTGATCCAAGAACACCTTTGCTACCTCTTGAGCAGTGTAGGGATGAACTAACCCAATGAAATGGCCATATTTTGTGAACCGATCTACTATCACCATGATGCAGTCTTTTCCTTCAGATTTTGGCAGCCCTTCAACAAAATCCATTGAAATACTCTCCCATGGTCCTTCCGGTATATTCAACGGCTGCAGTAACCCTGGTTTGGCTATATTCTCGGATTTGCATCTCTTGCAAATATCACAATTTAAAACAAAATCCTTCACATACCTTTTCATCCCTGCCCACTGGGATAGTTGCTTGACCTTGTGATAGGTATTTTCAATTCCCGAATGTCCTCCTATGGGAGAGGCATGTAATGCCTCTATTATTTTCTTTCTTAACTCCTCATCCTCGCCTATCACCAGTTTCCCTTGGTACCTGATTATTCCATTACTCAAAGTGTACCCTGGTCTTGAGGTGGGACTTACTACCAGCTGCTGGAGAAGTTCCTTGGTTCTTCCAATTTTTTTGTAACTATCAGCTACCTCTTGGCACCAATCAGGAACGAGGGTAGTGATTGCTGCTAGACTTCCTTCCTCAAGGCACCTAGACAGTGCATCTGCTGCTAGATTTTCCTTCCCTTTCCTATATTTGATAACATAATCCAATCCCATTAACTTTGTCATTCCCTTCATTTGCAACTGGGTGTGCAACTTTTGTTGTAGCAAGAATTTCAGACTTTCATGGTCTGTTTTAATAATAAACCGCCCCCCTTCCAGGTAATGCCTCCATTTTTCCACTGCCATTAATACCGCCAGTAGCTCCTTCTCGTAGATACTTAGCCCAAGATGTCTAGGGGATAGAGCTTGGCTTAAGAATGCTATCGGCCTTCCTTCCTGAACCAACACTGCCCCAATTCCCTTAGCGCTTGCATCTGTTTCTAGAACAAATGTCTTGTTGAAATCTGGCAGCCCTAAGGTAGGTACCGGACTCATAGCTTGCTTAAGATCTTTAAAAGCTTCTTCTGCTGTGGAATCCCACTGAAATCCATCCTTCTTCAACAGATTTGTGAGTGGCCGGCTGATCACCCCATAGTCTTTTACAAACCGTCGGTAGTAGCCGGTTAAACCCAAGAACCCCCTCAGCCCTTTGACATTTTGAGGCCTGGGCCAATCAACCATGGCTGCCACCTTGCTAGGATCAGTATTCACCCCGGTTTTTGATATAATATGCCCGAGATATTCCACTTGCTTCTGTGCAAAGGCACACTTTGACTCCTTGACATACAATTCATTGAATCTAAGGACCTCAAGGGTAGTTTTAAGATGGATTAAGTGTTGGGTAAAAGTGGGGCTGTAGATCAAGATGTCATCAAAGAAAACCAATATGAATTTGTGTAAATATGGTTCAAAAATCTGGTTCATTAAGGCTTGGAAAGTGGCGGGGGCGTTGGTGAGACCAAATGGCATTACTATGAATTCATAATGCCCTTGGTGGGTTTTGAAAGCGGTTTTAGGGATGTCTTCCGGCCTCATTCTAATTTGGTGGTAGCCGGATCTCAAATCCAGTTTGGTGAAGACAACAGCATCTTTTAATTCATCAAGCAAATCTTCCACAATAGGTATGGGAAATTTGTCTTTGATGGTCATGGCATTGAGTTGACGGTAATCAATACAAAACCACCATGATCCATCCTTTTTTTTAACAAGTAAAACGGGGGATGAAAATGGGCTATGGCTGGGTTGTATAATGGATCTTTGTAACATATCCTTGATGAGATTTTCTATTTCCGTTTTCTGTCTAGGTGGATAGCGGTAAGACCTTAGGTTGACAGGTTCAGTGTTTGGGTTTAAGTTAATGGCGTGGTCAAGTGATCTTTTGGGTGGCAAAGCAGTAGGTTCAGAGAAAAGGTCCCTAAATTCAATTAAGAGCATGTTAAGAGAGTCAAGTTCTTGTACCTTCCAGGGCTCATGTGAGCTGCTGTTCACAGACATTGTCAACTCCCCTTCCTGCATTCCTGGTTCTTGTGCGAGCTCAATGGCATGTATAGAGAAGAGCTAGACCACTTGGGACAGCTTGTTTTTAAACATCCTTTGCAGCCTCTTCCCAGAGATCATCTTACACACCCCTGAATCTTGATTGCCTGTTAGGGTCTTTTTCTTCCCATCCTTCTCGAAAGTTACCTCCATTTTATTAAAATCGAAACTAATAGGACTGACCCCCTTTATCCAATCTACACCAAGCACCACATCGCAACCACCCAACTTCAATAGCCTCAGGTCTGCCACAAAGTCTTCTCCGTTCATCTCCCAGCAAAACCCCATATAGGAAGACTGACTCACAACCTTATTTCCATTAGCTACTGTTACTGAAAGAGGAGGTGAGCTGGAGATCTCACATTCTAATTTTCGGGCCATAGTTTCATCCAAGAAGCTGTGGGTACTCCCACTGTCGATAAGAACCATGACCTGGGCATCACGGGCTCTCCCCTCTACTTTAATTATCTTACTGCTGATTGCTCCTTTAAGGGCATGTAGAGAAATCTCCCCTTTGTCTTCTTCATCCACCTCTAGAGTCCCTTCTTCCCTATCTTCTTCATCCTCCTCTACTTCTAATATTAGCAATTGCCTTTTACACTTGTGTCCAAAAAAATACTTATCTCCACATTTGTAGCAAAGTCCCGCCTGGCGCCTTTGTTCCATCAATCGTCCCCCATTGGTGGTATTTGGAACTGTTGAAGGCAAGGCCAAGACCCCTTTGCCTCCTTGTCCCGTTTCCCTTACAGTGGTTCTGCTTCCTGGTTGCCATCCTCCCGTGAATACCCCCTTAACTTGGCTTCTTTGTTTTTTCATTAGCGCTTCAATCGTCATCTCCTGCAGCCTTGCACTATCAGCAGCCTGTTCCACCGTCCCTGGTTGCATCATTTTAACCATAGGTCTCACCTCATCTCCTAGCCCACTGATAAAACTCGACACAAAATACTCCTCTGTCAAGTGAGGTTGGTGCATGGCCATCAACGACCTCAGCTCTTCAAATTTGAGCTGATAGGCCTGCACCGTTCCTTCTTGTTTGAGCTTGTTAAATTCCTCAATCACATCCCTCAAACTCTTGTCTCCAAACCTCGTACAGAGGTCTCTTGCAAATACATTCTACGGACTCCCTTCCTTGGTAGTAAGCCATCCTTGGAACCAGGTGTCCCCCGCCTCATTCAAGTAGGCAGAAGCCAGGACGACCTTCTGCTGTTCGGGAATTTGGTATAATGTGAACATTCGTTCACATCTCCTAGTCCACCATCTCGGGTTCTCCCCGTTAAATAATGGAATGTCTAGTTTCGGCACCGGAAAGTTCGGCTGAGTCCGGTGACCTTGCAATCCCAGTCCTCTTCCCATCAGGCTTTCTTCTATCGTTTCCGGTTCTACTTCAAATTCCGATACACCCGCAGGTGGGGGTTCCAATCCTACCCCCGGAAGGATTGGTTCCGTCCTCTCCCTAGGAGGAAACTCCGTTGAAAGTCTGACTGGTTGCTGAGATGCAAACATTCTCACGAATTGTTGCATCTGGTCCATCAGTTGTCCCCTCAACAGAGGATTTTGCTCCAGGTTTTCCTCTCGCCACCTCTCCATGGCTTGGGTAATTCGATCATCCACTCCTGCTCCTACTGAGGATTCGAGAGTACCCAGTCGGTTTTGCATGTCCGTCATGGAGGTCACCACTTGCTGCAGTTAATTTTCCATTTGTTTCATTCTCGTTCCATCCACCATGGCGAGGATAACACAGCTCCGACGTATCCCAAGTCGTGCTCTGATACCAAAATGTCAGCTCCCAAGGGTCTGGATAACAGTTCTTCGTCCAATGGTCTGTCCGAAGGAAGAAGGAAAGATGATAGGGGGAGAAATCAGGGGGAAGAATGAGCAGACGAGAGAGAGAGGGAGAGAATGAGAGAGAAAGGTGTCAGAATTCTGTTAGAATAAAATCATAACCCATCCGTGGCAAGGTTCAGCTAAATATATAGCTGAATATCTTGCCCATGTGCGGATAACCGCTTACAGCTGGAGAATGTACAACTTGCCTAAGCAGCAACAAACTTGTACCCCCCTTTACAGCATACACTATATTCTAATAGCTATTTCTCCCTCCTATTACATTTAATTATTCTAACTCCCCCTCCTACTACGTGGATCATGACAGATGGCCCTAGGCTCCAGGGTTTCCTCTCGGTCATCTTCCATGGCTGGCAGTTGCTGACTAGTGGAAGCACCCAGTTGTCACAAAAAGAAATGAAGGCCGAAATTTGGGCCAATTTTGTCACGGAGTTTGAGTAGTTTTAGCTGTTTACTTTATTGCTAGTAATTGTAACTTTTATATTTTTTAGCTGGTAGTTTGTTAGACAGTTGTGTCAGGTGTAAATGGGGCTAGAATAGGACAAAATAGTCTGTTAGAAGAGAGGTGATTTGCTGCGGCAGCACCTACGAGTCAACCATAAAAAAACTATGGCGGCCTCCTATAAATCTATCAAAGAATTATATCAAAATCAAATTCCTATTCTCTCAACTTTCTCTCTTCCTCCTTGATTCTCTCTTCCAATCTCTTCTTCTTTCTTTCTATAGTTCTCTAGCAACTCCCTCTAATTCACATTGAATTAGGAGAGTTGAAGTTGTCATAGCATAACTGTGACATGTTCAATGGACTTTTTGAGCAGGGATACATGAAACACCGGGTGTACATTTACCCCTGTAGACAACCTTAACTCGTAAGCCACTTTCCCCACTTTAGATTCAATGACTTAGGGCTCAAAATACTTAGGGTTGAGCTTGGATACGAGTATGGTTGTGAAAGGTTGTTGCAAGAACCTTTTCACCTTAAGGAACACCCTATCCCCCACCTCAAAAGCTTTGTCACTCCTCATGTCAGCCTTCTGCTTCATTTTATTATGTGCATTAGCTAACTCCTTAAGGATGGATAACATGTCTCGCCTTTGCTGTAAATATTGCTCTAATGCTGCCAAGGTAGAAGAATAACTAGCTATAATTGGTAGAAGAGGAGGCTTGTACCCAAACACTGCTTCAAAAGGGCTCATCTTCATGGCATTGTGGAAGCAAGAGTTGTACCACCATTGAGCTAGTGGTAGCCACTTGTTCTAGCTCTTTGGCTTGGTAAAACACATGCATCGTAGATTGGATGGCTAGGGCACCAAATTGAAAGAATCCAATCCACCTTCTTGGTTTGATCCCAATTCAATCGCGCCTGTTCACTAGCAGAATCACAATCGAGGATGACCGGCTCTGATACCAAATGTCAAGCCTCGTGGTTGAGACTTGAATTTCCAGAACAAATAAGAGAATAGAAGAGAGGGAGAGAGAGAGAATTTGGAGGGAGAGTTTGAAAGAAGAAGTAGAAACAATTGAGAGAGAATTTTGGGAGGGAAAGAATTCAATAATGTTTTCATACATGAATCCCCATTGTCGCGTATCTCAACCTTATATAGGCTCTTCCCTGTAGTTACAACCATACGGAGGGGTATAATGGTAAAGCTACTAGTAACGAATTCAGTTGGCTCCCGCCATTACAGTTTTAAATTTTCAGAGAGATTACAATTAGAGCCTCGGGTCGTGACATGGATCTTGTCACATGGGAGCTTAGGAATGAAGGAATCACTCACACACTACCATTTGCATGGGTGTTACTGTTTTATAGGCCAATTCGACTAGTACAGTGAGATTTTATCATATCCTGAACAAGTTACCCACCTTGTCAAGAATGATCATAAGGCTTATATTTAGAATCATTAAATGTTAATGGTTCTGCCTTGTCTTGGATAAAGATGACACTAAATCTACTCAGCCTTATCCTTATCCTTTGATAGATCTATGTAGAACTATGCTCTCATCCTCTATAAGTTGGAGGTTTGACTCCAATTAGGTCATTATTTTCTAATACGTTCTGAGCCTTTTGTTCTTATTGCTTCCCTTTAGTCAAAATGCTTCATTTTCACCCAGTTTGCCTTACTCTTTTGATTAGCTTCTCAACAACCCACACATGTCAATACCTATAATCTACAAGAACTGACAGTTTTTGTTTGCCAAAAGGGTGATTACAATAAAGAGTTTTTTGGCAGTTTATGTATTATAGAAAATGGTAATTTTGGCTTTTCAATTATTCAATGATGGGACAGTGGTTGGTAAGTGATGGCAAAAAAGTACGACTTTGTTTGGTATGGTTGAATAGTCAAATGAATAGTGGAGCCAGGTTGTAAAGTAAGTTGGAAATAGGGAAAGGATCTGGATTTTGTTGCTTACCTTTATGTTATAGACTGCACAGTTACCATATCAAGATGACTAAGCTCAAAGTTTGGGAAGTAAAGACCTTGAATTTCAAACCTATTTGGACATGATAATAATTGGATATCGGACAATATACCTTGACTCATTTTACAACACATGGGTGAACCATAATAATGTACGAAGTTTATATGAATAATGCTGTGACCTAAAAAGTGACATCAGGAAATCTTTTCAATTGAAAATAGACACAAAATAAGAACTCTAATAAGACCAAATACAATTGCTGATGGACTTTCTTAAGTGTCCCTTTTAGAAACAAAACAATTTCCTAATTTTGCCACCTCCTTTCATAAGTAGTTGTATTGGAAGGTGCTAAAGGGAGGTTGGGCTGGAGGAAACGGTGTATTGTTGGCATGCAGAACCGGATATACTAACAGTTACATGAGATAGATCCTTGATGAGTCAACAAAAGCAAAAGAAGTCTCACAATTTTTTTTTTTTTCATATTTGAAAACAGAATAGTACAAAAGGGTTAGTTTGGGTTTATGAATTGCCTATTGGTCTCCTCAGATGTGCAGTTGTTCTTTTCCCCTTGAAGTGCACCATGCCAAGCACTAGGGCATCGATTTTCAGCTTTCACGTCCATACCATAGCTCTCATGATCCAGCAATTTCTATCACCTATTCACTCTTCAGCTTTTATGGTCGTCATTTTCAAGGTTACATTACCCTGCAAGTTCTACTCACTTCACAGTGTAACCAAGATCACTGACAGATTCCTCTGCGGTCGGCACATGCAATACTAGTTATTGAGAATGACTTTTAAAGCAGCAGTCCGGGAAAAAAAAAAAAAAACCTTTATGACTAGTTCTGTACATGATAGAAGGGAAATGACTAGGGACAGGATTAATTTTATATACTCTTATTTGGGGATTAGATTGTTGTGTTATAACTATTTTGGTTGACAATATTTTTTTTCTTTGTTCGTGAGAATTTCTTTTGGGCACAGTGTAGGTGGAAATATCATGTTTTATATTTAATTCTTTCTGTGTACTTATTTTGTTGATAATTGATAATTTACATACATGTGAACCTGTATGCTGTTTGCTATAGTTCTGCTTCTGTTCTTGACACCATCTCCCCCCCCCCCCCCAAAAAAAAAAAAAAAAAAGATAAATGAAATATACTGTCAAAAGACAAGTAGTCTACTTGCTTCTGAAAGAAATTTCAAATGGTAGCTCAAATTTTGTTGAGACGCAGGAGCATTCAAGTGAAACCCCAGTACTTCATAGGAATATGTAGTAACTCACTTTTGTTGATGCAGCATCCATGGAGCGATACTGTTTGTTTGGCTATTGACTTGGAAGCCATGGGTATTGGAGGGACATCTGGCATATTTCAGGTAATTACAAATGTGCATATATGTTTTTAACTTTTTTGCCTCTGCGTGTGTGCACACGCGCATAACAATTCTGATTGTATTTGCTTGAGAATCAGATCAATTGATCTAGAAGCTATCACAGCCTCCCCCGACCCCTGACATACATCTGGGGAATGGTATGAGATAGTGGTTGAGATATCATTGAATTATTGACCGCTGTCTAGTTAAAACTTAATAGCTTAACTCATCAGAGAGGGGAGTACCTTATTTTATTATTTTTATATTGTCAATACATCGCTTCACGTATGACCAATCTCTTATTCATGAGTGTACAAGTTATAAAAATACTGTTTTGTTATTCTATATTTGACTTGTAGCGTACACACACACACAAGTGGATAAGTCAATTAACTAATCATTAGAACTCACAAATGTGGTGACATAACTCAATGTGTTTAGTTCTCTCATGGAACATGGGATTAGAAACAATATGCATGGTAGCTTGATTGTCACAAACCAACTACATAGACTTCATCTAAATGACTCCTAACTCCTTAATCAATTGTTTCAACTGGATTAACTCACGTGTTGTTAGTGCCATTGCCCTATAGTTGGCCTCTGCACTTGACTTGGCAATAACACTCTGTTTCTTGCTTTCTCAAAAGACTAAGTTTCCACCCAAAATACGCAATACCCAAATATGGACTTTGTATCACTAGGAGATCCTATCTAATTAGCATTTGCAGTGTTCTAAAATGTGGCTGCCTAGGTAGCCAGGCGGCCCTTGGCCGCTGTGATTAAGCCCTAATTGGCACCCCTATGCGCCGAGCCTAATCGGTGCCTAAGCGGGGCCTAGTCGCCTGGGTCGCGCGTGGCCTGGCCGCTGCGATTTCATGCCAATCGGCATCCTAGGCGTCGGGCCCTCCACAACTTAACCTTGATGCTTTCTCCTTTGGATTTCATCATCGTCCTTGAAGGTGCTAAATCCATCATTCGTAAGAGCTGTGTAGAGATGGTTGACGAAGGTCCAATGAGTGTCCTCGCCTTTGAAGCTCAAGAACATGTCATAGCTGCCGTTGCTCCAAGAAGCGAAAGAGTAGGAGGCAAGCTTTTTGCCTCTTGTAGTAGTAGTCATTGAACAGAGGAAGCAAAGAAGAATGGATTTGTTGGAGAAATTTAGGGGAGCGAAATTTCTGAAGTAGATGGAACTTGTCTGGAAGACGAGAGGGGGGGGGGGAGAGAGAGAGACCAAAGCAAAGCAAAGCATTAGTCAAAAAGCACATATTGAATGGGCAACTACTAGGAAACTTATTTCGTGGGAAAAAAAGTCAAGAAAAGTACAGTACCATGGGCCAAATTATTGTTAATACAATAATTTAATTTGTATGTGACTTACTATTAGATGAAAGCACAAAATAATGCGAGGAAGCAATGAATGTTACAAAATAATACAGGTTTATGTTGCATTATTGTTGAAAACAACAATTTTTCTAGACTCCGCCTAGGCACTAGGCCCTAGTTTGGCGCCCGACTAGCGCCTAGTGTGTTTTGGTACAATGAGCATTTGTGTACCCCATAATCTGGCCATGTCTATGATCTTGTTATAACACAACTCTGCTAGGTGCACTTTTAATATAATGAAGAATATTAACCACTTCATCCCGGTGACTATCACATGATGAACCTAGATACTGACTTGCTACACTCACAACAAACGAGATATTGGGGCAAATGATTGTGAGATGGTTAAGTTTCGTGATTGACTGATGGTAGCACCGAAGATAAAAAAATAGACTCCCCTTGTCTTGGTAACAATTTGATATTTGGACCCACAGGGGTATATATGGGTTGCATCCTAGCATCCTTGTCTCTAGCATATCCAAGACATACTTTCTATGTGCCTTTAACTTAGTGATACCAGCATCATCATCCTTGTGATAACTATATTATCAACATACACCACAAGAAGAATGTGATGACCATATTTAGAACTATAAAGACTGAATGATCAAATCTTCTTTCAAAAAAAAAAAAATAAAAAAAATTGAATGATCAATCTTGCTCTGAGTCAACCTAACTCCAACGCAATTGAGTTGAATCTACCAAACCAGAGGAGACTGCTTTAGGCTATATAGTGATTTCCTAAGAGGACACACCACCCATATAAACCTCCTTTTATAAGTCACCACGATGGAAAACATTTTTTATATCTAGTTAATCCAGAGGTTAGGGGAACATATATGCAAGAGACAAGAATAGAAGTGACCTTGGCAATAAGAGAAGGTATCACCACAATCAAGGCCAAAAATCTAGGTGTACTCTTTTGGCAACAAGGATGACCTTGAGTCTATCCACCTAATCATCTGGACCAACCTTAACTATATAAACCCAATGCCATCTAATAGTAGACTTACTCAAAGAGAGGGACACCAAGTACTAATGATGCAGAACCCGAACTAAAGAAACAAGAGTTATCTCGATTACTCAAAACCAGTATCAATATTCAATATTGTTCATCAAAATCTGTCATTCAATACTTCATTAAATGATTATTTAAGACAATTAATGGATAGAAACCTATGCTAATGAGGATTCTTTTCTAATTGGGATTCCTTGGTAATTAAAATAATAAAGGTAATCTTAATCTAATTAGGATTCTAGGACATAAAAGAAATTAACAGAACCTAGGAAACAAATTAAAATAAAAAAATTAATAAAACATTATTCATGTTCCGAGAATCTACAAGTGCTTGGTTGACTCGTTAGCCCTTTGAATACTCAGCCACTCTAGTACACATGTTAGTTCACTGGAGCACATAGTTGCTTGTTAGTTATCAAGAGATTGGACATCCCAACCATAGAGAGAGCCCTTTCATAGAAGGGGACTCATTCACCTTTTTGGATGAAGACTCTTGAGAGTTGGAAGATGATGAACTATCACCGGTCAGGAGGAGGAAGATTACGAGGACGATGGAACCATGGTATTATGATTTCGACTATTACCTTAAGGATGGATTCATACTAGAGTATGCCACTCATGGTTAAAGGGGAGCCTGAAGGGAACTTGCCATTGTTTTATTAATTTCTTTATTTTAATTTGTTTTCTAGTTTCTTTTAATTTCTTTTATGTCCTAGAATCCTAATTAGATTAGGATTATCTTTATTAGCTTAATTGCGAAAGAATCCTAAGGAATCCTCATTAGAATAGGTTTTTATCTATTAATTGTTTATAAATAATCATTTAGTAAAGTATTGAAGAACAGATTTTGATGAATAATATTGAATATTGATACTGGTTTTGAGTAATCAGGATTACTCTTGTTTTTTTGCTTTGGGTTCTGCTTTAATTGGTATTAGAGCCAAGATTCTTGAATTCCTTTTGGAGATTTTCTAGAAAAATCACCAATCCTTCCACTGTTGATTTGGAGCCTACATCTAATAATCTGAATCCCTCACATGCCGTTGAAGTTCGTTATTACCTACAGTAGTGGAAACCCTAGTTGGAGAAGTCTTCCTAGTCGAGATCCTTGTTGGAGAAGTCAAAAACCTAGTTAACCTTGCAAAAAACCCTAGCAGCGGTAGAATCCTCAACTAGTAGCACCGGCCTCTTTGGAGATGTTGGAAACTCTAGTTGACCCTTGCTAAAAACCCTAGCAACAAGTGAATCCTCAACTAGCAGTGTCAGAAAACCCTAGTTGCAAGAGCTATCTGAGTCAGGATCCTTGTTGACCCTCGCCAAAGAGTTTAAATCCTCGGTGATTGTCTTGTTGGAAACATCACAGCTTCTGATTGTTAGAACTTAGAAGCATTGCCCCAGTTGCTACTATTAATGGTAATCCAATCATTGCAAAAACCTGTGCGAGTTCTGGTTGTGATCTTGGTGGAGACCGTTGTAGCTTCATCTCTTCCTTTTGCTACTGCATTGTAAGTATGACCCTACCCAATTTCTCAATGCAAATCCTAACTCAATTTGAAGATCCATTACCCATTGACCTGATTCCTGACGTGGACCCTACTATTTCCAAACCCAACAACCCACAAGCCTTATCCAATCCAATCCACATACCTGCAGGCTTCATTCCCTTTTACACCATCAACCCAACTCGCCTTTTTCTTTGGTTAAAGGTATATTCTTTCATTGAAAATCTAATTAATATTTGTCCATTGGGTATCTTTTAATAAATTGTTTTTGGTCTAGTTAATATTCTTTTATTTCCAAAAAAAAAAAAAAAAGAAGAGAGAGAGAGAGACCAAAAAAAAAAAAAATCCTTACCATATTTGGTTTATCTCAAGTATTATTTTTTTGTTATTGATATTGTCATTTAATTTAAATTTCTTAGTCCTATTTGTGCATCCTAGTTCTTGTCTACATTTAAGTTGCAATTTGAGTCTTCTCAGCATTTACTTAATATATTGCATATTTCCTTGGCCTTCTTCCCTTTACCATTTGTTTCCTTTCCTATGGCCCATAACAAATTTAAACAACCTTCCTCCACTACACTAACTGATCTTTATTCATTACAAAATTCATTAAAACCCATTGAAACCTGAATGAACAATCTCGAGAGCCTTTCAAATATGGTGGGAACATGTATTGAGCAAATGGCACAAGTCCTTAAAATACTAGGTAAGCAAAAGATAGGGCTATAAATGAGCCAAGCCGCTCGTGAGCTACTTGAGACTTAACTCAATAAAAACTCGTTCGAGCTCGTTTAATGAATGAGCCTAGCTTGAGCTAGATAAAACTCGGCTCGACAAGGCTCGTGAGTTGCTCGATTATAGGTTTGTGAGTTAACTCGTATAAAAATTCATGAATAATTTAATATATACTTCGAATTTTTCATATATTTATTTGGAATATTTATAAAATCATATATTTTAAGTAATTTTATTGAAAAATATGTATAAAAAAGTTATAATACTTCATGAATTTATATAATTATATACTAAATATTGAAATTCTTAAATAAATTTATTATTAGTTTAATTTATTATTTACTTTTTTAAATAAAATTGAAGCTCGATAAGTCTTGTTTAGGTTTGTGAGCTTAATGCAAGCCACAAGATACTCGGCTTGATTATAAATGAACATGCTCGTTTATAAATGAGCCAAGCCTGAGCTTTCCAAAGCTTGGCTCGGCTTGGTTCGATTATAGCCCTAGCAAAAGATAGGAGATGATTTTGTAGAGCCCCCCCCCCCCCCCTAAATGAGTTTATACATGGTGCCCTCAATACTTGGGGATACAAATTGCTTTCAATAAGATTCCTCACTCACATGAAACATTGGCTCCTTTTGAACCTAGGCAACCCCATTATAGGAATGCACGTCCTGTTGATGATGATCTTGATTTGGTAGATCCATGATGATGAATGGAAATGCACTAGTATTTTTTAGACATGCATTAGGAGTGGTGAGAAAACTTGGATGCTAGTTATTGATGGGGGTAGTGCTGTGAATGTGGTTTCCAAGTTTGCAATTACTCGACTTAACCTTAAGGTAGAAACCACATCAAAAACCATTTAAAGTTGCATGGGTGAATAACAAAACTTTACCAGTCATCGAGAGATGTCTTGTTCCTAATCAACTGGGTGATTACAGAGATGAGATTTATGTGATATTTCACCTACGGATGTTACCCATATCCTTTTAGGTTGCCCTTGGCTTTATGATATGAGTGTTGTTCATTATGGATGAGAAACACCTGTCTTTAACTATAAGGCTAAGAAACTCATGTTGATCCCTACTAAACCTTTTAGTAGAGGCACTAGGACCAAGCCCAAGCAAGCACCACCATTCCCTAGTAAAAAAACACATTCATTTGATAGCTCCTAAGGCGTTTGAAAAAGATTGTCAAGAAAGTGGATACGAGTTAACCATCATAGCTAAGGAGTCCATTTTGTGTTCCTCAGAGAGTTTGGAGTTTCCATCTAGGATTAAATCATTGTTAGAAGAATTTCTTGATATCATGCCCAATTAGCTCTGTAGTGACCTACCACCTATGAGGGATATCCAGCATACATATCATTGATTTAGTTGCCAGGACTCAATTACCTAATTTGCCCCATTATAGGATGAACCCAAAAGAGCAAGTTGAATTGAATAGTCATATAGAAGACCTTTTCACTAAAGGATTTTTTCGACATAGCCTTAGCCCTCGTGTCGTCCTTGCCCTTTGTCATGTCCCTAGAGTAGTAGAAGGATAATATTGGGTAGAGATATAATAAAAGGGATAATATTGTAATAGGCTCATAAATAGTTTGTTAGGGATATTCTAGCAATTAGTTAGGTGCACATGGCTGCATGTGTAAGGCTGTTAGGGGACAAATATGCCTATATAAGGCTGATGTAAATGGAGGGGAGGTATGCTGAAATTGAATTTATAATTGAATCTCTACTTTCTCTTTCTTTTCTCTCTCTCTCTCTCTCTTTCTTTCTCTCTCTCTCTCGTTCAGCACTATCCCATTCCTTCTCCCCCAAATTCTCTGCAATCTCCCCCTTCATTTCATCTTTATTCTTCCCCAATTCCTCTTCTAACCCATCACGAACCCTAGGTTCGTGACAATTGGTATCAGAGCCGTTAATCCTCGGCTGTGGATTTGATTCCAGTTGAAGGCGAATTTCAGTGGCGAGCTAGTCAAACGAATTCCGATTGGGTAGTGACTCCACTGGAAATCTTGAATTCATTTGATTGTGAGTAGATAGCGAGAAGGAAGGCGCGATCGAAGAAGGGACGGAGCAGTCCCAATGAACTTCGGTGATTCTGACATTTCCGAGTCTGAGTCTTGAAGACGAAGCCGATAGTTGAGACTAGTTTTAAATCCAATAACGTTGGACAGAAATTGATGACGAGCAGATAAGACGACTCATATAAGCGAAAGAGTGGATCGATTTTCTTGGAGGCGAGCAGGAGGTCCATCCGCGATTGCGATTTCAATGAGCCGGAGTTGAAGTGGCAACCCGGCACTGACTGTTCGATCTTCAGGAGGACTGACGAACTCCTTACCAGCGTGATTTCCTACAGCTAGGCGAACTCCTTACCAGTGTCAGTTCTCTGTTGTTTTTCTGTTAATTAATTTCTAGTTGAATCTCGGAAATTGAGTCAACGCACAAGGAGATTGAGCTTGGGTTGATGTTTGGAGATATTAATCTCCAACAGTGATTTACGAAGGAGATCCAGCAACAGATTCGGAAATTGTAGTCGAAGCAGATTTGGAGTGTTGGACGGTGACCAGAGGTGAAGCGAACGGTCCAGGGGGGTTGCGATTGTCCAAGGCGAGTGTGAGTTTGTCGGACGTGGAGCGGACAGCCTAGCGAGTTGCGACCAGTCGGGAAGACCAGTCCGACCAGACGGATAAGTTTCCTACAGGTGCGGCTGTGTGCTACGGTTTGGTTGCTTTCCGACTCGTGTTGGTGAAGCGACTGAGGGGGGGTTCGCTGTCGCTATCCATTGCAATTGTTGAGGGTGGCGCATGCGATTCTCTTGAGCTGGTGTGAGGCTACTACAACAACAAACAACATATCCAGCCGTTATCCCACTATGTGGGGTTGGCTACATGAATTCTAGACTTCTATGTGGGTTACTTTGTCTAGAATTCATATTTGGATCCGACTAGGTTTTACGCTGGCTGTCGGCTACCTAACGCAACCCTCCTCCTTTATCCGGGCTTGAGACCTGGTGTGAGGCTACTATCTCCAGAAATTTTGAACAGTCCTATCTGACTTTTGAAGGCAAAGACAATTGGTGTAGTTGCTACCAGATTTCGGAAATACCAGAGGCGAGCGCAATTGGGCTGGGAGCCTGTGGACGGTGATTGGGTGGCGACTGGTGCAAGAAGGAATTAGGCTTCGATTGATCGAGCAGCAATTCCGATCGAAGCTGCTAGGTGATTGTCGGTGCTTTGGGGCGATTCAGGAAGAGGACCCAGATTGGAAGCGGATTCGAGGCCAAGCGATTGTGAATCTGTAGCAGAGAGTCAGAGGTGGTGGTGTCCGACAGTGCCTTCGGTGAGCAAGGAAGGCTATTGACTAAGAATCAGCTGCAAGTGGAGAAGCTGAGCAGAGTCGGAGCAGCTGGGAGTGGATTTTTGAAGGTGAATTTGGATGGGTGATTCTTGGCTGTGAATTCCAGCGCTCCTTTGTGGTAATTCCGATCCGACTTCATTAAGATAGATCATAATGGAGCAGTAATTTCAGGAGGTTAATTTTGGTTTTGAATTTTGGGTTAACTTGTTTGAAGAAGAGCAGTATGTGGTCTTCTAAGTATGCTGATTGTGAAAAATCAGCTAAGGGAAGCAGGGCACACCTGAAACAAAAGGGGTCGCAATTGCAACCGAATGAGGCTGCATTTTCAGTGGTTAATTTTCAAGGAAGAGAGCAGCCTCCATTGCAGTGGACCAATGCTGCATTTTCAGTGGGGTGTCCTACTCATGAAGCTAGGAGAGGTTGTGAGCAAAGGGAAACAAAGGCAGCTAAGGGGAGCAGTGCATACATGGAGCAAATGAGCCCTAAATTGCAGCAAAAGAATGCTTCATTTTCAGCTGGAATGAAGCCTCAAGGGCAGCCAAAAGAGGCTGCAATTTCAGTTGGCAGCAACAAGGAACAGAAGAAGGGAGTCAGCCAATTGGACAAAGGAACCAGCAGTGGGTTTGATGAAGAGTGCAAGGAATTCGTTCGAATGTTTCGCGAGAAGTTGCAAGAGTTTGCAATGATATTATCTAAGAAGTATCATTACAATTTTCCGGTGGAATATTTTGATGATTATCATGGAAGCTTTAACAAGGAGGAATTCCTTGGAATGGAACAGCAGGAGGAGAAGCTGAAAGAAACAGCAAACAAGGAAGCAAGGAGCATCGATCATTTTATGGAAGAGTGGGAGCATGAATCAGAAGTGAAGGAAAGGCGGAACCAGAAGCAGAACTGCTATGAAGATGGCCTACTTGTAGCTGAAATATCTTCTAATGTTGTGAAGGTTGAAGGATTAGATAACGTGGAGGGATTTTTATCAAACGATAAGAAGGAGACAGCCCCAGCAGAAGGAAGACTTGCTGATCCTAAACAATGCCACCATATTGCTGCCAATTTTGGAGTTGATATTACTGAAAAAGAAGTCCAAATAGAGGGGAATTGCAGCCAACAAAAGGGAAAAGATGTTGCTGATTGGGAGGAGAAAAATGTCGAGAGTTTGGCTGGAAAGAACAAGTCTCATTCCATTATGTTTGTTGTTACTACAGCTGGCCGATTAGAATTTTTGTCACCCTTGTTGAAGGGAGGAATGAAGACCGGAATTGATGAAGCAGCCCAGCAGGTTGTAAGTGGTGCCATTGCAAGGAATTGATGGTATAATGTTTGCTTATGGTGCTACTAGCAGTGGGAAGACTCATACCATGCATGGAGAGCAAAAGTCACCTAAGATCCTTCCATTGGCAGTGAAAGATAGCTTCAAAATTTCTCCAGCAAAGCTGTGGAAGAAAAGGAAAAAAGAAAGCATATTGGAAGCTGTGAAAGTTTGGCATGTCTTGGGGACAAGACATGTTTCAAGGCGGGGAAATTGTCATGTCCCTAGAGTAGTAGAAGGATAATATTGGGTAGAGATATAATAAAAGGGGTAATATTGTAATAGGCTCATAAATAGTTTGTTAGGGATATTCTAGCAATTAGTTAGGTGCACATGGCTGCATGTGCAAGGCTGTTAGGGGACAAATATGCTTATATAAGGCTGATGTAAATGGAGGGGAGGTATGATGAAATAGAATTGATAATTGAATCTCTACTTTCTCTCTCTTTTCTCTCTCTCTCTCTCTTTCTCGTTCAGCACTATCCCATTCCTTCTCCCCCAAATTCTCTGCAATCTCCCCCTTCATTTCATCTTTATTCTTCCCCAATTCCTCTTCTAACCCATCACGAACCCTAGGTTCGTGACACCCTTTTAACCCCCCAAAAAATGGATCTTGGCAAATATGTGTGTGGATGGTAGAGCCATTAATAAAATCACCATCAAATGCAAATTTCCCATTTTGAGATTGGAAGATATGTTGGATATGTTGGCTGGTTCTAGTTGGTTTTCCAAGATAGACTTGCGTAGTAGGTATAATCATATTCGTATAAGGCCTGGAAATGAGTAGAAAAACTACCTTTAAGACCCAAGATGGACTTTATGAATGGTTAGTTATACCCTTTGGCCTGTCCAATGCTCCTAGCACTTTCATGAGAGTTATGACACAAGTTCTTAAACCTTTCATAGAAAAATTCTTGGTTGTCTACTTTGACGACATCTTGATTTATAGCAAGTCCCAAGATGAGCATCTAAACCACCTTAAACAAATATTCCTAACTCTTAGGGTTGCTATATTGTATGTTAACCTTAAGAATTGTTCCTTCTCCAACCTCAAGTCCTCTTCTCAGGCCTTCATTATCTCTGCCCAGGATGTAGTTGTTGACCTTGAAAAAGTTCGAGCTATTAGAAAGTGGCCTAAACCTAGGAAAGTGTTAGAGATTTGTAGTTTCCATGGCCTAACTACTTTTTATAGGAAATTCATTAAGGGATTTAGTACCATCATGGCTCCAATTACGGATGGTTTAAAGAAAGGATAATTTTTGTGGCCTATTTTAGCCAATAAAGCCTAGAAATTAAAGAAAGGATGACCACAACACCTGTCTTATGACACCATGATTTTAGTAAAGTTTTTGAGGTTGCCTGTGATGCATGATGACCACAACACCTGTCTTACGACACCTTGATTGTAGTAAAGTTTTTGAGGTTGCCTGTGATGCATTCGACATTGGTATTGGAGGTGTTCTTAGCCAAGAGGGTTACCCAATAGCATTCTTTAGTGAGAAACTCATTGAAGCTAAATAGAAATATTCCATTATGATAAAGAGTTCTATGTTGTTGTCCTATCTTTTCACTATTGGCGGTACTATCTATTACTGCAAGAATTTATTCTATAATTTGATCACCAAGCATTAAGATACTTGCAATCTCAAAAGAAGTTGAACTCTAGGCATGCTAAGTGGGTAGAATTCCTTAGTGAGTACACCTTTTTCCTTAAGCATTGTTTTGGGGTTGATAACAAAATAGTTGATGCCCTTAGTTGGGTAGTTAGTTTTCTTCATGTGATGAATACAAAGGTTGTTGGTTTTGATAAGGTGAAGGATACTTACCCTAATTGTCTTGATTTTAGCTCTATTTACCTCGAGGTTAGTCAAGGTAATCGTCGCCTCCTTGTTAATGTTGTCATTCATGACGGTTATCTTTTTAAAGGATCTAAGTTGTGCATTCCCCAGACTTCATTTAGAGAGACTCATATGGGAAGTGCATGCAGGGAGGTTAGCTGGTCATTTTGGAAGAGATAAGACCATTGCACTTGTTGAGGATAGATTTTATTGACCATCTTTGTAAAGGGATATTTGTAAGATTGTTTCATAGTGTCGAACATGTCGATTGGGTAAAATTAGGAAGAATAACATGAGTTTATACACTCCTTTTCCTACCCCACATACCTCGTGGCAAGATGTATGGATTTCATTTTAGGTCTACCCAAGGTTGTTTAGGCCATGACTCAATTCTCGTAGTAGTGGATAGGTTTTCTAAAACGATGCATTTTCTTCCTTTTAGTAAGACTACATACACATTACATGGTTTACCTTCTTCAATTGTATCTGACAGAGGTGTCAAATTTGTTAGTTATTTTTGGAAGACACTATGGAAACTATTTGGGACATGTTTGAAATTCACTTTTACCTTCCATCCCCAAACTAATGGACAAACTAAAGTTGTGAATCATAGTTTAGGAGACTTGCCTAGGTGTCTTGAAGGTGAGAAGCCTAGTAATTAGTATTTGGTTTTGCCAACTGCTGAGTTTGCTTATAACAACTTTGTTAATAGGTCCATTGGAAAAAGTGATTTTCAGATTGTTCATGGTTACTCCCCTCACACCCTTATTGTTCTTGTCCCCTTACCCTAGATACCCATATTTCTAAGCCTGCTGAAAATTTGCCCAACACATTCATGACCTGCTTGCTGAGATTAGAAGGAAAATAGCAATGAGTAATGTTGACTATAAACTTGCTATTGATGTACATCATAGGGCTTGGGAATTTTATGAAGGTAATGTCATGATTCATATTCACCCTGAGCGCATCCCTAAACATTCCTTCAAGAAACTACATGCTCGAGCTAGTGGTCCCTTCCCTATCATTCGAAAACTTGGACCTAATGCTTATTTACTCGACTTACATAATAAGATAAATATTAGTCCTATTTTCAATGTGGAAGATTTAACTCCTTATCAAGGCACATTTGAGCCTGCTCTCTTGCCTGCTAGTGTTCCTGCAGGTCTCTAGGTTTCTTGTAGTCCATGCATACTACAACAAAAGGATGTGGTTGATGTTATGCTTGATGATGAGATTGTGGCTTCTTCTTGTGGTGGTGGTTATCGCTGTTTTCTTGTCAAATGGAAAGATCGACCAGATTCTGATTACACTTATTGCTGAAGAGGATTTTCAAGTCTTAAATCCTGAGCTTTGGAGTAGTATTTACAGTCCAACTTGTCAAAACTGAATTCTTTTCGACTAGGAGAGAATGATGATCATAAAGACAAATATTTCGAGAAATAATATTTTAGGCATAAAAGTATAAATTAATATTGTTTTATTAATTTCTTTATTTTAATTTGTTTCCTAGTTTCTTTTAATTTCTTTTATGTCCTAGAATCCTATTTAGATTAGGATTATCTTTATTAGCTTAATTACTAAGGGATCCTAGTTAGAAAGGAATCCTCATTAGAATAGGCTTCTATCTATTAATTGTCTATAAATAATCATTTAGTGATGTATTGAAGGACATATTTTGATGAATAATATTAAATATTGATATTGGTTTTGAGTAATCAAGATTACTCTTGTTTCTTTAGTTTGGGTTCTGCATCAACTAGGTTCCATTGGAATGTAAGGTAGACATTTCTTCAACCATAGCATCTCACCACCTAGTGTTAAAAACAACAAAAGAGCAATGGGAATAAACCTTGGATTGGAAAAGTCAGAAGAAACCGTACTTCCTTAATAAAATATTGAATACTCCATGAGAAGTTTAAATAAACAAGAGATCCTAAAATCTAGGAATTTAAATACAAATAGAACTATTTAAAAATACAACAACATAGATAAAACTAATCTCCTAATTTTTAGAGGAGTAGATAAGATTCTATCTCCTCCTAGAATTTAGGAAAGATGGAGCTTTATCTCAATCATAGATTAAGGTGTTATCTTTGAATATTTCAACACTCCCCCTCAAGTTGGGGAAATATTTATCATTCCAAGCTTGCATATCAGATTCTCAAACCTCTTTGCTGCCAAACCTTTTGTGAATATATCAGCTACCTGTTTCTCAGATGAAACATGATGAATATTGATTATTCCTGCATCCAATTTTTCTTTGATAAAGTGTCGGTCTATTTCAATGTGCTTTGTTCTGTCATGCTGAACTGGATTATGAGCAATACTTATAGCAGATTTGTTATCACAAGACAACTCAATTGCTCCTTGAGTTTTTATCTTCAAGTCTTCTAGGATAATTTTTAGCCACAACAATTCACATATCCCAAGGGCCATAGCCTAAATTCTGATTCTGCACTTGATCTAGCCACAATGCTCTGTTTCTTACTCCGCCAAGACACTAGATTCCCATCCAGGAATACGCAATATCCTGTGGTTGATCTTTTATCATTGATAGATCCTGCATAATCAGCATCTGTAAAGCCTTTAACATCTAATTCCTTTCCTTTTCTGAACAATAGACCCCTACCTGGATTAGTCTTGAGATATCCAAGTATCTTTCTTGCAGCTTGCATATGCTCTTCAGTTGGGTTATGCATGAATTGGCTCACAAGACTAACAGCAAATGCAATATTAGGTTTAGTATGTGAGAGATATATCAACTGGCCCACTAGCCTTTGATATCTTCCTTTGTTAATTGGTTGACTGTCAGGATTCTGCCATAGTTTTCCATTAGGTTCTACTGGAACACTGGATCCCTTGCCTCCTGTAAGCCTTGTTTCAGTAAGTAAATCCAAAACATATTTACGTTGAGATAGAAAGATACCATCCTTAGAGTAGGCCACTTCAATGCCCAGGAAATATCTGAGAATACCAAGATCCTTGATTTCAAATTCCTGGGTTAGGTTTCTTTTTAGCAGCATTTGCTCCTCCTCATCATCTCCTGTCACAATTATGTCATCCACATATACTAACAAAGCTGTAATTTTCCCTTCCCTTGAATGTTTCATGAAGAGTGTATGATCACCTCGGCTTTGATTGTATCCCATAGTCTTCATGGCTTTAGAGAACCTGCCAAACCAAGCCCTAGGGGACTATTTGAGTCTATAGAGAGCTTTCTTGAGCTTGCATACTTTTCCTTTTTCTGTTTCTTGAAATCCCGGAGGCAATTCCATGAAAATTTCCTCTTCTAGGTCTCCATGTAAAAAGGCGTTCTTAACATCAAATTGTTGTAGTGTCCATCCAAAAAATGCTGCCAAAGAGATTATAATTCTTACTGTTGCCATCTTAGCCACTGGTGCAAATGTTTCAAAATAGTCTATGCCATAGGATTGGGTATATCCTTTGGCTACTAATCTTGCCTTGTACCTGTCCAATGTTCCATCAACTTTGTATTTTACATTGAATACCCATTTGCAGCCTACTGGCACAACTCCTCTTGGTCTTGTTACTATTTCCCAAGTCTGATTTTTCTTTAAGGCTCTCATTTCTTCCATCATGGCTTGCTTCCAATTCTAATCTCTTAGGGCCTCTTCTACTGAATTAGGAATGACAATTGAATCCAAAGATGATAGGAACCCTTTGTGTTTGTGAGACAGCCGATGGTAGGATAAGAAATTAGTTAAGGGATGTTGGGTATAGCTTCTAACACCCTTCTTAACAACAATAGGCAGATCTAAATCATCATAACTTGGGTTAAGAGGATTAGAGCAGTCTGAAATTGAGAGCTGAGAGTCATTTTCTGCAATAGAAGGTTGTATAAATTCCTTACCTTGACTAGGATCAAATAATGGTGCTTGCTGGGAGTCCAGAGCAGGTTGTCTTCTTCTTTTGAAAACATAGGGAGATCCCTTGAACCGACCTGAAGGCTGTTGGCTGGAACCTGAGGGCTGTTGGCTGGATTGAACAGCATGAGAAGGGGGGGGGGGACCATATGCTCACTGTTGTTATTTTGCTGAGATGAGGGAGAGAGAGGAAGCTGAGATAGAGCTTGAAAGACATCTTCCCCAACCCCAACAGTCTGGTCACCATCTAAACACTCCCCCTGGCGACCAGTTTGATGTGAAGGAAAGAAAGGTTGGGTTTCAACAAATGTAACATCCTTGGAAATGTAAAATTTCTTTGTAGTGGGATGATAACATTTGTATCCTTTTTGGGTAGGAGAATATCCTAGGAAAACACACTTTAAGGCCCTAGGATCAAGTTTGTCTCTGTTTTGTTTGGGAATATAAACAAAAGAAACACACCCAAAGACCTTTAATCGAAGAGGAGAATGTAGATTGAGGTCTGGAAAATAAGTAGAAAGGAGCTGTAATGGAGTTTGATTGTCTAAGGTTTTTGAGGGTACTCGATTTATTAAATAGGCTGTTGTAAGAGTAGCTTCCCCCCAGAAATTTTTAGGCACTTTATGATGATGGAGGAGACTTCGAGCAACATTAAGAAAGTGTCTCATCTTCCGTTTCGCAACTCCATTTTGTTGTGGAGTATAGACACACGAAAATTCATGAATTATCCTTTGTTGAAAGAATTGGTGCAAGTGATTATTAACATAATCCTTTGCATTATCAGTTTGGAATTTCTGAATTGTGCAATTGAATTGAGTGGAGAATAGCTTACAAAAATATGGCAAAATGGTGCTCACTGCAACCTTATCTTTTAATAAGAAAATCCAAGTCATTCGAGTACAATCATCAATGAATGAAATAAACCATCGGCCCCCCAAACAATTTGGTATTTTAGAGGGTCCCCATAGATCGAAATGAACCCAAAAAAAAAAGGTTTAGATGACTTCTTATTGCTAGATGGATAGGACACTCGATGATGCTTGGAAATAGCACATACCTCACACTGAAATTTACTAAGATCTAGGGACTGAAATAAGGAAGGAAACATGGTTTTTAGAAGAGGAAACGGAGGGTGACCAAGTCGGTAATGTTGCAGCCAAACATGAGCAGTAGAATTAGAAGTAAACTGAGAGAATCCAGCAGCCTTAAAGGATTGGTTTTCAATCAAAGGATAGCCTCCCTTTTTCTCCAGATAGTACAGCCCATGCTGTTCCCTAGCTGCACCAATTATCTTCTCGGTCTTCAAGACCTGAAATTCACACACATTAGGAGAGAAATTGGCACAATAGTTTAGATCATCAGTAAGTTTATGAATGGACACAAGATTGGTAGATAAATTGGGCACATGTAGGACCTGTTTAAGGGTAATACTTGGGCTGAGGGTGACTGTCCCTTGACCTTTAATGGAAACCGAAGTTCCATTAGCAATGGTAATCCGTTTGGAGGTAACAATAGGTTCATAAGTGTCAAAAAGTAATGGATTAGGGGTCATGTGATCAGTGGCTCATGAATCTAGGATCCAAATGTCATTCTTATCAGTTTTAAAGGCATTAAGAGATACCAAATGTACATAATTACCTTGCTGGGTGAAAGTGCAGTTTCCATCATTGATGGTCTTAAGAAGAGCCTTAAGTTTGTTAATTTCCTCACCATCAAGTTGTGCAATCTCAGTACCTGGGGCTGATTCTGCCTTACTCATTGTTCCTCCTCGTTCGTTTTCTTTGGATGATATGTAGGCCTGCTTTGGTGCTGTCATATTTTTAAAACTGCCCATCTTTTTCAACACAGCCTCCTTACCATGAAGTTTGAAGCAATAATCTCGAGTATGCCTAGGCTTGTTGCAAAAACTACACCAAAGCCCTTCACGATTCTTGTTTGCCTCTGTTTTTCCCATCTTAAAACGTGTTCCATCCTTCTTTGTGGCAGTCATAGCTGATCCTTCTGTTCCTCCGTCACTGAGCATAACTCCCCTTCGGTTTTCTTCGCTTCTTACCACAGCGAAAACTTCATTCAGGGAGGGTAGCTTCTCCCTATTAAGGATTTGAATCCTTACTTGATCAAACTCAGTATTTAACCCAGCAAGAAATTCATCAATCCTATCTCTTTCAATAATCCGACTAAGAGTGGCTGCATCATCGTTGCATATCATCTTTATCTCCTGATATTGATCTAGCTCTAACCAAAGCCCATTCATCTCGTTAAAATACTCGGTAATTGTTAGAGATGCTTGTCGAGTACTATTAATCTTTGTTTTGATATCAAAGATTACCGATACATCTTGTACCTTGGAATAAGTCTGCCTAATGGTGTCCCAAATAGCCTTAGCCGAATCTAGGAACATATAATTCTTACTAACTTCAGGTTGCATGGCATTCCACAGCCATGACATGATAAGAGAATCCTCAATATCCCAAGCCAGAAAAGCTGGATCAGTGGTCTTCGGGGGTGAGGCAGTGAGGTGTCCTAACTTTCCTCGCCCTTTGAGGAAGGTTCGAACAAACTACGCCCATTGGAGGTAATTTCTACCGTCCAATCTATAGGAAACATGCATTCCAGGCAATTCTCCACTGCTGGTTCCAGAGAAGTTGCCTGCATTTCCAGGTATACCGGTAATCAAATCCGGTTCTGACTCTCCAGTAACAAGACCAGGATTAATATCCGAGATTGCTGACATCCTTGGTGATTAAGGAATCAAGGGAAGACAATAAAGGCCTCGAGATGAACACAAGGGCTGAGAAACACTGACTGGAAGGGAAAAATCGAGTGCAATGAAGGCTTGGCAAAGGTTTAAGAGCAGAATGAAGGCTCTGATACCATGTTAAAAACAACAAAAGAGCAGCGGGAATAAACCTTGGATTGGAAAAGTCGGAAGAAACCGTACTTCCTCAATAAAATATTGAATACTCCACGAGGAGTTTAAATAAACAGGAGATCCTAAAATCTAGGAATTTAAATACAAACAGAACTATTTAAAAATACAACATAGATAAAACTAATCTCCTAATTTTTAGAGGAGTAGATAAGATTCTATCTCCTCCTAGAATTT
Organism: Diospyros kaki; assembly: GCA_036245055.1. Lineage (NCBI taxonomy): Eukaryota > Viridiplantae > Streptophyta > Magnoliopsida > Ericales > Ebenaceae > Diospyros > Diospyros kaki. The sequence goes on from BSEG01000008.1 coordinate 38,088,415, forward strand.
AGGAAAGATGGAGCTTTATCTCAATCATAGATTAAGGTATTATCTTTGAATATTTCAACACCTAGGATGAGAAAAAACTTTTGTAATAGTTTTAGGATTAGACACGAAAGACAAAAAAGATACACAAGTAGTATATCTAGGTGATAAAGAATGATAACTCACAAAATTAGAAATGAGATGTTGAGTAGTACAACAAGAAGTACCAATCTGAAGAGCGATAAGCAAGTCAATATTGCTAAGTGAGGGGGACTGATTAGAGGGGGGAAGTTTAAGTAGCATAGAGGAGAAGACATCTATTACTGTCTTAGCTAGCGTGTCAACATGTGGAGGACGTCGATGATAGGTTTGAAAGGTTGGGTCAATCTTGTCAAGAGGAAGATGGAGATGGAGATGGATATGGAGGAGATAGAACATGAAGAAAGGGGATAAGCAAGGGTAAGCTATTTGACATGGACTTGGACAACTTAGACGACCTTGAAAAATAAGGGGATCACTAAAAATGGTAACATCAGTATAGACAAAATATCTAGCTGACTCTAGTGATACCCTTTTTGAGGATGGGAATGAATAACCTTGGAAAACACATTTTATAGACAGAGTAGACAACTTACTTTGAGTGGGAGCAAGTTGAAAAACAAAACATGCACATCCAAATAAAGGAGGAAGGAGAGAATATAAATCATCCTTGGGGAAAATAAGAGAGTGAGGAACCTGGTTGTTAAGCACAAACAAAGGCATACGATTAATTAAATAACAAGTTGTTGAAACCACATCATCCCAATATTGTGTAGGAACAAACACACAATCTCGATTAAATGGTGGTTATTCCTTTAAGTTACCCCATTTTGTTGTGGGGTGCCAAGTTAGAAGACTAGTGAAGCGTCACATGTAAGGCTTAAATGGATCAGACAATATTCTACTACACTATCACTCTTTAGAACACATATGTGCACATTAAATTGAGTATGAATTTCAGCACAAAAGGTGGTGAAAATAGGGAAAAAAAAATTGTTTCTTCTTTAAATATAACCACATTGTTCTTGAAAAATCATTAATAAAAGTTACAAAATAATGAAATTCAAATTTTGAATACAGGACTACATGAGAGTGGTAACTAGAAAAGGGAAACTAACACTCTTATTGACTTGACTTGGGAATGAACTATGACTATGTATCCCAAGTTAACACAACTCACAATCTAAGGTTATAAGACTTGATAGATTGGGAAGCATTTTCTTCCGACCAAACAGAGATGGATGCCTTAATCGACAATGGAATTGTAAAGGTAAAGCAATAATAGTGCAAGCCACATATTGAGTAGATTGAGATAGATAATTTAATTTCCAAGATTCATGCTGTTGAAGCATTTGTACTAGATTAGAGTTTGTAAATATAAGTAGCATTGTTTATGTAATATGCTGGCTGTATTCTTTTGTCTTTTAGAAGGTTTTCTTTTATTCCATTTTTAGGGCTGACCGAGGCGGTTTGTAACTGCCTTTTGGGCAGTTCGGTCAGGTAGAAGTCTCCCACCTATTTCTTATAAATAGGGGCCGTGAGGATGACTTCTAGCGCGAGGCTTTCTTTGTGAGTTAGCAGTCTATCTTGGGTAGAGATTAAGCACATAAGAAGAGGGTATTTTTTCTTGTATCAACTCAATATAGTTTTCAGGTTATATGGGCTAGGTGTGAGTTGAGTGTTGAGTGCATTGTAATCTTGTACAATCTTTCAAGATAGTGGAGGCAAAAGCCAAGCTGGATGTAGGCCTTTTCTTAGAGGCCGAACCAGGGTAACTTCTTGTGTTTGAGTGATTCTTGATTGGTTCTTGATATTGGTTCTTAATTGCTGTTTTGAGTATATTCAAGAGAGATCTAGTTAGAGAATTGTGTGATCCTATAAAGGGTGAGGTCTCGGCTAACAATTTGGTATCAGAGCTTATATGGCTTAAGGGGTTAGTCAGTGAACTCTTAGGTGTAGATGTGAAAGCAGCCCTATTATGTGATAGTCAAAGTGCCATACACCTATCTAAAAATCAGGCACACCATGAAAGGACAAAACACATAGATGTTAGATTTCATTTTATAAGAGAAATGATTGAAAATAAATGTGTTTTCTTATCTAAAGTGGCAGGTGAAATCAATGCAGCAGATATGTTTACAAAACCAGTCCCAACAGCCAAGCTTCATCATTGTTTGAAGATTATTCAGCTGGGGAAATCTAGCAACTGAAGTCTTGAAGAGTTGTGAGAAGCCTAATCAAGTCAAATGGGTGGAGAATTTGTTGAAGCATTTGTACTAGATTAGAGTTTGTAAATATAAGTAGCATTGTTTATGTAATATGCTGGCTGTATTCTTTTGTCTTTTAGAAGGTTTTCTTTTATTCCATTTTTAGGGCTGACCGAGGCGGTTTGTAACTGCCTTTTGGACAGCTCGGTCAGGTAGAAGTCTCCCACCTATTTCTTATAAATAGGGGCCGTGAGGATGACTTCTAGCGCGAGGCTTTCTTTGTGAGTTAGCAGTCTATCTTGGGTAGAGATTAAGCACATAAGAAGAGGGTATTTCTTCTTGTATCAACTCAATATAGTTTTCAGGTTATATGGGCTAGGTGTGAGTTGAGTGTTGAGTGCATTGTAATCTTGTACAATCTTTCAAGATAGTGGAGGCGAAAGCCAAGCTGGATGTAGGCCTTTTCTTAGAGGCCGAACCAGGGTAACTTCTTGTGTTTGAGTGATTCTTGATTGGTTCTTGATATTGGTTCTTAATTGCTGTTTTGAGTATATTCAAGAGAGATCTAGTTAGAGAATTGTGTGATCCTATAAAAAGTGAGGTCTCGGCTAACACATGCCTCGCACCAATTTTCTGTCCAATCCTCCAGTCTTGAACTAAAATAGAATTGGACAAAAAAGTTATGGAACAATAAAGATCACGAATGAGTCGACTGACATAAATTAAATTATAGGCACACTGTGGAAAGTGTAAAATAGATAACAAAGGTAAAGTAGGAGGGGTTTTGCACTCCTGATACCTTTGAATGAGGCTTTAGAACCATCAACTAGTGTAACAGCGGGTTGAAACCCTGAACTTTGGATATGATTTGTGAGATAATAAAGAATTATTACCAGACATGTGGTCAGGTGCATTATGTAAGACATTTAGTGGGATGTCTATACCATTGTGAGCAAGTGATGCTATAGGTGAAATGACTTGTGTTGCTCGGAATTGGAGAGACTGAGCATATTCTCCTTTTAGATGATCGCTGAAGAAGATACGCTAGGGGTTTTAGCATTCTGAGTCTCTGAATCATCAACTGCAACTAGTGGAAGAAGAAGCTCTAAGTAATCTGGCAAATACCTCTGTCAAGGGTGGAAGATGAACACTTCCTAGAATTTTTGTCTTGATTGGCTCAAGTTTAGACTGAATTCCATGAAGACACAGAATATTAAACATTTCATCCCTATGCTCTTGTTGTTTTGTCACATCCGTATAAGAAGGCATAAGTTCATTGAACTCAATAATTGAAGCCTGTAGTTTACCTAGATAGGTAGTCAAGTCCAACTCATTCTGTCTTGGATAGAATAATGCACCAATGATATCATAGATATGAGTGATGTTATTGGTATATAGATCACGTGTAAGGTTCCACAAGCCACTACATTCACAGAGAGGTTGAATAATAGGAATCAAACTGGGTTCAATGGTATGCCACAACAAGCATAATGGCTGTAACCAAGAAACAGTCTCCATTAAGTGACTCTCAAGTCTTTGAACAAGAAACTAGATTTCCATGGCGGAAGACCAAGCAGAATATTTTTTTTTCCCATTCAGTTTCTCATTCATGATAATCATGCTGGAAAAATGAGGGCTGGTGATTGTTTTTGATGAGGCTGTGACTGTTATTGATGAAGCCAGATCCAAGGTGTTGTTGGTTGTGGATGACATTGCTAGGATTTTGAACTAAAGGTTGCTCTAACCAGATGAAAGAGAAGAGTGCACAGATCTGACGATGAGAATAACAACAAACCAGAAACTCGAACAAGGAAGAACTAGAACAACAAAACTAGTCCTGTGAGAGATCTGAGTCTGAGTAAGAAACCTGCTCAAAAAACGAGTGCGAGATTGGGAGAACGCAACCAGATTGCATGCACGCAAGAGAGTTGCACGCAATCAGACCTGAAGGTTCCACCCGTGCACACTGGAAAGTTGCTGGATCTGGAGGATATGAATGAGAGTTGCAACCTGATCTCAAGCAAGAGTCGCCAAATTTGGAGGAGACTAATGTGATATGAGGGAGAACTCGATATATTGGCAGAACTAGGTGGAAGTGTGGCTGGTGAGAGAACCATGGCCAGTGACTGGAGGTGCAACAGACACGTCTATTTATGGTGATTAGGGTTTTTGGGTTAACTTTGGCAGCTGATTAAAAATAGGGTTAGGTTTTGTATTGGCTCTGATGCCATGTACAAGAAAAATACTATTTTGTTATTCTATTTCTGATGAGCGCACACACATATATACAAGAGTTACAGCCATACCCTCACTGTTGTGTACGTCAACAATGAGAATAATCACATGCAGATATTTAATCATGGGGTTGCCAATGAGATTCCAGGACAGGATTCGGGCCTACTCTTGACACTACAAATTGACCTCCATCTCATTTAAAGCTTAAGTTCTTAGAGAGGTAATTTAATTATATATTTTATATTCCCAAAATTACCAATGTGTCTCTCAACTTATTTACTCATTTTCAAATAAAAGGGTTACCCTTTTTCTTTTCCTGAGAATCTGCTATAGACAAAATGATGGTATTCTGTTTATGTTTACAGCTTTTGGGGTTCCTGTATCTGTTAAAGAAATAATGCCTTTCCTTTTCTCCTTAATTTTCATCTTTTTGTTTTAACAGGCTGGTCCTCATCCTTGGGCTATCGAGACCTTTGCCCAGGTGGCTAAGTATCCATCTGCCCAAATCATTGCTCAGGTTTGTGAAGTGTTAGTTTTTATGAGATTATATATTGTAATAGAAATTTCAGTTATTCTTTTCCCGTTTTCTTTTCCTACTGGATGTCTCTTGCAGTTCGAGACCAGACTTATGTTCCAAATGAATTCTAGTGCTGCAGGATCTTTTCTCTTCTGGAGCTATAAAATCTGCAACTGATTTTCAAGTGTACAAGGAGGTTGCAGGTCTTTCGGGCCTTGACTTTGCATACTCTGATAGTACTGCTGTATATCACACAAAGGTTAATCTGTCAATTCCCTTGGATTTTGAATTGCATTGGATTGGATTCTTATAGTATTGGAGCAGTTGTTGTTCTAAAGAGGCTCTACTTTTCTCAAACCACAAATAGGTTTTGCTGAGTTAGAAATGACAAATCTGCAGTGGGTCCACAAAATTGATCTGAAGTAATGTCATTCACCAAAAGTCTGTGTTAAGGGATCAAGTCCAAGGGCAATTAATGAGAGCAGTAGCTATTTCCTTGCAAGAAGGAGATGCCTTGTTAATTCTTCTCCCCTTCCTACCTACGGTGAAACTTAGGGCTTGTTAGAGAGAATCCACGATCTCTTGCACCATGTGCTGGACAATAATTCTTATTGCTTACCAAACTTTAACAAACTAGAGGGTATTAATAATAACCCTGATACAATGATTTAGGAAATAAACCCAATGAGGAGACTAAACTAAATAGGAAGCTAACTATTCCTTTTTAGTTTTAGGAAATAACCAAATAACAGCAAATCAACTAGATAAGGAAACGAGTCCTTTAAGGAAACTAGTCCTTAGTTTTAGGACGCCTTTGGCACACATGGATTTGCTGCTTTGCTTGCTTGGCTGCTGTAAGGCTCATAACATCACTCCCTGCTTTAGAAATGTGCTTGTCCTCAAACACCAAAGAGGGAAAATTGCACCACAAAATATCCTCACGTTCCCATGAAGCCTTGGCTGTATACAATCCCACCCAATGCACCAAATACTCTTTGCAACCTAAATGAAGACAGGAATCGATAACAGCTTGGGGACGAAATTGAGGGTCATCAGCCTGTAACAGCCTATTCCACAAGGACTGAAGAATAGAATCCTGCTGCCTTAAAGCATGATCAACAACTTCCAATCTAGCTGTACTAGAATTATAGGAAAGTAATCTGGGAAGAGCACGCCCATAGACCACCTCTCCGTTATCCCACTCTAGAAGCTCGACTGCCTTACAGGTCACTGTCGTTAAGAGTGGATCTTTTTTTTCCCTGTAACCTCACCTCTTTCCCTCTCAGTTGGAACGTCATCGTCATTTCCTTGAAATCTATTTTATGGGTCTGAATGTACTCAACCAATCGAACCCTAGAACTACATCAAACCCATCTAATGGTAGCACGTACAGATCAACCTCAAAGTGCAGTTGTCCTATGGTAAAGACCACCCCCCACACAACCCTGTGCTGTGCACCTGTTTGCCATTGGCCACAATAATCAAAAAACCTTGTTTGCACTCCAAATATTTTGACAAATCCACGGCTAATGAAGGACTTACAAAGCTATGGGTGCTCCCTGAATCGATGAGTATCCACACCGGAATTCCCTGCACCACAGCCCAAACCTGCATGGTTTGAGTGTTTGCCACTCCCATGATTGCATATAACTGTATAAGGATATAGTTGGTATGTCTTGTAATTCTTGCCCTCCATCTTCCTCTATTTCTTCTTTGACTATGAGGTCTAAACAAAACAAATGCTTGCAGCTGTGATTAGGAGTAAACAATTCATCACAGTTAAAAGCACAACCCTTTAGCCCAGCGTTCGGCCATTTCTACACGTGTCAAGACTTTTTAATGTTGGAAAGCTTGGTTTGTCCATCACCATGGAGTTAGGGGGCAGTGTGGTTGGAGGCTTCCCAAACTGCTGTCGAGATTCATGATATATGTGTTCATAAATCCGAGCCAGACGCATAGCTACAGCCAAGCTTTGAGGGTTTGGACTGCTACGTCAGTCTGAATAGGATTTTGTAACCCACTGATATACAGCTCCACTTCCTGTGACTTTGTCATCTTCTCAGACATTGCAAGTAGCTGCTCGAACCCCCTTTGATAATCTGCAACTGCACCTGTCTGCCTCAACCTGGCGAGTTCACCAAATCTTCCTCCCTGAATGGGTGGGCCAATCGTGTTTGACATTCTTCCTTGAATTCTGCCCATGTGAGCGTTGGATTGTCCTCTTCAACCTTCATAAACCAAACTTGTGCATCCTCTATCAAGTGGAAAGATGCCAATCCCACCTTGTCCTCCTCTGGTGTTCACTGATGTCAAAAAAAATGCTTGCAATGATTCAGCAGGACAGTGGGTCCTCTATACCAGCAAAAGAGGGGAACTCCAGCTTAGAATATTGAGGAATAAATCCTCCTCTGCTGCCTGCAGGCCTGAGAGTCTCATGGTGTGACTATCTGGCGCTGTGGCTCTCTCCTCCCGAAGCTGCCGACTCTGTCTTCATTGATTCAACATTGCATACTAAGTGTTGAATCTGTGCCAACATCCTCTCCCCCTCAGCAACCTCTACTGCATGGTTGTCTTCATACTTCTTCATGAAAGACTCAAGGAGTTGACAGAACCCATTGTCACCCATGGTTCGTTCTCATACCAATTTGTTAAGGGATTGAGTCCAAGGGTGATTAACGAGGGCAGTAGCTATTTCCTTGCTAGAAGGAGATGCCTTGTTAGTTCTTCTCCCCTTCCTACCTATGGTGAAACTTAGGGCTTGTTAGAGAGAACCCCTCGATCTGTTGCACCAAGTGCTGTAAAATAATTCTTATTGCTTACCAAACTTTAACAAACTAGAGGGTATTTATAATAATCCTGACACAATGATTTAGGAAATAACCAAATAACAGCAAATCAACTGGATAAGGAAAAGAGTTCTTAAAGGAAACTAGTCCTCCTTAGTTTTAGGACACCTTTGGTACTCATGGATCGGCTGCTTTGCTGGCTTGGCTGCTGTAAGGCTCATAACAGTCTGCTGTGTTGAACCTCATAATTTGACATGAGAAAGGAGTGTTCTATTTATTTCATCCTATAAGTGAGGTGCATTTTGCAAAAGTAGTCAAATTTTTTTGTTAATGGTACAAGCATACAGATAAGGTTTAACATCTTTCTGGAGAATCAGAATGCAGATAGTTTCCTGGCAAAGTGCCTGTGCTTTAGGTGGTAATTTGTTCATAGATTTGCATGAGTCAGATAGGTTTATGTGAATATTCTTACCCTGGACAAATTATCTGGCCTTATTTGTCTACTTGGGCTCATGCCATAGTGTTGTCCCAGCACATGTGAACTTTTTCTCTTCTGGGTAGATGATGTGTGTTCCACCCTTATGTCGGAGAGGCAAATGTATATATCAAGCGCTTTGCCAGAAGGGCAGATGAACTGATTTAACACAGCAGTAAATATTAGAGTTGTGATTAATTATGTTGCTTTTTTTTATTTTGGGTTTATTTGAGTTATAAAGCAATCTAACCACTGCTCTCTAAAGAACATAAACACAAAAATAGAACCCCCTTCACACCCCCCACCCCGCAGGGAAAAAAAAAAACTAAAACAAAAAAACTAAGAATCCTCTTTGCTCTACCTGGAGAATTGTATATTGACTATAAGCTATTAGTAAATCTAGACAAAATTAATACTTCTAATTTGATTTATTGAGAATATTTGAAATACTTTCTATATGCAGAATGACAAGTTAAAGCTTTTGAAACCGGGTTCACTTCAGCATCTTGGAGAAAATATGCTTGCATTCCTGCGTCAGGCTGCTGCTTCCCCTCATATTCCTAATGCCAAGGCAATGGAAGCAGATGACAAGTCTGACTATGATACTGCTATATATTTTGACATTTTGGTACCTTTATAAACCTGAACTCAGTTAACATTCTTGCCATTCTTGATTACCTTCTATTTTCTTATTATCCAATCTGTTTGTTCTCCTGTTGGATTTTACTGCAATGACATCAAATTTCTATTGATTTCAATCTTTGACACTTGTGCAATGACAATTTCAGGGGTCATACATGATTGTGTACCGTCAAGGGTTTGCCACTATGCTTTATAACTCAGTGATAATGCAGTCTCTTCTGATATGGATTGCATCGTTGCTAATGGGTGGTTATTCAGCTGCAATATCATTGGCCTTATCATGTTTGAGCATTATCCTGATGTGGCTATGTTCATTAAGTTTCTGTCTTCTTGTTGCCTTCATTTTACCAGTCATGTCTTCTTCACCAGTGCCTTTTGTTTCAAGTCCATGGTTGGTAGTTGGTCTATTTGTTGCTCCTGCTCTCATTGGGGCATTGGCTGGACAATATATGGGTTACCTCATCCTCCAGACATATTTGTTGGCTGTATCTTCAGGGAGAAGGGTGAACCTGTCTACTTTTGTTCAATCTGATTTGGCCAAGTTGGATGCTGAAAGATGGCTGTTCAAAGGTGGTTTGGTGCAGTGGCTTGCTCTGCTGATCTTGGGAAATTATTATAAGATTGGATCTTCCTATTTAGCTCTTGTTTGGCTAGTCTCACCTGCATTAGCATGTAAGTTGAACTTCACAAGCACTATAGCTTGGTGGGGAAAATGTGAACATGGTTTCCTGGATAGTACATACTATGATTTCTTAGGACAGTATGCAACCATGTTTCAGATAAAAGAGTTGAAATTTAAGAAAGTGGTTGTACGATAAGGTGTATGGTATGTTAATTGTGGGCATGTCCAACAATATTTATTAGACTGAATAAACATCTGTTGTAAATCTGGATCTTTCTCCCCGCAAAGTGGGATTCCTTATTCCTATATGGCTTTCAACTAATTCTATGTTATGGAATATCTAGATGGCTTGCTTGAAGCAACCTTATCCCCAGTGCGGTTACCGAAGCCAATCAAGATTGCCACATTGCTGATAGGCCTATTCCTGCCCTTATTGATTTCTTCTGGCATGTTTATTAGGCTGGCAGGCACAATAATTGGCATTGCAGTTAGATTTGACAGGTAATACTGTTAAGTTCATGAGATCTGGAATGACTCCTATAGAAGTTGAATGCCTGCTTCTGCTTTGAGCCATCTTATGAATTTTTTGTTTAAGTTCTTATTAGCGATGCTCTTAATATAATAGTAAAGTGTAGCTGCACTTAGATGTGTTTTAACATGGAATTAGGTACAAAAGAAAATGTTTTGTGAGAACTATCATTTAACTTTAATTGAATTCATGATTTTATGTTGGTACATAGTTCCTATCATTTTGTATGAAGAGCGACAATTCTTAGGTTCCAAATCTTGAGATAAATGAGTTAAGAATCTTCTGATGCCAAGCTTGATATGGCATCCATGCTGTTGAGTGCAAAATATAGTTTCAGGTGTCAAGATTAAATTACCATTGCAACTTTATAATTTGACCTTTGTTTTATTCTTAGTCCTCTTACTCTTTGTGAAGTGTAAGCTGAACTGCAGGAGCCACTATTGGGTTGAAAAGAGTACCTTTGTTTTATTCTTAATCCTCTTACTCTTTGTGAAGTGTAAGCCGAACTGCAGGAGCCACTATTGGGTTGAAAAGAGTACTATACCCCTAGAACACCATTTTTCTGTCATTTTCTGTAATGGAACCAGAAAAGAGTGTTAACCTAGGAATGAAAGTGGAATCAGAGGACCTTATGTCCTTAAATTGAACAGAGGGACCAAATATGACAATCACAGAATTTGCTGCTGTAACTAACCCCAAATGTTAATCGTGATATGATGCCCATGATTTTAAATGCAGGAGAGCTTGTGAAGTCATAGTTCTACTCATAACAGCAACAAGGTTTTGTTTCACCTGCTTGTTAAACAGTACTTGCTAGAAATTGGAAAAATCACAAGAACTTTGATTAGGCAGTTGCATTGCCTTGTTGCAAATACTAGGTACACTACCAGATGTGGGAAAAGGAATTTATATGTATTACTTGGACTTTCTATTGGGAAGAAATATGTTTGCTTTGTCTAATCAATCATGAAGTTGTTTGCTAACTGTATATCTAGTACACCACATTCAAAATAATTGGAATGTAAAGTGAGAAGTCCTACTGCTGAGGATTAGTTTGCTAGTTGGTAGAGTAGCTAAAAAGCTGGTCTTTTATATTTTGTTAAGTTTTATAATCTTTTTCTAGTTCGAACAATTGGACTAATTTGAGTATAAATGTTAGCATTCTGAAAATTTGTGCCACATGGTAAATGATTTTGTTACGTGAATTTTGTTGAAGTAGATAAATTGAAACAAATGTCCTTGTCCGTATTTAGTAATTAAATAAATAACTAAGCAAACCAATTGATGTAAATTTATGATTTTACGAGGGATTACATGTACTCAAAGTTGTATTGTATGAGATGAGGTTTTGTTAGTTTCTTGACCCTTTTACTTTCCCTCATAAACTATCCGAGTCATTCATAAATAAGGGCATCCCCAGTACATGAGAATCCTTGCTCTTGAGGGTTGGGGAGGAATGCTTTTCTACACAGTCACGTTTGTTTTGCAAAGAGGCTGTCAAATTCGTAACTTTTCAGTCACAGAGGAGCAACCTTACTATTGCTACCAAGGCATTCATAAAACTTAAATAAAATTAGATATATCAGGCATGAGTGTCAAGGAAATGACAAAGATACTCATGCATCTGAGACTTGAAAATTTTCATTTCAAAGTTAAGTCCTTTGTGCCATGTATATCATATCTCACATGTATTCTAAGGTACCATTTTTGTCCATAAACATGTCGTAGTTTCTTGACGATGCATATAGAAGCAAACCCCATACATGGAGACTTTTTGCGGTCTTTTCCTGCCTTGTGATCACAATATTGCAGTCCTGATATCCATTTTATGTCATAGTTGTGAGCCTTGGTAGAAATAGTAAGGCTGCTTTTCTTTGTGACTGGGGGTTATGGGTTTGAGCTGTGGAAATGACTTCATTGCAAAAAAGCAAGGGAGGGCTGCATACAAGTACAACCCTCACAAATCAAGGAGTGTTGTGCACTGGGGACACTCTTATTAACTATGTAGATTATACCATATGCTTATGGATAACAGCTGAATAGCTTTCACATTTAATTTAATGACATTTTACTTTTTATTGTTATCCTAACCTTGTCTTCTCTCTCTGTGCAGGAGCCCGGGTAGCACCCCTGAGTGGCTTGGGAATGTCATACTCGCTGTATATACTGCTGTCATCATATGTCTTACTTTGGTCTATATCCTTTCATGCATTCACTATTCAGGTCTCCATCTATCTTATGTTCTCTTTTTACCAGATATGGTGCTTTTAATAATGATTGGTTATGCTACTACATTGGGCTGCTAATAGTTAAATGTTAAGCAGATGCATCTACTCTTGTCTCTGTGCGTGCGTGCATGTGATGGAGAGAGAGAGAGGTCCATCTGCCTTGAACAGGCTAACAGGCTGGATCCCGAATCCAGATTGCTGTTAATCCAACAGGATGACCCTGATTAGGTCTTTCTGCCTTGAACAGGCTGGTTCCAGAATCCAGATTGCTGTTAATCCAACAGGATGATGACCCTGATCCACTAAACATAAGATAACGTCATTTATTACTAGCATCTAAGCTTGTGTTACCTAATAGTTGTTTGAACTACTGCTATTAATAGGGTTCGGTACAACCAGAATTTGTAAGGTTTTGGATCCAAACTGAGTGGTCCCACATGCACGAGTTTGGAAATTGTCCCATTATGAGGGTCCTGGTGGATGAATGGTCAAACTCTTGGTCATTGCGTAGATCAAGCTAAACTGCCTTACAAGGCATCAACTTTGAGAAACATGTTACATTTCTAGCCACTGAGAACCTCTGAAGTACAATTCATGCATAAGGGAATCATAAACATTACATGAAATGATGAATACTTGACAACTAATCAGGGTTATTTCTGCTCATATTATTTTTAAAATGATAAAATTCAAATTACAGTTATACCCATATTTTCTGTTCCCAAGTGATAGTCTCTTTAATTCCCTGTTAAGCTACAACATATTCTCTTTATAAATAAAGATCACTCTAGCTCTTTACAAAGCTTTAGTAAACAAATTTGGACTTCCATGAGCTGCTTTGATTATATTGTGTATGAATAAAGTAACAATCAATCTCAACTTGTTCAGTCCTACTGTGGAGTGCAGTTTTAACCATATCAACTCATGTGTGATGCACCATATCTCTATGCTTGAATCAAGACTAGACTAAGCTAATGTTGTTTATGTCTTACTCTTACAAGATACCAAGTTGCCTCCAATTATTACATAATACACAGTAGCATACTCTGTCTTCTGGTGAACTTGCCTAATCTTGCATTTGGGTAAGCAAGCTAGTTTATGACCATGATCTTGATAAGTAAATCACCTCTAAGCACACCCAGTGTTTAAAGCATGCTTGGGGATTTTTTTGTGTGAAGCTCAGTAACTTTTGTTGAGTGCAATTAAATTGCGCTTCAAAAATACCCTTGGGTTTTTTTATTTTTTTATTATCAAACAATATGAATGGTTAGATTTATTTAAAGTTTTGCAATAGTGTGGCTGCTTCTATGGAATCCTTACCCAAAAAAAACTATTATCAGATCTTAGAAAGATCTAAATAAAATCATATATACATTTGTTTGAAAAAAAGGAAGACTCAACTCTATTTATCAAGCAAAAGATATTGAAGGAAACATGTAATTAGGTGTAAATTAAGGTTGCTAATTTATTCCTAATTGCTGTAAATTAGGACATGATGATTGATTCCTGATTGTTATAAATTAAGGATTGATGATTGATTGTAAATTAGGGATTGATTGATTGGTGATTGTTGTAAATTAGGGTTTAATTAATCGGGGATTGTTGTAAATTAAGGATGATTTTCTTTTTTCCTGATTCTTTTATCGAAATTACACTAAAATTCCAAATCTTCTGAAAATTCCACTTATTGCCCAATATAGATTATGCTTAAAACCTTACGAAATTCTTGGGTGTTACAACAATTCTCCACCTTGGATGAGATACATATTTAGGAACAAAATTAGAAATAAAGATAGAAGATAGAAGTAGTGAAAGAGTAACGTAAGAAGGACAATGAATTGTAGGATGTGAAATTAGAGATTGGATAGGAAGTAGCTGAACATTTACCTTTCCAAATTGTTAAAGTTTGCATGAAGTTAGTCATACAGCATGTAACATCTACAAGAAGGGAGTTCAAGCAAGAGGAAGATCGGAAACACAAGTTAGTTCTTTTAACGGTAACTACCTGTAACTACCAGAACTCTGTCATTGTAATAACCGCCTCTATCTTTTATAAATAGATGGCTGGTTTGAGTTATTTCTACACAATTAGAAATCGTGTACGAGTGAGAGGAAAGCCTAGAGAAATTAGACTTTGTAATCTCTGAGAGATAACTCATTCAAGAGCTGTGAGTGTGTACCAATTGAATGGAAGATAGTGGAATCGTGCTCTCTGGCCTTTCAGTTTGGACGTAGGGTCATCAAGCAATTGGTGATCCGAACCAGGATAAGTCTTGGCCTCGTGTGTTCTGTTCTTCTATTTCTATTCCTATATTGTTCATATTCTATGTTTGTGGTGAGTACTTGAGATTGTGGATCATGTGGGACGCTCTATTGTTCAACACAAACAATAGTAGGAATTTCTCACTCCTGGATAACCGGATTTGATGTTTCTAGTACACATGGAGCAGTGGAAGTTGGATGTTGTACTCGATGCTTATGACACACTTATAGATTAGGCCAAGCTAGAGGATCTAATGGATATACAAAATTAAGTTGTAGAAGAAACAACTAGAAGAGTTGAAGGTAGGAATGTGTTGAGAATCCCACATCGTCTCTACAAGGGAGACCTGGGCTATATATAAGGAGGAGGATCCCTCCACCTGTTAAGCTGGCTTTTCAAGTTGGAGTTCTACCTCTAACTTGTCACATGGTATCAGAGCTAACCCTTGGCTGTCGTGGTCATGGACCAGTACCCTGCCCGATCACCTGGGCATGTATCAGTTATTGGAGAAGCTTTGGCGTGAGGGGGGAGTGTTGAGAATCTCACATCGCCTCCACAAGGGAGACCTGGGCTATATATAAGAAGGAGGATCCCTCCACCTATCAAGCTAGCTTTTCAGGTTGGAGTTCTACCTCTAACTTCTCACATGGTATCAGAGCTAACCCTTGGTTGTCGTGGTCATGGACCAGTACCCTGCCCGATCACCTAGGCATGTATCAATTACTGGAGAAGTTTCGGCGTGGGGGGGAGTGTTGAGAATCCCACATCGCCTCCACAAGGGAGACCTGGGCTATATATAAGGAGGAGGATCCCTCCACCTGTTAAGCTGGCTTTTCAGGTTGGAGTTCTACCTCTAACTTCTTACAGAATGGATTGGGGGTTCTAACAGGTACAGGAGAGCACATATTTAAGGATAACATAGAAATAAGGTTTAGTAAAATATGACATGCATTCAAGAAATGTAACATGTGCACAAGTTAAGAATTTATGGAAAGTGAAAGTGTGGAGATAGGAATGGATTGGGGGATCTAACAGGCAAGGAAAGTATGCTCAAGGTTAGTAGAGAAACAAGGTTATTTAAAATATGATCTAAATTCAAACAATGTTGACGTCTGACAAGTTCAAGAATTTGTGGAAAGTGGATTGTTACATTGGTATCCTTTCATAATTGAAAGTACAACAACAATAATCACAATGCCTTAATCTCACTAGTTTGGATTGGCTAAACAACAATCATTTTGTGATTGAAAGTAACGCAAGAAAATACATTTATGAGCTCAAAGATTCAACTTGTCAATCCCACTGGACAATAGATGAGAAAGGAGTTACATCAAATAATACAAGGAAGAGAAAATAAGGAAACATGGAGAAAAAGTTCAGAATTAGGTGATTTATGCTTAACCCTAACGAGTGCATCCAATTGATGAGATAATATGCTATAAGATGGCATCTCTCCATAATAGCACTAGGTATCTTCATACTTCATGCAAAAGAGTAAACAAGGAGGCTATTTCATATTCTTTGTTATTTTTTTCAGCAGCTCTTTTTTGTTGTGAGGTTGAGATCAAGAAAATTGATAAATTATGTGATCAGTAATAAAATTGTAATCTACATAGAAAAGGCATGGAAAATAGAAAACAATTTAAAAGATCATTAACAAATGTAACAAAAACTTTTTAATCACAACTTTAAGATTGTGAGAAAATAATTAGGAGAGAAAAAACCTAAGAGACTGGCCTCTCTTAACTTGTTATTTACAATAAGTATAATGAGTCTTAAACCTATGAGCTTAATCTAATTATAGATAAAACACACATATAATAATTATAATATATACTAATAATTGTAATACTCCCCCTCAAGCTGGAGCATAGATATCATATGCACTAAGCTTGTTACAAATATATTCCACTCGAGCACTTTTTAGAAACTTGGTGAAGACATCTGCAAGTTATCATTGGAGTTAACAAACTCTGTAACAATAACACCTTCAACTGGCTTTTCTCTAACAAAGTGATAGTTGATTTCAATATGCTTAGTCCGCTCATGGAACACTGGATTGGAAGCAATGTACGGCAGCCTAATTATCACAAATAAGCTTCATAGGAGACACTTCACAAAACTTGAGTTCCTGCAAGAGTTGTTTAAGCCAGATGAGCTCACAAGTTGCATTAGCCAAAGTTCAATACTCTGCCTCTGCACTAGATCTAGCTACTATATTCTGTTTCTTACTTTTCCAAGAAACCAGATTTCCTCTCACAAGAACACAATACCCAGAAGTTGACCGACGATCAGAAGGAGATCCTGTCCAATCTGCATCTGTATAACAACAAATATCTGTGTCCCTTATCCTCATAGAGTAGCCCTTTACCTAGCGCTCTTTTGATATATCTCAGAATTCAGATAACAGCATCCCAATGAGAATTACATGGAGAACTGAGGAACTGGCTAACTATACTCACAGCAAAATCAATGTCAGGATGAATGACTGTGAGATAGTTCAACTTGCCTACCAGTCTCCTATACCTTCCAGGATCTGAATAAAGCTCCCCCTGTCCCGACAAGAGTTAGACATTCGGATCCATTGGGGTGTCAACTGGTTTGCAATTCACCATACCAGTTTCTTCTAAGATATCAAGTGCATACTTCCTCTGAGAAATTGAGATACCATCTCCTGATTAAGCAACTTCGATACCGAAGAAATATCGATGTCGGCCTAGGTCTTTGGTCTGAAAGTGCTGATGTAGATGTTCCTTCAGTTTTTGTACCTGATCACTCCCTGTGATAACAATGTCATCTACATAAACAACAAGGTAAATACATCTACATAAACAACAAGGTAGATACATAAGGAAGAAGAATGGTGACAGAAAACCGAATGATCAGTCTCATTTTGAGTGAGACCAGAGGCTTGAACCATAGCGCTGAACCTGGCAAACCACGCCCGTGGAGATTGTTTCAAATCATAGAGAGATTTCTTGAGTTTGCAGACTACATTGGACTCCCCCTGAGGAACAAAATCAGGTGGTTGCTCCATATATACCTCTTATTGCAAATCACCATGAAGAAAGACATTTTTAATATCAAATTGATAGAGTGGCCAATGACGCGTAGCAACCAGAGAGAGAGAGAGGCAAACAGAGGCCATTTTCGCAACAGGAGAGAAAGTACTACTGTAATCTACCCCATAGATCTGTGTAAAGCCTTTGACAATCAAGCGGGTCTTAAGACGTTCCACCTAGCTATTAGGACCCACTTTGGGAGTGAATACCCAACGACAACCAACGAGAGTATTTTCTAGTGGTAAAGACACCAAATCTTAAGTACCATTTGAATGTAAGGCATCAATCTCATCTAACATAGGCTGGTGCCAACCAGGATGGGATAGAGCTTCACTTGTGATTTTAGGAATAGAACCAACGGGAGTCTTTTCTAGTGGTAAAGACACCAAATCCCAATACCCAGAGTTTTGACCCATTTGCTTCATTACTGTTTCATTATGAGGTGATTGCTTGCTGTGTCTGCTTGAGAACTACTTCTTATCCCATTGTGGTATCCTTTTATTTTCCTACAGTTCTTATTATGAATATTTATACATTCTTGGTTATTCATAAATGCAATTTCACTCACCTATATGTTTTTTTTTTCCTAGGTGCGAAAAAATTAATCTTCTTTGCCATGTGTGCTCTGTTTGGTCTCTCCTTTGCTGCGGTATTTTTTGGTATTGTGCCACCATTTACTGAAGATACTGCAAGGGCTGTAAATGTAAGTCCTAGTATAAGAACTGTATATACTGAGAGCTTCCAGTCCTGGGAAAGAATGTGATTGTAATTTATGTGTCCTATTACCATTGTCTAGTAAAGTTGACTGGTTGTTTTCTGATTTTCTCGATAAGAAGATTAGTGTAGTTTGGAAGAAGGAACCCTAATAATGTTACCTTTCTTGCACTTGTATTGCACCTCTTAAATGTAATCATATAAGTTAGACTTTCTTGCTTATATTTAGGAATGGAGTAGCAGGTCATGTAGTATATCTAGGTGACCACGCATCTGATGATATGTAGGTAGAAAAAGTTTTTAAGTTTCCACAAACCTAAGGTTATGATTTGCTAGGGATCATGTTAAACATGTTAATTCTTCTAACGTGAATGTAGCATATGAAAACCTCCTAAACTGAGGTATCTCCTATTAACTCAGGTTACTATTCATTAACAATCATTTTATATTTATATATGGATTTTTTTTTATTTTGTTTAAGTCTCTGATGTAGGACAAAATAGTAAATTTAGGAATTAGTGTTCTTTATTTTATTTATCTAGTTTTTTTTAATTTTTTATTTGCTTCGTAGATCTCTTGGTTTCTTTTATTATCTTTTTTGTTTCCTTTATTTCCTAATTAGATTAGGATCATGTTTACAATCTTAATTAGATTGGATCAAGGAATCCTACTTAGAGTAGATTTTTTTAATTGTCTATAAATAGTCTTTGAGATTGTAATTAAAGACAAAATTTGATGATTGGTATTGAATATTGATATTAGTTTGAGGAATTGGGATTACTCGTGTTCTTTTGTTTCGGGTTCTGCATCAATCTACTCCAGCCTGGTTTCCAAACAAACATGCTTCACAAGAACCAGATTACCATATGCATCAATGGTAAATTTTTTATCTTCAAACATTTCAATGGTTTTGCTTAGTTATGTGTCAATTCAAAATATTTAGGAAGAAATGTTGAAGTTAGCTGTTTAAAAGTAAGAACCAAAGATGGAAGGCATAATTAAATGTTCTTCCCACAAATTTTGCAAGTAATGCTAGCCTTTATTAGTAATGTTAGTCCGATCAATAATTTGGAGGAAGAAATTTTGGTTGCCTAGGGGTTTACCTCAAACTGATCTGTCAATATGCTGGGATTCCTTCTCTTTCTGCTCTTTTTCTATGGCATTTCAGTATATATCTTCAAATCATTTTGTGATTATGGGTTAGTCTTTGAACTGCTGTTTGTTCTTTTACTGCTTTAGTTGTTATCAACTTTGTGAGTTATCTGATAAGAAATTTCTAAGAAATTATAGTCTTAATTTTTTATGCTTCACAGGTTGTGCATGTCGTGGATACAACAGGAACAGTTAGTGGAAAGCAAGAACCTAGTTCATATGTTTCTCTGTTTTCAGCGACTCCTGGAAAATTGACAACAGAGGTTGAACATATTGGAGAAGGATTTGTTTGTGGTAGAGATAGGGTCCTTGACTTTGTTACCTTTTCAGTAAAATATGGTTGCTGGACCCACAATAATACAGGAATTGGGTGGAGCAAATCAGATATTCCCACAATGAATGTCAATAGTGATATAAAGGCAGAAGACAGAATTACACAAATTTTAGTAGATACCAAAGTTTCCACCCGCTGGTCTCTTGCTATCAATACAGAAGTAATAGAAGACTTCAAGCTTAAAGGTAGTGTGGATGCTGGCACAATCCTTTATTCTTTGTCCACTCATAGCATTTAGATTTCTTCTCTCTGTTTTGTTTTGTTATTGAAAAATAAAAAAAGAAAAGAAGAGTTTCTTGAGTTAATGACTGAAACACCATCATTACTTTCTATTACATTCTTGCATTCTCGTAATTCTCTGGAGTAACCATCCCTGAAGAAAGTTTAACACAACTTGAAAGGGCTGATACTTTAAGGACAAATAACATGAATTTTGACATGTTCCACCCCAACCCCCGAGTATCATGGATTGCCTTTCTGTCTTTTTGGTAAACTGAAAGATCATGCCAATTACTATCTGTTCCTTTGAATTTTTAAAAGAATAGATTTCGATATGGTTCTGGAAGGCAATGGTCTAAGCTCAACAATAGTGTTTTGGACTTGAAGATTTGTAGACTAACTTGGATTTTTTTTTCTTCTAGCACTCTTTGCAACACAAGTTAGAAACAGTAGATTTAAGTCAGAACTCATGGATGGGTCTTTCATCATTTTCACCAAACTATAAAGGGCACAAGTTAAGAACTGGCAAGGTAGTACAAGTGTTTAGAAGAAAGGTATTTGTTTAAGAAATTGATTCTTGTGACCAACAAGCATCTTTTCAGTAAAAAAATCTAGTATCCTATGAATATATAAGAAAGCAAGCTTATTGGCGGGGAGAATCAATGAATGTTGACCGTAATGTTATATAGGTGATTTAGGGGATTTGAGCTTCCTCTATTTCTTTGGTGCATCAAAAACTAGTCTCAGCTGGTCAAAATAGCAGAAAAATTTGCTTTAAAAGTATACATGTCTAAACATCTAGAAATCAAGGCTGTGATGAATTGTAGAATCTGTCTTAGCTGTTTACTAATTCAATCACTTCCTATGTTGCTTCAATTGTTCTGTGATTTGATCATTAATCCTGTCTGCCGTTGAAGTTACTTTTCTGATCTTTAGTCCAATATGTATTGGGTTTGGCATGGGCATGAATATGAATTCTGTTCTTTCATGTATGATGATGCATCATACTCGTAATCACCATTGCTGGCATACTGGGCACTGCTATCATACTTGAATGTGGAATGGAAATCTTGCTTGGTTATATACTGCCTTCGGAATGCTAATCATGTGGTTTCGCATGAATGCAGATGACTCCGAGGAGTTGGTTCCATTGGGTGACAAGAGCAGTGTCGATGGATGGCACATTATTCAGTTTGCAGGCGGGAAGAATGCGCCTATGACATTCGACCTGACCCTTTACTGGTTCAGAAACTATACAAAAGCAACGAAAGAGGATGGGAAGAATGCAGAGCCATATCTCCTAAAATTGAGGACAGATGTGGACAGATTGACACCAAAAGCTGAAAGGGTTTTGAAGATGCTTCCTTCCTGGTGTTCTCTATTCGGGAAGTCGACTTCTCCCCACGCCTTAGCTTTCTTAACTAGCCTTTCAGTTAACTTATGAGTTCAACACGTTTTGATCCAATTTAAGAAACCATTTTACTGACTGTTTCTTTGATTGAGAATTGCTGAAATTGTTGAGTTCGCAGTGACCCAATAAATGGTTCATTATTTCTTTTACTTGGTTTGGGACTCTGGTTTATTTTACCAGTGATGGATGGTGTTGTAGCCTACCTTCTGGGGGGATGTGTTCTCCCGAAGGAAGTGTTTTTCTCCCAGGAGAAAGAATTCTCTTGTTAACGAATAAAGAAGATGTTCTCCCAAAGGAATAACTTTTATATACAAGCATTACATTGCATAAACCCAGTTGAATCGCTCTCCAGGGGAATGACAAAGGGAGGCCTTTTCTCAAGCTACTATTGTGTCTTTGCCCCACACAATGCAGCCCGCCTCAGGGCACTCCTCCTGGAGGATCACTCTTCAAGGAGAGTTTTTCACCATGCTTAACCTTGGGAGAATACTGTGTACCACTCGTGAATATGTGCCACGTGTCCCTATCATCGACTTTGAGAGGGTATAAATACCTCCCAACTCATTATATTATGGATCTTTTGGGGTGAATGTATTCTTAGAATCTTCTCTCAGATCTTTCATCTTCATACACGTGTAGTTCACTTGCTTTATCTGGCAGGACAACCTATAACCTTTCTCAGACAACTTAAACACACATCCCAGCATATTTCACTTGCTTATCTTTCTAGAGGAACATCTTATACTTTTTCCATACAACTTAAGCTGCTTGTTCATAAATTTTACCTGCTTATGTATAACATCATGAAGACTTTATCTGACTTAAGTATCAAAGGGTTTAATAGGAGAAATTCTTGCATCCCTTTTGACTGTGCATTGCCATGCAAATTCACTTTCCCAGACAGTGGAGTACTCTCCCAGATGATCACCTTTCACTCTCTCGCTTCATCCTTGAGTTTCTTATTCAAGTCCAACAATTGCTTATTCGAGAGACTTAAGCCAATCGCTTTCTTCCCCAAATAACAATGTGAACTTTTTTGTAGACAACAACCTAACACTCGTCTCTTGGCTTGTATACCAAGTTCCTTGCTTGGCTCTACCTTAGCTTGAGCATATCGATCTACAATGGCTCTACCTTAGCTTGAGTATATCGACCTACAAATTTTACTACTTGTATTTTCAACAACAAGAAGTTGACGTCATTTGTGAGAATAAACAAAAATTCAAGTTAAAATGGCAAGGACAAGGTCTACCTACGTCGAAGAACCATAATAATAAGGGACAAGGTTGCTAGAGAAAAAGTAAGTCCTCTTGGAGAACATCTTCTTGTTGTTTCTCTAGGGCAACTCTATTCTAGCCATGTATGGAGTTCTCCTGGACAAAGACAACAGAAGCCTGATACCAACCAATGGTATTCACCAAAACAAGGCTAGTCCATTGAACATCATTCTCCCATACAAGTTTAACTTGTTTCAATCAATGGAGACATTCTCTAGGGCAATGGAGACGTTCTCCTGGAAAACTCTCTACACCTGTTGGGTTTTGTAACATACATTCCTCGAGACACTCCACAGTTCCCATGGAAAACCCCATGTCTCTACAAGAGTCCTGAGAACTTTAGGAGGAATAATGCCACCAACACTCTCTCTCATGGACTATCAAGAACTCAAGAAAAGTTATGATGATTTGAGGAAAAGCCACACAAATAACACCAGGGGCCATAAGGACCTTGCAAATTATTTGCAAGTCATTTTGAGGACTACTAAATTTCCCCCAACAGCAAGGCATTTGGCTTCAAGAGGGAATAGGCCTCACTCACCTTTGAGGTGATTAGACATGCCACCTCAAGCCCCTCAAGAGTAGGCATGTGAGGCTGTGGTCCTTTGAGGGGGAGTGTTTTTGCCTGACACTTGTCTCCTATCTTGCAGTTCCTTGCCTAGCTCTATCCTAGTTTGAGCATCCAAATCTACAAATTTTACTTCTTATATTTCCAGCAATAACAAATAGTGACCTTGCAAATAAAACCTACAAGATTAAACGCAATACTTGTCAAAAATGTGAGACTGAATTGTGTTCCCATTTGTTACTAGTAAAAAAAATTGCATCAGCATTTACTTCTGGTAAAAAAAAATTGTATCAATAAATTTTTAACTCTTGGATAGTGGCAAGAGCTGGCTCTTTCAATGACAAGCTTTTTCTCATGAAATATGGTAATTGCAAAGCAAATCATTAGGTTAGTTCGACGATTTATTTGGGAAGGCCATTTGATACCTAAAGTCTATGAGTAGTTAAGGATAGAGGGCGCCTAAAAGGCTAGAGGCCCAAAATGAAAAAGAACTAGCAAGTGTTGCAGAAGGATATAGGGTTTATCATGATTCAACAGGTTTGAAAAAGGGGATTATTCAAATCCATTACCAAGTGTGTTGCTTGGGTATTTATAGGCTCATAACTTCCTTTGTCCAATGAGGCTTTGGTCCTATGCCTATGAGGCTTTGGGTATATATAGCGTTTATCAATATGTCATTGCATGTGATGAGTGAATGTGTTATAACAAAGCATGCCATGAAAGAAATCATCGAATAACATTACACACATAATCATTGTGGTCCCAAATTGGTTGGGAGTGTCACCATCACTGGTCTTAATTTGTTAGGGACACCATTAGCGGACCCCGTTAGTTGAGGGCATGCCAATTATGGGGCAAGCATTCTTGGAAACATTCTTTGCAACTAAATAGAGAGTGATGACTAGAAGTGAAAGGGGTCTCCATAGGTAAGACTGAAGGGTTCGGGGTTATGCTCTTCAGTGCCACGCAGGGGATGATACCTTCAAGAGTTGACCCTCAATGGATCAAGGCTCAGGTTCAGGCTCTTAACATGATAAATAGGTTTGGCTATGCTTGGAGTGTCTAATGTTGGTGCCATGGGCATTACACCTAGTCAAAACTAGGCCCCGTTGCATATTTGTCAGGTTGAATATGCCTATGACCTTATTCATTATGATTTTCTAAAGTCAATCGATGGCATGTGCATTCTTCAAGTTCTAATTAATAGTCAATCAATGTTTTACATAATCTCTTAAAAAGTGATGGGTAGGCATTCTCCTTCCTTGGTGAAGTTAAAAGTGTGCATTTCTTTTCTCTTAGCAACCAGCAGTGGAGTGGGAGTCTTTGTCTAGCAACAAAGACAACAAAGCAGGTTCATGTCTCTTTTCTCTAAGAAATAAGAGTTGTGTTAAAGGCTGTAGGGGGTGTCTACTTCCACCACCTCTCACTTTCGTTAATGTTTGGGAGGGCATCATTCATTCATCCTTCCTTTTCATTTGTTCAAGTCACCTAACACGTTTGAATATCTTGCATTAAATCGAATCATTTAGTGAGACTCAAAATAATTTTTTTCATGCATGTGGATGCCAATGATGTCATTGATTTTCCTTCGTGTTTAGTAATGCAAGGTTAAAAATTTAAGCCGATTGCCCCTAATGTCCCATCCTGTTGTCATTAGATCACATGTAATATTATATGGCAAATGAAGAATGCATTATGTGCATTAAAGAAAATAGGACGTGCAAATGTATTCTATATGGCATGAATTTTCGTCACGTGTGCTCAATATATATTGAAAGCATAGTTTCGTGTTTGATTTTGAAAATGCTTTGATGATGATTACAAATGCAAAACTTTAATGCTTCGATGATAAGATCTGAGTAAAATTTTAATTGTAAGCTTCAAAATAGTAGACAAATAATTGAAATTGAAAATATGACATTAATCGAGTAATAAAGATTATTAATTGATTAACATGTCTCTTACTCGAGTAAAGCTCTTTATTAATCAAGTAAATGTGTACGGAAAAGTCAATTTACTCGAGTAATTACATATCTTAATCGAGTAAAATATGTTAAAATTTGAAAATTAATCAACTAACGTATTAGTTTAGTAGACTAATTTTTTAGTTTAATCAAGTAAGACTTGAATACTTAAAACTTTAATTGATTATACACTTGTTTTACTCGAATATGTGTTGGGAGTAATATTTCCCGACTAACCAAAATGTTAATTGACTAATTAAGATATTAGCCAAGTAACTAAATCTTGTAATCGAGTAATAAATTTGGGATAAAATGAAAAATCTTTGTACTTGTATTATTAGTTGACTAAGAAAAAATATTAATTGAATACACTTAGTCTTTAGTTGAGTAACAAGATTTTATAATCGGGCAATAATTCAAAAGAAAATGTCAAGTCTTTGTACTTAAACATTAATCAATTAATAGATTATGTTTAATCGAGTAACTTCCATCTTAGTCAAGTAACTAATTATCTTAGTCGAGTAAGTATTATTAAACAAAGTGAGTCTCTATATCTGATTTATTAATCGACTAAAAAATAATTTGTATTCAAGTAATGATATATTTTAATTGAGCATCAAAAGTGTTTAATCGAGCAATAAATTTAAAGTTACAAATGATTTAAATATTAGTTGATTAAGATATGCTTTTAATCAAATAATATCATATATATATATTAATCGAGTAATGACTAACACAGCTGATAAGCTTAATTGAGTAACATCTTTCAGCAGTCAACTAATATCAGAGTTTAATAGACTACCTCTAAAGATTACTCAATTAACTGTGCATATTACTCAAGTAACATAAGTTTTACTCGACTAGTATTGTGTTGAATTTAAAAAATATAACAATTACAAACAACATTAAATGTGCATAGTTTTGATTTCGAACAATTCTAAATGTTATCTAAACATCTCTTTCACGTAGGAAAGATGAAAATGCTTGAACTTCAAAGACACATACTAACCATTGTTATACAAAAATACAATATTCGTTGTGGTCTTACAAGTTAATACATTTGTTCTTTGGACAAAGCTGTAAAATACATTGAAGAACATAAAGCTATACAAATCCAAGGTGTGCATGAGAATACAGTAACACATTAAGATGAAATGTTCTTTCAAAGAAAATAAGAAAGAAGAAAAACAAAAAAAAAAAAGCTGAGCAAAAAGCCAATTGTTGTTATTCTTTTGTCTTCAAATTTTTGATACTAAGAGAGAGAGAGTGAAGTGCTTTTTTTTCTTATCCGTTAATTCTCTTTATTTGTACTTAAAAATTACTTGTGTTCTTTCATTCATATATTGTTTGAGGGTTTGTGTTTCATTGTGAGTTTTTGCTCAAATCTTTTAAAAGAAACTGTTGTAATTAAGGGTTGTTTCCCTATCTCGTGAAAAAACTTGCAAAATTACTAGTTAGCCTATTAAAAATGAAGATTTCAACTGAACTTGTAAAAACTAAGGTTATAACTTAACTTGTAAAAATTAAAATAGTCAGTGAACTATTGAAAAATCCTTGGTGAGCATAAAAAATAGTAGAATAAGTTAGATTATATCGAACCATTATAAATCTCCGGTGCTGCATTGTTTATTCTATTTTTTATTTCAACTAATTTTATTTTAGTATTTGCATTTGATTTTCATATTTTAGTTTTCATTGTATACTTATAGCATTGCTTTTCAAAAGCTTAAAGAAATTTAAAGCAATTTGTGTACAAATATTTTATCAAATCAAAAAGTTTTTAACACTTAATTCACCCCATATTGGGTGGACACTCCTACTTTGCACTTTCACATAGATTCTAAGGCGAATCACTCACTTTTAATTTTTTTTGTAAAATGCATAGATTCTCAAATCTCATGCTTAGGACACCCTTTTTTTTTTCTCTCCAATTCTTTCTTAGAACATTAAGTATCATTTCTAAGAATTCCAAATCCTTGCTTGTAAAATTTTTCTTGAATTTGCCTATTATTTCCTTATTTTTCTTCATTTTTTTTCCCATTTGGTCACATTCCTTATGCCTCACACACTTAGCCCACGTGCTTGTGCCTTTCCCCTATATGCCTGATCCCCTTTTTCGCTCTAGTTTTCTTCTCTGTTCCTCTAATCATCTGTTAATCGCTTGAGTTCATAAGTTTTTTAGTTTTTCTTGACTATTTCGATCATTTTTCCCCCTATTTTCTCCTCTTTTTTCCTTTCTTCCTCCCTCATTTCTTGGCACAAAAACTTGCTTGAAATTTGATCACGAGATTAGGTTTTTTGATCACTCTCGTATTTTCCATAAGCTGGTGTCTCACTTGATATCTCACCAGAATGCCTCAAGAAACCACCATTAAAACCCTATCGTCTTTCAAAACCCCCAATAAATTTCTCCTTAAAGCCTCACTTTATACCCTTAATTTCATTCCCTAGTTATTGGCTTCAATCCTTATTCATAGTTGATTTTACTAGCACAAATATCTCAACTTCCTCAACAAACCCTTCATCTAAAGTTATCTAAATATGTTTTGAATGTGTTTTTGAATTTCTATCTTTGTAGATTGTTGTTCCACTATTTGTTATTGTAGATATTGTTAGTTTCCTACTTTCAAGACCTTGTTATCTTTATCACATGTACATATATATATATATATATATATCTAAGCTCAATTAATAAATTTACAACAATTTTTATTCAACTCATTAAACCTTAATTACCCCTTTTGGAGAGTACAATTTCAATCTCTATTTTTTGCTATAATTTTGAAGGTTACATTGATGGCACATATACATGTCCTCTTACCACTATTGCAAACTTAGTTAATCATACAACTTCACCAAATCCTGCATATTGGTTATGGTGACAAAAGGACAACCTTCTCTTTCATGCCATTTTGGCATTTGTGTCTAACTCTATAGCACCTCTCATTATGTCTGGGGGGGTTAACAACTGATGCATGGAGTTGCCTCGAGCACACTTGTGCGAGTAAGTCCCATACTTGGATTATGGGACTTCGAGACATCCATACAAACACAACCACTAAGAATCGAAGCATTGTTGATTATATGCAAATTGTGAAAAGCATCTTTGAAACTCTTGCTTTAACAGGCTCACCAATGGCTAAGGATGAACTCATTCATACCACACTTAGAGGTCTTTGTTTTGAATTTAAGGAGATCATTGCAACAATCCGCGCACTTGATTCTCTCATTTCCTTCAAAAAGCTACATGACAAACTAGTTGATCATGAATTAGCATTGAAGC
The DNA here is from genome assembly GCA_036245055.1 of Diospyros kaki. Classification (NCBI taxonomy): domain Eukaryota; kingdom Viridiplantae; phylum Streptophyta; class Magnoliopsida; order Ericales; family Ebenaceae; genus Diospyros; species Diospyros kaki. The sequence continues at coordinate 38,116,918 of BSEG01000008.1, forward strand.
AAAATACCAACACACAAGAAAAACTACCTATCACTGCTCAGTTCAACCAACGTAGCAACAACAACAGAGGCAACCAATCCCATGGGAATAACAACAGAGGTATGCATTCTTAGTAGGGAACAAACTTCCAAATCATAGAAATGTCCATAACAAACCTTATTACAACAATTGTTATTTTTCCAATTCGGGCGCTTAATCATCCAACAATCAGTGTTGGCGTCTCCACTACAACAATAATCAACCACGTATTGTGTGTCAATTGTGTGACAAACCTGGTCATAACACTAAAACTTGTAGATCTCGCCCACATCCATTCTCAGCACCACAAGCCAATTTCAAGTAGAATAATCCTGGAGGTAACAACAACCATAATTGGACAGTTGATTTTAGTGCATCTCATCATATCACCTCGGACTCTCAGAATCTATTAGTGCACTCGAAATATGGTGGTAATGATGATATCATTATCGGTGACGGTAATCCAGTTCCTATAACTCATATTGGCTCCACTAATCTTGTCCCCCCTAAATCCACTTTTTGACTTAACAATGTTTTGTGTGCACCTAAAATTAACAACTTGTATCTGGTTCCTAGTTTTGTCATCAAAATAAAACTTCCATTGAGTTCTTTCTTGATTATTTTCTTGTGAAAGACCTAAAAATAGGGGCATCACTTGCTCAAGGACCAAATAAGGGGCATGTATATGAGTGGCCATACTCTTCCAAAAACAATAAATGCATCTATACATTCCACACCACGCTAAAGTCGTCTATGAATCAGTGGCATCTTCATCTTGGTCATCACTATCTTAAAATTCTAAAAACTCTTATCTCTAATGCATTTTTACCTTGTTCAGCGTCTAGTCTTAGTCATTGCAATTCTTGTGTATGTAGCAAGTCACAAACTTCCATTTGAAACTTCATCAATCTCATGTGACAAACCCTTTCAAGTTTTATATACTAGTGTTTGGGGTCCTGCACCAATTGAATCTTTCGATCACTTTCACTATTATGTTGTGTTTTTGGATTATTTCACCAAGTATTCATAGCTTTATCTAATGAAACATAAATCTAAGGTCACCTCCATATTTGAAAGGTTCAAAGTCACTATTGTCTATTCACATGGAGGCAGGGAATATCAGGGTCTCACACCAACCCTTACAAAACATGGTATTCAACACTTAAAATCCCCTCCTCACACCCTTAACGTGGTTGGTACTCCTAAACGACGGCATCATCACATTGTCGAAACTGGGTTAACCTTCATCATGCTACTTTCCCTCTCACTCACTGGTCTGTTGCGTTTCAAACTGCTACATATCTTATTAATCATCTCCCTACTTCGGTTCTTCATAACCGATCTCCCATTCAAGCTCTCTTTCAAAAATTCCTAAATTATCTAAAGCTACGTGTCTTTGGTTGTTTATGCTATCCTTGGCTACACCATTCAACACCAACAAACTTCAACCTCATCCTTGTCCATGTGTTTTCGTAGGCTATTCCATCGAGCACAATGCCTATATATAGTTGTCTTGATCCACAAACCAACCACGTCTTAATCTCCTAACATGTTGTCTTCATCAAACAGTCATTCCTTTTCTAGGGTCATTTTAAACCCTCTCTCTCCGTTAACAACTTCCATGTCCCTCAATGGGAACTTCTTGATTCCCCAACACACCACCCCACTTGCCCCCTTCTCAGTTTCTGTTGCACCAGCTGCTCCCGCGCTCCCTACTCATCATCGTCACCAACAAGTAATTCAATCAGTCCTCCAGTCTCACCTCCACCCCTGCCACTTGTTCTCCCCAGTCATCCTATGTGTAGTCGATGGAAAAACAACATTATCAAACCCAATAAGAAGTATTGCCAGTCCACTACCATTCCCCTAGACCAAATAGAGCCAACTTCTTTTCTCCATCCCAGAAGTCCTCTTATTAGCGTTAGGCCATGCATGAGGAATTTGATTACTTGGTCTCTTATTCCATCTGACGCCTTGCAAAATGTTGTTAGTTGTAAGTGGATTTACAGGATTAAGTGGCATCTTGATGGTTCTCTAACTTGTCATAAATGTTGTCTTGTTGCTACAGGCTTCCAATAATGTCTTGTCGTTGATTTTCATGATACATTTAGCCTGGTTATGAAACCAACAACAGTTCATATGATTCTCACTCTTGTCGTCCAGCATCAGTGGTCCATCTACCAACTTGATGTCAATAACGATTTTCTTCAAGGGTTCCTAACTAATGATGTCTACATCCAACAACCACAGGGCTTTGTTAACAAGTACCACCCCTTACATGTCTGCAAACTTCACAACGCTTTATATGGCCTTCACCAAGCTCCACGCATATGGTTTACTGAGTTTAAGGGTTTTCTTGTTTCCATTGGCTTCATCAACTCCCATTCGGACGTCTCTCTTTTTATTTATCATCACGGTTCCCTTACACTATTTTTATTTATTTATGTTGATGACATTCTTGTCACAGGCAACCCTAACTCTCTAATTGATCAATTCATTGCCATACTTGGTTCCTTCCATTATTTCCTTAGGGTTGAAGCCTTCTCCACATCATATGGCCTTTTTCTCTCCCAATGTAAGTACATTTGGGATCTCCTACACCACACCAAGATGCTTGATTTTACGACAATCTCCACACCTACAAGCTCCATTGACACACTGCAACTGTGAGATGGCAATCGTCCTATTAATCCCACGGAATATCATCGCACACTTGGAGCCATGCAATACCTTTCCTTAACCCATCCAAACATTTCTTTTGTTATAAATAAGTTGTCTCAATTTATGCATCAACAAACTGTAGCTCATTGGTCTGCTATCAAAAGGGTTATTCTCTACCTAAAAGGCACCATCACCCATGGATCCTCATTCACAAATCACCTTCCCTTCATTTGCATGCTTTCTCTAATGTCGATTGGGCTGGTGACCATATAAACAATCAAACTTTTACGTCTGCATGTCTTGTGTTCCTAGGTGCCACCCCGATCAGTTGGAGCTCCAAGAAGAAAAAGTCAGTTTCCTGATCCTCCACTGAAGCAGAGTATCGCTCTGTTGCTTCTTCTGCTGCTAAATTGAATTGGATACAAAATCTCATAGTAGAACTTCATGTCTCCGCCAACACTCCTACCATTTATTGTGATAATGTGGAAGCCACTTACTTGAGTGCCAACCTTGTTTTTCATTCCTAGATGAAACATATTGCTATTGATTTCCATTTTCTTTGAGATTAGGTCACTAACACCAAGCTCCATGTGTCCCATCTTCATGTTGTTGATCAACTTACTAACTGTCTCACAAAGCTTCTACCTCACCAGCCTACAAAGCTTTTACCTTACCAGCCTTTTCTTCGACAACGCTACAAGATTGGTATTTGTTGTGGTACCCCAATCTTGGGGGGCATACTAGCATAAATATCTCAACTTCCTCAATAGATCCTTCATCTAAAGTTATCTAAATATTTTTTGAATATGTTTTTGAATTTCTATCTTTGATAATTGTTACACTATTTGTTGTAGATATTGTTAGTTTCCTATTTTCAAGGCCTTGTTATCTCTACCACATGTATGTATATATATATACATATCTAAGCTTAATCAAGAAACATACAACAATTCTTATTCAACTCATCAAACCTTTTTAGATTTTTCTCCCTTCATCACTTAACTCCACCAATTAAGGATTTCCCTAGCTTCCAAGGCTTAAGTTTAGGTCGAATAATGGTTTGAAACCCCTATTTGAGGGCCCTATGCCTTGCATCACAACTCACCCACTCATAAAATGGCGATTCACTATTATTTTTGTCCAATCCTCTCATTTCTTCTTCTTTAAGCCTCTCATTGGATCCTTATCGCCTTATGGCCTTGCTCTTAACCAACACAGATGATCGCCCATGGTGTTGTTGGCTGCTATATCGCAAACACAAGTAGTGTCAACAACAAAGTTAAAATATTAGAATGCTTGTGTTGATAATTAACACATCAAATGAGAATAATTCACAATAACATGATAACTCATTAGCTAACATAAATTAATATTACAATTTTAGATAACTAGTCGCATCACATACTAAAATTTTAATTATTAAGTTGTAAAACATACACAAGACATATCTCGAATCCTAGCACAACACTTTTTCATTGTAAAAGGATAAAAAGAGAGGAACATAATTAATCATTAAGAAACAACGTTGGCTAATTAAAGAGGATAAAAATGAATCCATTTGTCAAATATGTGATAGCATTTCCTCCTATGGAACTGTGGAACTGGGTGACCTGCCCCCTGTTCAAGTTCAACCCAACATATAGCCCAAAATGAATATTCATTCTTTTAAAAAAACATTAATGAAATTGAAATAAAGTCTATTAATTAATTTTCTTACTTTAATAGTTGCATATGTCAAATAGTACCCGTTGTCGTGAAATTTTTCTGTGTATCTGCATTACATTCATCAACGAGATTAACCCCTTAGTGTTACTTATACTAGAGATGTGACCCGTGTTATATGTGTGTGTGTAAATTAATATTATATAATTTACCCTGCGACTTGGCCATCCAAATACCATGGTCGCCAGTAATCAACGGTCGTCAGGTTCAGAAATTTGATCCATTTGACAGTGCCCACATATGGAATAAGCATGTCATGGTCGCCCCTGCCAAATGAAATTAAAGAAGATAGCAAGTGTTAGCCAACCCACCTCACATCTTTAAAATTATGTGTCATAATTTTAAATTTTGAATAATATTTAGTTCTTATCATTTATAACTAGGGAACATTGAGAAAAGGTGAAATTTTTAAGTTATCCCTAAAAAGTAACAAATCTCTTATCATGATGTGTTCCTATTGACAAGAAATGAAAAAATGACACGAGTTCTTATATCGGACCTAAACCCTAGAGAAAAGTCAATGAATTCAATTTGCAGATATTAATTTTGGGGGATTCTAAAGAGATCTGATAAATTTGATCTGATAAATTCTCCATCAATTGAAACTACTAAGCTTGAGAGTCTCAAACGTAACACTAAATATCCTATTTCGTTCAGTCTATATAAAAGGCAAAAACCCCTACAGCTAAAAGCATTTGAATTCAACTCATCTTTAAACACTATTCACAAGTGTCACTTTTTTTACTTAGTGTTGAGGCTAGATCGAAAGACCCAATCTCACCTCCTTTTACATATGCTCACGTCAAAACAACTCTTAATGATGGATCCCAACATTTAATGAAAGTCAAAAAACAAGAAATGCTATAAACAACAAATCTAGGTTCTTTTCCTTTTCATTAGTTTGGTCAGTTTGGTTACCAAACTAATCGAAATTTAATAATTGAAAAACAGAATTGTTGTACAAAAATGAATCGAATTAACTGAGGAAACCCAAAAACTAAACTAACTAAAAATTGAACAAAATTCGTAAAAATCAAACTGATCAAATAAACCAAACAAATTCAAAAAAAAAAAAAAAACTACAAAAATAACCAAACAAACCAAACAAATTTTCAATCTTATTATTGCCACTAGCCAACCAGTGATTCCAATGACCGGAACTATCATGAGATTCTCCCAATTGCGATGGTTTATATATCTACAAATGAGTTTGGTCCAGTAGTCGATGTTTTGCAGTTCTAAAAATTAATTTTATTGTCAAGACTCAAAACTGATTTTTGGGAAAATGTTGCTAGCCACCATCCATGGGGATTCCGATGATCAAAATTGACCATCAAATTAAACTTGTCTTAGCGACTCACATACCCGAAAATTAAAAGAATTTAACAGTTAGATTTCAGTAGATCTAAGTTTTAATATAGAATACCTACCCACAAGAAGATTACCGAAAAACTTACTGAATGGGCTGAAACCCATATGCCATAAATCACTGAAGGAAATAGAGGCAAAGTTTGAGGCAATGGTGGTTACCGAGGTGGCATCAATGGGCAAGCATGGTGGTGCAAATTGTGTGATGAAGCCAATGGCTTGCAATAGGAGGAAGAGTAAGAGCTAGCATCGACATCGACATCAAAGGGAGCAATGGGATCAGTCACAGATGGCAATGGGAGACAAAAGGGAAGGGTTGAGCAAAAGGCAAGGTAGAAGAACTGAAACATTGGTTCAGTTATTCCGCTTTGTCTGTTCTTCTTCTTTTTAATTTTATACTAGGCTGAAGATGATGTCATTTTATAATTTCGGTCGGTTTGGTTAGTTTGGTTATTTCTAACCCTAAAACCAAACCAATATTGAAAAACTAAAATTTCTAAAAAAAAAATAAACCAAACTGAATTTTCATAAAAATCAAATTGAACTAACAATTTCGGTTTAGTTATTTCGATTAGATCAAAATTTTGCACACCCTTACTGGCAGGGCAAATAGATATAGATATAAAATGCTCAACGAAACAAGCCTAACCACTAACAATCTTTTTATATTTTAGTGCAATTGATGGTAGTTATAGAATTGTATATTAAAATGAAATTGAGTGATCTTTTGATCATAAATTAAAATTCAGTGATCTTTTTAAATCTTAGTGTAAAATTTAGTAAACATTTATATCATTTAGTTCTCTAATAAAACCACCACAACAAAGCCTAATAATACGTACCTTGGGCTGTCCTCCCTTTTCTCGCCACCAAACATATTGGATGATACAAACTCACATAAATTGACAAGATATGAAAGCTTACGTAGCTACAATCACTTGTAAAGCTAACTTCTTTAGCTCTTCATGAACAGGTACAACGTTCGGTATGTCCTTTGAGTATGATAAGCTCTCATTGCATCTGCTCCAATACGGTACAGTTCCCTAATTCCATATAATACCCATTGATTCATCAATTCTAACATTTTTCGTCGCTATAAATAATATTTTTTTTTGCAAAAATAAACATAACTGTAGGTGTAAAGAGAGCATTTCAGTGTTATAAACCAATGTTAATAAAATGAATTTTCAAAATATCGACAGAAATAGTACCTTTCGCACATGTAAAGCTTTTTGTACAGCATCCTCATTTGCCCAGGCATGGGCGAATATGTACATATAGGTCTATAAGAGACGTAAAGAGCAAGTAAATTTCAAAGCAAATCCATTCTATACAAGCACATTTATATGTTTAAGTATTGATTACATCAAAACCCATGCAATTGGCCACCATTGGTTGTTTTTTATTTTTATTTTTTCTAAAATTAAAGGAAAGAGCAAAAGACTAAAGGATAAAGTAGTTATTTTGTTCATCTGTTTAACAGAAAACTAGGTTATTACTATTTTTGAAACGTGAGACGTAGTTCTTGCAATAACATCAAATCTCAAAGGTGATTATTGCAATTTTTTTACTTTAAACTAGATAAATTATACCAGACTCCATGTGGTTTGAGTCTTTTGAAATGAGATCTTTTGTGATTTAAAAATATATATTTGAAGATCCTTATAACTTACCTTTTCTACTCGAACATCTCATCCTAAGACATTTTTAAATTTCTATGATTCAAAAATAGTTTTTACAAATTTCTATGAGTTAATAGTTTTGCTCGAAAACCTCATCTAGAGATACTTTTAAACCATATAAAGGAGGAGTGAGCAAAAACATAAACCACAAAAACATCTAGGTACTTCTTTTATGCTATAGGTGGCTTCTATACAAATAGTTCAAACCACAAGAAATCTAAGTGTAATTTACTCTTTAAAATTTACACAATAAAAAAATAAAAACGAATTAAACCATAACCACTGAACACCTTGAAGGTGGGCCTTTATTAAAACATTTCTATATATATATATGTCCTTTTATTTATCTTGCTTAAAAACAAAAATTAACTATATTAACAACATTTGAATTCATAACCCTTAAACAATAACAGGCTTTTAAAATAATTCTATCACTATATCAAGACTCATGTATAGGATAGAAAATCCCTCTAATATATATATATATATGTAGAGAGAGAGAGAGAGAGAGTAGTTACTGGACATGGGTGGTTTGAGGAGCGTGGACGAGAGGAAAGGAAATGAGAAAGGGCATGATGATGGTGTTCTTCAACTTGAAGTGATCTTCTTTCTGCAGTTTGTCCTAATGGATCACTTTGAGTTTGAGGAGACAATGTTTGACACTTGGGTTGCAAAATGTCATAAATAAACACATCTTTTGTGCACTGTCAATTCCAACATCAACAATTAATTAGTGGATATATATATACACACATTATCGGTCCTAATTAAGATTCTTGATCCCATTCGCATGAAGAATCATTATTCATATATCATTTGTTGGTGAATGAATGCCATAAGTAGAATTCAAGAAGAAGAAGAAGAAGAGATGATGTATATATTGCAGCTATGTGATTAGCTCTAACCTTTGTTATCTCGGCCATGGCTGTCGTACAAGCTATGTTTGTTGGGTCTGCACTTGTGTAGCTCTCATTGCAAGCCCTCTTCGCGTTCTGAAAAAAAGTATTCATTAAAGGGTAAGTTATAAAATAACAAAAATGAATATCTCATTTTTTATTTTAAACCTGATTTTTAATTTTATTAATTGGGTATATATCATTTTATTTAATTTTAATTCTAAATTACCATTTATTATTGTTATATTTTATCGTTAATTGCTTAGATGACCAACTGATGTCGTGTTTCCATATTGTACTTGTTGGTTTTACCATGTCAACTAAGTTATGGAACACAACTATATCAATTATCTTCATTCACCACCATCTCATGAAATTTCTCTATGTGAAGATGGTGTTTAAACTTCATTTCATCATTACTCCGCCAGGGGATATTATCCACTGCTGGTCCCAAGCCCGGATAAAGGAGGAGGGTTGCGTTAGGTAGCCGACTGCCAGCGTAAAACCTAGTCGGATCCAAATATGAATTCTAGACAAACTATCTGTTGGGATGTAACCCACATAGAAGTCTAGAATTCATGTAGCCAACCCCACATAGTGGGATAACGGTTGGATATGTTGTTGTTGTTGTTTGCTTAGATGACCAACTATGATTCCTTCACTATAAAAAAATTGGCGTTTAGCAACAGAAAAAATTTGTCGCTAAATGTCTAAAATTCCATTGCTAAAATTTTAGAATGGATTTTTAGGTCCGTCACTAATTAGAGACTGGAAAAATCTGTTCTAATTGGTCACAGAATCGATCACATTTTCGTTTTTGAAAGGGAAAAAAAGGCTCAGAGACAAAAAAATTATGTCACTAATAGCAATGGAAATCAATTTTGTTGCTATTCCGTCACTAGTAACAGGTGTAATAGCAGTAGATAAGGGGCGTTTGGCACCCAATGGCCTAGGTGCATACGCCACAAGTGCGCATGTCACTCGGCAATGAAGCCCACACGCGACATGGCGTGAGGCTCATGCCCACGCATATGGCTTTCCCCTTTTTTTAGAAAAACAGTACTTCCCCTACAACTCGAACCTAGAACCTAGCATGACCGAAAGTCTTAATAAGGCTCGGTTGGCCACGAGGCTATTAACCTAATCAATTATTATTTGCTCCAACTTATATTTAAACTTGGATTGTACCAACCTTATTAGGCCTGGCCTAAACAGGAACTCAATGGCTCGACGCCAGGCCCGAACTCGTGGCACGGCCTTGGCCCGATGTCAAGACAGTTGTGCTGGCATCTTCATCATTTGATCGCATTTATTATAGGTGTAATACCTGAGATTTTTGAAACTATTGTTCTTAAGGAGATGAAACATTTCAAAGAATTACGGGTTTGGGGGTAAAAGTGTAGTTTTTGAAAAGTTTAAGACAAGAGTGCAATCTTCAAAAAATTTGGGTCAAAGTGCAATAGCACAAAGGCCTAGGCCAAAGTATAAAAATGCAAAAGCTTCAAGGCCGAGGTATAATTGTTGAAAACTCGTAATGGAGTTGCTAGAGAAACAAATCAGTTAAACAGACCGTTGAAAGTCATGATGAGGCTCGTAAATCAAGGCGCATAGGTGGCGGGGTGTATGATAGAAAACTACTAGTCATTTGAAGTCATGATGAAGCCTTATTAATGACCTCGAGGTGGCAATATGGGATTAGCTGAAAAACTTTATAAATAGGCCTCAAGTTTAACCCAAAGCCATTCCAAGTGAGTTTTGAGCCAAAATTAGGTTGATTTGAGGGGATTTGGGGTGAGGAATATGTTCTTGAGAGTGAGGGAGAAATTTTGGAAAAAGAAATAGTGAAATCGATGAAAAAACGAGCCTCGTGAAAAAATTTAAACCTTCACCAGAATCTGGGCCGAAACTATCAAAAAACAGCAAGGTAAGTTCGGTTTAAACTTATAATCAAGTATAGGGGAAAGAAAGGAAGCTGTATGAACAAAAGGGATTGAATCGAAGCTAAAATGAGGGGAAAAAAGGCCGAAAAATTAAGACTATCGCATCATCTCCGGAAAAGATGACCAGCGCGTGCAGTGCACGTGCTTGTCCTACTTGCGAGTGCAAGTGTGTGGCTCATCTTCCCAGGGCACGTGCGGTCGCATGGCTGCTCCTTTCCCTTTGCAAATTTTCAAAAAATTAAAAAAAAAATATTTAGAATAAGGCTATATAAAAATATTTGGTGTTTGTTTTACAAAAACTTGTGTTTTTCGCAGAAAACCCAATCGTGCTGCTCTATGAACAGTACACTTGAAAGGTAAAACAACAATGTGAGTGGTTCTTACATACTTTTGTGTCATGTCAGACATTTATAATTCATTTGTGTGGCTTGATGCTTGCATAACATGTGTTGTTTAACTCCCACGCATTATGTTTCTGTTCTTTCATGCATCATTGCGGTGTCTGTGGCTAGCTGACAGGTTATCATGTGTGATCAGAGAGCGATCATGTGCCCGTGCATGTGGGGCTGAGGAGTTTGGACATGATAGCGCGGGGATGATTGCAACATCTTAGCATGGCTTCCACAGGGGGAAAGGTTTCACTCGCATTTGCATATTGCATTTGTATGCACGAATTTCCTTTTTTGAATCACTCACTGAGATATTTCATATCTCATATCGGCATATTCAAACATGACAGGTACCTTAAAGACAAGTAAAGGAAAGGGCAAAGAGGTGACTGAAGTCCAATTTAATTTTTTGTAATTCATGTACTACGGATCTTTGTATAAAAATGAGCTATTGTAACCCTTAAGCTTTTTGTCATTTTCATTAATTTTAGATAAACATGGGTCATACTTGTAAGCGTTGTACTACCAATACTTTACCAACAAGGGATACGATAAAGCTTGGGTTTGTCTTTATTCTTTAAGGGTTATGTGTCATAGTCACTCTGTAAATATCTCAAATGATGCACTGTGAATGTCATATAAAGAGGCTGCTATGATCCTAGGGGTTTTTTGTTGGATTTTTGGAATTTATGTATCACAATTGTACTTGTACCAAGACTACATAGTGGAAATCCTTGTTATTTAGCTTTTAGTTAGCTTTCAACTACGATCATTCGCTTTCGTCGGTAAGGATTTCTATAACGCCCGTGTATGATATTAGCTTGTAATTAACATCGTTGTATATTTGAAAAACAGGGCGTTACAACAGATCATGTCCACACCATGCCTTCTTCAGCAAGTCCCCTCCCACATTTATCATTGGTCTTATCAACACCATGTCTGATCAAAAAGCATAGCCAGTGCCAGACTTTTCAGTCTTATCTCCCTGTAACGCCAAGACAGGCATGCGCACAAGTAGGTCTCCCCGCTCCTTTATATATTCTATCCTAATCACAGGCCAATGTACGTTCTTCTATGGCCCTACTATTATATTGTCAATTCCCATTCTTACTTGAGTGTCAGAATGCTTGCAAGTGCTAACCACCCCCCACTACGCCATTATCAGAGTCAGATCCTTCGACACCTCAAGACCCACGTCCAATAGCCAACCCCCTTTTGGGCTAGAAGGACCATTTGATGCCCACCATGGGGCCCAGTAAAACTTACCCTATCCCATAATCTCACCAAAGCCTTTCAAACCAATCCCACCACCTTCCCATGGTGCAAACCATAAACGTCCCCAACCAAGAACCAAACGCCAACAACCACCAACTAGAAAATCCAACCACCATGAGGTCCTCCTCCAAACCATCCAACTCCTCCAAAACCAGGTTGCTGAGTTAACCTGAAATCCCCAGCGTCCAACGCAACGAGCGGGTCGATGATGACACAGGAGGTAGCCGTTACCAACAACACCAAGCTATCCACATTCTTGTTCTTCCACCTTCCACATCCCTATGTGCTCTAGGCCACCCTTTATTGGAGTTCATTATGTCTATTGAACGCCACCTGACCATGTTCAATGCCACGATGTTTTTAAGCGGGGGCACATATTCGATCATGTGCCAAGTGTTTCCTAGCACACTCAAGAAGTCGAACCTTGTTTACCTTCATCTTGGGGTATTGGTTTCTAAATTCGGCCACCGAAGTTGGAGCCTTTCATGCCGACCAAAGGAAAGCTTGGTAATGCAACAACGACAACTTAAAAGCCTTAGTCTCTATGCAAGCCAATAGCACCAAGCCTGGCTTAAAAGCCTCCAGCCACCACGTTGACATAATAGAGCCCAACTCACGAAATGAGCTCCTTAGCACCCAGCATAGAAACGACCTGAACAAAACCGGAGAAGGGAAGCTGGATGTGTCCTGGTGTATCGATTTCTAAATTTAACCACTTAATTTGCAAAGTTTCTTACACTTATGAGTTTTATAACTTCATCATACTTATGCTTAGCATGGGTTGAGCCCAGTTTTGTCACTGTTTCATTTTAGAAATTCTGCCAGTCATGCTAATCTGATCTCGTGACTTTCCCGATTACTCATCTCCAAGCAATTCTGGTTTCATATATATATATATATATATGTACTCCAAGAACACTCCCAAGGAATTCTGGCTCACTACATATTCACTTCGAACTTCTCTCTAGGGAATCCTGACTCTTTACTCATTCACTCCAAACATATCACCATGGAATTCCAGTTTCCCATATTGGTTAATTCTTATCAGAATATTTTCCACAACATCCTGGTTCTCCTGGCTCTATCTTTATTTTCTCCAGTTTCATATATATTCAAAGAACTCTGACTCTATGTGTAATACCCTATGTTCATATGAGGTTGCCACGTCATTTCAATGAGTTTAGAACACCGAAAAATTGATTTTATAGCAATTACAGGTACCGAATCAACTGAAGAGAATGCCTCAGAGTGAAATTGTCTAAGAAAAATTATATGGTCTCGACGAGCGTATCGAGATAGGATTTATGGTATCGAAAGAAATCGAATTCGGAACAATTTTCGGTACAACTAAAATACAGCGGTCAGTTAGGCTGTAAAATCGAATTGTCGTAGAAGACTCCCGAAAAATCAACGGAACCCTAGGGGGGCTCCGGTTTTGCTTAACGAGCAACCCTTCAGTGGTTTCGAGAGGAAACAATAGCCCGGTAAAGATACTGGGGTAAAATCATCCTTTTAACTAAAGTTGCAAGTTATTAATTTCGTGTTTTCAGTTTTGAAATGCCAATTAATTCAGTGTTTAAAGATATTATTGCAATTAGAGAATTATTTCAATAAATTTATGATTTAAATATATAATTTTCTAAATTATATAATACAATATACAATCATATATATATATATATTATGCGTAAGGCATTGATAGCCATGCCCTGTAACCCACGCCTCTGTAAAATTTTAGAAGCCTTTGCACGCAAATTCCACGCCTCTGCAACCCGAACCCATGCCCCTGCCAATTGATGGCTGTCAGTAAGTGCGATCTTCACGCAAAGAGGGATGGGCAAGGTGGATTGCTAGCAGTGGAAATGGCTATAAAATGGCGAAGAAGGCGAGGGAAGATGTGGGCTTCGGCTGAGAGCAATGGCCGAGAGAGAGGTCGAGGAAGCTCGCGAGAGAGAGAGAGAGAGAGAGAGAGAGAGCCAAAGTCGAGGAAGCCGCCCAGAATGGCCAAAATCGACCATGGCAGCAGCAGCGAAGCTGCTGTGCGACAGCCATGGCCGACGAGCAGCAAGCATGGTGGCAGTTCGCGGTGAGGTGCGGCTCGCTGATGCTGGCCGGCGGAGGTTGTGGAAGCTCGAGAAGCGGTCGAAAACAACTGAGCCACGGCCATGGAAGCCATGGCCGCAAGCTTCAGCAGGTGGGTGCATCGCAGGGAGGCTGGCCGCAGTGGAGGATGGCGTGCAGGCGGTGGCTGCGAGTCCGGTGAGGCTGAGGCGGCCGAAGGAAGGCCGAGCGGCGGCCAGCGGAGGGCCAAACGGCGGCGGCCGCGAGATGGTTGCAGGTGGACGCGCGGGAGGCAGGGGAAGAAGAAAGGAGAAGGAAGAAGAAGAAAGGAGAAAGAGGAAAGGAGAAGGAAGAAGAAGAAGAGAAGGAAGAAGAAAAAAAGAAGAAAAAGAAGAAAGAAGGAAAAGAAGGAAGAAGAAGAAGAAGTTGCAGGCGCAGGAGGCGGGAAAAGGAGGAAGAAGAAGAAGAAGGGAGGAGAAAAGAAAAAGAAAAAGAAAAAGAAAAGGAAAGGAAAAGAAGAAAGAAAAATTAGGAAAAATAGAGAAAATGTTAGAAAAAAATTCCAGAAAAATTATAGAAGATAGGGAATTATGTTTCGGTGATATCTCGGAGATTTTGGTGAGAAAAACGGCTCGGGCACGCTTTTCGAGAATACGACACGCATACCGAGGAAACCGAGGATGTTAAGTTAAGGTGAGTAAAATTTCATAGAAAATTTCAAAAATTTCAGAATATTATTTTATAAATTTTCGTAGTGAAATATTTGAGAAAATATTTTTAGAAATATTTAATTTGAAATTATTGAGGAAAAATAGGAAGAAATAGAGAGAAAATTATAGAAAATGCCATAAATTATAGAAAAATAGGTTTTAATGTTTATTTAAATAATTATGGTGATTAAGATGCTTTAAGGTTGAATTTGAAGAGATTCATGCAAATTTTGAGGATGGCACGCAAATCGAGGTGATGCAAGAGGCAAGGTGCGAATATCGAGATAGCTCGATAAGCTCTAGAAAGTAAGTGGTACTTCCTCGAAAATGTTTTTATCATATTGAAATGTCCTGATATGCATCCATCACGTAGACTGCATACATGACTATGAAATGCATAAATACACGTTGATATCATTGATCACACGCATATGAGGCCATAGGGAGTACGAACTGGCACCGCTGCCTTACCAAGGGTGCGCCCATACACCCCGGCTTCGAAAGAGGTGGCCGCTAAAATGGTGGGTAGCATAAGAGGTGCAGTTGACACCTACGAGGAAAGACATTGCATACACACATGGCATAACATTATGTACCCTTACTTAGATGGTTCATCATCTAACTTGGGTTCGCCCCTGGAACATTCAACGTTCTAGTCGGGACTTGCAGTAATGTTATCGAGGCTGAAGATGTGTAATGACGCGAGGCGTCAAGAAACGAGGAAATGATCCAGGTTATGTTATAATATAGTTTAAGGATTATGTACATGCATTTATTTTCAGAAGCTTATGTAATAACTTTGTAATAAACACTATGTTCGATTATTTATGTAATGCCATGAGCAGGTTTGGTTCAGCTTCTGCTTGTAAATTGTATTTATCTCTGGTGTGTAAATTAAACACTAGATAGGCCTTAGGGAATTTCGGGATAATGTAATGAAAAGAAAAAAAATAAGACCCAATTTTCCTAAGGTATAACACGCCCTGAAGAAGCGGGCTGTTACAGTTGGTATCAGAGACTAAGATTATTGGAAGCCCTAAGTGACTCAGATATAGTTGATTATACCCTATTTGGAGATTAGGAAATAGTAATTTGGAGACTTTAGAGGATCTGGTAGAACCAGTTAGTAGGAACCTGAGGCTTAGGGGAAAGAGACTAAGGGTTCGTAAAACGAAATCCCTATTTAGAGATGTGGGAATGGACGATTGAAGTCTTAGAGGTTATTGATTTGAGGATCTAATCTTGCTAAGCAATAGAACGACTGGTCGAAATAATCTAGATATTGATGCTAAGATCTGATGATATGATTCGGGTGTAAGGTTGACTCGGTAACCATGATTGTGGATCTGAGAGATTCAGAGACTGTCAATTTGAAGTCGTTAGTTGAAATCTCTATAGTAAGATAGGATAACTATAGTTGTCAAGGATGATTGGATCATGAATGATTAGTCTGATGTGACATAACCTAGTTAAAGAGTTAGGATCAAACGATAAAGAATTTTTCAAGGATCATTTAGTGTCTCGAAAATGAGATATAAAGGTCAAGGATCCAATGGATTGGGTCAAGCAAGAGGCCGGAGGTGGTCAAATGATGGCGTATAAGTTGTGTCAATCGATGAGCTGGCAGTAGTGTGACCGATGTGACAAGTAGAGACGGGATAAGGAATTCAAGCAGCATGACGGCACTACTGGTTTGGTGTTCGCAGTAACAGATCTGGATCTAGGGACCCGCATGTAGATAGTTGATGGATGGCGTGCGATAAGATACGGGAAGCCCGTTGATCGAAGCATCATATCAGACTGCCTGGAAAACGATCAGATGCTAAAGACTTAGGGCAGCCTAGTAGGATCTGTACCTTGTATGGGTTTAAGTCCCAATGGTATAGGGTGCGAGGTATGCCACTAGCTAAGGTTAAAAGAGGCCGGAAGCCTACGAAATCAACCCGAAATGAAATTGGACTAAGTGTCCTATTTAAAGAAGTATATTAGGATTGACGGTCATCCTGGGAGTAGGGTGACACGACGAACAGTACGAGACTTGAGGAGTAGAATACCTCGGTACCTAGTATGACAATGAGGTCACAAATGGTCATACGTCGATAGTCAGCATGCGAGAGTCAGTAAATTCTCGATAAACGAGATTTTGGGAAGTACAACACGGCCAGTTCAAGACCCTGACGATGAGTAGTAAGATAGCAACCTCGATTCAGTGTGCCGAGTGGACTTGAGGATTCGAAAGTTTGTGAGAAGGGACATGTGAATGGGTTGTGTGGGGACCTGAATCATTATTTGAGGTTTAAGGTATCCTTAGGTAAAGAGTCCAGGGAAGTTTTTGAAGCTCGGTTATTTATAAGAAATTATTGGAGCCAATTAACGCGATCTGATTCGGGATCTTCAAAGATGAATAAATTTGGAATTTTCAAGGAATTTCCCCTAAGAGATGAGAATATAAGAATTTGTGATCAGACTTTAAAGTTTTCCAAAAAAAAAAAAAGATTTGGAAGGTCCTTAGGTAATCGCGTTAAGGAAATAGAGATTGATTTTCTTAAGCTGTGAAAGTCATGAATCAGTAAGAATCGGGGTACCATGGGAGATGTAAGTACCTACCCACTCCAGTTAGCAGGATGGTTACGGATTGAGGTCTTTGAAAATCTTTGGCGTGTTTGAGAGAAACAAGTAATTAGTAATAGACCGAAATCTATTGGAGATCTAGAATTTTCGATTTTGGGAGAATGGAACTCCTGTTGGGCTAAACGGTTAGTCTAGATAACCCTGATGGGCAAATCGGGAGATGTGTAGCTAGACAATCACTAAAGTGATGTAAGCAAATTATGAAAATAAGGAGTCTGTCAATATGTGGTACGAGCACTTGTGGTCAATGAAAAGCCGTGAGAAAGTTGAGGAAGTGAGAAATATCAGAATGTGCTCTCGGAAGATTTAATAGGATTATTCTTAATTGCCAATAATAGCTTGAGGTTATTAGATGCTTAGCTATAAGTGGCTTGATTAAGGACGAAGATTATCAAAGATGTGATAATTAAGAGTTGATATCTTTACCTCAAATTTGATGAATTATAAATAGTTGCAAGAGACTGAGATATTTATATGAACGATACGCGATCAAGGGATTGAGGCATTCTGAAAATCGGCAATAGAATCATGATTTAATGAATTGACTAAAGTACCATCTGCATTGAAGACACTATGGTTTTATCGAGGATATATTGGTGTACCCTTCGGATAGGGAGATGCATGAGAAACATTGAGAATAATGTTAGGGAACGGCACAATAGATGTTAAAATCGAGATTGGCTTGCTAGGTTAAGGAAGAAATGATGAGAGCATAAGGCTCCGTGTCAGGAATATTAAATCAAGGTCAATTGTCATAAACACCATGAGGATCGGAAGTTCCGAAAAGTCAGATACTCCGATAGGTTCGGGAGACAAGCCAAATGTTTTGAGTAGAGGTTGGTTCAAGTAAAGGTCGGTAACCTGAGTAAGTTGCTCCAAAATAGGATCTAGCATATTTAGAGTCAGTTGATATGAAATGTTATCACTCGAGAAATTAATTCAAGAAATTAGAAGGTCAAATGGTTAATATGATGATAAAAAAAAAAAATGATCACTACGAACAGTGCGAGGAGTTATTAGTTTGGCGACCAAGTAACAAAGGAGCGATGCAAGGATATTGGTATTGCTAGACTCGGAAGACAACGTTAGATTTTAGTCGATATTAAAGGTTAAGTTACGAAAAGAAGATTAGGAGACAAATAGAATCTATTAATAAAGATTTCTGAGGAAATAGTTACATAAGGATAATTGCGGTCAATTGGAAGAAACTTGAGGTTATATCAGGTGATAAGTATCTACGAGAATGAGGAAACAACGAATAAGTTGACTCGAGTAAAGATCAAGCAATGATTAAGTTTGTGATGACCTAAGGTAAAGTATAGCTAGTTTCGGGGACAAAAATCATCGAGGACATGTGATAAACGAGATGATATGGTAGGACCACTGACTTGTTATAACAATCTGGAAGCTTATGAAACAACCTCGTAATGACAAGATACGCGATTTAAGGATCAATTTGATAAAAGTCAAGATGTATCAAGATCAGAGACTTTCGTACCTAAGTTGGAAGAGTGTTAAAGCAAGAGTGATTAATACAAAATAAATGACGTCATGGGAAATCGGAATTAAAGAAATGTCGTGATGACTTAAGAAAATTGAAAAGGGAGAATGTGGATATGAGAGCCGCGGGCTCATTATGATAGGAGCTTGAGTGAGACTCGTGGCCCCAGGACGGGGATATGCGGTTATGAGTTTTCCAAAGAGAAATTGAAAGGCATACATGGCTGACAAGTGTACTTGTCTAGGGATTAATGAGCATGGCCACCCCAAGGGTTTTGAGGTGTAATGGTCTTCTTAAATTCCGAATAAGATATATGTACTAAGGTCTGGTGATTAAGAGACGGTTATAGACAGTATAGTTATCCTAGAGATGAGAGCGCTATAAAAGCTTTAGTAGGATTATTGAGATGAGGTAATGAGATAGGATCTTCCCTAATTATTTGATTAGTCAGATGTTAATTTCAAGGATGAAATTTCTAAATTTAGAACATATGGCAAATTTCGAGGACGAAATTTTTGTAAGGAGGGGAGAATGTAATACCCTATGTTCATATGAGGTTGCCACGTCATTTCAATGAGTTTAGAATACCGAAAAATTGATTTTATAGCAATTACAGGTACTGAATCAACTGAAGGGAATGCCTCAGAGTGAAATTGTCTAAGGAAAATTATATGGTCTCGACGAGCGTATCGAGATAGGATTTATGGTATCGAAAGAAATCGAATTCGGAACAATTTTCGGTACAACTAAAATACAACGGTCATTTAGGCTGTAAAACCGAATTGTCGTAGGAGACTCCCGAAAAATCAACGGAACCCTAGGGGGGCTCCGGTTTTGCTTAACGAGCAACCCTTTAGTGGTTTCGAGAGGAAACGATAGCCCGGTAAAGATACTGGGGTAAAATCATCCTTTTAACTAAAGTTGCAAGTTATTAATTTCGTGTTTTCAGTTTTGAAATGCCAATTAATTCAGTGTTTAAAGATATTATTGTAATTAGAGAATTATTTCAATAAATTTATGATTTAAATATATAATTTTCTAAATTATATAATACAATATACAATCATATATATATTATGCGTAAGGCATTGATAACCATGCCCTGTAACCCACGCCTCTGTAAAATTTTGGAAGCCTTTGCACGCAAATTCCACGCCTCTGCAACCCGAACCCATGCCCCTGCCAATTGATGGTTGTCAGTAAGTGCGATCTTCACGCAAAGAGGGATGGGCAAGGTGGATTGCTAGCAGTGGAAGCGGCTATAAAATGGCAAAGAAGGAAAGGGAAGATGTGGGCTTCGGCTGAGAGCAATGGCCGAGAGAGAGGTCGAGGAAGCTCGCGAGAGAGAGAGAGAGAGAGAGAGAGCCAAAGTCGAGGAAGCCGCTCGGAATGGCCAAAATCGGCCATGGCAGCAGCAGCGAAGCTGCTGTGCGACAGCCATGGCCGACGAGCAGCAAGCATGGCGGCAGTTCGCGGCGAGGTACGGCTCGTTGATGCTAGCCGGCGGAGGTTGCAGAAGCTCGAGAAGCGGTCGAAAACAACTGAGCCACGGCCATGGAAGCCATGGCCGCAAGCTCCAGCAGGTGGGTGCATCGCAGGGAGGCTGGCCGCGGTGGAGGATGGTGTGCGGGCGGCGGCTGCGAGTCCGGTGAGGCTGAGGCGGCCGAAGGAAGGCCGAGCGGCGGCCAGCGGAGGGCCAAACGGCGGCGGCCGCGAGCTGGTTGCAGGTGGACGCGCGGGAGGCAGGGGAAGAAGAAAGGAGAAGGAAGAAGAAGAAAGGAGAAAGAGGAAAGGAGAAGGAAGAAGAAGAAGAGAAGGAAGAAGAAAAAGAGAAGAAAAAGAAGAAAGAAGGAAAAGAAGGAAGAAGAAGAAGAAGTTGAAGGCGCAGGAGGCGGGAAAAGGGGGAAGAAGAAGAAGAAGGGAGGAGAAAAGAAAAAGAAAAAGAAAAAGAAAAGGAAAAGAAAAGAAAAGAAGAAAGAAAAATTAGGAAAAATAGAGAAAATGTTAGAAAAAAATTCCAGAAAAATTATAGAAGATAGGGAATTATGTGTCGGTGATATCTCGGAGGTTTTGGTGAGAAAAACGGCTTGGGCACGCTTTTCGAGAATACGACACGCATACCGAGGAAACCGAGGATGTTAAGTTAAGGTGAGTAAAATTTCCTAGAAAATTTCAGAAATTTTAGAATATTATTTTATAAATTTTCGTAGTGAAATATTTGAGAAAATATTTTTAGAAATATTTAATTTGAAATTATTGAGGAAAAATAGGAAGAAATAGAGAGAAAATTATAGAAAATGCCATAAATTATAGAAAAATAGGTTTTAATGTTTATTTAAATAATTATGGTGATTAGGATGCTTTAAGGTTGAATTTGAAGAGATTCATGCAAATTTTGAGGATGACACGCAAATCGAGGTGCAAGAGGCAAGGTGCGAATATCGAGGTAGCTCGATAAGCTTTAGAAAGTAAGTGGTACTTCCTCGAAAATGTTTTTATCATATTGACATGTCCTGATATGCATCCATCACGTAGACTGCATACATGACTATGAAATGCATAAATACACGTTGATATCATTGATCACACGCATATGAGGCCATAGGGAGTACGAACTGGCACCGCTGCTTTACCAAGGGTGCACCCATACACCCCGGCTTCGAAAGAGGTGGCCGCTAAAATGGTGGGTAGCATGAGAGGTGCAGTTGACACCTACGAGGAAAGACATTGCATACACACATGGCATAGCATTATGTACCCTTACTTAGATGGTTCATCATCTAACTTGGGTTCGCCCCTGGAACATTCAACGTTCCAGTCGGGACTTGCAGTAATGTTATCGAGGCTGAAGATGTGTAATGACACGAGGCGTCAAGAAACGAGGAAATGAGCCAGGTTATGTTATAATATAGTTTAAGGATTATGTACATGCATTTATTTTCAGAAGCTTATGTAATAACTTTGTAATAAACACTATGTTCGATTATTTATGTAATGCCATGAGCAGGTTCGGTTCAGCTTCCGCTTGTAAATTGTATTTATCTCTGGTGTGTAAATTAAACACTAGATAGGCCTTAGGGAATTTCGGGATAATGTAATGAAAAGAAAAAAAATAAGACCCAATTTTCCTAAGGTATAACACGCCCTGAAGAAGCGGGCTGTTACACTATGTATATTTACCTGACATCAAACCTTGATCAGGGCTCGGACCGACGTGGTCAGTCCACCCCCAAGTGTTCGAGTCTATCCCGATAGGCGAACCTCGAGCTAATCCCGACATCTCTCTTTTGTCGTGCTGTCTATCCTCCCCTGGATCAGATAGGGACGGGGGCCAGCTCAGCACGATCAATTCACCCCCAAGCACCCAGGTTTATCCCGGTAGGAGAACCTTTTGCCTTGTATCAAACAAGCATGGTCGGACCTCGAGTAACCTCGGTCTCATTCAAACCATATCTCGTATCAAACAGGCATGGCTGGACCTCAAGTAACCTCGGTTTCATTCCAACCATGCCTCATATCAAACAGGTATGACCAAACCTCGAGTAACCTCGGTCTCATTCAAACTATGTCTCGTATTAAACAAGTATGGCCAGACCTCGAGTAACCCCGATCTCATTCAAACCATGTCTTGTATCAAACAGACATGGATGGACCTTGAGTAACCTCGGTCTCATTCAAACCATGCCTCGTATCAAACAAGCATGGCCAGATCTCGAATCACCTTGGTCTCATTCAAATCTTGTTTTGTATCAAACAAGCATGAGCAAACCTTAAGTCACCTTGATCTCACCCAAGTCACGCCTTGTATCAAACAAACCCAGCAACCTCGGCTCAGCCAGCACCCTATGCCAATCACCTGAGTCTATCCCGCACGAGGACAAGCTTAATTTCGGAAACACTCTGATGCCTTATCAAGCCCTTATTCCTATTCTATATTTCTTCGCGCAAGGACAAGCTTGATTTCGGAAACACTCTTATACCTTTAAGGGCTCTCTTTTTTTTATACATCTCTCCACACAAGGACAAGCCCAACCTCGGAAACAAAGGTACTCACCTGATCTCGTGTCTATTTTTAAACATGCAATGAGAAACTACTAAGTCAAAATAGCTCAAATACTTGTCAACACATCCTATCTTGTTCAAACATCATAAAAATTACGCCATTACAAGACTAGGTCTATATACAAGGACCCATGTTATTACAAACGAAATGAATTATGGCTTGGTCGAGTTAGGACCAAGCCCAATAGCAATAGCTTCAGAAGTTGACTCTCTAGTAAGATTGCTAGGCACGGACACCTCGATCTCCTGAGCTCTTTCCCTGATCTGACTCGTTCCAACCTCGTTCACCTCTATTGAGGTCTCAGGCTGATCATCTGCAATCACAAAGGAAAGCATCAGCTGACCACCCTTAACCTCTTTGAAGGGCACGAAGGTTAAAAGGTCTTGGCCAGGGTAGAGAGCCCGAAAGTGGGACAGTGCCACCTTATTTCTGGCTACAAACTGCTCTACATCCTTTGTGATTAGTGCCTCATTAGCAACTCGTGCCTTATCGGCCTCCTCTTTTAACCGGGATGCCTTTCGCCTTGCCTGCTTCTCAGCAGATTGAGATTTGGCTAGTTCAGCCTTCGCAGAAGCAAGATCAAGCCTCACCACCACTAGCTCGGCCTCTTACCTTCAACTTTGCCTTTTTTGTTGCCGTCAAGCTCACCTTCATTTCATTCTTCAGCTTTTCTAGCTAGACCTCAAATTGTTTTTTGAGTTTTTCAAACAGTAAGTGTCGTTCGTTCCTTGCGGTTTCAGCTTCTTTCATCCGCTGCTTTAGCCCCGCCGTCGCCTCCGCTACACCTGCTTCCAATTGTTGTTGTGCCACCTCTTCCCTTGCTGTGTTTTACTTTACCGACTAGAGGCGAGTCTTCCCCTCTAACATCCGAACTCTTGCAGCCAGTTGGAGCACCCGTGTCTCTAAAGCATGGAACATATCGGACTGACCCAATGCCATGAACCTTGTCTACTCCTCCAAACCGATCAATTGCTCATATATCTTGTCTTTCGCCCGAAAGTCAAGATCCCCGAGGATGGACAAGCGCAACTTAGAGGGTGTAGTTAAACCAAAGCCTCCTCCCGACTCCACCCTTTGTCCCTTTTGATGTCGCGCTGACTCAGTAGCGATAGTGGCCTCTTCAGAGCTGGAGATGGAAGCCTTGGCAACAGTTGCAATTGGTTGCAAAGATGGCATGGCAATAGGACATGATAGTGTAGAGACCAATGCCTTCTTTGAGGATGAGGACACAAGAGGCAAGGATGGGGCAAGCGCCTTTGTAGCCATTGCCTTGAAGGTTGCCAACATAGATGGAACGGGCTTCATCCCAGCAGCCTTCTCGGCACCCTCCTTAGTTGAGGTCGAGCTTGCCTTCTTGACTGCCTTCTCTTTCGCTTTCTTCTTCTCATAATGAGCTATCATTAGCTCCTTGCTCAGTAAGGGGGCCATTTTCCCTAAAACAAATAAATAAAAATATAAGCGATGCCTAAAGGAAAGTAAAGAAGCAAAATAGGCTACGGCCTTACGCATATAATAGGCCAAACCCTTCTTATCCCGGCCTAGTTAGATCAACTCCTTACACTCCAAAAACCCCGAGAAAGTCTCAAGTACATCTACCAAGCATCGATCCCTAAACAACAGGCTCTCATATTTAGTCGGCCCAAAGGAACTTGGATCATTTTTCCAATAGAGAGGATACAATTTCTCACCTTAGTCATTCAAAAAGAATGCGAACTCAGTCTCGGTAGATTTGACCTTAAAAAATTGGACCTTAAAGTGTTCGTATGATGTGTCAACCGTATTCAACAGCTTCCGCCCTGAATGCCCGTATAACGACACCCAACCACCCTTGGTGGCTCCTTTGGGGTGAAAATAATAAAAGAAGGGCCCCATATTCTCCTAATGACCGAGGAAAATTGATAATACATTGAATGCATGAATGAATCCCCAACTATTTGGGTGAAGTTGAGTCGATACGACGTTCAGGTAGGCTAGAATCGAGCTCTTAAAGTTGGTAAAAGGGAGTCGGAGACCAAGGTGTAAGAAGAAGGACTCATACATAAACACACAACAAGCATCTGCCTCTGACTTCAACTCCATGAAAACTTGATCCTCCAACTTGGATGGGTAACACTCGAGTCGGTCTTCCTTTCTAGTGGCCGAAAGGGTAATTTGTGACCAAAGCACGTCGATGTCATCTAGCATGCCATAGATAGAAGCAACCTTGGACACATCTTCACTAACCCAATCATACTCGCTGGACACTAGAAAAAGTCCCAACACGCTCAACCCTAACCTCTCCACCCTCTCTCATCGTGGTAGTTTTCCCAGCCATGGGACACTACCTGTACTGTCCTCGAACAAATCGAGGAAAATAAAGGCGTCAAAACCTAGCTTCAGGTGTTAATTTCGAATCATGCCCTGAATCACCCTATTAAGGCCAAGCTAGAAAGGCCTCGGCGACTGTATAGGTGTTGAGCCTCATGCCAGTGACCCGCATACAAACTGCTCTTCCCCTCCAAACGCTCGCCAAAATCCACCATGACATTCCATAAAAGTATAGAAGGATAGATTAGAGAAGTGCCTGTTACGGCATCAAATGGAAAAAAGATAAGCCGAAAGGAAAACCTGAAGGTGCAAAGAGGTATTCAAACTGGGAACACAAAGCAACAAAGCAGAGAAAGGAAATGTACGAATTTGCAAAAACCAGGCAAGCAGAAAGTAGAAGGAAAAGGCGGGCGATTACCTTTTTATTGCCCTTGTACAAAGCATCGAACGAATGAGAGCCACCCGTCACCAACCACCGGCCAGGATCATGCCACTTGTAGCATATTTAACACTCAAATAGTGAGTCGGCGCCTGCCTGTCTGCGACGTCCCATCTCCTAAGCCTGATGCCTTAAACCTCAAGACTACAAATGCTATGTGTCAGAACCTTGAAAATAGTCGATCCCATCATTGAATACGGGTTGAGTCCTATTAATCAAATGTTCAAACTCTTCTATCATTTCGGTCACAAACCATTTACACGAGATAAGCTCTACCTCAGATGACCTTCACGGCCAAGCCACGTGACCAGGATAGCAATCCCACCTAGATCGTACCTGTCAAGCTTGTAGAAACCACTTGTCCCATAAGTTGCCTATAGTTGGCTACAGGGATAAATGTCCCGCATTTAGATTAACACCTTGAATATCATGGCTTGGAATTTGACTGCCTAATTGCCAAAGGCACCATCCCTCAACCACGGCCCGAGCAAGTTCAATCCGACCCCATGATTCGAAAAAAGCACGATAAAAGGAAAAATACACAAGAAGAGCATACAAAAAATCCAAAGGATAGCAAGATAAAAAATCATAGTGTCAGACAAAGTATATTTTATTGGTAACCGAAGAATCTCGTTATAACCATTTACATGAAGTTTTGCACCAACCTACACTAGAATTATTATAAGGAGATCAAGAGTTGATGGGACCAGGAGCAAGCTAGGCTACAAACCCTCCTGGCGACTCTATCAAGGTCACGTCTCAGTCATCCAGGACTAGGTCCACGATTTGGCCATCAACAACCTCCTTGAAGGGGCTGTAGAGTGAGAGATCGAGCCTAGGATGGAGCGCTCGAACTCCAGACAAGGCCGATAAGAAACCCTCAAGGAACTTATCCACGACCTCATCCTTCAAACACTCCACCACGATGGCCAGCTTCGTCGATTCCTCTACCTCTTCTTAGGCATTAGCTTTAGCAATCTCAAGCCTCCCCCATAAGACTCTCTGTTTCCCCTAGGCTTGGTCTCGTTGCTCCAGTAACTTTCGGGCAGTGTTACCATGATAGGCGGCTAGGGCTTCAACATCTTCAGCTATTTTCAGACACTCCATCTCAGTAGCCACCATTTCCCTTGCCCACTCATCCGCGTTCTTCCAGACTTCCTTAAACCGTTTTGACCAAGCTCAGGTGTCCACCTCCAGAGTTTGACAAATGTCTGCAAGGTGAAGACTTTGCATCTCGGCCCAACGACACAAGCCTTTGAGCCCCAAAACCATCTGCCTTTCACGATTGGCGAGAAGCGCAAGGTGTTCCTCGATGAAGTTGCTAGGGCGAAACTCTTTGCTCTAGAGACTCTTAGGAACAGATTCGATGTCATCACAACCCCATAAAGCAAGCTTGGTTGCAGACTGGTCCACGTCCGATAATGGTTTGAGCATATCCAGCGATGACTCAACCACATTCGAAGGTTACTCGACCAAATCCAGTGATTGTTCGGCAACATCCAATGTCAGCTCCATAACGATAGATGGCGATTGGGCAGCTGGGCTTGAAGTCCTCGAAAGCCCCAATGGTTCTTCTTTGACAACTAGACTCAGGGTCCGTGAAAGGTTCCAGCGCCTCCTGATCAGCAACCCAACCCGGGGTCACCAAAACTCCAATCGACTCCCCTCCAGCTAGCCTTTGTCTCTTTTGCAACACCAACGAGATCTCCTCTGTGTCAAGATGCTCCTTCCTTAACTCGGAGGTTGGAGTGTGTTTAGTGCAATCGGTTTAGTAGAGGGCTGGGAAGTGACTGTGCTCTCCACTGGATGGCCTTTGAGTGCTCGAGCACTTTTCCTCTTAGCAACCCTCTTGGTCTTTTTTGACTCAATTTAGAAGTTGGACCAACAATCCCCTTCACTTGCACCCAACACTGAACTTCCGCTTTGGTCACCTCTGGAGCCGTGGTCCCTGAGACAATCAAGATGAGCCGACATGAGTAATAATAGGTGGAGACTAAGCAGGGCGAAGTAAGCCAAAAACACAAGGAACTTACACATGTACTGATCTAGTTTCTCTAAGTTATCCTCGAACTCGACAAGTTTAGCCATTTTCAGTTGTGGGGAGAAAGTAAGTAGATCCACCAAGACTTGTCCTTTTAGACCCAAACTCTCGTAGTTGACCTTTGACAAGATGGTTGGCTCGCGCTGCCAAAACAAGGGGTACCTCAGATGTCCGCTAGCCTTAAAAAAAAAGGGAAACTCCTCTGCCGAATCCACCTTGAAGAAGCCAGACTTGAAATGCTTATACAAAGTATTGCATAGCTTGATCCATCCCTTCCCCCAAAGACTATTTAAGGATAACCAACCACCTTTGCCCACTCACTTCCATTGGAAGTGGTAAAAGAAAACTCCCAGGCTCGATTTCAGGCCAAGGAAACCATGAAGCACCTCAAACGCTCTGACAAAGGCCCAGCTATTCAAATGCAACTGGGTCAGGCCAATGTGTAGCATAAAAAGGACGGAACCCTGGAACTTAAATAGATGCAGCCGCAATCAAAGATGCGAGAAGAATGTCTTGTACATAAACATTGATTGCCTATCTACCACTGAGTTCGATTCCATGTACACATGTTCTTCCTTTCCATAGTGGTAGCACACGAACAATCTCTCTTCCTCTTTGGTGTCAGATAAGGAGATTTACCGCCTCATCTCAACCACGCAATTAGGAGTATCGAACTTGGAAGCAGTTTTGGATACCTCCTTGCTTACCCATTCATAGGTGGGGAGGGGGGATCGGAGGACGATTTAGCCATGAGTTGAAAACAAGCACCAATCTTAGCAAATCCCACACGAAGTTTGGAACCTGCCTAAGCAACTATGGCCCCAACGAATGAAGGAAAACGTGAAGAGGGAATAAGAGTGTTTTAAGGTGATTACCTAAAGGATGGAAGCCTGCAAATAGCAAAAAAAAGAAATTGAGTCTGAAGCACTACAATTCCTCGAGATGAAAGCTGTTAAAACACGAAAGAAATCATAGAAGACAACCAAAAAGATACGGAAGGGCGAGAAAAGAAGCATGTTAACAGGAATCGCTAGAAGCATCCAATAGCCGGAAACTATTCGTCACCAAGACAACCACTGAGATCACGCCACCTGTCTAGCAATTAATGCGTTGATGAAACGCCCACATCAAGTAGTGGACCATTTATCCTTTAAACACACACCGTTTTTCCAGATTCTGAGATATGGACAACTAATCATGGATAGAATTGTCTATCGAGCTCCCTGTAAATTCATGTGTCTTCAGGGCCAGCCTCAGACCCTAATAGGGGGACACTCTCAATAGCTCGACCACTAGCTCGACCAGGTGCGCCGAGCGTAAGAAGTTCATGAATAACCAAGTCATGACGTCACCCCAAACGCTCACCTCGAGTATGTCCAGACACCATCTCAATTAAAACACTTCAACCCAAGGGACTATATCCTGACCTCACCTTAACAACAGACGGTTAAAGCACAAACATCACCTGACTACATATCCTCAAGTTCGGATGCTCGCTTCACGACCAACTGACCTAGGGAGATATGGATCATACCAACCCTATTGAGCTTGGCCCAAACAGGAGCTCGCGGCCCGACGCTAGGCCCAGACTCGTGGCACGGCCTTGGCCTGATGTCAGGATGGCCGTAATGGCACCTTCATCATTTGATTGCATTTATTACAGGTCCTGTCCACCCCATGCCTTTTTCAGTAAGTCCTTTCCCACATTTATCACCGGTCCTATAGGCACCATGCCTGATCAAAAAGCACAGTCGGCGTCAGACTTTTCAATCTCGTTTCCCTACAATGCTAAGACAGGCATGCACACAAGTTGGTCTCCCTGCTCCTCTACATATTCCAGCCTGATCACAGGTCAAGGTATGTTCTTCTTTAGCCCTACTGCTATACTGCCAATATTCATTCTCACTTGAGTGTTAAAGTGCTTGCAAGTGCCAACCACTCCCCGCCGCGCCATTGCTAGAGTCGGATCCCTAGAAGCCTCAAGACCCACGTCCAACAACCAACACCCATTTGGGCTGGAAGGAACAAAACTATTCTTTCCTACTTTCTATAATAAAATTTCAATTTTCCTCTGCCTCTTAGTCCTACCAACAAATAATCAAATTATTATTAAATAATCATATGTGAAAAATATTAATTATTTTATTATAAAATAAAAAACACTTAATATAGAGTTTAGAGACGGAAAAGTTTCCATCTCTAAACTCAGATGCTTTTACATATGCTCGAATATAAATATTGTTTATATTTATATTCTAAAATAAAATTTCAGTTATTTTCTATTCTAAAAATACCAATTATTATTACGCTCGTGCTTTATATTCTAAAATACTAATTGTTAATATTCTAAAATACCACTTATTTTATTATTGCTCACATGCTTTCACACGTAACAACAATTGGACTGCACGATCAAAATGAATATGTGGTAGACATTAAGAGTATGTATTTGTGAATTATTTTGATTTATTATGCAGTAATTTGACAATAGAAGAATTAACTGAAATGTCATTCAAATTAATCAAAAGTAATATTTATCTTAATCTAGGAACTTAAGACATTTTGGCTTTATATTTCGATTTTGGTTTATTTTAATGACAATTTTTGTAGATTACCTAAATTTAGTGGTATCTTTTAAAAAACAGTTATATACCATATTAATGTAAGACTGAACTTAAAATAAAAGACAAATATTCAAAAAAAATTCTTCCACTTTAATTTATGTATAATAAACTTTCAATTTTAACAATTACATACTTCAACTTTCAAATTTGCATCATTTTATAACGTTTTTTCGGCCGATAGATTGAATAGTTTGCTTATTCAACCCAACATTTTAATCTTACTTCCTTTAAACACTCGACAAGTATATCTGATTTATGCTATCATATTATATTCAAATGTTTAATAGAAGTAAAATAGAATTAAAATATATGGGATGGTTAAATGATTGGACCGGTGATATAGCCTCGTGGCCAAACGATCCAAGTTAGAACCCCTACTTGGGTGCAAAAGGTAAAGCCCCTCACCTTAAAGGCCTCCCACACACTGCCCCACGTATGTGAGAGGGGTAAATCACAGTACACGGTGGCCCCTAAGGCAGGAGGCACAGTGCATAGTGCATATAAGGAGTCACCCCCACAAGATGGTGAAACTCCCACACTGCAACTGCCATGATTCGAACCTACATCCTTGAGTGCAATTCTATTACCCAAAAACCACCGTACTACATCCGTGGGGGCAAGTTAGAACCCTTACTTCCCTTACTTCCAGTTGGTTATGGGTTGGAATCGCCTTGAAAGCACCATTTTATTTTAAGTTGAATTTTGTCTCTAAGGTCAACTTATTTCCGTCTCCAAATCGTCTCTAATAGGAATGAAATTTTTTTTCCTCAAAATCTGTTTCTAAAATCTTTTTTTTTTTTTGGTAGCAATTAAGATAAATTGATCTTTTTGCAAGTCATTAATTAGAGTCAAATATAATTATGAGAGACAAAATGATATATATCTCTAAATATAGTATTATGTGCCCCTAAATCATTTAATATATGTCTCTAATAATGATAATGTACCACTAAAAGTATAATTAGTGACACTAGCAAATACGTTAGATTGCCCTATTTGCCATATGTGCACCCATATGCTTGCATTTTCAATTGTATCTTTAGCAACAGTTGTTATTATTAGAGTTGCCTAATAAATCATTTGGAATCATTTAATTCATTTTCATCTCAAATAACTAAATTTACTTGCCTTTGAAAGACAAATTTGTTAAAGTGACTTGGTCAATTAATACACAAATATTAGATCAATAGGAAGAACTTTACTCGTCAACTAAAATTGTGTAAACTTAGTCCCCTCATTGACTAATTACGTTATCTAACATAATTTGTCACATTAGTAATTGATGTATTATGGGCAAAATTGATGAATTATAGGCAAAAATTCATTAAAAAATAAAACAAAGTCCAAAAGTGAAAAATAATTTTTTTGGGCTAAAAATATGTAAAATTCCCTTTTAGGGGTCCCTAAATAAAATACAAATAGGATAACTTCAATGTCTAAAAATTTCTCTAAGAGTTCTGTAAAAAGATAAACATTATTTATAAAAATCATAATTCTAGTGGATAACAAAATATTAGGACAAGCATTATTTGTAAAAATTCTAATTCTAGTAGATCCCAAAATGTCAAAATAAACACTATCCATAATAATCTTAATTCTAGTTGATCTCGAAATGTTAGGATAAACGTTATTTATAAGAATCCTAATCCCAATGAATCTCAGAATATTAGAATAAATATTATCCAAAAGAATTCTAATACTAGGAGATTTGAGAAAACTCAATGTTCCTCTACAAATAGATGATATCTCATTCCAAAAGAAATACAACTCTAATATTAGTTTTAATACAACATTTGTATTTTTAGCGTCTAAGTTAAGTATCAAAGAGTTTGTGTGAAAACTTTCCTGCGCTCTCTAACTGTTCTCTTTCTTACAAAATTTAAATGACTTGACGATGACCTTTCAAGTTAATAAATTCATTATTGTGTTTGTGTGACAACACTAATCAACTGCAATGGTTCTAAAACATAATCTAGGATAGGAATGAAATCATAAATTACATATATATCCAAATTAATAAAATTTAAAGCAATGGTTAGATCATAATTTTTTTTAGCAATTAACCGTCCTTAAACAACATCAATCAGTACATTCTCATGAAGCTAATACAAAGTTCTAAACTACGATTGGTTTTCTATCATGAAGATAATTATAGTTTAAGATAGCGTTAGTTAAAATAAACAAAATAAGGTTACATCAAGATAAACTTGAAATACTTTTCAATTAAGATATAAAATGGTGAAAATAACATTGAGAAGCATTCTAAAATTTCTATTAGACTATTAAATTTTTTAAACTGTATTAAGTATATAAGTCATTTTTTCTTATATGTAAAATATCAGATAAATTTATCTAGAGGGAGAGAGAAATTTTTTTCTAAACATAACTAAATAAGAAGTCACATGACTTCTTTTCAATACGTTCTTACATAAATTTAACAAATATAATAGAAAATACTTTTATTTGTAATACTTTTCATATTTTATTTTTTTCAATCTATATTTGAATTAACAAACACAAAAAAAATTAAGAAACATACAATTAATTAATTAGAATAGGAAAGGCTTTAAATACCTCATAGATCTCATCTGAAATAAGGGACATCCTGTGAGCAAAGTCTACTCTCGAGTCCTCATCCATTATAGCATGGGTGGCTGGGCTCCCAAGAAACATCCCCTGACAACAACAATATTATATATATTTTCATAATTAATTATTAATTGCTTCATGACATTTTCAGCCTCACACTATAAATATGAACGTACCTTGAGGTTCATGTATGGCCTGCCACCATTTTTATTACCTAGAAGAACATCAAACAAAAGGATTTTATTTTCCATTAGAAAAAATATATATATAGTATATATGTACTTGTGTGTGAGGTTACCATCTACAATTTGTTTAGTGATCAATGGAATCGTTATCCCTGAATAAGAGTCTCCCGTCACAAATAATGGAACTTTGAGATATTGCGGGTTTTCTTCAAACCACTGAAAATGATGATTAATAATTTAACGTAACATGACAAAAGTCATAAGTTCAAAATGTACTGTCAACTTAATATTTAAATTATTGCCAGATAATTGAACTAATTATAAGTAAAATCTAACTATAAATAAAAAAATATATTAAAAATAAAATAATAACATAAAAATAAAATTAACTCGCCTTTACGAGAAATTCATACGATTGCTTTGCTGATTTTGAGTCAGATGATGGCCAACCCTTCAATGTTCTTGAATAAGAAAATCCGGCGCCCACCGGTTGATCCAGAAATATGATGCTGGCAATCTGAAAAAAGAATAATATTTTTAAAAAAAATGTTGTGATTAATTAATCATAATATTTTAAAATAACCCCATATAAAATAATATTCCATTATATAAATACGAATTACTATCTCATTTTTGTGTTTTGTTGCCCATTGATTGATCAAGAAATATTAGGGGTGAGCACTCTGAACCGACTGAAGTGTTGAAATCGAACATCTATTGACCCTAGTTATCCACGATTTAATGTCAATTTGTGAGTTTTAGGTATTAGGTAAAAGATTTTAAATTTAATGTATTTTTGAATGAGTAAGTAATAGCAAATATTTAAAAGTTTTGAGGTTTAAATATAATTTTGAAAATTAAGAGTAGGATTCCTGTAAATATAAAATATGCATAATAATAAGTGAGGAAGATTATAGGTCAGGTGGACACACACACGCACAAGGGTAGTGGTCTTGTGTTCAAATCCACATGCAAGCAAGGGAGGAGAAAAAGGCTGATTTTTTTCCAGCCAAGCCAGCGCCAAATGGCGTTGTTTTTGGTGTCTTATAGTCATGCCAGGTGCGCACTGGCCGCGCCACACAGGCCTTGATGTAGCTGCCACCAAGCAGCCTATTGCACCAAATGGCGTAATTTCGTGTTGCCACGTGGTATTTTTTTGCCACCACCTGCTTTGTCCAGGTTTATAAATATCGGGGGAGAAGAACTGGGAAGAAATTGAGAAATAGGAAGAGAAGATAGCCACTTAAGTGGAAAATCGGAACAATGCAATTAAGATAAATATAAAATTAATTAGAATTAAATAGAAGGTAGTTTTGGTAATATTTAATTTAAATATTTTTTTTATCTTTTGAATCTTAATTTTATTAAGAAGAGACTTGAGCTGAGCCGGCGATAGCCCTAGTATTGTAAGAGATTTAAAAACAAAAATTTAAGACAAGTTCCTATCACCCTCTATTTGTTTGGCTAGCTCCCTATCCTTTTATGTAAGTTCTCCTCATTTTCATACGAGTTCTTATACTCTTTGATTGTTCGATCAATTGATTCCTAGTCAGTTTATGATTTACACTTAAAAATCCTTATTCTTGGACACTTGCTTAATTTTATAGGGTTTGAATCGCCCTATATTTCTTTGTGAAATGATGCCTAACTATGCGAGAATAAGTTCCTAAATGGTATTGGAGGTGGTGTTTGTATGCTTACAACTTTATTTTATTATTGCATGGGTTATGGGTGGTTAGCATTTGGGGGTTCATGTGTTGAATATGCAAAGGCATGAGCATGTTAATGTGTTGGGGGTGTGCGTTTAGAAAGTATCTGCATGACATCTGTATTCCTATGTAGGCGTAACATGGCTTGATGCGTAGCTTATGAGAGTTATGTATCGTCATCAATGTTGCAATAGTCTTGCATCGTTATATGCTGCATTGCATGGTTACTATTGCGCACGACAGATTTATCTACGGGATGTACATCTATAGGCTCGGGTGATGAGAGGACTGTCCCGAGGGAGCTTTGGCTCAATTGTTGTGAGAGCTTTGGGCTCGGGAGCATTTGGGTCGGGATATATTAGATAATTCATGGTTGCATGCAAGTTGGTATGGAACCTTGGGTGCCGGTTTGTGTCTTGTGTGGGAGCCCTCGATTCAATATTTGTGTATTATTGCATGTGTTATTGTGTAGCTTGAGTTGTGATTCATGGCATGATATGTGTACAAAATACGAGCAAGGTAGTCTCTAGCCTTGTTGCTTTTTTGTTTCCTTATACTTACTGAGTCTTGTGGCTCACTCTTCATCTCCATCATTCCAGGTAAGGGAAAAGCGGAGATTGAGGGTTGTGTTTGATCCGACAAGTTAGAGTATATATAGGGCAATCCTAATCGAAAACCCTTTGAAGAGTGGTCATTGTTCTTAGGTGCGGGTGTTGGCAGAATTTAGTTTTTACTTATTTAATTAAATAAGTCAATAGTTGACGTAGTCAATAGTTTTTTGATGTTAGTGTTTGCCCTGATTTTTAGGAGTCAATTGGAGAGTTGATTACTAGTCAATAGGAAAGTGGTTATGCACGTGGAGTTTGATTTGTGGGTTATAATGCCTATATAAAGGCAGCTCAGTTGATGAATAAAAGATACAGAAAAGTTCCTCTCTCTTCCAAAAATTAATCTATTCTCTGCAATTCTTTTCTCTTTATCAGTGGTATCAGAGCCTGAACAAGAGAAAAAGCAAGAGAGAGACTGTGCAACTCCTAAAGCAACGAGTCCCCAGAATAGCAAAAAGCAGCAGCTTTATTTTCTCATCTTTTTCATTTTTACAGCAGAATAAATGACTTCTGAAAGCTTTATGCAGCCAGCTATTCCGTGCTTTGATGGTCATTATGACCATTGGAGCATGCTGATGGAGAACTTCTTGAGGTCTAAAGAGTATTGGCATGTTGTTGAATCTGGTGTGGCAACACTAACAACAGTAGTGACAGTTGCAGAAGGGAAACAATCTTCAACCAGTGTGGCGCTTACAGAGGCACAAAGAGTAGAGTTGGAAGGATTAAAGTTAAAGGATTTTAAGGCTAAGAATTATTTGTTTCAGGCATAGTTATTAAAGGCGCGCCTAGGCGTAAGGCGCCAGTTTGGCGCCTCGCCTAGGCTGAGGCGAGGCGGTTTCTGCAAGGCGCTCGCCTTGCAAGGTGAGGCGCGCCTCATGAAACCCGTGCCTGCATCCTCCCTGCATCATTTCTTCCTCTCCTCCCCAGCATCCCCTCTTCTCAGCACTACTTAAATGTCCACATTTTCTTTTATTTATATTTTACCTTTCATTTACTTTAATACATAAATGTAAATAAGAAAGCACCCCCCATTTGGATTCAATAAAAATATCTAAAAAATCAAAATCCATAACAATAAGAAAATAGAATTTTGATTTTAGTACAAACTCAGAATTTAGCGATTTTACCACCCCAAAATACATACCTACTATTTCTTGAAAAATTCATTAAAAATCATTTTAACAACAATGAATATTAACTATCAAAATACCGGGAGTTAGTTTTTCAAAATGAAAACATTTTCTTATATGTCTCCTTATAATGCGCTAATCTTCCAGACTTAGAAAAAATGCGCTAATCTTCCAGACCTAGAAATATAGCATTTTTCAAAATGAAAGCATTTTCTTGATTGTGGACTTGTAGTGTTTATTGATTGTGGAGAATACTAAAGCTATTCCAAAATGTCCTCCATCAATAAAACAAGAGATTGGAGAGTACATGCAAAAGAAGAAAAATAGCAGGGAATCAGGGATGAGCAAAATATGGCACCGTAAGATGATTTTCAATTTGGTGAAGGGTATGATGATGATGATGATTAAAACTTCTTTATTGATTGTGGACTTGTAGTGTTTATATGTTCGTTTAGAACTTTGCACGATAGTTGGTACTTGTTTGAGTTTGAGACTTTAAGTTTGAACTTTAATGATGTTTTTAGTTTAGAAATTGTATGATGAATGAATTAACTTTGATGTTGTTAGTTTAGAATTTGAAGATAATGAAACATTAATGATATGCATGTGTTATTATTGATAATTTGATAGTTTTTTATGATTTTACAAGATTTTTAGTTTTTTTTCTAAAAGGTGCGCCTCGCTTCGCAAAGGCGCGCCTCGCCTCGTGCGCCTCGCGCCTCAGGCTCCAGGACCCTTTGCGCCTCCCGCCTTTCAGAACTATGGTTTCAGGCTACTGACCATCCCATCCTTGAAACTATTCTTTGCAAAGATACTTCCAAGGATATATGGGATTCAATGAAGAAAAAATATCAAGGCTCTTCTAGAGTGAAGCGTGCATAGCTACAAGCCTTGAGAAGGGATTTTGAAGTTTTGCAGATGAAGGATGGTGAATCTGTTACAAGCTATTTTGGGAGGACTATGGAGATTGCAAATAAGCTGCGATGCCATGGCGAAACAATTAAAGATGTTACTGTAGTAGAGAAAATTCTGCGTTCTATGACGCGAGATTTTAACTATGTTGTTTGCTCCATTGAAGAGTCGAAAGACATAGATGCACTCTCTCTTCATGAATTGCAGAGCTCTTTGTTGGTCCATGAGCAAAAGATGAATCGGAGTTCAACAGTAAAGGAATACTTTGAAAGCTTCTACCAATACTCATTCCAGCAGTTTTAGAAGAAAAGGTAGAAGACGGAAAACAAGAGATAGAGAACATAAAAATGGTAGCAGAAATAGAGATGGTAACAAAAATTTCAAAGCCAATATAAACCAATTTGGAGGCAAAGACAGAGGTTGGGATCATAACAAATCTAAGGTAGAGTGCTATAGATGTCATAAATATGGTCATTATGCTTCTAAATGTTATTCTAGGTTGCCTAATGATAAAGAAAAAGGGGAGAATTCAAACTTTGTGGAAGACAAGAAGGAAGCAAAAACGTTGTTGATGGTTGTTCAAGAAGAAAAGACCGAGTCAGATATTTGGTATGTGGATACAGGCTGTAGCAACCACATGAGTGGAAGTAAGTCTTCTTTTTCAAATTTAAATGAAGATTTTCATTCTACTGTCAGCTTTGGTGATTGTTCTACTGTGAAAGTAATGGGAAAAGGCGATTTTCAGATAAAAACCAAGAATGGTCTTGTGGAAACAATCTCTAATGTGTTATATGTTCCTGACTTGAAGAATAATATGTTGAGTGCTGGTTAATTGCAAGAAAATGGATATGTAATCACGATTAAGAACGGTGCTTGCGAAATTTATGTCCCTGTTAGAGGTGTTATTGCAATTATCCAGATGAGTTCTAACAGATTTGTTTCCATTGAAGATTGAAAGTATACACTCTTGCTTGATGGCTGAAATAAAGGATCCCTCATGGTTGTGGCACTTTTGTTATGACCACTTGAGTTTTAGTGGATTGAAGATCCTCCAGCAAAAGAACATGGTGACAGGTCTTCCACAAATTACTGCTCCCTCCCAAGTCTGTGAAGAATGTGTTGTTGGAAAACAACATCAGACTCAGTTTCCCAAAGGGAAGTCATGGAGAACAAAGGATGTGTTGGAGCTAGCACATTCAGACATTTGTGGCCCAATAAACCCAACCTCTAATGGAGGTAAAAGATACCTAATTACCTTCATTGATGGTTTTTCTAAAAAAATGTGGGCTTATTTTTTACAGGAAAAATCAAAAGCTTTTACCACATTTAAAAACTTCAAAGCTCTTGTAAAAAGTGAAACAGGCAAGACTATTAAGTCCCTTCGAACAGATCGTGGTGGCGAGTATTGCTCAAAAGAGTTTGAAGATTTTTGTATGCAGCATGGAATTCGAAGAGAGC
This sequence comes from Diospyros kaki, assembly GCA_036245055.1. Classification (NCBI taxonomy): domain Eukaryota; kingdom Viridiplantae; phylum Streptophyta; class Magnoliopsida; order Ericales; family Ebenaceae; genus Diospyros; species Diospyros kaki. Next base: position 38,155,837 of record BSEG01000008.1, read on the forward strand.
TTACAGTCGCATATACACCACAACAAAATGGTGTCTCAGAGAGGAAAAATAGAACCATTCTCAACATGGTGAGAAGCTTGTTGGCCAAAGGAAAGGTTCCAAAGACTTTTTAGCCAGGAAGCAGTAAACTGGAGTGTTTATGTGTTAAACAGAAGTTTGACTTTTGTTGTTCGAGATAAGACATCTAAAGAGGCCTGGAGTGGAAGAAGATCAGCTGTAGATCACATCAGAATTTTTGGATGTATAGCTCATGCCCATGTCCCGAATGAGAAAAGTAAGAAACTTGATGATAAAGCTGAAAAATGTGTCTTTCTTAGTTAAGTGAATTATCCAAAGCATATAAATTACTCAATCCACTGATGAAGAAGATTGTGACCAACAGGGATGTTGTTTTTTATGAAGAGAGCACTTGGGATTGGAATAAGCAGCAGCCTAACCAAGTCATGTATGATGATAATGCTGAACAAGAGCAAGTTTCAACATCCTTTATGCCCGAAAATTCATCAAATACAACTCAAACAGCCACTAAAGCTTCACCGTCAGTTGTTGAAGCCAATGAAGAAGAAGGCCTGCTTGGTTGGAAGATTATGAGGTAACTGGATTAGGTAATCCAATTACTCAATTTGCTTTGTTTGCAGATTGTGATCCTACAACTTTTGAGAGTGCTATCAAAGAAGAAAAATGGTAGAAAGCAATGGATGCTGAAATCAATTCCATAAAAAGGAATGATACTTGGGAGTTATGTGATCTTCCCGAGGGGCACAAAACCATTGGTGCAAAATGGGTCTTCAAAACAAAGCTAAACAAAAATAGTGAAGTTAACAAATACAAAGCACGCTTGGTGGCCAAAGGATACAAGCAGCAATACGGGGTTGATTATACAGAAGTTTTTTCTCTAGTTGCAAGACATGACACAATCAGGTTGCTGGTTGCATTAGTGGCACAAAATTCTTGGCCTATCTTCCAGCTAGATGTTAAATCAGTATCCTTGCATGGGTATCTGGAGGAAAAGGTATTTATTGAACAACCTCCTGGCTATATTAAGATTGGAAATGAGAATAAAGTATATAGATTGAAGAAAGCCCTTTATGGACTAAAGCAAGCCCTGAGGGCTTGGTATAGTCGCATTGACGCTTACTTTCTTAAAGCTGGTTTTGTGAAATGTCCTTATGAGCATACAATGTTTGTTAAGATTGAAAATGAAGGGAAAATGCTCTTGGTCTGCTTATATGTTGATGACCTCATATTTTCTGGGAATTGTGCTACCATGTTTAGTGAATTCAAGAAGTCCATGATGAATGAATTTGAGATGTCTGATCTTGGTTTGAAGCATTATTTTCTTGACATTGAAGTGATGCAATCAGATGATGGAATTTTTCTTTCTCAAAAGAAATATGGGGGAGAACTTCTGAACAGGTTTCAAATGAAGGACTGTAATCCTATAAGTACTCCAGTGGAGTGTGACATGAAGCTACACAAAGATCATGATGGGAAGAAGGTTAACAGCATGTTGTACAAGCAAATTGTAAGCAACTTAATGTATCTAACTACAACAAGGCCAGATATTATGTATTTAGTGAGTCTAATCAGCAGATGCATGGAAAATCCCACGACGTTACATTTGTTAGCTGCCAAGAGAATCCTTCGTTATTTGCAAGGAACTCAAGATTTTGGGCTATACTACAAGAAGGGTGAAAAATCTGATATGGTGGGTTTTACTGACAGTGATTATGTAGAAGATCAAGATGATAGAAAGAGCACCTCTGGTTATGTCTTTATGCTTGGAATGAGTGCTATTTCATGGTTATCTAAGAAGCAACCAATTGTCACTCTGTCAAGTACGGAAGCTGAATTTGTTGCAGCAATGACTTGTGCTTGCCAAGCCATATGGTTGAGAAGAATCCTTGAGGAACTGCAGTTTAAGCAACCCGGAGCTACTACAATCTTATGTGATAATAGTTCAACAATCAAATTGTCAAAGAATCCAGTGCTACATGGAAGAAGCAAACACATTGATGTGAAGTTTTATTTCTTGAGAGATCTTCGCAAAGATGGAACAATTGATCTAAAGTACTGTAAGAGTGAGGACCAGGCTGCTGATATGTTCACAAAGGCTCTCAAGAGGGAGTTGTTTGTGAAGCTCATAAAGTTATTGGGTGTCTGCACACTAGACTCAGTCAAGGTTTTAAACTGAATGTTAGCAAACATCAGTTTAAGGGAGGGATTGTTGGCAGAATTTATTTTTTACTTATTTAATTAAATAAGTCAGTAGTTAACGTAGTCAATAGTTTTTTGCTATTAGTGTTTGCCCTGGTTTTTAGGAGTCAGTGGGAGAGTTGATTACTAGTCAATAAGAAAGTGGTTATGCATGTGGAGTTTGATATGTGGGTTGTAATGCCTATATAAAGGCAGCTCAGTTGATGAATAAAAGATACAGAAAAGTTCCTCTCTCTTCCAAAAAATAATATGTTCTCTGTAATTCTTTTCTCTTTATCAGCGAGAGGATGTCATTTTATTCTTTTTGTCGTTGTGTATGGTAGTACCCTAGTGACTAGGTAGAGGCTCTTGTTGCTTATACTCTCATCCATACTTGATAACTCATTTATGTATATTATGCTTCCGCTGTGCTTTTGTGCTTCTTTTTCTCTTCTTTAAGGACTCCACCTCAGCTTCCTTGGCTTAAGGGTTGCCGGGATGGGGTTTCTTACAGTCTTGGTATCAAAGGCAGGTTGGGATGAGTCAGTACCTATACACATACGCATGTCGAGTTGAGTTAGGATGCTTAGTGCTAGCTGTGAGTCCTCGATAGGAGTTTGTATCCTAAGCCTTGAATTGTGCAGGAATAATGAGCGTGCGACGAGGACGCAAACGACCACCTTTTCGAGGTCTAGGTCGGGCTACCCCGATGCCGAAATTGCCTCAAGACCATAGTGAGGACCATCGGTAGGATGTCTTCGATATGTAGAGGACGTTGGCGGGTATTTTGCAGGCTGTTAATGTGTTCAATACCAACCCAATAAGGTTAGATCGCAATAATAATGACAGAAGTCAAGCCTTTATGGCTCAAGGGATTGATGGCAGTGCCGGCGGGGCACTCTTGAAGAATTTCATAACATTGCAAACACTTGAGTTGCATGGGGGGTTGGATGTTTCCAGGGCTGAGAAATAATTGTCGTTGGTGGAGAAGCACCTACGGACTATGGGTTGCATCGATGCTCAAAAGGTGCAACTTGTGCCTTTCTTTTGCTAGGTGATGCCGAACGATGGTGGGAGACTATCAGGAAACAGTTTGCAAGTTGAGAGTCATCATGGGTTGAGAGTCATCATGGGCGGAATTCTTGGACATCTTCTATGAGACCTATATCCCAGCTTGGGTACGGGAGCAGCAGACCTATGAATTCATCGAGTTGGTGCAAGGGAATCAGACACTAGCCCAGTATGAGACTGAGTTTATCTTTTTGGCACGATACGCACTAGAGCTAGTGAAGCTAGAGGACAAGAAGGCCGGCAAGTTCCAGAGAGGCTTGAGAGAAGATATCCGGCATGCATTAGCTGGGGTCCGAATCACAGATTATCCTATCGTGGGACAACGAGCCTACGTGATTAAGCAAGACCAGAATGAATTGAGGAGTGAACGGGTACTGAGTAGAGGAGCAAGAAATAATAGTAAGAAGAGAAAAACGAGGTTGTTACCAGTGTGGGCAGTCAGGATATGTGCGGAGGGATTGTCCACAAGTTTCTAATATAGCACTTAACAAGGAGATCATCTGCTACCATTGTGGGAAGAAAGGGCATAGGGCAAATATGTGTACACGACCACCACAGTTTGGGGGTCAAGTGTCAAGAGGACCAAGGCAGATGTTTGCTCAATGACCGACAATGCCCAGGATACAAGAAACACCTTCGCCATTACTACTACAAGTGTCATAATGCCCCACTACTACAGACAGGCCATAGGTTTAGGGGTGAGTATTTGCTTTGATTACAGCTAAGGCTAAAGGACGAAATGACATAGTGCAAGGTACTCTTACTTTATATGGCCATAATGTTTGTGTACCTTTTGATATAGGGTTTACGCATTCTTTCATAGCATTACATGTGGAGCACTATGTACCCATTCCTTTGAGTCCATTGTCATACTATTTGTCTATTGCCACGCTCGGTGGTATTGTCTTGCTAGGGAGTGAGGTGATTGGAGAATGTGAAATTAGGGTGCATGATCAGGTGTTATTAGGTGATCTCATAGTGCTTGCTATTAAGGACTTTGACTTAATCTTAGGTATGGATTGGGTGTCGCGGCATTATGCCAAAGTTGATTGTTGTCATAAGGTTATATCTTTCGAATTTCCACAATAGTCAGTTGTTGTATATCGGGGAATGAAGCCAATGGTTTCAACCCTGATGATTTCGATGATGAAGATAAAGAAATTGATGCGTCATGGGTGTGAGGCGTATCTTGTCTTTGTGTCAGTTGCGATAGGAGAGAAGAATGAGCTATCTGAGCTTCCGATAGTCCAAGTTTTCCCAATGTTTTTTTGGATGAGTTACCAAGATTGTCGTCGCACCGAAAGATCGACTTTACGATTGAATTGTTGCCAGGGACTTAACCGATCTCTAAGACTCCATATAGAATGGGCGTCAACAAGTTAAACGAGTTAAAGATGTAGGTTCAAGACTTGTTGGATAGGGGTTTTATTCGGCCAAGCATGTCGCCATGGGGAGCACCAGTGTTATTTGTGTGAAAAAAAGATGGGTCAATAAGGTTATATATTGACTACTGACAATTGAATCAAGTCACATTAAAGAATAAATATCCATTTCCTCGAGTGGATGACCCATTGGATCAATTCCAAGGAGCTTCCGTATTCTACAAGATTGACTTGAAGTCAGGGTATCACTAGGTACGAGTGAGGGATGAAGACATTCAGAGGACAACATTTTGTACGTAGTATAGCCACTATGAATTTGTAGTTATGTCATTTGGCTTGACGAATGCCCCAGTAATGTTTATGGGCCCAATGAATCGGGTGTTTAGGGAGTATGTGAATTGCTTTATTATTGTCTTTATAGATGACATTCTAATATACTCACCGAGTCCTGAGAAGCATGAGATACACCTTAGGCTTAAAGAGAGGCAGTTGTATGCCAAGTTCACTAAGTGTGAGTTCTGGCAGAGGCAAGTAGGGTTCCTCAAACATATGGTGTTGAAAGAAGATATTTATGTTGATCCAACAAAAATTCAAGCTATACTTGATTAGCTGAGGCCTATGACAATAACCAAGAACCGAAGTTTTCTAGGACTGGCCGACTATTATCGACGATTTATTGAGGGATTTGCCTGTTTGGCTTTGCCAATGACCAAATTAACTCGAAAAGGAGAGAGTTTTGATTGAGTTGATTCTTGTGAGAGTTGTTTTCAAGAGTTGAAGCAACGATTGACTTCGACACTTGTGCTGACTATTGCAAGGAGTGGTGAGAAGTTCACAGTTTATAGTGATGCCTCTTATTCAGGGTTAAGATGCGTACTAATGCAAGATGGGCGAGTGATTGCTTACGCGTCTAGACAGCTGAGGAAGCATGAGCTGAATTATCCTATCCACGACTTAGAGTTGGTAGTTATTGTGTTTGCATTAAAAATTTGGAGACACTATCTTTACAACAAGAAGGTGAAGATATACATCGACCATAAGAATCTGAAATATTTGTTCTCCCAAAAATACTTGAACATGAGACAACGCCGGTGGATGGAGCTGTTGAATGACTACGACTATGAGATTCTATACCACCCAGGAAAAACAACTGTAATGGATGATGCGTTGAGTCGTCATGGAGCAGCAATTACAACGATGATGGTGCAAGAATAGTTGTTAGTGGAGCAAATGAGTGAACTTGTTGTTTTTGCAACACCAAGAGGGCCTATGATATGTTATGCATACATGAGTATCCAACCAGGGTTTCTGGATCAAATTTGGGAACGTTAGCGAAGTGATGAGAGACTAATACGGATCTTTGATGATATGGAGAGATTTGGCCCTTTAGGATACAGTTGGAGAGGTGATGGTTTGCTATAATGTCGTCAGCGAATTTTTGTGCCAGACGATGAAACACTTAGGCAGGAGATTTTGTCAAAAGCTCACCAATCATGCTATACCATACACCTAGAATGAAAGTGGGACAGTAATGCCATGGATTTTATCTCAGGGTTGCCCCACACAAGTAAGGGTCACACGCCATTTGGGTAATTGTTGATCAGTTAACGAAGTTGGCTTTTTTTCTACCTATTAAGAAGACGTACCCTATGCACCGTTTGGCTAAACTTTACATTCAGGAGATTGTGAGATTGCAAGGCGTCCCAGTTAGTATAGTATCTGATCATGATCCTAGATTTACATCCCATTTTTGGGAGGCGTTGCAAGATGCCTTGGGGACCTGGTTGACGTTTAGTACAACATTCCATCCGTAGACAGATGGGCAATCGAAGTGGACTATATAGACCCTATAAGATATGCTTCGAGCGTGTGTAGTGGATTTTCATGGTAGTTGAGATAACCATTTGCTGCTAGTGGAGTTTGCGTACAATAATAGTAATCACTCTAACATTGAGATGGCACCATACGAAGCATTGTATGACAAACCATGTAAATCCCCTATCTATTAGGCTAAGGTTGGGGACAGAGCATTACTTGGATCGGAGATTATTGAGCAAACGACGGAGAAGATTCAGATGATTAGGGCCCGAATGAAAGCGGCCCAAGATAGGCAAAAGAGCTATGCTAACAGATGGCGACGAGATTTGGAGTTCGCTATCAGAGATCATGAGTTCTTAAAGGTGATGCTTACACGTGGTGTGTGAAGATTTGGGATTTCGGGGAAGCTTAGTCCTCGATATGTGGGACCATTCGAGATATTGGAGCGAGTTGGACCACTAGCATATCGATTAGCTTTGCCCCCGCAGCTAGCCCATGCACATGATGTGTTACACATTTCTATGTTTCAAAAGTATACGTTGGACCCTTAACATATCGTCGATTATCGTTTATTGGATGCTAAAGAAGATGCGACTTATGCGGAGTTGCCTATCTATATTTTGGATCGTAAGGAGAAGGTACTACGAAATCAGTTTATTCCTTATGTGAAGGTTAAATGACAACATCACGAACCAAGTGAAGCGACATGGGAGCTAGAAAAAGAAATGAGACGCGTCCACCCCCAGTTGTTTGAGTAATCAGATACGAATTTAGAGGAGCAAATTCTTTTAAGGGGGAAGGATTTGTAATGACTCGATTATCCACGATTTAATGTTAATTTGTGAGTTTGAGGTATTAAGCAAAATATGTTAAATTTAATGTATTTTTGAATGAGGAAGTAATAACAAATATTCGAAAATTCTAGGGTTTAAGTGTAATTTTAGAAATTGGGAGTAAGATTCCCTTAAATAAAAAATCTACACAATAACAAGTGAGGAAGGCTATAGGTTGGGCAATCACATGCCCATGCGTGAGGGCAATGGCCTTAGGTTCGACTCTGCGCGCAAGTAGGGGAGGAGAAAAAGGCTAGTTTTTTCCCAGCCAAGCCAGCCCCCAAACGGTTCCATTTTGGGTGCCATGTAGGCGCCATATGCCCAGGCACGCGCTGGCCGCACCAGGCAAGGCCTGTGTGGGCCTTGCTACTGCTATGCCAAGTGGCGCAATTTCGTGCTGTCGACACATGGCATTTTTGCCACCACCTACTTTGCCCAAGCCGATAAATATGGAGGAGGGGAGGCTAGGAAGAAATTGAGAAATAGGAGGGAAAGGCAACCAATTAAGTAGAAAATTTGAACAGCGCAGTTAAGGTAAATGTAAAATTAATTAGAATTAAATAGAAAGCAGTCTTGATAATATTTAATTTAAATATTTCTTTTATCTTTCAAATCTTGATTTTATTAAGAAGAGGCTTGAGTTTAGTCAACGACAACCTTGGTAATGTGAGAGATTTAAAAGCAAAAATCTAAAACATGTTCCTATCACTCTCTTTCCATTTGGCCAGCTCCCTATCCTTTTATGCAAGTTCTCCTCCTTTCCATGCGAGTTCTTAAACTCTCTGATTGTTCGGTCAATTAGTTCCCAGTCGGTTTATGATTTACACTTAAAAATCCTTATTCTTGGACACTTGCTTAATTTTATAAGGTTTTGATCGCCCTACATTTCTTTGTAGAATGATACCTAACCATGCGGGAATAGGTTCCTAAATGGTGCTCAAGGTGATGTTTGTATGCTTACAGCTTTTGTAACATCCCGCATCGAGCGATAGGAAGGACCGAAACAACTTACCCTAATGGGCCTACGCGAACTTCCTAGGGGGGTCACCCATCCTTGGATTTTCCCAGGTCAAGCACGTTTAACTTGGGAGTTCCTTGCCTGCATTCAGCCCAAAAGGTATCCAGCTGGTGTTGTTTTCTTACTTACCTATCCTCGATATATACTACTTTTCTCTGGGCTCTTGGGGTATTACATTCTCCCCCCCCCTTGAGCACATGACGTCATCGTCATGCGACCTTACAACCGGTCCCAGATCTCCCCCATTTGCATGGTCGATGTGGGATTAGCCTAAGGTGCTTACACGCACACCCCTTAGGGACTCAGCGTCCTCGCTGAGGTTTGCCCCACCACTGCGCTCAGAGGCTCGAGGGTTGGCTCTGATACCACCTGTAACATCTCGTATCGAGCAATAGGAAGGACCAGAACAACTTACCCTGATGGGCCTACACGAACTTCCCAAGGGGGTCACCTATCCTTGGATTTTCCCAGGTCAAGCACACTTAACTTGGGAGTTCCTTGCCTATATTCAGCTCAAAAGGTATCCATCTGGTGTTGTTTCATTCTTTACCTATCCTCGATATATACTATTTTTCTCTGGGTTCTTGGGGTATTACAGCTTTATTTTATTGTTGCATGGTTATGGGTGGTTGGCATTTGTTGGTTCATGTGTTGAATATACAAGGGTATAAGCATGCTAGTGTGTTAGAAGTGTGCGTTTAGAAAACATCTGCATGACATCTATACTCCTATGTGGGCGTATCATGACTTGATGCATGGCTTATGGGAGTTATGTATCATCGTTAATGCTACAACAGCCTTGCATCCTTATATGCTACATTGCACGGTTACTATTGCGCGTGGCAGATTTATCCACTGGTTGTACATCCACAGGCTCGGGTGACGGGAAGGTTGTCTCGAGGGAGCTTCAACTCCGTCGTTGTGGAAGCTTTGGGCTCGAGAGCATTTGTGTCGGGATATGCTCAGGTTGGAATGGAACCTTGGGTGTCGGTTTGTGTCTTATGTGGGGGCCATCAGTTCAATATTTGTGCATTATTGCATGTGTTATTGTGTAGTCTGAGTTGTGGTTCATGACACAATATGTGTGCAGAATACGAGCAAGATAGTCTTTTGCCTTATTGCCTTTTTGTTTCCTTATACTTACTGAGTCTTGTGACTCACTTTTGCTCTCTATCATTCTAAGTAGGGGAAAAGCAGAGATCGAGGGTAGTTTTTTATCCAACAAGATAGAGTGTGTATAGAGCAATCCCAGCCGAAGACCCTTTGAAGAGTGGTCGTTGTTCTTGGGTAAGGGAGGATGTTATTTTTGTTCTTTTTGTCACTGTGTATGGTAGTACCCTAGCAACTAACTAGAGGGTCGTGTTGCATATAGTCTCATCCGTACTTGACAGCTTATCTATGTATATTATGCTTCCGCTGTGTTTCTGTGTATATTTTTCTCTTCTCTAGAGACTCCATCTCGACTTCCCTAGCTTAAGGACTATCAGGATGGGGTTCCTTATAGAACAAATCGAAATTGTGTAAAAAACGGAAATTGAGACTTGGATCGAATTGCAGAGGAAAGGCTAATGGAGAAGGCAAAAGGGTTAGTTTGGTTCTTCTATTCTTCTTCAATTCTTCTATTTTGTAGAAGTTCGAGTAAGAAAAAACATCATTTGGTAATTTCTGTCAATTTGGTTATTTCAGCCTTTTTCAGTATGAAAATCGAATAGAAACGAAATAATTGAAATTACCAAATTTGAAAATCGAACCAAACCAACGCTTAACTTAAATTGAACCAAACCGACATCGAATCGACAATTTTGGTCTATTCAATTATGGATCGTACTGATTCTGTTGGGCTTGGCCCAAACAGTAGGCCCATAGCTCGACACCAGACTCGATCCCTAGGCCCGATCTCGACCCAACACTAGTTTTGTAGCAACACCTTCCAAGATCCTCGCGATTGTAACATGCCTCATTAACTCTGAATATCTCAACCCCCCGATCCCAATCAATACTGGAAATCTCGACTCTCTATCCTCCCACGATGGCCAACAACACGCAAGGGGTTCTCCACTTCTCTCTTATGTAAGCTAGCCGACCATCGATCAAGGTATGTTCTTTTCAGTCTTATAGAAACTCTACCATCTTGAGCTCTTACTTACTTTAGCGTCAAAGTGTTTGCAGACACCACCCCCTCTCCCCTCGTCGTACGGATCGTCGTTGCCTCAAGCTATTTGTCTAATCATCCTTTTGGGTCGGAAAGAATAGATTTCGTTATTTTGATTAAACTAAAATTTTACTCACCCCTAAAAGATATCATATTAAGTATATAAAAATTTGTATATGAGCTTTAGTCTCGAAGAAATTTGAAGTATAGTTGGCAAGAAGACCATTATAATCTCTTCCCGCTAAACTAACATTTAACAACAATTATTTGAGAAAAATGGAAAGTTAGAGGGAGCCGTAATTAGTAGGGTAATTCACGTAATTAGTAGGGTAATTCACCTTCGTCCAGGCGTAGGGATAGTCTCTTAGCTTTGGTAAGCCTCCTGTGTAGTTTTCGCTTACAAACTCCAATGGTCCTACATGCAAAAGTAATTAAAAGAAAATTAATATTTAGACATAGTTTAAGAGAGTAATTAAAATAATAAAAAATTTAAATAATATAATTATAAATTTAAAAATATAATTAAAATAATAAAAATTCAAATATTTAAATATAAAAACATATAAACACAGTGCTTAAAATATTTATTTGGCCTACAATTTTATATGTACCACTTTATGAAAATAAAAAATGAAGTAATGGAGGGAGAGTGAGGATGAGAGATAGAAAGAAAGAAAACAACCAACTTCGTAGATAAAGCCACTGAAAGAAGAACAGCCGGGGCCGCCGGTGAGCCACAAGAGCAAAGGGTCCTCTAGAGGATTGCCTTCCGACTCAACGAAGTAGTAAAACAACTCCGAGTCACCAACACTTATGTATCTGCATCGATCATTCATATATATATATATATATATATATATACACACACATATAATACCCAAAAAAAAAAGAAATAAAGTGAAAATGATGGGATTACCCAGTTTGAAGGTGGAAGGGAAGTGGGCCATCATATCCGGGTAAGTAGCTCACTGTCTGGCCGGCAATGGCTGCTTGGGCTGAGAGCAGAAGCGCCGGTAGAATCGCCAAGAAATGGACGCGGGCCGCCACCTTCATTTTCGAAGCTCCACGACGAGAAGAAGATTATATGTATATGCAGTAATGATCAGTAATGGATGCCTGATGCCTTTCGCCTTCACCTTCTGCACTCTACATATATATGATATCTATGTTTGAGTGATTGATGGGTCAGGTGGCAGTAAATAGCTTCCATTTTCTTTCCTCTTTTTTGTCTTTTCTCAGCTAAATTCGTTAAACAAACGGACAGATTCACATGAACTGGAACCCAGTGACCCGGATTGACCGTTCGGTCGGGGTCAGCTCTTCATTTCCTTAAATGAAACGTTAATAATTCGTATTATATCAAAAAAATAAAATAAAAAATTTAACAATTTTAATAGACAATTCAAATATTCAATCACAATTAACAAATATTCAATCACAATCTCAGCTACATCAATTCCTAACTAAGTAAAGTAGTCAAATAACAACTAGCAAAAAAACCTAAAGTCATAATTTCTAAATTCATTATAGGTGTTAAATTAGCCAAAATAAAATAGAAATACACATTAAATAGAAGATAACCAAATAAATTAACTTACCTCTAGTCTCTTGATCTGTAGAGTATGAAGGGATGCCGAGTGGCCACTGGCCACTGCCCAAGAACAAGAATACAACACCAAAGATTAACCAAAAGATTTTTTTGTCACTGGTATTGAATTTGAACCCGAACAGAACACAACACCAAAGATTGAACCAAAGTGTCCCAATGGCAATGCAGAAAGCCGAGCGACCCAGTCACCCAGCGAGAGCAAGAGTTAGAGAGCCAGATCCAGTAGCTAAAAGATGCGACCTCCCCAGCTACCGACCGTCGACCGAGAGGCGAGGGCGAGCAAGCGAGAGGCCAGAGCGAGGGCGAGGATGAGAGCGAGTGCGAGCGAGCCAGAGAGCGAGGGCGAGGATGAGAGCGAGTGCGAGAGATCCAGAGAGCGAGGGCGAGCCGCGAGCGAGCAAGCGAGAGGCCAGGGCGAGGGTGAGAGCGAGGGCGAGAGAGCAAGAGAGAGCCACAGAAGGAGAAGGATTCGCAGAAGGGATAAGGGATTGCAGAAGACACTGATTGGGGGGTGGGCTTGAAAAAATCTTATGGGCCCCCAAAAATGACAAAATTTATGGCCCTGAGACAACCGGCTCTTAGGCCCCACTATAGGTCCGGCCCTGGTTTAATGGTTATTGAATGTTAAACTATTGTTATTTTTGTTTGGTTAAGGAAAAAATTGTCCATCCACCATCGGACCAACCAGATGGTAGACCAGTCCAGTCTTCTTAAGAGAGCTTCTCAATCCTAATTTGAGACCGATTTGAATCGTGTTGAAATTAATTGAAGTATAATATAACAAAAATATTAACAATTCAATGAATATATAGTGTGTTATAATACTGTAGAACTAAAAAAAAATCATAGTTGATTAGATTCATCCATCTTCATGTCAAATACCTAACATGGCAAAACTCATGACAAAATTCATATTTTTATTCCCACACTTTTACTTTTTTTTTTTGTTCGTGTGATCATTCAATCTTTTTGTTATTTTAATTACATTTTTAAATCTAATTTTTGAGTTAATTTAACTATTATACTTTAAAGTCAATTTTTTTTTGTTATTTTGATTGTATCCCATAATCTATATATTTTAGTCAATTTAATTGTTTTACTTTTAAGTATAAAAAAAAGTTAAGTGAGATGACAAAGTACATTCACATTTTATTCTTGTCAAAGTACATAAATTAAATTTCAAAAATATAAGTTAAAAGGTGTAATGGAAATAATGAAAAATTCACATCAAAATATGAGAGTCAAATTGACTAAAAAAATATAGATTTACAGACGACCTAATAGCTCACGTTCGAGATCTTGGGTATTGCAAGGTTGCATGTTCTAATTTTTAGATCCACCTAGCCATGTGTATTATTTACGTTTATCCAGGGGGGCCAACGTCCGAGTTCTGACCTAGTCTTATCCATTTCATTCGTGTGCCTATGCGCGCAGGGTCGAGGGATTATAGGTAGGGTGTGGTGGTCCCAATCGAAGACCGTTATATACTAAGGACCTCTCGATTTCCCACGATAAAAAATATATATGGATAAGTTTGGCTACCTAACTAACTCATTCAAATTAAGTTTTGTCCTAAATGAAAAAAAAAAAAAAAGGAAAAGGAAAAGCTTTTGAAGTGTTGATGGGAAAGGCTGCTGTATATATTATGTGCAGGTGACTAACCAACAGTCTTCATCCCATCCCAAACTCTTGAATGTTAACTGCACTTAATTATCTTTCCAATTAATTAATGGATTCCAATAAAAAAATTAGAATTGAAATGAAAATACTTTCTACTACGATCTATAAGATGAATATTACTAAAAGTAATGTAAAGGGTAAATTAATGAAATATTTTTTGAATTTTGGTCATTTAGTATTGACACTTTGAATTTTAAAATTTATCTAGTTATTCTTTACACCTTTCAAAGGTACTTACAACACCCCTTAAATTAGCCACACCCGTTTAAACTTTGCCCCTTTGAAGGGTGTTATAGAAGCTTAAGAATTTATTGTGTGAATTTTAAAATTTGAGTAGGTGTCTAAGCCAAAATAAACAAAAGTAAACAGATATATTATCATTGTTTTAAAGAGTAATGATAATATTCTATAACAAATATATATTAATGCAAGCATCATATTTATCTCTATATGGACTCAAAAATACATTGTTGATATGATTAATTCGACTAAGGTGATATTATGATATTTTTAATTTCTATTGATTTTATATTTAAAATTATATTTATAACATATCAATTAAAAATTTAGTTATTTCTAACCAATTGTTGTTGTTTGAATTCATCTTCAACAATATTTATAATAAATTTATTTGCTGGAGAATTCATCTTCAAGTCATTAGTACTCTACAAAAAAGAAAATGATCAAAGGGTGAGGGGAATTATCTACATAAATACTCTGATATTTATATAAATCAGATAACCAAATTTAGAAGAATTGACAAAACTCTTTCATTAATGAAAGTGACTTGCTTATGTGGAATAGGGGATTATTTATCTATAGAGCTAGGGGTTTATGATAAACATTCATGATATTTTAAGATTAATTAAGATTTAAATTAATTCTATAGATAAGTCATATCTTTCCCATGATTCATAAAGGGATTTTTAGAATTATTTGTCTTTTGTTGCTTTGGGAATACCTCGCAAAAGACTCCTACAAGAGACCTTATAGCTTTTCCTATTATTCCTTTCACAAGAGTTTGTTGAGACTCTGCCAAAGGTCTCCTAAGATTTTTTTTGTCACGAGAATCTTCTTTTGACTCTTATGCTTTATCTTCAACTTTTAAACTTGTCTTTAATGGACTTCGGGTGGATCCTTTTGCTCAGTCTTTTTCCTTAGAGTCTTATTTAGAAATACTCATATTTCAATGTTAATGGGAATCGATTGACAATTATAATTTATTTTTTTAATTTTTTTAACTAAAATTTTAAATAAGTTAATCTTAGTGTAGTGATAAACTTGTTTAATAAATTAATTATTATTTAAAAATCATGAGTTAATTTTTATTTTTCTAGATAAAATACATAAGAATATTATAATAAAATAATAAGTACAATTCTATACGTCCACATTTATATGGGGGCAAAAGGTTGCACCCCTAATTCAAGGTTAAATTACCATTGCAACTTTATAATTTGACCTTTGTTTTATTCATAGTCCTCTTACTCTTTGTGAAGTACTGTAAGCCTAACTGCAGGAACCACTATTGGGTTGAAAAGAGTACTATACCCCCAAGAAGACCATTTTTCTGTAATGGAACCAGAAAAGAGTGTTAACCTAGGAATGAAAGTGGAATCAGAGGACCTTATTATGTCCTTAAGTTGTACAGAGGGATCAAATATGACAAAATCACAGAATTTTCTGCTGTAACTAACCCCCCAAATGTTAATCGTGATATGATGATGCCCATGACTTTAAATGCAGGAGAGCTTGTAAAGTCATAGTTCTACTCATAACAGCAATAAGGTTTTGTTTCACCTCCTTGCTAAGCAGTACTCGCTAGAAATTGGAAATATGAGTATTAGGTACACTACCAGATGCGGAAAAAGGAATTTATATGTATTACTTGGACTTTCTATTAGGAAGAAATATGTTTGCTTTGTCTAATTATCAATCATGAAGTTGTTTGCTAACTGTATATCTAGTACACCACATGCATACAAAATAATTGGAATGTAAAGTGAGAAGTCCTACTGCTGAACAATGGTTAGCTTGCTAGCTAGTTGGTAGAGTAGCTAGCTAAAGAGCTGGTCTTTTATATTTTTCTAGTTCGAACAATTTGAGTATAAATGTTAGCATTCTGAAAATTTGTGCCACATGGTAAATGATTTTGGGTGGTGAATTTTGTTTAAGTAGGTAAATTGAAATAAATAATTAAGCAAATCAATTGATGTAAATTTATGATTTTGCGAGAGATTACATGTACTCAAAGTCGTATAGTATGAGATGAGGTTTTATTAGTTTGTTGACCCTTTTACTTTCCCTCATAAACTATCCGAGTCATTCACAAATAGGGGCATCCACAGTACATGAGAATCCTTGCTCTTGAGGGTTGGGGAGGAACGTTTTTCTACACAATCACCTTTGTTTTGCAAAGAGGCTGTTTTCACTACTCAAATTCGTAACTTTTCCGTCCCAGGAGCAATCTTACTATTGCTACCAAGTCATTCATAAAACTTAAATAAAATTAGACATATCAGGCATGAGTGTCAAGGAAATGACAAAGATACTCATGCATCCGAGACTCGAAAATTTTCATTCTGAAGTTGTTAACTCCTTTGTGCTATGTATATCACATCTCACATGTATTGTAAGGTGCCATTTTTGTCCATAAATATGTCTTAGTTTCTGGACGATGCATATAGAAGCAAACCCCATACATACAATCCTCATATCCATTTTATGTCATAGTTGTGAGCCTTGGTAGAAATAGTAAGGCTGCTTTTCTTTATGACTGGGGGTTATAGGTTTGAGCTGTGGAAACGACTTAATCGCAAAAAAGCAAGGGAGAGCTGCATACAAATACTGTTGAAAATTGATTCAATTGCAGCTGTACTATTTTTGTTTCATTAGCTGTAAACTTTCCTACTTTCTGCTTGATTAGCTGGATTGTGCCATAATAATTGGTTCTTATAATATTAGTCAAAAGACATTTTTGGCTGTGCCATAATAATGTTCTTTTGTCTGTCACAAATCCTTTGTAATGCCTATTTAAAGGCACTTTGAGTTACTGAATATGTTGTAGAGCAAGGTTTCTCCAAACTATCTTGTTTGTGCTCACCAACCATTTAATAAAATTTCTATAAGAGCTGTTATTATCTTTTTATAATTAGCTCTGTTTTTCTCTTTACAGCTTCACAAACTCTAACATTGTGGTATTAGAGCCAGATTTCTTCAAGAATTGGGTGTAGCAACAATCATGGCAACAAACGACAATGCTTTGAGCATTTCTCAGCCATTGATTCATGTCTTCAAAGGTGAGAGCCATGAATATTGGAGCATTAAAATGAAGACTCTCTTCAAATCTCAGGATCTTTGGGATTTAGTAGAAAGTGGGAACGATGCCAAGGACAAAGAAGAAGGTCGGCTGAAAGAAAACAAAAAAAAAAAGATTCCAAGGCTTTTCATTCAACAAGCAATGCATGAGACTATCTTCTCAAAAATTGCAACAACAATTACAACAAATGAGGCTTGGACAATATTGTAGAACGTGTTTCAAGGCTCCACGAAGGTAATCACTGTGAAACTTCAATCTCTTTGTTGTGATTTTGAGACTTTAAACATGAAAAATGGGGAATCAGTGCAAGATTTCCTTTTTAGAATATTTTCCATTATCAACCAAATAAAATCCTATGGAGAGGAAATTTCAAATGCAACTACAGTTGCAAAAGCATTGAGGAGTTTAACTCCAAAATTTGATCACGTAGTTGCTGCCATTGAGGAATCAAAAGATTTGTCTAACTTCTCATTTGATGAATCTTTGCAAGCTCATGAAGCAAGACTGAACAGGTCAACTAAGAAACATGAAGAGAAAGCATTCCATGTGAAGGGTGAGTTATCTAACCACAAGGATGAGTTAAAAGATGCAGCAAGAAAAGGACGTGGAAGAAGAGGATACTGTGGTAAAGGTGGTCCAAGTACAGGCAAAGGACAAAGTATTGAGCAAGGTGAACATAGGTAGTTTGATTACAAGCAAAAAGGTAATAAGAGTGGTATTCGATGCCACTATTGTAAAAAGTATGGGCATGTAAAGGGTGAATGCTAAAAAAGAGAAAAACAAGCAAGATATGCAGAAAAAGAAGAAGAGAAAGAAACCAAGTTATTCGTGGCCTATCATGAAAACTCAAATTTCGCCTATGATATTTGGTGTTTGGACAACGATTGCTCTAATCACACAACCATCATTGCAATGACTTGTTATCGGAGTCTGAATTTTTGTGACATTTAAGTATATTTGGTGTATGTTTGTAGTGTGTAAGAGGGGAATGTGGTTGCAAATAACAATTGTCGATAGATCCCTGCAAACTGTCAACCAATTAAGAAAGTTGCTAATAGATTGCTCTAGACTATCGACCGATTGTTACCGGGTTCAGCTTCCCAGGCCATTTTCAGGTCGGTTAGGTAGTGGTGGAGCTCGGTGGGTGCCTTCTAGAAGATCTTAGCTCATGCTAGGACATTCCTACATTTTTTAAGGGGCTATATAAATAGAGAGAAGCGAAGAGAAAATGAGGAAGAAGCAACCGACTAAGAGAAACCGAGAGGAAGAAAGGAATGAAAAAAGAAGAATCTAGGCATCTCGTGCTCCTCTCTTTCACTCTCAGGTTGCTTACGGCAAGCTCCCCTTCCTTCTTGCCTTCTCTACGGTTTGAATTCTCTATTTTCTAATCTCTTTTGGGTTTCTTGAGTTGTGAGCTCCTTTAAGGGGCAATCTTGTTGTATTCTTCTAAGAGCTCGAATAGCGCTTGGTTTTCCCTATGTTTCTGTTGTTTTCCTAAAGTGTGAGTGTAAGTGTGTGTGTGTGTGGGTGGTTATCCCACATTGGTTGTGTAAAGAAGTGAAAGTGGGTATTTAAACTCCTTCCTCACACTTGGGTTTGGGCCCTAAGGGGCACCCAGATTTTGTGAGTGGGCGAACCCCTTGGCCTACGCGCGCGTCGCCGCCGCCGTCCGTCCGGGATGCCCGAAGCGTCGGCTTTCTTCTTTATTTCGCTGCCTCTTCCTCAAGCGTCGGGCATTCAAGCTGCGTTTAATGTCGCGTTCAATGTCGACTTGAATGTTCGACTTCTCGGTGCCCTCGACACAACCTATAAAAGGCTGGTCGAGCCCTCTATTCTAATCATCCGAGTTGCAGCGTTTGCCTTCCTTTTCCTTCGTGTTTTGTTTTGTCCCACAGAGAGCAAGTCTTTCCAGTTCTGCAAGATCCGATTGTTCGAGGTCGCCGTTCGCCGGAGCAAGACCGTTGTATCCTGTTTTGACAGTCGCCGGAGCCTGCCAGTGACCGGAGCAGGGCGAGTCTGTCTTCAGGTTAGCGCTTTGAAGCATGCCTCGGTCTGTGCGTTCTTCATTTCAGTGGTTTCCGTTGTCCAGGTTTTGAAATTTGAGTTTACCTTACTGTTACCTTACTGGTTGCTGCTACGTTGCGTTGCAATTGTTGCTATTGTTGGTGAACTTTATATATACCCATATATATTGCTATTGTTGGGGAAATTGTTTACCTGTTCTGTTTACAACCATATTGTGCTACGGTTCCAACATTCTGAAGACAGATTAGTTGAAAGGAAAATAATCTGAAAATATTGTCCCATAAGTTGAAGATGGCTGCCCCTAACAACAACGTGCCCATGGCCACGACATCGGCCTCCGTTGCTGTTGGACCCGCTGTTTCCAAACCAGCAACCCATGTTGAGAAGCCACAACAGTTCAATGGGGAGGACTTTAAGAGGTGGCAACAAAAAATGGTCTTTTATCTGACCACTCTGAACCTGGTGCATATCCTGAAGGAAGCATGCCCAGTCACCCCGGAAAATGCAACTGCTGAGGAAGTAGCTGCCAAGGAAGTGTGGATGCATACGGACTTCCTGTGCCGGAACTACATCCTAAGTGCCTTGGTAGACTCGCTATACAACGTATACTGTACTGCCTATCCGACAACCAAGGATCTGTGGGATGCTCTGGACAAGAAATACAAACTGGAGGATGTTGGGACCAAGAAATTCCTCGTGGGAAAATTTCTTAACTACAAGATGGTTGACTCCAAGTTGGTGGTCAACCAGTTGGAAGAATTGCAAGTGTTCTTCAGTGACTTGCTAAGTGAGGGACTGGTCATAAATGAACCTTTCCAAGTTGCCGTTGTGATCGAGAATTTACCACCCTCGTGGAAAGACTTCAAGAACTATCTCAAGCACAAGCGGAAAGAATTATCCATGGAGGATCTGGCTGTCAGACTCCACATTGAAGAGGACAACCGGAAGGGAGATAAAGCTCCTCTCAGGATGGAAGCAAGAGCCAACGTGGTTGAAGCTTCAAAAACTCAACCCAAGAAACAACAAGGCAAGAAGAAGACTATGAACATGGGTCCTAAGAATAAGACCCTCACCAAGCGCATCCAGGGGACCTGCTGGGTGTGCGGCAAGACAGGTCATAGGGCCATTGACTGCCGTCACAAGAAGGGACAGGGCTCTGCCAACAACCAGCGCAAGAACAATCAGGCCAACATGATGGAAGAAGATGTCGACCTGATAGCGGTTCTCATAGATGTCTTCATGGTGTCGAATGCCAAGGGCTGGTGGGTTGACACGGGGGCTACTAAGCACATCTGCAGTGACAGGGCTCTGTTCGCCACATATGAAAGTGCTGACGGCTCTGAGAAGCTGTACATGGGGAATGCTTCTGCATCACCTGTGATCGGAAAAGGCAAGGTCCTGCTGAAGTAGACCTCTGGGAAGATACTTACCCTCAATGACGTGTGCCTCGTGCCGGAAATCCGGAAGAACTTGGTGTCTGGAACTCTACTGAACAAGAATGGTTTCAAACTTGTATTTGAGTCTGACAAGTTCACTCTTACTAAGGGGGGTATGTATGTGGGACGGGGTTACTTATTTGATGGTATGTTTAAACTTAATGTACTAGCCCAAGTTCCCAAGAATAATGAGAATAAGAACAAGGCTTCCACTTATTCTGTTGAGTTGTGTGATGTGTGGCACTCAAGGTTAGGGCACGTCAATTATCATTCTCTCCAAAGAATGGTAAACTTAGGACTATTGCCTAACTTTAGTATTAACAAAGGACATAAATGTGAAGTTTGTGTCGAGTCAAAGTTCACAAGGAAGTCGTTTCCGTCTGTGGAAAGAAACAGTGAGTTACTCGATTTAATTCACAGTAATCTATGTGACATGAAAAGTACTCCTACTAGAGGTAGGAAGAAGTACTTTGTCACATTCATAGATGATTATAGCAAATACTGCTATGTGTATCTATTACACAGTAAAGATGAGACCCTAGATGTCTTTAAGACATATAAGGCAGAAGTTGAAAATCAACTTAGAAAGAAAGTGAAGGTGTTGAGATCAGATAGAGGTGGTGAGTATGAATCAATGTCTCTCTCTGAATTCTGTGAGGTTAATGGCATAATCCATCAAACCACAGCACCGTATACACCATAGCAAAATGGTGTAGCCGAAAGGAAAAATCGAACTTTAAAGGACATGGTCAACTGCATGCTTAATAGTTCAGGTTTACCCCACAACTTGTGGGGGGAGGTGTTGTTCACAGCAAATTTAGTTTTGAATCAAATTCCACATAAGAAGACTGATAAATCTTCTTATGAAATGTGGAATGGGAAGCAACCCTCATATAAAATCCTCAAAGTGTGGGGGTGTTTGGCTAAGGTGCAAGTTCCTTTACCGAAGAGGGTCAAACTAGACGATAGACTGTGTCTTTATTGGCTATGCACTGAATAGTGCTGCATATAGGTTCTTGGTGATAAAGTCAGATATACCTGATATTAATAATAACACCATAATGGAATCTATAGAAGTGGAGTTCTTTGAGAACATATTCCCTTTTAAGGAAGAAAGACACAGTGACGGTAGTTCCAAGAGGAAGTATGAAGCGAGCTCATCTGAGGGCCAAGTTGGTCAGGAAATCGAGGTTGAACCTAGAAAGAGCAAAAGAGCTAAGAAGGCTACTTCTTTTGGACCTAATTTCCTAACCTTTATGGTAGAAGATGAGCCTCAAACTTTTAATGAGGCTATGACGTCATTTGATGCTCAGTATTGGAAGGAGGCCGTCAATAGTGAGATGGAGTCCATTATGCAAAACCAGACATGGGTGTTGGTTAACTTACCTCCGGGGAATAAACCAATTGGGTGCAAATGGATATTTAAGAAGAAACTAAAGGCTGATGGGACTATTGATAAGTACAAAGCCCGTCTAGTAGCTAAAGGCTATCGCTAAAAGGAAGGGAAAGACTTCTTCGATACCTATTCTCCAGTGACGAGAATCACATCTATTAGGATGTTGATCGCAATTGTAGCATTACATAATTTGGAAATTCACCAGATGGATATGAAGACTGCATTTTTAAATGGAGACTTAGAGGAAGAAGTGTATATGGAACAACCGGAAGGATTTGTTGTCAAGGGACATGAGAAGAAAGTGTGCAAACTTATAAAGTCTCTTTATGGACTAAAACAAGCACCAAAGTAATGGCATGAGAAATTTGATCACACTATGCTTGCAAATGGGTTCAAGATAAATGAGTGTGATAAGTGTGTTTATGTTAAAACCATAAATCACGAGTGTGTCATTGTATGCCTATATGTGGATGATATGCTGATAATGGGCACTAACAGAAGTGTCATAGAATCCACGAAAAGGATGCTGAATTCCAACTTTGATATGAAAGACCTGGGTCTTGCTGATGTCATTCTTGGTATTCGTATAACAAAGAATGCTGAAGGGTATATACTTTCTCAATCACACTATATCGAGAAAGTGTTGTGCAGATTTGGTCATTTCAAGAGTAAGCCCGCGGTTACTCCGTTTGATCCAAATTCTAAATTAAAGAAGAACAATGGTGAATGTGTATCTCCATTGAAGTATGCTAGGGTCATTGGAAGTTTAATGTACATCATGAATTGTACAAGACCAGATATTGCCTACTCAGGTAGGTAGGTTGGCAAGATACACGAGCAATCCTGGACGTGACCATTGGGATGCTCTGGTCAGGATACTCAAGTACTTAATGTACACGTTAGAGTATGGATTGCATTACACGAGGTATCCACCTGTATTGGAAGGGTTTAGTGATGCTAATTGGATCTCAGATAGCATGGAGACTAAATCGACCAGTGGGTATGTGTTTACCTTAGGTGGAGCCGCTGTATCGTGGAAGTCTTCAAAGCAGACGTGCATTGCGCGATCTACGATGGAGTCCAAGTTTATTGCTCTAGATAAAGCAGGAGAAGAAGCAGAGTGGCTTCGAAATTTCCTTGAAGACGTTCCACTATGGCCTAAGCCCGTAAATGCCATATGTGTCTACTGTGACAACTTAGCTGCTTCTATTCGAGCTAAAAACAGTGTCTATAATGGGAAGTCAAGACATATAAGGCGCAAGCATAATACTATAAGGCAGCTGCTCACCAATGGAATAATTTCTATTGATTATGTAAAGTCGAAGGACAATTTAGCAGATCCTTTGACAAAAGGAGTGACAAGGAAACAAGTCACTTCTACATCGAAAGGAATGGGGTTAAAGCCTGTGAAATGAATTACCCGGTGATAACCTAACCCAGTTGACTGGAGATCCCAAGATCTGGGTTAAATAGGCAAACTGGCTGGAATAATTCATAGTCTACACACTAAGGAACTTATAGTTCCTTCCCAGTTCCCGACAGTAAGAGTGTGTATTCTGTTGATGGTACAGGTAATATTGGTATCTTGTTATAAGAGGAGCATTAACAGAGTGCTCTTAATCAATGGTTACCTATGTGAGAGTAGAAGTGGGTCGCTTCTATGAGAACTGTTCTAAAGGCTTGGGTTTTCTAGAGCTCTCATGAATTCAGGATATTGTCCAGGACCAAAATGGACACAAACGTATAGAACTCGAAGGTGTAAGATGAGTTGTGAGTGATATCTGTTGTCTCGATTTACTAACAGAAGGGTAGTTCAAGGGCTTAACTCACTACTTCTTTGGTAAGTTCGACAGATACTCACTAAGGGAGGTTCAAGTCCAAAAGACACCTTGCCCGATGCATAACTTATTATTTGCTCTCTGTGGGGTGTTGTAGGTATGTTTAGTTTAACACACTTACACTCATGTGGGGGATTGTTGTTTTCCTAAAGTGTGAGTGTAAGTGTGTGTGTGTGGGTGGTTGTCCCACATTGGTTGTGTAAAGAAGTGAAAGTGGGTATTTAAACTCCTTCCTCACACTTGGGTTTGGGCCCTAAGGGGCACCCAGATTTTGTGAGAGGGCGAACCCTTTGGCCCACGCACGGGCCGCCGCCGCCGTCTGTCCGGACGGGCGGATCGGGTCATATGAATATATTTTTATATAAAAGAAAATTAAAATAATACTTCTTCTAGAAGCAGGTTTGGGATGCCTGAAGCGTCGGCTTTCTTCTTTATTTCACTGCCTCTTCCTCAAGCGTCGGGCATTCAAGCTGCGTTTAATGTCGCGTTCAATGTCGACTTGAATGTTCGACTTCTCGGTGCCCTCGACACAGCCTATAAAAGGCTGGTTGAGCCCTCTGTTCTAATCATCCGAGTTGCAGCGTTTGCCTTCCTTTTCCTTCGTGTTCTGTTTTGTCCCACAGAGAGCAAGTCCTTCCAGTTCTGCAAGATCCGGTTGTTCGAGGTCGCCGTTGTAACGCCCCGCTTTTCTGAGCGTTAAATAACTTAGGAATTTCAGGAATATTTTTTTTTTTATAAACCATCTCCCGACAATCCCGTTTTACCTTCTCAACTCACTAAATAAGAATCAATAAGCTAAGACAGGTAATCATCATAAATGTAGAAGCTTAAAATCGAAACCTGATATGATACATAATCAATTTCACTTTATAACCGTATAAGAATCTATACCATACATTAACATCATATCCTCAATATTGAAATGCATAAATACATGGAGATTCCATAATGTTCTAACAGGACTAATCATCAATAAAGCGTCAGCCAAAACATATCCGAGTCAGCTTACTGAATCCATTAGCTACGCCATCACGTGCCGTCTCATCTCAACCTGATCCTTGCCTAAGCTGCAAGTCTAAACTGGAACGTTGAATGTTCCAGAGGCATAACCCATTAGAAGATGAATCTTCTAGTGAGGGTTTAAAAACATGATGCATGAATACATTATGCAATAATATAAACAATCATATGCCCTAGTGTAACTTCCCTGGCCTACCAACCTGGCACGAAACCCTAGGCAGAATCTCGAACCTCTGCAAGATAATCCTAACGTTGTTCCATCATTGCCTTTGGGAATTACGGCTACACTCTTAGGGCGACATCCCCATCCCATGCATGAGTATCAATATGCCAATAATATCGTGCTATGCAAGAATAACGTATTTCCATGCAATATGAAATGATCATAACTTCAATAAATATCACGCATAATGAAGCAAAGGTTTCATATATAGGTTCTTGGGATAAAACCACTCACCTTTAGACGTAAACTCGAATTTTCTCGAAAAATACACATCACCTCGTTTTGCGTGCCAACCTCGAAAATAACGTAAATCATTAAGATCCATGGCCAAATCACTTCCTGGCCAATCATTTCCAAGTAAAATAAATAATCTATTTTTTTCATACTTTTTCCTTATTTTCTCTATTTTTTTCTCTATTTTTCATAGTCATAATTTCTTCTAAAATTCAAAATAAATACCTAATTAGGTAATTTATTTAATTTTTCTTCATGAAAATTCCTAAAATAACATTTATAATCTCTATGAATTTTCTGAGAATTTTCCAAAATCTCTTCCTATTTTTCTCTAATTAAGTTTCCTTTCAAAAATTAAAAATAAATATTTCATCATAACATTTCTCAAATAAAATTTTATAAAACTGAACTATTCCTTTTTCTTGTATTTCTGATATTTTTCCAAAATTTTATCTCTTTTATTTCTATTTTTACTCTATTTTTCTTTATTTCAGCATTTAAATAATATTAAAAATTATCTCCGGTCATCTTCTCCGGCGCCGGCACACCGGAAAATTAAACTGGTTATACCAGAAGATAGCTTACCTTGAGTTGATCACTCTGGCCAAATTTGAGCTTGAAAGAACACTTGGAAGACCTCACTCCGAGCAAAATTCAGTTCGGTTCCGGCGAGATCCGATTTTTCCGGTGAAGTTCCGATCACCCCTCAAATGAACTCCAAAATTCCTCAAACTTTCCAGAAATGATCCTCAGCTCATGGGCAACAAAAGCCCTATGGTTTGGTGCCTCAATTTGTTCAAAAGTGATGTCGATTTGAAGCTCAAATCTTGTAAAACTCTAAGCTACCATATCCTCTATTTATAGGCGATTTTGGCCCCATAAATGACGGATCTCGCTTCAATCAAGGCCTCTGATGTCCCCTATTGCCCTTAACAAGTCCAAAATCCACCGAAAGAGCTCCATTTTTGTGATCTAAGTGGCCAAACTTTCAACCACTTTTTCTTCAATTTTCGGCCATTCCATTGCTTGTTGTCGGTCAAGCCCTTTACAAAAGATGCTCCTTGAGCAACCCTCTTGCCATCCTTGTGGCCAATTTCGGTGATTTGATAGGTTGGTCGGCCATGGTTGTTTGGAGATTTTCTTAAAATTGCACTTTGGCCCCTCAAACTTTGGTTTTCTCACTTTGGCCCATTTCACCAAGCTCCTCGACTTTTGATAATTTATTTCAAGACCCTAAAGTCCTAAAACATCAATTTGACCCCTGAGAATTCTGAAAAAATATCGTTTCGGCCTCTCTCTAATAATTTCGAAAAACTGTACTTAGGCCCGAATCTTCGTTTTGGCCATAAATCTCTTCGTTTCTTCCTGAAACCACTGAAGGGTTGTTCCTTATGAAAAATATAAGCCTCCTCAAGCTTCCGTTGACTTCTCGGAAGTCGTCTATAACGATTCGGTATTACAGCTTAATTGGTAGTTGTATTTTAGCTATACCGAAAACTGTTTCTGATCTAATTTCTTTCGATGCTATAAATCATATCTTGGGGTGCTCGTTAATGCTACATCATTTTCCTTTGTCATTTCGGCTCCAGGGTACTCCCGGTAGTCGATTTAGTCAATTTTTCGGACTATTCAGATACCAATTTTCTCTGAAACCCTATTTCTCTAATAAATTACTTGTTTTTAATTAAATCCAAATTTCTCGGGTATTACAGCCGTTCACCGGAGCAAGACCGTTGTATCCTGCTTTGACAATCGCCGGAGCCTGCCAGTGACCGAAGCATGGCGAGTCTGTCTTCAAGTCAGCGCTTTGAAGCGTGCCTCGGTCTGTGCGTTCTTCATTTCAGTGGTTTCCGTTGTCCAGGTTCTGAAATTTGAGTTTACCTTACTGTTACCTTGCTAGTTGCTGCTACGTTGCGTTGTAATTGTTGCTATTGTTGGTGAACTTTATATATACCCATATATATTGTTGTTGTTGGGGACATTGTTTACCTGTTCTGTTTACAACCATATTGTGCTACGGTTCCAACAGTTTCTTCATGGAATAATGCCTAGCCATGATGGGGTAGGTTCTATTGGATACTTGCGTGTTGGCTTATGAGATTTGGGACTTGGATGTTGCTATTTAGATTCTTGTATGTAGAGGTTGTCAACCGATTGGGCATGACTGTCAACCATTGGGTGTTGTGGGTTGAAACTGTTGATTGGCTCAAGCAAGTTGTAGACCAGATACTCTTGAGACACAAACCATCGAGCGATGCTTGGGAGTTTTTCGATCAATCCTACTTTATTTGAATTTTACAGCCTTGAAATATGTTAAGGTGAAGTTGGGGCTTGGGATTGCATCATTAGAGGGCCACACACTATGGATGCTTAGGCATGTGCATGTTAGAATGACTAGGGTGTGGTTGTACACGAGTATTGCATTGGGTGTGTATTACTATGTGGACAAAGCATGGCTTGATACTTGGTTTTATGGGGGCCTTGTATCACGTGTATGCTTACTACGCCATTTCATTTCTTATATGTTACATTGCATGGTTATTGATGCGTGCGACCCGTAAGATGTACATCTACGGGCTTGGGTGGTGAGAGGACTGTCTTGAGGGAGCTTTGGCTCGTTATATTGGTATGGGAACTTTAACTCAGTTTGTTGTTGTGGGAGCTTTGGCTTAGTTTGTTGGTATAAGGACTAGAGCACTTGGTGGGACTAGAGCACTTGGTGCGAATTTTGGAGCAACGACTCATGTTGATTTGCTTGTCAATTCATGACAGCAAGCAGGTTTAGATTTAGAGACTTGAGCGTCGGTGTGTCTTATGTGGGCCCCAAGGACCATTATGTGTGATATTTTACTCTTGTATTTGGTTTTGATAATAAAAAACAAAATTAATTTATTTCCTAAGTCATTTGTCAAGAATATGATTTGTTGGAGATTATAATTTGTCAAAAATATGAAAATCAA
Organism: Diospyros kaki; assembly: GCA_036245055.1. Classification (NCBI taxonomy): domain Eukaryota; kingdom Viridiplantae; phylum Streptophyta; class Magnoliopsida; order Ericales; family Ebenaceae; genus Diospyros; species Diospyros kaki. The sequence goes on from BSEG01000008.1 coordinate 38,184,047, forward strand.
AATGATCTATGATTTTCTATATTAGTTAGAGATTAGCAAAAACAAGTATTTAGATTTAAAAGAATCTCATAAATGATTTTTACAAATTGGTTTTAAATCATTGGATAAACATGTGTATTATAATATTTTGTGTATCAAAATGAACCAAGAAATGTTATTTTTGTAAGTCTAGAATATTAGCACATTATAAGAAGACATATATGAAAATATTTTTATTTTGAAAAACTATTTGTCGGTATTTTAATAGTTAGTATTCATTGTTGTTAAAACGATTTTTATTGAATTTTTCAATAAATATAAAGTATGTATTTTGAGAGAGACAAATTTGTTAAATATCAAGTTTGTATTAAAACCAAAATTCTATTTTCTTATGGTTATAGATTTTGATTTTTTTTATATTTTTATTGAATCCAAATAAGGGTACTTTCTTATTTACATTTATGTATTAAAGTAAATTGAAGGTAAAATATAAAAAAAAGAAAATGAGGACATTTACTTCGATAGTTACTAAAGAAATGTAAATATGTTGTAATGTTTTGTATTATCAAGCTTTATCTGTCAACAAAATCTCTTCAATCTGTCAACTAACAGAAGCATTGTATTGAATCTGTCGACTAAGTTCTTCCTTCTGTCAACTAAGTTGTGTTTTCTACCTTGCATCTGTCGACTATCCATTTCATTCTGTCGACTAAGTGCTTCAATTTGTCAACTAACCCTTCAATCTATCGACTCATTCATTCACTCTGTTGACTAACTCTCTTACTTTGTTAACTAACAGAATAGATGAATTGCATCTGTCAACTAAATCCTTGTATCTATCAACTAAGTCTTTATTTTAATAAGCAACTGACGACTAAACCACCTCATCTGTCAATAGATCTGTTCGTAGAAAGCCTCCAATGGCTAGTTTTTCAAATTCCAACGGTCACAAATGGCTAGTTTTCTCTTAGATCTTTTGGGATGTCTATAAATATAAATAAAAAATGATCAAGAAGAGGCTAATAGATAGGAATGAAGTGAAGTGAGCTCAAGGATTATTTCATACTTCTCGATTTGCATTTATGCTTCAACTTTTCTCTCAAAGGGTTTGATCTTCATTTGTATTTATTTGTTTAAAGCCTTATATCATTTTGAGAGATTTGTAACTAAGAGATTCATCTCTTAGATTCTCTCTTATTGTTGAAATTTTGTATTTCCTAACTTGTTGTGTTAGAAGACTTGTTCTTTGAAGCAAGGGATTATAATACCTAACTAGGTGCTAGAGGGCTTGCTTGTATAAGCAAGAGGTTTGTAATTTTCTAGTCTTGGACTAGAAGGCCTACTTGGTCAAGTAGGAGGTTATAGTGGAATTATTTGAAAAACCTTTAGTAAAGAGATAAGGTAGTGGGTTAGGCTTGGCTTAAGCCGAATCACTATAAATCTTTGTCTTTACTTGTGCTTGTGTTCTTTGTGGATTTATCTTTTCAAGCATCTCTATATTCCTCACTTGATTCATATATTTAACCTTTCGTTGAAAAAGATTTCATATTTTTCAATCCTGTGTTCTCCATTGTCAAGAGAAGATTGTTTTTATATGGTTTATACCTCATTGTGCCATTTCAAGGTCTTGTTGTTTAACGAAGTCGTGGTCTTCATAGACGACATCTCTTTTTTATAAAAATAATTTTTTTTATATACCAATTCACCCCCCTCTTGGTGTGTGTTATAGGATTTCAAACCTATCAATGTGGATGTTTGTTTATGCGTATACTGCATGGTTTGAGGTTCATGGTATGGATGAGTATATGAATGTGCATGTGATGTGCGGGTGGTTTGGGTTATTCCCTCAACTCTATTACACTTTTGTTCTTTATGCTTGTTGAGTCTTGTGACTCACGTTTGCTTTACATCATCCTAGGTAAGGGCAAAGTGACCGTTAAAAATGAGTCCAGCTGAGTCTGAACCTTCTTAGGTAAATGGTGTGTATAGAGATCCCTTGACCGAAAGATGCCTAGGTGGTTTTATGTGTTTGTGTCCAAGAAGGGCACTGCAATATTTTGTTAAGTTATTTTGTTTTGTATCTTATGGGCAGATTGGTGCGGATGTTATGCAGGAGAATAGAGAATATATTATGTCATGCTCCCGTTGTATAAAAGAAAAATTAAGGAGAATTTTCGATTGTTATAATTTTGGTATAAGATCAAGGTTGGGGTTCATTTCTATACACATAAGAGTGTTGAGTAGCTTTTGGGCTACGTCTAGCAGTTGGGTATGAGTCTTAATAAGGGTCCTTAATCTTAAGTCGTAATCATGAGCAGGGTGAAGTGTCCCTGGACATAAGTATGTATTATGGTATATATTTGTTTTGGAATTTGTCAGTGAGGGGACATGTGTTCCTGGACTTGGTTCTTGGGTGAGGAGTGAATTACCTTGGTAAATGATTTGATATGTGGTCTTGTGTGTGCAAATACAAAGATATCTCATATGGATTTTAGAAGATCAAGCTCTAGTTTACCGAACCTTGACCTAGGTGTGACCTCGAGGTTAGATCTATTGTGGTATCAATGGGAACAAGAGCTACTCTCTACAATAGGAGGTAGGCAACGCGAGGGAGAGCATGTTGTAAGCTTTATATGGCGCGTGGATCAAGTGTTCCGATCAATTGTTTGCGAGGATTTATGGAGACTTTTGGAGAAACAAGTGATTTTCGTGAGGAAATACATGAATGAGACATGGAGGCAACTCACTAGAAACTTGATGCAGGACATGAACCTCTATTTTTATTATGAGGGTTTTTCCCACACTGTGGAGCAGTGACTAGAGATATGGGAACCCTATTAGGTATAGTTTAGCGACTGGACGAGGGTCGAGGCAAAGCCTTCATCAAAAGCGATGGTACGGGGTTTAATCTACCCAAGGGAAGAACTAATGATAATGTGGGAGCCACTTATATATGTGTCAACCTTGTTTTTCATTCCCAGATGAAACATATTGCTATTGATTTCCATTTTGTTCGAGATTTGGTCACCAACACCAAGCTGTATGTCTCCCATCTTCATGCTGCTGATCAACTTGGTGATTGTCTCACAAAGCCTCTGCCTCACAAGCCTTTTCTTCGACAACGCTACAAGATTGGTGTTCGTTATGGTACCCTAATCTTGGGGGGCATACTAGCACAAATATCTCAACTTCCTCAACAGATCCTTCATCTAAAGTTATCTAAATATTTTTTGAATATGTTTTTGAATTTCTATCTTTGTAGATAATTGTTACACAATTTGTTGTTGATATTGTTAGTTTCCTACTTTCAAGGCCTTGTTATCTCTATCACGTGTATATATATATATATATCTAAGCTTAATCAAGAAACTTACAGCAATTCTTATTCAACTCATCAAATCTTTTTAGATTTTCCTCCCTTCATCACCTAAATCCACCAATTAGGGATTTCCCTAGCTTCCAAGGCTTAAGTTTAGGCCGAAAAATGGTCTGAAACCCCTATTTGAGGGCCCTGTGCATTGCATCATCACTCACACCCTCGCGAAATGGTGATTCACTATTATTTTCGTCCAATCCTCTCATTTCTTTTTCCTTAAGCCTCTCATTGGATCCTAATTGCCTTATGGCCATGCTCTTAGCCAACAATGATGATCGCCCATGGTGTTGTTGGTTGCTATACCGCAAATACACACACACACACATAAGTAATGTCAACAACAAAGTTAAAATATTAGAATGCTTGTGTTGATAATTAACACATCAAATGAGAGTAATTCACAATAACATGATAACTCATTAACTAATGTAAATTAATCTTACAATTTCAGATAACTAGTCGCATATCACAAACTGAAATTTTAATTATTAAGTTGTAAAACATACACAAGACATATCTCAAATCTTGGCACAACACTTATTCATTGCAAAATGACAAAAAAGATAAGAACATAATTAATCATTAAGGAACAATGTTGGCTAATTAAAGAGGATAGAAATGAACCCATTTGTCAAATATGTGATAGCATTTCCTCCTTTGGAACTCTGCAGCTGGGTGACCTGCCCCCTATTTAAGTTCAACCCAACATAGAGCCCAAAATGAATCTTCATTTAAAAAAAATATTAATGAAATTGAAATAAAGTCTTATAATTAATTTTCTTACTTTAACAGTTGCATATGTCAAATAGTACCCATTGTCGTGAAATTTTTCTGTGTATCTGCATTATATTCATTAACGAGATTAACCAATATTACTTATACTATAGGTGTGACCCGTGTTATATATGTGTGTGTAAATTAATAATATATTATTTACCCTGCGACTTGGCCATCCAAAAGCCATGGTCGCCAATAATTAGTGATCGTCAGGCTTAGAAATTTGATCCAGTTAACAGTTCCCACAAATGGAACAACCATGTCACGGTCGCTCCTGCGAAATGAAATTAAAGAAGATACTAGGTGTTAGCCAACCCACCTCACATCTTTAAAATTATGTGTCATAATTTTAAATTTTGAGTCATAGTTATTTCTTATCATTTATAACTAGGGAACATTGAGAAAAAGTGAAAATTTTAAGTTATCCCTAAAAAGTAACAAATCTCTTATCATGATACGTTCCTATTAACAAGTAATGAAAAAATGACGCATGTACTTTTATATCAAACCTAAACTCAAGAGAAAAGTCAATGAATTCAATTCTCAGATATTAATTTTGGGGGATTCAAGAGAGATTTGATAAATTTGATCTAATAAATTCTCCATCAATTGGAACTACTACGCTTGAGAGTCTCAAATGTAACACTAAATATCCCATTTCTTTGAGTATATAAAAGGGAACGACCCCCATAGCTAAAAGCATTTGAATTCGACTCCTCTTTATTTAGTATTCAAAGGTGTCACTTTTTTTACTTAGTGTTGAGACAAGATCGAAAGGCCCAATCTCACCTCCTTTCTTCATATGCTCACGTTAGAACAACTCTTAATGATGGATCCCAACATTTAATGAAAATCAAAAAACAAGAAATGCTACAAACAACAAATCTAGGTTATTTTCCTTCTCATAAGGCAAAAAAAAAAAAAAAAGGAATAATGTGATTTATATATACATATATATAGATTGCTAAGAATCTAAAATGCTTGCAAGTAGTGGTGTGCAAATGGTCGGTTTGGTTACTAAATTAATCAAAACATAAAAAATGGAACAAAATTCATAAAAATTGAATTGATCGAATAAACCGAACAAATGCAAAACAATCTAGAAACTAACCAAGCAAACCAAACAAATTTTGATCTTACTATTGCCACTAGAGTGATTCCAATTATTGAAACCATCATCGGATTTCCCTAATTGTGATGGTTCATATATCTAAAAATGAGTTTGATTCAGTGGTTGATTTTTTGTAGTTCTAAAAATTAATTCTATTGTCAAAAGACTCAAAACTGGTTTTTGGAAAAACGTTGCTAGCCACCATTCACGAGCGATTTCGACGATTGAAATTGACCATCAAATTAACCTTGGCTCAACGACCCACATACCTAAAAATTAAAAGGATTTAACAGTTGGATTTCAGTAGATCTAGGTTTTAATGTAGAATACCTACCATAAGAAGGTCACCAAAAAACTTACCGAATGGGCTGAAGCCCATATGCCATAAATCACATAAGGAAATAGAGGTGGCATTTGAGGCAATGATGGCGCCAAGGTGGCATCAATGGGCGAATTGTGTGATGAAGCCAATGGGTTCCAATAAGAGGAAGAGTCAGAGTTGGCATCGACATCGGAGAGAGTGATGGGATCAATCAGAGATGGCAATGGGAGACAAAGGGGAAAGGTTGAGCAAAGGGGAAGGCAAAATGACCAAAGCATCGGTTAGGTTATTTTAGCGTTTTGTTTGTTCTTCTTTTATATTAGGCCGAAAATGATGTTGTTTTATAACTTCGGTTGGTTTGGTTATTTCTAACCCAAAAACCAAACAAATACTGGAAAACTAAAATTTCTAAAAAAAATTAACCAAACCGAATTTTCACAAAAATCAAATTGAACTAACAATTTCGATTTAGTTATTTTAATTAGATTGAAATTTTGCACACCGTATACTTGCAAGGCAAACAGATACAAATATAAAATGCTTAATGAAACAAGCCTAACCACCAACAATCTAAAGCTAAAACACATACTCTATAGAGGATTGAACCACCTTCTAATCTATCATCTAAAAATGGGTAAATAGTATAAATTGTCACTGAATTTTGAGGTAAGATACAAAAAAATCACTGAATTTCAATTTATAACCAAAATGTCATTGAATTTTTATTTAGTATACAATTTCATAACTATTGTTAATTACCATTAAAAGAGGCTAACGGGATGTTGTAACTAATAAAGTTGACGGGTAAACACCACAAATAGTCATTGAACTTTGCACTAAAATACAAAAAGGTCATTGAACTTTGTGTTAAAGTACAAAACATCAACATTTCGTTAGTCTTTTTTAATGACAATTGATGGTAGTTATGAAACTATATATTAAATTAAAGTTTAGTGATCTTTTAATTATAAATTAAAACTCGATGACCTTTTTATATTTTAGTACAAAATTTAGTGAACATTTATATCATTTAGTCTAAAAAAATAATGAAAAAAGACGCATCGCTTGACATGCAGCCATGTCATGCCTCGAGACTTGACCCAAAGCTCTGAATAAAACCACCACAACAAAGCCTAATAATATGTACCTTGGGCTGTCCTCCCTTTATGGTAGTTATGAAACTATATATTAAATTGAAGTTTAATGATCTTTTAATTATAAATTAAAACTTGATGACCTTTTTATATTTTAGTACAAAATTTAGTGAACATTTATATCATTTAGTCTAAAAAAATAATGAAAAAAGACGCATCACTTGACATGCAGCCATGTCATGCCTCGAGACTTGACCCAAAGCTCCGAATAAAACCACCACAACAAAGCCTAATAATATGTACCTTGGGCTGTCCTCCCTTTTCTCGCCACCAAACAGATTGGATGATACAAACTCAGATAAATTGAGAAGATATGAAAGCTTACGTAGCTACAATCACTTGCAAAGCTAACTTCTTTAGCTCTTCATGAACAGGTACAATGTTCGGCATGTCCTTTGAGTATGATAAGCTCTCATTGCATCTGCTCCAATACGGTACAGTTCCCTAATTCCACATAATACCCATTGATTCATCAATTCTAACATTTTTCGTGGCTATAAATAATTTTTTTTTTTGCAAAACTATAATAACTATACGTGTAAAGAGAGCATTTCAGTCTTATAAATCGATGTAAATAAAATGAATTTTTACAATATCGACAGAAATAATACCTTTCGCACATGTAAAGCTTTTTGTACAGCATCATCGTTTGCCCAGGCATAGGCGAATATGTACTTATAGCTCTATAAGAGGCATAAACAACGAGTAAATTTCTAAGCACATCCATTCTGTACAAGCACATTTATATGTTTAACTTAAGTATAGATTACATCAAAACCCATGCAATTGGCTATCATTGGTTGTTTTTTATTTTTATTTTTTCTAAAATTAAAGGAGAGGGCAAAAGAATAAAGGATAAAGTAGTTATTTTTGAAACGTGAGAGGTAATTCTTGCAATTACATCAAATCTCAAAGGTGATTTATTGCAATTTTTGTACTTGAAGTTAGATAAGTTATACCCAGACTCCATGTGTTTTGAGACATTTGAAATGAGATCTTTTGTATTTTAAAAATATATTTGAAGATCTTTATAACTACCTTTTCTACTCGAACATCTCATCTTAAGACATTTTTAAATTTCTACGGTTCAAAACTATTTTTTACAAGTTTCTATGAGCCAATATTTTTGTTCGGAATCTCATCTAAAGATATTTCTAAACCATATAAAGGAGGTGTGAGCAAAAACATAACCACAAAAACATCTAGCTAGATACTTTTTTTTCTATACAAATAGTCCAAATCACAAGAGATCTTAGTATAATTTACTCTTTAAAATTTACACAATAAAAAAATAAAAACGAATTAAACTATAACCACAAAACACCTTCAAGGTGGGCCTTTATTAAAACATTTCTCTAATCCATGGGTATATATATATACATATCTTTTTATTTATCTCGCTTAAAAACAAAAATTAACTATATTAACAACATTTGAATTCATAACCATTAAACAATAACAGGCTTTTAAAGTAATTCTATCACAATATCAAGACTCATGTATAGCATAGAAAATCCCTCTAATATATATATATATATATGGAGAGAGAGAGAGAGAGAATAGTTACTGGACATGGGTGGTTTGAGAAGCGTGGAGGAGAGGAAAGGAAATGAGAAAGGGCATGATGATGGTGTTCTTCAACTTGAAGTGATCTTCTTTCTGTGGTTTCTCCTAATGGAGCACTTTGAGTTTGAGGAGACAATGTTTGACAGTTGGGCAGCAAAATGTCAGCAATAAACACACCTTTTGTGCACTGTCAATTCCAACATGCATCAACAATTAATTAGTGGATATATATGTATACATTATGGGTCCTAATTAAGATTGTTGATCCCATTCGCAAGAAGAATCATTATCCATATATCATTTGTTGGTGAATGCATGGCATAAGTAAAATTCAAGAAGAAGAAGCAGGGCCGGCCCAAGGCCCAGTGGGGCTCTAGGCAAAAATAATTTTTTTTTGGGAGGGTGGGGCGCTGTATTTTTTGGAGGTTCCCATTTATTTTTTTTTTTTAGGGGAGGGGGGAGGTGGCTTGTTCTCTCAAGTGGCTACTGTATTTTACTATGTTGAAGGGGGGTTGTATTTTTTTGGAGCCCAAATTTTGGTTACTGTATTTTACTTGGGGGCTGTATTTTTTGGGATCCTAAATTTTGGCTGCTGTATTTTATTTTACTTTGAGGGGGTGCTGTATTTTTTGGGGCCCAAATTTTGGCTGCTGTATTTTATTTTTTTTTAAAAGGGGGGGTGTTATAGTTTTTGGAGGCCCTAAACCCCAAATTTTGGCTACTATATTTTATTTTGTGAGAGGAAGGGGGAGGGGAGGGGGATTTTTAGGGGGCCCCAAATTTTTTGGGGCCCTAGGCATAGGCCTCAGTGGCCTATGTCTTGGGCTGGCCCTGAGGAGAAGAAGAAGAGGAGATGATGTATATATTGCAGCTATGTGATTAGCTCTAACCTTTGTTATCTCGGCCATGGCTGTCGTACAAGTTGTGTTTGTTGGGTCTGCACTTGTGTAGCTCTCATTGCAAGCCCTCTTTGCATTCTGCAAAAAGTATTCATTAAAGGGTAAGTTATAAAATAACAAAAGTGATTATCTCATTTTTTATTTTAAACCTAATTTTTAATTTTATTAATTGGGTATATATCATTTTATTTAATTTTAATTCTAGATTACCATTTATTATTGTTATATTTTATTGTTAATTGTTGGGATGACCAACTATGATTCATTCACTATAAAAAAAAAAAAATTAGCTTTTAGCAAAAGAAAAAATTTGTCGTTGAATGTCTAAAATTCCATCGATAAAATTTTAGAATAGATTTTTAGATCCGTCGCTAATTAGAGACTGAAAAAATCTATTCTAAATTAGTCATAGAATCAGTCACATTTTTGTTTTCGATAGAAAAAAAAAAGAGTTAGAGACAGAAAAATTACATCACTAATAGTAATGAAAATCAATTATGTTGTTATTTTGTCACTAATAATAGGTGCAATAGCAGTAGCCAATGGGCGTCTGGCACCCAATGGCCTAGGCACATGCGCGCCACAAGTGTGCATGTCACTCGGTCATGAAGCCCACGTGCGACACGGCATGAGGCTCATGCCCGCGCATATGGCTTACCCTCTTTTTAGGAAAATAGTGCTTCCTCTGTGATTCAAACCTAGAACCTAGGGTGACTGAATAGCCTAATATGGTTCGTTTGGCCATAGGATTATTGACCCAATTAGTTACTTATTTGCCTCAACTTATATTTAAACTATTCTTTCCTACTCTCTATAATAAAATTCAACTTTCCTCTGTTTCTTGGTCTTAATTACAAGCGAATAATCAGATTATTATTAAATAATTGTATGTGAAAAATATTAATTATTGTATTATAAAATAAAAAAAACCTTAATATAAAGTTTAGAGATGGAAAATTTTTCTTCTCTAAACTCAGATGCTTTTACATATACTAGAATATAAATATAAATAATATTTATATTCTAAAACCATATGATTTTATGTGTATGTTTTATATTTTAAAATATTAATTATTTTATATTTTAAAATATCAATTATTAATATTCTAAAATACCACTTATTTTATTATTGTTCACATGCTTTCACACGTGACAACAATTGGACTGCACGATCAAAATGAAGATGTGGTAGACATTAAGAGTATGTATTTGTGAATTATTTTGATTTATTATGCATCAATTTGACAATAGAAGAATTAACTCAAATTTCATTCTAATGATACTAGACCAATTACCAAAATCTGTCTCGAACTAAGTACCTACAAAAGTGGGGCTTTAATCATCTGGGAGGACTCCGATGCTCAAGTCAGTAGAAGAAGATACCTGAAATGGAAAGTCACTCAGTAGTCAGATGACTATGCTTGAAGAAGTTGACATCTATTTATAGATGGCATAAAGTTCACTCCAAAGAGATAAGATAACCTTTGAAAAAGGACGTTGGAGAGAATCTTGGTTGACCGGGTCCCTCTAGTTCAAATCAAATATGGGATGGAGATCCTGGAGATCCAAAGGACACGCGATACTTCCTGAGATAGACACATGGCGATATCAGGATGGTAGTCTCCGAGGATAGTATAGTAAATTTGCCCTTAGTAAAATACCTTCTCACCACTTGCCCCCCCAACTCCTTGAGCTGTGCGGGCAAAGAGCTCAACCAGTTGAAGGAGTAGTCATCCAAGCTTTCCTACTCTCCTACAAAAAAGAGTTTTGCAAAAAATAGGGTTAACTATCTCAAATATTGGGCTCGCTTCCCAACTTAATGTCCCCTCACACTTCTCATGTCTCCCAAAAAGCTTTATAAAAGGGGATGGATATGGTCCCCTTTTTCTAAGCATTCTTGGAGTGAAAGCATTTTTGGAGTGGAGTAAGAGGTAAGAGGTCTCCCCCTCCCCCCTTTATTTTTGGCCGAGACTAGTGGTCTTAGCCTTGCTGGAGGAGGTTGTGCTGGCCGAGGCTAAGCTCCTCAGCCCCGCTGGCGGAGGCCGCGCACCCCTTCCAAGCTGGCCTAGGTCATGCACTTCGGCCGCGTTGGCTTAGCCCGCGTGCCTCTGCCCCGCTGGCTGAGGCGACCGCGTACTTCCGCCGCGCTGGCCTCGACTACACAGCTCGACGAGCGGCCATGTTGGCCTTAGCCGCTCGGGATGGGGCTGTGCATCTAAGTCGCACCTGGCCAAGGCCGAGCTCGCGCGTTGGCTGAGGCCGCCCGTCTTTGCCTAACACCATAGCCATTGGGGGACTTATTGACCCTTTTTTTTTTGTGGGGGTTATCACAATGATATTCTGTAGGAGAAAATCTGCACATATAACAAAAAAGAACATAATGAGATTTTATTTGGAAAATACGTAGCTCCAACATCTTTTGGGTATCCCATTATTGATAAAACTTCCTCAAGTTCTGAATATTCCAAGTATTCTTTATAGGAGTGCCTCCATAATCTAGAGTCGGTATGCCCTAGGGTTGAGGGTCTTAGTAACCCGATAGGGGCCTTTCGAAGTTGGCGACAATTTGTTGGAATCTCGGGGGTTGCTAATACTTGCTCGTCGAAGGACTAGATTGCCAAGTAGAAAACTCTGAACTTTCACCCTCTGGTTGTAGTATCTCTCAATCCGCTAATTATAAGCTACTTATCGAACCCCTGCTTCATCCTGAAGCTCCTCCACTGTATCCAAGTTGTTCCTTAAGCCTTGCTCACTAGACTCTAGGTCAAAATGCTCTACTCTCAAAGTTGGGGTCCCAATTTCTACCAGAATAACGAGTCGTGACATAAGTTGAATGGGGTCTCCCTGGTGGACCCCTTCCTTATGGTCCGATAAGACCAAAGGATGCTCGATAATTCGTCCACCCATCTTCTATTTGCCTTGTCTACCCAGGCCTTCAATCCATGGAGCATAGTCCTATTGGCGAGCTCAATATGTCCGTTAACCTGTTGATGAGCTATAGAGGTGAAGTGTTGTTTGATCCCTAACCCCTAACACCATTCTTTGACTGTCCAATCTGTGAACTGGGTCCCATTATCTGAAACAATCACCCGTGGGATCCCAAATCGACAAACCACTTTCTTCCATAAAAATTGCTTCACTTTTTGTGCAGTGATGGAGGCTAGTGGCTCGGCTTCTATCCACTTGGTGAAGTAATCTATAGTAGCGATCAAATATTTAGCCTAACCCACGGCAGGTGATAAAGGACCTAGAATATTAATCCCTCAATGGTCGAAGAGGCACGACTAAACCAGGGGGTGAGCATGGCACTAGGAACATGGATCAGGTTGGAGACCCATTGACATCTTTCACATTTTTTGATCAACTACTCTACATCAGACACCATAGTCAGCCAATAATACCCTTGTCGAAGGGCCTTTTGATAAAGAGTTCGGGCTCCTATGTGACTTTCACATATTCTCTCATGGATCTCTTTCAAAATATAGTCAGCTTCACGTGGTCTCACGCACTTCAATAGCGGTTGAGTGAAGGATCTCTTATACAATTCTTCGTTGATTAGTATAAACTTTCGAGCCCTTATTTTCACCTCACGGTTGATTAGTATAAACTTCTGAGCCCTCATTTTCACCTCATGGGCCTTTAAGTCATTCTCCGGTAGCTTTCTGTCTTTCAAATAATCGACAAAAGGATCCAACCAACTTGGTTTTAGGTCGAGACATAGCTTCTCCACGACCTCATCAATGCTTCTCTGGGGTAGTGTCTCGATAAAGATCTATCTTGAATTGGTTGGGAAAGAGGCCGACGCGGTCCAGGATAAGGTGTCTGCTTCGACATTCTGGGATTAGGGTACATTCTCCATATTCACAGATCTACAACGACTCATCAATTCCTGAACGAAAACTAGATATTTGGACATGTGGTCCTTCCTGGCCTCTATTCTCCCTTCACTTGCTAAACCATAAGTTAGAATCGGATTGTACGCTTAGATGTCTCACCCTAAGTTGTATAGCAAGCCTTAAACCAGCTATCAAAGCCTTATGCTTTGCCTCATTGTTAGACACCCGAAACTCAAAATACAAAGCGTATAGCCAGGACTGACCCTCAGGGCTCTTAATCATCATCCCGGCTCCACCACCCCCAAGGTTTGAGCTGCCAGCATCTATGGTCTTAGGCTGTCCTCTGGTGATCCCCCAAGCCCAAATCTTTTGGCAATGAAATCTGTTAAGGCCTGTGTTTTAATAGCTGAACGAGGCTTATACTCTATGTCGATTGCTGTTAACTCCATGGACTACTTTAGCATTCTCCCTGAGAGCTCCAGCTTCCTCAAAACCTGCCTTAAAAGTTGGTCAGTGAGCACGATGATAGAGTGCGCCTGGAAGTAGGGTCACAACTTCCTCGTTGAGACGACCAAGGAAAATGCTAATTTCTCCATGGGGGAATATCGAGCCTTTACCTCAGACAATCGTTTGCTCGTGTAGTATACCGGCCTCGGCCTTTTATTATCTTTGCGCACCAGAACTGAACTCATTGCTTCCTCTACTACGGCCAAGTAAAGGTATAGCAGCTCGCCTATCCTTAGCGTAGTGAGGACTGGCGGTGAGGCCAGACATTCCTTGAGCTCGTTGAAGGCCTCTTGATAGGGCCTTAAAGAAAGGGAGGCCATTTTCTGCTGACCGAGAAAGGAATCTCCCTAGGGTCACTATTCTTCCCGTGAGCTACTGGACCTCAATGCTTCTTGGGGTCAGCATTTTTAGTATCGCTTTAATATTCATGGGATTCACCTCGATCCCATGATGGTGTACGATATACCTAAGGAATTTTCCTACAGAGACACCAAAAGCACACTTAGTGGGATTAAGCTTTAATTGAAACCTGTGCAAGGTTTTGAAACACTTTTTCTAATCTATTGGATACTCCTCTGCCAGCAGGATTTTTACTAGCATATCATCCACGTAGGACTCCATGTTGTGACCTAACTGGTCATAAAAGAGCTTATTTACTAGGCATTGGTATGTAACCCTTGCATTCTTCAAACCGAAAGGCATAACAATATAGCAATAGGTACCCCAGTCAATGATGAATGTCGTCTTCTCCTAATCTTCCTTATGCAACGGGATTTGATGATATCCTTGAAAAGCATCTAAAAATCTCATGAGGTGGCATTCAACCGTGCCATCAATTAAGGCATCGATCCGGGGAAGTGGGTAACTATCCTTTGGATAGACCTTGTTAAGGTTAGTGAAATCAATACATAACTTCCACTTAACTTCGCCCTTGGAGACCAGAATCACATTGGCTAGCTATTCGAGATAATTGACCTCTCGAATATAACGTGCTGCCATCAAGTTTTCCACTTCGGCCCCTATAGCCCTTGCCCTATTCGAGGCAAAATTCCTCTTTTTCTGTATGACAGGTTGATACCCCAGCTTCACTCCCAAACGGTGCATCATCACTTTCAGGTCTATGCCAGGGATGTCATGGACTGACCAGTGAAAATATCTGCATATTGACGAAGAAAGGATATAATTCGAGTTCAAAAAGGGTCTTTCACCTGGGCGCTCACTTTCACACATCTATCGAGTCGGTCCGGGTTCAATGGTACTTCTACAAGCTCATCCACCAGCTCAGCAGTCTTTGGATCCTCTAGACCCTCCAACAAAAGACTGACAATGGCGAGAGGGGAAATCCCGGCCTCTCCCACATTAGGGCCCTGTCCCCGTCTTGAATCTTCTTGCGATTCTGACCGCTCTTACACGATAACCCTAATTGTGTTGATGAATGCTATGTAGCACTCCCGGGCGAACCTTAGGTCTCTTCTGACTTCTCTCACCCTCGTAACAGTGGGGAACTTAAGCACCACGTGGTAAGTACTCGGCACGACCCGTAGAGCATTAAGTCTCGATCTTCCCAATATCATATTGTATGCCGAGAGGACCCCCACCACTAAAATGCCTAACATGACCTGGGTAGACCGAGAACCCTTTCCAAGAGTTAACGAGAGTTGGAACATATCACCTGCATATACCACCTCTCTATCAAATCCAATCAAAGGGACACGAGCTGGCTTCAACTATTCCATCTTGTATCCCATCCTTAAGAAGGCCTGTTGATATAAAACCTCAGAGGAGCTCCCTAGGTTCACGAGGATCTGCCCAAGCTCCCATTTTCCTAATTTTGTTGTGATGACCAGTGGATCATTAGAAACTTAATACTTGGGCAAGTCGTCATCCGTAAAGGAGATAAAGTCCCTTAGTTGAGCCTTCTTGACTCCCGTGTTTCGATACAGATCATAATTTTCCTCCGACTCCCTGCTTGGCATCACCCTAGCCTCTAGAGTATGAAAAATTAAATGTTGTGGAGGACTCCCCTCCTCTGGCGACTCTCTCTCCTCAGCGGGGTTCTGGTCCTGTGTCTTTCCTGAGATCTACCACGTCTACGAGAAGGGCTTCTTGATCTCCAACGTTCACCCCTTTGTGGCTCAATATCCTTAGCTACGAACCTCCTTAGGAAACCCCTATTGATGAGCTCCTGAATCTCTTTTTTTAGCTGATGACACTCTTCCGTGTCGTTTCCATGATCTCGATGGAATCGGCAATACTTGTCTTTACTCATTTTGTTAGCTAGGGCCTTCATAGGTCTTGATTTTTTCAAGTAATCCCTATTCTCAATTGTAGCTAGGATCTCAGCTTGAGGAGTATTAAGCAGGGTGAACCTGACTGGACTCCATCGGGGGCCCAACCTTTCCCCTCATCGGCCCGGTTTATCTTCAGGCTTTTGCTCTCTATTATGACTTTTCTTCTCTTTCTTGTCCGAGTACTCAATTCTCTTGGCTCGCATCACCTCCTCGACATTAATGTATTTGGTGGCTTGGCTCAGGATCTCCGTGAACGTCTGGCAAGGCCTCTTAGCCAGTGATTAGGTAAAAGAGCCAGCCCTTAAGGCATTTTGAAAAGCCACCATAGCAATACTCTAATCAAGGTTCTCAATGCTCAATGCCTCCATATTGAATCTGGCCACAAAATCTATTAACGACTCCCCTTGGTTCTGCTTGAGATTCACAAGGGTCGTGGTAAACCTTCAATACCATCAGAGGGCAGCAAAATGAGCCAAAAACTTGTTTCAAAGCTGGCCAAAAACTTGTTTCAAAGTTGTCCAAAATTAGCATTCGATCGGTATGCAAGACTTGAATACCAAGCTCACGCATGTCCTTCCAAAGTGGTCGGGAAAACTCTACACCACATAGCATCTAGTGCCACCAGGACCATCATGTGAGAGGCGAAGAGATTCAGGATATGGCTTGATGGCTCGAATTCAAAGGCGCTCGGATGGTATAATTGCCATGATTTCCTTAGTGGTTGATTGGAAACAATGTCATGTGGCTCTTCCTTCTTCTGCCTCAACTCTGCAACCTCCCATTCCAAATGCCGCAAATGCCTTTCCCACTGGGCCCTTCCGGCCCGGGCATAATCGGGACTAGGGAACTCCTCCTCCTTGGAGCCTGGCCTTCCATACTCGCCAC
The DNA here is from genome assembly GCA_036245055.1 of Diospyros kaki. Lineage (NCBI taxonomy): Eukaryota > Viridiplantae > Streptophyta > Magnoliopsida > Ericales > Ebenaceae > Diospyros > Diospyros kaki. The sequence goes on from BSEG01000008.1 coordinate 38,200,750, forward strand.
ACCTAGAAGGTCCACTCATTCTCTGGTCCCGATGGGACTTCTTCCCACCACGGAGGGATTCGCCACCCTAGAATTCTTTATGACTAGAGTGGTAGTCCCCCTGGTGCCGACTGTCGTGGTTGGAGTGCTCCCCTTGTCTCACCTCTGGAGGCTATTATTGGGTCAAAAAGGTGTTGAGTAATTCCGTCAAACGTTGGACCTGTCCCTTTAACTAGGCGACACGATCCTGTGATGGAGAGGGATTCGGGGGATGACCCCCTACGAGGTCGCTCTCAGGTGGGTGGTTTTGATTCTAATCGGGTATGGGTTGGGTACCAGCGGCTCACGGTGGATTTCTTCTTGTCGCCATAATAGGGGGAACTTGAGCTCGTCTGAGGTACTCGACGAACAAGAGCAGATAGGGCAAAGAAAATATGAGTATGCAAATGCAGGAAAAGAACTCCCATGCCAACGGGTCTCCAACCTGATGCATGTTCCTAGTGCCATGTTCACCCACCTAGTTCACTGTGGTGTTTCTGTCCCTCCCACTGGATACCTTTTGGACTGAATGTAGAAAAAGAACTCCCACGTTAAGCGTGCTCGAGCTAGGAAAGCCCAAGGATGCGTGACCCCTGGGAAGTTCATGTAGGCCCATCAGGGTAAGTTATCTCGGTCCTTCCTATCGTTTGATGCAGGGTGTTACAAAAATATGTGTCAACATTTAGCGTTGTCTGTGGGAACCCCTTAGGCAAACTATCCTCTGTCACCCCTGAGATGGTCTGCACCCATGAGCGTCATCGCACTTAGGGGGGAGGCTTTGGCAGTGGTGCGTTAGCACCTAGTTTGTCCTACATCAGTCACCTAGAAAGATGACTAAGGGGCTCATAAGTACGGTGGGGCTATTATCCTTTGAAGGACGAGAGCTGAGAGTTGATCCGTGGCTATGTACCCATGATGACATGATGTGTGTGATACCCCAAGAACACAGAGAAGGGTAGTATACATCGAGGATAAGTAAGGAAGGAAACAACACTAACTGGATATCTTTTGGGCTGAATGCAAACAAAAAACTCTCAGGTTAAGTGTGCTTGAGTTGGGGAAGCTCAAGGATGGGTGACCCCCTTAGGAAAGTTCGCGTAAGCCCATTTGAGTAAGTTGTCCTGCTTATTCCTATCACTTGATGTGGAGTGTTACAAAAATATGTGTAATTTACCCTCCTTAAACAAAATTTAAAGCAATGCTTAGACCATAATTTTTTTTAGCAATTTACCCTCCTTAAACAACATCAATCACTACGTTCTCGTGAAGCTAATACAAAGTTCTAAACTATGATTGGTTTTCTATCATGAAGATGATTATAGTTTAAGATAGCTTTTGTTAAAATAAATAAGATAAAGATGTACTAGAAAAAATTAGTATTTAACGGCAATATTTTTTTGCATTTAGCAGTGGTTTTTAACCGCCGTAAAGAGTTTTAGCGATGGTTTTGAAAACTGCCGCTAAATTAGGTGTCGCATAGCATTTAACGACGATTTTTTACAATCGCTGGAGTAACGACAAAAAATTATATTTTTTGCTGCGGTTTTTAAACCGCGACAAAATAAGTGATTTAGCGGTGATTTTTAAAATATTAAGTGGCAGTTTCAGAACCACCGCAAAAATTAAAAAATAAAATAAAATATTTAATTTTAGCGACGATTTTTAGAATCACCACAAAAATTAAAAAAAAAATTAAAATTTTAATTTCTAGGCGAGCGACAGGCTTGCCCACCCACACCCGCGCCTGGCCCCTGTGTGCCACATGACCACATGTCCTATCGCCATGTGGCGATGTTGGAAATTATATTTCCAACCTTCTCTTACCCCCAGTTTCAAACTCGGGAACTCCCCTATGCACATGCGTGCGCAAAACCACCTGATTTGTGAAGCCTCCTTACAATATATCCACACATATAAATTATATACTAATCCAACACTATTTTTCAGAATTATATTCTATATTTTTTAATATAAATTAAAAAATATTAATTAATTGATTTTTTTAAAAAAATAAAGGAATAAATTAAGAAAAATTTTGTGATTAATTTAAATTTATTTTAAGATTTTATATTTATTTTTATTAATTTAATTTTTAATTATTTTCTTAAGAAAAATTCAAATTTTTAATGAATTTTGAGGTGACTTTGAAAAACCACCGCAATTGTTAATTTAATTTTAATTTTAAATTATTTAATTATTTTTAAATTTAGCAACAGTTTCTCAAAAACCGTCACAAATATTAATTTAATTTTAAATTATTTAATTATTTTTTAATTTAGCCACAATTTTAAGAAACCGTTGCTAAATTCAATTTTATTTTTAATTATTTAATTATTCTCTCAATTTAGCTGCGATTTTTTGAAAACCACCACTAAATTAAATGTTTTAATGAATTTTGATGTGATTTTGAAAAACTGCCACAAAATGTTAAAGAAGCCACTGCAAAATACCATGTTTTAAGGTGATTTTTAAAACCGTCATAAAAAATTATTTTTTTTTTTTAGTGTTGTATCAAGAGAAACTTAGAATGTTTTTTGACTAAGATATGAAATTGTCAAAATAATATTGAGAAACATTCTAAGATTTTTATTAGATTGTTTGTTAAATTTTTTATAATACATTAAGTATATTAGTCATTTTTTTTATTTGTAAAATGTTAGATAAATTTATTTAGAGGAAGAGAGAGAAATTTTTTTTTTAAACATACCCAAATAAGAAGTCATATGACTTCCTTTCAGTGCGTTCTTAGATAAATTTAACCAACATAATAAAAAATACTTTTATTTGTAATAGTTTTTATATCTCATTTTTTTCAATCTATATTTAAATTAACAAACCCTACTTAAAGAAAAAATTAAGAAATTACAATTAATTAATTAATTAGAATAGGAAAGGCTTTAAATACCTCATAGATCTCATCTGAAATAAGGGCCATCCTGTGAGCAAAGTCTACTCTCGAGTTCTCATCCATTATAAGATAAGTGATAGGGCTCCCAAGAAACATCCCCTGATAACAACAGTATTATATATATTTTCATAATTAATTATTAATTGGTTCATCACATTTTCATCCTCACACTGTAAATATGAACGTGCCTTGAGGTTCATGTATGGCTTGCCACCATTTTTATTACCTGGAAGAACATCAAACAAAAGGATCTTATTTTTCATTACAAAATATATATATATAGTATATATGTACTTTTGTGTGAGGTTACCATCTGCAATTTGCTTAGTGATCAATGGAATTGTTATCCCTGAATAAGAGTCTCCCGTCACAAATAATGGAACTTTGCGATATTGCGGGTTTTCTTCAAGCCACTGAAAACGATGATTAATAATTTAATGTAACACGACAAAGGTCATAAGTTCAAAATGTATTGTTGACTTAATATTTAAACTATTGCACATAATTAAACTAATTATAAATAAAATCTAACCACAAATAAAAAAATATTAAAAATAAAATAATAACATAAAAGATAAAATTAACTTGCCTTTACAAGAAATTCATATGATTGCTTTGCTGATTTTGAGTCAGATGATGGCCAGCCCTTCAATGTTCTTGAATAGGAAAATCCGGCGCCCACCGGTTGATCCAGAAATATGATGCTGGCAATCTGAAAAAAGAATAATATATATATATTTTAAAAAATATTGTGATTAATTAAGCTTAATATTTTAAAATAACCCCATATAAGATAATATTCCATTATATAAATACAAATTACTATCTCATTTTTGTGTTTTGTTGCCGATTGATTGATCAAGAAATATTAGGGGTGAGCACTCCGAACCAACTGAAGTATTGAAATCGAACATGTAATGACCTTGGTTATCCACAATTTAATGTTGATTTGTGAGTTTGAGGTATTAATTAGATAAAAGATTTTAAGTTTAATGTATTTTTGAATGAGAAAGTAATAGTAAATATTCAAAAATTTTGGGGTTTTAATGTAATTTTAAAAATTGAGAGTATGATTCCCTTAAATATAAAATATGCACAATAATAAGTGAGGAAGGCTATAGTTTGGGTGGTCACACACGTGCGCACGAGGGTAGTGGTCTTGGGTTTGAATCCATGCACGAGCAGGGGAGGAGAAAAAAAGGTTGTTTTTTTTTCAACCAAGCCAGACACCAAATGGCGTCGTTTCGAGTTTTGTGTTGCCACGTTGCATTTTTGCAACCACCTACTTTGCCCAAGCTTATAAATAGGGGGAGGGGCAAGGAAGAAATTGAGAAATAGGAAATGAAGGCAACTAGTTAAGTGGGAAATTTGAGCATCACAATTAAGGTAAATGCAAAATTAATTATAATAAAATAGAAGATAGTTTTGGTAATATTTAATTTAAATATTTTTTTGTCTTTCGAATCTTAATTTTATGAAGAAGAGACTTGAGCTGAGCCGACGATAGCCCTAGTACAGTGAGAGATTTAAAATCGAAAATCTAAGGCAAGTTCTTATCACCCTCTTTCCGTTTGGCTAGGTCCTTATCTTTTTATACAAGTTCTCCTCCTTTTCATGCTAGTTCTTATACTCTCTAATTGTTTAGTTAATTGGTTCCTAGTCGGTCTATGATTTACATGTAAAAATCCATATTCTTGGAAACTTGTTTAATTTTATAGGGTTTGGATTAGCCTATATTTCTTTGCGGAACGATGCCTAACCATGCGGGAATAGGGTCCTTGATGGTGTTGGGGGTGATGTTTATATGTTTACAGTTTTATTTTATTGTTACATAGTTATGGGTAGTTAGCATTTGGAAGTTCATATGTTAAATATGCAAGGGCATGAGCATGCTAGTGTATCGGGGGTGTGCGTTTAGAAAGCATCTACATGACATCTATATTCCTATGTAGACATAGCATGGCTTATGGGAGTTATGTATCATCTTTAATATTGCAATAGCCTTGCATCCTTATATACTGCATTGCACAGTTACTAGTGCGCACGACGAATTTATCTGTGGGATGTACATCCATAGGCTCGGGTGACGGGAGGACTGTCTTGAGGGAGTTTCGACTTGATTGTTGTGAGAGCTTTGGGCTCTAGAGCATTTGGGTCAGGATATGTTAGTTAGTTCATGGTTTCATGTAGGTTGGTATGGAACCTTGGGTTCCAGTTTGTGTCTTATGTGGGGGCTCTCGATTCAATATTCGTGCATTATTGCATGTGTTATTGTGTGGCCTGAGTTGTGGTTCATGGCACGATATGTATGCGGTATATGGGCAAGGTAGTCTCTAGTCGTGTTGCCTTTTTATTTCCTTATACTTAGTGAGTCTTATGACTCACTCTTGCTTTCCATCATTCCAGGTAGGGGAAAAACGAAGATCGAGGGCAGTGTTTAATCCGACAAAGTAGAGTGTGTATATAGGGCAATCCCAACCGAAGACCCTTGGGAGAGTGGTCGTTGTTCTTGGGCGCGAGAGGATATCATTTTATTCTTTTTGTCATTGTGTATGGTAGTACCCTAGCAACAAGCTAGAGGTTCTTGTTGCATATACTCTTCTCCATACTTGAGAGCTTATCTATGTATATTATGTTTACGCTATGTTTTTGTGTATATTTTTCTCTTCTCCAAGGACTCCACCTCGGCTTTCCCTGGCTTAAGGGTTGCCGATATGGGGTTCCTTACAATCTTGGTATCAGAGGCAAGTTGTAACAGCCCACCTTCTCAGGGCGTGTTATATCTTAGGAAAATTTGGTCTTTTTTTTTTTTTTTTAAACTACGATGCATCCGAAATTTCCTAAGGCCTATCTAGTGTTAACATATCTCGGCTTGAATGAAAACTTGACCCACATAATATAACAACAGATTATATATATAATGAAAATGAAATGCAAATAACATGAAACCCAATGTTACAGATAAAGACATAAAATGTAATTATCAATTATGTTGCAACCTTCATTGTCTTTCACCAATGCCAACGCCTCCATCTCCTCCCCCACCTTCCTCTCTATCTTTAGGTTTTCTCGTTCTCGCCTACGATTTCTCTTCTCCTATCATTGTTTGCCACTGTTGCAACCACCGCCGACACCTCAATCGTCTTTTGCCTCTGTCGTTCTAATCGTTCTCGTCGTCCCTGTTGCCATTCATCTCCATCGTTTGCGTTTGTCGTTGCAGCCCCTGCCGATGCCTCCCTCGCCATTTGCCTCCATCATTCAAATCCACTATTTGATTTTATAATTTAAAAATAAAATATAAAATAATATTTTTTATTTAAATTAAATTAAATAATATTTTTATAATCAAATCAAACAATGAAATTATGATTTAATTAGTTGAACTATGGTTTTGTACAACTTTATTTACAGTTTTTGACCTTTTAATTCAAGCAATACAAATAAATTGTGATAATTGACTCAAAATCCTAATTCATTTGTAATTGTGTTTCCTAATTTGACTGTGATTATAATTTTGAATTTGACTATAATTATGATGTTATTAAATTTAATTTTATGTGGAATTTATCTCATTTGAAAGAATATCCTCATTAATCATCTTCTAATGTTAATATCAACAACAAAATTATGATTAAAATAGTATTTTATTATTAATGTGAATTATCAAAAAATAAAAATAATGTTTTATTTTCTAAATTCATGTTCAAAAATAAATTTTAAAAAGATTTAGAAACTAGAAATAATTATTGGTGGAATTATAATAATACACTTAGATGATTAAAAATTGTCAAAACGTAAAATAACAAAATATAAATTAAAAAAAAAAACCAGCTAACCAAGGAAGATCAAAGATGAAGAAGAAAAGGAAGAAAGATGATCGAAGGAAGAGAAAAATCTTGAAGATTAATGGCCGGACGGTGAAATGAAGGGGGAAGACTCGCGTTGCCAGATGATGAAGTAAATGGGAAAGATCAATGAAGCGAGCGAAGGAGACCAATGGTGAAGCAAAGGAAAAGATTGGTGAGAAGATGAAAAAGAAGATGAGGAAGAAGAAATGGATGAGGAAGAAAATTGTTACGGGTATCTCCCGTCCTACTCTACAAAGGCTGGGCCCAACTCATTGGGCCGGTCCAACTGTCAAAGGAGCTAATAGGCTTCAAGCTGAGCCCCTTAAAGCAAGCTCGCACACGGCTGAAACTTGGGCTGGTATAATATCACCTGGACGAGCTCCCAACGACCTTGCTGGTTACTCGCTCAGCCAACCAGCTCGCGTAATGAGAAGGCTAAAATCCTGATACGTTAACAGGCCAGGGGTCGCCGCCAGCCATATGGTCCAGGCCCATCTCCTCAGCCCATCTGGCCAGTCCATACTAGTCTCATCTTGGTCTTTTCATAACGACATCATTACCGCTGTGCCTGAATTTCCGCGCGTCCGCCCCAAATTCCATCTTCATTAATGACGGGTCCTCTCGCCGTTAATGACGAGTCTCGTCCACATTAATGAATGTTCCATCAGTACCTTTCTGCTGCATGGACATCCTTCGCCGGCACTAAGTATTCTGTCTCATCTCCTAGGGCAGACATGCTACACATAAGAAAGAACATCCCTCGATATATATGGGCCAACTCTTTGAAGAGGGGGTAAGACACTTTTCTCCAAAAGAGACTTTTTCTCTCTTCTCTCTTACATACTCACTTATGGACTTAAGCTTCGGAGTACCTTGCAGGGACGGACCCGAGGCTCGAAAGATCAAAATCAAACATTTCATATACATTTTTCAGATCCATTGCCTCAGGCGGGCAAAAGAATCATAGTCGACCAATTCTGAATGTTGACAAAAATAAAGATGTGAAAAGAAATGTGAGAGGGTTTTATACAAGAACGTATAAATAATTTAGATTTATCTGTAAAATATAAGATAAATTTATCAAAATTTTATCTGTAATGGTTAAATAAGAATTACGTGAGAATTTTTTTTAATATTATTAGATAAATTTAATAAATATATTAAAAAATTTAAAATATTTCACATATTTTATAATTTTCGTTCCAATGATTAACAAAGAGTACCTAACTGTGGAAGTGTGACCACTTAATTATATGAAATTAATTAATTGTAAGGATTAAAATAATTTATAATTTCTTTGTTTAAAGTTCAGGATATCAAATGTTGTCCAATTTGCTTGGACACATCACCAAGCACTCCCACCATGCAAAAATTGTTTTGTTTAGTGGGTAAAGAAGCACACATTTAATCGTGTGTCGTGGGTATCTAATTTGTCTAATCACCTTGATTAAGTTAACCACCCCACTCTTCAACCAGAGTCAATTTAGTGATAATTAATCCCCCCCCCTCCCTTTGGAGTGGAAGATGCAACTATGGAGTGGAGTGGGAGGTGCTTTTGCTAAGTCCGCACTTCGAACGAATGGTTCCCAATCCTGGTGGCATCAAAATTATTAAAAAAGAAAAAAGAATTTGATTGATATATGTGGCTTCTGATTTGGTTGCTAAGAGTGTGTTTGATTGCATTATTTAGAATTTAATTCTAGATAATATTATCTAGAAAATAAAAACCATCCCACCCCCTTAGAAAATAAATTCTATAGAAAGAAAGTTTAAATGCTTGTACTATACACATTTTTTAATAGAAAAATTAAGAGTATTTGATTATTTTTTATAAAAAATATGTAATAATTACATATTTTTTATAAAAAATGTGTGTAATCAAACACACCTTAATGTTTCCGCCCTATGTTAGGTTTGTTGCCAGCACTTCACTCCACTCCAGTAGGAGATGAGCCAAATGTCAATTAAATAAACAATGTTATGTTTGACATTTGAGGATGAGAATTAATAACAAAAAGAAAACAGTATTGAGGATTTTTTGATTGGTTTCCACTCCTCTTGGGTTTGGATTAGTCCTCAATTTCTCTTGGGCTCTGGAATTGGGCTTCATTGTCTAGGCCCAAATTGAACTTGCCAATGGCACTAACCCAAGAGAGCCCAATTGGCACATATCCTGGGTCCTGAGGTAAAATTACCAGCCCAATTTGGTTGCTCGTGTTTGTTTGTTTATTTGTTTGTTTTTTAAGATGCAGGGACCCAAGAGAGTCAGCTCGCGTTCAAGAAGACTCTTGAGGGGACCCAAACAAAAATAATTCACCTGAAGTTCAGGTCATTTACATCCCTAAACTTTAAGGGCAGACACTAATTACCATTTTTATAATGTCATCAACTAGAATTCAGAACTGCCAGCCCTGAAATTTTAGGGGTGTTAAACGAAATTTTATATAAAATCTTTTATATTTAAAAATATTATAAAATATTATCTATATTAATTCTCTTATAATTTTATTATAAATATTATATATATACAAGCAGTCCATTCTCCTTACAATTTTAATATAAGCACACTTGCAGCCCACTACCCCATCTCTAACTTATATACATATGTTTTCATATAATTAAAAGGCTTAAGCTGAGAGGGTCCCTAGACATTGGGACCCTAGCTGCCTGCCTAGAAAATCTATGCACAGGGTCGGCCAGAAGTCATCATCCACATCCACATCGCTTGCTGTCTCGTGTCCGCAGAAATGGAAGCCGCCAAAAAACAACCGCCGCACGTCGCCCTCATTCCGTAGCCGGGAATCGGCCACCTCATCCCACTCACCGAGTTCGCCAAGCGACTCGCCCACCGAAACTTCTGCGTCACCTTACTCATCCCGACCGACGGCTCATCCACTGAGGCCCAAAGATCCGTTCTTGATTCCCTACCCAAATCCGTCAACTCCATTTTCCTTCCTCCGGTGAGCTTCGGAGACCTCGCCGAAGGCGAAGGGGTGGAGATTCAGATCGTACGCATCGTGACTCTGTCGCTTCCAGCTCTGCGTCACTCGCTCATGGCTTTGTCGGAGTCAACCCGCCTCGCGGCCATAGTGGTTGATCTGTTCGGAACGGACACATTTTGTTTCGCCAGAGAACTCGGTATTCCGGCATACTTATTCTTCCCTACAACCGCGATGTCGCTGTCGTTGATATTCTATCTGCCGGAGCTGGATAAACGGTTTGATTGCGAGTACAGACACTGGCCTGAACCGGTCGAGCTACCTGGGTGTGTTCCGGTTCAGGGGAGAGATTTGGTAGCCCCGATTCAGAACAGAAAGAATGAGGCCTACAAGTGGTGTCTTAACCTCTCCAGAAACTACAAGCTGGCCGACGGGATCATGGTGAACAGCTTCCTGGAGTTGGAACCGGGTGCTTTCAAAGGTTTGAAAGAACACTGGACCGGTGTTCCCCCGGTTTACCCCATTGGACCGCAAATACGGACCGGTTCAGCAACCGTTGTTGATGGGCCCGAGTGCTTGAAATGGCTGGATCAACAGCCACCACACTCTGTGGTGTTCGTTTCATTCGGCAGCGGCGGAACGTTAACCCATCGCCAACTCACCGAGTTGGCAATGGGACTTGAACTCAGTGGGCAAAGATTTATCTGGGTCATCAAAAGCCCGCATGAAGACGTTGCGAACGCCACTTTCTTCAGCGTTCAAAGCATGATAAACCCATTCGATTTCCTTCCAGAAGGATTCTTAGACCGAACCAGAGATCTGGGAATGGTGGTTCCCTCATGGGCTCCACAGATTCAAATCCTGGGCCACCGCTCCACTGGCGGGTTTCTGAGCCACTGCGGGTGGAACTCGGTGCTGGAGAGCATCGTCCATGGCGTTCCGATTGTCGCCTGGCCGCTCTACGCCGAGCAGAAAATGAACGCGGCTTTCCTGTGTGAGGATTTGAAGGTCGGATATAGAGTGGAAGTGGAGGAGAACGGGGTGGTGGGAAGAGAAGCTATTGCCGGCTACGTGAAAGGTCTGATTAAAGGAGATGAAGGCGGTAAATTGCTGAGAGATAGAATAAGAGATCTGAAAGATGCAGCTGCGAAGGCTTTGAGCGAAAATGGGTCGTCATGGAAGTGGTTTGAGGAGGTGACTAACATATGGAGGAACCACAGAAGAGCCTAAATGAAGAAGACGAAGGGATTCTCTTGTTCCACACCCTGGGCGCCCCCCACACCCCGGCCCGACAGGAAAAGACGAAGGGATTCTCTGAAGATATTTGTGCTGATTATAGCATCCAATATCCAATAATTCTGAGTTAATGGGATTTTTCATTTTTCTTCGTAATTTGTGGGTATTAACGAAAATGCTTTATTTTCACTTTTTTAAATAATAGTAAGGGTGTATTTAAATTATTTTAATTTTGATATCAAATATTTTTATTATTTTATTATTATTATCATGATGCAATAATAAATTTTTATGTATGAAAACCATCTCAATGATATGTGCAAAGGACCTCTTGGATGGCGGCTGACCCTCTCATGAGAGGTGACCTCCAACGTAACGAGTCTCCTGCTAAGGCCATCTCCAACGGAGACGGTAAAACAGCAAAATTCACTGATTTTGCCGTTTTGCCGTCTCCAATGAGACGGCAAAATGGGACGCTATTTTGGCGTCCTGAACAATGGGACGCCATATTTGGCGTCCCACTGTTCACCCACGGCATTTTGCCGTTTTTTCCTTTATTTCCAAAGTACTCCCCTCCCTCCAATGTGAAATAACGTTGTTCTTATTATGTCCCCTCTTAAATTTGTTTAAGTATGTATAATTATTTATTTTAATTTTAATTTGTATATATAATTTGATCATTATTTTTAATAATATAATAAATTAAAAAAATATCTTGTAAATTGTGATATTATGTATAATATCGTATTTTATTTTTTAAATAAATATAATATTTTATATAAATATGTATAATTCTTTTTTACATATTTAATTTGTAATTGCGTAAATAATTAACTAATTTTTTGAAATAAATTAATTGTTATGAATTAAAAAAATAAGAAAATAGAAATAATACTATTCATTTGATGTAACTTTTGGTGTAATGGGTTGGAGATGTCTTCATAGATAGTGTGAAAGTTACACCATTTTAGTGTAAAAGTTGCACCATTTTGAAATTTTAAGTTGGAGATGGTCTAAGAAAGAAGCAAGTTAGGGACTTACCACGCAGATTTCCAATCCCTTGTTAGGGCTGAATGGGGGCAACATATCCAGGGGACTCATCAATATGATCTTTGTAAGAACCTGGGGCAACTTAAAAGGCCCTTTAAGCAGCTTAATATTAAGCATTTCTCGCACATATCCTCCAGAGGAGAAATAGCTAATGAGCAACTGGCAGGTGCACAATTGGAGCTGCATGATAACTGGAACAACATTGAGCTTTAGAGTACGGTGGCGGGCCATGAGGAAGTCTGATATGTTGCTCAAATCAGGCCGAGAGGATGTTTTATGCCCAGAAGGTTAAAAACTCTTTCCTCATCAATAGTGACAAATGCTCCAAATTCTTTGATGCCCTGGTGAAAAGAAATATTAAGAGGAATTACATCTCTACTGTGTGTAGGGAGGATGGATCAACTACCTCATCTCACCAGCAAGTTGCAGAGGAATTCATAATGTTCTATGAGCATCTGTTGGGTTTGTCCAGCAGCTGTGCCCCTGTTGATCAAGGTATTTTCAAATCAGGGCCATTAGTTTCGCAAGAGCAGGCTGTTTGTCTTTCAAGGGACGTATCAAACCAGGAGATTAAGGAAGATCTTTTCAGCATTGGTGAGGAGAAGGCCCCTGGTCCGGACGGGTATTCATCTTGTTTTTTTAAGAAAGCTTGGGCTGTGGTGGGTGACCAGTTTTACGATGTAGTAAAGGAGTTATTTTCCACTGGTTCGATCTTGAGATAGATCAACCATACCGCTATTGTTCTTGCTCCCAAGTCTAGGCGTACGCATCCATGGTAGGGGATTTAGGCCAATAGCCTGCTACAATGTGGTTTACAAAGTTATCTCTAAGATCCTTTCAGCCCAATTGGTGCCTATTTTTGGGTCACTTATTGATCCAGCGCAGTTCGATTTTGTGGAGAATATATATCCACCTTGCACAAGAGATCTTACGCAAGTACAACCGTAAGAGGGTCTCTCCCCGCTGTTTGCTCAAGATTGACCTGTCTAAGGCTTATGACTCCAACTGGAAGTTTCTCTAAGCTATTCTCTACGGGCTTGATTTTCCCCCTTGGTATATTCAATGGGTGATGGAATACGTGACCACCCCCTCCTATTCGATTATGTTAAATGGCAATTTGTACGATTTTTTCGAAGGTAGGAAAGGGCTCCGATAAGGTGATCCTCTTTCCCCATTCCTCTTTGTCTTGTGCCTTGAATTCTTTTTTAGGTCCCTCAAGTCAATTACTGTGGACTCAAAGTTTAATTTTGATGCCAAATGCAACAAGCTTAAGATTGCTCATCTGGCATTTGCTGATGATTTGCTACTCATGGCCCGTGGGGATGTTCCCTCGGTTAAGCTCATTATGGACCGTCTCTCCATCTTTGAGAAGTGCTCTGGGCTCAAAGCTAATGCTAGAAAATCTAACATCTTCACAATCGGAATTGTTGGGTAAGAGCTGGATGATATTTTAGGCCTAACTGGCTTTCTAAAAGGCACTATGCCCTTCCGTTATTTGGGTATTCCTCTCGTTGCATAGAAACTTAGGTTAATTCATTTTGCTCCATTTGTGGATAAGCTTGCAGCGTATATTAATGTATGGACTTCAGCTTCTCTATCTAATGTGGGTCGTGTGGAGCTTATTCGTTTGGTCCTTCAAGGGATTGAATGCTTTTGGTTGGCCATCCTCCCAATTCTCGCGGTTTTCATAGATAGGGTCTATCGGATCTGCAGGTTTTTCTTTTAGAACTCCAAGAGATCGTTAGTTTACCGAAAAAAGGACTCCATGTGGGTCAAGTGGATCAGCCATGAGTATCTTAAAGATGTTTCCATCTATGAGAGGCTGTCCATGTAATACCTCAAAAGGCTAGAGAATGGTAGTATATATCGAGAATAAGTAAGGAAAAAAATAATACCAGCTAGATACCTTTTGGGCTGAATGTAGGTAAAGAATTCTGGGGTTAAGCGTGCTTGAGCTAGGAAAGCTTAAGGATGGGTGACCCCTTGGGAAGTTCGCGTAGACCTATCAAGGTAAGTTGTTTTGGTCCTTCCTATCGCTCGATACAAAATGTTACAGGTGGTATTAGAGTCGACTCTTAGAGAAAGCGGTCTGATGAGGGTGGGGAGTGGTGCCGGGGTGCAAGGGCCTAAGCAAGCGACTCTTGGCAAGCTTCTAGAATGACAACCTCCAAATGGGAGAAGATCTGGGATCAATTATAAGGTCACACGACGAGGACGTCATGTGCTCAAAGGAAGAAAATATAATAGTCCAAGAGTCCAGAGAAGGGTAATATATATCGAGGATAAGTAAAAAAAGAAACAACACCAGTTGGATATTTTTTGGGTTGAATGTAGGCAAAGAACTCTAAGGTTAAGTGTGCTTGAGCTAGGGAAGCTTAAGGATGGGTGATCCCCTGAGAAATTCGCGTAGGCCCATCAGGGTAAGTTGTTTCAGTCCTTCCTATCGCTTAATGCAGGATGTTACAGGCCAGGAGGGATGACTTTTCTCTTCTCAAGAAGATCCTCTTTATTAGAGATTGAATTCTTTAGGCAAAGGGATCCGTTTCAACAGCCATACAAAAGCTTTTGAGTTGGGACAGTTTAGGGAGTTATTCTATTTAAGAGACATATAACATCTTTAGAGTTAAGGGCCTCAAGAGACTATGGGTTGTGGACGTATGGAGTAGCTATATTACTCCCAAGCTAAAGAAAAATGCCAACTATTGGAGTATCAATGTAAGGGTTTAATCGATTTTTCAAAACTTTTTTGAAAAACCAATAAAATGGTAGCGAAAACATAAACCAAAAACACCCTTGCAAGACTCATTTTTCCATATGCTAGCCGAAACTAAACCATGCCAAAAGGGGTTTAGTAGATATATCTTTCAACATTTCAAGGCTGATGTAGAAGTTGAAATCCTTCTCATGTTAGCAACTCCTTGCTCCAAAAGTAGCTCCCAAAACTTCTTCGGTTAGACAGAACTGTTCCCCGAAAATACGAAGGGCCTATCGAGGCCATTCTCTAGCAAGATAGTGAATTCCAACACTCTCTCTTTGTGCTAGATAAAGAGAATAAGAGAGATTAAGGCTAGGATTGAAAACGGGTTCAAAATGAAAAACCCAAGAACCAAAACAGTCTTAGTATTTTGCTTGGGTTGCTACTATAGCAATGGAGAAATAAAGAGCAGAGGACGAAGGGTAATCAAATTCTTTCGAGCTCGTAAGATGGAGAAAAATTTGAGCTAAGGTTTAGAGAGATTAATGCAACAATTGCTATCTGCTTTTCTTTTCCCATTTTGCTTATATATCAAAAATGCAAAACCCTAGTTGCCCAATAACCCTCACAACAGACAAGGGACCTGCAAATTAGGCTGGAGACATGAAGGAGACCAAGAGAATGCATGCCATCCTCCCTTAGTCCGTCCTTACCACATGCCCTAGCTTTTCGTTAAGCAAATCGACAACCGATCATGCGATTTACCAGTTATAGACTGATCAAACTCACTAACTCGATAACTATGCCAAAATCAGTGTGATGAGATTGAAATGACACATCAGAACTCTTTCCGACCTTGGAATACTTTCCAATCAAGTGTACCCTAACTAAGGGTTTCTACAATTAAGATCATCATTGAACCCATAGGATAGTCACCTCACACCGAAGGTCTATGGATCTCATTAACAATCACCTGCCTCCATATGCCATTACATAGGGGCCACACAATACATCTCCCACCCAGTAACTGGATGGTTCTTACACTACAAGAAAAATCAGTTTTAGTAACGGATTTTGTGACGGGGTTGCTCCCGTCACTAATTTGTGACGGGTTTAGTGATGGAAAGCTGTCACTAAAGTGGTTTAGTAACGGTTTGAAATTACCATCATGAAATTACGACGGGATAGCTATTTCAGTCTCAAATTAGTGACGGGATGGCGTATCCCATCGCAATCAGCGACGGGATACATTGTCCCGTCACAAAATAGTGACAGGATAAAGCTCCCATCGCAAAACTACGATGGGACTGACGCCCCGTCACAAATTGCGATGGGACTTGTCAGTCCCGTTGCAGATTGTGCTTTAAAATGCTGAACCCCCCCTCCTCTTCCCCACTTCGAACGAGCCCTCCACACCATTTCACCCCCTCTCCCTCAGTCTCTCAGTTTTCTCTCCTTTGTTCTTCTTATCTGCGGTTATCTTCGATGTTCATCAGTTAAGGTAATTATTTTGTGTTTTTTAGTTTGTTTTAGTTTTAATTATTTTATGTTAGTTTGTAGTTATTTTGTGTTAGTTTAATTTAATAGTATAATTTATTTGTGTTAGTTTAGTTGTAGTTATTTTATTTTTGTGTTAGTTTACTAGTTTATTTTATATTAGTTGTTGAGTTTAATGATTATTTTATATTAATTAGTTTAGTTTTAGTTTAATTGTTTATATTATTTGTAATGCTTAGAAATTAAAATGTAAAGTTTATTAATTGTTTATAAATTAATTCTTTAATTATTTTGATATGTAATTGACTAGGGAACCCGTGTCTAAGCATACACGTATAAATAATGTTTATTTTTTTATTTTTAAAATTAGATATATTTTTAACGAAAAATACTATAATTTTAAATAAAATATGTAAAAAATTATATACTAAAAATAAACTTACTATTTAAGAAAGCATATATTTTATCGTCATAAGAAAATATTTAAGTGTATACATTAAAAAATTAAAAAAATTCTATTAAAAATATAAAAAAATTCTATTTAAAATATAAAAAATAATAAATAATAAATAAAATTTTAATTAAAAATTTTAAAACTAACATATGAAATAAATTAGATAATTTTTTTTAAAATTAAAATTAAAAAGGTATAGATTAAGATTATTATTTAAAATAAAACACTAAAACTTAAAAATAACATGAGAAATTAATTAGATAAATATTTAAATTAAAATATATAAGGAATGCAATATTAAAAATAAAATACAATAAAAAAGTATAATTTATTGTTATAAAATGAAATAAGTACACTAACGAATTTTAATATTTTATTTAAAATTAAACACTAAAAATACAAAATAAAATTTTACCTTGAAAAATGTATTAGTTTTTATAACAATAAATTTAACCATAATATTTTTAATAACTCAATGAAAATAAAATAAAAAATGTAACAAATCAAAATTTGAATAATTGTTTAAGTGGTGAAGGAAATAAAAGTTTAAATTGCGTTAGTTTAGTTTAATAGTTAATTTTTTTTTGTGTTTAGTATTTATGTTGAGTTTAATGATTATTTTATTTTAATTAGTTTAGTTCTATTGTATGTTGAGTTATATTATTTGTAATGTTTAGAAATTAAAATGTGAACTTTATTAATTGTTTATAAATTATTTATTTAGTTATTTTGTTATGTAATTGTATTAATAACATTTATTTTTTTGTTTTTAATTTAAAACAGATTTTTAATTTAAAATACTGTAATTTTAAATAAAATACGTAAAAAATAAAATATTAAAAGTAAATACAATATTTATGAAAACATATATTTTGTTGACATAAGATTAAATATCGACATTAAAAATTAAAAAAAAATCTGTTTAAAACATTAAAAATAATAAATAAAAGTAAAATTAGAATATTTAAAATAATGTATGAAATAAATTAGATAATTATTTTAAAAATTAAAATAGAATTTAAAAAGGTATAAATTTTAAGTTTTTTATTTAAAATAAAACACTAAAAATTAAAAATTACATGAGAAATAAATTAGATAAATATTTAAATTCAAATATATAAGAAATACAATATTAAAAATAAAATACTATTAATGAGTAATATA
Organism: Diospyros kaki; assembly: GCA_036245055.1. Classification (NCBI taxonomy): domain Eukaryota; kingdom Viridiplantae; phylum Streptophyta; class Magnoliopsida; order Ericales; family Ebenaceae; genus Diospyros; species Diospyros kaki. The sequence continues at coordinate 38,218,559 of BSEG01000008.1, forward strand.
ATTTATTGTTATAAAATAAAATAAGTACACTAATGGATTTTAATATTTTTATTTAAAATTTCAACGTGAGACATTTATAACTAACTTAGAAAATATATTAAGTACATTATTTTAACCATATTGTTTTTAATTACTCAATCAAAATAAAATAAAAAATATAACAAATAAAAATTTTAATAATTATTTAAGTATTAAAGGAAATACAAATTTAAATAAGTATTTAAGAAAAATTCAATTCAAACATGTAGACTTAAGTAAAAATATTAAAATTTATGGAAAACTTCACATATGAATTATTATGGAAAACTTATAGACATACTCAAGTTAAAATATGCAAACTTACCAATAAAAAGAGTAATTTTGTTCAAATGTGAATGGTATGATCCAAGTCTACGAGAAACTAAAATTCATGATAAATATGGAATTATAGACATTCGATCATTAAGAAGATATAAAAAATATGATCTATTCATATTTGCCCAACAAGCTGAACAAGTGTATGATGCGCCTTACCCTGATTACTGTCGTGAAAAAAATTGTTAGATGGTTGTAAATAAAACAAATGCACGAGGTACAATAAATGCTCCTGAAGCTAACATGGAAGAGCCTTTTCAAGAGGATGAAATATTACAACGGCCTGTAATTGATGTAAATATTAACCTCGGAGGCACTTTACAAGATGATAATGGGCTAGTAGAGGAAGTTGATGTCTCCAATATCGTTGAGGAAGAAGAAAATGATATGGATGAAGAATGTGTTTCAGAAGAAGACGAGGAAGATATATTATCTGATGATAGAGATAATGACCAGGAAGACATTGATGAATATATAGAAGAAGATGACTGATAGTTTTTTTTTTTTTTGTGCATGCTAATTAATAACCTTTGTATTTTTAAAATATGAATATTAATAATTTGTGTACCTATACTTTTAGTATGATGACTTTAATGTTAATTTAATTTTTTTTTTCATATATATATTTTGTCGAAATAGATGTCAAAACATTCAACACCTTCAGATAGGGAAAGAGGTAAAAGTAGAACATCTTATAAGACCACACATTCGCCAGATATCAATTCTGGTTCGCAATATTCTTCTCTTGACTCCACACATGTTGTCCAATCCACACAATTCAATCTCCAGTCACCACCCCCACCACCACCCTCATAACCTTTTGCTCTCATGCCTCATCAGTTTCCATATCCTGGAACCGCGATGCCATGGGGATATTATGGTGTTCCACCTACTTTCTACCCACCAGATGTTGTACCACCGAGTGGCCAATATGTTGGGGGAACTTCTCATATGCCAGACAGATCTTCCCCATACACATTCATGCCGACACCGCAAGGACTCAATTCATCATCTGTTTCTGCACAAGACTCTAAGCCCATTCCAACTAACCCGGTTGGCACCAGTCAAGGAGATGGTCGAAAACACTTATCTTGCGATGAACAGTATAATTAGTGAGTATCATATTTATTATTTTAAATTTATTACTTGCAATTATATTATACATTCAAAGGAATATATATATATATCTTTTGTGTTTGACAGTTTTATACCTGAGAGTGGCCCACCAAGCAAACTGGAAAAGATTTGAGGGCACGATACACTGAATCGTGGATTCATTGGGATGAAGTGCTAGAAATAATATGAAAGATGTGGCTTGAAGGATTTAACGTAAGTTAATTTATAATTCTTTATTAATATAAATTTGTATTTAAATTCTTATATATATATATATATGTTTCTTAACGTAATGTAGAAGATGTATTTCTGGCAACCCGAGGAGAATGATAGTGTATCGCTCACATGAAATAAGTCTGGTAGACAAAGTTTTAGGAGCCATATCCATCGAATTAGAAACGGGGAAGACGAAGTAATATGGATGGATCCCGACGTGCGTAAGACACTTGATGCAAAGTGGGCAGAAGAAAGCAATAAAAAAATTGCCACACAAAATAAAAAAAAAATCGTGTTTTCGAGACCGGTGGGTCACTCCACACTGGCAGGTCCATTCCATTCTCCTTGACTCAAAGAAGGCTGGTAATTACTTATACTAAGTTATACTTTTTTTTTTAATTTATTTAAATTATAAGTTTAGTTTGATCAAATTCACTATATTATTTATTAATTTCTTATATAGGCAACTGAATTGAATCGCGAGCCCAATGAATTTGAATTCTTCAAGAGAACTCATACCAGGAAAGATAATCAAGGAGAAGAAGTGTGGGTCGATGACAGATCTAGGGTCGTCGCTGTAAGTGTGTTTAATAAATTAAATTAAAATTTTTATTTTAAAATAATTTCTTAATTCATTTACATGAATGTTTTAATTTTATAGGAAAAATATGAAAGATTGAGTGCAGAGGCATCTTCAGCATCCATAAGTACCGAAGGGTCCTTATCGCCTACAGTTAATGGACACGACATCTTCTATCAAGCTGTTAGTGGTCGGAATAGAAAGGGTCGAATATATGGGTTGGGCTCCCAAGCTAATTTGTTATAGCCAATCATCTTCAAGCTAATTTGTTATAGACATTGTGTTGAGGCGGTTGATCGTACATTGAGGGATATTTGTGATAGTGACAAGCCATTTGAGGGTATTACTGTTGTTCTTGGTGAAGACTTTCGACAAATCTTACCAGTTATATCCAAAGGAGTTCGTGAGCAAATTGTGAATGCATCATTAAGACACTATGTTCTATGGAAGCATATACATATCTTAACTTTAAATTTGAATATGCGCTTGAATCATGAAGACCGTGAAAATGTTAATTTTACAAATTTCTTGATTGAGGTAACACTACTATAACCTTTGTGCCATATTATATAGATTATTTTAAATTAATAAATTATGTTTTTATTCTTATTTTTTTATTGATTTCACTTTTTTTAGATTGGGACCAATCCTCAAGAAATTGTTAACCTTCCATCAACAATACACAAATGTCAAGATTTGAATAAATTACTCTCTACAGTTTACCTATGGTTGAACATAATAGAGACGTCAACCCCAACATTTTTAACTGAACGCACAATTCTGTCTGCACGTAACGATGATGTCAGTGACATCAATACTACTGCATTGAATATCTTTCCAAGGAGATTATATACTTATCTTGTAACAGATAAAATGTCTGAAGATAATAAAGTCAATCCTACTATAACAAATAGATATCCTAATGAATATTTAAATTCATTAGATCCTCCTAGGTTGCCAACTTTTAAGTTAGAGTTAAAGGTGGGTTGTCTTATAATATTGTTGAGAAACATTGCACTGAAAGATGGACTATGTAATGGTATAAGATTGATGATTACAAGGTACTACACTCGCATAATTGAAGCTTAAATTTTAACTGGAGAAAAGTTTAGCAATTTGGCATTCATACCAAGCATATCTTTGGCACCATCTTCTTCAGAAATGTCTTTCCAAATGACAAGACGTCAATTTTCAGTCCGATTGGCATATGTCTTGGCCATTAATAAATCTCAAGGACAATCTATGAAACTTGTTAGGGTTGATTTACGCATACCAGTGTTTAGCCATGGGTAATTATATGTGGCATTGTCCAGATGTACATCATTTGATCGTATAACTATTTTGCTCCCTAAAGATTGTTTGAATTCTACTACAAATATTGTTTATCTTGAAGTGTTATTATAGTGTTCAGAAGGTAACCATGTAGATTTATTTCTATTGATTATATAACTTTTTTTAAAATTTAAATTTGATAATAATTTGAAATATGGACTTCTATAGGATTGGATGAAAAAATATATGGAGCTTAAAAAGAGAAATACAACTATCTTGCTTCGATGGGGATGTAATAAGGTAATTTCAATCTTAAAGTATATTTTGATATGTATATTTACAACAAATGTACTAATCTATATTTTTTTTATTTCACAAATTACCAAATTATTGTGTATGTTTCTCATTGAGGATACATACAAGTTGATACAAAGACTTTTTGGAAAGTAATGAGAAGGAAGTTCAAGCAAACACATGTTTAAAGACATGTTATTGACACATTTTTTGTAAAGCATACATATTTTATAAAGGTTTAACCTACTCTTTGTAAAATTTTAACCCACTCTTTTGGTGAATGATAATATAATGTTTATTTTTTTATATAATTATAATTTGATTGGCAGCAGTAGCACTAATTGGTGTATATTTTAATTTTAATTTCTATTTGCAGCAGTAGCAGTAGTATTTGATATATTTTTTTTTTATATTTGATTGGCAGCAGTAGCACTAACTGGTATGTATTGTTTGATATTTAACTTTTAATTTAATTTGTTCAAATTATAAAGTATTTTTTTTAATTTAACTTTTTTATTTTTTATTATACAATGTTATATCATTTACGCCGTACCTTTAGCCACGAGCATTCCCTAGTGTATATATATATATTATACAAATTACACATTAAATCCACCAAATTCTAATTAATTCCAGTTGAGGAATAACTTCATTGCAATTTAACCTTCCAATGTCCACTAATATTGCACGTCATCCTCAACTCTTTCAATTAATTACCATTAAGCCACTCAAAATCTTGATTTCTCTAAAAATTAAAAACTAATAATTACTCGGAAAGATCGATTTCGCTCCTGTGCATTCATAGGACCTTTTCTCCACACAAAAATGCTTAAGAGTTGCTTCACTCACAAAATCAAACCACCCTTAGGGTCCTTTTGACTTCCCAGATATCATTTACGATCAGTTAGTTCGGTCAATAATTTGGTCTTATATAGAAAGTATTCCCGATTTGATTGCTTTTAACATCATTAGCCTCACCTCAATATACTCGCCAACCTCGTGCTCTCTTTCCTGAACATCCAAGTGCCAAAAGTTATCCCTAAAAAAATAACAAATTTATGCCGATAACTTCTAGAATATTTCAATTATAGAAATATATAAAAGTTCATATTTATTTATTTACAGTAATATTGGTTATGAGAGAATTATCTTATATTAGAATATAATAATATAATTTTCCTCTGGTACGTAACATATATTCTCTTGGGTTTTAAATTATTATTACGTGGACGCTAATGATTGTTTTAATAATCACTGTCATTCTGTTCATGACTACACTAATTGTCACTGTTAATTACTTATACAAAGCATGATGATTAAACTAAAGGCTCCAACTCCAAACCCAACTGGCGATGGCATACCTTGAATGCATCAAATGAAACTGCAAGTTCAAGAGATTGGGTGGCTTATTAATTAAGTGTGATTAGGAGAATGCAAGTTGATCTCCAAATTAATTAATTAATTAATTAATTAAGCTACTTCATTGTGTTGTCTTCTTCGGGGTTTCCTTTGGAAGCAATGCTTCGTTTGGAATATTTGCTTGTCTTTGAGTTATTCTTTTCTTCGTCAATCATATGAATTAATTATGTATGTTTTAGTTCCATATTCTGCATGCCTCACATCCTTCTATTCTATGAAGCCTAAATTATATGTCCAACGCTATGTGAAATGACATAGTTTAGTTGGTATTCACTTTGTATTTTAGTTTTGAATTTTGATTTTATTTTCAATTTTATGTTTTAAGTATCTATTTTGAGATTTTTGAAAAATGCGTTTATATTTTGAAAAATTGTTTCTTAAAATAGAAAACATAAAAACTCGTTTACTTTGAAATTATGAAAAAAAAACTATTTATGTTTTAACTACAAGAAAAATAGTTTTTAGTGACGGAATTGTTCCATCACTACTTTAGTGAGGATAACGACGAAAATTCCATTGCTAATAGTTTTAAATATTTTTTTTAATTTAGCAACAAAAACCTTGTCACTAAAAAAGAAAACAAAAATTAAACTAAAAATTTAAACTTTAGCAACGAAAAATTAAGTAAAAAATGTCAAATTTTAGCGACGGGGTTATCCCCATTGCTAAAAAAGGAAAAAATTAAATAAAAAATTTAAAATTTAGCCACAGGGTTATACTCGTGCCTAAAAAAAAAAAATTAAATAAAAAACTTAAAATTTAGTGACGAGGTTATACCCGTCATTAAAAAAGAAAATAAATATTAAATAAAAAATTCAAAATTTAGCGAAGGGGTTATACCCGTCGCTAAAAAAGAAAAAAATTAAATAAAAAATTTAAAATTTAGCCACAGGATTATACCTGTCTCTAAAAAGGAAAAAATAAATAAAAAATTTAAAATTTAGCGACGAGGTTATACTCGTGGCAAAAAAAAGAAAAAAAATTTTAAAAAATTTAAATTTAGCGATGGGGTTATACCTGTAACTAAAAAAGAAAAAAATTAAATAAAAAATTCAAAATTTAGCGACGAGGATATACCCGTCGCTAAAAAGAAATTAAATAAAAAAATTTAAAATTTACTGACGAGGTTATACACATCATTGAAAAAGAAAAAAAAATTCAAAATTTAGTCGCTAAAAATTAAAAAATTTAAAATTTAGCAACGGAATAAATCCGTCGCTAAAAAACATTTAAAGAAATTTATAAATTTCTATTTGAATTAGTAATGAAATAAAATTAATAAATATTAAAATTAAAATTAATATTCATTTCCCTCTACTAACATTGATATTAAAATTAATATTAATTAAATAAGTTTGAAAAATTTTGGAGTATAAATATAATTCTAAAAAGTTTGGAAGAAAATAGTATAAATATAATTTATACACATTAATACTCAAGGAGGCTTCCATATCGACTGACTCACGTGCACGCATATTAGTGTTTGATCCTTGGAGGTTCGAGGTTCGATTCCAAGGTGCAGCACTTGGGATTATTATTAGGATTATTATCCCAGTGTTGCCACATGGCGAGCGCGAGTTGATTTTATGGGCATGCGTTAAATTTAGCGACTAAAATTTCGTCACTGAATTTAGCGACGGGATTTTGACACGTCGCTAAATTAGCGATAGGGGTGTTGTGATGCCAATAAGACCCTCATTAATGAGCATGAGATCTTGAGTAGGCGTGAGAGCATCTAACATGTGGCTGCAATGATGTTGTTGCAGGCTGATGTAGGGCCAAGATCAGGCCGAGGCTCGAGATTGGGTTGTGAGCCAAGACAAAAAGATTCAAGTCTGACTCTTTCCCACACTCTCACTCTCTTTTTCACTCGCTCTCTCTGCAACGTAAGATCAACCACCGTCTCCGTCTGTCAGAGGTCAGCCTGACCACCTTCTCCATGTCGACCACTACCATATTCGCCCTCCACCGTCGGTTCATCATCGAATTGGCCACCCACACTCTCACCCGTCGATACTTCACCGATCTCTCACAATAGCAACAGGTCTTCATTATCTACGACTCCTAATCTCTCCACTAGTTTGTGGCTTTATATCATCCAAATACGTATTCACTCTGTATTTGTTTTAGATCTGTCCGTTGCTTGTTAAATGTGACTCTTTATTGGTTTGTAGTTACTGGGTTAATCTCACAACACACAAGCTTTTCTTAACAAGTTTTTGAATTTGGGCCTATGTTCATCTTTATTTTTGGTGATGTGGTTTTTGTTTGTCATAGTAGAGATTTATGGAAATAATTAGAGCATTACATCAATAGATGATGGGTTTAGAGTTCAGCTGTAAGGTTACACTGTTGGAAATGTGTCACAAATTCATAATAGAGAAGTAGGTTCACACTTATGAGACTGCTTACATCTGACCTTTATACAACCACCATAGCAGGAGCGCAACGTACCAGGCTAGAATTTTAATTATTGAAATTAGTTATATAAAATATTCATAAAAATATTTATTTAATGCATTTGAAATTCCTTTCTTTAACTACCCTTCAAATATAATCCTATCCATAGCACTTATTTTTATTGACTTTGGCCTTCTCTATTGGCAGGCTTTACTGTTTTTGCAGCTAAATTGCCTATGTTGTTTCCTTTCTATGTTTTCCCTTAATGGACTTGGAAGCAAACACTATTTTTTCTATCTTATGATGAAAATAATGTATAGAATATTAACTTGACCTCTTTACCCATGCTTCAGATTCTTGTTACATTTTACTCTTTTAAACTTTGATTGTCAAGTCAAGTCCATTCAGGCATGGTGTTGCATTGCACTCATCTTGTATGTGAACTAAATTTTGGAAAAGTGAAGAAACCATAGAATGTTGCATTTTGTTGATAGTCTCAAAGTCTCATGGGATCATATACCATCTTACAAATTATCTATTGTTGGGTTCTCTTTTCTTTTGCACGTGTGCTACTGGTTGTGTAATATCAAATAATTTTCAAATGGCTCAAGAGTAATTTATTTTAGGGCAAAAATGTAATTTTCTGGTAAATTAAGGTTATAAGGTAATTTCGGTATAGTTATGAGCAATCGAATTGACTACAGGGAGTACCTTGGAGACGAGATGTCTAAGAAAAATGATATGATAATGACGATCATATCAACGTATGATTTATGGCATCGAAAGAAATCGGGTCAGAGATAGTTTTCGGTATAGTTATGATTTAGGCTAAAAAATTGAATTATCATAGGACACTTATGGGAAATCAACTGAATCCCAAGGAGTTCATATTTAGTATGTAGAACAACCCTTTAGTGGTTTCGGATTAAAACAAAAAGGTTTACGGTCAAAATGTAGATTTGGGTCTAAGTATAATTTCTTAATTTTGCCCGATAGAGGTCGAAAGGACATTATTCCCGAATCTTCGGGGATGAAATGAAAGGTATAGAACTTGATGGTCATAATGGAACTATTGGGAAGCTCAGGGGCTTCAAGAAAATGACCAAAGTGAAAACATAAATTTGTAGGGGGACTAAAGTACAATTTTTTGCAACTTAAATAGCGAGGTGACTGCCATGGCCAACCATCCACCTTGTTGGTCGTCGACCGTCGATTTCGGCCACGAGGAATACAAGAGGGATGGTCAGGAATGTGTCTGGGCTAGGCATGCGACGACTTTGACCACGGAATGGTCAGATTTTGAAGATATCTAACCAAGCTTTCAGCCGAATTTTGAAAGCAATGCAATCTTATTTTATGGTCGATTTTAGACACGATTGGGTGGATCCATGGGAGGTAGAAGCCTCAGAGGGGTCATTTTGAGCAGCCTAGAGCGTTTGGAAGCTCGGGGTTACTTATAAATAGAGATGGCCGAATGCTTTGAGAAAATTAAACTCTCAGATCCGAGAGTTTGAGGAAAAATTGAGGGTAGCGGATAAGGTGTTTTGTTCCCCATATCTAGAGGATCATTTTTGAAGAATTTGGCCAATTTTCGTTGAAAGTTAAGGGAGATATGAAGCTTCGTTGGAAAAATGGGCTTCACCAGAAAATTAGTTTGAGCAGTCAAAAAATGTCTTCGATCAAGTTATTTGAAGCTATTTTCTTTAGACAATGAAGAGAGGAAGGCGTAGGTTCAAATGGGAGGTGAAACGGAGCTCAAAGGAAAGAGAAAATGCAAAAAAACCAGGGTTGTTTGGAATTTGGCCGAGGAAGAAGACCAGTGCGTGCAGTACACCCACTAGCCAGCCTCCGCGAGTGGGGACACGTGGAAGACCAGAAAAGGGCGTGTAGGGGCATGTGCAACGCTAAAACAAATTGAGAAAAATCCCAAAAAATCAAGAAAAATAAAATAAGGGGGGGTTTGTGTTCAAAGTTTTGGTATTGGACTTTTAGGTTTCTTGATTTCCGCAATGACCAGCCTCATTATGCATGCAAATGAAGAGTCAAGGTAAGTTCTAGAATTTTCTTTTAAGCTTAGAATATTTTGAATTGTTGTGGAAAAAGATTGGAGAAAATGCTTAATGAGGTATTTATTTGAAATATTAAGAGAGAAAAATGGGAGAAAAATAGAAGAAGTCATGGGAAAATTATGAAAAATATATATTTATGTTCCTTTGAAATAAATATGGTGTCTAGGGATCATTGTGGCTTGAGATTAAGCAATTTCTAAGTTCAACACGAAAATCGAGCTCGGGCAAGTAAATTAAGGTGATACACGTTTTTTGTGTTCTAAACTTAGTGCAAAAGGTAAGTGGTTCAACCCCAAAACCAGTTTTATGCAAATGATTCTATCATATTGGCATGCTATGTTATGTTATGCATCATGTAGAGTGCATTTGCATGTATTGATGATGAATTATGCATATGTTCACGATGATATTATTGATCATACAACGCATAAAGGTTTTGGATTAGGGACTAGTGCCACTACTCTGCCAAGGGTGCACCCATACACCTCGATCTGGTAAGAAGGCTATTAAAATGGAGAGTACCAGTTGGGTGCGGTCGACTCAAACGAAAGGAATGATGTTATGTTGCAATGCATACACCCATGAGATATGAATGATGTATCCTTACTTAGATGATTCATAGTCTAACTTGGGTTTTGCCCCTAAAATATTCAAACATTACAGATGGAGATTATAGTAGAAACGAGAATGAATGAGGCATGATATGGCACTTAGCAAAGTGCAAGATGTAATGATTGAATGTTATGTAGCCCATGTGCATAAGTTTTGTTACATCGAATTCTGAACGTTTTGAGGATTGATAATATATAACCTTATTTATGGTTAATGGTAAAGTTAGGATTCGAGGCACATGATGACGTGGCCGATGGATTCTATGTATAGATTCGATGTTCTGCTTATTCATGAAGATTTGGTTATGTTATGTTATGTTTCAAGTCATATTGAAAAACTTAGGGTGCGTTCTCTTTGCTTTTTAATTTTTAATTTTGAGTTTTGAATTCATTTTCAGTTTTTTATTTTGGTAATTTATTTTTAGAAAATTGAGAACGTGTTCTCTTTGTCATTTTGAAAAACTATTTTTCAAAACAGAAAATTAGAAAATGCATTCTCTTTGAAATTTTGAAAATATTTTTTTAATAATATTTTATTCAATAAATTTGATTATTAAGTAAATTATAAATATTTAATGTTAATATATTATTAAAAAAATATATACATTTTAAAGTTAATGAATTTTATAATTTTTTTTCAATTACAGTAATAAAATATGAATAAATAAATAAATAAATATGTTTTGAGTTTTGAGTTTGTTTTGAATGAAAACACTCAAAACAACTTTTTATTGTTTTGAGTTTTCTTTGTAATTTTTTTTTTGTTTTCAAAAATGCATTTTCAAAAACAGTAAAGAGAACGCGTTTTCATTATTTTAGAAAATTAAAAATTAAAAATGACTTGAAAACAGTAAAGAGAACGCAACCTTATGTTCTGTTGATGAAAAGTCTTGTATTATGGGATATGTCCGAAACGATTGTGTATTATTAATATGGTTTGATGTATGCTTAGGTTTGATTCATGCTTTCGCTATTGGTGGATACCTAGCCTAGCATTTATGATGTATGATGGTTCTCGTGCTAGATAGGTAAATGGAAAATTTTGGGAGTTAATATGATATTGAGATTGTTTTTAAGGAAAAAATATATATCCCAAATTTCTTAAGTTAACATTCCCGAGAAGGTGGGGTGTTACAAGTTATACCACTAATTGATCTGGTTTCTATTTTTGCTTTGGAATAGCTATATTCTTGGATGGTTTTCTGAAATAAGAAATTGAATCCTCTTGGTTATTCTATTTGTTTTTAAGAAGATTTTTAAGAAGATTAAATTGCCTTTATATCCTAACCCTCAACTTGGTTTGTCACAACCATGATTAATGAGATCAATTGATGGGCATGTGTATCTCTTTATTTTTAGTAAAAAGAATTGATATTTTTGTAACTAAATATTGTTAAGACATATGGTTTTACGAAATTTTCCTGCCCCTTTCTAGAAAACTTGCAAATCTTATACAAAATTTCAATGAGTATGTCGTGCACTCACTTTTCAATAATTCTTTACTCAGTAAGTAAATTTTTACTTTAACTGAGTAGTACCAGCCATTAGTTTCATTTTTTTTTTTAGATTTCATGTTGCATTATTTATTCTACATACAATAAGGTTTTTTTTTTCATTTTTTTGACAAGTTACTTTGTGTATTTCTAAGGCTATTGGAAATTACAAGAACCTGAAGATTTATGGTTTATGTTACAAATTTTTTTAAAATAATTCTAAAGAAAATTCATAGCTAATGGTTTGTATTTAGTTGATCAATTTTTAAAAAAAATTATTCTAAAGAAGATTCACAGCCAATGATAATAATAAATATTAAAAATGAAAACAAAATTGATATTATGGAGAATAAATAATGAAATGTGAGATAAAAATTATAAAGAAATTAAGAATCAAAATTGTCTGGATATATTGATGGGACTAATGAAACGATTAATATGGTTCCAAACAAGGGGCATCATAAGATTATTTCTATGTTTTATTGACGTATTTATTTTTTATTTTTTTTACATATTTTTCTTGTCACATGTATTGTTTAATATTATTTTTTACATACTTTACTTGCATATAAATGAGAGCATATTGACAATGTTAAAACATTTTAGGTACAATCATTTCAGAAAATCATAATTGGTGAAGTTTCAACCAACTCTTCTACCTCTCATAAAGGAATAATGTGTGTTTGGTGCTACCTATCATGGACTAAATTTAATCTTAGAAGAAAATTCTTGTGATATCGATTTTGGAAGTTAAGTTATCTTATAAATGAAAAAACTTTTAATTGACATGGAATTGATTGTTGAATGGTTTTGGTGGACAGGATGATGATTGTAGATGGTTTTAATTGATTAATGATGAACGTACATGTTGTGAGAAAGCATTATGTGGAGATTTGCTAGATAAATTGAAACGTAACATGGAAAAAATAATTGAAAATAAGAGAATACTTCAAGAACAAGTGAGAGTTTTTTAAAAGAAGGCCTAGAGGAGAAAAGGAAATATACTAAAACTTAAGAAATACCATAGGTGTATACAACAACATTACATATCCAGCCTTTATTTCACTATGTGAGGTCGGCTACATGAATTCTAGACTTCAATGAATTTATATCTTTTATCATATCTTTATTTAGACTCATACACTTCATATCAAACTTTAATGTCTCTCCCAAAGTCTTCTTGGGTTTGCCTCTACCTCTTTTCATCAACTCTCATCACACGAGCGCCTCTTAGCCTTCTTTTCACATGACCAAACCATCTTAATCTAGTCTCTCTCATCTTTTTCTCAATTAACACTACTCCAAGAGTATAAGATGAAAAATGTTAAGTTTGTTAGGGGTCTAATAGTTTTAGGATTCAGTTATTTTTTGTTGATTGTATAGCCGATAAAAAATGATGATAATAAATTTAGGTATTTGGCTTTAGTGTAATAAGTGTATAACTAGGTATCAAACATGAAAGTACGTTTATTTTTTGTTCATTATGTATATAATCAATTTGATCACTCGCTTTTTTGTTCATTATTAAGAATGCAAATTCCTTTTACAAAATCCGTAGCGTCCATCCTAAATTATGTTTTAACAATTATGCATATTCCCAGGTGGAATCTCCTTGACTACCTTGAAAGAAGATGGTACCTTAAAGTATGTGTTAAAAGAAACATGAGACTCAAAACAATGAAATATTATATTGCTTTGGATGCAAAGTTTGAGGACCTAAAGATATTCGAAGACTAACTTGACGATTGAGCCTTAATGAAACTGGTATCCATGGGAAGAAAATAAAAACAAAATAAGTAGTTCAATGTAAATACCAAAGTGCACATAAATTATATCAATTTTTCATTTCTATACAAACAAAAAAAAATCCACATTATATGAAAAATAATCCTTATTCCAAACACAGCCTAAAGGAATTCTTCCATAATGATTTAACTGTAAAATTACAAAAACTATTTTCAAAATTATAATTAGGAATAGAGTTTGCTTACATGCCACTTATTCAAAACTACTAAATCCTTATTCCTACCAAATTTATAGCAAAGACACACAATAAGGCACACAAAGTACACTTTCCATTGAAATGCCTAAGTTCTCCCTCCATTGTTGGCCAAAGTTGAGGGATTTAGGTAGTCGTTTCTTCTTGAAACAATCACAAAAATTTCAAAGCATGAGCCTAAAGTCGGCAAGGCAACCCTACCACCATGATACAGGGCCTAAACCATCTACATCAAGTGAGCCCTGCCAATATATATATATATATGTATATATATATAATTTTTGAATCTTCAAGGAGTAAGCCTAGCTTCCTGTGCTTAACTAACACCATACTATACCAAAAATAGAGACATTGGATCTAAGATGAGGTCTACTTTAAGTGGTAAAAATAGTCTCTGAAAAATAAAATCTAATTCTAGGTTTGCATAATTATAGAATTGAAGTACATTGGCATAAGCCTTACAATCTCAAAAATCTAGTGGGTTGTCATAGGGTTGTCAATAGGGTAGGTACATTGGCATAAGTGGTAGCACCATGCCAAATGTAGGCACCATAGGCACTCTATGAGCAGCAATCTAAGTTTGATACTGAACAACCAACAATGAAATATATTACATGCAAAAAAGATGCATGCAAAGCATAAGATATAACCTATAATATAAAAAATAAAAATTATACAATCCAAATTATATTATTAGCCTAATCTTATCTGTAAAGATTCAAGAAAAAAAATAAAAAAAATAAAAAATATATATATTAAAACAAAATAAAATATATATAAAAAATGAAAAGAAAATATAAAAGGAAATGGGAGGTGCGCGGGGAACCCCACCTCCCAAAAAATCTCCCTCTCTCTCTCTTTCTCATTTTCTCTCTTGTTCCCTCTCGGATTTTTATTGATTCCAAGCGATCGAGTCGTTCGATCCTCGATCCGACTTCATTTTTACTATTTAAGCACCCCCGATCTACAAAGAAGTAAGCGTTTTGGCTTAATCTTGATGGTTTTTCTTGTTGTTTTGAGGGTGTGTGTGTATTGAGGCGCAATGTGGGTTTTGCCCGGATGTTTAAGGTCAGATCAACGAAGATTCGACCATTGGATTTCTTTGGTTTTTGGATATGTTGTCGGATTTCTTGAGGGAGTTTGATGGCGGTCTTAGATCACCGGCCACGGTGGTCTGTGATATTGGCAGTGGGTTGTTCCTTTTTGGCCAAAAGTTTGACCCTAGATCTACGAAAATCTAGTCGTCCGATCCTTCTTGTTTTTGGGTATGTTAGTCGCCTAGGTGCTGTGCAGTTCGTGGTAACCTCCGATCATCGAAAAAATGGTCGGCGGCCAGCGGTCGACGATGGCCAGATTTCGCCCTTATTTGGGCTGAAAATTAATTCTTAGATCTATTAAAATCTAATCGTCCGATGGTTCTCATTTTGAGATATGTTAATGTTTGTGGCAAGGGCTTCGAATCGATATGCTGGTCGGCCGTATTTCGCCGGCTGACGATGGTCGTCGGTGGCGGCAATTTGTTGGAAAGAAAAGAAAAAGAAAGAAATAAAAATAAATAAAATATAAAGAAAAAGAAAATTAGGGCTTTTGGGGTTGGGCATGTCGGGTTAGGTTTTAGCCTAGGATGGTGAGGCCCGATTGGGTTATAGGATGGCCCAATGTGTTGGGCATGACTTGACCCAGTTGTGGCAACCCTTAGGCTGGCCCACTCGACTTGTTCTTCCTTCTCGTCGCTTGTCCGTGGACCTAAGATGACTTGGTTAGGTTGCTCCTACTTAAGATATTAACGTCATTTTAATTTGAGTTCTTTTTAGGTCTCCTGGAATTGCCGATATGATTGGCGAGTCATTTTGTTGATCGAAATCCTAAGGACGAAGCCCTATTAGTTGACTCGAGGCCGAGCAAGACTGACCCCGAGTGCGTCCTAGGCTAGCCTATGATGACAACGTGGGTTTATTCTAAATCCTGATTTCTGATGGATTCATTTATTTTTGAGTCTAGAATATTATAATTTATTTCTTTCAAGCCATTTATTAAATTATTAATTAATTAATTATTAAGTTTTTAAAAATTTATCAATTGAGTTATAAATATAGATATATATGTATTTTTGAAAAACGGGGAATTTAAATAAAAATATATTATCTATATTAAAAGAAAACTAGTTTATGGGTAATATAGAAATATATATATATATTATTTTATTACAACCTATAAATGGGTGTGTAGTTCTACTATACACTTATGTGTAGCATGCAAGGCGAGGCATGATGATGTAGACGATGGCTAAGCTCGACGAATTCCATGATGCCAAATTCGAAAATTACACGAGTCAAGGTATAAATAATTGATTCAGGGTGTTAGGCAATGGTTAAGATTTTTGATAATTTCATTACGTCGTTACTCTTGTTACCTAAATGTGACCACCCCATTCTATTTATTGTAGGCTCAGATTCTCAGAATTTTGTTCGATCTTCTCCCCAAACTCGGACTTAATCAATCATCATTTCCTAGGCGAGTAAACATGATATGTTATGTTTACCTTATATTATGCACGTATATACTATTTCATGCATAAATATTATAAACTTGTACTGATTTTTATATGCATAACTTGTATATGATTTTCATATGCGGATCATATAAAAATACTTTTAAATGTTTCTAACTTGCGTGAAATATTTTCATCCTACTAGGAGAGACATAAGTTGAAAGATACCCTAACTGATTTCTTGTCTTGAGAATGTGAAATATTGAATGATATGGTGTATTTTAGGTACCACATGAAATGATAAATGATTATGACTTGTACTTTAAATAGGGTATCACTTGCATTATTATTAGAGGACTATCTAGTAGATTCCCTGGTGACTCACAGCAGAAAAAGATCATGGTACTGTGAGGCTTGGCATGCCAAGGCCATGAGAGACACGGATAGTATGTTTCAGCACTGCTATCACATGGGCCATTATGATGATATTGTGTGATGATGACGTATGTGCCAATATATATATTTGTGTGCATGTGTATATAGGCGTTAGACCAGTTTCTACTAGTGTGTCCTCAGAATTAGTGCATGCATCTCATGTAAAAGTATAGGGGACTTAGGTGGTTAGGGACAACTTATGGGGGTTGTCTTTGGGCACCTATTTTTCTTACGCTATGTTTTCCTTTGAAATCTCAAATTATTTAAACTTATGGTATATATTTCTGCTGTTTATACCGTTATTATGTTATTGTATTCATTCTGATCATCCTAGCATTTTATTGTATACTCTTTTAGTAGGCATGACATACCTTATACTCGCGAGTCCACAAGACTCACCCATTTTTATTAAAAATACTTTCAGAGAATTCTCCTTTTGATTACTGGTCTAGCAAATCTTCTGGTATGATATCAGAGCCTCTTTTGATTCCTGATGTGATATAGGATGATCTGTGGAGACATTCACGTACTGTAGAGTTTGATCTTTTGTCTTGTATTTTTGTGGCACATAATTGTGCCAAGGCCTCGAGATACGGGATCGGATATGTATTTATGACAGCAGTGTGGTGAACATTCTTATTTTGTACAGCTGCTGTATATGGAATATTGAAATATTATTATAGAAGGTGAAATGATATTTTACTCCATGTTCCTTGTTTGTCAGTAGTATTAATGCTTTTATTATATTGAGCGAGAGAAAGAGGCTTACTAATCCACAGTGGGGCTGTTGGGCCTAAGGATTAGTGCCGGTCATGACTTATCAGATTTTAGGTCGTGACATTATCCTACTACTTACCATCTTTTGTTTTGAGTAGGCTATTGGTGGAAGCGCGTGATATTGTGCATCTTGTGGAAAAGCTTGATTGAATGCTTGAGCATCTTGAACAATGTTTTGCCTTAGGCCCTTGCCTTTGCTTAATTTTGAGGATCCAATCTAGACATTAAACGAAAGTAACAACCATTACAAGATGGAATTTGAGCACATAATCAATTTGATGTAAGTAAAAAATATAAAAAAACATACCCTCACTTTTTTGGTACTTGTTTCCAATGGGCCCTTCTTGTGAAGCTTCTTAGGGGCTCTCTTTGTCTGGTAGCATCTCGGATCCATTATTTTTCGACTAGAAGTTTTTACTCCCTCTCCACAATCAGGGAGTTATTCTTCCACACTTTGTTTAACATATATATTACTACCACAGCTTGACTTTGCATTGGATATGATAAATGCATTCATTTGAGATTAGATTCACTCCATAGTAGCTCGGGTTCATTCTTCATTGTTTGCTACCAAGTCGACTACCTTCGCAAACTCACTGCACAATTCATCGTATCTTAATTGGCTAGGCATACTAATCCGACCATTGTAATTGATTTTAACCCTCATGTAGGATCTACTGACATCTCTCATCCATCGCCGTAAGATATACCTCTCAGGAATTGATCTGACACTATTTTAGATCAATATTGTGACAACATGTTTGTAAATTATTCCCTTAAACTCAAACATGTGACAGGTGCAAACAATATCACATTTCTTTTTCTCAAAAACAACCGAATATTTTTGTCCTTTACTCTATTGTCAAATATGATATCTTCTCGTACCTCGTACCTAGCGGTCCCTCTTTGGTAGACACAATCGCGCAATACATCTTCCCAGTGAACTCTTCTTGAAACTCCTTGAATTTTGTGATTGTGTAGACTTCTTGAAATTGTTTCTCTATGGGATACTTTGATGCACATGGGACCATATGAGAAAATCACCTAACGTCAACATGAAACTCCTTTTCTACCTTACACCTCATTGCCCGCTCATATTGTTCAACAAATTGTTTAAACAAGGTTTTCGAGTGTACATATCCATCGAAGAATGCGTTCATACTCTCACTTCGTTGCGTTGTTAACATCCCTGCCCAAAAACTTATTTTCAAGAAACATGGGACCCATCAACCCCTTTCTCTATAAAGTTCATACAACCAATTGTTGTCATGCAATGCATATTTCTCAATCAATGAATTCCAACCCTACTCAAATTCTCCAGGACTTTGTGATTCATACACTGCGTCATGTATGGCTGAAAGAATATAAGCCTTGCAATCATGGTTCCTAAATTTTTCAGGCAACTTCTTTAATATATGCCACAAACACCATCTATATTTCGTCTTAGGGAAGACTATCTCAATAGCATTTTGCATGGCCCTATCTTAGTCGCTGATTATTCCTACAAAGGCTTGATTCTCCATACACTCAAGCCATGTCCTAAAGAGCCACAAAGTCTTGGTGTCCTCATTTGAAATTAGACCACATCCAAACAGTGTTAACTACCCGTGGTGATTTATACCAACGAATGGAGCAAAAGACATGTTGTACCTATTTGTTAGGTATGTGGTGTCAAATGTGACAACATAGCTGAATTCCTTGAATGCTTGTCTACACCTATTATTAGCCCAAAATACACTCTTCAATCAACACTTGTAACATCCTTGACCTTAGAAAAAAAATAATAAATAAATAATAAGTGATTTGGTGTGTTGAAGGTAATTTGTGAGTATATTTGTTTTTGAGGAAAGTAATTTTAAATCTAATGTGTTTTGAATAAGGGAAGTAAATAAGAAATTATGAAATTTCTTTGGTTGAGTACAAAGTGGGAAAATTGAGCACCTAATTAATATAAAATTAAATTAGATAAGATAAATCAATAAGGGAGCTTGTAGCCTAATGGTTGGAAGTGCAAGTGTGCATGGAATGTTGGAAAGTTCAAATCTTGGGACGTGCAAGATGTTGGAAATTTTGGAATATTATTAAGGAACAACCAAAGAACAAGTTAAATATAATAAATGCAAGCAAGGAATTGAAGGGGCTTTTAGCCAAGTTGGTTGTGCACTCACAGGAGCTTCTCTTTGGCCGTGGGTTCAATCCAAGAATGGGAAAAATTTTTGAAGGCAGATTTTGGGAGAAGAAATGTAGAATTTTCTAGCAAATTGATGGAGCAAATGGGGCCGTTTTAGTGTCAAATTGAAGCCCAAGAAGCTGCCAAGTTGCAACCATGCGTCCAGCAGTAATTAACCTTGATTTTGGTTTCTGCCAACTACCAATTTCCCCTCCATTTCATAGCTTTCATCCCCTCTTTGTGAAGCCAATTTACAGCCACGTAAGGGAGCAGTGGCCAAGGTAATTACCAGCTTAGAAATTGAGGATAAAAACCATGGATTATACCATGGATTTTGGGAGAAAATAAGGAATGGCCAAGCCTATAAATAGGCAACTCAGCTATGTAAGAGAAAGTATGAAGTGAAGAAAGGAATCAGCCCGTGGGAAGAAGAATTCGACAGAAAGGTAAGAATATTTAAGAGTTTTGATTTATTAGATTAATTAAGTTTATTTTGATTAGTTAATTAATTAGTTAGCTAAATTAAATTAGTAGATAATATTTGGAATTGGTTAAATTAGTAAATTTAATTTACGATTAGTTAATAAATTACTTAGCCTTATGTATAATTGTGATAAGAGTGCTGCAGGTACATTACCAATTTGTGCAACAATCAGAGTTAATCACCGAATGAATTAAGGTAAGAGTTAATATGCTTTGTGTGTAAATTTCTTTTGTCATGGCTTGCATAAGATTTTGAGGAAGTGCTTAGGCATGGAGCGGTGGGTTTCGGACCGTGAGAGTTTTGAGATAAGGTTATAGAGGAAACCACTAGGGGCCACCTAGAGCCTGAGATAGGTGCGGTGGACGGGCTTGCATTCACGCTGCACTTCATTTTTATCTATGATGTCATACTCATTAATTTACTGCATTGCATATTGCCTTTACTGAGTCTCCGGACTCACCCCATTCACTCCCACTAATCCAACAGATGGCTCGAGGTCTAAGAAAGGAAAGACAGTAGTGGTGGAAGGGTCGCCGGTTAACAGAGATTGCAGGCAATGAGAATGTGGGTCATGTACGTGTCGTTTATGTAAATTATATATGCTTTGTACTTGACTAGGGAAGATGGCTGTGATTTAAATAAAACTTGCTTTGGATCAAGTTAAGGTTCTCGTTATGAGTAATTCAGAGTATGTGATATGCTTAACTGTTAAAGTATTTCATTGAGCATGCTGATAATCAATTTGATTTGTATTTTAATGGCCTAGTTGGGTATGAGAGTCAGGTTAATTTTTGTTGTCTATGTACTTGAACCCGAATACCCGATAGACGGAGGCGGTGAAACCTGGACCCCACCCAGGGCGCCCATATTATTTTAATACTTTATGATGACAGGGCATAGTCGTCCTTCTGGACGGGCCGTGGTTGTAACCATGGGTTACGATGACACCAAGTAGTGGGGGCCGAGGTGTCATAACATTCTTCATCCAAATCCATACTAAAGTAAAAGCCCGAACAAAATGCTTGCATCTTCGAAAAGGAAGCTTGAATAGCAGCAACATCTCCTTTCCTAAGTCTTATCCTCTTCACCTGATCAATGTAATTCCTGCAATCCTTTTTCACAAATGTCACGTTCTCATATCCACCAACTTTAACAATAACTGAGTTAAAACTTTTGTGTAATGAAATTTCAGCTATATCATTTACTTCAAGTTGTCACTTCACATGTTGCCTTAATTACCTGTTGCATTAATATAACCTAGACTTGGTTGGACTTCTTTTTTGGTTATGCTCAAGATGGACCATGTTTATTCGCCATGTCCCTAAAACATCTGAACATGTTGTCATTCTAGCTTTACACCCTAACTGCATTGTTGGTTGAGGGTTCAGGGAGCTGCTAGCTTTAATATTTCTTTTGTCTTCTCGGTAACATGCATATCCCACATATCTTATAAGCTCATCATCTCCCTTCTTCGAATTCCTTCTTTTAGGGGGCGTATGTTAATCAAGATATGGGATGAAAAATCCAAGATATGGGATGTATTTTAGACTTCTATCATTTCTAACATGTTTGTTAAGCTTATCTGAAAATTCTTGAAAAAATCATTAATGACCCCTTTTCTTGATCTTTAAAGATATGCTTATCTTCCCCCCTTCCTCAAGATAAGCATATCTTGGTCTTTATAAATAAGAAAAAAGACATTTGTGTCCTCTAGTGCATTTTAAAAAATTTAACAAACAACTTGATAAAAATCATGGAATGCTTTCCAATCTTGTCTTGATCATTCCATATCTTGATTCGGAATGCATTCCAACCTTATCTTGATGTCTCTTATCCTCATTTTAACAAACGCCCCCTTAATAGGAAAACCCACATGGAAAGCATATCTTTTATAAAATTCAAAAACTTCATTCTCGTCATTGAACTTCATTCTAACCATAGAGATAAGATCACTGTCTTCTTCTGGCAGTTCGTTGTTTAATGTCGAACACTTATTGTCTTTGATAATTTGCTCATTATCAACCAAAGTTCTCTCATTATCTTCAAATGATTCCACAAGCACAATATGATTTTCTAGATCAAAAAAAGGTACAATCATATGATAATATAATGTTAGATTTATAATTTGCATTATCCAAATACATTCCTTTAGCAAGCTTGTTTTATATGGTTGTAGTATGAGGAATCTATGCCAAATTTGGAAAAAAAAATCAAACATACCTATCTCGTCTTCTAAAATAGAATTGTTTGTCCATAATAAAATCTAAAAAATAATAGTAACTAAACACAAAATTTGACCATTAACATCACTCATGCATCAACCTTATAACTCACATCAAATCTAAAAAATATAATGTTGTAAATTTTTCATTTAACAACCCTATATAGCTAACATCAAATCTGGAAAATATAATGTTGTCAATTTTTTATTTAACACCCCCTATAACTAACAACCTTCAAATTTGAAAAAAATTAACATAAAATCTAATTTAACATCACTCATGAAATTTGGAAAAAAAAATTAACAATTGAACATAAAATCTAATACAGTTAAGCCTAATGTTAAATCACAAAATAAAATCAAAAAATACACATGAAGAAATACACGCCAAGAACTAAACATAAACTCTGAACATAAAGGAATGAATTTGGTTAAGGCTATTACACTATTACATAGGAATGGAAAAATGCATGCCAACAAAAATATCACAAATTAAATACTCACCAAAAAATATCAAAAAATCAATATCAAAAAATACTATCGGTGGATGGAGGATTTGACAGAGAGAGGCTGAGCTGCGACAGAGAGAGGTGGTGGTTGACTTAGAGGAGGTGGTGAGGCTGAGCTCCAACAAAGAGAGGCGGTGATAGTGTGGCGATAAAAGGGTTTCCAAGAGGTGAGGTGAGAGGTCAATAATGGGGTTTTCGATCTAGGAGAGTGAATGAGATTGTCTCGATCAAGGGTGAAGTGGGTTTCTTCGTTGACGATAATGGGGTTTCTGATCTGGGAGATGGGAGAGTGATAGAGAGAGTGAGAGGTGAGAGTGAAAAAAAGCGTCTCAATGAAAAAGAGAGTGAGAGGTGAGAGTGAAACAAAGTGTCTCAGACAAGGGTAAAGTGGCCCATCAATGGTAATGGGGTTTTCGATATGGGAGATGGTAGAGTAATAAAGAGAGTGAGAGGTGATAGTACATCACAATGTCTCGGTGATAGAGAGATTGACAAGTGAAAGTGAAACAAATCAAGGGTAAAGTTGTCTTTTACACTAAGGGTTAATATGGTAATTTTATTAGAGTTGTCCATCGGGTTGTCCAAGCTTTTGTACGTGTAGCATTATCTAAATTTTTATGCATGGAAGATCGTTTCGATGGTTATGCAAGTGACCTCTTAGATGGCTGTTGACCCTCTCATTATGGGTGACCACCTTAATAATGACTGAACTTTTAATGTTTAAGTTTGTCTTGTGTTTGAAGAAAAATTAGAGTTTTAGTGATGTAGTGAGTATATCTAAACAAGGAGGATGACTTTCTTTTGTTTTTTTTTTTTATGACCTAGGTGTTCGAGTTTCGCCTGCCTAGTGCTGGAAAAGATCAGTCTTCCCCCCTAGTTCGGTCTCTTGATAAATCAAATGTGATTGCAAGTTTATACATTTTTAGGTGAACACATGGTTAGCCCCACCAAATGAGGCATTTCTGCCTCCACCAGAAATTGATTCCCCACTATTCTCAAGAAAACTTAGAAGTTTTACCACTTATATCTTGTCTTAAGGGCAGGAGAATGGCTTTCTTATTTATAGAGATGGAGGGGATTGATGAGAGATAAAAGACCTACAATTTTCAGCGAGCATCTTGAAGTGAGGCTTGATCCGTTCAACAGTGGCCTTTTGTCTCATCAGGCTTCATGGCGGTAACACAAGCATGGGTGGGTCAACACCAACGGCAGCGTGTGCGGGGGCACTTGCACCCCACAGTTATGCTCGCGATGATCTCCTAGCGGGACACGCATATGGTCTTTTGGTGTTGTGTAGCCCTACACGCAACTCTCTCAGTGTCGCGTCGTTGCACGCAGGAGTCTTTCAATCCACGTCTGGCCGCGTGGCCTTATCCCACATGCCAAGTCATGTGAGTGCTACCTGCTTGCAATGCTTGGCCCGCTACTCGCTTGTGCCCTACTGTCGTTTCTATCCCTAGTCTTCCTCGTAGCCATACAGCCTTTTTTTTTTCTACTCACTTGGTTTTGCCTTGAGATGGGTTTATTGATTGAAAGGTAAATATATAGATCAAAAAATGTATAAGATATTACTAGGCATACCCAGGAAAGCCAAGACAGAAGATACAATCACAGAGGCCAGTGACCTGCAAATCAAAATGTTTGGAACAAAAGATACATAGAAGTCTGTAATCAAGAGCTCTAAACATAAGAAACCGAAATTAACATTGCCCCATTAAGCTGGAAGAACCTTCTTTAAGAACCAAGATTACCCCCTACAACCCATCTGGAAAAGTCAATCAAGTGGCAGCCTGTTAACAGTCGGTCAAAATTCAAATAACCGTCAAGGCGGGACCCATTTTCAAACACGGCAGAACAGCAAGGGAGCAACTGGGGCCCCACCAAACAGAAACCCACCACTATAGATGGGCTTATTTAATGTACCATGGGCTCATTTTATTATACTTGGGCTGTTTATTGGTCACAACATTTATAATAATTATATTATATTATAAAATATTTTATAAATTAATAAAAATATTTATTATTTAAAATAAAATTATTTTTTCCTAATTTAGATATAAAAATTTTATTTAAAATAATTTCATTTTAATGTTTAGATCTACTTCTCCTTGTTATTATTTTGAGTTTATGATACTTTATTGCTTCTTTTATTTGTGAATTTGTGTTTTTCTTTGGCATTATTCCAATTTTGACAATATAGTAGAGGATAAGAATAATTTTAAAGATAAACTATGTTATAGTTTTATATAAATTAATGAGTTGGTAATGAGTATCCAACGATGATAAAGATAAAGAATAAAATAGATTATCTAAAAGAATGAATACAAAAATTAAGAAGAAAAATAAAATATGAGAAAAAAAACAGACGATCTGAATAATGAATTCAAACTTAACCTATTGTGTTTTCAAGTAAGGATGCATAGAAGAGCAAGAGGACAACTCAATTTTTATAAAATATTGAATCAAAACAATGAATTGACATCAAATAAGATCGAATCGATTCAGTTTTGGGACAATGTTTTTAATTAAACTATTTATCATTATTCTTTACATTTTCATTAAAGTCTCTTTCTTTCATAAATTTTTTGAATTGGATAATTAAAGTACAATTTGACTGAATATATTATTATTTTTTATTAAATACAAATTTTATCAAAGAGAAAATTGATAGTTGTACTTAATGGTAACATTTTGTTAAAGTTAAAAGGTGATCATTATAATTTTTAAAAATGGAGTTGTATTCTTTATATTTTGTAAAATCTCAAAGGTTGACGGTCTAATTTATTTATATAAAACATCTCCATCATTCCTGTGATTTTCCTTTGTTATATGCTCAAATACTTTAAAGGGTATGTTGCATTCAAATTCTTTGTGGTTTAGATGGCTTATAGTTTTTTTGTATAATAGACAAAATTTTATTAAAAGATTAAAAATATTTAAAAGTGTAAAATGATTTTTTGGATAAAAAAGAATAGATATTATACATAAGGAATTATAATTCTAATAAAGACTTAGAATATCAAGATAAATATTGTCAATAAGAATTCTAATCCCAATGGATTCCAAAATGTCAAGATAAATATTATATGTAAGAATATAAATTCTAAGAGATTTAAGAACACTGTATTTCCATCTATAGATAAACAAACCTTTATTTCAGAAAAATTATGTATTTGATCCTGATTCTAATACTAGTTTCAATTTTTTATTGTCTTCAATGTTTGACTTAAATATTAGTATTTGCATATAAATTTTTCTACATTTATTTATTATTCTCCTTCTTGCAGATTCAAATGACATAAGAACGGCGTCACCACTCGATAAATTTATTGTTGTGCTCGAGTGACAACAAGTTTAAAAGTATTTTTGAAGGTCCATATAGTCTACTATTTTTGTTCGAATATCTCTTTCAAAAACATTTATAAATCTTTATTTTTTAAAAATGTTTCTCAATGTCTCTATCGCTTACCTCTTCACTTGAACATTTCATTAAGAGATAAAGAAGGTAAAACAAGAAGTCTTACATCTTGTTGACAATAAGATACGTCCACCAACGGTTGACATGCTTGTAAGTTACTAGGAATAACGGAGATGGTCTTATGGACCCCTTGGTTGGCCAGTGCTATTATGCCAACTAGTCTACCTTTGTGGAACGTTAAAACATTTATAAACCGCGAGGGGTTTGCAGAATGACAAGTTAAAGCTTTTGAAACCGGGTTCACTTCAGCATCTCGGAGAAAATATGCTTGCATTCCTGCGTCAGGCTGCTGCTTCCCCTCATATTCCTAATGCCAAGGCAATGGAAGCAGATGACAAGTCTGACTATGATACTACCATATATTTTGACATTTTTGTACCTTTATAAACCTGAACTCACTAACATTCTTGCCATTCTTGGTTACCTTCTATTTTATTATTATCCAATCTGTTTGTTCTCCTGTTGGATTTTACTGCTATGACATCACATTTCTATTGATTTCAATTTTTGACACTTGTGCAATGACAATTTCAGGGGTCATACATGATTGTGTACCGTCAAGGGTTTGCCACTATGCTTTATAACTCAGTGATAATGCAGTCTCCCTTCTGATATGAATTGCGTCGTTGCTAATGGGTGGTTATTTAGCTGCAATATCATTGGCCTTAACATGTTTGAGCATTATCCTGATGTGGCTATGTTCATTAAGTTTCTGTCTTCTTGTTGCCTTTAGTTTACCAGTCATATCTTCTTCACCAGTGCCTTTTGTTTCAAGTCCATGGTTGGTAGTTGGTCTATTTGGTGCTTCTGCTCTCACTGGGGCATTGGCTGGACAATATATGGGTTACCTCATCCTCCAGGCATATTTGTTGGCTGTATCTTCAGGGAGAAGGGTGAACCTGTCTACTTTTGTTCAATCTGATTTGGCCAAGTTTGATGCTGAAAGATGGCTGTTCAAAGGTGGTTTGGTGCAGTGGCTTGCTCTGCTGATCTTGGGAAATTATTTTAAGATTGGATCTTCCTATTTAGCTCTTGTTTGGCTAGTCTCACCTGCACTAGCATGTAAGTTGAACTTCACCTGCACTAGCCTGGTGGGGAAAATGTGAACATGATTTCCTGGATAGTACATATTATGATTTCCTAGGACAGTACGCAACCATGTTTCAGATAAGAGCAATTCTACACTGTTCAATTTCCTCTTACCGACATTTTACCGAAGCAAATTTGCGCAATATTTTAACTGTCAAAATATCGTCATTCTTGAGCAATATTTGGCGACTGCAACTTATCAAAAGAAACGCCTACTTTTCCCTTTTTCCTACCTCCCCTCCTTCTTCTTCCTCCTTCCTTATTTCTCCTCATTGGCAGCCTCCTTCTTCCTCCTCCTTGACAGCCACAACTCGCCACCACCGGTCTAAAATCTCCACCTGCCTAACTCTTAAGTCTTAACACATCATCTTTTGCAGTTCCAGTTAAGTAATCTTGCATTAATTCTTGCCAGAACAATATAACGTCTTCCAGGTTATCTTATGAAAAACATTAAAATCCCAATAATTAACCAGCACAAACACTTGAGAACAATCTGGTGAATCTGAAAAATTAATCAGCTAAAGACAAGTACAACAAGTATCAAATAAAATCAATCGGCTAAATAAAAAAAATATAAATATATAATAACTAAAATTAAAAATGTATAATAAAGCAAACTGAGGCACTAGAAGACCAAGGACGACCAGAACTCTCCGAAGGAACGCCAGAGACGCAGTTGCACACGCAGGAGAGAGAGAAAGAGCGATGTCTGGAACGAGCCTTTGGGACGTCGAAGAGAGAGCGACGCGAGAGATATCGATAGTTGGAACAAGCCGAATGCACTTTTAAGGCCCGGTTGCATGAGAGAGAGCTGAAGGCCTTACTACTGTTGGAAGGAACGCTACTACAGGTGTGGAGAGTCGACAACAGGAGAAGACGCACATCACGATGGAGAAAGAGAGACCAAGGGAGGGGGGGAAGCATCTATTGTAGAACATTCAGGGCTGGACCTTCCATGAGGCCATTGAAGCAGCTACCTCAGGGCCCATGGAAATTTCACAATTTAGGGGCCCATAAATTGAAAGTGGCCCATGCAAATTTCACAACTTAGGGGCCCATCGAAATTTCACAACTTAGGGCCCCATACATTTTTCGTCGGCCCACCCCCTTCTCGCGACCCTTCTCCCTCCCTCTCTTTCGCTCGCTGCCCTAGCCCTACCTCTCTGGCTCTATCGCGCCTCGCCTTCGCTCTCGCCTCTCGCTGCTACTCCGTCGCCAGTAGCTCGTTGCCTCTCTCTCCTCTTGCCGCTCCTCACCCTTCGCCCTCGCCCTCGCCCTTGCTTTCTCGTCTCTCACTACTCGATCGGCGATCGCTCGTCCTCACCAACTTGCCTCGCCCTCGTGGTTGGTGACTCACTGCTCTGGCGCTCACCCAGCAAGCATTGCCTCTGGCTGCTCTGCTCAGTCGTTGGCTCGCCATCGCCCTCCGTCGCTCGCCCTTGTGGGTTGTGGCCGGTGGCTCGCTGCCTCTTGATTGCCATTGGGTCATCAGTTTCAGTCTTTCAGATGCTCTAACTCTAGATCTGCTTCAACTTTCAGCGAGTAGTTGCTCCTTCATTTCGTTTCACTTATGATAGTATCCTTCATTTCGTTTCGTTGTTTATGGTAGTTTTTAATTGATAATTTAAATTTTTTTTATTTTATTTTTATGGTATAAATATTTATTTATTTTTTATATTTTATTATAAAAAATAAAATTTGGATGTACTATACAATTTGAGGCCCATTTTCACATCTCGTCTCAGAGCCCCCAAAACTCAGGTCCAGCATTGAGAACATTCCATGGTCATTTTGTAACCCGGAGGGGGGGGAGGGGAGCATCTATTGTAGAACATTCCATGATAATTTTGTAATATTGCTGAGGGATGAATGGTAATCTTGTTGGCGTGAATTTGCTTCGGTAAGGGGATTCGAAGAGTGGGGGAGGGGGGGGGGGGGGGGGGGGAGCATTTATTGTAGAACATTTCATGATAATTTTATAATATTGGTGAGGGATGAATGGTAATTTTGTCGGCGTAAATTTGCTTCGATAAGGGGATTCGAAGAGTGTAAAATTGCTCTCAAAGATAAAAGAGTTGAAATTTGAGAAAGTGGTTGTACGATGAGGTGTACGGTATGTTAATTGTGGGCATGTCCAACAATATTTATTAGACTGAGTAAACATCTGTTGTAAATCTGGATCTCTCTCGCCACAAAGTGGGATTCCTTATTCCTGCATGTATTTCAACTAATTCTATCTTATGGAATATCTAGATGGCTTGCTTGAAGCAACCTTATCCCCAGTGCGGTTACCAAAGCCAATCAAAATTGCCACATTCCTCAAAGGCATATCCCAACCCTTATCGATTTTTCCTGGCATGTTTATTAGGCTTGCTGCAGGTACAATAATTGCCGTTGCAGTTTGACAGCGACTACTATTAAGTTCATGAGATCTGGCATAACTACTATATGTTAGAAAACGTGTTTTGAACTGTTGATATGAATTTATAAACATTGTTTAATTGAATATTTTAAAGTTATTTCTGTTTTTTTTTAGTATTGGTTTTTTTTGTTTTTTTATGTTTATGATTATAGCGTAATCTTAAGATCATGATTTCAATGAGTAGTTATTAATTAAGGCATAAATTGTTCTTAATTTCACATTATAGCAATACTTTTTAAAACATAAAAAGACTTTGTTTTTCTTTTTTTATTCAAAAGATAACTATAACTGAAATTAGAGCTCTCTTCTTAAGAGATCATTGTGAGAGTGTGATGTTAGGGGTACAAATGAGCCAAGCCTCTCTTAGCTCGGCTCGACAAATTTTATCACAACCTCAATCTCGATTAGCATAACCCGAGCTCAAATTCAAATCAAGCTTGAGTTAGAATTTATCAAAGTTTTATTTAAAAAAATAATTAATAAATATAGAATAAAAATAAATATTAATCTGATAATCAACAAATATACCTAAATGAACCCAACTTGATAATCAACAAATATAACATCGACATGATAATTAAGTAATAATAATTTCATAAATTACAATAAGCCTAATATCATTTATTATACAAAAAGATAATCAAATTACTCGCCTAGTTATTTTTAAAATACAAACATAATCAAAATTACAATACAACAAATATATTTTCAATTTAATTTCTAATTAGATGCTCTAAATATCAACATACAATTTGAAATTTTAATATTAATCAATAATCATAATTATATATCAAATCATATATATCAACCTATAAAATACCAACACATCAAAAGCTTATAAGAATCACATATCTTGTTTTGCTTTATGTGGCAAAAGAATTAACTATTTGGTTATTCAATTAATGTTATTTCATCATATATTCGAGTAAGATAAGCATATAATTGATTAATCACTTAAATATTTAGGTTTTACTTGACTAAAAAAAAAAATAGTAGAGTACAATATTTATTAGTTGTTACTCAACTAAATATTTCCTTATTCGATTAAAATGATAATTATTCTATTAAATTCATACATTAGTTGATTAATTGTTAAGTCACAACAAATCTTTTTATCAACACATTCTTATTATGATATTATTATTATAAAGTAAAGTTTGATAATTTTATGTTAAATATACTTTTATAAAATTATAAATAATTTTATTAATATATTTGTAAACAAGCCTATTTATGAGCTAACTCGCAAGCCTATACTCAAGCCAGCTCATGAGCCTATAAGCGAGTTAGCTCGTGAGCCTTTATTTAAGACAGTTCACAAGCCTATAATCGAGCCAGCTTATGAGCCTCTATTCAAACTAACTCTCGAGCTAACGAGCCGAATTTTACTAAGTTCAAGCTCAACTTGTTTACAAATCAAGTTTCAAAATTAGACTCAAGCTCGTCTCCTTCATCTTAACGAACAAACTCAAACGAGCTTTTATTGATTCAAACACCGACCCAAGCTCAAACGGCTCGGCTCATTTGCACCCCTAGTTGACGCGTCATGGAAGCCGAACCCAGTTTCTCCTCAATTGCTCTGCCAGTGTTCGACGGAGACAACTACAAATTTATACAGTACGCATGGAGACATACTTGGATGCTTTGGATTTTTGGGAAGCAGTGGAAGTAGACTATGAAATCCAGGCACTTCCGATCAATCCCGCCATGGCATAAATCAAAGCTCAAAAGGAAAAAAAGACAAAGAAATCAAAGGCAAAGGCTTGCATGTTTGTTGCAGTCTCATCCACTATCTTCATTCATATCATGTCTCTAAAGTCAGTAAATAAGATATGGGATTATCTCCAGACCGAATACGAAGGAGATGAAAGGATCCGATAGATGCAAGTGTTGAACCTAGTACGTGACTTCGAGTTGCAGAAGATGAAGAAGATTGAATTTATCAAAAAGTATTCTGATAAGTTGCTTAACATTACAAGCCGAGTCAAACAACTTAGCTACTCTATGCCAGAATCAAGGATTGTTGAAAAAATCCTGGTAACAATGCCTAAAAAATTTGAGACCACAATTACATCCTTAGAAAACACTAAGAATATGTCAAAGATCACTCTGGCAAAGTTGTTGAATGCAATACTAGTGTTGGGTTTCATAGATCCAAACGCAGCAAAAATTATAAAAAAATTGGATCAACCAAACTCTGGCTACTCTTGAAACCCAAAAAGACCAGATCTAGTTTACAAATATATAATCTCTTCAAGAATAAAGAACATATAACGAAAAACCAAACATTTTGATTGTCTGATGCGTAGAAATGATGAATTCTTGTGCCACGAGGTGTTGTCCACTCTTTATAAGTGATCCACACAAAAGAGAAGCTTCAATCGATGTCCATGAGTATGCTCATTTGATCTTTTTACATCAACCATGCAAGATCTAATCCAACTCTTTGAAATATTCTTGATTTTTCTCAAAAACTACTTTCTTTCTCTAGAAAGCCAAAGGGGGTGAGGTAAAAATGGAGAGTGCTTTTTAACC
Organism: Diospyros kaki; assembly: GCA_036245055.1. NCBI lineage: Eukaryota > Viridiplantae > Streptophyta > Magnoliopsida > Ericales > Ebenaceae > Diospyros > Diospyros kaki. The sequence goes on from BSEG01000008.1 coordinate 38,250,996, forward strand.
CTAGTCAAACTAGGGATTTAAGAAAGCTCCAGCATGTTCTAGACATGTTTGGTTGTGGCCCAGCCCATTGGTGGGCTGGTCGCGCGGGCCTGGTGAGTGCAGGTTGGGTTGGCCCACTACTGTTTTTTGCCCCTTTTTTTTTTTCCTTTTTTTTGCTCATTTTGTTGACATTTCGTGGACTTTTCCACGAGTGTTAGCTCGCCCCAAAATATTTTTCAATCCCACTAAATTTTCATGAAATTTCTTTTTGTTTGTGTGTGACCTTATAGGTTCACTATGAAAATCACAAAGGGCAATTTATAGAATCCTACTCCTAATAAAATTCTTTGATTATAATCCATAATTTATTTTCGCTCATGCAAAAAATTATTATCTTGCCCTTAGACCAAGAATAACGTCTAGCAACGTATCATGGCCTTTATATCATAATGAAATGCAAATGGCAATTCAAATGAACATTTCCGCGACAAGTTCTAATACTGTTCAATTCCTCAATCATAATGCCCTGATATGGTCTAAAGGTATGGTAAAATGTCAAACCTCTACTAACCATAACTATGTGTATGAATGCTAAGTCCAGAACTCTTTTAGTTGAATTAATAACTCTTATTAATTCTCAACTATCCGCATTGGCCAACAACTTTTTGAGTTGTAACTTTATCATTCACATAGGACATATATCTTTTAAATCTTACTAAGGTCGATAGATTTCATCTTGCATACTCATTTACCTTCATATGATTCGGATCATACTCAATAACCACTCTATTAGGGACCCATCTTACTAGACCCCGTATAGTGACATCAAAGTATGACACTGCTCATACAAGATAACTGTGGTACCTTAGGACAAGAGATTACTAGCACCTGTCGCCACATAGAACTCCCAATTGACATTTAGTAAGAATTACTATTTGGATATTCTCAAGTTAGGTCATTCAGCGAACTCATTCACCAATGAGCACCTACACACTTGCATTAGTCTCACCACATAAGTAGTTAATGAGATCAACTACCCTCCTTACCAGCATGCATAGTGTGTACCGATCTTGACGGCACTACAAAGGCCTCACTCTATAGTCCTATGACTAAGAATAATTTAATTAAGAATGAAACATCAGTCATTCGATCTCATTAGTATGATCTCATCATAACCCAATTGATATTGCTACACTCTTTGAGATTCATCTAAATAGTAAAATATAAAGATGAACATATTGCCAAGTATTCAAAGAAAAATACTTTTATTAATCAAAATATGTCTGAGATTAATAAGAGATGCAACCAACTAACAACTCTTAGAATTGGCTCCCAAGTTACAACTCTATCAACTAGCACAAGAGTAAAGAAAAGCCATGAGGCATGAAGATCATGTCGAGGGAGCCTTATCTGTCAAGCATCAAGAGAATGCAAGAAACAACAAGAAAAAAAAAAGGGGCAAAAGGCATCAAGGGTCAAATGGAGAATTCATGGCCAACAACAACAGGAGCAAAGATGGAAACAAAAAGGGATCTCATCCTCCATGCTAGCATTATGGTGGAAAATCTCATCCACATTTTAAATGTTAGAGAAGACCAAACGCCAAATGCACCAAATGTAACTAAATGGGGTATGAAGTTGTTATCTGCAAAAACAAAAATCAACAACACAGTGAAAAGGCATAGATTGCTTATCAAGATGAGGAGGATCAACTGTTTGTGGCTACATGTCTCTCTGGGATCATATCAAGTGAGAGTTAACTTATTGACAGTAGTTGTACTAACCACATGACACATGATAAAGATCTATTCAGGGAACTAAAGAGTACAAACACGTCGAAGGTTTGAATTGGAAATGATGAGTACATAACTGTTAAAGGAAAGGGAACAATTGTAATTTCAAGTTGTTCAAGTACAAAGTTCATTTCTGATCTGTTATATATCCCTAAAATTGATCAAAACTTGTTAAGTGTTGGACAACTAATTGAAAAAGGTTATAAAGTTATGTTTGAAGAAAAAAGTTGCTTGATTAAAGATGCAGTTGGCCAAGATATTTTCAAAGTAAAAATTAAAGGGAAATGCTTTGCTCTAAATCCATTGGAGGAAGAGCAAACTGTTTTCCCAATCAAAGAAAATATCACAGAAGTATGGCACAAAAGGCTCAGGCACTGTCATCATTAGGGGCTATTGTAGATGAAATCCAAGATGATGGTAAATGATCTTCCGGAACTTGATAATCACATTCCAAACTACAAAGCATGTCAGTTTGGAAAGCAAGCAGGAAACCATTTCCCAAGGCAACATGGAGAGCATCAAAGAAGCTACAATTGATTCATATGGACATTGTAGGCCCACAAAGAATGCCTTCTCTAAAAGAAAATCTCTATTATGTTGCATTCATTGATGATTTCACCCGTATGTGTTGGATTTTCTTTTTGAAGCACAAGTGAGTGGTGGCTTAAGTCTTCTAAAACTTTAAAGCCAGAGTTGAGAATGAGAGTGGTTGTAGAATTCAAACTCTTAGATCAGATAATGGCAAGGAGTACACCTCTAAAGCATTCAATCAATTTTGTGAGGAGGAAGGCATTCAACATCAATTAATCAATCCATACACTCTGTAACAAAATAGAGGAAGTGAGAGATGGAACAAATTCATTTTGGAGATGACACAATGTATGTTACATGAGAAGAACCTACTGAAGCAGTTTTGGGCTAAAGCAGCAAACACTGCTATTTTTTTTGCAAAACAGGTTTCTCACAAGAGTAGTGAAGGATCAAACACCCTTTAAGGTATGGTATGGTTATAAACCATCTTTGAATTTCCTTAAAATATTTGGATGTTTGTGCTTCACTCATGTTCCACATATCCAAAGAGATAAATTAGATAAAAGAGCACTTCCAGGCATCTTCATTGGCTACATCTTAGTTACAAAGGCTTATAAAGTTTTCTAGCCACAAACTGGAAAAATTGTTATAAGTAGGGATGTACATAGGCGAAGAGTAGAACTGGGATGATGCAAAGAAGATGGATCTACCCTTAAAAGAGCCAAAGCTCAAGTTTCCTGTTACGGACACAACAGAACAAAGCATAGGAGACTGGCAGAATGACATGGTGGATGACATTCTTGTCAGAGGCACAAGACTACTTTATGATGTGTATCAAAGATGCAACATTGTTGTGTGTGAACCTGCAGATTATGAAGAAGCCAAGATGGATCAAAATTGGATTGTTGCAATGAAGGAGGAGTTGTTCACGATTGAAAGGTGTTATGTGTCTGAAACATCAATACGGTGTCATCTTGATGAAGGGTAAAGTTGGCAACCTCAGTTGCCCAATATGGATGGCTGATGGAAGGCCACTTGGAAACCATCAAGGTTGTTCCTCTGCCCGACGCCTCTTGATTATCCTTTGCCCCATTTCTGTTAATTGTGTTATACAATCATCTGTTAGCTATCGATTCCGCCTTTATTGGATCTAATCTTAGCCGCTTAGAATACATATATATATTACAATGCCTGGGGATGGTAAGTAGATGAAATTGTAGAAAGAAAGAGGAGAAGGGGGAAGAGCAATCGGAGAAGAGTTTTTGCTTGGTGAGCAAAGTTTTCTTTTATTCTTGAAGCTTTTTTGTTCTCGTTGTAATCTTTGGTTCCTAGGTTTTGCTTCTAATCTGTATTTGATGATTGTGAGTCTATTTTGTTAGAGGAACCATTGATGTACAGTTTGTATGTAGTGAGATTGTAACCTTACTCGAAATAGTGTAGTGAGCTCTTTCTTCCTGAGCTCAACGTGGACGTAGCCATATTCTAGGGTGAACCATGGTCAACCTTTGTGTCCCCTTTCTAGATTCTATTTTTCCTTTTCATGTTTGCTTGCGATTTAGTTTCTGCGTAAGTATGTGTATGTTTTCTTTCTACTGAATCATTTGGATTTTGTGAATACTTGTTTTCTATTTGTTTTGGGTCTTTTGCTCGTTACAACAAAAGGAACAAAACATGGGAATTGGTTGATCAACCCCAAAATAGAAAGGTAATTGGAGTCAAATGGGTGTACAGAACCAAGCTTAATGTTGATAGCTCAATCAACAAGCATAAAACTAGACTTGTGATAAAAGGATATGCTCAAATACTCGGAGTGGACTACTCAAATACCTTTGTACTAGAGGTGGGAAATAGGTGGGTCGGGCCAGGCTGAATTTAGCCGCACGGGAGCCGGGCCAGGGAAATGAAAACTGGGGCCCGGCATGGCCCGTGGCCCTTAATAAATGGGCCAAAGCGGGCCGGGCCAGGCTGTGGGCCTGTTGGGCTGGGCCAACATGTAGGCCTCCTGGGCAAAGCCTGCCCATGGGCCTGGTTGTTTGGGCCGGCCCGTGGGCCTGCTAGCTCGTGGGCTTTTTTAAATTTTTTAAATATATATTTTTTTATTTTTTTCTCAAATGTAACAAATATTTTTTAAAATATATTTATAAGTAATTACAAGTAAACAATTTTACCCTATTATTTAAAAAAATTTATTAACCTTTTCTATAAATTATGTCCCTTAGGTATCATTTTACCTATATATCTTATACTTGTTTCATTATATACAAAAAGGATTATGCTTAGATGTCCCAGAAACTGTAAATATATTTCAATCTCAATTAAATTTAAATTTTAGGTTATAATTATTACAATTATTTATTACTTTTAATTTGTTTTGGGTATTGAAAGAATCTTAAATCGAACTTTGTCTAAAACTTATTATTGCAATTTTTAATTGTGGTTTGTACAAGTGTTTAAATTTCAATTCAAATTGAGAACTTGGTCCAAATCTTCAGTTTATTTATCAGCTTCAATAATAAGTTTGGGAGGGGGGGTTTAGTGCATGGGCGGGAGAAATTTGGGGGGGGGGGTTCCTATAAAACTCCCTGTAGGAGTTTCTGAGACATCAAGCATAATCCATACAAAAAACATGAAATAAATTCAAATTGTAGTGGGTTCCATTAATTTTATTTAAATTGTAGATAGATTATTAAATGACATTAAAAAAAATAAACTCATATTTAAGTGTTGTCCAACCTCCTTGATTCCTTCAAATGGTATAAGTACCTGCGAAGAATTGCCCTCGGGATTGCTCCCGAGGGCACTCCGATGCTTAAGTTAGTATAGTTTGAAGAAAAAATAATAAATTTTAAGTGCAAGAAAATAATTAACTATTAAAATGCATAAAAAGCTCAAACCAATAATTGTGGGGGTGTATTCCCTTTAAGCGGAAATATCACTGTGCTGTGGATGGCCCTGCACTGTCATTATGTTTTGATTCGCTAAATTTATTGTACAAATCTATCCCTTGTTCGTTCAAATTCAGCATCCAACCAATCCTTAAAGCATATACATATTTCCAGTGTCGTATGTTGCAACCTTAATCTCTTTGGGTTGAGCACCCTATTTCTTGCAGAAAAAACTGACTCCAATGGCACTGTGGACACCAGGGAGGGTTAGTAGATCTCGGGCCATGGCGACCAACACTGGATACGTGTGTTGATTTTGACGCCACCATGACAAAATATCAAATGTGTTAATTTGGTCATCCGAAAATGAAGATCTCCTATTTAAATAGAATTTAAGTTCGTTAAACCCATTAGATGTTTGTGGACCGCCCTTTGGTTTTTTTGATTTGAGGTATGTGGACCACCCCCATTTTAAGAATCCCTTAGATTTCCTTTGTGAAGAATAATTTTCACTACTTGGTTTATTACCAAAACGAGACTCATATAAATTATACATTTCAAAAATTAAATTTCGAACTTTTGTTTTTATTTCTTGTGTGTCAACCTCCATAGTCATTTCGTAAAACTCTAAAAAATATTCAACACCTTCCCACTTTTGTGTGGGATCTAATACAACTGTCATAAGATATAATAATGGTATATTAGTCCAATATTTTTTAAAAAAAAATTTCCATGGGGGCTATAAATTGTCCATATATATTTGAATCCCTATGTTCTACAAAACAACTAGCAATAGGAAATATTTCACAAATAAAAATATGTGTGGTAGGATATTTGCAACCAGAAAATGATTTTGTTGCACTATAAAATGTTTCTAATATATATATATAATAACATCTAGTTGTTTCCAATCACTATCCCTTAGTTGATATGCTTCTACCATTTCCCTATTCCAAAATAATTCAAGTTGTTGTCTATATGGTTTAGTTTTTTGTAACAACAAATAAATTGAATTCCACCTAGTTTGAACATATGTTGGAAATCTTCTATATGGTAACCCAAATCCATTAACAAGTTGTTTCCACTCTCGAGAACGGGATTCACTACTTCGAATTAAAGCCAAAACACCCTTTATTTTAGCTAATGCCTCATTATATATTTGTAGACCATCCTATACACAAGTTTAAAATATGGCATGCGCATCTATTGTGAAACAATTGTCCATTTAAAATTAATGGAAGTTCGTGTCTTAGTCGTTCAATGGCAGAGCCATTGTTACTCGCATTATCAAATGAGATTGTCATTATTTTATCACTAATATTGTAATTATAACTGGTCTCTCGAATTTTACTTGCAATTAAATTACCTCTATATTGTTCTACTAATTCTATGAATCCAATTATTCTTTTTTGAATTTTCCATTCTTCATCAATCCAATGTATAGTGACACACATATAGTGGTTATTTGTCATAGCATCATACCAAATATCTGATGTTAATGACACCCTTCCATTAAATGTATTAAATGTATTTCCTAATTGTTCTAAATATTCTAAATATAACCTCATCGCTTCATTTTTTATAGTTTTTCGTGAAAAATCCCTAGCTACAGGTTGTAATGCATTTTCACAATACCATTTAAACATTGCATCCTCCCCAAACAAAAAAGAAGATTCAGTTTTAATTATTAGTTTTGCTAAGCTAGATTTATCAAGTTCTCTATTATATCGAAAAATCAAACCCTTACCTTGTTGCAATTGTGTCTGCGTTTCATCTAAGCCGCCATCATCATGTTTCAAGGCATGTCTCATCAAATGTCCAGTCCCACCCCCTGGTTGGCATGAGTAATCTTTTTTGCAAAATTTGCACAGAGCTCTTTGACCCTTCCCAACTATATTAATAATCTCGAACACTTGCCAAACATTACTAGTTCTTTGTCGCTTGGAGTTACCTTGTGAGCTGGATGACTCCTCATTTTGTTGTTTTGAGGATGTCTGACCCTCATTTGGTGAGGGTTGCTCAGTTGGTAAAGGTGGGGGGTTACCAAACATTTGCATATTAAGATTTTGTGATTCAGGAGGTTGTGTATATGATTCAGTAAATGATGGATGTTCCCATGCCCATTGACTGCCACTTCAATCGTTAAAAAAATCATAGGGGAGTGGTCCCATTGGAGATGGAATAGAAGGTCGTTAGGGGTTTGCAGAAGATGTAATAGCTCGAGGGGGCTCCATGGAAGAAGCATTGCGAGGATCATTTCTGTGAGTAGTGAGGGAGCGACGAATGGAAAACGTGATTGTAAATGTAGAGTAATAAGACCAATCAAAGATATTGTGACACTAGAAAGTATAGTAATTAGCACGATACTAACAAAACAGGACAACTTGTAAAATAGCGTATCAGCGAGAGAGTAAGATAGAAAAAGCAAATTTTGTGATTGAAAGATTTCAACAATCACTTATTTATAGATGCAAACATTTGAACGTTTCCACGAGTTGCAATGAAAATTCAAAATTTGAATTTCAAATGATCAAAATCATGGGAGCCTAGCATGCCATATTCTCTAAATATGTGCCATATTCTCTTCCATCAACAATAATGGGTACATAACATGGCAACAATAATGGGTGCATAACAATTTCTAGGTTGCCAAGCTTGCTATATTCTCTAAAAAGTTTAAACGTACTAAATAAATGTTTATTATTTGCATATTGTGTATTCTTATTTGCACATGATACTATATATATATATATATATATCTTGGTGAATAAGACAAAATATAGTATGAATAATAATCTCATGATGTTAATTAAGATGCATTATAGAATTCGAAAGTTTTAATAAAAATATATAGATTAAAAATTGAATATATAAAATGTAAATTTATATTTGTGAATACTTTTATACTTTTATTATTAAATCAAATCATGTCAAGAAGAAATTAATTTAAAAATCTTGAACTAATTATTTAAATTAATAGATTGAGAGATTAATAATATAAATTTATATTGCTACTCCTAAAATTAAAAGAATAATTTAAATAAATTATTTTTTTTATAGTTTGAATCAGGAGTTTGTGGTAGGGCAGGGCCTAGAAATTGTTATGAAAATTTAAACTTTAAATTCTGATCACTATCAAAATCGTGGGAGCATAGTATGACAACAATAATGGGTATATAGTATGACAACAATAATGGGTGCATAGCAATTTCTAGGCTGCCATATTCTCTGAAAAGTTTAAATATACTTTTATCATTGTATCTATTTTTTTTTTTTAAATTCATATGATTTTGACATAATTTATTTACTTATTTAATTTTATAGTTATGAGCAAGTTAATAAGCTTTTATACTAAATAATTTAATACACATTTTTTTCTATAATAATTTTTATACAGTTTATTATGGCACCTAATTTGGTATAATAATTCCTAAAATAAAAATATACTAAATATATTTTATTTAAAAAATATGTATTAGTTACAATTTAGTAATATGAAAAAATATTATTTAAAAATTAATTCATATTTCCTGCAAAAGCCTATGATTCCCTATCATCAAATGCAAGTGGGTTGAATCATGGGAGCCTAGAAATTACTATAAAAATTCAAATTTTAAATTTTATAGTGATCAGAATTGTGGGAGGATAGCATGACAACAATAATGGGTGCATAGTATGGCAACAATAATGGGTGCATATCAATTTCTAAACTGCCATATTCTCTGAAAAGTTTAAATGTACTTCTATCATTGTATCTATTTTTTTAAATTCATATAATTTTGACATAATTTATTTATTTATTTATTTTTATAGCTATGAGCAACTTAATAAGCTTTTATACTAAATAATTTAATACGCATTGTTTTCTATAATAATTTTTGTACAGTTTATTATGGCACCTAATTTGGTATAATAATTCCTAAAATAAAAATATACTAAATATATTTTATTTAAAAAATATGTATTAGTTACAATTTATCAATATGAAAAATATTATTTAAAAATTAATGCATATTTCCTGCAAAAGGCCATGGTTCCCTGCCATATTCTCTGCCATCAAATGCAAGTGGGTTGAATCATGGGAGCCTAGAAATTGTTATGAAAATTTAAATTTTAAATTTTATAGTGATCAGAATCGTGGGAGCATAGCATGACAACAATAATAGGTGCATAGTTGGCAACAATAATGGGTGTATAGTATGACAACAATACTATAAAATTAGAAAATGCTTGAGCCTATAAAAGCCTAAAAAATGTTTGTTTGTTCCTACCATCAAAAGTCTAGAAAAGCCTATAAAATTATTCTTTCTATATACTTGAAATTATTTCTCCCACATGCTTGAATAATTTAAAATTATTCCTGTCATATGCTGACAATTGTAATTATTATGAAATTGACTTTTAAATTATTCTCTGACATTTGAATTTTAAAGTTTGCAAGTTAAATTTCAAGAAATTGTCTTTTTTACATAATTATATTATATAAATATAATTATTGTCTGACTAATAATATAATTATTTTATTATAATTGAATAACAATCTTAAATTAGAGAATGAAAGATAAAAGAGTACCAATACGTTGAAAAAAAAAATATTATATTTTGCTAACAGTTCATTCATTTATTAGCAAACTTATAATATTAGTATTTGTATATGTATTTTTAGGTTTACTTTATAAAAGGCATGTGACTTTTTAAGTTACCGGCTAATTAATACTTTCTTTCATTTCATCTCTGTTTTCCCATTGCCTTCCTGTCTCTTACTTAATATTTGTTTATTTTTAATTCCACTCAATTACAATTACTAACCCCTCTCCCAAACACCACACCACACATGGATGACGCTAATAACTCTGATAGACAGCCCTAGTACCATAAATTCAATTGAAAAATTAAACACATTTGTGTTGAGTTTGAATTTAACTATTCATAAAAATATTAAAGATGAGATAAATATCATTAAGTATATATATTTATATTATTATAATTAATAATATATAATGTAACCAATAGCAAAAATAACGTTAGTTATATATCAATTAGTGCACCACCATTACCCATTATTCCACACATGACTACTACTTATCTAGAACCAACCCCACCCTAATTTTCACTAATTTCAACAGCCAAACCAATAGAACAACAAGCAAACTAATGAAACTCTATGGATATTTGATATTTGGACGACATTTGGCTGCTGCTGCTGGGTTGGGCTTGTTGAACTTTTATTTAAAACTAATTATTGAACTTTTAAATTATTTCTTGTTGGGCCATTTTGACGGGCCGAGCTAGACCATTTTAGTGGGCCAGTTGATGGGCCGGCCCACGGGCCATTTTGGTGGGCCGGGCCGAGCCGGGTCATTTTAGCTGGCCAATTGGTGGGTCAGACCAGGCCACAGGCCACATATCGCAAGCCCAGCCCTGCCCGTCTGCTACAGTAACGGGTTGGGCCGGGCTGGTGGGACTAGCCCATGGGCCACTCAGCCCATTTCCCATCTCTACTTCGTACTAGTAGCTAAACTCGAAACCATCAGGCTTTTACTTGCCATTGCAGCACAAAAGAATTGAAAGATGTACCAGTTAGATGTTAAGTCATCTTTCTTGAATGGTTTTCTACAGGAGGAGATTTATGTAAAGTAATCGGAAGGCTAGGTAAAGGAAAGAAAAGAAGACAACGTCTATCTTCTTTAAAAAGCACTCTACAGATTGAAGCAAGCTCCAAGAGCTTGGTGCAGCAGAATTGATGAACATTTGCAGAACTTGGGATTTGCTAAAAGCTTATCTGAATTAGAATTGTATGTCAAGCACAATGAAGCTGACATCTTTATCATCTCACTATATGTGGATGATCTGCTCGTGACAGGAAACAACACAAGTCTTGTGGAGAAGTTTAAGCATAAGATGATGGAGGTTTTTGAGATGACAGATCTCGGTTTGATAACCTTCTTTCTTGGAATGGAGGTTGTGCAAAATGAACATGAAGTCTTCATCTGTCAGAAGAAATACGCTAAGGAGATTCTAAAGAAGTTTAAACTTGAAGAATGCAAAGAAATGAGCACTCCTATGAACCAAAAGGAAAAGCTTTGTAAAGAAGATGGAACAAACAAGATTGATCAGGCATATTTTAGAAGTCTGATTGGTTGCTTGATGTATCTCACAGCAACTCGGCCTAACATTTTGAATGTTGTAAGTATTTTATCTCAGTTTATGAACTGTGCAAGTGAATAGCATCTTAAGGTTGCAAAGAGGGTGATTAGATATGTCAAAGGCACATGCGATTTTGGCATTAAACTCACAAGAAGCAAAAAGTTCAAGCTAGTTGGTTTCTCAGATAGTGATTGGGGAGGTTCCATTGATGATATAAGGAGCACTTCAAGCTACTGTTTTATATTTGGTTCTGGTGTTTTCTCATGGAGCTTGAAAAAACAAGAAATTGTAGCTCAATCCATTACTAAAGTAGAGTTTGTTGTTGCAACAGCTACTATTAATAAAGGTTTGTGGCTGAGGAAGATTTTAACCGATCTCAACTTAGAGCAGAAGGAAAGCACTGAGATTTTTGTTAACAACCAAGCTGCTATTGCTATCTCTCATAATCTTGTGTTTCATGAGAAAACTAAACATTTTAGCATTAAGTTATTCTTATTAAGAGAAGTACAGAAAGATGGAGTTGTTGTTCTTGTCTATTGCAAACAAAAGATTAGGTTGCACATGTTTTCACCAAGCCATTGCTAGTTAGCAAGTTCGAATTTCTAAGGACAGAACTTGGTGTTTACAGCTCTTAAAGAAAGGAGGAGTGTTAGAAGACATGTTTAGGACTGCTGATGTGAAGTCATAAACATTGTTTAGTTGAATGTTTCAAAGTTGTTCCTATTTTTTTGGTGTTGGTTATTTTCTTTATTATTCATGTTTGTGATCATGGCGTAATCTTAAGACCATGATTTTAGTGGATAGTTATTAATCAAGCTATAAATTGCAATATTTCTAAAGTTAAAAAATGTATTCAGTTTTTTTGCTTCAAAATACATTGTTCTCAATTTCACACTATAGCAATACTTTTTAAAACTCAAGAAAGCTTTGTTTTTCTGTTCTTATTTAAAAGATAACTACACTATAAAAGTTGAATGCATGCTTCTACTTTGAGCCATCATATGAATTTTTTGTTTATGTTCTTGTCAGTGATACTCTTAATATACTAGTAAAATGTAGCTACACATAGATGAGCTTTAAGATGGAATTAGGTATAAAAGAAAATGTTTTGAGAGCTAAGTTCTATTATATGTTTTTCTTTTACTTATCCAAAGGTCACTGATACTTGATGAATTTTTATGTGAGAACTTTAATTGGATTCATAATTTTATGTAGGTACATAGTTCCTATCATTTTGTATGAAGAGCAACAATTCTCAGGTTCCTAATCTTGAGATAAATGAGGTAAGAATCTTCTAATGCCAAGCTTGATATAGCATCCATGTTGTTGAGTGCAAACTATAGTTTCAAGTGTCAAGGTCACAAAACTTTGGTGTCTTTTGCAATGTGATTACTAAACTTCAATTCCTTGTGATGTAATCACAAAACTTTGAAATGTTTTGTAATATGGTCACATTTAAGATTTTTCGACATGCCCTTTGCCAGAGTTGCTAACATGGCACCGATGTAATGTTGATGTGGCAAACAATCAAAGTCACATGCTAATTGTACAATAATTGCCAATGAGAAGCTGCCACGTGCCACTACCCCCCCCCAATCCACATAAAACCCTTTCTCCTTTCCCCATTTCTTTCTTCTCGTTATCGCTAGCATTTGCTACCCTCCTTTTAGTCACCGTTTGACTATAACATCGCCGTCTCTATCATCGTTCGTCGCCGTTAAAGCTGTCGCCACCAACACTCCTGGTCTCCGTTCGCCTTTTTTGCAGCTTCCATCACCGTTTGCCTCTACTGATGCCTCTCTCTCTCTCTCTCTCTCTCTCTCTCTCTCCCGCTTGTGACTTCTCCTCTCCTATCCTCGTTTGTTGCCATTACAGCCGCTGCTGACACCTCAACCATTGTTTGCCTCCACCATTCCAATCGCCACTACCTTTGTTGTCGTTCACCTCCACTGTTTGCGTCCATCGTTGCAACCACCACCGACACCTCTCATCATTCGCCTCCACCGTTTGATTTCATAATTTAAAAAAATATATAAAATATAACTTTATTTATTTAAATTAAATTAAATAATTTTTTTATAACGAAATCAAATAATAAAATTATGATTTAGTTGCTTGAACTATGGTTTTGTACAACTTTATATACAATTTTTGACCTTTTAATTCAAGCAATACAAATAAATTAAGATAATTGACTCAAATCCTAATTCATCTGTGATTGATTTTCTTAATTTGACTGTGATTATGACTTCAAATTTTACTGTGATTATGATGTTGTCAAATTCGATTTTATGTGAGATTTATCTCATTTGCAGGAATATCCTCATAAATCATCTTTCTAATCAGAATATGTTTTCATGTGTACATATATAGATAATTTTAGATCTATAAATAGGTGCCCAGGTCACATGAAATTTAGTGTGCGCCGATATCACTTTTGTACTACCAATATTTGGTTAGTGATATTTTTGTTCTTTTCGTACATAGTTTTTCTCAATTTGGGTTTTTCACATAAAATTGTGTTCATGTGTGGTTGATTGTTTGATTGTGGTTTGTTATCCATCCAATTTCGTAACAAAGTGGTATTAGAGTCATTGAATCAAACCATCAACGTTTGGTAGATCTCCGTCGTTAGATCTACACTATCTTCATCATCTTCTTCTTCTTTAGCAAGGGTTTTAGAGCTTCTATCGCCGCCACCGCAACCATCGTCGTCATCAATCGTGTTAGACAACGCTACCAACTGCCATCCACTAACCCCCCCCCCCCCCCCGTCATCTGACAACACACGTCTTTCGTTGTTAACACCATTGCCCCCCTTTATGGCAATCACCTCTATTTCTTTCTAGAGCCTTAGCCACCACCGTTCGACTACTGGTATTCTTCGTCATCGTCGTTTGCATCACTATCAATCTTTGTTCTTCTCTGGTCTCTTTTTTCTCAACTAACCACATCCTCATCGTCAGCCCCTCCAGTGGACATACCTTCGACGACTGTTGGATTCTTTTCAACCAGTCCGCCATTATCTTCTCCGATCGACACTACGTCACCACCGCTGCCCCTTACTTAGTTATCAATCTCAGTCGTCAGTCGCCATAATCTCTATCCGCCATTCAACCATTATCTCCATTTGGGATTCCTCTATTGCAACAGGCCACAGCTTCAACAAACCTAGATCTCAAGCCAGATCTGGTCTGACTCGCCAATCTGCCATCCAGATTCGACAAATTTGACAGCCCAATTTCAAATCTATTTTTTTCCCAAATTAAGTATTTTTGATATGTTTTGAGTTGGATTTCTTATTTAAATTATTTTGATATTATTCGGGGTTATTTAATGGCTTCTTTGAAGTACGATATTCCTCTGTTGGATCGGAATATCAAATTTTTGCTATGATAGGTTAAGATGCGTGCAATTTTGACACATGGATTTAGACGATGCACTTTTGGGCTTTGAAAAAATGTCGCAATCATAGAGTATTGAAAAAAAATAGCGTAAAGATCATAAGGTCTTGTCTCAGATACATCTGCATTTATCGAATCAAATTTTGCAGGATGTTTGAAAGAAACAACCGTTGTCGTTCTATGGTTGAAACTAAAACAACTGTGTATGATGAAGAGCTTAACAAATAGGTTGCATCTGAAGCAAAAGGTTATATTCTCATTGAATGGCTGAAGGTACGTCTATTGAGAGTCATTTAATAGTTTTTAAAAAAATTGTTTCTGATTTGGAAAGCATGGAGGTTAAGTATGATTATTAAGGTTTGGGTTTGATTTTATTATATTCTCTATCGGCCTCTTACTCAACTTTTAAAGACACCATACTCTATAGTCAGGATACTCTCACTTTAGATGAAATTTATGATACTTTATTCTCAAAAGAAAAAATTGATAAGCAGTTATTATGGACTTCTGAAAATTGGGGAGAGTGTCTGTTGATTAGAAGGAGAACACAAGATAGAAATTCTAGTGGTAAAGGGAAAAGTAGATCTAAGTCCAAGAATAAAGAAAAATTTTGTAATTACTATAAGAAGAAAAAACACATAAAAAATTAGTGTTATAAGCTTCAGAACAAACTTAAGAGACAGTGACCAAAAAGGAAAACAACTAGAAACTTCCGATGAAACTAATATTGTTGAAGATAACAATAATAATGGGGAACTTATGGTGGTTACTAATAAAGTTTCTAAACCTAGTGAAGATTGGATCCTCCACACAACATACATGTTTCCAATGTCTCCTAATAAGGATTGATTTTCAACATATAAAACTTTGATTTTTGGTGATGTCTTGATGGGTAATAATTTTTCTTATAAAATTATTTTCATTTGAACAGTTAAAATTAAGATGTTCGATGGTATCGTTTGAACTTTAACTGATGTCAGACATGTCCTCGATCTTAAAAGAAATATTATTTCATTAAGTACTCTTGATTTGAATAGGTACAAGTTCATTAGTGAATGTGGAGTTATTAAGGTCAATAAAGGTGCTTTTGTCGTGATGAAACGTACAAAATAATACAATCAATTATATGTTTTGTAGGGTTCTACCATTACAAGTGATGTTTTTGTATCTACTTCTTCTTTATCTGATATCGATGTCTCTCAGTTATGGCATATATGTCTTGGACATATGAGTTAAATAGGTATGGCTAAATTGAGCATAAGATGACTTCTTGAAGGGTATAGTACTGAAAAATTGAAGTTTTGTGAGCATTGTGTATTTGGTAAGATAAAATGAATCAGGTTTAATAAAATCATTCACAATACGAAAGGTATATTGGACTATATTCATTATAATCTCTGGGTTCCGGCCAAAGTACCCTCTGCAGGTGGTGTCAGATACATATTAACTTTTATCGATGATTTTTCTAAGAAAGTCTGGGTGTTCTTCTTGGAACATAAGATTGGAGTTTTTACTACTTTCAAGCAATGGAAGATTATGATTGAGAAACAAACTGATAGATAAATTAAGTATCTTCGCACGAATAATGGTTTAAAATTTTGTTCACATGAATTTAATGATTTTTGCAAAAAAGAAGGAATTTTAAGACATTTAACAATTCTAGGTATGCCTCAGCAAAATGGTGTAGCCGATCAGATGAACAAAACCTTGATGAAAAAGGTATGGTGTATGCAATCTAATTCTGGTTTATCTAAACTTTTTGGCACAAAATTGCTTGTATGGCATGTTTTTTGATTAATCAGTCTCTTTCGTTCACTATTTATATGAAAACTCTAGAAGAGTTATGGTTAGATACTCCTGCAAATTATACTGATTTGAAAATTTTTAATAATGAAAAATTAGAACCAAGGTCTAAACGGTGTATTTTCCTTGGTTATAAATCTAGTATTAAGGGTTATAAGTTATGGAATCCAGAAGCGTCTAAAGTTTCGACTAGCAAATATGTTATTTTTGATGAAATTATTATGCTTTGTGGTTCGTCTACAAAAGAATCTAACCCTATAGGTCACTAGAGTTTTAATCTTCAGGTGGAGCATAAAATCGACAAGAGTCAAACATTTAAGCTGTCATCATCATCTCAAATTGAGTCAAGCCCCAAGTCAAGTCCGAAAACAAGTGTTGATCCATCATATTATTGTATTGATAAGGATAAACCCAGAAGAAATATCAGGGCTCCTGAAAGGTATGCTGAAGCACATCTTATCGCATATGCTTTGAGCGTATCTGAAGATATCCACTGTAGTAAATGTTGTGTAGATTTGATTAATATTTCCTATGGTGTGGATTTGGTTGGTATTCATCAAAGAGGTTGATTTTATTGGAATACAGAATTTTAAATAACTTCATTTGTGAATTTAGAGTAAAGGTGGAGATTTGTGATAATTGACTCAAAATCTTAATTAATCTGTGATTGGGTTTTCTTAATTTGATCATAATTATGACTTCGAATTTGATTGTGAATATGATGTTGTCAAATTTGATTTTATATGGGATTTATCTTATCTGTAGGAATATTCTCATGAATCATCTTCTAATCAAGATATGTTTTTCTGTATACATTTATAGATAATTTTAGGTCTATAAATAGATGCACAGATTGTATGGAATTTAGTGTGCGCTAATATCACTTTGTACTACTAATATTTGCTTAGTGATTTTTTTTCTTTTTGTCCATAGTTTTTTCTTATTTGGATCTTTTACGTAAAATTTTGTGTTCTTGTATAGTTAATTGATTTAATTGTGACTTGTTCTCGATTCAATTTCATAACATAAATAATAACATAAAAATGTATTTAATTATTTATATATAAAATAATTACAAACTACATAAAATTTTATCTTTTGTATGAATAATAAAGAGAAGAAATATAATTATATTGTGATGGATATATGAATATATCTTTTTATTAAAAATAAATATTATAATATTATGGTTTATAGTTTGATTTTCATTGTATAACTTTAAAAGAATGGAACAAAACTATAAAATAATTTTTTAAAAATAGCACGCCTGATAAGTGTCTTTTATACACTAATTTTGGTCTATAAACTTAGCATTTATACATTCAATGAGCATGATTTCTACTTGATTTGGTTATATATATGGTTATGTAGATGTGGAGCATGTGTTAAAGCAGACATGGAGCAAAAATAGTGATTTTGGTGCATTATGGGAGTGAAATAAAGCTTAGAGGTGTGGTCGAGTATCGAATTAAAAGAAAGCAAAAGAGTATCGAGAGCAAGAAGTTGAAGATGATAAAGTAGGAGGCTAAAGAAGAAGGCTAGCGGTCTTACAGCGGAATGCGTACCGCTGTAGCACCGCTATAAGGTTTAGTTTCTAAAACTCACGGTCTTACAGCAGAATGCATACCGCTGTAGGACCGCTTTAGGAATTGCTTTTTGGAGTTCATGGGTCTGCAGCAACAAGCATACCGCGGTAGGGTTCAAACCTTCGTGAAAAGGCCGTTTTAAGCCCATTTCAATCCAAATAAAAGACAAATAGAGTCCTTTAAGGTGTGAGACTTTGATAACCTAAAGAGAACTATATAAAGACTTATTCTTAGGAGATTTGCGGGAGTCTTTTGGGAGAGAGAAGAGAAGCGGACGGAAGATTGAAGACTACTCTTAGGTTGTATTTTTCTTTCCTTTTCTTTTCTTTTCTTTTCTTTTTCCATTCTTTGCTATGAATTCCAACTCTTTTCCTTTTCTTTTGATTGAGAGCATGCATAGCTAAGTTTTTATAACTAGGGTGAATGATGAAACCTCGACTTCTAATGGTTTGATTTAAAGTTATTCGATTTGCTATTTTCTTATACATTCGGGTTGATTGTTTGTTATGTTTATAATGTTTTTTTGATTACTTGATCACCATTGGAACATATTTGTGATTTGTATTGCTTTCGAGAGATTCAATATGGATTAGACATGGTAGCAAACAACATAGGGTCTTATAATAGGTAGAGATACCGTTATACCCTATGAAATCATTTTGTGATGATCTCTGTGATTGAATGCATGTTTATATGTTCGAAGGTTGACTAGAGATAGTTAACCTCATATATATTCATAGAACTGAATGACCATCGAGAGAGGCTTTTGGTTGTGATTGGATCATCGATTTTCAATCTAAGATAAGGAATAGCAAGACTCGAGTAACGAATAATTGAATCATAGAAGGCCGACGGTGGATTCACAAACCCTAGTGTCTTAGTCTTGTGAGTTTTAAATCAAAAGAATTATTTTGTTTGCATCTTTAATTCATAAATTGTTTTAATTACAGTTGAATTATTTGTTAATGTGTGTTAGGTTAAGGTTAAATCAGTTAGAGTAAAAGTCAAAAGTTAGTCCTCATGGGTACGACACTCTATTTATCACTGTATTACTTGTCACGATCAGTCCACTTGCGGGATAGAATTAAGCGGACAAGTTTTTGGCACCGTTGTTGGGGACAAGTTTTTGGCGCCGTTGCCGGGGACTAACTCTTTTGATTATTGCTTTGATTGATATTAGCTTTAACTATCAAATTTTGTTTTCATTATTTTTCTAGGCTAAGCTATTTCAATTTGTGTGTGTGCGGGGATTGAGATAGTGCATGAGCCCTTCAGAACATTCGGATATTTGTGAGTTCGATCTAGAGATAGAAAGAACATTCCATCGAAGGCGTTGTGAACATAGAGCAAAGAGGGAAGAGCAACTGAATAATATGGATGACAACGCCAATCAACTCGTTCAAATGGTGCATCCCATTGAAGTTAATGAAAGAGACATTCTGATGGGGGACTTCATGATGCCCCCAATGATTGAGAACCGGTCAAGCATAATCTATCCTCCTTACGGGCATGAGAATTTTCAGTTAAGACCAGATGTGATCAATCTCTTCGCCAACAACATACCTTTTTATGGAATGAGCGAGGAAAATCCACACTATCACTTGTCTCGATTTCTGGAATATTGTGGAAATTTTAAGTATCAAGGAATTAATGAAAAGGCACTCAAGATGCGTCTTTTCCCTCACACTTTGAAAGATAGGGCTCGAGAGTGGTTAGACTCATTACCACCGGGTAGTATTACTACATGGACAGATTTGGTACAGAAGTTCACACTCAAATACTTCCCACCAGCCAAGATTACCAAGTTTAAGCATGAGATTTCAACTTTTCAGCAAGCTGAGTCTGAAAATTTTCATGAGGCATGGGAGAGGTTCAAGGAGCTTTTGAGAAAGTGTCCGAGTCATAGCTTCCCACTACCAGCTCAAAATCATTTTTTCTATGCTGGACTCACTCCTCAAAGTCGCTCTGCAGTTGATTCCACAGCAGGAGGATCTATCCGAAATAAATCAACCGGGGAGCTTCATGACCTATTTGAGATAATGAGTGAGCAGTTAGTCATGTGGCCAGATAGAAGCTCACATAAAAGAGTAGTTAGAGTGCATGAAGTGGATGTTAACACGTTGATGTTGGCCAAAATTGATGCACTATCAAAGTAGATGGAAGCCCTAAAGTATACTTCGAATGTTAATATGGTGCAAGGATCACTTCCCATATGTGCAATTTGTGGAGCAACTCATCCATTGCCTGAATGTCCGTTGCTCATAAATCCACCATTCACGGAGCAAGTTGCTTATGCTCAAAAGTCCAACGTCAGCAAAATTTCTCAAGACAGCAAAATAACCCATTCTCACAAACATACAATATGGGTTGGAGGAATCATCCTAATTTCTCTTATGGTAATACTCAGAATATCCAAAATCCACCAAGACAAGGGCTACCACAAGGGGAAAAAGAAGGATGGGAAGAAACGGTTTCAAAGCTTCAAGAACGAAGTGACCGGACCGACGCAGCTATTAAGAATATTGAAAATCAGATTGGACAGCTAGAAAAAATCCTAACAGAGAAACAACTGGGCACATGGCCAAGCAATACAGAAATTAACCCAAATGAGCAAGTAAATGCAATCACAACAAGGAGTGGGTGCAACTACCAGAAATTTGTGTTAAAATGCCAGGTGTGGTAAAAGAAAATGGTATTGTTCAGGAGATAACAGATCAACTTGAAATGCCTGAAGTAGTATCAGAACAAGAAAAGGTAATTCCACCGCCGGTTAAGCCATATGTTCCTCCAATTCCATTCCCTCAGAGGTTGCGCAAACACAAGCTAGATAAGCAATTTGAGAAGTTCCTCGAGGTACTCAAGAAGCTTCACATAAACTTCTCATTTGTTGATGCCTTAACTCAAATGCCTAGCTATGCGAAATTTATGAAGGAAATTTTATCAAATAAGAGGAAATTAAAGGAGCATGAAACTGTTATGCTAACAGAGGAGAGCAGCGCTATATTGAAAAACAAACTACCACCGAAACTTAAAGATCCAGGGAGTTTCACTATTCCTTCTACTATTCATAGTGTATTATTTGAACGAGCTCTATGTGATTTGGGTGCTAGTATAAATCTAATGCCTTACTCTATTTTCAAGAAGCTTGGATTAAAAGAACCAACACCCACCACTGTTTCTCTTTAATTGGCTGATAGAAGTATCAAATATCCGAGGGGAGTAGTGGAGAACGTTTTGGTAAAAGTGGATAAATTTATTTTTCCTGTTGACTTTTTTGTTCTAGACATTGAAGAAGATTATGATATGCCCTTAATTTTAGGGAGACTTTTTCTTGCCACAGGGAGAGCTTTGATTGATGTCCAACAAGTAACACTTAGCCTTAGAATTTATGCTGAGACGATTACGTTTAATGTATTTAAGGCTATGAAATATTCTAGTGGCAATGAAAAAGAAGTTTTAATGAGAGATGGCATTGTTGATTTAGTAAAGAGACCTAATGACCTTAAAGAAAATTGCATTGATAACTCTTTTGATGAGCAGGAACAAAGTTTGGATGCCAAGAACAAGGTTGTGGTCATGGGCTCTTTGGGAGAAAAGCAAAAAGGTTGTCCATCAAAAAGAGACAAACTATGTTCTTTGGATGTTTCTTCTTCTGCAAAAGCCAAGCCACCAAGTCATGAAAAGGAAAAGTTGGTAAGGGTGTTGAGGGAGCAAAAGAAGGGGATTGGATTAAAGGTTGCTAACATTCAAGGAATAAGTTCATTAAATGGCACCCACAAAATATTGATGGAAAAATGATTCAAGCCTCCTTGAAAATTGAGGCCTAGTCAAGCTAATGACTTTAAACAAAAGCTTATTGGGAGGCAACCCAATTTCCTATCTCTTTCATTTATTGGCATGTTGCATTTGTTTTTTCTCTTTTGTTCTTTACTTTGAGTTAGGTTAGAGTGTCATTCTTTAAGATTTTGCACAAAAACAATGTTGAGGTCATCATAACAGCATGCATATGATGTGCTTGATAAAATGCCCAAACCAATGTTCACTTGCACATTGCACCTTAAGTTTGGGATTGTGAGGTCTAAGTTTGAGGGGAATTTGGGCATCCATGTGACTCTGTCTACTTCATGTCGTTCTTATTCGTTGTTGCCCTCTCATGTTCAAACTTGTGCACTGTAGGTACATTTTCAAAAGTGATAATGCAGTCGAAGAGCCATCTTACACCAACTGCTTACAAGGACAAAGCCATTGCCAAAAGTTCCAATACCTCAAAACGAGCATGTGTTGATCTATCTACCATCACAACCTTGACACTATGGACTGGGTACACTCCTTCCTTTTCTTTATCTTCGTTCCATTGGGACAATGAAATGGTTAAGTTTGGGGGGAGGTTCACTATGGGTAGCTTGCATATGTTGTATGGTTTTATAAAAAAAAAATTGTCTTATGTTGTTGGGTAGACGTGCCATCAATGATGAATCTTCTTTGGTACCATTTTGATTAAACGAGTAAAGATAGTGATGCTACTCATTTTGTTTTGTGATTCATTATCCATGTTAGACGAATGTTTGAGCACAAGTGTCAGGAGGCTAAATGCATAGGTTTCCATATAGACTTTTGCCCTTAAACCAACTTTGTGAGCAACTCAATCATCAAACATTATGAAAAGAAAAGTTTGGAGAAGGTTGAGCCATGATAGCAAATGTTGAGGAATGTGTTGACTCCGTGCTTTATGTGGAATGTGTTAGGCATACTAAGGGAAGCTAAACAATGACCATAGGCTAGTGATCTAATCCCTATATCACTATGTTGTGTACCAATTTAAATTTGAACTTGCATATATCTTATACCTTTCTTTGTAGCCTGAATGACTTGAGTGATTATGCCCGTAGGGGTATCTTAAAACCTGATGCCCCGTGGTCATCTGGCCATCTAGCTTGGGAGTCATCGGCTGAAAGCTCGTTACAAAGGTCATTCAGAAAACTTAATGGAGTGAAGGCTTGCACATAAGATATCTAAAAAAAATAAAAATAAATAAACGAGATGGAGCATAAAATGCACTCGTTTAGCAAAAAAAAAAAAATCTCAATAATGGTGCCGATGTTTGTGACTCTTAAGGATTGAGAACACTGGTGGGTTTGACTGTCTAGTGGATGTTAGCATGCCGAAACATTCAAAATAAATGAGAGTCTTCACAAACTGAGACAACGCCATTTTTGGCTAAACCCAACCAAACCGAAGTAAGAAAGAAAAGAGTGATTGAGAACACCTAGGGATTGAATGAAAAGACCAAGTCTGGGGGTGGAGTGAATATCACGAGTGGGAAAGTGTACATGACCATCGAAGGGTCGGGATACCAACAACCTTATGCATGATATTGTACCTGACAGGATTCGCACACACACACGTCAAAACATGGAATAGGTCCAAAACACTTGTGTAGCATTACTAGAAAACTCTATGTGAATTATAAATGATACCATAATCTGAGACTACCTTGAAAGCTATCCAACTTGTAAGTGATTTTGAAATATTAACTATTCTCTACTTAAGGGGTGATATATTGGAGTCGATAATCTTGCTCGGGATGATCAAGAGTCAAAGTTTGGGGGTATTTGATAAGTGTCTTTTATACACTAATTTTGGTCTATAAACTTAGCATTTATACATTCAATGAGCATGATTTCTACTTGATTTGGTTATATATATGGTTATGTAGATGTGGAGCATGTGTTAAAGCGGACATGGAGCAAAAATAGTGATTTTGGTGCATTATGGGAGTGAAATAAAGCTTAGAGGCATGGTCGAATATCGAATTAAAAGAAAGCAAAAGAGTATCGAGAGCAAGAAGTTGAAGATGATAAAGCAAGAGGCTAAAGAAGAAGGCTAGCGGTCTTACAGCGGAATGCATACTGCTGTAGCACCGCTATAAGGTTTAGTTTCTGGAGCTCACGGTCCTACAGCGGAATGCATACTGCTGTAGCACCACTATAAGGTTTAGTTTCTGGAGCTCACGGTCCTACAGCAGAATGCATACCGCTGTAGGACTGCTTTAGGAATTGCTTTCTGGAGCTCATGGGTCTGCAGCAACAAGCATACCGCGGTAGGACCGCGGTAGGGTTCAAACCTTCGTGAGAAGGTCGTTTTAAGCCCATTTCAATCCAAATAAAAGAGAAATAGAGTCCTTTAAGGTATGGGACTTTGATAACCTAAAGAGAACTATATAAAGACTTATTCTTGGGAGATTTGCGGGAGTCTTTTGGGAGAGAGAAGAGAAGCGGACGGAAGATTGAAGACTACTTTTGGGTTGTATTTTTCTTTCCTTTTCTTTTCTTTTCTTTTTCCATTCTTTGCTATGGATTCCAACTCTTTTCCTTTTCTTTTGATTGAGAGCATGCATAGCTAAGTTTTTATAACTAGGGTGAATGATGAAACCTCGACTTCTAATGGTTTGATTTAAAGTTATTCGATTTGCTATTTTCTTATACATTCAGGTTGATTGTTTGTTATGTTCATAATGTTGTTTTGATTGCTTGATCACCATTGGAACATATTTGTGATTTGTATTGCTTTCGAGAGATTCAATATGGATTAGACATGGTAGCAAACAACATAGGGTCTTATAATAGGTAGAGATACCGTTATGCCCTATGAAATCATTTTGTGATGATTTCTGTGATTGAATGCATGTTTATATGTTCGAAGGTTGACTAGAGATAGTTAATCTCATATATATTCATAGAACTGAATGACCATCGAGAGAGGCTTTTGGTTGTGATTGGATCATCGATTTTCAATCTAAGATAAGGAATAGCAAGACTCGAGTAACGAATAATTGAATCATAGAAGGCCGACGGTGGATTCACAAACCCTAGTGTCTTAGTCTTGTGAGTTTTAAATCAAAAAAATTATTTTGTTTGCATCTTTAATTCATAAATTAGTTTTCATTACAGTTGAATTATTTGTTAATGTATGTGTTAGGTTAAGGTTAAATTAGTTAGAGTAAAAGTCAAAAGTTAGTCCTAGTGGGTACGACACTCTATTCATCACTGTATTACTTGTCACGATCAGTCCACTTGCGGGATAGAATTAGGCAGACAAGTTTTTGGCGCCGTTGCCGGGGACAACACCAAACTATGCTTTTAAAAGTTTCAACATGTTGGGTTTTAGTTTAGTCTAGCTTAATAATTTAAACTAAATTATGAACATGTTCTGAGCAAAAATTTTTAAAAGTTACAAAATGTGTTTAATTCGGTCTAGATAATTTTGTGTAATATGTTTTTAGTTTATAATTGTATTTAAATATTTGTATAATATGTTTTTAGTTTGTAGTTATATTTAAAAAACATATTTGTGTATATTTATATATATGTAAATCTTTTTGTGTAATATATATACTTAGTTTGAATATATATTTATATTTATAGAGAATATGCTTAGTTTATATTTTTGTTTAGAAAATGTGTATTTAACCTGGAGTTATATACAAATATATTTTTAATAAATATATTATATATTTATATATGTGTTAGTTTAAGTTTTTAAAAATTAAAAACAAAATGGTCAATCCATAAAATTTGTTAATAGTATAGTGTTTTTATCATTAATTAATGATAGGCAAAGAATGCCTATTTTTTTGTCAAAACTTTAAAAATATTAAGTGTAATATACTAAAAAAATAAATATAAATCTTTCTGACTTTCTATTTATTAGTTACTAATCAATTTTAATATTTGGGTTCATATATATGTAATATATATATATATATATATTATTTGATGGCATCGACGGCAGCAAACAATAAACGGTGATAGAAAAGAAGAAGCCGCGTGTGAGAACAGAAAAACCCAAATAGAGATAGAAGAAGATAGAGGTGTTGGCAGCGGCGAACGACAACCATAAACGTTGATGGTGGCAACTTTCAATGGTGGCGAACAACGATGGAAGAGGCGGCGGAGACGTCTATGTCAAAGGCAAATGGCGATGGGTGCAACGACGGTGAACTGTGACCAGAATGAGGGTAGAAAACGTCGACGATAATGAGAATGTTAAAGTTTTTTATATAAAGTTATTTTTGCTATCTAGTTAGGATGTGATCAGTAATCCTGTTGTTAAGGAATAACTTTTTACTTTAACCTATTCATTTGCCACTTTTACCACATACTAGAGATTGTTATGTGGGCTGTTTTTTTCTTAGATTCCAGTTGATGCAAGGCAATTTAAAAGCCAACTCTTTTATTCAATAACATATGAATTTCTCTCAACTTTTATTCTTTATCAAACACACTAGTCCTTCACAATTGCTATCAAAGCCTCATTATAGGGGCCTAATCAAGACTTGAAAAGCAGCAATCCTTTCAAGTAGATGGCAGAAAGCAGTTTTGTTCAGCCGACGATCCCAAAGTTCGATGGTTACTACAACCATTGGGCAATGCTCATGGAAAATTTCCTAGATTCCAAGGAATATTAGAGTTTGGTGGAAGACGGGATCCCTGCAGCAGCTAAGGACACGGAAGATGGGATCCCTATAGCAGCTGGGGAAGCAGAAGATGGGATCCCTATAGCAACTGGGGGTGCTGATCTTATTGAGGGGCAAAGGAAAGACATTGAAGATCAGAAACTCAAGGATTTAAAGGTAAAAAACTATCTTTTTCAAGCGATTGATAGATCTATCTTGGAGATTATCTTAAAGAAAGATACAGCAAAGGACATTTAGGACTCAATGAAGCAGAAGAATCAAGGGATAGCAAGGGTTAAACGAGCACAGTTGCAAGCACTTCGAAGGGAATTTGAAACCTTTTAGATGAAAACAGGAGAATCAGTGAATGAATACTTTGCTCGAACCCTCAACATAGCTAACAAGATGAGGATTCATGGTGAGACTATGGGAGATGTCACTATTATTAAGAAGATCTTGTGATTCATAACTCTAAAATTCAACTATGTTGTCTACTCTATTGAGGAGTCAGATGACATTGACACTCTATCTATTAACCAGCTACAAAGTAGTCTCTTGGTGCATAAGCAACGCATGAGTGCCTCTGTGATTGAAGAGCAAGCCTTGAAGGTAACTTTTGAAAATAGAGCATAAGGAGCAAGAGGATAAGGTCGTGGAGGATTTCATGGACGAGGAAGACGAAGAGGCATGTCGAGCTTTGACAAGTCCACTGTGGAGTGTTATCATTGCCATAAACTTGGACTTTATCAATATGAATGCCCAAGCAAGGAGAATGAAGCTAATTTTGCATAATCTCAAGAAGAAGTGCTTTTGATGGCATACATGGAGAACAAATAAGCAAAGAATGAAGATGCATGGTTCCTTGACTCAGGGTGTAGCAATCATATGTGTGGCAAGAATGAACTATTCTCTAATTTAGATGAAAAGTTCAGAGAAACAATGAAGTTGGGAAAAAATTCCAGCATGGTTGTGAAAGGAAAAGGCAATGTGAGATTTCAGTTAAATGGAATCTCACATATCATTACTGGAGTATTCTATGTACTTGAGCTAAAGAACAACTTGTTGAGTATTGGTCAGCTACAAGAAAAGGGATTAACAATCTTGTTCCAACACGGGAGATGCAAGGTTTATCATTCGGAGAAAGGCTTGATCATGAAAACAACAATGTCCTCAAACAGAATGGTCATTCTGCTTGCTAAGCCTCAACTAGGTGTGTCAGCTTGTTTCAACACAATCACTAAAGACTCAACCCAATTATGGCACTACAGATATGGATATTTGGGTTTTAAAGGCTTAAAGACTCTTGAGCAAAAAAGGATGGTGACTGGGCTGCCACAACTCAAAACTCCCTCCAAAATTTGTAAAGGCTGTCTTGTGGGCAAATAGTAGAGGGATCCATTCCCAAAAGAGAGCACATGGAGAACTTCTCAAATCCTACAGTTGGTACGTGCTAATATATGTGGACCTATTACCCCCATCTCAAATAGCAAAAAAAGGTACCTAATTACATTCATTGATGATTATAGTCGTAAAAGTTGGGTATACTTCTTAGTAGAAAAGTCAGCAGCTTTGACACTTTCAAAAGCTTTAAAAACTGTGTGGAGAAAGAAACAAGTACATTCATAAAATGTCTGCGTACTAATAGCGGTGGTGAATTTACATCACAAGAATTCACTGATTTTTGCAAGGTGAATGGTATAAGCAGACAATTGACAGCTGCGTATACACCACAACAAAACGGGGTAGTAGAGAGGAAGAACATAACCATTATGAACATGGTTCGTAACATGCTTTATGAAAAAAAAAATTCCAAGAACTTTTTGGCTTGAGGCAGTTAATTGGACTGTTCATGTGTTGAATCGATGTCCAACAATTGCAGTGAGAAATAAGACTCCAAAAAAAGCTTGGAGTGGAGTAAAGTCATCAGTTGAGTACTTTAGAGTTTTTGGATGTGTGTCTCATGTCCACATACCTGACAATAAAAGAACAAAGCTAGATAACAAAAGTATGAGCTGTGTTCTACTTGGAATAAGTGAAGAATCAAAGGCATACAGGCTATATGATCCGATTTCTCAGAAGATCGTGAGTAGAGATGTTGTATTTGAAGAAGATAAAAGCTAGGATTGGGATAAAAGGCATGAGAAAACCATTATAGTAAACTTAGAGTACGAAGATGAACAAGATGAATCTGTCAATATTGAAAACAATGAAGCAGACATCAATGAAGAAATAGAAGGAGAAATAGATAACTCTACTTCAGATGAGTTAACAGAAGAAAGCTCACCAGATTTAAATAGAAGAATCAAGAAGCAACCTATTTGGATAAGTGATTATGAAAGTGGAGAAAGACTTTTGAAGAAGAAGACATGACCAACTTAGCTATGTTTGCAGCTACTAATCCAATTTCCTTTAAAGAAGCCATGAAGAGTGAAAAATGGAGAAACGCCATGAATTTGGAAATAGAATCAATAGAGAAGAATGGCACATGGGAGTTGACAGATTTACTAACTGGAGGAAAGAAAATTGGAATGAAATGGGTATACAGAACAAAGCTCAATTAGAATGGAGAAATAGACAAATACAAGGCAAGGCTAGTGGCAAAAGGGTACGCGCAACGATATGGAGTGGATTATAATGAAGTCTTTGCACCTATGGTAAGATTAGACACAATTTGATTAGTGCTTACACTTGCAGCTGAAAAGGAATGGACCATTAATTTATCAATTGGATGAAAAGTCGACATTTCTACATGGTGTACTCAATGAATTGTTTGTTGAAAAACCTTATGGATATGAAATCAAGGGCAATGAGCATAAGGTGTACAAGTTGAAGAAAACTCTTTATGAACTGAAACAAGCTCCACAAGCTTGGTACAATCGCATAGAGTCATATTTTTTAAAAGAAGGCTTTGAAAAGTGCCCTCATGAACACACTTTGTTTGTCAAGACAAGTACATGAGGTAAATTTCTTATTATAAGCTTGTGCATTGATGATCTAATATTTATTGGCAATGATGAGTCAATGTTTGCTGAATTCAAAAAGTCCATGATGGTTGAGTATGATATGACTGATTTGGGAAAGATGAGGTACTTTCTTGGTGTCAAAGTAATGCAAAAGAGTGGTGGCATTTTCATTAGTCAAAAAAGGTAAGTGATGGAAGTGATGGAGAGATTTAGAATGAACAAAAGTAATCTGGTCCAAAATCCAATTGTTCTTGGAGAAAAGCTTCAAAAGGATGAAGATGGCATGAAAATTGATAGTACTTACTACAAGCAGATTATAGGAAGCCTTATGTACTTAACCGCTACACAACCAGATGTTATGTTTGATGTTAACCTCATCAGTAGGTACATGGAGCATCCTACTAAGGTACATTTGCATGCAGCAAGGATGTAACACCCCATATTTTTAAAATTAAAAATGAGGAAATACCTGAGATTGTTAGGTTCTAATACTTGAGGAAATAGGTTCTTTCAAGGGATTATAGAAGCCTTGAGACAAAGGTTCAGTTTCTGAACCAGTGGCAAAATCGTAAATACTGAAGTCGAATAAAAGTGTAATTTACCTAAATTCTTAGGGTGCTAAGTGTAATTTATCCATTTTTCAGGGACCAAAAAGTGCAATTAAAAATGGCCCGGGAACCAAGTTGCAAGGGTCTAAGTGTAGTTACATAAAAGTTTGGGCCAAAGCGTCATTTCTTGAAACTTTAAAAATATTAGCCCAAGATATCATCCATGGGAAAATCATGAATGGCCAAGTGTCCCCCCTAGGTGTCACAATTGGATTGGTTGAAATCTTATAATTAGGGGTGTAATGATTATGGGTGTAATGATGAGCATAGTGTGAACGCTCAAATCTCTAATCTTCACGAATACGTGGCTTAATATGAGAAATCTCATGATGAGTTCTTATCCCAACGTGACACGTGGCAAGCAACCATTGGGTTACTTGGAAGTTAAGTTAAGATCTCATGATGAGGGGACAAGTGGCATAAAGTGATTAGCCACAATTTGAAAGATAATCATAAGCAATGATGGGGAATCTTGAAAATGTAATTAAGCATGTGGTGACACATATCTCTAAGGACATGTGGCAAGCATTCATTTGCCACTTGGATATAGGATTTGAAATGTAATGATGAGAAATGTGAAAAAAGCAATTAACCATATGGGATGTAGTCGTTAATTAAAGGTGTAATAATGGAAAATGCAAAAAAATGAATTAAACCATGTGGGTTGTAATGATGGGAATATTGAAAAATCTAATTAAGCATGTGGAGATTCAAAATATCAGGGACACGTGGCACACTTTGGTTGGATGCACATGGATGGAATGATGACCCGACACGTGGCGCGATTTGGTTAGCTAAAGTTTCCTATAAATAAGGGCTTTGGGGTTATTCATTTTGGGCACCAAACAAGAAGGAAAAAAAAAAGGAATTTGAGAGAGGAAACATTGCCAAAGGAAGGCGGGAAATCTGCCAAAGAACGAGGGAGAAAAGGCCTTGTTAGGAAAGATCGGGTCACCACCGTAAAACGTTCCAAACAACATTGGAACTGCAAAAGAACCCATTCCCGCCCGTTGTAAACAGTGCTTCCTAGGGTAAACCTTCAAGGTGAGTGGTTCTTGTGCATACTTCCTCTTGATCATCCTTGGTTTCATCTGTGGATGGGTAGTGGCTTACGTCTCATGTTTCTTCTATTTCAAGCATATCTTTCCTATCTTTGAACACATCATGGAGTTTGTGGTTGTGGTTTGTTGATGGGTCATCGTGGGAAATCGTGTCCATGCAATAGGACTGGGTCGTGCCATGCATATCATTTTTTCCTTGGTTTATGCATATTCCTTCTGCTTTGTCTTACATCATGTTGTTTGATGACTGTGGCTTGTTGGTGGTTTGTCATATGTGAACTACCACGGGGACCCGTGTAAGAAGGCTAACCACATGGGCTCACGTAACAGGGTTATCTCGTGCTTGTGTAAAAGGGCCGAGAGGTTCTGACATGGCAACATCCCAGCATCTGCTATCATAGGAGACCATCTCGTGCTTGTGTAAAAGAGCCGAGTGGGTCGATCATGGCTACGTTCTGGCATGTCCATCTCATGCCCGTGTAAAGGGGCCAAGAGGTTCATGGTAGCACCCTAGCATGGCTATCGTTGGGAAGATTTTGTGGCATATCTATATATTACACCTGGATGCACTGTTTTGTTTCTTATATCACTCACTTAGATGTCATTATCTAACTTAGGTGTTTTATACCCCTAGAACATTCACCGTTCCAGGTATATGAGATGTACCAGGTGATACAGGTTCAAGTGCAAGTAAGGGCAAGGAGGTGGTGCTTGGGTAGCTCTGGGTTTTTTTATTTCATTATGTACCCATGTAATCCAAGTAATGTATTGTAAATAGCAGCTAGGATACTCAAGGTTATAGAGAGTGTGTGTGGGTGTCCTACATTTGTACCTGCTATGATGTGTTGTGTTTTATGGAGTATTGAAGGTCGTATACATTTCTTATGCTTGTAAAGGAAATCTAATGGAAACCCCTTTATTTAGTTTTGGTTAAGGTTGCAGGTTCGATCCAATGCTTCCGTTGGTAAGGGTTTCCATAACACCCATAGGTGATGTCTTAATTATATTTCAGGTTATTGCGTATTTAGAAAAGTGGGGCATTACAAAGGAATATCTTAAGATGCTTGAAAGGGACAGTTGACTATGGAGTATTCCATAAGAAGGGAGGAAATGAAGACCTAGTCGCATACATAGATAATGACTATGCAAGAGACTTGGATGATAGGAAAAGTACTTCAGGGTATGTGTTTCTATTGACCTATAGTACAATATCTTGGTTATCCAAAAAGCAGTCCGTAGTATCTTTATCTTTATCTACTACAAAAGCATAATTCATAGCTGCAGTTGCATGTGTTTGCCAAGCAATTTGATTGAGAAGGATTTTGGAGAAGCTTGGACATACACAAAACAATTCTACAACTTTTTATTGCGACAACCGCTTAACAAATAAGCTTGTTAAGAATCCTGTGATGCATGGACGCAGCAAACATATTGATGGATGTTTCCATTTCTTTCGTGAACTCACAAAGATGGAACTGTGCAACTAGTTTACTGCAATACTCAGGAACAAGTCGCAAATGTGATGACAAATCCTTTAAAACTTGATGCTTTTGTGAAGCTGTGTAACCTACTAGGAGTGTGTTCATCTACAAAAGTAAACTGATTGCTAATAGCATTCAGTTTAAAGGAGGATGTTAAAGTTTTTTATATAAAGTTGTTTTTGCTATGTAGTTAAGATGTGATTAATAATCCTATAGTTGAGGGATAACTTTTTACTTTGACCTATTCCTTTGCCACTTTTACCACGTACTAGAGATTGTTGTGTGGGATGTTTTTTTCTCAAATTCCAGTTGATGTAAGGCTATTTAAAAGCGAACTCTTTCATTCAATAAAATATGAATTTCTCTCAACTTTTATTCTTTATCAAACACACTAGTCCTTTACAGTAGATAGAGAGGAGGAAGGAGAACGTGTTTTATTGGGATTGGGGATAATGACTTATGACGACTTCTCTTTAACATTTATTATACAATCAGCACGTGACTTTTTACTATTTGTCACATCAGTGCCACGCTAGCAACTCCAATAAAAGGGCATGCCAAAAGATCTTAAATGTGACCATATTATAAAACATTTCAAATTTTTATAATCACATTGCAAATAATAAAATTTAGTGATCACATTACAAAAAATATCAAAGTTTTATAACCTTTGTGTGATTCACCTTTCACCTTCTTGTTAAACAGTACTCGCTAGAAATTGGAAAAATCACAAGAACTTTGATGTTGCATTGCTTTGTTGCAAATATTAGGTACAATACCCGATGCGGTAAAAGGAATTTATATGTGTTACTTGGACTTTCTATTAGGAAGAAATATGTTTGCATTGTCTAATCAATCATGAAATTGTTTGTTAAGATAGTGTTTGTTCAAATAAGCAAAATAAGAAAGTATCAAAATAAAGTCGAAATACTTTCCAAACCAAGATATGAAATGGTCAATATAAGATTGTAAAGTATTCTAAAATTTATATCAGACTGTTTGTTAAATTTTTTAAAATTCATTGAGAATTGTATTTTTTATTTTTATATGTTTGTTAAATGCATATGATAACTAGTGAGATAAAAAAATTTTACCAAAATATCTCTATTACTCAATTCATTCAAAATTGTGTGTTAATATCAACAACAAAATTATAATTAAAATAGTATTTTATTATTAATGTGAATTCTCAAAAAATAAAAATTAAAAATAATGTTTTATTTTTTAAATTCATGTTCAAAAATAGATTCCAAAAAGATTTAGAAAGTAGAAATAATTATTGGTGGAATTACAATAATTCCACTTAGATAATTAAAAACTGCCAAAACATAAAATAATAAAATATAAAATTAAAAAAAATCAACTAGTGGACGAAAGAAGATCGAAGAAGAAGAAAAAGATCAAAGAAAAATCTAGAAGGTTGAAGATCGAAGAAAAGGAAAGATTGGTGGTCGGACGGTGAAGCCAAGGGGAAAAACCAACATCGTTGAACGGTGAAGCGAAGAGGAAAGATCGATGAAGCAAGTGAAGGAGACCAACGGTGAAGTGAAGGAAAAGATCGATGAGTAGGTGAAAGAGACCAACGATGAAACGAAGGAGAAGATCAGTGAGAATATGAAAAAAAAATGAGGAAAAAGACATGGATAAGGAAGAAGATGAAGAAATCGATGAATAGGGAAAACTTGGTGGCAAAGAAGAAGATGAACATGTAAAAATAAATGGGTAGGGAGAAGATAAAAATGTGAAAAACAATAGATGAGAGTTTTATACAAGAGCATGTGAGTAATTTAAAATTATCAATAAAATATCAGATAAATTTATTTGAGGGGGATCAGATCAGATTAGATAAATTTATCTATAAATAATTAGATAAGAGGCGCACAAAATATTTTTTTCACATATTATTAGATAAATTTAATAAATATATTAAAAAGGTAAAAAATCTGAAATAGTTGTCATATTTTACCTTTTTTGCCCCACTAGTTAACAAGTTCTGCAATGATTCTGCGGCCGCTGACCGTACTGTTTTATTACTTTATTTTGTTGTTTTATTTTACCTGTATAATAGTACGTTTATTATTATTATTATGGGTGAAACCCAAACAAAAATAACCTTATTGAGTTCAAGGAAGACTCTTGCGGGGACCCAAACAAAAATAATTCACATCCACATCGCTTGCTATCTCCTGTCCGCAGAAATGGAAGCCGCCAAGCAACAACCGCCGCACGTCGCCCTCACTCCGTCGCCGGGAATCGGCCACCTCATCCCACTCACCGAGTTCGCCAAGCGACTCGCCCACCGCAACTTCAGCGTTACCTTGCTCATCCCGACCGACGGCTCATCCACGGCGGCCCAAATATCCGTTCTTGATTCCCTACCCAAATCCGTCAACTACATTTTCCTTCCTCTGGTGAGCTTGGGAGACCTCGCCGAAGGCGAAGGCGTGGAGATTCGGATCGTACGCATCGTGACTCTGTCGCTTCCAGCTCTGCGTCACTCGCTCATGGCTTTGTCCCAGTCAACCCGGCTGGCGGCCATAGTGGTTGATCTGTTCGGAACGGACACATTTTGTTTCGCCAGAGAACTCGGTGTTCCGGCGTACTTATTCTCCCCTACAACCGCGATGTTGCTGTCGTTGACCTTCTATCTGCCGGAGCTGGATAAACGGTTTGATTGCGAGTACAGACACTGGCCTGAACCGGTCGAGCTGCCTGGCTGTGTTCCTGTTCAGGGGACAGATTTGGTAGCCCCGATTCAGAACAGAAAGAATGAGGCCTACAAGTGGTGTCTTAACCTCTCCAGAAACTACAAACTGGCCGACGGGATCATGGTGAACAGCTTCCTGGAGTTGGAACCGGGTGCTTTCAAAGCATTGAAAGAACACTGGACCGGTGTGCCCCCGGTTTACCCCATTGGACCGCAAATACAGACCGGTTCACCGACCGTTGTTGATGGGTCCGAATGCTTGAAATGGCTGGATCAACAGCCACCACACTCTGTGGTGTTCGTTTCATTCGGCAGCGGCGGAACGTTATCCCATCGCCAACTCACCGAGTTGGCAATGGGACTCGAACTCAGTGGGCAAAGATTTATCTGGGTCATCAAAAGCCCGCATGAAGACGTTGCGGACGCCACTTTCTTCAGCGTTCAAAGCATGATAAACCCATTCGATTTCCTTCCAGAAGGATTCTTAGACCGAACTAGAGATCTGGGAATGGTGGTTCCCTCATGGGCTCCACAGATTCAAATCCTGGGCCACCGCTCCACTGGCGGGTTTCTGAGCCACTGCGGGTGGAACTCGGTGCTGGAGAGCATCGTCCATGGCGTTCCGATCGTCGCCTGGCCGCTCTACGCCGAGCAGAAAATGAACGCGGCTTTGCTGTGTGAGGATTTGAAGGTCGGATATAGAGTGAAAGTGGAGGAGAACGGGGTGGTGGGAAGAGATGCTATTGCCGGATTCGTGAAAGGTCTGATTGAAGGAGATGAAGGCGGCAAATTGCTGAGAGATAGAATGAGAGATCTGAAAGATGCAGCTGCGAAGGCTTTGAGCGAAAATGGGTCGTCATGGAAGCGGTTTGAGGAGGTGACTAACATATGGAGGAACCACAGAAGAGCCTAAATGAAGAAGACGAAGGGATTCTCTGAAGATATTTGTGCTGATTATAGCATCCAATATCCAATAATTCTGAATTAATGGGATTTTTCATTTTTCTTCGTAATTTGTGGGTATTAACGAACCTGCTTTATTTTTACTTTTTTAAATAATAGTAAGGGTGTATTTACATTATTTTAATTTTAATATCAAATATTTTTATTATTTTATTATTATTATCGAGATACAACAATAAATTTTTATGTGTGAAGACCGTCTCAATGATATGTGCAAGTGACCTCTTGGATGACGGCTAACGTTTTCATGATAGGTGACCTCTTAACTAATGAGTGATCCACTAGGAAAAAGGTAAGTTAGGAACTTACTCGTGGATCCTCTGGTATTTAAGTTTGTCATGAAGAGGAATTAAATTTTAAAATTTTAATAAAAAAGAATAATTTTTTTTTTATCAAATCGGTAAATATGTATAAATGATCAAAATATACATACAATCGCTAGGCATATCCAAAAACATCGATAAACATCTAAAGACTATAAGCCTAAAGCAAGGGCTTCAAAATGGATCAAAACATAAGAATACATAGTAAATATTACTTTGTATACAAAGGTTTTAATCCTACGAATGAGACCCTCAATTGTAGGCTGGACATTATCAAAAATTAAACAATTCCTTGTTGCCCAAATCTGATAGATCGAATTGGCAAAGATAATTTTTTTAGTCTTACTTAACCAAGAAGAACCTCTGCCTTCTTTCTTTAGCCACTTGAGAGCACTCGGGATTGAAGTCATGGCCTTAGAAATGCCCAACCACATTCTGATATGTGCCGAAACTGTCGAGCTAACAGGGTAGAGGAAAAATAGGTGAGCCACCGATTCCTCAACCTCATTGCACAAGGGACAAGTCCGATCAATGTCCAAAAATATGAGTTTATCCCTTGTTAAAATGCTGGATCTAACGCACATCCACAGCATGAAGGCATGCTTGGGAACAAAGCAAGGATGCCACACAACATTCGCCTAAACCTTGGTCTGCCCCTTCGAACGAAAGAACTCATAGGCCGCACTTACATTAAACACAGGACCTTTTGTCCAACTATCAAGCAGAACCATAGTAGCCTCAGTTGAGCCTTATGCCAAAGAAATGGCATCTTTAATAAGCAGCAACCTTTTCATCAAATGGGAATCCTTATTTTGCACCTGCCTCCGCTAGATGGAGACCGAAGGCAAGAACTCTTGGTGTATCCACTTAACCCACAAAGTGTCTTTCTTGCGATGAATATCCCATAGGGTCCTGACAAGAAGGCTAGAATTCCAACATTTTAGATCATTTAAGCTAAGGCCACCCTCACATTTAGGCAAGCATACATCTTTCCAGGCAACTAAGGAAGCCTTTGAATTCCATAAGAACTGCTTGCATAAGCTGTAGATCTGCTCAATAACAACAACTGGAATTGGGAGAATGGCTAGCCAAAAACACACCACACATTGCAGAACAACCTGTATAAGCTCTAGCCTCCCCGCATATGAAAGGGAAGCAACATTTCATGCTTTTATACAGTTCGATATCTTAGCAACAAGTGGCTCGTAGTGATTAACCCTTAGCTTAACCTCAGCCAAGGGAATACCAAGGTACTGAAACAGCATAACCCCTTTGGGAAACCAAATTAGATCAAGGATGCTCTGGAGCTCCTGTCCCTCGATACCAACTGTGAAGATACTAGACTTAAGGGCGTTAGCTTGCAAGCTCGACTTGGCTTCAAAATCCTTAAGGCAATCCATGATAATACGAATAGAAGGGACATCCTCTTTAACAAACAACATAAGATTATCAGCAAAAGTCAAATGAGATATCTTTAGCTTATTACATTTGAGATTTGACCTAGCAGTAGCCACATTAACGGCTCGAGAAAGGTACACCAGGCATAACACAAACAAAAATGGAGAAAGCGGGCCACCTTGCCTCAAGCCTCTCTTGCCCTTGAAGAAACCACACATGTTACCATTGATAATAAGAGAGTAGGAGGTCCTAGATACACATTCAAGCACTCACCTAATAAATAGGGGAAGGGAAGCCCAAACCTTCCAAAACCTACTGTAGGAACTGCCAGCTAACTGAGTCATAGGCTTTACGAAGATCCACCTTAATGAGACATCTCAATGAAATCCTCTTCCGAGCATACTTCCCCAACAACTCCTAGGCAAGTTGCACATTTTTCGCCAAACTCCTACCATGGATGAAAATAAAATTGATTGAGCTTTGTTGATTACTAATCCGGGAAGGGGTGCCAACTGTGAGGCCAGGATCTTAGTAATAACTTTATAAATTACATTACAGCAGGCTATAGGTCGATAGTCCCCCCCAGATTTAGTATGGCTAGACTCAGGAACCATGACGATAGCCGAGTGGTTGATCTGCTTGAGGAGATTGCCTGACAAGAAGAACTCATGAATAGCTTGACTTAACTGGTCACCCACAATACTCCAGGTCTTTTTGAAGAAGCAAGCAGAATAGCCGTCAAGCCCCTGGGCCTTATCATCCCCAATATCAAATAGAGCCTCCTTGATCTGCTGGAGGCTAATTGCACTGACTAACCCATCAGTCTGATCCCTAGAGATTAATGGCCCCGAACTGAGAATGGAAAGATCAATAGGCTCGCTAACAAAACCAGTGCCCAGCAGCTTATGATAAAAGCCAATAAACTCATCTGCAACCAAATCATGGGAGGAAGTAATGGACCCATCATCCCTAACCACAACAGCAATGTAATTATGTTTAGCATTTCTCTTGGCCATCAAATGAAAGAACTTAGTGGTCTTGCCACTGTTCTTAAGGTAGACACCTTTAGCTTTCTGAAGGAAAAATAATCTCTCAACTTCTTTAAGAAACAAAGCTCGCTTCCTTAGATCAACAACCCTACCAAGGAGCTCCGCACAATTAGCTTGGACCTGCAAAGAAGATTGCACCTCTTTTAGCTCACTGTTAGCCCTCTCCACCCTGCTCAAAATGTGGCTAAAATGCACTCCACTGAATTTGCACAGAGGATGCTTAAGCCTTTGTAATTTCTTGCATAATACAAACTGATTAGTTCCAAGAATATCATGTTGCCATTCCACCTCCACCAGGCTATTAAAATCCTCATGATAGGCCCGTATATTAAAAACATTAAATGCCTTGAGCTTCGGCCTTGGAGGCATCAAGATAGAAACAATGCTGGGAGAATGGTCTGACAGACAACACGAGAGAAGGAAGTCTGCATGCCCATATAGGCCATCCATAAACCAGCAATTATTGGCCATGGCCCTATCCAACTTACACATCACTGAGTTGTTTGACCATGTAAAGAAGCAACTCGATGACGGCAGGTCTGAAAGGCTTAAATCAACGTAACATTCAGAAAAATCTTTGGTTTCATACTCAGAGACTGGGAGACTGTTACATTTCTCCTCCACCCTCAAAATACTATTAAAATCACCCAAAAAGAGCCAAGGGCCTGGACACCAAGCGCCAAACTCCCTAAGGTTGACCCAAAGTGGCCTCCTACTCACCATAGAATGACATGCATAAACAAAACTAATATGGAAAGTAATAGAGGTTACCTTACAACTAGCTCCAGCTGCACTTTATTCGGATCCCAAAGGATTAAAATCCTACCCGCATCATGCATATGGAAATTATCAATCTCCAATCTGCCCTTAAATTTGTTCATCATCACCGAGCCCAACTTGGACTGAGACAGCTTCGTTTCGATTATATCCATAACGTCCACCAGTTGAAGGTGCATGAGGCTAGAGACCCCATTTTGTTTCAAGGGCCGATTTAGACCCCCTGATATTCTAGCAACCAATCCTTATGGAGGGGTGGGAAGCATTGGGCTTTTCAACCTTCCATGTTTCAATAGAACAGTGGCTTTCTGTGTAATAGGGCATTTGACCTTAAGGTCCCCTATGCTCATAAGAGTCTTCTTACCATTCATCACCTCCGACCACATTTTGATCCCATTAGGCTGGAGGCTTTCTATGTCGTCTGAAATTTTACCACCTTTTTTTTTTACTCTTAATTGGCTGAAAATGACCTTCAAGGTCGGCCCCTTTTGAACCCAAGGCAACAGCCTGAATACCCAAAGCACCATCACCATCATGATCCCCCTTATCTGCTTCATCCTCCCCAATAGCACCCTTATCACCATCGTCTAGCTTAGAAGCATTGGGTCTTTTCAAAATAGCCACACCCAAGCCTTTAAGGGGCGAAAATGAAGAGCTTTCCATAGGAGGGGGGCAGACCAATTCTCTCTATTGGTTCCAATGGAGCTCTTTCCTTGCTAAGCTAGCCCTTAGACCCAGAGAAAGATGAGCCTGGCATCAGGACCTTTCCATTCAGCGAAACCCTACTCACATTTGGCCCCGAAGATCCCCGAACCAACCTTGTGGCGCCATTCCTCTTACAACCTGATACTGAGTGACCTATCATCTTACACATGGAGCAATATTTTGGCTCATTTTCGTAGACCACTTTCTGTTGTCTGATTTTCCCCAAAGGCATCTGTATTTAAACAGATCGAGACAGCTCTTTCGTTGGACCTATCTGAACCAAAACTCTAGCAAATGAAGTCCATTCCTTTGTGGTCGTTAGCCTGTCCATGGTAATAGGCTTCCTAATGATGGATGAAATTTTGCCCAAGCCCCTTATATTCCAGCAATTGAGGGGCAAGTTTGGAAGAGAAATCCAAACCAGGATAGATAGAGACGGCTTATCGTCAAAGTCAAAATCAAGTGAGATAATTTTTAGCATCAGGGGGCGACCAAAGATAAAGAAAAGGCCCTTTTACAACACTTCGTCTCTTGACTCACAGTCCGAGAATTTGAACACGAGTCAGCTGCTTGAACGTGTTAAGTACTGATACTTAACTTTCCATGAATCACAAAGATTAAGCAATGCTTCCTTACCTGGAAATTTACCAACAATAAAGCCCACAAGACAGAAACCTCATGCTTTGTCTATCTCATCCACATCCTGACTATCAAGCACAGCTCTATTACCCTAAATCTCAAATGCTGGCAGTGAAAGACTAAAAATGTTTGAAAGTTTAAAATAAATTGTTGGATTAAAAATGTGTAATTTTTATCTAATCGAGGCAGTTCACACAACGCATAAATTAAATTGAATAATTTTGACATCTAAAAATTTCTTTAAGAGTCATACAAAAATTATAGATATTATGCATAAAGAATTTTAATTCTAACAGAGATTCAGAATATCAGAATAAATGTTATTTATAAGAATTGTAATCTCAATGAATTTTAAAATGTTAAAATAGACATTGTCTATAAGAAAATAAATTCTAGGAGATTTAGAAACAACAATTTATTTCAGAAAAGTAACGTATTTGATCTTGGTTCTAATACGAGCTTCAATTCTTCATTATTTTCAATATCTGAGTTAAATATCAGAGTATTTGTGTATGAACTTCTCTACATCCTTCGATCATTCTTTTTCTTACAGATTCAAACGATTTAACAACGACATCACCACTCAATAAATTTATTGTTGTGCTAGGGTGACAAGAAGTTTAAAAATATTTTCAAAGGTCCTTACAGCCTACTATTTTTATTCGAATATCTCTTTCACCTACTATTTTTGTTTGAATATCCCTTTCAAAAATATTTATAAATCCTTATTTTTTAAAAATGGTTCTAGAATTCTTTATAGCTTACCTTTTTACTTGAACAGTTCATTGAGAGATAAAGAAGGTAAAACAATCTTACATCTTGACAATAACATACGTCCACCAACGGTTGATATGCTTGTAATAGAATTCTCTAGGAGTAATGGAGATGGTCTTATGGACCTTTGGCTGGCCGGTGATATTATGCCAACTAAATATAGTCTACCTTAGAATGATTGTTCTTAAACAGTTCTCGATATTTATGTTTTCGATTACGTTAGAGAAGATAAATCACAAATAAAGTTTTTGTTTTTATACAAGGTAAGAATCAAATTTATAATTTATTTAATTAATATTAATATATTTCTTATCTAATTATTCGACGTTTGTGTTTAGGGAAAACCTAGTCTACCTACCTTTAAGGAACGTTTGGTGTGTGTGTGTGTTGGAAGCCGCCTTAATCTTTCCTTCTCCTACGCAATGCAACTGCCGAAAATGCATTCCCAGATTCGAGTCAACACCCCACGCCACCTCAAGATCCATCAACGCATACTAGCCGCACGTTGCCACCACACACCCTTCCTCTACCGCGCTGACATGGGGCCAATGCCTTCCTTTATGTGACGCCCAACCCCCTGACGGTTGAAGGGCGTGGCTAGCCCTTAGGCCACATTTAAAGAAGGTACGAATAAGGCATCTCCACGGTAACATATCCAGTTGCATACATTAATGTCATAACTGCAACTTGAAATTTAAATTTAATTGAGATTCACACTTCTAATTTCATCATAATTATAATTTTAAATTTAATTATAATTAAATGTTATCAAATTTAATTTTAATTAAAATTTAAAAAATATTTTCATGAATCATCTTCTGATCAAAATATAATTTTTTATGTATATTTATAAATAATTTTAAATTTATAAATATATATTCAATATTCTAGAATTAATTGTAACAATATCATCTTAGTAATATATTAATGTGACAATATCACTTTTATTGTAATAATATTTACTTAATAATATTTTATTCTTTTTGTCCATAATTTTTTTTTAATTTGAGTTTTCTGAGTAAAATTATGCTTTCGTGTGTATGATTGATAGTTTAGTTGTAATTTGTATTCGATTTAATTTTATAATAATAAATATTAATAAATTTGAAGTATTAATGGAGAGCATATTTGTCGATAATGAAAAGTCAATGGTTTCTGACATCAACATTCAAAATTTCTATCTTCAACTAAAAAAAAAGACCATGTTTTAATGCACTACACAGTGAACCCACACAACTACCAGCCGCTTCGAACCTCCAACATGGGATCTCCACAAACCAGAAACCACAGCCATAATGCACTACACAGTGAACCCCCACAACTAAAAAGCCACAAATGAATGAAATTTGCCTTACCAATGAAAATTGAAGCCTTCCATAGGTGAGAGAACACGTAGCAACCCCAACACCCAAGCGCCGCCAATAAGGAATTCTTGCCCACGGTGAGAGCTTCTTTCTCTAACTTGG
Source organism: Diospyros kaki (assembly GCA_036245055.1). NCBI lineage: Eukaryota > Viridiplantae > Streptophyta > Magnoliopsida > Ericales > Ebenaceae > Diospyros > Diospyros kaki. The sequence continues at coordinate 38,294,493 of BSEG01000008.1, forward strand.
GTTAGGTATGACAGTAATTAAGGCTTTTGAATGACTTTTCTATTTATAAAAATGGAGGAAACTGACAGGTGACAGGAGACTGCAATTTTCGACGTGCATCTTGGAGGTCAGCTTGACTGATCCATTAATGGCCTTTTGTCTCATCAGGCCTCACGGCGGTAATACGAGCATAGGTCTCTCAACGCACGCGGGGGTCACTCATGCCCCGCGATCACGCGCACATGGAGCTCTCAATGTCACGCAATTGCGTGCACGAATCTTTCAATATGCGTTTGGTCATGTGGCCTGATCTCAGCATGCCAATTCATGCGAGTGCTACCTGTTTGCAATTCCTAGCCCGTTACCGGCTTGTGCCCTATTGCAGCTTCCGTCCCTAGCCTTTCTCTTAGCCATTCAACCCCATTTTTTTTCCACTCACTTGGTTTCGCCTTGCGATAAGCTTATACCATGGGCTCATTTTATTATACTTGGGTTCTTTATTGGTCATAACATTTATAATAAATATATTATATTTTATAAATTAATAAAAATATTTAATATTGAAAATAAAATTATTTCATTTTCTAATTTATATATAAAATTGTATGCCCAGCAAACTTGGAAAGTCACAAGATCTAAAAGTGTCGTGAGATATGGACATGAAGCCCAAAGGTCCAACGGGTTGTAGGAGATCAAGGAAACAAGCCGAATGAGCAAGAGGTTGAACCGAGACCAAGTAGGGAGGACCCACTCGGTTATGCCGAGTGGGTATAATACTACTTTGGTTTTTTAGACATAACTTTCTTATACAAGCTCTGATTAAGGTGATTCAAAATCTTATGGAAAGAAAAGAGAATTATCTACAACTTTTGTGTTTTGAGTTTTGAGAGATTCTGGCAGCATCAAGGCTGAAATTGGGCTCTAAGTTGATACACCTGCACTATTAAGGCTCAGAATCAAGTATTTGAGTGAAAATGGACCCGAACCAAGACAAAGGGCAAAAGAGGCCCTCAAATCCAAGGGAATGAAGACCCACTTGGTCATGACCGAGTGGACCCCTACTCGATCATAATCGAGTGGGTGGGACACCAATCTCCCCTCACTTTTCATGACCCACTCGGTTATGCCAAATGGGTACTATACTACTTTGATTTTTCGAGCATAACATTCTCATACGAACTCTGATTGACGTAATTCAAATTCCTATGGAACGATAAGAGAATTATCTACTACTTTAGTGTTTTGAGTTTTAAGATATTCGAGCTGAATCAAGGTGTAAATCGGGCATGAATTCAAGGTATGGGAACTACTCGAGACCGAGCCAAGGAAAAAGGCAAAAGGAGGCATGACTGAGTGGCCCCCCACTCGATCATAATCGAGTGGGCTTGGGCCAATCTTTCCTCTTTTCCCTCTCGGATGGGCCACGAAATCATTGAAATAGGCCGCGAGATTCTTGTCCCGATTGTCGCATGTCTCCCCTCTCTCCTCCACTATAAATAGAAGGCCACGTCCCTGACACAATGTACGCACTCTTGGGCCCCTCAACACAATTCCATACTTTTGGCTCTCGAGAACTAATGTAATACCCGAGAAATTTGGGTTAATTAAAAATAAGTAATTTATTAGAGAAATGGGGTTTCAGAGAAAATTGGTATCTGAATAGTCCGAAAAATTGACTAAATCGACTGCCGGGAGTACCCTGGAGCCGAAATGACAAAGGAAAATGATGTAGCATTAACGAGCACCCCAAGATATGATTTATAGCATCGAAATAAATTGGATCGGGAACAGTTTTCGGTACAGCTAAAATACAGCTACTAATTAGGCTGCAATACCGAATCGTCATAGATGACTTCCGAGAAGTCAATAGAAACTTGAGGGGGCTTCAATTTTTCATAAGGAACAACCCTTCAGTGGTTTCAGGAAGAAACGAAGAGGTTTAGGGCCAAAACGGAGATTCGGGCCTAAATGCAGTTTTTTGAAATTACTCAAGAGAGGCCGAAACGATATTTTTTCAGAATCCTCAGGGGTCAAATTGATGTTTTAGGACTTTAGGGTCTTGAGAGAAATTATCAAAAGTCAAGGAGCTTGGTGAAATGGGCCAAAGTGAGAAAACCAAAGTTTGAGGGGCCAAAGTGCAATTTTAAGAAAATCTCCAAGCAACCATGGCCGACCAACCCATCAAATCACCGAAATTGGCCATAGGGATGGCACGAGGGTTGCTCAAGGAGCATCTTTTGTAAAGGGCTTGACCGACAACAAGCAATGGAATTGCCAGAAATTGAAGAAAAAGTGGCCGAAAGTTTGGCCATTTAGATCGCAAAAATGGAGCTCTTTCGGTGGATTTTGGACTTGTTAAGGGCAATAGGGGACATCAGAGGCCTTGATTGAAGCGAGATCCGTCATTTATGGGGCCAAAATCGCCTATAAATAGAGGATATGGTGGCTTAGAGTTTTGCAAGATTTGAGTTTCAAATCGACCTCACTTTTGAACAAATTGAGGCACCAAACCATAGGGCTTTTGTTGCCCATGAGCTGAGGATCATTTCTGGAAAGTTTGAGAAATTTTGGAGTTCATTTGAGGGGTGATCGGAGCTTCGCCGGAAAAATCGGATCTCGCCGGAACCGAACTGAATTTTGCTCGGAGGGAGGTCTTCCAAGTGTTCTTTCAAGCTCAAATTTGGACAGAATGATCAACTCAAGGTAAGCTATCTTCTGGTATAGTCAGTTTAATTTTCCGGTGTGCCGGCGCCGGAGAAGATGACCGGAGATAATTTTTAATATTATTTAAATGCTGAAATAAAGAAAAATAGAGTAAAAATAGAAATAAAAGAGAGAAAATTCTGGAAAAATATCCAGAAATACAAGAAAAAGGAATGGTTCAGTTTTATAAAATTTTATTTGAGAAATGTTATGATGAAATAATTATTTTGAATTTTTGAAAGGAAACTTAATTAGAGAAAAATAGGAAGAGATTTTGGAAAATTCTCAGAAAACTCATAGAGATTAGAAATGTTATTTTAGGAATTTTCATGAAGAAAAATTAAATAAATTACCTGATTAGGTATTTATTTTGAATTTTGGAAGAAATTATGACTATGAAAAATAGAGAAAAAATAGAGAAAATAAGGAAAAAGTATGAAAAAATTAGATTATTGATTTTACTTGGAAATGATTGGCCAGGAAGTGATTTGGCCATGGATCTTGATGGTTTATGTTATTTTCAAGATTGGCACGCAAAACGAGGTTATACGCGTCTTTCGAGAAAATTTGAGTTTACGTCTAAAGGTAAGTGGTTTTATCCCGAGAACCTATATATGAAACGTTTGCTTCATTATGCATGATATTTATTGAAGTTATGATTATTTCATATTGCATGGAAAGACGTTATTCTTGCATAGCACGATATTATTGGCATATTGATACTTATGCATGGGATGGGGATGTTGCCCTAAGAGTGTAGCCGTAATTCCCAAGGGCAATGATGGAACAACGTTAGGATTATCCTGCAGAGGTTTGGGATTCTGCCTAGGGTTCCGTGCCAGGCTGGTAGGCCAGGGAAGTTACACTAGGGCATATGATTGTTTATGTTATTGCATCATGTATTCATATATCATGTTTTTAAACCCTTACTAGAAGATTCATCTTCTAATGGGTTATGCCCCTGGAACATTCAACGTTCCAGTTTAGACTTGCAGCTTAGGCAAGGATCAGGTTGAGATGAGACGGCACGTGATGGCGTAGCTGATGGATTCAATAAGCTGACTCGGATATGTTTTGGCTGATGCTTTATTGATGATTAGTCTTGTTAGAACATTATGGAATCTCCATGTATTTATGTATTTCAATATTGAGGATATGAAGTTAATGTATGGTACGAATTCTTATACGGTTATAAAGTGAAATTGATTATGTACCATATCAGGTTTCGATTTTAAGCTTCCGCATTTATGATGATTACCTGTCTTAGCTTATTGATTTTTATTTAGTGAGTTGAGAAGGTAAAACGGGATTGTCGGGAGATGGTTTATAAAAAAAAAAAAAATATTTCCGAAATTCCTAAGTTATTTAACGCTCAGAAAAGCGGGGCGTTACAACTAATTTAGGCATTAGAGGGTTTGCGCAGGGACCCCCTCCCGCGCCCTAATGTTGCTCTCGTTTCACAAGCCACTCAGTTATAAAGGGTCACTCGGGGTCATTCAGTTATGAAAGGTCACTCGATTATGAAGGGTTACTCAGTTATGAAGGGTCACTCGGTCATGAAGGGTTACTCAGTTATCTTGGACCACCAGATCATCAAACCCACCAGATCATCAGCCTCACCAAGAGCCACGTGATCGCCAAGACCCACATGATCGCGAAGACCTACTTGATCATCACACTCTCGTCATACCTTAGCGATAAGACTCTCGGGACACTTGACTCTCAGAACCCACAAGACTCACCAGTCTTTAGAAACTCCCGTGGTCAACCACGCACCTTGTATTCTCGCATAAAAAAAAAAAAGATTATTGTATTTTGACAACAACAAAAATAATTTCATTTTAATGTTTAGATCTACTTCTCCTTCATTGCTTATGTCTTTTCTTCTTCTTTTATTTGTGAATTTGTGTTTTTCTTTGGCATTATTCCAATTTTGACAATATAATAGAGGATAAGAATAATTTTTAAAGAAAAATTATGTTATAGTTTTATATAACATAACATAATGACATCATATGCTCCAAAAATAATGAACCGATCGCTACGGACCCAACTTGCGATGGGCTTATTTATGTACCATGGGCTCATTTTATTATACTTGGGCTCTTTATTGGTCATAGCATTTATAATAAATATATTATATTTTATAAATTAATAAAAATATTTAATATTGAAAATAAAATTATTTCATTTTCTAATTTATATATAAAATTTTAATTTAAAATAATTTCATTTTAATGTTTAGATCTACTTCTCCTTCATTGCTTATGTCTTTTTTGCTTCTTTTATTTGTGAATTTGTGTTTTTCTTTGGCATTATTCCAATTTTGACAATATAGTTGAGGATAAGAATTATTTTTAAAGATAAATTATGTTAAGTCAGGATACTTAGAAGAATTGGACAAGGACACAATTTTTATAAAATATTGAATTAAAACAAGGAATGATATCAAGTAACATCGAATCGATTTAGTCTAACTTAATTTCTAACTTATTTTTTAGATAAATCTTTTACAAATCTCGACTAACTCCCCTTGTGATGGGTTCCACCTCATCTTTTACGTCATATTTACATATATGATATGCAAGGCTTAACTCTCTTTTATATGTTACAATTCTTTTCATCTCTTTTTTTATCAAAGGTAAATATATATATAGATTAAAATGTACAAGATATCGCTGGACATGCCTAGGAAAGCAAATAGTAAATACAATCACAAAGGCTAATGGTCTGCAAATCAAAATGTTTAGAACTAAAGATACAAAGAAATCTGTATACCAGAGCTCTAAACATAAGAAACCTAAATTAACAATGCCCCATTAGGCTTGAAGAACCTCCTGGAAGGGCCATAATGACCCCCCCGCATCACATCTGGAAAAGCCAAACAGTGGCAGCCATGACAAGCTGCCGAATCCCACGGTCGAAATTCAAAAAACCGCCAAGGCGGGACCCATGAAAATTCAAAATTTCAATTTTCAAACACGACAAAACAGCTGCGAACAGGGCAAGGGAGCATCTGGGCCCCACCAATCACAAAAGCATCCACGAGATAGGAAAAATCAAAGAACCGTTCTATAGTGTCTGAGGTGCCTATCGAGCCCGACGGGTCTACGTAGCCCCTCATAGAAAAGAAATAAAAAGATAATTTTGTCATGCCCATTTTATAAATTTGTGAAGTGGGTCATTCCCCTGCCTCTGCTCTGTCGTCTCTCCTACCATGATCACACCTCTCTGCCCTCGTCTGTCTGCCATCGTCACCTCATCTCGTCGACTGTTGGTGAGATAAGGTGAGACAATGGCAGAGAGACGACAGAGGCAAGAACAACTAGGCACGTCAACAAGGTGAGGCGAGGCAGCGGCCCTAGCAGGGGAGATGGCAGAGCAGGGGTCGGGCAATCCATGGAAAGGGAAGGGAGAGAGCAAGGCGTGGAGGCAAAATTATTTTTTTACCCCCTTTTGGTAATCCGGTCAATAAGCCCGTCGCACTTTCTAAAATTTTTCAAAATTAAAAGCAGACTTGAACCTACCTGCTGAAGCTAATGCTTTAGAAGTCACACTAGCAAACCGCTAACACCAAAATTAGGAGACCCAATCTGAATTCCATTTGGATTGGATCTACGAGCAGTACCCAAAATTAAAATCAAAACTGAGTTCCTAAACATAAACCCACGAGCAGAATTCCAGATCGGAAACAGACAACCATCCATGCTGACCCAATCGCAAATCGTTACAACAAGATCCAAACAAGCTAGCACTAGCAGCACCTCCATTCTGAAATTCCATCCGCCAGCAGAACACCCAGTCATAAAAATCAACTGAGAGCAGAAACGTTTAATACACTGCTGGATTCCACAGAAACCAGCGAGCAACCAGTAAGCAGACACCCACCCCCAAATTGGACTTCAATCGAAGAACACCCAGCCAGAATAATAATCCATTCGGACTCCCCCAATCCATCCGCAATCAGACCCAGCTTGGAAACATCCCCGATCGAGAAATCCAACCAGCGAACCATAACAAAACTCTTATCAGATCCAAACCCAGAACAGTAGAATTATCAAGAAATCACCACAGAGGCCAGCAAGAATCAATCGAACATCAGTTTGGTGGTGTTGATGATTGTTTTGGTTATATGGTTGTAGAATTTTTGTGGGTGTTGTAGCATTCATGTTCATGGAGTCTAGAATATTTGGTGGTGTTGTCATTTATGTTGTTGATATTGAGAAAGTCTTGGAACCCTTGATTTGTGTTTAATTTTAATAAAGTTGATTGTCATTATTTAAAAAACATAGTCTTTGATCTACAATTGAGATCAGGTTGGAACTAATATTTTTCAAAAGTCTAAATCGAAGATTTCACTACACTATATTCAAACTAAGATTAAAATTTGAACACTCTTTTTATCTTAGAACTAAGATTAGTCTTTTAGATTCTGTATAGTTGGGTTTAAGAAACCAGCTATATATTTAGGAGGTTTATGGTTTATGTATTGATGAGAAATAATCTCTTTTTAATTTTTCATGTTGCCCTTAATTTTTTCTTTATTAACAAAACAAATAAAAATTATCTTCGTGTTCTTAGTCATATTTACTTTAATGTCCATCTTTCAGTTTATCGTAACTCTACCTTGTTCGGATTTCTTTTGAATATAAAATAAATTGCAGGATTAATTCATACTGTATTTTTAACTTTATATTCAAATAACCTTTAATTTACACTATGATTTCTAATCAGATTAAGTCGTATGAGTTCATTTCAATTTCAACTACAAAGCCCAGTTTGAGATCGATCCAATTTAATTTGGTTTATTCAAATTTTGTTTTCAAAAGTAGCTTTCTAACTCAGTAAAAAAATGCCCAATTTATGTAATTTTGACAAATTAAACTTATGCCCACTTTCTTCGTAAAGTTTTTATTCTCTTGAATTCTCTCTGAGGCCCGATAATTCACCAAATTGTGGTTAAGTCCCCTATGGATCCAATTTTAATTAATATAAAAATAATTTTACTATCCAAAATTTTCTAAAAATTTATTAAAAAATTAAATGATTATATACAGTATGCCATACACTTTATGTTTTTAATTTTTTTTTCAAAATAGGATAATACTTAATAATAAATAAAATAAAAATAAAAATAAAAATAAAAATCACACACAACAAAAATAAATGATAACTTCTAGAAAGATACATAAATGATGTTTTAAGAAAACACTTTATTAACAGAATTTAATAACACCAAAATGAATGTTAACTTATATTATGTGTGATTTTATTTTTATTTTATTTATTATTAAAATCAAAGAGCAAATTGATAATTTTACTTAATGATAACATTTTGTTAAAGTTAAAAGGTGATCATTATAATTTTTAAAATTGGAGTTGTATTCTTTATATTTTTGTAAAATCTCAAAGGTTGACACTTTAATTTACTTATATAAAACATTTGCATCAGCCTTGTGATTTTCATTTGTTATATGCTCAAATACTTTAGAGGGTAAGTTGCATTCAAATTCTTTGTGATTTAGATGGCTTATAGTTTTGTTGTGTAATAGACAAAATTTTATTAAAAGACTAGAAATGTATAAAAGTTTTAAATAAATTTTTGGATTAAAAAGGTATAATTTTTCTGTAATCGGGGCAGTTCACACAACGCTTAAATTAAATTGAATAATTTTGACATTTAAAAATCCCTTTTAAGAGCCATACGAAAATGATGGATATTATGCATAAGGAATTCTAATTCTAATAAAGGTTCAGAATATCAGAATAAATGTTATCTATAAGAATTCTAATTTCAATGAATTTCAAAATGTCAAAAAATACATTATCTATAAGAATATAAATTCTAGGAGATTTAGAAACGCTTTATGTTCATCTATAAATAAACAATTCATTATTTCAAAAAAATAACGTATTTGATCTTAGTTCTAATACAAGCTTTCAATTCTTTATTGTTTTCAATATCTAACTTAAATACCAGAGTATATGCATATGAACTTTTCTATATCTTTGATCATTCTTTTTCTTGTTGATTTAAGCGATTTGACAACAACGTCACCATTCGATAAATTTATTGTTGTGCTCGAATGACAACAAGTTTTAAAATATTTTCGAAGGCCCTTACAGCCAACTATTTTTGTTATTTTTGTTTGAATATCTCTTTCAAAAATATTTATAAATCCTTATTTTTTAAAAGTGGTTCTAGAATTCTCTATAGCCTACCTTTTTACTTGAACAGTTCATTTAGAGATAAAGAAGGTAAAACAGTCTTACATCTTGACAATAACATACGTCCACCAACAGTTGATATGCTTGTAAGTTACTAGGAATAATGGAGATGGTCTTATGGACCCTTGGCTGGCCAGTGAAATTATGCTTAACTAAATTTAGTCTATCTTAAGATGATTGTTCTGGTACAGTTTTTAGTATTTATCCTCTCAATTACATTAGAAAAGATAAATCGTAAGTAAAATTTTTTAACTTTATACAAGACAAGAATTGAATTCATAATTTATCCAATTAACACTAATATATTACTTATTCAACTACTCAAGTTCAGGGCAAACCTAGTCAACCTGCCTTTATGGAACGTTCGGTGTGTGTGTGTTGTGGAAGCCGCCTTAATCTTTCCTTCTCCTACGCAATGCAACTGCCGAAAATGCATTCCAAGATCTCTCAACGCGCTAACATGGGGCCAATGTCTTCCTTTATGTGACGCCCAACGCCCCGACGGATGAAGGGCGTGGCTAGCCCTTAGGCCACATTTAAAGAAGGTACGAATAAGGTATCTCCACGATAACATATCTAGCTGCATACATTAATGTTATAAGTGCAACTTCAAATTTAAATTTAATTGAGATTGCCACTTTTAATTTGATCTTAATTATAATTTTAAATTTAATTATAATTAAATGTTATCAAATTTAATTTTAATTAAAATTTAAAAAAATATTCTTATAAATTATTTTTTGATCAAAATATAATTTTTTTATATATATTTATAAATAATTTTAAATTTATAAATAAATTTTAAATATTCTAGAATTAGTTGCAACAATATCATCTTAGTGATACATTGGTATAACAATATCACTTTTGTTATAACAATATTTATTTAATAATATTTTATTTTTTTGTCTATAATTTTTTTCGATTTGAGTTTTTTAAGTAAAATTATGCTTTCGTGTGTGATTAATAGTTTAATTGGAATTTATATTCAATCTAATTTTATAATAATAAATAGTAATAAATTTGAAGTATTAATGGAGAGCATTGATCAACATATTTTGCACTCTTATTTAGTTGTCCAAACTTAGCATTTAAGTATTCAATGAACATGATTACAACCCATTTTGGGCTTAATTTTGTCAATATATATACACATTACATGCAAAGCGGACATGGAGTAAAAAGAGTGATTTTGATGCATGATGGGAGTTGAAATAAAGCTTGGAGGCAGGGTCGGATATCGATTTAAAAGAAAGTAAAAGAGTATCGAGAGCAAAAAGTGGAATATGATAAAGCAAGAGACAAAAGAATAAAGCTCACGGTCTTACAGCGGAATGCATACCGCTGTAAGACCACTTTAGGAATTGATATCTAGAGCTCACGGGTCTACAGCAACAAGCATACTGCGGTAAGATCGCAGTAGGGTTCAAAGCTTCATGAAAATACTGTTTTAAGTCCGTTTCAATCCAAATCAAAGAGGGATAGACTCCTTTAAGGTGCATGACTTTGATAACCTAAAGATGACTATATAAATACTTATTCTTTAGAGATTTAGGGATCTTTTGGATGGAAGAGAAGTGAACAGAAGATTGGAGACTTTACTATTGGGTTGTATTTTTATTTTCTTTCTCAATTCTTTGCTATGGATTTCAACTCTTTTCTTTTTCTTTTAATTGCAAGAATGCATTGCTAAGTGTTTATAGTTAGGGTGAATGATGAAACCCCGACTTCTAATGGTTTGATTTAAAGTTATTAAGTTTGCTATTTTCTTATCCATTCAGGTTGATTGTTTGTTATGTTCTAAAAAGATGAAAGAGAGATTGAATTTACTGAGATGATTATTATTGACACTGAATCGTGTATTTGTACAGAGAGATTTCTAATCATTCCTACAAGTCAGGAATTAGACACTACATTATAGGTTGTCTAGTTGTTAAGTCAGGCATTACAATAGGAAAGCTTATATACACAGATCATCTTTTCTTTATATAGAAGATATGAAAGTTTGACTTTCTAACACTCCCCCTCAAATTGGAGAGTGGATATCTTGCACTCCCAACTTGTGAACCATAGGAACAAAGATCTCTTTCCCCAAGGGCTTGGTCAAGACGTCTGCTAGCTGATGTGCAGAATTTACATATCTTGTAGTCACAGAACCATCTTAGATCTTGTCTCTAATGTAATGGCAATCCATCTTAATGTGTCTAGTTCGTTCATGAAAAACTGGGTTGGCTGCAATGTGTAAGGCAGCCTTATTGTCACAATATAGTAAGGCAAATTCATGATGTGAAAGTCCCAAGTCCCTCAATAGATATTGGAGCCATGTCAACTCACAGCAGGCTCCCGTCATTGCGCAATATTCCGCCTCGGCAGAAGAGAGTGAAACTGTTTTCTGTCGCTTTGACCTCCAAGATATCAATGAAGGTCTAAGAAAGACACAATAACCCGTAGTAGATCTCCTAGTAAGTGGACAACCAGCCCAATCCGAGTCACAATAAGCCCTCAACTTGAAATCATTATTCGAAGAGAAGAATAGGCCTTGGCCAAGTGCACCCTTTAGATATCGGACAACCCGAAGAGCTGCCTCCATATGAAGTTTTCGAGGTTGGTGCATAAATCTACTCAAGACATGTACAACATATGTTATATCTGGTCTCGAAACAGTCAAGTAAATTAACTTGCTGACTAATCTTCTATACTGACCCGGATCTTTGAGCAAGTCGCTCTTGTCCGATAATTTCAAGCCTCGTTCCATAGGAGTATCAAAAGGGGCTGCGCCCAACAACCCTGCATCCTCAATGATTTCTAATGCGTATTTACGTTGGGAAATAAAAATCCCATTCTTAGAAGCAAGAACCTCAATACCAAGAAAGTATTTCAAATCACCAAGCTTGATCTTTGAGACGAAAATGACTATGCAGAAATTTTTTAGTTGTAGCAATGCCAACAGGATCATTTTCAGTAATCAGAATATCATCAACATATATCAAGAGAGCAATAAAGGACTTGTCTTCTTTTCTGGTGAACAAAGAATAATCAGCTCGAGATTGAACATAACCAGCGGAGCGAATAGCTTCTGAGAACTTGGCGAACCACTGACGAGATGCTTGTTTCAAACCGTATAATGACTTATGAAGGTGACACACCAAGTGTTCCTCCCCCTGTCGTCGAAGCCCTGGCTGTGGAGACATATATATTTCTTCATCTAAGTCGCCGTGAAGAAAGGCATTGTTAACGTCCATTTGATGAAGGGACCAGCCACGAGCTGCGGCCAACGCGAGCAAGCAGCGAACTAAGATGATCTTTGTAGTGGGGGAAAAGGTATCTTGATAATCAACACCTTCTAGCTGAATGAAGCCCTTTGCAACCAATCGAGCTTTGTACCGCTCGATAAACCCATCTGAACGGTGCTTAATTTTATACACCTATCTGCAGCCAATAGGTGTTTTGCCAGCTAGGAGAGGTGTGAGAGACCAAGTACTGTTGGCTTGGAGAGCCTGCAATTCGGAATGCATTGCTTCCTGCCACTCAGGATGAGCGGCGACTTCTGAATAAGACTTGGGTTCCGTGGCATTACTGATTTGAGCAACAAAAGATCGAGCTGCAGGCTGATATCGGTTATATGAAACATAATTGGCCAATGGATAGCGTGTACCTTTGGTCGAACTTGGCATTAAGGAGGCTGATGGGTCGAAGCAAACGTTGGAACAGACATAATCGTTGAGCTTAACCGGAGGACCAGTTTAGCGGCTGGAGCAACGAAGCAAAGTGGGTTCAGGATCAGGTTCAGATGAGAAGAAAGGTGACGGTGGAGACGGATTGGGGAGCTGGGTTGCTGAGGATTCTGACGCCGGAGAGGGTGAAGTGGATGGTGGTTCTGGCAGAGGAGAAGAGGCAAGTATGGGTTGTGGATTTGGAGAAGAAGGAGACACGACTATACAATTAGGAGGTGATGTGTTTGGATGAGAAGTGTTTGGATTGGAATCAAAAGACTAAGTGGTGTCGTGGGCCACAAGAGGAATTGGGCCAGAATTTGTGTTTGAAGGAGAAAGAACAGAATTGGGCTTGATAGATGCATAAGGAAAAATAGTTTCGTGAAATCTCACATCGCAGCTAGTGAAAACCTTTTTGGTCGACAAATCGAATAATTTGTATGCCTTTTGATCGATGGGATAGCCGATAAAAATTGAGGGCATGGAACGACTTTCAAATTTGTGAGAAGTATGAACATTAGTAGCATAGGCTAAACAACCAAAGACGCGGGGATGAGAAAAAGAAGGCGGTTTTGAGTAGAGAAGTTCAAAAGGAGTTTTGAAAGAGAGAACCGGAGAAAGGAGTCGATTGATTATGTGTGTAGCAGTAAGAGCACACTTCCCCCAAAATTGGGTAGGAAGGTGAGCTTGAAATTTCAAAGCGCGAGCTACTTGTAAGATGTGACGATGCTTGCGTTCCACAACCCCATTTTGTTGAGGCGTGTAAACACAAGAATGCTGAAAAACAACACCATTATCTTGAAAAAAATGACAAAGTGAGATAAATTCCCACTTTGTCCTAATGTGAGATTCAAATTAAGTCTTAATGTGAGATTCAAATTGAGTGAGAACATAACTGAAGAATCGTTTTAAAAGTGATTGTGCTTCATCTTTATGTCGCATCAAGAAAATCCATGTGAAACGTGTATAATCATCAACAATAGTAAGGAAGTAATAAGCACCAGAAAGAGAAGGGTGTCGGTAACGACCCCAAATGTCACAATGAATTATCTCAAACGGTTTTATAGAAGAAATTTCACTATGACTGAAAGGTAAACGACTCTGCTTAGCCAAAGGACATATAGGGCAAGTATTACTGGACTGAATAGAAAAATTTAAAAATTTCTTGGCAATGAAACTTAAACGAGGAGGTGATACATGGCCTAAGCGATTATGCCAGAGATCAGTAGATGAGGTGGTGAGATTGCAGGCTGGTCGGTTTGGGGGTGAGGAAGAGTTGGTCACAAATTTCTTTGTCGCTAGTGCCACTAAATAGTATAGTCCGTCACGTTGTTTACCCAAACCAATCATCCTCCTCGTAGCCAGATCCTACAAAATACACCAATGGGGGAAAAAAAATATTGAACAATTTAGGCCTCTCGTCAGACGACTAACTGACATCAAATCAACTTTGAATGTAGGTACACATAGCACATTATGCAAATAATAGACAGAATTTAGAGGCAATGATCCTTTTGTAACAATATTAGCTTTTTCTCCGCTAGGAAGTAGTACTGGAGGCAACGACCAAGTTTTATCTTTGCAGAAAAATAATTTAGATGATGAAGAAATATGACTCGTTGCCTTGCTATCAATGATCCAATTGCGGGAAACAACTTTAGAAAAACCTGACTTTGTTACAGCATTTGCTTGAGAGCTAGATCCTTCATTTTTGTTGTCAAGAAGCGATAAAAGTTGCTTCAATTGAGTCTCCGAAATCCCAACAACTTGGTTTTCGTCTTCTTTAGAAAAGCCCTCAGTCACATGATTAGCTGCAGACTTGTTATTGTTGCTGAAACGTCTTGGACTTGAATTATACTTTGCCTTTGGATGACCCGCTGGATACCTATGTAGCTCATAGCAAGTTTGGACCCAATGGCCCAATTCTCCATAGTAGGAACAATGAGGGCATCCTCTTCCAGAGGATGAACAACGCCTGTCTTGGTTAAATCGGCGTCCTCCACTAAAATTCTCTGGCAACTTTCCTTGCGATTGAAAATCCCGTGACCCATATGGGCGGTCGGACCGGTCGGACTTCCCTATACCTGCCAATGAAGCGGGTTTGCTACTGTTGCTTCGAACCGCCATGGCGGCGCTACTGCCAGATTCACTTGTAACGTGCATTGAGCCCAGGAGACGCTGCTTTTCTTCTTGAGAGACGGAGGAATATGCTTGGCGAACTGAAGAAAGGGGATTCATTAGAAGGATTTGTCCACGAATAGCACTATAAGAATCATTCAATCCCATTAGGAATTGTATCAATTTTTGTTGATCTTGTTGTGCCCCATGTACTGCATCGCCGTAGGAAGCTAGTTCATCCCATAGGCCCTTCAATTTTGTGTAATAGACAGAGACGGAGAGTTGTTCTTGTTGAAGATAGGCAATATCTCACTGAATCTCAAAGATGCGAGGTGCATTGCTTTGAGAGAATCGCTCACGAAGATCTTCCCAGACATCATGAGCAATAGAATAATAGATCACACTGTCTGAAATTTTTGGACTGAGAGTGTTGATCATCCAAGAGTGGACCATATCATTACACCGAGACCAAGCCGCATAACCTTCAAGATCAGCTTCTTCTGAAGGGACTTCGATTGAGCCATTGACAAAACCTAGCTTGTTTTTGGAATTTAAGGCCAGAGTCATAGCCCTTTTCCAGGTAGAATAATTGTCCCCATTCAAGGGTTTGGAAATAATAATCAAACCCGGATGATCTGAATGATGAGTGAAATAGGGATTTGAGACATTCACCTTTGAAGAATCTGTAAAAGTGTTAGGATCGGCAATTTTAGGGACAAGAGGCACTGGCGGTACTTCATGGCTGGCCATGATGACTGAAAAGGAGAGATGCTACACGAGAGATTAGAGTGCAGCGATGGGTCAGGATTTTAGTCCTGCTCTGATACCATGAAAAGATGAAAGAGAGATTGAATTTACTGAGATGATTATTATTGACACTGAATCATGTATTTGTACAGAGAGATTTGTAATCATTCCTACAAGTCAGGAATTAGACACTACATTATAGGTTGTCTAGCTGTAAGTCAGGCATTACAATAGGAAAGCTTATATACACAGATCATCTTTTCTTTATATGGAAGATATGAAAGTTTGACTTTCTAACATGTTCATAATGTTGTTTTGATACTTGATCACCATTGAAACATAGTTTTGATTTGTATTGCTTTCAAGATATTCAATATGGATTAGACATGGTAGCAAACAACGTAGGGTCCTATAATCGGTAAAGATACCATTATGCCCTATGAAATCATTTTGTGATCATCTTCGTGATTGAATGCGTGTTTATATGTTCGAAGGTTAACTAGAGATAGTTAATCTCATATATATACATAGAACTGAATGACCATCGAGAGAAGCTTTTGATTGTAATTGGATCATCGATTTTTAACCTAAGATAAGGAATAGCAAGACCCGAGTAATGAATAATTGAATCATAGAAGGTCGACGATGGATTCACAAACCCTAGTACCTTAACTTTGAGAGTTTTTGAATCAAAGAAATTATTTTAGTTGGATCTTTTATTAGTAAATTAGTTTTCATTGCAATTGAAGTAATTGTTAATAACTATATCAATGTGTGTGTTAGGTTAAGGTTAAATTAGTTAAAGTAAACGTCAAAAGTTAGTCTTCATGGGTACGACACTCTATTCATCACTATATTATTTGTCACGATCCGTCCACTTGCGGGATAGAATTAGACGAACAAGCATATTTGTCGATAATGCGAAGTCAACGGTTTGTGACATCAACATTCAAAATTTCTATCTTCAAATAAAAAACAGACCATGTTTTATATTTGCTTAAATTGGTCAAGTATTGACCACTGCTATATCTTAACAAAAATGTCATGTACCGCCCACGGGCATAACTCAGTGGTTGAGAGCGAGTACGAGTTGGAATCTAATGAGCTCTTAGACTGTAGTTGTTATATAGTCAGTGAGGTCCCATATTCAAATCCTTATTCCTGAGTTTCGTGATTAACTCCCTCTATAGAAATGTTGGGACTGACCTGTGGGGACTCTTAAGATGTAGAATTTCACCTTTTGAAACCTAAGAAGTGCCACGTAACTCCATTAAAATTAACTTCCATGCAATAAGTATCAATTGTCTTAGCGAACAATAGTTAATTTTTCTACAATTACCAAAAGTACCTTCCCCCACTCTCTAAAATTACAAAAATAAAAATAAAAGTTGATTCATTAATACATCTCTCGATCAAAAACCATAATTATGGAAAATCGATGGCAAATATGAATTTGTTCATCTACATTGAGAAAATTACCATAACCAATGATATAGAAAGAGGTTATCGTGTTAATAGTAATGTTTTGTTAAAAATTATTTCGCCACCAAGATGTTTTTGACGAAATTTTATCAAAAACCTCATTGGCACCGAAAACTTAATTTAACTTGGTTGGAAACCTTTTTTTTTTTTTTATGTTTTGTTAACTTGAAGTATTATTTTAAAAATTATAAAAATAACTAATGTAATATAGATAAATCTAAAAAATAATTGATGAAATTTATCAATAAAATTATTATTATTTATTCTTTTATTTTGATATACTCACACCTGTTAAATTCACTCGCGCCCCTGTAAAGGGGTGCCCATTCCAATATGCATTATCATCCAGAACTTCCACTTCACCAAGCGGAAATGGGAGCCACCCAACAACAACCGCCGCACGTCGCCGTCATTCCGTCGCCGGGAATCGGTCACCTCATCCCACTCGCCGAGTTCGCCAAGCGACTCGTCGACCGCCACTTCTCCGTCACATTCCTTGTCCCAACCGACGGCTCATCCACGGCGGCCCAAGAATCCATCATCGATTCCCTACCCAAATCCGTGAACTCCATTTTACTTCCTCCGGTGAGCTTCGCCGACTTCCCCAACGGCGTCGACACCGAGGTTCGGATCTCACTCAGCGTGACTCGCTCGCTCCCAGCCGTACGCGACTCGCTGAGGGCGTTGCCCGAGTCGACTCGCCTCTCGGCCTTCGTCGTCGATATCTTCGGTACGGACGCGTTCGATTTGGCCGGAGAATTTGGTGTTCCAGCGTACGTATTCTTCCCTACAACCGCGATGGCGTTGTCTTTCCTTTTCTACCTGCCGGAGCTGGATGAACGGTTTGATTGCGAGTACAGAGACTTACCTGGACCGGTAGAGCTCCCCGGGTGCATCCCGGTTCATGGGAAGGATTTATGTACCCCAGTTCAGAATAGGAAGAGTGAGGCCTACAAGTGGAATCTTAGCCTCTGCAGAAGCATCAAACTTGCCGCCGGGATAATCGTGAACAGCGTCCTGGAGTTGGAACCGGGTGTTTTCAAGGCTTTGAAGGAACACTGGACCGGTGTGCCCCCGATTTACCCCATTGGACCGCTGGTACAGACCGGTTCAACAAGCGGGGCTGATGGGTCCGAGTCCCTGAAATGGCTGGATCGACAGCCGCCAGGCTCTGTGCTGTTCGTTTCATTTGGGAGCGGTGGAACGCTGTCCCATCGCCAACTCACTGAGCTAGCGATGGGCCTCGAGCTGAGTGGGCAAAGATTTCTGTGGGTCATCAAAAGCCCGCATGAAGAAGCTGCAAACGCCAATTTCTTCAGCGTTCAGAGTATGAAAAACCCATTCAGTTTCCTTCCAGAGGGATTCTTAGATCGGACCAGAGATCTTGGATTGGTGGTTCCTTCGTGGGCTCCTCAGGCTCAGATCCTGAGCCATGGCTCCACGGGCGGGTTTCTGAGCCACTGCGGCTGGAACTCGACTCTGGAGAGCATCGTCCATGGCGTTCCGATCGTCGCCTGGCCGCTATACGCGGAGCAGATGATGAACGCGGCTTTGCTGTGTGAGGATTTGAAGGTCGGATATAGAGTGAAAGCGGAGGAGAACGGGGTGGTTGGAAGAGAAGCAATTGCTGGCTACGTGAAGGGCCTGATTGAAGGAGATGAAGGCGACAAATTGCTGAGAGATAGAATGAGAGATCTGAAAGATGCTGCTGAAAAGGCTCTGAGCCCAGATGGGTCTTCTTGGAAGTCTTTCGAGGAAGTGGCTCAGATATGGAGGAACCACAGAAGAGCATAAACGAAGAAGACGAAGGGTTCGTTTGGCTTGTTTTTTTTTTTTTTTTATTAAAACTGTTTAAAGTGTTTGAATTAGATAATATTTTAAGTTAGTAATATGTTTAAATAAATATAATTTTAAGTTACTACTACGTGGTTGATTTGAAATAACTCATAACTTATTAATGATAAAAAGATAAAAATAGATATGTTATTAAATAATATAAAAAAATTACATTAAATACATAAAATTAATTATAAATTATTGTTATATATATGTTAAAATTAATTAAAAATATATTAATATAATATATATGTATATATATATATTAATATTACAGAAGTTAAAGAGTTAGTCTCTATCAGCGCTCATGAATTAGAGTTTCAAGAGCAATTGAAAGTTATGGAATCAGGACCATTCAACGATCCAAGCTAAGGGGTGTTTAAAAAAATTGTTAAATTGTAAAAATTGATCGTAACATATTATATTGTGTAAATTTTTTAGGAGAATGATTTAGCATGGTTTGACATATTAAAAATGGCTTAAGTTGCTCAAATTACATCGTGAACATTCCTAATCCAAACAGAGGCTATTTGTGAATACCAATCATCTCAAGGCTACCACGATAGGAAGGATCAATGTACGGGTGGGTTATTTAAGTATGATTTATGTATAGCTCGTTTCTTTCTTGAGTTGAAGTGCCCTAAGCAGTCATTTGATGAGTTAGTTTTGTTGGGTTTGTGTTTCTTAATGAGGTTCTCAGCAATGACAATGGTTTCAGGTGGGTATAATCTTCATAGATTTCGACTCGTGATTGAAGTATTAATCTATAATCACCACTTATTGGCAACCTAATTAGAAGTCATGTCATAAGCCCATTTACCATATCTTTGAAGGAGAAATGGGTCTTACCCCATTTGCTCAAGAGATAGAGAACCCTTAGCCCATTTGTCTTGTGCAAACCCATTTGTTGTGATGGCCTATTTTTTTGTGCAAGCACATTCTCTGTGTGGCCCATGTTGCAGCCCATTTGTTGGTGCCCTAGCTACCTCATATATAAGCCTTGTTAGTCCTTTTTGGAGACTCAAGTCTCTCTCTCTTTCTCTCTTGTTGACGTCGAGGTCTCCTCTTCATTCACCGACTTTCCTTGCCGCTTTGTGCGACATCTCTTTGTTGATTTGCTTCCTTACTGGTTTGTGCGATGATCTCCTTGCCATTCTTAGACCACACCTCACCGATTTTCTTCTCTATATATTTGGTATGGCCGATTCTTTGGAGAGGCTTTTGTGATTTTTTGCATTCTCGTCTCTCGCTCTATCTTCATGATTCTTGTTCCTTTGTGGACTCTAGTTTGTGTAGAGCTTTCTGTTGGCAAGAGGTTTTTTTCATTTTGGCTGAGAAAAATGGGCATTTTGGGTAGTTCAGTGCTGGGTTTCGTTGGGGCTTAGTGGCCTTATTTGTGATGTTGCCTAAGTGGTGGATCTATAGCTCAGATCTGAGCCTTGATCCATTGTCTTCGTGACTGCCATTCGTTGGCCGAAACAGGGAGTTTAGTTTGTGTTCTTCTTACTGTTATAGGTTTACTCTTTTGGTTTTGGTTATTGTGCACTAACCTTGTTTTGTAGGTGCTTCCACCCCAACAAGTCTGTACTTGGGGGCTATGAGCTTCTAAATACCAGACTGGTGGCTTTATGATCCAAATCCCATGAGCTAGAAGGCCTATCTGGATTCTTACTTGGATGACAATTTAGAGAATCTCCCTATTCCTTAGAAGCCTTACTTGAGTGATAAGAAGAATCCTAAGATGATAGACGCATCATGGATTTGGATGCGAACAACGCTACACTAGCTATTAGAACTTACCTTCATCATCTCTTCAAGTTACCAACTTGTCGACTAATGTTGATACTGCTTGCCCTTCCTCAACTTTGGTTTCTTTTAGCGTCCCTTTGATTGTCTTTTGCTCCTCAAGTAGAGATTCCTTCCAACCCAGAGGAGTAGTCATTTTTATTTTTTTGATATATTTTATTTTTTTTGCTATGCAAATTTCCTTGCTTTGAATGTAATGGAATAACCTTTCTATTTTTGTCTCATTACTTCTCATTATGCTGCCTAACATGTTAGTGACATTCATAGCATATAAGATTAACATAAATCAATAGTACAACAGTACAGGTAAAAATAAAAATTTTATTATGTATTAGATATGCGCAGTAGAATATAGTATACACGTCATACTAAATTTGGGTATTTAATCAACACGCTTATTCAACAATTAAATATATAAATAAATCTGATACATGTTGTTCAATGTAAGGTTATGGTACAGGAACTATTTCTGTATTGAGATCGTGCTCATGTTATGTTGTGGTGGTTCTAGTCTATCCATACCTAGTATGTAGTAAGATACTATTCCAATCATCTCTTTCCATACTAAACACAGAGGATCTGCGTATCACTGCTGATCGTGTCTCAAAATTATACGTGTAATTATTACACGTATAATTTCTATGATCTCTCAGAGGAAACAAAAAGAAGAAGAGAAGCAGTGTGAAAAATTGAGAGAGAGAAAATAACAGAGGCCCTGCCACTGCTTTTAAACAATTCTCCACCCTTTATTTTTATTATTTTTTAATTCTAAATTGAATTCTTTTTCACGTCCATAAAGCCTCATTTGGTTACTGTACAATCAATAATTAATTTCACTATACAATCAATAATTGATTTCATAATGCACTATTTGCAATTTGTCGTCAACTACTATGCAATTAATAATTGATTTCACACTATTCACTATGCACTATACACTATTGGCATGAGAGCCAATAGTTAACTTTTGACCAATCATTTTTAAAGACATATTAGGCGCACGATATCAATATCAAATGTAACATTATATGGTGTGTAACTTTCTAAATTCACTACTCGCTAGCAATCAGATAACACTGAAATCTTTTTCAGCATTAGTCAACCCTTTGACCTATCACCGAAACTTTTTCAAATTTCGGTGATGTTCCAAGAGTTTCTAAATAGCACCTAACAGCGATTCAGGATAATACAAGTGGCAGTGAAGTCTTACTTCAAGTGAATCTATTACAGTTGACGATTATCGTGTGATATAATCCTTCCATCACCTAACATCCCGACTAAGCGAGAGCCATGGAGTAACAAACTCAGTAACTATGTGTCAGATTTCATTAATGTAATTAGATGACACCTCAGAAACACCTTTCTTAACTTTCAATTTGCCCTGGCATGAACTGTCCCGTCACATTAATAGTAGATCACATAGGATGTTCACCCCATCAAATACCGACGAGAGCGACGAATTCTATTCCCAACTCTTTTTGCTATATGTCAACAATATAGAACCACGTAGATGAACGTTCTCACCTCTCAATTGGATGGTTTGGCTCATTAGCAAATCTCGCACACCAATACACAAAATAACATGTCAGTTCAAGTTTAAGGATAAACACATCATTACAACCTAATGACTCGACCATTATCCACCATACCATGTGGTCAGTTATCGGCATCACATTCGACTGATCATTTCCCAACGACCACCCACAAGTCTACTATTGACATCTCATGTCATATGGTGCTTGACACACCATCATCCCATTAATATCACCATATCAAAAGAGGTAGTAACCCCTGTACTAGTCCATACTCGATTAATCAGAGTTCTCATCCAAAGAATCTAAGGACTAGAAATAGTTTAAGAAATTCTGTAACCAAATAATCTTGTCACATAGTTTAAACACCTTCAGAATAAGATTCTCACACAGAAGATTTAGGGATTCATTCATATAATTGATTAGAGAAAATATGAATAAAGAAAATCTTGCATTTTATTAATTTATACAAAAAATACAATTAATGCATTAAAATAAGCCCGTTAGATGTCATTTAAATTTAACATTAGGGCACACAACACTAACAAAGATTTTAGATGTTTAACCTCAAAACACAATATAATGATAAAACTTAAATAAAAGACAGTTTAACATCATAAATTGTTCAAAAATGTTTATGGTTTATTTGCCTCGACACTTACTCTTTCTTTTTTCTCTTGAGAGTGGTATTATGTTTGCTCTTTAATCCTTTGAAAGAATGTGTTTAGTCAAAGGATTTTCATGTTGTCTGGATATCTATGTGCATAGCAAGTCCTTGGTTTATCAACACAAGTGACCCCTGGATGTCTTAAGATGTTGTTGGGTTCATTGACTTGTGTCTAGGGCGATTCTTGGTTTGTCGATGCAAGTAACCCCTAGACATCTTAATGAGTCCTTCATGTTCATCCACGTACATCTAGGGCGAGTCCCTAGTTCATCAACACAAGTAACTTTTGGACATCTTAACGAGTCTTCATGTTCATTAGTGTGCTTCCAAGGCGAGTCCTTAGCTCGTTAATGCAAATGGCCCATATCGTCTTAATTAGTCTTCGTGTTTATCTGCATACATCCATAGCGAGTCCTTGGTTCGTATTCATCCACATGCATCTAAGGCGAGTCCTTTGTGTTGGGATTACATACATCTTATCATATGCACAACGAAATTAAAAAAATTAGTTTGCACCCGTTTTTCAAAAAATATGATTTAAGAAATTGAAAGCAAAAACGAAAGGTTACCTCTTTGAGGAAATCTGATTTTACCGTTATGTTTCCCGCCTTATAATTCTCCAAGTGTAAGTTGTCGAGTCGATCCACCCGAAACCACTTCTATCGAAAAATATCAAGAGAAATGGAAGTGGAAGAATTTTTTTCAAAAATTTCTAACTCGCTTCCTTGGATTCACACACAATTCTTCAAAACTCTCTCAACACTCAAAACATTTCAAGTTATAGAAATGAAAAGTTAAAGAGAGCTTTTATATAGGGTTTCATTAACCCTACACATTAAATGGGTTAGGCTTCTCAAGCCCATTCTATTTAATGCTATTGGGCCAAGCCCAATCTAATGCTATTTATTTGAATCCAATAGTGCCATTGGACCAAGCCCAATGTGCTAGCAAAATGACCAATTGAATTAATGATTAAATAATTATATTCATAATATAATTTTTTAATTATTCTTATTTATTCAATAAATAAATTGTAATACCCTAAAGCTTGATGTAAAGCTTAGATGTTGTAATGAAAATTGAAGTGACGAAATGAATGGTATTTTGATTGGGGAAAAATGAGAAACCTTTAGTCTTATTGTCTTGTGAATGTAAAAAGGGGCTAGAAGTAGCCTAGGGGAAAGGGTTAGCAAGGTAGGATTCTATGTTTAAGAGGGGCAAAAGTGTTTCTAATGGAGGTTGAGGGTTAAAATGTAAACAGAAGTGATTTTCGGGCATTAATGTAAAAAAAGAAAGAAAGAAATCAGGCCTAAGTGTAAATGTTTCAACTTGTTAAATGTTAGTTTGTTTCTAACGGAAGGTAATGATGGTAATAATGAGTTCTTATCTTAAGGACACATGGGACATGATTTGGAAGCTTAGGATTGGATAAAAAATAGAAATTTAGAGTTAAGACATATTCTAGAGATAATGGAATATCATGTCATGATCACTTAAGGAGATATGGATATCTTGAAAGTCTATAAAAGGGAGAGACTTGCCGTAGAAGTGGAATATGGCAAGTATAGGGATTTCTCATGTGAAACAAAGAGGAAGAAGCTAGAGAAGCAAAAAAAGGAAGAAAGTGGTAGCGAGCAACCAATGTCTCATCGGAAATCAGTCAATATAGTGGGAAAATCAAATAGGTAAGTCGATTTTCTTTTTGTAGGGTTGTAGAGCACAAAAAGGGGAGTCCGTTAGTTCAAACGGGAGGTGAATCGGAGCTAAAATAAGCAAGATATAGCATTTTTAAATTTCAGAAGCAAGGTTCGTCGAGAGAAAGAAGGCGACACGTGCATCGCACGTGCTAGCTGCTCCTGCGAGTGGTCCCGCGTGGCCACCCTTCTGATGGTACGTGGCGACGCATGAGAGGGCCTCTCCCTCTAAAATTTTCTAGATTTCTTCCTTAATTTATTTCCTATCATCCTATGTAAAAATATCTTATATTAGTAACTCGAAATTTGTGAAACTGCAGCGAGACAAAATCGAAACCCTTGTGAACAGTAACCCGACAAGGTCAGCATCCACAATTTTGTTTAGCAAAAACTAAACAAGTATGTAGTGTTTTTCTTTCTTTGGCTATTGGTAATGAATACTTTAATAAATTCTCTCCTTAATTAATCAAAGGAAGAGATAGATACTTCAATTTAGCCATTAAACTAGGTACATGCACGGTCGCTCAAAGTTAGAGAGAAGGCTTGTCACATGATGACATCCTCCCAACCATGCAGTAACATTATTGACTCGTATTTTTTATTGTGATAATGAGATCTCCTTTTCTAGAGTAAGTATTGATATGGGACATCTTGAACTTAAAAGGAAGGGTTTCTCCATAATTTCAGGAGTAATGGGATCCTCCTCATGTGGTGGTCCTTTTTAGTGGATACTAATTTCTTTTGTTCTAGTATTTGTTTTATCATTTTTTTTATGCCTTGATTGTCTCTTGTTTCTCTTTTCTTAGCTAAGGCCTATATAGGATTCTAACCTCTCATGTTGTAGTACTTTTCACAATTTTGGGTATTTTTCCCTTTAGGGTTGAGTGACTCCAAGTTTCTTCTAGATTAAGTCTATGTCTAGCCATTCTTGTCAATCTAGGAGGCTCTCCCACACCCTTTTCTCTCAGATGATATCTGAGAGACGGTCCTACGAGAGACTCTCTCGCAAAGTTTCAAGAGGATTTTCAAGTAACCACTCATTATATCCACCTTTTACATAATCTTGTAAAGTAGGTGGTAGGGCCTAGGGCATGAAGTTCTGTAGAAAAATTGTCATCTCCCAAAGAGACTTGGTACTTTTTCATGTTGTCATTTCAATGCTTCATAGTCACTTAAATGGACATTCAAAGGTGTTATCTTGAAGGTTCTGGGAGCCCCCACTGAGGACGTCTTCCACTGCCTCCTGGGAGGGTTGTCGACATGGTGACCCTCCTCACTTTGTCTACTTTTGGTTGACTGGGATCTCGTGTGAACCATAATTTTTAAATGTTCTGTTGTTTTAGCTTTTTGATCTATTTAGCTTTTTGATCTATTTCCCACATGATGGTGATTTTTTTTCACTCAAACATAATAATAAAATTTATTTATCAAGAAGAACCATCTTTGAGCCTTTGAGAATTCTACAAAAATTGAAATTGTCAGAGGGCATAAGATATTTCCCTTGCAAATACTATAATTCTTAACTTAGGTTTTTGGAGATCACAAAAGAAAGTCTAGAACTCTTGAATTGATCAAAAGTGACTTGTCTAGGAGGAAAGATCTTTTTCTATTTATAAATGACTGAAATATCGAGATTAGAATTATTGTAAATAATTCTCATTTATTACAAATTTTTAAGAGGAAATTTTGAAGATTTCTTTGCATGTTTGTCATAGAAATACCCCGCGAGGGACCACCAAGGAGATTCTCTTAGGGCTTGTTGGCCTTTTTTAGCAAAGGCTGCTAAGGGAGTCTCTCGAGACCTCTCAGCCAATAAATCGAATTTTGAACCAATGCTATAGAAGACTCTAGCATACCCGAATATCAGCAAAAGCAATGCAATGGAAGACTCTAGCAATCAACCAATGCCCGGTTCTATGGTCAAGGGTGAGCATTGTAACCGAATCGATCGAATTGTTCAAATCAAATGGATCAATTTTTTTTTTTAAATCAAACTGAATCGATCAAAAAATTGTTCAAATTGAAAAAATCAAAAAAATGAAAAAATCAAAAAAAATCAAAAGTCACCCAAATAAGTATAAGTGTTACTCGAGTAAAAAGAATATTACTCGATTAAGAATAATTTTTATTCGATTAACTTTTGTGAGTAGATTTTTAGTCTATAAATATTATTTAATTAAAAATTTTTATTATTTGAATAAAAATAATATTACTCGATTGAAAAGATTTGATGATGGAGTAAAAATGATATTTAAGTCAGCTCATTTATTTTAATTTTTTAATAAAAAATTAAATTAAACCAAAATAATAAAAAATCTCAAATTAGAAAACCGCGACGAACTAGTCTAGCAATCGAACAAAGTCAAAGTGTCAATTTTGACCAATTCAATTCCAGTATTTCAAAATTTTACCCATCATTACTTGTGGAATCCCGGAAAACCACTAAAAAGTTGTACGACAGCCCAAACTGGGCTGTGAGTATGAGAAGTCAACTGTTATCTCCAATTGGCCAACGCCACAAATCAAACCATTACTTTGTCCCCGTCAAAAAAATACACCAACGCCTGAAAACTTAGACGAGAAGCAATCTGCCAAAGCTGTTTTCCGCTCTATTTCCTAGCCGCCGAACAGCCCTCCGGCCGCCGGAGTAAGCACAGCACCATATAAAAAGCGCAATTTATGTTTACACGCCGACGTGACCAGCAGTTGCCTGCGCTTCTACACGGCTTGACATTGACGACTCGGTCAGCCAACCAACAATACTTTTTTTTTTCTTTTTTTAAATCTGGGAAATATCTGAAAAAATGCATTTTTTAATTTCAAGAAAAGGTTGATGTACTACCTCTCTTTGCACAAGGTACTTTCAGTTTTAGCCGTTTGAGTACAATTTAAAAAATTTTATTCAAATTAATTTAGAATTTTAACTTTTTATCAGATTATATTAACAAAGATTAATGTCCTATACATTAATATAAACTCTGAAATCACTTAGTATTAAGATTGGCGAGGGACCTGTGAGTAGGGTTGGCAATTTTTGACATGACCCAATTACACCACATGAAACAACACGGACTTAAGTAGGATAGGGTTAGGATTAATCAGGTTTGAGTTATAAATGAGTCAACCCATTTATAATACGATTATTTTCGTGTCTTAAGCAGATCAACCCGTCTAATTCGTTTAGACACGTAATGACCCGTTTAATTAAACGGGTTAACGGGTTGACCTAAAACACATTTATTTGGAACAATTTATTTTATTGTTGGATGACTGTATTTTATTTTATTGTTGAAATGATTGTATTTTATTTTCTTTTTGGATGACTATTTTATTTTGCATGTTAGATGACTTTTATTATGTGTTGATTATTGATGATATTCCTATTTTAATAGGTTAAATGTGTTTTATTCATGTTAAGGCGTCGTGTCGTATATAATCTATTTAATTTATTTGTTAAATGAGTTATACGTGTTGTATCGTATAACTCGTTTAATAAACATATTCGTATTAGGATTGAGAGTTTTGACACGATTGATTAATTATGTCATGTTCGTGTTTGTCATAATCATATTATATGTGTGTCTCAACACGACACGACATAATCATGACCCGTCAACCCATTTTGCCACCCCTACCTATGAGGAGCAAGTCGCTTGCAAGGAGTGGGTGACCTACGTTAGGGGTGTAGGTGACCTCCAATGCGGGCTTTCAATGTTTAAGTCAATATACCGGCTTCCAATGTCATAAGTCAATTTTCAGATGACTGTGTAGAATATAAAAAAAAAAGTAAAGCCACGATCTGAGTAGAGTTATAAGTGCATCTTTCCTAGAATAGAAGTCTCCCATTTATAAGGGGAGACTGACATGAGAAGAAAGAGTTACAATCCTTGGTAGTTATTTCACGTTGTAACTCCCATTTATAAGCCGAGAAAAGTTGGGAGAGATGAAGGACAAGGCATTGGCAATGGTAACATGCAACTTCGTGTTGAATGATTTCGTGGGAAAACTTTGGCGTGAATTAGGGATTTCATTTTCAATCATTTTTGTTTACTGTAGGTTCGCTGCAAATGGAATTCCTTTTGATCTTTCAGGTTAAGAAAGGACATGAAAAGGCTAAAGAGTACCTTGGGAGTTGGAAACGATTGGATTATGGTAAGATGAAACTTTGTCTGCAGTGATTTCATGGAACAGATTTTTGAGTGAATTAGGGTTTGCTGGGAAAACTTTGTCTAGTCAATTCTTTTCACGTATAAGATGGGAAAACGATTGGCTTGCTGGCACTCTTTTGTTTTCCATGCTCCCAAAATGTTTGTGGAAATGCTTCAAAGAGAAATAGAAATATTAAACTAGTGAAATTTAATTGAGCAATTCTATATTGGCAGATTATCCTAAATCCTATCTCGCTAGCTTATATGTGGACCATGAGAGTGCTCAATCTCTGTCTTGCTAACACCTACTTTATTGCCTTGTTGCTTTCTCCATGTTCTAAGCAGAGTTAAGCGAAGAAACCAGGCGTGTCAAATGGGAAATTGGTGTCTAGATCAGCTGGGTCGATCGGGAAATCCAGGTCCCCAAGCGGAGAATTGGCAGGTGTATTATTGGTTGAGATCATCTCAGTGAGATCAGACTCCGAATGCTGAAAATTGTGAAGCACTCCGAAGCTGCTGTTCTTCTGGGATGGTGGCGCCGAAAAGTAATTCGTTTCAGACCCCGCTGGCGACACAAGCGAAGGGAAAATTTGGGTTTCTCTTTGCATCCATCCGAATGATGTCGAAGGAAAGGTGAATGGAGAAGTCATCCCTTTACTGTCAATCTCCTCTGTATTGACTGTCAAGCTTGCTCTGTAGTTCAAGAGCATGTCACCGTCTGGCTGTTGCTGGTGGATATTGGGGTAATCACTTCCTTCCAGTTCCTCTTGCTTTTCTATGGATGCCGGTGCCAGGGCTGTGCTTGTGCCTGTGCTGGGGATCTGCTTGCATGTATGCTCCCCTTTGTATGTGATCTCAAATATGGTGCAATCATCATCCGATCGCTGCACTTGCTTTGTAGCCCAGCAGTTTTGAGTGTTCTTGTATGTGCATCTGTAATAGCTCCTGCAAACACAAAATAAAAATTGCATTTAGATTGGCAGAAAATCTAATAGAAGATCACGGGTTGTAGTTTTAACAATGGCCAATGCTACGAGATTACAAGTTCGGCCAGTGGAAACAGTCTCTGTGCAGAGACAGCATGTGAATAGGGATTTCAATTCACCTGGGATGTTTGGCACCAAGAATGTCTTTCTGTCCGTACTTTCTCCAGCTGTAGCCATCATCAATGGCCCCTTCGGTTCCATTCTCTGAGGAAACCCTCACCTGCTGGATACGTGTGGGCGTCACCTTTCTGCAACACCAATTCAACAGTTAGGGTCTTCGGAGAAAGGCATTATCAAACTGAAATACCCAAATTCACTAGAGATTCACTCTCAGGTGTTGTTGGAATGTGAATTCACCTCTTCTTTGAGACACCGCTCTGGTCCTGGTGCTGGCTTGAAGGGCTTCCCTCCCCGGAAAGGGAAGATTCCGCAAGGCCCGCCGCGGGATCGGACGGCTGCCTTTGCGGCTGCTGTCCAACTGATCCATTCCAGTTGAGGATCATCAGAGCCTTCTCATAAGAACCCAGTATCCTCTGGAGCAAAAACTTCTGGCTCCCAGTGGAGGATGGTGAATCGACATGGAGTCTTAGTTGCTTTGCCAGTTCCATGCCCTGAGTCAGCTCGTTGATCAGTGTCCTCTGTTCCCAACTCGAACAACCCTCCATTGTTTCCACCAATTCAAATCCAAAACTTAGCCCACTTCCAGCCCAAAATCTCTGGTTCTTGCTAAGCTGCTGTACTCATCTGGATGACCCCTGTAATTTGCAGGGAAGAAGAAGACGACCCAGAAGAGAAAATCAGAATTGGGTGGAAAGGGTGAGGATTCAGATAGAAAAAAGCTGGGTTTCATGTGATGTATTTGGGTGTAATTGTGGTGATGCTGGATTTATAGGGAGAGGCTCTGTGGAATAATGGGCGGGGGGGAGGGAATGAAAAGGAGTGGAAAGAGGGGAGTGAGGGGGGTTTGAAGTTTGACTGAGAAAGCGAGTGGTTTTTCTGCATGGACTGGTCTATGGTCACCCCCAGAAGTGGATTGGGGCTCACTGCGGGGGTCCAAACACTGACCAATTCAACATTCCAGAAAGCCAATAAACCCAATAATAATATGAATAAAGAATCATATTCCTCAACAATTCCTCTGCTTAAAAGTCTTTCACACTTCATATCACATTGACGATTCCACAACAAAAACAATTGGGCACTCAGCATAAATAATAAAAATAAAGGCTAATGACGGTAAAAATTTAAATTTTCTTGTATTTTTGTAATCTAATCTAAATATTTTAATTTTGATAATTGTATTCTAATTGACTTGATTATGTATATTTTTATCTAATATTTAAAATAAATTTAAGAGACGTGTGTCATTATTGACATAATACATCATCTGTCCTTAAAAAAATATTTTAAATGGGCTCTACATGTATATGTATAAAAAAAATACTATATTAAATATATATAGAGAGAGAAGGAATGATAGGAAATGGATGACGATAACAACGGTGTGGGGGTGGAGGCGATGGCCAATTTGGAAGTTGAAGACAATAATGGAGGTCAATCTGAAAAGAGGAGGAAGAAGCCCAGCGATTGTCATCTTTGTCTTGCTGCATGATAGTCGACCTTTCTTTTTTTTTATTTAGGCTTCCTTTTGCTCACTACCACTTCACAGAAATCGATCGACAGCCCCCTGCTCTTACCAATTGATGATGTCCTTTGCCGTCCGTCTCACTCTCTTCATCGGTCACTTAAGCCGACCCTATTGACGTCAATGATCGACCATCAACCTTCCAAATTCTAGAACAACCTCCTTTCAAATCGGTTGTTGTCGTCGTCCATCCCCTACCTTTCCTTCTCTCTCTCTCTATATATATATATATAATTAACATAATATTTTTTTATTTTTTTTATACATGTACATGTAGAGTTCACTCAAATATTTTTTAATAACAGGTGGCGTGACACGTTAATAATGACACACGCCTCTTAAATTAATTTCGGGTGTTGGATAAAATTATACCAAATTAAGTTAATTAAAATACAATTGTTAAAATTGAAACGTTTAGAATAGATTGTAAAAATGCGAAAAGATTTAGACTTTTGGTGGTATTAGCCCTAAAAATAAATGTAAAACACTTGGATAAATGTCACCTTCATCCTTATAATTTAGATTAATTTTGTTGTGATCCCCATTATTTATATTTCCGATCCAAGGTTTTATAAAACTAAACTTCAATTACGGGTGCTATTCAGCAATGACGTGGTGGTTTGAACTAATGAAAGGCATTTTAAATGTTAAATTTAGATTGTAAGAATCTTCATTATTACGATCTAAATTAGAGTTTGCGTGTAATTTATCCTTTTATATAAAGCCATTATATATAGAAACAATACAAAATCTTTGACTAATAAGTAATTTCTTTTCAAAGAGGGCAAGTAAACGTATAAAATTCATTCCTTTACCGTTCCAATGTGGGGGAAGGGATTTTATGCACATTTGGCGCTATTTATTATTTACAAATTCAAAATTTTGATATTTTATGCGACACTCAAAATTAACGATATTGAATATTTATCGTATAGTAAATAATTATTCATCAATAAATAATTATTAATGTAACATTTTGATTTTTAATAAGATTTGAGGAATTTTCAGAGGGACAGACAGGGTGACCAATTCAAATTAAGGGCCCAAATGGGGGTCTCTTTCCCTTTGAAATTGTGACTGGTTGTTTAAGGATATTGAGAGGCATGAATATGATGATTGAGTTTAAGAAAAGGGTCAGAGGTTGAGATTAAGACGTGATTTAGATTTAGACCAAAGAATCTTCAAACCTGCAATCCGCGTGGCTTTGTTTGCTACCCCCCACAATTAACAAAGACCAAATGTAGACTAAGTCTCTCCTAAATAAACCTTTATTAAGGAGAAAAAGTCTTTTGACATAATTTCCATGCACAAACAGTCCCTCCATAGTTTCCCTAATTGTATGAACCTTTATTTCCATGCATAAACTTGAATTAAAACTGATGACCCATCTACCATATTTTTGTTGAAAAGGATGTTAAGTGGAGAAGATAATAACATATAGTCTTTTTTAATTTCATCTAATAAAGAGACGCTACATAAATGATGACACTATTATCAATCATGACTCATAACATTATTCTTATTTTTAACTTTCAACCACTCTTATTTAAAATATTTTACTCAATAAATAAAAATATATCTTTTTTAAAAATATATTTAAACCCTAAATCCTTCAACTTAATAACTTCAAATTTAACCCCATAGGTAACCCCAATAGTCTATTATACGCATTAAGGAGCTTGACATATAATACTCTAATAGTCCAGAAAAAAGTAATATATATTAAAGATAAATAAAGAAGAAAATAACATCAGTTGAATATTTTTTGAACTGAATGTAGGTAAAGAACTCTCGGATTAAACGTGTTTGAGTTGGGGAAGCTTAAGGATGGATGATCCTGAAAAGTTCGCGTAGGCCCATCATGGTAAGTTATTTCGCTCTTTTTTATCATTCGATGCCGGATGTTACATGACATATCTCTAAGTCGTGGGTTTAATTTTACCTTTATACGGAACTGTGCAATCGTCTATGTCTATTCAAAGGGTTAGATCATGAGTTTTGGATCGCGACGAATTTGTCCGTATACTTAAAGTCAAATTTAGGTGAATCGTGAATTTGAAAGAAAGTGAAATAGTTCGGATCAAAATTTATCTACGTACTGGAGACGTTCGAGTTTGAAAATATATAATAATAGCTTCAAATTTGAGGCGTTATTCAATAATGTGGCAAACTTAATAATGGATTGAGGTTACAGCAGCACCCAAGAAACCGAGTGACCGTGGAAGAAGGGGTTCAGCGGCAGCAGCAGCAACCGTGTGTTTTGTGGAAATCAAAAATCACAATACTAATGATAATAATAATACAGTGAAAAAGTAATATTTGATGAAAAGACGGCAAAACAAAAGAAAGCGTCCTCATTGGTTTGCCCATAAAGTGAGAGAAGCCCCACACGGGTCGGGTTCTTCTCATATATCATTATCCGACCTCAACCCATTATTATTATTATTATTATTATTATTATTAGGAAGGTACTTGGTAGCAGTACACGTATGGTTAGAAATTTAAAGAATTTTGAATAAATATTCATCCCCTTTTTTTTGTCTTTTTTTTTTAATAGAGTTCACAAGTTTAAATTTTATTTTAAAAATTACTATGGTTTAATGGTTGGATCGGGATTAAATTAAAATGTATTTTTGTTTAATAAAAAAATATAATGTATAAATAAAGAGGGAAATTTAAAAAGATGACAATTTTACAATGCATAAAGGACAAGGGGCGGGCGGCAGGGGCAGGGGCAGGGGCAGGGGTTTACTCGTTTATCATCATTCGCCAAGCACTAAACCCATTTCCTAGAACTTCCATATGTTGTTTCCATCAAGGGCCAACCCAACATATCAATTCAAGTGAAGTGTCCAAAGGGTTCATAACCGGTTTGGCTTGGTCAATTCTTCAGTTTAATTATGATTTATTAAAAATTTGCCCCCTTTTTTTTTTCTGTTATGAATTTGATTAATTCTTGATTTTATCAAGCAAAAGCGGAGTCGGTCTGGCTCACAAATTTATTTGGTAGTGTTATCGTTTGAACATAATAATAAATTTATTTGTTACAAAAGTTATCGTCAGGTTACTTGAAATCTACAAGAAAAAAAATGATTAGAGGGTGCAATGCGTTTCCTACGCAAACACTCCATTCCATTACTTAACTCAGACACTTGAGATTGCTGAAAAGTTGAATGTAGAATTTCAATTAGTATATGAGACATACCTCTTTTGGAATAAGGGTTTATCTATTTATAAGGAAGGGTTAAAATTTAAAAAAAACATCACTAATGTTCCAAAATTAACTAGAATTAAAACTTTTAACAAATAATTCCTATCATTTCCAAGACTCTTGGAGAAATTTTCTACTATTGGAGTCATCAATTTACATGTTTTTGCTAGGAAACCCCCCCTCCTAGGGTGCATAGAAGGTCTCCAAGAGACCTATGAGTCTCTCAAGGATTTCTTCTTCTCCCTAAGTAATCGACCGAAGAGAGGTTTTTAGGAGACCTACAAGCCTCTTGGGGCTTCCTTTCTCTCGCTTATGCAAAAGTCGATCCAAGAAAGGATACTAATTTCATCAAATACTCAACAAATTCATGGTACAAGATATGGGTCTTAATTTTTGTTCCTCAATAGGGACCATAGTTACTAACTTCATTTTGTACCATTTGGCATAAATGGTTTCAATAAAAATATATAATAAATAGGGTTACAATCAAACCGAGCAAACTTGAGCTTCGTTAAGCTCATGCTCAGCTCGACAAGTTAGTATCTAGACTCGAGCTTGGCTCGTCAATAGCTCGGTTCAAGCTTGACTCCTCAACCTTTTGAATAGCTGAGCTCGAGCACCTCTTGGCAAGCCCAAAATCAGGCTGTTAGTAGGGTCGAGCTCACTAGTGGAATCAAATGTTGGAAACCGACCAATACATATGAGGTTGTGCAGCGACAGCAATAGAAAAAGGGGAAAATGTGCAGTGACAGTAGATAGAGCTTCAGAGAGGTGGCAAAGAGCAACAACAAGCAAAGATAAGGGTTGTGGCAATAAGCGCATAACAGCAAGCAGTGCTTCAGAAGGGCGAAAGGGTGTTCGACTATGGTGAGCAGCCGCAAAGAAAAAGAAATGTGTGTGACATGACAAAGGACAGAGGGGGTGTGATAGTGGTAAGCAACAACAGCGCAACGACCAGCTTCAGAGAGGTAGGGAGAATGCGTCAATGGCAAACGATAGTAGCTGGTGACGGTTAAGCCTGAGATAGAGACTTATAGTAGCGATAGCAATGGTGGTGATTGTGGGCATCATCTCTTCTTCCTTTTTTTTTTTCCTTTTCTCTTCAATCTTCAATTTACAGTTCACAACTTGCTTTTTTAGATTTTGGGTTTCTAATTTCTAAGTCAACTATTTATATGTCGTGTTTGGCTAGACCTAATTTGGTATTTTGCTTTATTATATATACATATATTATATTATTTTAAATTATTAAATTTAATGACATTATAATAATCTAAAGTTTCATAATCTCAAGTTAAATTATATATTTATAAAATTATGAATAAACTTATTAATGCATTTATAACAAGCCTATTCACGAGACTATTTGCGAACTTCTAATCAAGCATGTTCACAAGCCTATAACAAGTCTATTCACGAGCCTCTAATCGAACATGTTTGTGACTTTACCGAACCAAACTTTACTGAGTTCAATCTCAACTCGTTTACAAATTGAACTTTAAAGTTAGGGTTAAGTTCAGCTTATTTAACTTAATGAATGAACTCAAACAAGATTTTGTCAAGTAAAATATCGAGCTACTTGCGATTGGTTCAGCTTATTTGGGACCCTAAATATAAATTGATCGTTACTCTATTCTAATTGAAATATAAATATAAATATAAATTTATTTATATATTTTAATATAATATAAAAATCGCATACACATTAGATATTGGTAGTGTAGTATGTCCTACTGCTAAATTCAGATGACGTCTAGTACGTTGTAATAAATACATTTATTGCATCTTTATATATATATATATTAATAAAATGTAAATTTATCTTCATTCATAAACTCTTCAGTTTAATAGATAAATAAGTCCATAGATCTCATGTTTGAAAATCTTATTCTTAAGTGTTAAGAATATTGATGAGATTCTTTGATGACAAAACTTCTTAAATGATTCTTGACCTTTAGATTAATCGGATGGGGACTCTGATTAGTTGAGTATAGACTAACACGAACTAACACAAGATTTACTATCTTGATTAGTATAAGTTACTAATGGTAAGGGTGGTGACTCACATATCATATGATATGGGGATATCTTTAATAAACTTGTGGGTGGTTGTTGAAAAACAACACACTAAATGTGACGCCGATGATTGACCACATGGCATTGTAGATAATGGTCATGTCATCTAGTTGTGATAGTGTAGTTGATCCTTAGACTTGAACTGATACGATTATCTTGTGTATTGGTATGCGTGACTTACTAATGAATCGAACCATCAAATTGTGAGATGGAGAGATTCATCTATATGATTCCATATTGCTAGTATATGGAGGCAGGTATAATACCCGAGAAATTCTAAAGGACTCAAGATTAATTTATCTTGGGGCAAAAATGGAATTTAAGGATAATTGAGGGTATAACGGTAATTTATTACCGTATGAATGACTGAATCGACTGCCGGGAGTACCCTGGAGCTGAGATGCCAAAGAAAAATTATATGGCATTAATGAGCACCCCGAGATAGAATTTATGATGCCGAAAGAAATGAGATTGAGAATAGTTTTCGGTACAGCTAAAAAGGCAGCTGCCAATTAGGCTGCAAAACTGAATCTTTATAAGAGACTTCTCAGAAGTCAACAGAAGCTTGAGAGGACTTCAATTTTTCATGAGGAACAACCCTTTAGAGGTTTCAGGAAGAAACGAATGGGTTTGAGGCCAAAACAAAGATTCGGGCCAAAGTGCAGTTTACCGAATTCATCGGAGGGAGGTAGAGATGGCGAGTTTTTAGAATCTTCTGAGAAGGAATGAAAGTTTTTAGGACTTAAGGGACTCAATGGAAATATTGGAAAGTTCATGGGCTTTGTGAAAATGGGCCAAGGCATAAAAGACAACATTAGGTGGGCAAAATTGCAATTTTTCAAAATGGAAGGAGGAAGAAAGCTGCCATGGCCAAGAGACCAATTCTGGTCGCCGATCAGCCTCATCCAAGCATGGGGATTTCAAGGAAATGGGTCGGGGATGCCTTAGGGTCGGGTTTGGGCCGACAAGGGGGCTTGGGTTGGCCGAATTTTGAAGCTTTCCGACCAAGTTCTTGGTCGAATCTTGACAGCTTCAAAAGTCATCATTTCGGTTGGTTTTTTCAGTAAATAGGTCAATCTAGGGGCGGTAGAAGCCTCAGATGGGTCGCTTGTGCAAGCCTTGAGCGTTTGGAAGCTCGGGAAGGCCTATAAATAGAAGTGGCCGAATGTCTTCAAAATATAATTTCTTAGATCTGCAAATTTGTGATCAAATTGAGAGCAACGGATAAGGAGCTTTTGTTGCCCATGTCCAGAGGATCATTCCTGTGAAATTTGAGGAATTTTAGTTGAAAGATGAGGGAGTTATGAAGCTTTAACGGAAAATCGAGTTTCGCCGGAAAATTAGGTTGAGCAGTCAAAAAATGGCTCCAATCGTCCAATTTGAAGGCATAGTCTTGTAGAGGATGAAGAGAGGAAGCCATAGGTTCAAACAGAAGGTCAATTGGAGGTCGGATGAAGGAGATATGGCCATTAAAGGGAAGGCAGCGCACCAATCCGGTAAGCTGGAGGAAGAAGACGACCGGCGCGTGGGGCACACACGCCAGCTGGGCCCCACGAGTGGCGGCGTGTGGCCGGACTTTGGACAGAGCGTAAGGGTGCGTCCAAGCTCAGAAAAATGTGAAATAAATTTCTAAATTCCTCTGAATTCAAGTTCTAGCTCTTGTAGAAAAAACTTTGAATTTGAAGTTCTCTAGGTCTCAATTCTAGCATCAAAGTGCCTCATTTTGCGTGAAAACGCAATATCCGGGTAAATCCAGTATTTTTCCTTTGATGTTCATAGCATATTATGAATTTTTGTGAAGATAGATTTGAGAAAATAGTCTCGATGTATTTATTGGGATTTTTAGAAGGAAAAATGAAGGAAAATAGGAAATAAAAGGAAATAAATGAAATATTGAGAATATTTAATAATTAAATATTACTTTATGATTGAGGAGATCGAGATGATGAGGTTGGTGCAACTTTTAAGAGTTGGCACAAAAATTGAGGCGAGGCACACATATCGAGGCGATACACGCTTTTTGAGG
This sequence comes from Diospyros kaki, assembly GCA_036245055.1. NCBI lineage: Eukaryota > Viridiplantae > Streptophyta > Magnoliopsida > Ericales > Ebenaceae > Diospyros > Diospyros kaki. Next base: position 38,333,090 of record BSEG01000008.1, read on the forward strand.
TATCTTGATCTTTGGGCAAAGGTGAGTGGTATTCTCACAAGAACTTATATTTATGATATGATTGTTTATATGCATGTTATTTATGAATGCAATATTCATTTGTCATATTACATGGAAAGTCGTGATATTTGCATTGCACAATATTATTGTCATATTGATATTTGTGCATGGGAATGGGATGTCGCCCCCAGAGTGTAGCCGTAATTCCCCTAGGGCATTGAGAGAATAACGTTAGGCTTATCCTGCAGAGGTTCGGGATTTGTCTAGTATTCATAACCGGGCTAGTGGGCCTGGGAAGTTACATTAAAGGGCGCAAATGTTATTTATGTCATTGCATCATGCATTCATATATATATTTTTGGACCCTCACTAGAAGTTTCATCTTCTAATGGGTTATGCCCCTGGAACATTCAATGTTCCAGTTGAGACTTGCAGTTAGGGCAAGGAGCAGGTTGAGATATGAAGACACGTGATGGCATGGCCGATGGATTCAGCAGGAGATTCTAGTATTTTATTTATTGAGAAATGTCTATGTATGTGCTCGAGGTTTCATATGATTTGCACCTAGGGTGTTAGATATTATCTCAGAAGACGTGTATCCATGTATTTATGTATTGAGGATATGATATAATATATGATACGAATTCTTTATGATTAAAATAAGGTGAATTCAGGCATGTGCCATATCAGGTTTCGATTATTGCTTCCGCATTGTGAATGATTTGCTGGGTGGGTTTCCTTTTGAAATACGATATTTCAGGTATAAGGAATGTATAGTGCAAAGGGATTATGTATGTACGATGGGCCCTAGCATAGTGGCACGCCCTTCGATGGGACAGGGTGTTACAACAGGTGTTCAAGGATATGATCTATCATCCTCGTTCTTAAGATGAGATGAACGTTCTATGTGGTCTACTGTTAGTGTGACAAAACAGTCACCAGACAGGGTAGATTGATTATCAGGAAATGTGTTTCCTAAGGTATCATCTAGTCACTCTAATAAGATCAGACACATAGTTACTGAGTTTGTGAGTTTATCATTCCATAACTCTCGCTCAATCGGGACATTAGATGATGAAAGGATTATAGCACATGGTTATCGTCAACTGTAATAGGTTCATGTGAAGTAAGATTTTATTGTCTTCTATATTGTCTTGAATTGTTACTAGGCGCTTCTTAGGAACTCTCGAATCATCACCTGGATATGTAGAGATTCTTGTGACGAGTCAAGGTGTTGACTGGTGCCAAACAGGTTTTAGTGCTATCTGTTTGCTAACGAGCAGTGAACTTAGAAAATTACACACTATATAATGTTGTGTTTGATATCGACACTATATGCCCATTACATTTCAGATGTGTCATTAAGTGTTAATGATAACAGTGCATTAATTATTAACGTGCTAGAGCGCTAAGAGTCGACTGTCTCATGTCTGGGAGTCGACTCGCCAGTGCACGGGAGTCTACTCCCAGTGCTGTCTCAGTCCTTCTAAGTACGGTCCACATGGCAGCAAATTGGAATGGCATGTGAAGGCAACCGTGCAAATAAAATTAGACAGAGGAAATTTGGTAAAAATGAGAGATTTTGGCTTGTTTATGCTTTCAATTTTCCTCTACTTCTTATGCCTTATTCTATTCTATAATAGGAAAATTAATTGGGAGTGAGAGTCATGCGAGTAAGAGACATACAGGCGCTGGTGGTACGGAATCCTCAGGTTAGCAAGGGAAGAAGTGCATGTAGAGGTACCGAATTAAATGCTAGGTATGGATGGACTAGGACTACCACGACTTGAGGTGAATTCAATCTCAATACAGAAACGGTTTATGTATCTAACATGACAACGAACTTTAAGTATTTATTTATTGTATTTCATTTTATGAAGTATCGTATTATTTAAATATCCAAGTTGTGTATTGATGGCAATTAGGTTGCACGGAAACGAAAATAAAAAATATTTTCGATATGAAACGAAAATAGAGAAACGGTATTTTTTTAAAAAAAAATAGTAAAATGTAAATTAAAAAAATATAGAAATTTATTTTGTAAATATAATTTTTAATATATAAAATTATAAAAAATAGTTATTCAATCTCGCTAAACCTTTAATTTATGGCATCAAAACACTCTCAAACCAAAATAAATTGAGCAAGCATGTTCACAATAGAAGCCAATCACTTAATGTCCTGAACGAAGCACATGATTTTGTAACATCTCATTAACCATCTTTCAATCTTATAGTTACATACTTACAGTCTTATGGCAAAAAGGAATGATAGTAAGAGGGTCAAGGCTCAAATTGGTGGCGACATGAACACTGAGCAACAAGTAATCAGCAGCGACAATAAGAGGGAACAATAGTAAGAGTGTAATACCCCATGATCGTATAAAGTGGCCATGTAATTTCAATGAGTTAGAATACCAAAAAATTGGCTTAATAGCAATTATAAATACCGAATCAGCTGCAGGGAATGCGTCGGAGTGAAATTGTCCAAGGGAAATTATATGGTCTCGACGAGCATTTCAAGATAAGATTTATGGTATCGAAAGAAATCAAATCAGGAACGATTTTTGGTACAGCTAAAATATAGCTGTTATTTAGGCTGCAAAATCGAATCATTGTAAGAGACTCCCGAAAAATCAACGAAACCCTAGGGGGGCTTCAGTTTTGTGTAATGAGCAACCCTTCAGTGGTTTTGAGATGAAACAATAGTCCTGAAAGGACGCAAAGACGAAATCGACTATATCGAGTAAAATTTAAGTTATTAATTTTAGATTTTTTAGTATTGAAATGCAATTTAATTCAGGATTTGAGGGTATAATTGAAATTAAGGAGTTGCCTAAGTGAAATAGGATGAAAATTTGAATTTAATTGTGTAATTTTTTATATATAATAATGTGATATTTAGTGTATAATTATATATATATGTAGGTAGCAGTGCAGAGGTGTGAGGCCATGCTCTACAAAACCTTCCATGCCTCTGCAATTTGAAACCATGCTCTGCAACTCAAATCAACCACGGCCCCCTGCAAGATTGAAGTCACGTCTCTGCATGATTTGGAAGATTTTGCACGCAAGGAAGATTTTGCACGCAATGGAGAATGGTCGAGGCAGGCGTGAGGGTTGTGGGGTGAGCCTATAAATAGACTAAGAGTGGAGAGATTGAGGGAAGCAAATGAAGCAAGAAGTGGCAGCGATTCATGAGAGATTCGGCCAAGAAAGAGAGAGAGCTCGAGCTTGGGTTGAGGGCAGAAAGAAGAAGATCGAGAGCAGGGAGAGACGGAGCAGTAAGGTGCGGCCATGGCCGCGGGCAGCGGAAGCGACAGAGGAGGCCTCGATGGCGGGCGACGCGGAGGAGATCGAAGGCTCGAGCGACAACAACGGTGGCGCTGGCAGCGACCGGCGTGGGCAAAAGCAGTCGGCAGAGGCGGGCTGTACGCGTGGCCATGGCTGTCCGTGCGCTGGAAAAGAAGCAGAGGAAGAAGAAGAAGAGAAGAAGAAGAAGAAAAAAAAAAGAAAGAAAAGAAAGGAGAAAAAAAACGAAAAAGAAGAGAAGTGGGAGTTGCAGGTGCGGGAGATAGAAGATAGAGTGGAAAAAGAAAAAGAAAAGAAAGAAAAAGAAAAGAAAAGAAGAAAAATAGGAAAAAAATTCAAGAAATTCTTGAAAAATTAGATTTGGATATTTACTAATATTTCAGAGATTTTGGAAGAGAAAATAGTTCGGATACACATTTTGGGAATATGGCACGCATATCAAGAAAGTCGGAGAGACTAAGTCAAGGTAAGTAAAAAATTTCTTAGAAAATTTCAGAAATTCAAGAATATTATTTTATGAATTTTCGTAGTGAAATATTTGAGAAAATATTTTAGAAATATTTAATCTGGATTTATTGAAAAAAATAGGAAGAAATAGAGAAACAATTATAGAAAATGTCAGAAATTATGAAAAAATAGGATTTAATGTTTATTTAAATAATTATGGTGATTAGGATGCTTTGAGGAATAAGTTGAAGTGACTTGTCAAATTTTGAGGTTGGCACGCAAATCGAGGCGATGCACGAGGCAAGGCACGGATGTCGAGGTAACCTGATAAGCTCTAGAAGATAAGTGGTATTTCTCAATTTAAGTTAGTTTATAAAAAATGCTTGGTTTGTACGTGACTTATGTTCCTCGAAAATGTTTTCATCATATTGACATGCCCTGATATGCATCAATCACGTAGATTGCATACATGACATGACTATGAAATGCATAAATATACGTTGATATCATCGATCACGCGCATTTATGGCATAGAGAGTACGAACTGGGACCGTTGCTTTACCAAGGGTACACCCATACACCCCGGCTTCGAAAGAGGTGGCCGCAAAAATGGTAGGTAGCATGTGGGGTGCAGTTGACATCTACGAGGAAAGAAATTGCATTCATGCACAAAATATGTTTTCTATACCCTTACTTAGATGATTCATCATCTAACTTGCGTTTTGCCCCTAGAATATTCAAACGTTCTAGATGGAGATTGTAGCAGATTCGAGGATAAATGATGCATGAAATGGCACTTAGCAGAGTGCATGAAGAATTAAATGTATGTTACGTAGCCCCTATATTTAAGCTCTGCTACTTTAGATTCTGAACGTTTTGAGGAATGTTAAAGATGTAAGAATTTATGATTAATGTTAAAATATCAAGTTTTGATCCTTGCTTCCGCATTTGATGTGTATAGTGATTCTCTTTCGGGATTAATATATGGGAATTCTAGGACGGACTCGAGGAATGATGTGGTTTAGTTTTAGTGTTTGAAAGAAAAAAAAAATTTATTGTTCCGGAATTGTCCCAAGTTATATAACGCGTCTGGGAAAGCGGGACGTTACAGTTGGTATCAGAGCTTAAGTTAAATGGAAAACTTAAGTAACTTTGATGTAGTTAAAATGAGAGTTAAACCTTATTTGGAAATTAAGGAAAGCAAATTGGAGACTTATGAGAATCTGATATTGATAGAATCAATTAGTAGGAACCCCAAATGGAGGCTTAGGGGAAAGAAATTAATGGTTCATAAGATGAATCCCTGCTTGGAGATTCGGGAATTGTCGGTTGAAGGCTTAGAGGTTATTGGATTTAAGTATTGTGTAGTGGAAGTGCACGTCTAGGCAAGTTCTGGCTAAGAAAAGACTTGGTATTTAAGTGTGTCCATTTTTGACCCACATCTCTTTCTTGAGAACTTACCTGGTATACTATTCATATACAGACACTATTCTAGTATATGATTACTATTCTCAGTGAATAGTAAAAGCCTGATAGAAGCTAGTACAATGATCTAGCTATTGAAGTTAGAAATCGATTATATGATTCGGGTGTAAGGTTTACTCGGTAACCGTGATTATGGATCTGAGAGATTCAGAGACGGTTGATTTGAGGTTATTAGTTGAAATCCCTACAATGAAAGATGAGATAACTAAGGATGATCGAATCAAAATTGATTAGTTTGATGTGACATAGATTAGCTAAAGAATTAGGATCAAATAATAAATATTTTTCGAGGATCATTTAGAGTCTCGGAAATGGATGTAAAGATCAGGGATCTAACAAATTGGGTCAAGTAAGAGGCTGAAGATGACCAAATGATAGCATATCAGTACCGCCAATTGATAAAGTGACGGCGGTGCAACCAATGCGACTCGTAGAAATGGGACAAGAAATCCTAATAGTGTGTGGGTCTAAGTCCCAATGGTCTAAGATGCAAGGTGTGCCACTGGTTGTGATTGATCGAGGTTGGAAGCCTAGGGAATTAACCCGAAATGAAATGGATTAAATATAGACTGAGTGTCCTATTTAAAGAATTGCATCGGAGTTCGCAGTTATCTTGGGAGAAGATGACACGATGAACAATGTGAGGCTCGAGGCGTAGAATACCTCGGTATCTAGTATGGCAATGGGATTATGAATGGTCGTGTGCTGATAATCAGCTGTATCTAAAGAGCGAAATGCGAGAATCGGTGCATTCTCGGTAAACAAGATTTTGGGTAGTAGAGCATGGCAAGTTCAAGGCCTTGACGATGAGTTGTGAGATGGTAATCTCAGTTCGAGGAAGAGATCGAGTACCTAAAAGGAAAGAATTGCTTGATGATAGGTCGTATCAACTGTAAAAAGAATGATGAGGCGACCTAGTCAACAAAGGTTGTGACTACAGTTCGGTGTGTCACATAAACCTGTGGACCCAAGTAAAATTGTCATTGGTCAACCCGACAAGAAGAACTCGGAAGCACCATGATGAATGGAGGATTGAGAGCAATCGTTGCAAGAAAATAGAATTCTCGGAAGATGATTGGAACTAGATATCGTGATCTGATTCGAGATTTTTGGAGATAAATCGGTTTGGGATTCTTGAGAATTTCTTGGAAGAATTAATTGAGGATCTGAGGATTCATGAGGAAACTATAGAGTTTTCAGAAAAAAAAAAATCCAGCAAGGATTGGAGTGCCGAATGTGACGAAGCTACCTGTCTGCTCTAGCTGGCAGTATAATTATGGATTGTTATCTAGAAGATTGTGTGAATCTTAGATGTGATAGAGAGAATCAAGTGATGATAGATATGTCAGGATAACGGGTCGCAATAGGAAAAGCTGCAGGCCTAGATCGATTTGAAATCCAAGATTTCAATTTTGGAGAATGAAACCCTCGTATGACTAGACGGTTAGTCTAGGTAGCCCTGGTAGGAAAATTGGGAGATATATAGCTGAGTGATGTCAGCAAGTTATGGTTATAAGGAGCCTGTTGATTTGTGGTATCGGCATTTGCGGTCAGTGAAAAATCGTAAGAAAAAATAGAAAATACCAGGAGATATTCTTAGAAGGTTTTTCGGATTTATTTTTTTAATGATGAAATTGCCAATAATAGATTGAGGTTATTAGATGCTTAGTTATGAGTGGTTTGATTGAGAATGTAAATTATCAGGTTTTGAAAGAGATGATAAATGAGAGTTGATATCTTTACCTCGAATTTGATAAACAGCTACAAGAGAAAATGATATTTTCTAGGATTGATGCGCGATCGAGGAGTAAAGTAGACCCTTGTAATATTAAGGTTATGTGTGACGCTCTTCATTGTGATACTTGAGGGTAAATGGTCCCTAGATTTTGATTGGATGATAATAATGTCATAGATTATGTGGACTAAGAGGGTAGAATAATACGAATAAAGTTGATAGCACTATTGTCAAGACGATTAGACATTAGAGTCAGGGAGCAAGTCTAGAGATTGCGAGTTGACAAGTGAACTTGTGCTACGATTGACTGGAAGTCAAAAGAGCCGATGGACAAAAGCGAGGAAAAGAAATTAGATGATTTTCGTATGATAAAATATGATTGGCATGAGTTGGTACCTTAAGGATCGAGCAAGACTAAAGTTAATTAGTTGACATGAAACGTTATTACTCGAGGATTAGTTCAAGCAAATTTAAGGATTACTTCGAAAAGTGCGAGGAGTTATGTGTAATACCCCATTTCGGTGTAAGGTCGCCACGTCATTTAAGCAAGGTTTGAATACTGAAAAATAGGTTTGTTAGTAAAATAAATCGCTGAATCGACTGGAGGGAATGTCTCGAAGTATAATTGGTTATGAAAAACGGTATAATCTCGATAAGCGTTCCGAGATAAGATTTATGGAAGTAAAAGAAATTGAAATTGAGACGATTTTCGGTACAGCTAAAATGCAGCTTCGGATCAAGCTAAAATACCGAATTGCTGCAGGAGACTTTCGAGAAGTCAACGGAACCCTGAGGATGCTCCGATTTTAGGTGACAATCAACCCTTTGGTGGTTGCAAGATGAATTAAGGGCCCGGTGAGGACCCGAGGGCGAAATCGATCATATCAAGCAATTATCACGATTATTAATTTTGGATTTTAAGCATCGTTATGCAAATTAATTTAAGCGTTAGGGGTGTAATTGCAATTTAAGAATTTCTAAGTGTAATATAGAATAATTATGGGGACTAAATATATATTATTTCTATAATTATATTAGTATAATAATATAAATATATATGTGTAATATATATAAGCATGCGTGCATAGGAGGCGTGGGAAGCAGCAGGAAGCTCGATGGAGTGGTTCTGCAATTGAGGAATTGGGTTGTGAGGATTGCAGAGAATTTGAGAGGCTTGTCGCGTGCGCGTGGCTTGCTGGAGTGGCGCCCAAGCTTCCGTTTATGTATATATGGAGAGAGATAGAAAGAGAGATGGAGCGAGTGATGGGGAGGATGGTGGCCGAATCGGCCATGGCTGCAAGCGATCGAAATCAGAGAGAGCGAGAGAGTGATCGATGAAGAGAGTGGCAGAGAGTTCGCGCGAGAGAAAGAGAGATCGAGAGAGAATGAGAGTTGCATGAGAGGGGGCTGGCCGAAGGCTGGCCAGTTGCAGCAGCTGGCTCGAGAAGGAAGCAGGGGCCATGGCTGTCCCGCGAAGAAGCTCCAGCAAGCTCAGCCATGGCAGCCGAGCAAGCCACCATGGCAGCGAGCAGGTCGACGCAAGGCAAGCTGGAGCAGCCGCGATGGAGCTGGACAGCGAGCGACGGCGCGAGGAGGCACTTGGAGGCTTCGGCAGTGGCCGTGGGCAAACGTGGGCAGCGGCTGGGCATGGCCGAGAAAGCTCCAGGTGCTGTTCGTGAGGGAAAAGCCGTGAAAGAGAAGAAGAAGAGGAAGAGGAAGAAGAAGAAGAAGAAGAAGAAAGAGAAGAAGAAGGAGTTGCAGGGGTCAGGTGAGGGAGAAGAAGATGAACAGTAGAGAAGGAAGAGAAAAAGAAAAATAGAGAAGAAAAGAAAAGAAAAGAAAGAAAAAGAAAGAAAATGAAGAAAATGGAAAAAATATAGGAAACGATCCCGAAAAATATTGGAAAAATAGGAAATGGAGATGTATTAATATTTCAGAGATTTTGGAAAGAAAAATAGTTCGGGCACGCGTTTCGAGATGGTGCACAAAAATCGAGGTGATGCACGAAAATTGATATGTCGCATAAAAATCGAGGTAAATGCATGAGAATCAAGGTAGTGCTAGAGATTGAGGTGGTGTGCGAGAATCGAGGATTTACGCGACATCCGAGGTCAATCACGCATTTTGAGGTCATGCGCGCATACCGAGATAGCCCGGGAGGCTAAGTTAAGGTAAGCAAAATTTTCTAGAAATTCCAATAAATTAGGAAAATGATTTTAGGATTTGCTATTGAGTAATAATTGAGGAATAATTAGTTTGAATTATTGTTGAGAAACCATTTATTCAGGAATTATTTATTGAGGAAAATGTTTAAAAAGTTTTGAGGAAAATAGGAAGAAATAAAGGAAAGATATGAGGAAATTATGAGGAATAGATATTGATGTTATTAAATGAATATGATGGCCTGAGTATGATTGAGGATTCGAATTGAGTACGTTAGAAGTCTGGCACGAGAATCGAGGTGTTATGAGAATGCGTATGAGGTAAGTGGTACTCCTCAAAATGGATTTAATTTTACGAAAAATATTTGATGTGTAAGTAGTACTCCCCAAACTAAATTTAGTTTTATGAAAATGCTTGATTTGAAAGTGGTTTTCCCAAAACCTAATTTAATGAAAACAATTTATCATGTTATCATATCCTGATGTGATTATGTCATGTAGATTGCATTTACATGTATTGATGATGAAATATGCGTACATTCATGATGATGTTATTGATCATGCATTGCATATGAGTTATTATGGCACCGCTACACCCATTAACCTCGGCATGGAAAGGAAGTCGTAGCAATGAGGGGTAGCATTAAGGTGCAAACGGGAATGCGGATCCTCACCGCTACACCATTGACCTCGACATGGAAAGGAAGCCGTAGCAATGGGGGTAGCATAAGGTGCGGTTGATTCACGGAATGAAATGATGAATGATGACATTTTGCATTTTGCATACATGCACGAAAATGATTTTTGTACTGCTTACTTAGATGATTCATCATCTAATTTGGGTTTTGTCTCTGGAATATTTAAACGTTTCAGATGGAGATTGTAGCAGAAACGAGGATGAATGAGGCATAAAACGACACTTTCCAAGTGCACGATGAATTGAAATGAAATGAAATGGTACTTAGCTAAGTGCATGATGAGTTGAATGTGAATGGAATGTACGTTATGTAGCCTATGTATTTAAGTTCTGCTACTTTTAAAATCTGAACGTTATGATGACGATGACGTATAACCTTTTGGTTAATGACGATGTATAAACCCTAGTTAGGGTTAATGTTAGATGAGAACATATGTTATGTGTTAATGTTAGTTGAGGATTTATGTTATGTTTTAAGTCATTGATGAATAAGCCTTGTGGGGGATTAAGTTTAAGGAATGGTGATGTAAGATATGATTTATGTTTAACATTGAGGACTGATGATGTAGTAATTGATTTATGATTAAGGTAAGATGTCATGTTCGATCTTAGCTTCCGCGTTTGATGATGTTATGATGATTCTCTCTTTCGAGAATAAATTAATGTAGGGAAATTCTCGGACGGATGCGAGGAATGGTGCGGTTTAGTATGAGTTTGAAAGGAAAAAAAATTATCGTCCCAGGATTGTCCCAAGAAATAACGCGCTCGGGAAAACGGGGCGTTACATTATGGGTATATAGATGAATGTATATTACTTTAGCGACCAAGTAACAAAGGAGCGAGTGATGCAAGAATATTAGTATTGCTAGACTTGGAAGACAACGTTAGATTTCGATCGATATTAAACGTTAAGTTACGGAAAGAAGATTTGGAGACAAATAGAATCTATTAATTGTAAAGATTTCTTGATGAGATAATTATACGACATGATTAAAAGATGGTTATGGAAAATTGTCAGAAACTTGAGGTTATATCAGGTGATGAATACCTACGAAAATGAGGAAAAAACAGTTTATAAGAAACCTTAAATAGGTTGGCTTGAGTAAAGATCAAACAATGATTAAAGTTTGTGATGACTTAAGGTGAGGCATAACTAGTTTCGAGGACAAAAATCATTGAGGACATGTGATAAACGAGATGATATGGTAGGACCACTGACTTGTTGTGGCAGTTTGGAAGCCTATAAAACAAACTTGTGATGACAAGATATGTGATGTTTGAGGATTCAAAGATACGTGAAATAGTTGATGATATAAGAGTATTTCTTTGAGGATCAATCAAGATGTAATAGGGACTTTTGTGCATGATTGATTGGTTCGAGATGAATGACGTCGTAGGAAATCAGAAATAGAAAAGTGTTGTGATTAAGGATATCGATTGGATGACTTAGTGAAAAGCAAATTGATAATGTAGATATGAGAGTTGCGGGCTCATTACGATGATAAGTATAGGAGCTCAAGTAGAGACTCGTGGCCCAAGGACCGAGTTATGTGGCTAGTAGCTTTGAAAGAGAAATCCGAAAAGAATGGGTGGTTGACAAGTAGGTTGTCTAGGGATTGATAAATGTGGTCAGCCCTAGAGTTCTAATTTTGAGGTTTAGAATGTGATAAATTTTGAGGACGAAATTTTTGTAAGAAGGGGAGAATGTAATATCCCATGATCGTATAAAGTGGTCACGTAATTTCAATGAGTTAGAATACAAAAAAATTGGCTTGATAACAGTTATAAGTACCGAATCGGTTACAGGGAATGCCTCAGAGTGAAATTGTCTAAGAAAAATTATATGGTCTCGACGAGCATTTCAAGATAGGATTTATGGTATCGAAAGAAATCGAATCAGCAACGATTTTCGATACAGCTAAAATACAACTATTATTTAGGCTGCAAAACCGAATCGTTGTAGGAGACTCCCGAAAAATCAACGAAACCCTAGGGGGGCTTTGGTTTGCGTAATGAAAAACCCTTCAGTGGTTTCGAGATGAAACAAAAGTCCCGAGAGGACGCAAAGACGAAATTGACTATATCGAGTAAAATTTAAGTTATTAATTTTAGATTTTTTAGTATCGAAATGCAATTTAATTCAGGGTTTGAGGGTATAATTGAAATTAAGAAGTTACCTAAGAGAAATAGGATGAAAATTTGAATTTAATTGTGTAATTTTTTATATATAATAATGTGACATTTAGTGTATAATTATATATATATATATCTAGGTAATAGTATAGAGGCGTGAGGCCATGCTCTGCAAAGCCTTCCATGCCTCTGCAATTTGAAACCATGCCTTTCAACTCAAATCAACCACGCCCCCTGCAAGATTGAAGTCACGTCTCTGCATGATTTGGAAGATTTTGCACGCAAGGAAGATTTTGCATGCAATGGAGAATGGCCAAGGCAGGCGTGAGGGTTGTGGGGTGAGCCTATAAATAGACTAAGAGTGGAGAGATTGAGGGAAGCAAATGAAGAAAGAAGTGGTAGTGAGCCATGACAGATTCGAACAAGAGAGAGAGAGAGAGCTCGAGCTTGGGTTGAGGGAAGAGAGAAGAAGATCGAGAGCAGGGAGAGACGGAGCAGTAAGGCGCGGCCATGGCAGCCGCGAAGCTACTGTTGTAGCAGTCAGGCACAGTCATGGTCGCGGGTAGTGGAAGGGGCGGAGGAGGCCGCGATGGCGGGCGGCGCGGAGGCGATCGAAGGCTCGAGCGGCGATAGCGGTGGCGCTAGCAGCGACCGATGTGGGCGAAAACGGTCGGCAGAGGCGGGTTGTGCGCGTGGCCATGGCTGTCCGTGGGCTGGAAAAGAAGCAGAGGAAGAAGAAGAAAAGAAAGAAAAGAAAGGAGAGAAAAAAAAAAAGAGAAGTGGAAGTTGCAGGCGCGGGAGATAGAAGATGGAGGTAGAAGATGGAGTGAAAAAAGAAAAAGAATAGAAAGAAAAATAAGAAAAAAATTCAGAAAATTCCTGAAAAATTAGATTTGGATATTTACTAATATTTCAGAGATTTTATGAGAGAAAATAGTTCGGACACGCATTTCAGGAATATGGCACGCATACCAAAAAAATCAGAGAGACTAAGTCAAGGTAAGTAAAAAATTTCTTAGAAAATTCTAAAAATTCAAGAATATTATTTTATGAATTTTCATAGTGAAATATTTGAGAAAATATTTTAGAAATATTTAATCTGAATTTATTGAGGAAAAATAGGAAGAAATAGAGAAACAATTATAGAAAATGCCAGAAATTATGGAAAAATATGATTTAATGTTTATTTAAATAATTATGGTGATTAGGATGTTTTGAGGAATAAGTTGAAGTGACTTGTCAAATTTTGAGGTTGACACACAAAACGAGGCGATGCACGGATGTCGAGGTAGCCCGATAAGCTCTAGAAGGTAAGTGGTACTTCCCAATTTAAGTTAGTTTATGAAAAATGTTTGGTTTGTAAGTGACTTATATTCCTCGAAAATGTTTTCATCATATTGACATGCCCTGATATGTATCCATTGTAATACCCCATGTGTAGAGAAGGTTGACACGTAATTTCAATAAGTTTAGAACACCGAAAAGTTGGTTTTATAGCAATTTCAAGTACCGAATCGACTAGAGGGAATGCCTCAGAGTGAAAGTATCTAAGGAAAATTATATGGTCTCGACGAGCGTATCGAAATAGGATTTATGGTAACGAAAGAAATGAAGTTTGGAACGATTTTCGGTACAGCTAAAATACAGCTGCCATTTAAGCTGTAAAACTGAATCGTCGTAGGAGACTCCTGAAAAATCAACAGAACCCTAGGAAGGCTTCGGTTTTGCGTAAAGAGCAACCCTTCAATGGTTTTGGAATGAAACTACAGCCCGGTAAAGACACTGGGACGAAATTGTCATTTTCAACTAAGAATTTGATTATTAATTTTGCGTTTTCTGTATTAGAATGTAATTTAATTCAGTGTTTGAGGGTATAATTAAAATTACGAAATTGTCCAAGTGATATAAGAAGAAAATTAGAATTTATAAATAATTAAACATGTAATATAGTATAAAATATATGTAATATTTATATATATATATGTACACGCATGGCAGAGCCTCTGTTAAACGCAAATAGCCATCCCATTCCCTGTGTAAGTTCATTTCTATGCCACAGTCTTTCTTTTCCAACCGAGAATTGCGCAACATGGGAAGATTTGGCAGCGTGAATTTTGGATACGTGGCGTGTGAAATTTGGAGCAATTAATGTGCAATTAATGTGGAGATTTTCACATTAAATGGTATGCGTGATGGGCAAGCTTGTAACAGTGACATTTATGTGAAGCCACCGCCTATAAATAGGCAGTGATTTGAGCGATGGAGAAGCACCAAGGAGCTTGAGAAAGAAGGCAAGGAAGAGAGCATTGAAGCAAGGCCAGAGAGAGAGAGAGAGAAAGAGAGAGAACTGGGCAACCATGGCCGCAACCAGCTGCAGCAGGGTCGCATCCAACAGCGGCTAACGGTAGCCGCGGGCAGCTCCAGCAGTTTACTGATGGTGGCCGACGATTGGCGGTGGCTGTGGAAGCTCGAGAAGCCGTCGAAAGCAGCTGAGCCGCGGCCATGGCAGCCATGGCCGCGAGCTCCAGCAAGCAGGTGCGTCACAGGGGGGGCGGCCTCGGTGGAGAAGGGCGTGCAGGCGGCGGCTACTGGGTCCGGTGAGGCCGAGGCGGCCGGAGGAAGGCCGAGCGGCGGCCAGCTGAGGGCCAAGTGGCGGCAGCCGCGAGTTGCAGGTGGTCGCGCGGTGGCTGGTGAGCGGAAGCCGCGCGTAGGAAGGAGAAGGGGAAGGGAAGAAGAAGAAGAAGAAGAGAAGGAAGAAGAAAAAAGAGAAGAACGGAAGAAAGAAGGAAAAGAAGGAAGAAGAAGAAGAAGAAGAAGTTGCAGGTGGCGGGGGCGGGAGGAGGAAGAAGGAGGGAGAAAGAAGAAAAGAAAAAAAAGAAAAAGAAAAAGAAAAAGAAAATAAAGAAAAGAAAAGAAAATAGAGAAAAATTATGGAAAAATTCTAGAAAAATCCTGAAAAATAGGAAATTATATTTCGGTGATATCCCGGAGATTTTGGTAAGAAAAATGGCTCGGGCACGCTTTTTGGAATATCGCACACAAATCGAAGAAATCGAAGATGCTAAGCCAAGGTGAGTAAAATTCTCTAGAAAATTTCAGAAATTCCAAAATATTATTTTTTGAATTGTCGTAGTGAAATATTTGAGAAAATATTTCTAGAAATATATAATTTGGAATTATTGAGAAAAAATAGGAAGAAATAGAGGGAAAATTAAAGAAAATGCTAGAAATTATGGAAAAATAGGATTTAATATTTATTCAAATTCCTATGGTGATTAGGATGGTTTGAGGTCAAAGTTGAGGTGTTTGGTGCGAATTTTGAGGTTGGCACGCAAATCGAGGCAAGGCACATATTTCGAGATAGCCTGATAAGAAAGTAAGTGGTACTTCCTCGAAAATGTTTTCGTCATATTGACATGCTCTGATATGTATCTATCACGTAGAATGCATACATGATTATGAAATGCATGATTACACGTTGATATCATTGATCACACGCATATGAGGCCGTAGGGAGTACGAACTAGCACCACTGCCTTACCAATGGTGCACCCATACACCCCGGCTTCGAAAGAGGTGGCCGCTAAAATGGTAGATAGCATGAGGGGTGCAGTTGACACCTACGAGGAAAGACATTGCATACACTCATGACATAGCATTACGTACCCTTACTTAGATGGTTCATCATCTAACTTGGGTTCACCCCTAGAACATTCAACGTTCCAGTCGGGACTTGCAGTGATGTTATCTAGGTTGAAGATGTGTAATGACACGAGACGTTAAGAAACGAGGAAATGAGTCATGCCATGTTGTAATATGAATTATGTACATTGTATTTATTGTCAGACGCTTATGGATTAACTTTATAATAAATATCATGTTCAGTTATTATTATATGCATTACCGTGAGCAGGTTCGATTCAGCTTCCGCTTTGTATTTATTTTCTAGTGTAGATATCTTGCACTAGATAAGGCCTTAGGGGATTTCGGGATAATGTAATGATAAAATAAAGAAAAAAAAATAAGACCCAATTTTCTTAAGGTATAACACGCCCTGAGAAAGTGGGCTGTTACATCCATCACGTAGATTGCATACATGACATGACTATGAAATGCATAAATACACGTTGATATCATCGATCATGCGCATTTGTGGCCGTAGGGAGTACGAACTGGCACCGCTGCTTTACCAAGGGTGCACCCATACACCCCGGCTTAGAAAGAGGTAGCCGCAAAAATGGTAGGTAACATGAGGGGTGCAGTTGACAGTTACGAGGAAAGACATTGTATTCATGCACGAAATATGTTTTCTGTACCTTCACTTAGATGATTCGTCATCTAACTTGCGTTTTGCCCCTGGAATATTCAAACGTTCCAGATGGAGATTGTAGCAGATTCAAGGATAAATGATGCATAAAATGACACTTAATAGAGTGCATGAAAAATGAAATGTATGTTACGTAGCCCCTATATTTAAGCTCTGCTATTTTAGATTCTGAACGTTTTGAGGAATGTTGAAGATGTAAGAATTTATGATTAATGTTAAAATATCAGGTTTCAATTTTTACTTCCGCATTTGATGTGTATAGTGATTCTTTTTCGAGATTAATGTATGGGAATTCTGGGACGGACTTGAGGAATGATGTGGTTTAGCTTTAGTGTTTGAAAGAAAAAAAAAATTATTATCCCAAAATTGTCCCAAGTTATATAACGCGCCCAGGAAAGGCAGGCGTTACTAAGAGAATCGGGACTCAAATCGAAATCGACGACGACACGAGTATAGAGCAATCCCTAAAAATCAATGACAACAACCAACAAGCGTGAGAATAAGAACGACAACGAGAGGTTTGAGACGAGGTGATTTTCCAATTCAAAAATTAAGGCTAAAGGTGACGTGAATAAAGAAGAGTACGGGAGAGAATGATATGAATAATATAATACATATATATTTATATATTTGTTGGTTAGAGATAAAACTGCTTCGTCTTTAACCAAATTCAATCGTTAAAGTACGTTTTCAAAAAAGAAAAAAAAATCAAAAAGCTCCCGAAAAGTTTTGCAAATTACAAAAACAACCTTAAAAACATTTTAAGCTATATTTAATGTTTCTAAAATGGAAAACATCTCAGAAACACCAAAACGGCGTCTCCAAGCCATTTCCGTCCATAAGAGGATGGAAATACAAAATTGTAATAAAATAAAATTGTAACGAATTAAAAGCTTATTCTTAATATTAAAAATTTAAAAATTTGATACATAATAAAAAAATATAAAAACAATATGAAATTGGGGAAGAAGAGATTCTTTCTCATGACTAGTTTATATATCTATATGGAAGAAATATATATCTACTCTAATCCTTTAAGTAAATGTAACTAGAGAATGTGAATAAACATGAATTAGTCTCAATTAAGTTAATTCCATTATTTTAGTTAGAAATTACTCTGTCTTGTATTTAGTTATTTAGTTAGTTACGACCTTGTTAGAAGAATAACTAAATTGCTTTAATTTATGACCATATAAAAGGCCATACATATTTATCAAACGTATTAGTGAGAATCCTTTTTTTGTTCATTACTTCTCTAAATTGTTTCTCTCTCCACTTCTTCTTTCTTTCTCTCTTTAATTTTCTCATGGCATCAGAGCACATTTTGACAGAAGTCGTGTTCTCTACTCACTTACTAGCATTCAATTAATCACTTAAATTTTTAATTTTCAATTTTTACTTAAATGCATTCTCTTTGAGTTTTAATTTTTAGTTTTAAATTTTGAATTTATCTTCAGTTTTTTGTTTTAATAATTTATTTTCAAAAAACTAAAAACGCGTTTGTTTGTCATTCTAAAAAACTATTTCTCAAAACAATAAACTAGAAAACGGATTCTCTTTGAAATTTTGACAATAAATTTTTAATGATATTTTATTTAATAAATTAGAACTATTTAATGCTAATATATTATTAAAAAATATATATATTTTAAAGTTAAAAAATCTTATAACATTTTTTCCCATTATAAGCATAAAATACAAATAAATAAATAAATTATCCATCTTTTTCGTGTTTTGGTTGTTTTGAGTTTTTTTTACAAAATTCTTGTTTTTAAAAATATATTTTTTAAAATAACAAAGTAAACGTATTTTCACTATTTTAAAAAATTAAAAACTGAAAATAGTAAAGAGAAGATGCCCTAATAATTCAACTACTTTTGAGTTCAGATCGATCAAGCTTTAGAACAACTTCATAGAGATGGAGTACTTTGCTGCTCTGGCTATATAAGACACGAAATTTCAATCTTCCGATCAAGCTTGATATATATATATATATATATATAAGACCAATTATTTGTTCTGGAAGACTCAAATCATGCCTTCTATCAGTGCTTTGGAACTAGAACATCATATCTTTGAGTTGAACAAACCTCCTTCAGAATTTGTTAAAGAACCGTACGTCGATCGATGATTCAATGGTTGATATGGCGATTAATGAAGAATTATTTATCACCTGGAAAAAGGTCTTCAAATGGCTACTGTGCTGATCAATGAGAATGTTATGGCCAATTAGGTAACTTACTGTTCAACAACTCTTTGAATTTGGAAAGTTTTTTAGTAGACTTTTGTTCACCTAAAAGGTTAATTCTAAATTCTAAAGAAGGGAAAGTTGAGCATTCATGCTAGATTTTGCTCAAAAGATATAAAACTATTTGGGAAAGTTTGATGGTTGGTTGTGGATTATGATGTTAGTGAGCGACGACAATAATTTTGGTGGTTAATGGAGTATGATTAATGATTAAATATAAATTCTTTTATTATAACATATAAATTTTGATGATAAGTTAAATAAGCCGTCCTTAATATATCACTTTTTTGTTGTTATTGACTAAAATTTTTAATTCTAACTATGAAATAATAGAAAAAAATTATTTAAATTTAGCTAACACTTATATAAGCAATCCCTAATATAATTATAATTTTCTATAAATACACAAATATAATTATTAAACTAATATAATTGACAATTAATGATTCATTGATAATACAATATATTAAAAAATTATGAACATATTAAAAAGAATATAATATATCAAACTAATTTATTATAATTATTAGATTTATAATATAATTATATTTTTAAATAAATATTAATTTGATGTAATAATTTAAATTATTTTATCAAATTAATAATTTAATTTGATACAATAATTCCTCCCTTCAACTGCAACCTTCTCTCAGAATGGTGATTACAAAGACATCATCCTCACAATGAAAGTAGCACACTCAGTTAGTAAAGAAGGGGGTTGTAAAGATGCAGTGTGTTAAAGACTGCTAGCATGAGATCGATTTTTGGGAAAAGTAATTCCTTTTGGAAGTAGTCCTTGGTAAGTGTTTGTGAACGCAAACTCAAACCCTGACTACTTGGATATATCCCTCAATTTACCTCCCTCGTAATGACTTGGGGGCGGGTTCAACGAGAGGCACAAGTAATGGCGTGTAATTAAAAGAAAACAAAAAAAAAGTAGCATAGCCCTTTTTTGGTTCAAGGTGACAAGTGCCCAATTATGGCAACACAAATGATACCTCTTTCTCCGTTGATATATCAACTGACAACTCTTTCTTTGATCGACAACAACTATTATCTTGAAAACATAAGCAAACCCATTGGTGTCAACTTTAATTGTCGACCTTTCCCAAATCTCACAAGGGACCACAACAATTCAATTTTTTGCAACAAACAAAATAAGATCCTCAATTTTTTTAATTTTCTGCCATAAATTTTCTCACCAAATAATGATTTCTAAACATTGTAATTTGTAACCTCACAACCAACCCAACCGAAGCTCTAATATCACTTGTTAGGATCAAATCACTCCAACCAAAAACAATAAATAGAAACCAAACAAGAAAATAATTAATGAAACACAAAAAATTAATTTGATTCGACTCAACAACCTATGACCATGATCCCTCCACCAGGGGATAATCCACTAAACAAAGCAAACCAACCTCTCGACTTTAGATAATTGGTAGCACCACACATTAAAACTCTAGTTATTAAGGTGCAAAGCACTCGAAATAAATGCACACAACCACAATAATATGAATATTTCCCTCTACATATTATTACTGTCCATCCAAAACTGAACCAAGACTAGTTATTTATAAGTACCAAATCACTATCTAGTGGGATTAAGTTTCTCAAACCTATCTTAATTTCCTAAGTAAAATCATCATTTGATAAAGGATTATTTGAGAGATCTTCCTCCATCAGATTAATCTTACCAGATAAGATAACAAATTAACAATTTTAATCAAACTAGAATTTGAGGACCAATAGTAAAGACAACACTTTTACTTCTACAACTAGTTTGGCTTGTTCTTATCCATCTCTTTATCGAAGTACTGCGGGCTGTCTATCTAATTACAATATCTTTCCCACACTTGACCTAATATTGCATATATTGTTAAAGAACTTAGTTTCTTGTTGCTCCAACTAATTAACCTTCATTGGAATGCTTACAAAAGGGCACTTCGATATCTCAAAGGCACCATAGGGTATGGTCTTTGCTTTCGACCTGCTTCTCAACTGAAACTTGAAGTCTTTCTTGATGCGGATTATGCTGGTTGCCCAATTGATCCCCGTCGCTCTATATATAGGATGCTTTTTGTGTTTTTCTTAGTGAGAATCTCATTACATGGAGTTCTATAAAGTAATTAGTCATCTCACTCTCTAGGACAAAAGCAAAGTATCGAGCTCTGGCTTCAAGAATATTTACAAAAATTCTATGGTTGTAGTCCTTGTTTACTGAACTCGGCTTGAGTTTTTCTACCCGTCCCAATCTTTGGTGTGATAATCTCTCTACTAACCATGCTCGCACAAGTCCCAACTACTATCAGGCTGTAGACATTTTCACGAATGGTCTTCCACTTAGTCATATTCAATTCTTGCGTTTGCAAACTCAGCCTGGTTTTGTCTTCCATGTCTCGGTTGTAGGACCATGTGAATAGACATAAATTACTCACAAGCTGCTTTTGTTATTTTAGTTAATGATCAACGTATATATCTTGTTTTCAGTCCATTACTCAGTTACAAGTTTGTTAGTAGGATGGTTCAATTACTTCAGCTTAGGACTGTATAAATGGCCATATCCATCTATCAAGCATATTCATTCACTCTTAATGGAAATTCACTTTTTGATTTCCTGTTCATTACTACTTAATTTGAGTACTGTTTTTCTCTGAACTTATTTATTTTCTCTTCAACCTTTACAATCATTACCCCAATAAGGTTTATTGTAAGGCTACCAAAGAGTGGTCAAAAGCTTCAGATTAAGTTTGTTAATTTATTACCAATACTTGACTGTAAAGAGCTCCGTGTTCATGAGTTTACTTGATCAGCACTTAAATAATATAATGATGATGAATTCTCATCAACATATAACGATGCAAAACATGCCCTTAATTAGCATAACAAGGAGACTTGTCTTCCTTTACAAGTTTCTTACCCACCCTAAACTAAACATTGGCTGTTTGACTTAATTTATGTATTTTATTTTCATTTCTCTTATACAGTTGTTCACGAAAAAAGACGAAGAAGCCCTATCCTTATTAACCACGCCTACCCCACATGGCCAACCAATCCAATCCATAGTTTAATATATGTCAGATTATACATTCAATGCCCTTGACTACATGTACGTCACACATATATATACCGTTCACGCCCCCACTTCGACTTTGATTATGTCTGAATGATCATAATAATCTTCTGCACCCGCTTTCACTTAACAAGCAAATCAAGTCACATTATCTGTATATGTTTTTGTATGGTTCGATTTAATTAGTTAACACGTGTCGTAAAGATAATAACTGTGAGTTAACTTTGTCGTGTTGCAGAGTGGTTGGTTCGAGGAAAAGGAAAAGCAAAATGGATAATGCTAGACGGCCAATTTGGCCGACAATGTAGTTGACAATCTGACATAATCGCGAGATTTTAACCAAATTATCGCGATAAATTGAAGCCCAATTATTTGCCCAAATTTTTTGAATCCCCGCCCAAATTGGGAGACCCACGTATTCCCTCCCCCTCTTTCTCTCTCTCTCTGTCTCTTCATCCTCGCCATCTCCTTCTCTCTCTCTCTCTCTCGACCTCCCCCTCTCTCTGTCTCTTCACCTTTGCCGTCTCGCCTCTGGCAACCGTCGGATCCGTCTCGCCTCCGTCGCTCTCTTTCTCCCACGACTGGGATTCAACGTCTGGTTTTGCAAATCAGCAAATCGCTTCACCAGAATCCAACAACTAAAGTTGATTTTTTTGGGGGAGTGAGCGAGCAAGAAACTACCATTTCTAGAGAGAGATTGAGAGAGGGAGAGAGAGAGGAAGATGTTGGAGTCCTGTTACAGGCCACTAGAGCGGTGATTCGGCTGCGATGGCGGCGGAGGCGACGGAGGCGATGGGCTTCTGTGGGACATGGGCTTGAAGCCCCACGCTTCCGGAGACTACTCGATTGCTGTGGTTCAAGCGAATTCTGCGTTGGAGGACCAAGGCCAGTTTTTTACGTCGCCTTCCGCCACCTTCGTCGGCGTCTACGACGGCCACGGAGGCCCCAAAGCCTCTCGCTTCATCACCCATCACTTCTTTCCTTTCCTCCACAGTACTGTTCCACATCCCTAGTTTCAGATTCCTCTTTTCCGTTACATTTTTGTGTGGATTTGTGTTCCGGTGCTTGTTCGTTCTGTACTTTCTCGGTAGCCAAACACATTGTTGCTCTCTTCAGTATGATTGCTGCAAAATTGGTTAATTGTTCCTTCATTTTCAGTTAGGTTGGAAGATAAGAAGAAAATGAATTTATGAACTTTGTTAGAAAAAACAAGGGCAGTTATTTATAGGGATAATTAATGGTAATACCTAATCAAAATTAAACTCAAATTAATCTTAATCGTTCCAATCTAAATCCCTAAGATTTCATTTAACAAATTTGTTTGCTTCCCAGAATTTGCTTTGGAAGGAGGAGGATTGTCTGCGGAGGTGATAAAAGAGGGCATTTGATGCCATTGAAGAGGAGTTTATTCGCTTGGTGAAGCAGTCATGGATGGCTCGGCCACAAATTGCTTGTTTTCTTCTATCTTTTTTTTTTTCTTTTGTTGTTTGTACAATGATTTATTTATGCTTAAAGTTACACTTTATTGTTTTCTCCCTGGTGATTTCACATTTGGTGGGTTCACACTAAGAATGAGATTATCCTGTGGGGTGGTTCATAAGTGTAGAATATATATTTGGGTATTGATTTATCTTTGCACATGTTCTAATTCTATGGAAAGTTGCCATGTTTTACAATGTCCATATCTAGCTTCTTAAGTGTACAAATAATGTCGCATCTTAGTATCCTCAATTTTGTTTTTCTTTTGAGTTTTCAGAGCACCTGAGTATAAGATGCAATGTGAGCACCGAGCCCTGTTTATTGATATAAGTTTCTGTAGGATTATTTTTTTTTTTTAAGTAACATAATTGTGATCTCTCTTGTATTGTTTATATTGACAGATTAATTTCATGACTATGCAATAGTTTGTGCCATAGGTATGATCTTAATCAAAATACCCTCACTAATTTCTTAATATATTCACCCGATTACGTTGCCTGCAATATAAGACGCATGCTAACAGGTGGTGCTAATGTGATTCTACGAACATTAATTCTTCATACTTATAAATTAGTTTTTTCACCCCATGATGACATGTTATGCAAATTGACTTAATCTCAAAAAATTGTTATTTTACTTTTCAGATATTAATGTTTTTCTTATAAAATAGGCTTTTTAAAAATGTTTCTCAATTGACACATCTATTGATTTATATTGTCCAAATTATCAAAAATTATGTTCGTATTTTAACACTAACTAAAACACAACCATAAGATTAGTTAATAGCCAAAAACATCTAGACAAACAATCAACATGATTTTATGGCTTGAAAAATTATTTTGGCCAGAAACATCTAGACAAACAATCAACATGATTTTCTGGCTTGAAAAATTATTTTAGGCCAGCTTGATTAACGATTCTAGCTGGCCAGTTAAACTAATACAAAAAAAAAACATGGTGTACAACCTGCATCAAATCTAAAACTATTCTCTTAATTAAATACATCTAAACTGAAAATAATTTCAGTATCAGTTTCCACTCAAGCCTCTTTAAGTCACAAGTAGCTTCTACTTGATGCACAAGGTTTCTGCCCTCTGCTACAAATACTTGATCAGGCAGTTATACCACCTGATATGCCGCGATCCAGATCAAACCCATGATTGTAGATTGCATTTGCTCTGGCTGAGTGTATAACCTGCAAAGCAAACATTTCTATTACACGTAAATGCAAGTACATAAATATTCTGAATTGCAACACTCTCAAGCTAAGTCATCCCTTGTCCCCAACCCCATCCATCCCTCACAACTGACCACCGCAACAGCCACAGTTGTTTCTTTTCCAGCAATGTAAATATGTAATTGATGAAAAATTAAATCTACAAGTTCAATTTTCTATTCAAGTAAATCAATACCGAATGGATCTGCACATCTAAGAATGTGAACTCACACACAGATACTAATTGTGCAAGAAACTGAGCGATAAAGACCTGCATGTCTGAAGTCCACAAAGTGACGTTATCCTGTATTTGCAATATCTTGTGTATTAATATCATGTGCATTAGTTGACATGGAGCCTACACTGCATCAAAACAGAACAACAGTCAACACAAAATTTTAGTTATCCATATACAATACTGTGGTTAGAGATAAATTTTCTGTGAACTGGTGAGTTAAACAATACTTATCACCAATGGAAAAGGCTATTGTGGTTGTGCAAACTTATTGAAAATAAATGAACAAGTCCAACAAATGACTTTTGAGGTGACAACTGGTTCAGGAGAAAATAGTAAATGCAAAGAAATTAAGAACATCTTGTCCTGATTCTCCTAAACTACTGTCATAAAAGCGCACGGAGAAAATGCCAGCCACAACAATGACTTTCCAAGTTTTAATTAAATCGTCACACAGTCATCCTGTCCCAGAATGACCACAAGAGGCACTGGTATTTAGTTTTTACAATTCTATCCAAGCATCAAGCCAAATAAATGTATCAAATCAAGAAAATAGCAAGCACAGACCAATAGAATTCTGTTCAGAAAAAAAAGAAACTCTATTATCATATCACTCTCAATATAAATTCTCAATATAGAAGAAAAAGAAGAGCATGAGTACATAATGTAATGTAGAAGAGGGAAATGAGTTAGGTTAACCAGATTTACATTATGTGAGCATACTGTCTAGTTTTGAAAACAATTAAAAGGTTGAAAACAAGACATATGTTTTGTTTTGCTCCTTAATTCGGCCGCACATGGTAATTAATAAATTATTTCTCTTTCACAAGAAAAAAATGGCAAATTTTTTTGTTTTTCTTTTCTTTGTGTTAACAATATCATCAACGCGCACAAGACTGGTCCAACCAAGGGGAATGCATTGAAACAGTATTTGGCCCAACAACTCGGAGAGTATAGACCGTAAACAAATTGAATTGCTGCAACAAACCGAAACAATAACAATTAGGCACAACCTTGTATAAGATGAAAGGAACCCCAATAGACTCAAGCATCCTAAGTGCCTGGAACAAAAGATAAATAAGAAAACCCTAAATTCAAAAACCAATGCACAATCAATACTATAATAGTCAAGATCAAGAAATAACGTCATCAAACCACATCCAAGAACCCAGCTATACTACAGGAAGGAATACTAACAGCCGAATGAACTGAGAGAGAGAGAGAGGGGGGGTTACTCCTACTTACAGTGGGAACGACCGGCGACGAGGGAAGAGGGAAGGACTGGCGGCGGCTCGATCTTCTCGACTACTAATCGATAGAGGAGCGAGCTAACGACGACCAAATTTGGCAAAAACAATATCACAGTGAAGGAGATCTATTCGAAAATGGGGCCGTCCGAGACAGAGAAAGAGGGAGTGCGCACCTTGTAGATGTCGGCGGCAACGGTGGAGCGCCGTCTCAGCTTCGTTTTTGGGCACAGAGAGAGAGAGAGAATGACGATGAAGATGAAGGCGTGGGAGAGAGAGAGAGAGAGTGCACCTTGCAGATGCCGGCGGCAACGAGAACCCAGCAAGATGAAGATGAAGGCGCATCCGTATTTTTGGGTACGCAGAGAACCCAGCAAGATGAAGATGAAGGCGTGTCCGTATTTTCGCGTTCACAGAGAACCCAGCAAGGGAAATTTGGGTACATCGAGAGAGAATGGGTCAGAAGTTGAAGATGAAGGCGCGTCCGTATTTGCCCAATGTTAACAGGGGTATACTTGTCATTCTCTTAAGGGCTATATGTGTAATTTTATATCACATTGTCGAGTAAGTTGTCGGCCACATTGGCCGTGTAGCATTATCCAAGGATAATTAATCAGCTAGAAAGGGAGTCTCCAAGCGTGTGAATTAGAATATTATAACGTAAAAAGCCTTAGGGCCAACCATTTCCCATTAAATGTGACAGTCCTTACCAATAATTAAGAAAGGGCTAAGCTCGTGAATCCAGAGGTCCATATAAGGAGGACGTGAACTCCTCCTCTTCTTTCCGTTGCATGTCCCTCTCTTCCAAACCAACTTTCCATCCGAATTTTCTCGAGAAACAAACAATCAATGGATAAAGTTCAACAACTACCACCCAGGACCCTTGTCTGGGATTGCGGAAGCTCTCTCTACGACTCCTTCGAGCTCAGATCCTTCGAGCGCCAACTCGACTCCGCCATAGCTTCGAGGACCCTATCGATGCCTCACTTATCTGACCACCGATCTCGCCCGCCGCTGCCGCCGCCGCTGGCACTACCGCAGCACCCGCCGCGGAACCACCCAGTTTCCAAGAAGCCTTCGAGATTTTCCCGGCCGTTCCATAAGCTTCTCCGGTCCATCTTCGGGTCGAAACAGGCCACCTGCGGCCCGTTCTTTAAGGTGCAAGAAGGAAGCAAGGATGGATTCTACGTTCTGTACGACAAGTCCAGTGCCCTTTCGACCATTCCGGAGGGTCCCGAAACCGGCGGCCTCTCGCCGGATTTGAAGTCATTGACGCGGCGCTCTGAGTCCCACAGATATGCGGCCACTTCTGTAGGTATTTCATGTGCTTGATGGGCCTAATTAAAGACTTTGACTGTTAGATTATTATTATATTGTATCCAGAGTGTGT
Source organism: Diospyros kaki (assembly GCA_036245055.1). Taxonomy (NCBI): domain Eukaryota; kingdom Viridiplantae; phylum Streptophyta; class Magnoliopsida; order Ericales; family Ebenaceae; genus Diospyros; species Diospyros kaki. Next base: position 38,360,278 of record BSEG01000008.1, read on the forward strand.
CCAAGTCTGTGTCCATGTTATATTATAGGGTTTGTGTTACTCTCGTGTAATAAATAAATAAAACTATAGTAAAAAAATTAATGTTATTAGAACCCATTGTGTCTTTTTCTCTTTTGTGCTCTCTGTTGCTCTTCATTCTTTGTATATTAGCCTTTTCAAACCCATCGGCCATCCTACTAAGTTAGGACTTAGTGAAGTAACAACCTACATGAGTTTCAACGACGCCTCAACCTTCTATCTATAGTGGTATATCCTAAGGATTTCAAGATTAACAAACCTTCTAGTATCATCGTTGTCGCTCTTTTTGTTTCTTCAATCACCTTGTTTAGCATCGTAGTCGTATAGTGATCATCTGAATTCAAGAATGAATGGATCTTGTAGAATTCTCAAGAAATTCTTTAATTTTTTCTAGAATTAGATGATTAATTATTTGCTTCTCACGTTTCGTGAATAATCGAGATATTGAGGAATATCTATAAAGGCATTTTGAGAATCGGTCTGATTCTATCTCTGTTCGTTCCAAGAAGAAAGGAAGATCATAAAGAATCAATCTTTCTTTTAGTTGTTGAATCTCTCTTTTGGTTGATCAATCTCACATAATATTTGTATTAATTGAAATTATGATTCAACAAAACATTACTTGACTTTATATTTTCGCGATAACTTCTCCCTTGTGACTTTTTTTAATTTTGTCAAAAGAAAAGGAAAAGTTAGGATAGTTAAGGGAAAGAATAAAAGTTAGAAGAAACCTTAACTTCTTCCTTAAATTTTTCATAAAGTGGATGAACACAAGTGATGAGTTTTATTTTCACTTTCATAAAATGTCTCGTCTCTCTCGTTGGAGTACACTATATATATATATATATAACTATATCAATCATAGATTTAGAAATTAATCATATATACACAACCACAAAATAGATGACCCGAAAACTAAAAATATATGAAGTTTATATGCATATAGATTTCCTCAATTGTTGCTTGAAATACCAAACTTGGTCGTTTCCCTTTATAATGGAATAGATAAAGAATAAGAAATAACAATTCAAATATAAGATTTAAGTATAAAGAAATTGTTATGTTATCTACATCAAACAACATAAGATTTATCTAATACAGACAAAATCAAAGAGGAGGCGTAGGCCTCACCTCTCTTCACACCCACCCCTGCGTACCCACGTCGAAGTGAGCAACAGATCAACCCCTAAATATGAATCCCACACTTTATTGAATAATGAAAAAAGAAGAACACGTTTCTATTTCATCAATATATAATTGCTACACCACAACATTTAACAACTTCTATTATCACTTGTATAAAAAATCAGGAAGACTCAACTTTAACATCAAATGCAACCACTCCAATCGTGGAAATCTTTCCCAATAATCGAGGTGGTTGATAAGACACAAAGCATCACTAGCCAGACTAGAGAAGCCCACAATTGCTTTCAAGATCTGCCCTTTCATGCCAGGGCTCGCCCTTTTGGTATTTTTTCACCAACAAACTCAGTAGTGATGGTCACACTCATCCACACCAGAATGGTAGCCAACTAAAATAAAATTTGATAGCATTACATGGAAGTAATGAAAGAAAAAGCAATAATTAAAACCAAATGTAGGGGTAAAGAAAAACATCATAAAAATTTATATATGAAGATTAAATTTTTATCTTGGGTTAGATTTATAGTTTTACCCTTTATTTGATTTGATATTTTAAAAGACCAATAATCTCTTCTCATAAGCTTTTATTTGAAGGCAAAAGATTGAAGCTTCATTTTCTAGTGTTTCCTTTTTATAATAAAATTATAGATTATAGACTAATCTTAAGACAATGGTCAAGATGTAGTGGGATAATGTATATTTATAATTTTTTATTTTAAATTAAAAAGCATTTATATTAGTTGATGATAAATGTGTTGTAATATTTTATCAATTAATAAAATTATTTTAGTAAGAATAAAATATAATAACTGTGTATTGCCTTAAACCAATGTGATTGTGGGATAATGAGATGGCTTTTAATTATCATATAATTTCTTAGTTCAACTGATGGTCTGTGATTATAATAAATTAATAAATTCAATTAGTGAATTACTAATTTAAAAGTTCAATCTAAGGTTACAATAAAGAAAATTTATCACCAAGATTCACTTTTATTTGAAATTTTCTAAAAAAAAAAAAACTAAATTACAACTTTTAGATATAACTTTTTAAAAATAAATTAACATTTAATTTTTTTATATATATGCGTCCATAATAATAGCCACCACTAAGCATTTTTTAGGAAAATAATCAGGTATTTTTATCATAAAAGGTTAACGTTAAAAGCCTAAAAAAGCTTGGGGAAGTAAAATCATGTATGGCTTTTATTTTCAAGGTTACAATGCAGATTTATTGGGGACTTCCTCTAGCATTTTTTTTCCTTATTATTTTTCTTATATTATGAGAAGTGTCTCGTCTCAATTGGTAGTTTCGATATTGTTATTGCATTTTTGGTTCAATTTTGTTTATAATATTTGAAATATGTCCTAATTAAAGATGTAGACTATTTAGGATTTTTTTCAACAACTCTTACTTAAAAAAAAAAAAAAAGTTCACCTATACTAATATATATAGTCTTGAATTATACATTTTATCATATATTGCATAAATACATGGTTGCAGAGTTTGCTTTAGCCTTCTAAAGTATGGGTCTTGCTTCTTTCGAGGAAGTCAAAGACTTCAAATGTAGATGTGTTAATAATATAGTAATTTTTTTAATGTGATCATAGCGCACGAGGTATGCCCTTGCCCTCGTCTTGAATAGTTAAGCCTGTTATCACAAAAAAAAGTTCATGTTTAAATATATTATCATTCAATTTTCTAATTACTAACAACAAAAGAAGTCTCCCCAACCTAAGTTTCGCTGTGCTCAAGCTCAACTCAATTAGTAAGTGTATGGGCTCAAGTTCAAGTTTGGCTTAGGCACGGCTCGTCAGGAAGCTTGACAAGGGCTCGAAATTATAAGCGGCAAATGGATTGGTATTGCAGGTGTCTAGTTAAAAAAGTAAATCGGTTGGTGTAACACCCGGTGTAATGAGTGTTATAAGATAACAAAGAATAAAATAGGATTGGACATTGATGAGAATTTTCAAAAATGTCCTTAAGGAGAAAAAATGAAAGAAAATAGAACTAAATGTGGGTTAACAAGAGGCGATTTAGTAAATTGGATAATATTTCATTAAGGGTAAATTAGTAATTTAAAAAAATAATTTCATTATAAAAAAAATTTATGTGTAGAATTTTCTATTCTTACTCTTGAATTTATGGAGGAATTAAAAATAATGGATGCTCAAGATGGAGGATTGGGAGCCAAGTAAGTGTCTAAGAGTAACACTTGGCAAACTCTTATCCAAGAGAATGGAAGAGTTAAATTAATTCAAAAAGAAAAAAAAATCATTCTTGCATTTATGAGAGTCATAATTATAGAGATTAAAGAAATTATAAATGAAATTAAGTTAGTCTCTCATCAATGAGTGAAATGTGAGAATTATTTAAATGTAAAAGAAAAAAGAAATTTGTCACTCATGTGATGGGGTGAAATTAGTGAAATTAAATAAATATAGAAAATGTCAATTTTGGGATTGGAAGTCCAAAGTGATCCAAGGGTTGAGTTGTAGTTTTAGAAGTAAGATGAGAGAAGATCCAATGACATGCATTAAAGCCTCTAATTGGCATGGATTATGTTTTTAGATTGTGTTTTTTTGTATGGTGGAGATTTAATCTCTATTATTTTTATCAAGTGTTGAGATTAAATATTTTAATGGTATGGATTGTGTTAATTTAGAAAATTGAGATTTTCTCTTATAAAGTAAGATCACGGGTTAGGATTTGATCTTAAGTTTGTATGATATCAAGACAAAAGGAATTTTTTAAATAGAAAAGAGAGAAATTTAGAGACGTTGGAAGAAATCTCTTGTAAGTTAAGAAAGAAAGAAATGAAGAGAAAAACAAGTCTTTGGAAAGTATTAAATAATTCAAGGTAAGGGATAGTCCCATGGGAGAGTGGTCATGCATGCTTTGTAAATATTTATTATGAAATTTTATAGTGTTTGCAAACATACATACATCTTTATATACTAGTGGGACCTTTGGTCATTAGGATGACCAGAACATTAGGAGGAAAATGATAGATTGTTGCCTCAATTTAGGAGAGTTGTGAGAGCAAAGAAGACCGTCCACATATACATAATTTTGCATTTTATAAATACTTATGCTCATATTTACTTTGCATTGCACTTTTATTGAGCTTTGCCTCATGAGATTTTTACCTCACTTGTAGGTATGAAAAATCAAAAGGATAAAAGAGTCTTGAAAGGTTAAAGTATGCATGATCCATAAAAAAGGTCCAGATATTTTTTAAATGATAGTTTAAGACTTATTGAAGCTTAAAACTTGGATTTGTATCTTTACTTTTTATGTATATTGTATAAACATCATATAGGTTGTGTAATCCTTCTTGTGGAAAATGAAGAAAGTATTAATGTATTTGAGTATGTTTAAACTCTGGGAAAAATGGGCTAATGAGCCACACAAAAAAAATAAGGGTCAAAAAGCATGGGGTAAAGGCAGCTGCTGCTACCTGGTGTGTCGTGCGCACGCGCACGTCTGGTGCGCTGTGCGCAGCCGGCCAACACCCGAGACAGGAGGCCTGCATGCGCGACTGGCCGTGCACGAGCGCCATGCCCGCGGCTACCCCTTCGTTCCTTCAATATTTCTGGAAAATAATGGGGAAAAAATGATGGATTTGGGCTCTAAAAATATTTTTAAAATTAAGAAAAATTGAAAGTATTTTGGAAAAATTTTAGAATTGGCTAAAGTAAAATTTTGGCTAATTTTGCAATGAGGAGATTTAAACCAGATTTTTTTTATGAATTTCTTTGGGTATAAGAAAATGGGCTTGTTGAAGAAAGCCAAGTTTTAATTTCCTCTAGGCATTAGCGTTTTGGGATATTTTTATGAAGCAAAAATCGAGACTCAATTAAAATTTTTCTTATAAGTATACTTTCTGTCGAGGGACCGTAAGTCTTAGGAAAGCAAAGCAAGGCGTTAGTGTTGGAGATAAGGCAAATAGCTGGCAATTGTCTTCACCGAAGAAGGTAGATGATTGCAGGCACAGAGGTCGCACGGAGGTCAGTCGAAAATTTTTTTATTGAACTCAACTCGGCTCATTTATAAATCGAGTTTCAAATTTAAAGTCAAACTCAACTCATTTATCTTAACGAATAAATTCGAACCATTTTTTATTGAGACAAATATCGAATTGCTCGTAAATGACTCACACATTTGCGAATCTACCCCCAAGAGTGTCACTTAGTGTGATACTTTTGTATTGACTACTTATATTATGTGGAATACATCATTTCTAAATGTCCAAGTAAATCCCTTGAGTAAGAGAGTGTTTATGGGTGCAAGATATTGATGGAGGGGTTGGTGATAATTAGTGGATGGTGTTGAAAGTTATTCATAGGTGGGTAGAATTGGTGCCCATATTCAAGATTTTGATGGGTATATGTATCACTATAATAATAGTTAGCAAACATGTCAAGATAGTCAGCTACGCGTATAGATGTGGAGGTCATGTTTGTTGGTATATAGTTTGCCTTCTATTTTTGTTTTATGTGAGGGTGAAATTATCAATTTACCTCTCATAGTGACAAATCATAGTCTCTCACAAGACCCTATTCCAAGCGCTATTGTCCTCTTATTCATGATAAGTCAACAGCATTTAACTTTGCATCTCAATAAATACCCATGATCTTTTAACCACATGTAATTATATATTTTTTTTATTTAAATATATGAATTTTTTGAGTGAATTACACATGATCTTTTAACCATAAATTTGTAATAAATTTGTTCAGAACAATAATTTTAAGGGTATATTTAAAATAATAAAAAATTTAAAGATGCAATTGACTTAAAATTATATAATTTTATGATATTTTTAAAATAACAAAAAATTTAATTATATAAATAAAAAAATATACAAATACAAGACTAAAATATATATTGTAAGAATTGGCGTACCTTTAAATAATTTTCTTCCTTTATTTTGATCGACCCAAAACTCTCACTTTCAACGCAATTTTTTGGTCTTTACTCTAGGTTAAAAGGATATTAATACTCTATCAAAAATAAAATTATTAATTAGTTAAATACCCCAAATTATGAATTTAAGGATTTTGACAGTTCTTCAACAGCGTTCAAGTGCACCAATGGAAGCCGGAAGAACCACCGCTCGCGGCCATCATTCCGTCGCCGGAAATTGCCCACCACTTCTCATCCTCATCCCACTCGCTGAGTTCACCAAGGCCAAGCGGCTCGTTCACCACCACTTCTCCGTCACGTTCCTCCTCCCGACCGACGGCGGCGCCCCAAAAACCCGTCCTCCAATTCCTACCCAAATCTGTAAACGCCAATTTTCTTCCTCCGGTGAGCTTTGTCGACTTTCCCAGCGGCGTTGAGCCGGAGATTCGGATCTCACTCAGCGTGACTCGGTCGGTCAGGGCGTCGCCCCAGCCAACTCGCCTCTCGGCCTTAGTGGTTGAACTGAGTCAATCGGCAGAGATTTCTGTAGCTTTCAAAGCCACATTCTTCAGTTTTCGAAGCCTCCAAAAACCTTTCGATTTCCTTCCAGAAGGGTTCTTAGATCGAGAACCAGTGGTCCTTAATCGTGGTTCCCCTCGTGGCCGTAGATTCGGCCATGTCTCCACCGCCGGGTTTCTGAGCCACTGCGGATGGAACTCGGTGCTGGAGAGCGTCGTCCACGGCGTTCCGATCATAGCCTGGCCGCTCTACGCTGAACAGAAGATGAATGCCTCTTTGGTGTTGTGAGGATTTGAAGGTGATTGAGAGAAGAGTGGTGGTGTTGCGGCTGAGTATGTGAAGGCTCTTTATGTAGAAGTTGTTCACGTTGTAATGAGAAAATTATTCCAATTGATAACAAGTTTAGATTAGAAACTCTAAAAAGAACCAATTTTTAAGCTTAGATACGAATCATTTTGATTTACCAATGGTACTGCAAATTTATGTAATAATAAGGGGGCCTAAGACATCAAATTTAACAGCAAAAAGAAGCATCAATGGCAGAAGAAGAAGATATTCAACAAAACCAATTGAACATCCATGATGATCAATCCATCCGTCATTCCGCTACAGCTTTTCACTGCTCCTTTGCTGCAGATTTGTTGTATTCTTGCAGTTCCTTCTTGTAAGCTTTCATGGCCTCTGCAGCTTTTCCATTCCAAATCTGTTTCTCTTCTTCCCCCAATTCCTTCCATTTCACAGAAATCAGAGCATTCACAGTAGAGTTGTTGATTCCCGGCCGCTCTTCCATCAAACTCTTCCTTTCTTCTTTGCTGCATGGCATGGCAGAAGACAATCATGACCCAAAATACCCACATGAATTGATTAATTGGGGCAAAATTTCAACTACAATTATTGGTGAAAATCGAGCAAGCAGTTACTTGGCGTACCTGAAAAGAAGAAATGAAGAAGCAGGCTTCTTGGGCATGTTGGGATCAGACTTCTGCTTCTCCTTCTTCTGCTGCTGCCTGCTCTCTTTGGTTTTCTGCAAGTTAGAAGAAACACACAAAGATTAAAACATCCGTGGATGCAACAATAATGAGAAGCAACCATGGAAGTCTGTCTCTTCAATAACCTTGATTATGTTCTCTGTCTTCTCTTTCTTCTTGAGCAGCTGCAGAGCTTCTTGCTTCTGAATTTTCATCCGCTCCTCTTCTTCCTTCTTCAGATTGAGAGCTTCTTCATCCTTCTTCTGCTTATACTCCTCCATTTCTTCCGTATACTTCTCCTTGCTCTGCTTTGCCCTCTGCAAATTCCCAACAACAGTATTGAGAAACATGGAAATGGAAGAAGCCATTGGATCAATGGAACTGTAGGAGTTGGAAAAAACAAAAAAAAAAAAACAACAAAGTGGACCTCTTCATAAGGCTTTCTCTGCTTCTCACTCATGTTCTTCCATTCCTCCCCTGTGATCTTGGCAATCTGCCATTAAAATGCCAACGCTGAGAAAACAAACATAGTAACTTGTGGCAGAAAGTTAAAGAATAAATTGAAGGCATTCTTTAGATTAGGCTTACCTCTAGGATATTCTTCTTCTCTGCAAGCAAAGCCGGCCGCCGCTCGCTCGAAAACAGGAAAAAGGCTGACATTGGCTGCTTTGGCTTCAATGGGTCCTTTTCTTTCCTATCAAGCAAAAGATGAAGATTGCCATCATCATTGTACCGGTGACAGATATTCATAATATTAATTAACTTCTAAAAGTAATGTTCGTTACTTGGTTTTCTTGCTCTCTTTCTCGGCTTCCTGTTTGAACTGGAGATACTGCTCGAGCAACTCCATGGCTGTTCTCTGTTTCTGCTCCTCCTCCAGTAGCTTCATGGCTTCGTTCTCGCGCTTCTCATTCCCAACAACCTTCAAATAAGCTTCCTTCTCTGCTTCATACTTCTCCTCATAAGGCTTTTTCTCTTCTGCTGTGACGGTCTTCCATTTTGCTCCCAGAATGTTTGAGATGTCTTTGAATTCGGCCTCTGGATTCGCTTGCTTGATCTGAGAAGAAACCGAATTAAATCCCAATGTTAATCATTCACATTGACAAACGCTAGAAATCAAACAAATCAATGACAACTGAAGAGGAAACATGATTTTGCATTTTACCTCAGTCCATTGATCTTTGCACCATAGGATATAAGGTGGAGATGGCCTTTTCATTTGAGGGCATCCTTTCTTCGTCTTCTTCTCTTTCTTTTCTTGGTCATTCAAAGATAGAAGCATAGGGAATGTCTAAAGATTTATACAAAAAAGAAAAACTTTAGAACATGAAATCAAGAATCCCCCCTTAACCACTATCCGACTTTCTAAGTAAAGAAGGGCTCATTTTGTGAGCGCCATAGGAGGTCGTACTTGTACGATCCTTCTCCGTACAAAGCATGACCTATGGTCAAAAGATTAACTTTACTATATCTACCAAGGCTCGCACTAATCCAACTTTAAAAGAAAATGCCAAAAAAAATAGGGAAAGTTAGAGGGAAAAAGAAGGGAAATCAAGGAAGAAAGATACCATGGTGGGTTTGAACTCCTTCATCTTCTGCAACTTCTTGAGCTCCATCTGAAGCTTCTCCTGTTCTCGACCCCGCGACTCGATCTCATCCTCCTTCAGCTTCAGTTCCTCCTCTCGGGCCTTCAACAGCCCCTCAGTCTGCTCCTTCTCGAGCCTCAGCCTCTCAAGCTTCTCTTGCATTTCTTGCAACTCTTGCTCAAAAGACGAGGGTTGCTTCGCCTTCCGGGCCGCCTTCGTTTTCTTGGCCGAGCGAGGCTGCGAGAGGCTCTCGTGGTTCTCCTTCTCGGCGGAGTCCTCCGGCGGCAGCGCAGCAGCGGGCGGAGAGGGCTGAGAGATGGCGGTGGTGGCCAAAATGTTGGCCTCATTCGTTGATGGGCTCTTCTGCTTCAACGCCTTTCTGCCCCGCCCTTTCTTTGCTGCGCCTTTCTGCTCGCCCTCGCCGGCGATTAAAGTTTGAGTCATGGCTATGAGATTTGCGGGAAAGAGAGATGGGTTGCTACTTGTTAATGGCAGGGAGATACCTTTGGTTAAAACTTGGGGCTTTTTTATATACAGGGAGATGGGGAAGTGTTAACGGTTATGTATTTCAAATTCAAAATGGATTCTCAGGTTTTATGACCAGTTTTGGACCGTTGGAAACTTACCAAAAGTTCCCCAACTCTCAGTTATAGTTTCTCGGTGAAAGGAAAATTCAGCGAAAGTCAGTTGGGCCAACAGGGACGCGCCACGTGTCATGTGGCAGGCGCGCCCCCCCTCCTCTCTCTTTCAGGCAGTAAGTAGCCACAAAACATTAAGAAATATGAGGGAAAATTTTGAAAAATAAAATCTTATGTTATTATTACATTAATTAATAAAAAATTTATTCAAAACTCTTATTATTATGAAATATATATTTACTAAAAGTTTAACGTTATATTCACTTTTAAATATTTTTTATATTCTCAACTTCTAATAACTTAGATCACTTTTTAATATTTTTTATATTCTCAATTTCTAATAACTTAAAATGTAACGAGAACTTACTTAATGGTAATTTAAAATTAAAATATTGATTATTTTTCATTATAGAACCCTCTCGATTAACAATGTTAGAAAAAAAATTAAATTTACATATTATTTAATTGTATATTTATGAGTTTCTAAGATTATTTTATAATTATTTTTATAATAATTTAATAAAAAAACATCAATAAATGTTAAAACTAAATTGTTAATATAATCAAAAGTTTACATATACAATGAAATATAGAATAATCTGAAATATCAATACAATCAAAATCCTACTTTTTTAAGCATAGGATTTGAAATCTGGTTTATACAATTAAAATCCTACTTATATAATTAAATACAAAATACCATTTATGAAACAAAGTCACTAAATTTTGAAATTCAACAGGCAAAGAGAGGATACACTAGAGAAAACACAGAAAATGCTGAAAGAGACACTAGAAAGAGAAAAAGAGAGAGAGATAAAAGACACCAGAGTAGACACAAGAGACGTCAAACATAGAGAGAATACACTAGACAGAGAGGAGGAGATGCCAAAGAAATGTAGGAGACATTGGACAGAGAAAGGATACGCTGGAGAAGATGCCGAAGAGGGAGAGGAGAGACGTTGGAAGAGAAGCCAGACAAAGACATAATACGCTAGAGTTGATAAGGAAACAATACAGAGGGAGATGAGATGCTGAAGAAAACGTAGAGACACTAGAGAAATGTAGGAGATGTGGAAAAGAGAGAGAGTTCAATCTCGTGTTTAAAAATGTTTATAATTGTTAAAAATTAAGAGAAAGAAAGAGAGAGAGAAGCAAATGAGAAGGAAAAGAGAAGCGAGGCAGTAGGCCAATAAGCAAAGACAAGGCAACTAGTAGTGGCAAGGCGGCAGGACAATAATCGATGAGTCAACAATGGGAGAAATGAGAGAAAGAGGAGAGAGAAAGGGGGTGGGTAGAGAAGAAGACCTAAAATAACTTTTTTACCCCTAGGGTGAACAACATCGCACTCAAAGAGAAACAGGGAAGGAAAATGCTACACGAACCGAAGGTTAGACAACTTGGTGGACTTATAATTTATGCCTTACTTTTCCCCCCAAATTTGCTACTTCCTCTGCTTCTTCCTCATACTCTCACAGACTCTCTCTCTCTCTCTCCTTCACTGTTGTTCGTCGTCGTGGTTGTTCTCACCGCCGCAGCCACTTCCGTTGTCTTTCGCCATGGACGCAGTTGCCTCTCTTCTCTCTATCTTTTCCTTCACCGTTGTTAGTCGTCGTGGCTGTTCTCACCACCACAGCCGCTTCCGCCATCTTACGCCATTGAGAAGCAAAGCTATGAGACTGCTAGGAAAATGGGGGGTGAAAATAATATGTAGCCAATATACTTAATCCAAGTCAATCCAGCAAACATTACAATTGGGAAAATGTAGTAAATGAGATCAGCTTATTGGCATAAAAGGAGAAAACTAGTAATTTATCACAAGAAAAATCAACTGTACGAATACATGATGAGAGAAAGCCCTTGACTTTGAATTTTGAGTTTTATCATCCACACACACATATTACACCATACATGTATACATCAGCATCAAGAATTGGTAAAAACTAAAAGGATCACAAAACCCAAAATCTACAAAATAAGAAACTAGTTCTATTCTCTAGAAATTAAATCCACAGAAGCAATTTATCAACAAGTTTGCAAGCACAAGAGATGGAAAGCACAAAGGATCACCACCAGCCATTGACCACTTGAAGCTCTTCTTAAGGGACCCTTTAACCTTTCCCTCGACCGGGTAAACCTTGTAGCTCACAACCCTCTTCTTCCTCTGGAATTCAGGATTGTTGAAACTCCAAGATTTTGAAGAAAACGACTCTGTGCTCTTGCCTTTCTTCACCTTGAAGACTCTCATGCGGCCACCCATCTGGGCAGACGGGGGCGATGGCGAATAAGAGGCGTAGGAAGCACTGTAAGACCGGAAATAGTAAAGGTTGAAGTAGGGTCTGGACCCGTAGTGGCTTTCCATCTACATCCTACCACTGACGTATGACTTTGATCTGTAATCTCCCATAGGTGAGACTAATCAAAGTGTTAAAAGGACTTGGGGGGTTAATCAGAGTCTGACATGATAGAGAAGACTGAAGAGCGAGTGGATGTCCGCTAAAACTAACATATGGGGGAAGGAGAGAGAGAAAGAGAGAGATAGAGAGAAGATAGAGGTGTCGACGGAGGTTGGAAAGGCGGAGGCGAACAGCGGCTTCAACAGCGGAGGCAAGACCAGCCACGGTGACGAACAATAGTGGAGGAAGAGACAGAGAGAGAGAGAGAGAGAGAGTATGAGGAAGAAGAGAGGAAGCATCAAACTTTGGGAGGGAAAAGTAAGAGACAAATAAGTTATCTTTCGGTTCGTGTAGCATTTTCCAATAGGGAAACACTTGCCATGAGACATGTGGTGCGTCTGTATTGGCCAATAGGTGTAAAAGAGAGGAAAGGAAAAGTTACACAGAAAATGTGCTTGCCACAAGACATGTGGTGCTCTCTTGCTGTGTCAATCCATGAGTGGGCCCAGTAGACCAGAACCAGTATAGAATCTCTATGGAGAAAAGGGCAGAGAAAATTTGCTAAGAAAATGAACTATATTAATTGAGTTTGAATCATGAATACAACATTACCATGTAAAGCAAGATCAAGATACATGAGTAAATTACAAATTTTTAAAAATACATGCATCCATAGATTTGTTGTTACAACGGAAAAAAAAATCAGATTTTTATCTTAACTTTAATTATATTTTTAAAGATAAACAACCAAAAAAATTGTTACAGAAATCCATGGATATTGTGAACTCGTTATGCCACTCAATTATCTACGACCAAATTTATATTTTTAGTTTTGTATTTTTATGTTTTTCATAATTATTTAAATTTTTTTTATTTCAATTACACCATTTATATTATATTTTTGAGTTAATTTAATCTTTACACTTAAACGATTTTTTTCATATGACAACCTAAGGTTGTGTTCTCTTTATTGTTTTCAGATCATTTTTAATTTTTAATTTTCTAAAATAATAAAAATGCGTCTACTTTGTCAATTTTAAAAATTTATTTTTAAAAATAATAAAAAAATTTATAAAGGAAAGTCAAAACAACAAATGTTGTTTTGGTTATTTTCAACCAAAAAAATCTCTAAATTCAAAATATGAAAAACATAATCTATTTTTCATGTGTTGGCTCTAAAAGAGAAAAGAAAGAAGAAAAAAATTATTTTTAAATTTTAAAAATAAAATTATGTATTTATTTAAAATTTAAAAATATAGTATATTTATATTATAATTAAAAATATAGGATAACATACAATATATTATACATGTTATGTATAATAATATTTAATATAAATTATTACTCAAATGTCAGTAATTTATTAATTAAATTCATTATTTTATTTTAATAATAAAATTTTATTAAAAAAATTAATTTTACTATTTAATAATTAAATTTATTAAATAAAATATTATAAAATAATTTTTCTCAAAATTTTAAAGTAAACACGTTTTCTAATAATGCAATGTTATCATTTCTAATCACATTATATAATATTAGTTCACGTTTTTAATTTTTATTTTAATGCTTCCTATTTATAATCACATTATCATCACACTTTCTATTTTTTCAAGCTAATTTGTTTATTTATTTAAAGTTAATTTTTTTAATTTTTTGAATAATTAAATTTATTTAATAAAATGACATTAAAAAATTATTTTTAAAATTTTAAAGAGAGTGTGTTTTTTAGTTTTTTGTTTTAAGAAATAATTTTTCAAAATGATAAAAAGAACGCATTTTTAATTTTTTGAAAATAGACTACCAAAATAAAAAAAACTAAAATGAATTCAAAATTCAAAATTCAAAATTGAAAAGTAAGAGAACACGGCCTAAATTTTTCGTTGTTTTGATTACATCCATTTATATATATATTTTTAAGTCAATTTAACCTGTGTACTTTGATAGATACAAAAAAATAATTAAATTGACTCATTCGAAAGAAGGGCCTGCTTCCGAATATACCCACTAGCATAGGACATCCGAAAGAAGTTCCTTCCAAAATGGAATACAGAAACCAACATAACCAAAAAAACTTCATATTATAAACGGACTCATTCCTATTAGGAGTAATAATCATCCATACAACATTTCTTAAGATTTTGAAAGCCATACACTTTTCAAAATAAACAAGGACGCCAGCATCATACAAAAATAAATAACCTTCGACACCAGCCCTTCACACAAATCCCAAAATCTTTAGGTCAAGGGAAGATCTTTGTACACGGCTAAAATCCACTTCAAGCCCCACTAGACTCCCCTTCTGCTACAGATTTTTCCTTATCTAGAATAACAACAAACAACAAGTGAGATATAAGGCTCAACAAGCATAAATATAACAAAGGGAATAAAGATAAGGACCTATAAAGGCATGCTTAAGATAAAAATCAATAGAAAACCCCTACCCGACATTTAGAACAAAGCTGATCATGCGTTCTACATTATTAATACCTCAATAATTGGTATCTCCTTACTTAACAACAAGACACACATGAAACTCATAGAGTGATATTCGCACAATTTAAATAATGGCACAAAACCCATTTTTTTCCATATGTGACTCATAATGCAAGAAGCCACCAAGTCATGCTTATGCAATTTTATATAATGATAGAAATACATGCACCACACCGACCCTCTAGGCCTCCACATCCATGACTAAAATACATACATATATATATATATATAAAATTCATCAGCCACCACAGTGGCAAGAGCATCACTGACCGGGTTTATGGTTATCTCACACACGTCAGGCGCTCAATGGGATATCTCGTCTCACACTTGAGGAACTTAACCGTCGCATCAAAATAATAATAATAGGCGCAAAAATAATGATAGCAATGCATCACACAAGAGAAGAGATTTTCGTGGACATGCCAACCAAAAACATTACTTTACAACTTTCCAAAGCTTGATCGTTATGATTAATATAGATTTAGGAAAGCCTTAACTGACTCAAACCATATCCAAAGTATATGATATTATATATCCAATTGAACCCCTCGAAGTCTAGATTATGACACTTTAAATGGATCTCAATTCTGAGTTCTACATCAAATGTTATGGCCGAAACAGTGAAGCTCACGCAGTGTACTCAAGTCGTGGCTAAGTCGACTTGGGGGAAATCTGAGTCGACTTGAGCCGAGTCGACTTGCCCGACACCGAGTTAACTTGGGCCGAGTCGAGTTGACCTCTTGGATGAGTCGACTTAGCCAAAAATGGAAAAAAAAATGACCAAAAGAAATCAGCTTCTGTCGAGTCGACTTATCCCTCAAACAAGTTGACTCGACGCAACCCGAAGTGCACGAAATGAGCACCAACCACCCAAAATCATCCATGGCTAAACTCCTAACCCCCAAGTTGCTATTGCTTGAAGAAAAGATGGGGAAAACAAGCCCCATAGAGAGCCAAAAACAAAACCCAATGACCTCTTGAAGGAAACCCACATTTAAGAAAAGATAGAGACAACCATTTAACTCAAGTTTTCCTAAACAACATTTGGAGATATGAAAATATCAACTTGGCTAAACATAAAAATATGATATTGAATTAAAAAATAGGAGAAATGAAAATGGATGCTTGCCTTTTTTATGAAGAAAACTGTAACAGCCCGCTTCCTGGAGCCTCCGCGTGCATAGGGGATCCGTGAGATGGTCATTATTTGAATGATATCGAACAATAACATAAACTAAAACTCATTCTGAACCTTTTTCAAAACCATAACTTTTTACATCACCTAACATTTCATAATCGTCTTTACATGATCATTTACAACATGAGCCCACCTGGCTTTCATAAAATACACCCATCTTAAAAAAAATATATAAAACTTTACTCTAACACAAGCATAATGATACTCAGGACCTAGTCTCAGGAAGACTTTGCACTTATTATTATGACTCGACGATCTGGATCCAACTCTGTCGTACACACATGCGATCTTGGGACACTCTTACCTAGAATAATGTTCAAATGAAAGGTGAGTCACTAGACTCAGTAAGCTCTAGAAAGAAAACTGTAGGTTAAAGACATAACTCTTCCCATAACACCCCCATTCAATTTATGTCAATGCAACATCATATCATGCCATGTCCAATACCTACCTTATCCCTAGATGCATAAACATATGGTAAACTCGACATAACCGGTCATTAGGGCCCACATCAAACACACATTGGCGCTCAAGTCCAACATACAAACTTGTTAATAACCTATTATAGGCTACTATACCATTTTCCTTACACGTCTATTCTTGTTACTCACAACATAATCTGTTGTCGTGGGTCTCACCCCATGGTCTTACTATTATCGTGGTTCTCACCCCAGGGTCTTACTATTGTCGTAGGTCTCACCTTAGGGTCTTACTGCTGTTGTGGTCCACTGCCATGGCCTATGATCTGTGGTGGGCGTCACCCATCACCCATACTCATCATAACTACACATCCTCACCATGCAATGCAATAATTAGAAAATGCAATGACTTTTGCAGCATAAACGTGATAACAAAGCCCCTATAAACCAAGAATCAGGCCATACTACACCAACATAGGAATTCACACATGCACTATGCTCTAAATGCACCAGCTCACCTAGAGTACCCAAGTTGGCTCTTAGACCAATCGAGTTAAGCAAATGCTCACACATCCCATCACACACAAAGCATGTCCCGCCAATGAATGCAACCCAATCCCCATGCGTCGCACACATCATGGTATGCATAAGTCAAGACGAGAATGTAGTAGTACGAGTTCTTCTGCCTCGTCTAGCACTTATCGTGATAGTCGATGAATGACGCCCATATATCCAGCCATCAACTGCCACAACCCACGATGAACAGTCAGTGACTTTGTACCCCATACCCTTAAGACACACATAGTTATCATTAAACTTAGTCACTTAAGCTTATCATTACGCACACTTTATTCATGACAACATAGACACCATTATGTCATCCACGTTCTTATCTCTTCTCATACACAGGATATCGTCTCTGCATTTATAATAAATTATTAACATAACCCCATAATCATGACCATAGTCACTTTCTAAGAACCTAGCTCCAACGAGTTCGACATCATTCCCAAGGAAAACGAAGCGATATGATGCCTCGTGATTAACAGAATGAATAATATCAAGACATCATTTACTTCACTTAATCCATTATTAATAGCCTCTTTAATCACATATAAGACATAGGATGGTTGCTAGGCGGATTTGCATTATTAATGCTTGGAATCGAGTCATGGTGAGAGATGGATTAAAATACAAGAAATCATAGAGACTTTCACAGGAAATTAAGATTATGAGGAGAGGGTTAAGAGCTTGCCTTTATTTGGCTGATTCTAGCCTCTCTTGTGCTCCCGTTGCAAAGTAAAACGTTCCCTAGCAATTAATAAAATCGTGGCTTAAATTAATTAAATCTAACTGTGTAAAATTCATAGTTTAGTTGTATAAAATCCATAACTTAAACGTATAATGCTTATACTAATTTTACCCACTTACCTTTCCACTTTAATCGCAAATTCATTCTAAAAACCTCCTAATTTCCTTGTGTCCTTGCTGCTGTGCATCTTTCCCCTCTTTCTCCCATTTCTCTCCTTATTTCTGGCTCCCAGAATAGTCGAAATCGGCCTTAAAAATGAAGCAAAAATGAAACTTAGTGGCCAAGGCAATCAGAGGGCCCAGCGTGCACCACATGGCGCGCCAACAGCCGAACATGGCTGCCACCACCCCAGCTCGAAACGACGTCGTTTCAAGCTAGCTTTGCTGATAAAATCAATAATTTCTTCTCCCACCGTATGCACATCTCCCCCTAGCTTGAACTCGCGACTGCCTGCTCCCTCCCTCGCGTGCGTACCGCCTGATCCAGCTGCCACCTTCAACCAATATGCACACTTAATTAAATTTATGGTGACTTCCAGCCACTTTCCAGATTTTGCACCAACACCCCTAAACTTCCGAGAGCCAGCACTTGCATCCACTTTAATAATTACACTTATACCCCAAAACTTTTGAAAATCCCATTTACCCTCTAATTTAATAATTTCATAAATATCCCCAAATAAATTAATTAATTACCTTATTTTCCTTTTTCCTCAAAATAACATAAATTATTATTTTTTCTTAAATCTCCCAAATATTCAATAATGACCTCAAATACCGAAATTAATAACTATTATTTATTTCTAAATTTCAGGATGTTACAAAAACCAAGAGAAGGAGAAGCACTCCAAGAGCTTCAAATCTCCCCACCTTCAAGAGAGTCTTTCAAGAGTACTCGGGGGTGACTTATGGGAGAGTCTTCCGAGTACTATTTTATTAGAAAAGTCTTCCAAACTTCTCTCCTTGATCTTTCTTTTGTCGGCCCTATTTTGAAATTGGGATTCGCTTTTTTGAACACAATGGTTACAAACAATATTATATGTTATGGATCAATCATTAATCACGGGTGTCACGTGGCTGTTTATTACTACCATGACTACACTTGGAATATAATTAGTAGCATTAAATGATAGTGTAACATTTCTAATGTATGTTTTTGAAGTGTCCTAATGAATTTCTTCATAAAATTTGTGAATTAAGCTTGTGGGGGAGGCACTTCAAAGTGGCATGGGATAGGTGATTTCAATGTTGCTCCCGATAGAGATGTAAATGAGCTAAGATGGGTTTTGTTCGACTTAATTTAACTTATTCATTAATAAGTGTATTTGAGTTTCGCTGATAAATTTGAGGTTTGTAAATAAGGTTCGAGTTATGTTTGTTAATATTCTTTTATGTTCAAGTTTTAACTTGTTTATGTTTATAAACGAGTTTGTTTATTATTTATTTTAGGGTTTATATATCTAGCTAAGCGATCTAGTTTATTATATATAATTAATTTATATACAAAAATTATATATATACACACATCTTTTAATCAAATATTAAATAAATTATAAACAAATTTTGAAAAAAAAAAAAAGTAAACGAGCTTGTATTTGCACTTGTTCATAAATATAAACTTTATATTTAAACTTTGCTCATTTATTAAATGAGTTTTAAAATCTTATTCACTTTACTTCAATTAATTAATAAATGAGCATTGTAATACCCAAGAAATTGGGATTATTTGAGAATAAGTGTTTTATTAGAAAAATAAAATTTCGAGAAAGATTAATATCTAAATAACCCAAAAAATTAACCGAAAACACTGCAGGGAGTGCGCTGGAGCCGAGATATCTAAGAAAAATGATATGGCATTGATGAACATCTCAAGAAATGATTTTTAGTACCAAGGAAAATCGGATCAGTGACAATTTTCAATACAGCTTTAGATTGGGCTAAAAAATCGAATTGTTCTAAGGGACTTCCGAAAGGTCAATGAAACCCTTAAAAGAGTCAAATTGGGCCTAATAAACAATCTTTAACTGATTTCGGGGTGAAACAAAAGGGTTTTACAAGTAAAGTATAAGTCTGGGCCAAAGTATAATATTTGAAATTACACGAAGGAGGTCGAAATAACATATTTCCTAGAATCTCGGAGGTTAAACGAGAAATTTGGAACGTAAGGGTCGCAACAGAAATGTTAGAAAACTCAGGAACTTTGTGGAAATGGCCAAAATGACATTTCAAAAATTAAAGGGGTGAAAGTCTAATTTTCAAAAAAGGCATCCATGTCTGACCAACCATCCAATTGTCGAAATCTATCGTGGGAGACCAAAGGAAGTGGATGGGGGGCCTCGGAGCAAGGCCAAGACAAGCTTTATGGCTATTAAAAAGCCAAAAATCGATCGAATTTTTCCAACTTTTGGTCGAAAGTTTGTCCACTTTAATCAAGCCATTGAAAGCTATTTCGATGGGTTTTGATGAATATATGGCAAAGAGAGACACTAGTGGCTTTGGGTTATGCGAAATTAGGTATTTTATGGGTCAAATTCGAGTATAAATAGAGGATATAGTGGCCAAGGATTTTGTAAGATTTGAACTTCAAATCGACCTCGTTTTTGAAAAAATTAAAGCACCAGATTAAAGGGGTTTTGTTGCCCATGAAATAAGGATCAAATATGGAGAATTTGAAGCATTTTGGTGGCCATTTGAGAGGTATTCGAAGCTTCGCCGAAAAAGGGAGCCAGGCGACTGGACGAGACTTTGGTTGGTCCATTGAGGGCTCTTTGGTGCTCGTTTCAGGAAGCAAGAAGCACCATCAAGATCGACTGGAAGAGAGGTTCATCGGGGTGTAAAGATCCAAAAACTCTGGTGTGCCTTCGCCGGAGAAAAAGGCCAGAGCGTGAGGCTCACTCGCATCCATTCACGCACAAGCGCGTGGGGATTATTCTTGGGGATTGTAAGGGTGCGTCCTAATAAGTGTCTTTTATACACTTATTTTGGTCTATAAACTTAGCATTAATACATTCAATGAGCATGATTTCTACTTGATTTGGTTCTATATATGGTTATGTAGATGTGGAGCGTGGGTTAAAGCGGATATGGAGCAAAAAGAGTGATTTTGGTGCATGATGGGAATGAAATGAAGCTTGGAGGCATGGTCGGGTTTCGAATTAAAAGAAAGCAAAAGAGTATCGAGAGCAAGAAGTTGAAGATGATAAAGCAAGAGGCTAAAGAAGAAGGCTAGCGGTCCTACAGCGGAATGCATACCGCTGTAGCACCGCTATAAGGTTTAGTTTCTGGAGCTCACGGTCCTACAGCGGAATGCATACCGCTGTAGGACCGCTTTAGGAATTGCTTTCTGGAGCTCACGGGTCTACAGCAACAAGCATACCGCGGTAGGGATCAAAACTTCGTGAAAAGACCGATTTAAGTCCGTTTCAATCCAAATAAAAGAGAAATAGACTCCTTCAAGGTATAGGACTTTGATAACCTAAAAACCCCTATATAAAGACTTATTCTTGAGGGTTTTTGGGGAGTCTTTTGGGGAGAGAGAAGAGAAGCGGACAGAAGATTGAAGACTACTCTTGGGTTGTATTTTTCTTTTCTTTTCTTTTCTTTCTCAATTCTTTACTATGGATTCCAATTCTTTTCCTTTTCTTTTGATTGAGAGCATGTATAGCTAAGTTTTTATAACTAGGGTGAATGATGAAACCTCGGCTTCTAATGGTTTGATTTAAAGTTATTCGATTTGCTATTTTCTTATACATTCGGGTTGATTGTTTGTTATGTTTATAATGTTATTTTGATGCTTGATCACCATTGGAACATATTTGTGATTTGTATTGCTTTCGAGAGATTCAATATGGATTAGACATAGTAGCAAACAACATAGGGTTCTATAATAGGTAGAGATACCGTTATGCCTTATGAAATCATTTTGTGATGATCTCCGTGATTGAATGCATGTTTATATGTTCGAAGGTTGACTAAAGATAGTTAATCTCATATATATTCATAGAACTGAATGACCATCGAGAGAGACTTTTGGTTGTGATTGGATCATTGATTTTCAACCTAAGATAAGGAATAACAAGACCCGAGTAACGAATAATTGAATCACAGAAGGCCGATGGTGGATTCACAAACCCTAGTGCCTTAGTCTTGTGAGTTTTAAATCAAAGGAATTATTTCGTTTGCATCTTTTATTCATAAATTAGTTTTCATTACAGTTGAATTCTTTGTTAATGTGTGTGTTAGGTTAAAGTTAAATCAATTAGAGTAAACGTCAAAAGTTAGTCCTCGTGGGTACGACACTCTATTCATCACTGTATTACTTGTTACGATTCCGTACACTTGCGGGAAGAAAAAGTCGGACACGTCCCTGCATGGAAAATTGTGAAAAAAATTCTAAAAATTCTAGAAAATAAAGATCTTGAGGGTTGTGCAAAGTTTTGATATTCGCCTTCCCGATTTCTCGATTTCCACAACGATCAGCCTTGTTTTGCATACAAACGATGCTTTGAGGTAAGTTCTGAAATTTTCCTTTAAAATTATTAGAATATAATGATTTGTTGTGGAAAACAATTGGAGAAAATAGTCACGAAAATATTTATTTGAAATTTTAGAGAGGAAAATGGGAGAAAATGAAAGAGAAATAAAAGAAATCAAAGTATTGATGGTTTCGATGAATAAATATGATTTATAGGATTATTGTACTCCAGATGAAGTGATTTGTACAACTTTTGAGATTTGACACAAAAATCGAGGTCATGCACGCAAATTGAGACAATGCATATTTTTCGAGGTATTTCGAACTTCATGCTGAGGTTTGAACATGATAGTCATGAAAGTGGCTAAATTATATGTATTTTATGCACATCTTGTCATATCTGTACATATATTGTTGCATCGAAGGTTATGATATTTCATTCGACATCATATTATTGGCATTTCGATATTTGTGTTAGGATGGGATGTCGCCCTGATAGTATAGCCGTAACTCCTCAAAGGCAAATGATGAAATAACGTTAGGATTATCCTGAAAGTAGGTCAGATTTTGCCTAAGGTTTCGTGCCGAGCTGGTAGGCCAAGGAAGTTACACTAAGCCATATGATTGTTTATATTATTGTATCATGCATTCATGTATCATGATTCTAAACCCTCACTAGAAGATTCATCTTCTAATTGAGTTATTCCCCTGGAATATTCAAACGTTTCAGTTAGGATTTGCAGTTATGGTAAGAGGATAATTGGTGACGTGGCTGATGGGTTTGACAAATTGCTTTGGTATATGCTCCTTCGCGAGGATCCATGATATGTTTTTAATCATGTTTAGAATATTGTACTATATCGATGATCATGTATTCTTGAGACATCATTAGATTGTAACTAAGATGCTTAGTTATCATTTCAAGAAAATGAGCCTCCATGTATTTAAGTATTTGATGATATGATGGTACAAATTCTTTTTGTTATGATTAAAGCGAATTCGATTGTGTACCATATCAGATTTTGATTTTAACTTCCGCATTTATGATGATTACTTATCCTAGTTTATTGATCTTTATTTTGGTATGCTGGGAAGATAGAACGGGATGGTTGAGAAATGATTTATATTGAGAAAAAAAAATATTCTCAAAATTTCTTAAATTATTTAATGTCAAAAAAATGGGGCGTTACAAGCATAAATCAACCAAAATTGCATTTGTTCATAAATTTTTGTTGAGCATGATAATTCATTTACTTCCCACCTACCTTGAACTTTTTGCAGCTCCAATATAATTAGGTTCTACGAAACGGAAACGAAATAGAAAAATGGATAAGATATGAAACGAAAATAAGAAAATAATATTTTTTAAAAAATAAGAAATGGAAGTGTTGTGGAAATGTATAAATAAAAAATATAGAGAGAGAGTTTTTTATAATTGTAATTTTTAATATAGAAAATTATATATTAAAAATTAATATATAATTTCCCAATATTTTTATATTATATAATATAAGAAATTTTTTTCTAAAAAATTCATCTCTAATCTATTCATGAATGGAATCACGTTTTACATATTTTTCTAATATTATGAAACGAATATAAAACATTTTCAAAATTATAAAAATGATCTAAAAAAGTTTTTTTCTTATATTTTTTGACATTTCTAGGAAATGTTTTAAAAACATTAAAATAGCACCTACGAGATGTTTCTATGCATCATAGCAAGATAGTGTCCCAACCTCTTTGGGATCGCAATCCGAACTATTAAAAGTTGCCATTGGGAAGAGGTGTAGATAAAATAGAAAGGGCAAGACAGCTTAATTAATTATTGATTGCCATTTCAAGGAGGAAACCAATACAATAAACTGTTGGCTTTGAGTATTCGCTGAAACATCAGACCCTTCTTATATTTGCCACATTGTATAGATTGAATCTGAACTTTGACATATTGTGTGAACCTATTAATACAACAGCAAGAACATTTGTAGAATACCAATTTCAACTGTCCAAAAGGGCAAAAACCAAAAAACAAAAAGAAGAGCCATCATCATCAACATCCAATCTGCTAATTCTGATCACTTCTCACAACCATCTCCATAATCAGATCGTTCCAGGAGTCTATCGGCCCGGGCAAACACCAGTGCAAACAGTCGTTGATAATTTTGGCAGTTTTGTTCTTGGCGAAGGGGTAGAAGTGCCTGTAAGGACCCGGGTGCCCGTCTGGTCTCACCAGCGACAGCTGCATCAGATCGAGAAGTTTGAGGTTCAAACCCTTTTCAGATGCTTGAGCCGCCGCCTTCTCAAACTCTTCCAATTCTATGTCCCGGATGATCTTGATCAGTGGGTTCAACTCGAATTCACCTTCTTTAACTGGAGCCGTTCTTAGGCAGTTTCCGCCGTTGGACCAGTCGCCACCCTCAAAGTGATCTGGCATCGTTGTCCTATAAAAGATCGTTCCTTTGTGATTGGATTCAAGGATGAATTTGAACACGTTCTGGAGGACTTTACGATAGGCGAAATCGTAACCTAGCTCTGTTAGGTTTCTTTTGGGACAGTAATGGCAACCCAACACAGTGTTGTTCACGTGGTAGATTGCAGTCTTGATAAACCATTTACCACTCGAAAATATCATGTAATCCAAACCCTCGTACTGGTCGGTCCATGTCTTGTCAAGTTTGTCGAGATGAAGCTCCACCTCAGATGTTGAAACGCCATCATAGTTTTCAAAAATGGCGGCTTCTGCAAGGAATGGAGACCAGAGAACAGAAATAGTCAAGTTGTGTGACTGGAAATGCCATCTCTTGGATCTGTAATCTACAGCATGGTAGACTTCAACAGCTGGTTCGACCTTGAGGACAACATAATTCAACTTGATCAGTTAGCGGACACTTACAGAAAGGGCTTCTAGAAGGTTAGTATTAAGCATATTATAAGGCAGTACGTATCATGCTTAAGAGTTTCTCACAACCTACCTAGAGTCAATTCAATCAGAAGACTAAATTTCAACATAAATTTAAGAAACAATTGAGATATAATAATCTCCCACTGTTAGGATTGCATCATGCAAACTAAGAACCGTAAAGAATAAATTAAACAAGCAAAATAACAATACACAAGAATAAATTAATGTGCTTAAGAGTTTCTCACAAAAAATTAATCTATATATGTTTACGATCCCACTACAAAGGATAAAGGATAATCCATTAACTAAAGTAAACTAACCTCACAATTACAAATAACTGTTCACAATATCAAGACTTGTGGTTTAGCTCCGCGATCCCATTATTATTAGGGGATAATCCACTGACCAAAACAAATTGAACCCACAATTTCAAATAACTAGTCGCACCACATACTAAAACTCTAGTTATTAATTTGTAAAATACACAAAACACGCAACCACAATAATCTAGACGTGCACGCGATTGCTATTTTGCAACAAATGAGGTTCACATTCGGACGTAGTTAATCACACAGACACACAAGGACATGCATCCCCGCGCGCATGCGCATGCACCCAAATGCGGATACAAACACTAGTCCTTGACAACAGAAACATTGTTTACCTTGGACAGGATGCAAAGCAGGGATTGGACGTGGTTCCGAGATATAGAATCACCAATCAATGCCCATTTCTTATTCCTCATCAACTTAAGAAACTTCACAGGGTCCAACTGAGGTAGCTCGCAGTCTCGTGGACGCCATCTCCAATAAAGATACGCAGTGTCCGGGCGACCATTCTTCATACAGTTCTGATGGTTCTCAATGATGTTGCAGCTCTCGTTAGTGTAACGAGGGCCAACCAGGCTTGGAACCCAATCCCCAGTAAAAATATCACATGTTTCTGCATTGCATTGATTATACAGTTTCATATTTGAGATGTGATTAACAAATGATATACATCATAAGCCCACGATTTCATTCAAAGAGACGATCAATATAACAGTATAGATCAACCAATTTGTTTGTGGCTCCAAAGGTGCAATTAATTGCCGAAATCAAGGGAATGAGAAATTCGTAGAAACAGAAAGAAAAGGAGAAATCTGAGTACCTCGTTTGGGAAAGCGATCTCCCTGAGAGAGTGAGTTTTGGGGTGGTTTGGTGGCATTGGCCTTCGCCATACGAGGAGTCTCTGCAACATCAAAAATCTCAGTTTGTTTGGTGGAAAGAAACCTGAAAGCGAGTCCGAACAAGAGGATCGAGAGGGCCAGTTTCGCGAGCAAGGGGTTGTGCTTGTGAATCGACCACCATAATGCCTTCCAATTGGGCCTCATATTACCTTCCCTTCTTCATTCATTCTCCCATCTCTCTCTCTCTCTGATCTCCTCTACAATGGCATCGCTGGAAGTCGAAGATTTTGCATTTTTGCCTTCTAATCTAACATGGGCCAAATTCGACCTACAGAGAACTGTTTTTTACCTGTCAAGCGATCTTTTTTTTTTTCTTTTTTGATTGAATTTGATGCTCAAGATTTGGCTTATTTATCAAATATTGTTAAAAATTTATTTTATCATACATTTCAAATTGTAGTTTAGGTAAATTTTACATGGAAAATACTACATTGTCTAACTACATGACCAAGAGGATGATTGAATGCAATATTTTAACAATCAAATTATGAAAATGCCCCTCACCCATTTCATTGGCTGTTGATGGTCATAGGAAAGGGAGAAAAGAGAGCAGAAAGGAGGTGGGCAAGGGTGAGAGGCATTTTCATCATTACATGTATGTATGTGAAGCTAAATGTGAATCTCTCGGACAATGTAGTAAGGTTCATTAATTTGCATACCATTCTTAGGATCTAATTAAATTCCCTCTTTTGTGATTAATTGCCTAAATAAAATGACTATTTTACCCATATGTTTAACATATTTTTCTCTGTCTCTCATCTTCCCACCCCCTCCCCCCTCTCTTTGCCCTCTTCCTCTCTCATCCTATCTCTTTTCTCTCGACTTTTTCACGTCGTCGATGGTTGGCGATCGACAATCAATGACCATCTTTGTTTGTCTCTCCTTTTTCTTTCTTTTTTCTCTTGCCTTCGATCTTTTACACATCACTATTTATTATCGTGTCACATGGAGACAGTAAGAAATTAACCATATTGTTGTGTGATGGGATTTTGCTCTAGTACCCCTTTGCTTGGGGTTTCTTCTCAGCATCATTAGTTGAGTCCAAATGATAGTAGAAATGGTATAGTGGTAGAAATGACATCTCAGTTCAAATTCAAATGGAAGTAGCCAGATGTTCATCAAATTCAATGTTCTTCGGGTTTTTCAATTCAGATGTTCTTCAGATTCAATCTTCTTCAGGCTTTTTTGATTCAAATGTCCTTCAAATGCAAGGTTCTTTGGGTTGTTGGATTCAAAGAATCTAATTTCCAGGGTTGAATTCGAGCCAGATTTCAAAACATAGTATATGGTCGATGATGGAATTGTAGGATTGGTAGAAGAAAACAATTTATTTTAATTAATTTCTCCAAAATTTATCACTTTTGAAAATATATGAAAGATCTTTGATAACAATTTTTTTAGTTTTATTTTAATATTTTTCTAATAGTGATTTTACAATTAAAATTATTAAATTTAGAATGATTAGGATTGAAATGATTTCATTTATTCAAATAAATCAAATTTTAAATATGATAATTCCAAATAAAATAATTTTAAATATGAGTATTTCAAATTAAATTTTTTAAATATTATCATTTTTTAAAATTTTAAATTGTAAAAAAATGTTTAAAGATAAAAATTTTGATGATATATTATTGTTCGAGCATATCAAAAAAATATTAAATATTAAGAATAAATAAATTCTATGGATATAATAAAATTAATTTAATCTTTTAAATGGTTTCCTATTCAATTAAGATTTTAAAGTATGTGTTAACTAAAAAATTATCTGAAAATCAATTGGTTTAGCTAAAAAATTCTTTAATTGAAAATTTTTGTAGAATGCGAAGGGCATTTTGATGTTAATCTACTTCATGATTTTATTAATTTGTCTTTCTAGTTTATTTATTCATTTCTAATATACTAACTAAATATTTGTTTATATTACGAGTGCTATTGTCAAAACACAATAATAAATTTATAATTATATGAAAGTGTTCGTCTTCAATCTTTAGTTTTTCAAAGACCTATAAAAAAGAAAATAGTCAGGAGTACGAGGTGTTTCTTACGTGAGACCTTAATAGTTAACTCGGCCTTAGTCAAAAAATAGAAAAGTATCCAGATAGTTCGTATTGAAGTTATTACATATCTCGATCAAAAGGATGACTTTCTATTTATAAAGGTTAAGATTGACAGGTGAAGGAGCATTCGCATCTTCTCAAGTTGTTTGTTCTTTATCTCTATCTTAGCTTTGTACAACTTAATGGTACATCACACTCAAAAGAGGGGTGAATTGGATGTGTATGAATTTTAAAAATTTTGTAATGTTTTACAAAATAAATATGAAAGTAGTGATTTATAAATGAGGAAATGAAAAGCTAAGAATGTAGGAGACTCAAATATTTATCGTAGTTCGATAAAGCCCACCTACATCCACCCCCCCTAACTACCTGTTGGAGATTTTTCAATCTATTAAAACCTTTTACTGAAACAAAGTAAATCCCTTAGCAAACCACTAGAAAATTACAACCTCATACTTATACCTAGGTCGGTCTTATAGCAAATCACTAAAAAATTACAAACTCCTACTTATACCCAAATAGGCTATAGCACAACCCCCATTACAAGAAAAATGAAATTTAGCGACGGAAAAATCCGTCGCTAAAACATCAAATTCCGTCGCTAAAAAATTTAGCGATGGGCATCTTCCCTTCGCTAAAAGTGGCGTCGCTAAATTTTAGCGACAGACTTTGTGATGGGGCAAATTAGCGACGGAAACAGTTCCGTCGCTGACTTTTATTTAAAAAAAAAATTAATCTATTGCACGAACACGTGTGCGCGCCTCTACATGCCAAGTGACGCCCCCTTAAGCCGCCATGTGTATGCTGGAATTAATCCCCCAGCACAACCTCATTTTCCCCCTCCTTGGTTTCGATCCCAGGTCCCCCACGTGGGCGTGCACACGCACGACTGTCCGAGCTACAAGCCATCTTATTGTATAAACTGCACATATGAATTATATACTGAACTTAGCTACAGCCGTTTTAATTTTATTTTAAATATTTTAAATTAATAAATTAATACTTAAAAAAATAAATACTAAAATTTTTTAAGTCAATTAATGTACCACTTAAATGTTGTAATTAATTAATTTTTTAAATATTTAAATTTTATTTAATTAAAAATCAGTTTAATACATTTTTGTTCTTATAAATTTTACAATATCATATCAATTTACATATTTTGGTTTGTAAATAAAATACATAAAATATGTATTTAATATTAAAAAAATTTAATTTTAATTTAAATTTTTTAATTATTTAGCAACGAGGTAGTCCGTTGTGAATAAAATTTAATTTTTAATTATTTATTTAATTTTTTAATTATATATTTAATTTAATTTTAATTTTTTTATTATTTATTTAATTTTTTAATTATTTAGCGACGGAATATTCTGTCGCTAAATAATATTAATTTAATTAAATAATAAATTAAAATTTAGCTAGGGGAATTCTCGTCTCTAAAAAAATAAAAAATAAATTAAAAACAATTAAAAATTTAGCGACGGGGCAACGCCTGTCACTAAAAATTAAAAAATAAAAAATAAAAAAATAAAAATACAAAATTTAGCGACGGGCAACCCCGTCGCTAAAAAATAAAAATAAAAAAATACAAAATACAAAATTTAGCGACGGGGCAACTCCCATCGCTAAAAAATAAAAAAAAAATTCAAAATTTAGCAACGGAATATTCTGTCGCAAATTTGAATTTTCGTCTCTATTTAGCGACAGAAAAATTTCGTCGCTAAATCTGTCACTAAATTACGAATTGTTTGTAGTGCCCTAGGAAATACAACAACAATTTACAAATAGAAAGATATGAGAGTTGACACTCTTACAAAGATCTCTCTAAAATATGCAATAAAATTTTAACAAGAAATTACAAATGATATACAAGTTTGGTTGAGAGAAATATAGAAACTATAATTACAAGTGAGAAAAATAAGAACACTTGTAAGATTCTATGTCTTGATTAACTTCTCTAGTCCATCATTAGGCTGATATTTATAGCTTTTGTCTATCGTTTGAATTAATTAGCTATTGGACTAGCACTTAGAGCATTTAATGTCGGCAAAAACTAGCCATTTAAACCTGTTAGTGAAGAAATTATTGACGGTCTTTCAAACCGATCGACTATTTTCTTCGAGAAATTTGAAACACACTCATGATTTTAGGCAAACATTCAACTTCTATTGATAATGGTCGACTTCTTAAAAAATCAATTGACAGATTAAGCAATTAGCCGACATTTTTGAAAAATTTTCAACATGTTATAATAACAGTCTACATTTTTTTAATTTACACAAAAAATACAGAGAGTGTGAAAATGCCCCGTCGCCAATTCACAAGAATGATCGCTTGTTTTTGCATAAAGGTAAAAAATGGTTGACATTTTTTAAGAAAACAATCAACTATTTGTAAAAACTATCAACAGTTTTTAATTATGAAAAGCTCATTTATCCTTTGGTATTATTTGGATTTTACAGTTTTGATTTCTAGAGATAAAATATATCGTATTTTCAAATTCCAAATATATAATATATATTCAAATTCGAAAAATATAAAGTTTTTCATTATCAAAAGCAAAACAACACTCCAAATAAAGATCTTGAAGGTGAGTTGACACATTCTTAATGGTACATAATTGGGTAAAAGTTGTGTATGGAAATAAAAGAAAACTATATCTTGGGGACCCTGAAAATGCTCTTAAAGGATCTTCTAGAATACCTAATTAAAATAGACACATAAGAGAGTCTCTTAGAAACTACTATGTCAAAAAGATTTCGATGGTCTTCCTCTTTGGCTCTTTCCTCTTAGACATATCTTGAGATTGAGCCCATTTTCTTGGACACAACAATGACAAAGACAAAGACAAAATTTATTTAAAACATAAAGAATATGTATTCTTAATTTAAAATATTTGTTTCTACATTATAAGAAACAAAGTTAATTTCTAAATAAATTTTTATTCTTACACATTTATCCATTTCCTTTTTCTTTTCCTCTTACAGAAAAAGAAAAATGGTGTGAAAATTCATTATTTGTTTTCTTTAGAAATAAAGTTAATTGCCATATAAATCATTATCCTTTTACTTTAGAAATAGTATGTAATTTAATTATTCTTACACGTTTGATATTTTATTTTTCCTTTGAATTTTTTAATAGATAAATAGTATGAAAATTTTTTGTTCTTATTTTTCATTTTCTGTTTTCACTCACAATTTTATAAATTACTTTGAATATTTTCCCTATATTTGGTTTCCAAACTACATCTTTGTAATTTTTTGTTACATTTATAATTTTCCTGATTTTCTTTATTTGGTAGTTTCCTTTTTCCTATGTTAAAATTGTTTTTTTCTAATTTTTTATTTTTATTTCCGTACACAACTTTTTTAATTAATTTGAAGTATCAACTTTTTCCTGTACATAACTAGAGGGCGGGTCGTACTATATACATGTAAAAAAAATCAAAGTTCATTAGGTGGGTTTTGACGGTAACAATTTACTTTTTAATTTTTTAGACAAGATTTTAAATGAAATAAATTTTGATATAGTGATAAAATTAGTTAAGTGTTCTTGATTTTATTTAACCTATGTGTTGATTTTATGTGATTCAAAATGTGTTTAATATTTTATCAGAATTCTGGCGTGCTGTTACATGTTATTGAGATGCATATTATATTTGTTTTTTGAATATAATTATGTCTCATTATATGTGTTGTTATATATATGATGTTATTATAATGCATGGTATTAATTCTTGTGGGCTGCTGTGTTTATATGGGTCGAACCCATATTCATTCCGTGATGCTCTTTGTGCTGCTAGCC
Organism: Diospyros kaki; assembly: GCA_036245055.1. Taxonomy (NCBI): domain Eukaryota; kingdom Viridiplantae; phylum Streptophyta; class Magnoliopsida; order Ericales; family Ebenaceae; genus Diospyros; species Diospyros kaki. Next base: position 38,392,346 of record BSEG01000008.1, read on the forward strand.
GAGCCCATTCTTGTTAGCCCACGTTGGCGTTGCTATAAAAGGGCAAATCGATGCCCTAATCTCTAGAACTTTCTGATATTTGTCTTGTGCTCTCTCTCTGAAAACCCTAAATCGATGATTCTTAAAGCGAGACACTTTTCATGAATCCTTCGTTCTGATCTCTGTTTCAATCGGTTCTTTGGTTGCTTCCATGGTAAGATCTGACGGTAAGAACATTTTATTGCTTAATCTCTATGTGTTTTAAACGCTTGAGGCGTGAGAGGTTGTTGACTGATAGAACAGATACTTAGCCTTGATCGTGAGATCGGTATAGAACAGATCTATCTTAATCTTGTTTTTGTTTTTGTTTTTCAGTTGTATTGCAATATTGTTTTTTTTTTCGGTTTATGATCTTGTAATCATTTGTAAACTTGAGATCTAGTGGATTGACTAGAGGCAGAGCCTCTGCCGTGAGTAGAATCTATTGATCCGAACACGTATATCGCTATGTCTTGCATGTATGGTTTTCTGGTTTAAAAGTTTTTAGTTTTACTGTTTATCGCGCTTGATTTGTGTTTGGCCGAAGAATCAGGTTGTTCAGAACCTACAAGTGGTATCAGAGCCACGGGGTTCTAAGATCCCAGTCAAGCTGTCTCAGATCCGAAAGGTAAAATTTCAGATCTGGTAAGAACTTCAAAAACTTAGGGTTTCAGATCTTGTACTTTTTTTTTACCCTAACTTTGTGTGCAACAAAACTCGTCTACTTTAGTCCGATAGATATATTCTGCATGTCTTAAATTTTTGTATATTCTTGATCTTGAATAAGTAATCTATTGTTTACTCTATTCTGAAATATACTATTATATGTTCTAGTTTTGTATTTGAAAATCAGATTAAGGTTTAATTAATTTCTGGAAAATTAATTTTTTTTAAAACCTTTTGACCTCGTACACAAAAACCTAAATAAGATTAAAATCTTATTTGCGTTTATTCCTGTCTGTTTCTGTTTATACTTTAAATCTTGTCTAAATAATCTCAGTAAATTGAAATATCACCTGTAATCTCCATTCTATCTTATTGGTCAGATAAATGGCTCCATCTAAGTTCGAATTAGATAAGTTTGATGGTAGTGGTGATTTTTCGTTATGGCAAAAGAAAATGACTGCAGTATTGGTTCAAAACCAGTGCTCTGAAGCACTGGATGAACCTTCTGCAACTGAGAAGGATAAAGTAGAATCCCCTCCTACCCCTGAAATGCGAAAAATGGATAGGTTAGCCTATAGTCTAATAATCTTAAATCTTTCCGATAAAGTCCTTAAGCAAATAAATAAGGAGAAGACTACTTTAAAGGTTTGGAATAAACTAGAATCTTTGTATATGACTAAGTCTTTAACAAGTAAGATTTATTTAAAAGGAAGATTGTTTGGCTTTAAAATGAATACCTCTAAAACTCTAGAAGAAAACCTAGATGACTTTAATGTCATTGTAATAGGTCTAGAAAACATAGATGAGAGTATATCTGAAGAAAATCAAGTTGTAATTCTTCTAAATGCTTTTCCTGAATCATATAAAGATTTAAGGACTGCAATGCAGTATGGTAGAACTTCTTTATCCTTAGAGGATGTAATGTCTGCCTTAAGATCTAGGGATCTTGAAGATGATAAGAAAGATAAGAAAATAAATAGTACTGAAAGCTTAAATGTAAAGGGTAATTGGGAGCAGAAATCTAAGAACAAAGGCAAAGGAAATTCAAGGGGTAAAAGTAAAACGAGGTAAAACTCTAAGGCAAGAGGAACAAGTAGAGGATCCTCAAAAACAAGAACCTGTTGGTATTGTAAGAAAAAGGGTCGCATAAGAAAGAACTGTTACAAGAGAAAGAAAGATATAGAAAATGAAAACTCTAGTAATCAGGATGCAGTAAATATTTCTGATGGATATGATAGTGCAAAAGGCCTGATTATGACAGAACATACCATAGGTGATAAGTGGATTTTAGATTCAGGTTGCACTTTTCACATGACACCTAAGAGAGACTGGTTGCTTAACTTCCAGCATATAAAAGGTGGGAAAGTCCTAATGGGTAATAATTAATCCTGCAATGTAACCGGTTTAGGGTCAGTTAGGTTTAAAATGTGGGATGGAGCATATAGGATTTTAAACAATGTGAGGTTTGTGCCAAACCTTAGAGAAATCTTATTGCCCTAGGTATGTTAGATTCAAATGGGGGATCTTATAAGTCAGAAAATGGGGTCCTTAAGGTGTTTAAAGGATCCATGGTAATTCTTAAGGGAATCCGCAAGCAAAGACTGTATGTCCTTCAAAGAGAGTCTATCTTCGGTTGTGTTGCAATTTCATCTTCTGAAATTGATGACATTGTGTTGTGACATAGGAGGCTAGGTCATATAGGAATGAAAGGTTTACTAGAATTAAGTAAGCAAGGAATCTTAGATTTCAGGATGATTGGTAATCTAGACTTTTGTGAGACATGTGCATTGGGCAAGTCTCATAGGTTGCAGTTTGCTGTTGCAACTCACAAGTCCCAAGATGTCCTTGAGTATGTTCATTCTGACCTTTGGGGATCTCCCCAAGTCCTTAGCTCCCTTTCAGGCGCCCAATATTTCCTTTCCTTTATAGATGACTATTCTAAGAAGGTTTGGCTCTATTTCCTTAAGTATAAGAGTGAAGCCTTTGCTAAGTTTAAGGAGTGGAAGACTTATGTAGAGTTGCAATCAGGAAAGAAAATAAAGACCCTTAGAACAGATAATGGCCTAGAATTCTGTAATAAAAAATTCTCAAATTTCTGCACACAAGTAGGCATTGCAAGGCATAGAACTTGCAGTGAAACACCTCAGCAAAATGGAGTTGTTGAACGCATGAATAGAACCATCCTAAATAAAGTTAGATGTTTTTTTAAAGGACTCTAACTTGCCCAAGAAATTTTGGGCTGAAACAGTTTCAACTGCTTGTTATCTTATAAACAGATCTCCTTCCTCTACCATTGAATTTAGAACTCCTGAGCAGCTGTGGAGTGGGAAAATCCCATCTCTAAACCACTTTAGACCTTTTGGATGTATAGCTTATGTCCATAAGAAAGAAGGGAAGTTAGACCCTAGAGCCAAGAAGGCTATATTCTTAGGATACCCTCAAGGGGTAAAAGGATACAAATTATGGCTGATTGAAGAAAAGAAAACTATTATCAGCCAGGATGTAGTATTCAAAGAATTAGAATACTATACCCCAAATAAGGTGGAAAATGCTAAGGTAGACCAAGCTGATAAATTTCAACTTGAGGTGGAAAGAGATAGAATTAATGATAATGTAGTAGAGACTAACCAAGAGAGTCCTCAAGAGTCTAGTTCCCAAGACTTTGCTGAAACTGAAATGGAGAGTGAGGATAATGAAAGTTCAGCTAAAATCATTCCAGAATTGAATGATTATGTCCTATCTAGGGATAGGGTAAGGAGGGAGATTAAACCTCCTACTAGGTATGCCCATGCTGATGTGATTGCCTATGCTCTTAATATTGGAGATTCAATAGAGCATGAAGAACCTCTTAGTTATCAAGAAGCTTATTCCAACAAGTATAAAACTAACTGGTTAAAGGCAATGAAGGAAGAGATGGAATCTCTTCAAAAGAATAAAACCTGGATTCTTGTAAATAAACCTAAAGACCAGAAAGTTATAGGCTGTAAATGGATATTTAAAAGAAAGCCAGGTATCCTAGGTGTAGAACCAGCCAGATTTATGGCTAGGGTAGTTGCCAAGGGTTTCTCCCAAAGAGAAGGCATTGACTATCATGAAGTTTTCTCACCTGTAGTAAAGCATACCTCTATAAGGTTAGTTTTAGCCTTAGTAGCCTTAAATAACTTAGAGCTTTGAGCAATTAGATGTTAAGACTGTTTTCCTTCATGGAAACCTAGAAGAGAAAATATACACGGACCAGCCTGTAGGTTTCATAGAAAAAGGTAAGGAGAATAAGGTTTGCTTGTTGCAAAGATCCCTATATGGTTTAAAGCAATCTCCTAGGCAATGGTATAGGAGATTTGATGAGTTTATGCTCAAAGAAAATTACACTAGGTGTAACTTTGACCATTGTGTTTATTTTAAACAACTTAAAGAAAAGCTGTTTATATATCTTCTTATATATGTAGATGATACGCTTATTGCATGTAAATAGAATGGAGAAATAGATTGATTGACTCAAGCATTAAAATCAGAATTTGAAATGAAAACCCTAGGAGCAGCCAAGCGTATCTTAGGGATAGATATCACTAGAGATAGGAAAAAAGGTACATTGACCTTGTCTCAATCTGGTTATTTAAGAAAAGTGATAAGCCTCTTTGATATGGAAGGCTGCTAACCTGTTTCAACCCCTATACCTCCCCATTTTAAGCTTCAAACTGTAAAAGGAAATTTACCTAAAAAAGAAGTTGATTACATGAAGAAAGTTCCCTACTCTAATGCAGTGGGAAGCCTTATGTATGCCATGATAAGTACCAGGCCTAATATAGCCTATGGGGTTAGCCTAGCAAGTAGATTCATGTGCAATCCATCTAAGGAACATTGGTCAGCCGTTAAGTGGATCCTTAGGTATTTAAAGGGGTCAGTTAATAAGGGTTTAGTGTTTAGATCAAATGCTGAAAATTACAGCAGCATTAAGGGTTATTGTGATTTTGATTTTATAGCTGATATGGATAAGAGAAGATCCTTATCAAGATATGTTTTCACTTTGGGTGGAAATGTGATAAGTTGGAAAGCAAATCTCTAACACATAGTGGCTTTATCAACCACTGAGGCTGAATATGTAAGACTAACAGAAGCTATGAAAGAAGCCATCTGGTTGTAGGGAATAGTTAGAGAATTAGGTTTAGGTGACCAAATTTCTAAAATATATTGTGATTCCCAAAGTGCAATTCATCTCTCAAAGAACAGTGCGTTTCATTAGAGAACCAAGCACATAGATGTGCGTCTTCATTTTGTTAGAGATATTATAGCTAAAGGTCAAGTAAAAATAGAAAAGATTTCTACTTTAATAAATCCTGCAGATATCCTAACTAAATCAATTCTTGTAGTTAAGTTTGAGTAGGCTTTGGACTTGCTCAATATTCTTCCAATGTAGCTGTGGAAGATTTGCAGAGGTCTCTAGTCATAATCTACAAATTTAAATCCATTCTTGAATCAAGGTGGAATTTGTTGATTTTATGTGATTCAAAATGTGTTTAATATTTTATCAGAATTCTGGCATGCTGTTACATGTTATTGAGATGCATATTATATTTGTTTTTTGAATATAATTATGTCTCATTATATGTGTTGTTATATATATGATGTTATTATAATGCATGGTATTAATTCTTGTGGGCTGTTGTGTTTATATGGGCCGAACCCATATTCATTCTGTGATGCTCTTTGTGTTGCTGGCCAAGCCCATTCTTGTTAGCCCATGTTGGCGTTGCTATAAAAGGGCAAATCGATGCCCTAATCTCTAAAACTTTCTGATATTAGTCTTGTGCTCTCTCTCTTTGAAAACCATAAGTCGGCGATTCTTGAAGTGAGACACTTTTCGTGAATCCTTCGTTCTGATCTCTATTTCAATTGGTTCTTTGGTTGCTTCCATGGTAAGATCTGACGGTAAGAACATTTTATTGCTTAATCTCTGTGTTTTAAATGCCTGAGGCGTGAGAGGTTGTTGACTGATAGAACAGATACTTAGCCTTGATTGTGAGATAGGTATATAACAGATCTATCTTGATCATGTTGTTTTTATTTTTGTTTTTTAGTTGTATTGCAATACTATTTTTCTTTTCGTTTTATGATCTTGTAATCGTTTGTAAACTTGAGATCTAGTGGATTGACTAGAGACAGAGCCTCTGCCGTGAGTAGGATCTATTGATCCGAACACGTATATCGTTGTGTCTTGCATGTATGATTTTCTGGTTTAAAGGTCTTTAGTTTTACTGTTTATCGCGCTTGATCTGTGTTTGGCCGAGGAATCAGGTTGTTCAAAACCTACACTATGAATAACACGCAAGTATATGCAGTCAAAATAAGTAAAATAATGATTATAGATCGTTCTTACGAAAATTGGTAATTATACCCTTAATTATTAAAATTAGTCATGTTGTTGCTAAAATATAATAATTGAGATTTGTAATGTGAGAATGTTGCAGCATTAGTAGAGCAAGGCGAACAATTGACAGGTATTTGCTCGTAAAAATATGCAGCGAGTGACTTCGGTCTTCGATTGCCTGATAGGAGTCTCAAATAAGCCCTTGGGTGTATTTTTGGTAGAAAATTAATCAATCCAAGGGTATATTCATGTATGCTCAAACATAACTACCCTCACGAGAACAAGTTAGAAGGCACGCGAGGATTTCTCATCCCGCTTATTTCCTCCGATACTTAAGTCATTATGTGAAGAAAAATAACTATAATACTCCAGATTTTTGAATTCAAATATGATGTAATACCTGAAATTATTAGGTTCTAATACTTGAGCTAATAGGTCCTTTTAAGGGATTATAGAAGTCTTGATACAAAAATTCAGTTTCTGAGGTAGGGGCAAAATCGTAAATATTGAAGTTCGGGCAAAAGTGTAATTTATCTAAAATCTTGAGATATTAGCATAATTTATCCTTTCTTTAGGAGCTAAAATGCAATTAAAAAATGGCCCAGGGACCAAGTTACAAGGGGTTTAAGTGCAATTACTTGAAAAGTTTGGGCCAATGTGTAATTCTTGAAACTTCGTGACTAGATCATTAGGGTAATGAATTAAGCCAACTAAACCATTTGAGAGTCATGATTATGAATTCCAAACTTATTCCAATATGGTTAAGTCATGATTGCAGATCTCAAATAACATTTAATCCACCTTTGGATCATTTTGAAATCCAAGACTTAGCCTTCAAAGTCTCCAAACCTTATCCCCAATGACACATGACAAGAAACCATTGGGCACTTGGAAGATAAGATAATGATGGTTCATAATGACCTCCCTAAGGTGGCATTGCATGATTGGTCAGAAAAAGCTTACTTAGCCTTTAAGTTTGCTAAAATCTCCAAACCTTATACTTAAGGATATGTGGCAAGCATTCATTGGTCACTTAGAGATATGATTTGAAGTCTCATGATAACCTCGCAAAGTGGCGACGTGTGATTGGCCCAGGAAGTCTATAAATAAAGCCATGGGTTTGTTTACAAATCATTCCAAGCATTTCTAAAGAGAATCTCTGCCAAATTGAGGGAAGCAAATGGAAGGTTCTTGTTCTTGAAAAAGAGGAGAGAGTTATACAAAAAGAAGGAAGAAAATCGGTGGAGAATCGAGGAAAACGGGTCTCGCTTGAGTTTACGAATCTTTATCAAAGTTCGTGCCAATTAGTTAGAAAATTGCAAAAAAACTCATTCCCACTAATTGTAACTCGTGCTTCCTAAGGTAACCAATCAAGGTGAGTGGTTCCTGCATGTTTTGGTGACATTTAGAGCATTTGTTGCTTCACTTATGCATGGTTGTTGACTTGCATATCATGCTTTTGTGGCTTACATGTCATATTTCCCTTGGTTTATGCATATTCCTTCTGTTTTGTCATACATCATGTTTGTTGTGGTGACTGTGGCTAGTTGTTGGAACATCATGGGTGATCTCGTGCTCTTACAGTGAGTCAAGGAGTGACTGTGATCACTGCGGGGCTGAGTACAACACCTTGGCATTGCTACCACATAGGGGTAGATTTCATAATGGCATTATTACATTTGCACACATGTACTTTCTTTTTCTGAGTCACTCATTTAGATGTCATTATCTAACTCGGGTGTTTCATACCCCTGGAATATTCAACGTCCCAGGTTTTGGAGAATTAGATCCAGATTCGGGTTTAGGATCCGAGTCGGGTTGCCCATAAAGGGTCAATAACCAGATCTATTTGTGGATCTGGCGATAACCGAAGAAAGCTGCCCACTTCCTCCATATGTGGAGAAGAGGGAACAATGGCAGTAACTGTCATATAACTGCATATAAAAGTTTTCTCTCACATTTTTGTGAGATACGTACATTGAGTTGGTTGGCAGAGTTCTTCTCAAATTTCCTCTAAAAGGTTTTTAGGCTGTGACTTAAAGGTGACTTCCGTTTCTGTGATTTCACTTGTGACCAGTGATACAACTATTGTGATTAATCTTCCGCAGTGCAAGTAACAGGTATGTTATTGTTGTTATGACCCCTGTTCTTTTTCATCAAATGGTATCAGAGCCAGGTTATGGTTGTATTCCGGTTACTTTCATTACTATATATGTGCAATTAATACAACCATATGAATCAATATCATCGTGTACTCAGAATATATAATCACAGTCAATCTTTCAATTTCTTTGTATTGACTAGCAAGACATGATTATGCATGTATATACATATATAATGAACAGATCTAATCAAACCCAAAGAAATAATTCTATTTTTTTTAAAATAAATACCTACGTTCTGTTAATGGCTGCATCGAGAATGAATCGGTGGCGACAATGGCCGCATGAGATGGCCGCGCATACAACCGGCGATGATTGTCGCGTACAAGCGCGCAAGCCCAACGGTCCCTTGCAGCGGTTGCGGCTGCAACACTCGTTTGCGGCGACGTACGCCATGGCTGCACTCTTGTGTAACACCGAATTCACCTCGTGGCTGTGAGGTTGCTCGGACATGGCCATGGATCTGCTTCCAGATATTTCAGAAATGAAATAAGGAAAAAGAAGAGGACAGATTCGGAAGGAAACGGATCTGGAGATGAAGTTCTCTGAAACCAATAAAGTGGGTTAATTTAAGGAGATAACAGATTGGGAAGGAAACAGATCTGGAGATGAAGTCTCTGGAACCAATAAAGTGGGTTAATTTAAGGCCATGTTTGGCTGGCCAATTTTAATTCAACATCCAAAAAATTCTTTTTTATTTAAATGTGTGTTTGGCTCACTTTAAATTGCAAAAGTTCGCGCAGCAAGTTCTTTTTGATTTAAGGGTGCATTTGGCTTCCTTAAAATTGCAAAAGACATTTTTGGCCTTAGGATGTGTTTGGTTAGCTTAAATTGCAAAGGTAGTTTTTTGGAATTAAGGGCTATTTGGCGGGCTAAAATTGTTAAGATCTTTTCTTAACATTAAACAAATATTTATTATCAGAGTTATAATTATTCAGATAATTCTTTATTATCGGAGTTATTTTATTTATTGTTATTAGTTAACAATAGTGAAATTATTATCGATTGTAAATAATAATTTTTCCCAATGTGGCACATTTGGAGGTTTATTAGTTAACCACATGTGGATGAGTCCATAATATACATTTTGTTTTGAACAAAATGTATAAAGAATTTGTTTGTCAAATTCTTAATTTGTCATTTTTATTTCCTTTAATTCGTTTTCAGGAAAATGACACGAGTGCAAACCCCAAAAATCATTCGAACTGCTGCCCAAAGAGCCCAAGTTATGGAAATGAAAAGGCAGTTAGATGATTATCAGATGGTGGAAGGACAAAATATACGTGAGCACATTATTACCGTGTGCAATATGATGCAAGACCTTATATTTGCCGGCTATAAGGGGTTATGGACTGATGAAGCTCAATTCCAATCTTTATACGCCACATTGTTGCCACATGATAAAGAATTAATGGCTAGAGTTAGGGCCTTTGGTCGTCCAAGTCTTAGTTGGACTATGTGTTTCTTCTTAAATGCGCATAGAAGAAGAGAAACTGTAATGGCCCTGTATTCAAGCAGTTTGCCAATATAAATTATTAGTTTCATTGCTCATAAGACTCTTAGAATCACTTTTCGTGATGTTATTCATGCAATTCCTCGTATGATTAGACTTATTGTATAATGTGTTGCTCAGTCCATGTATAAGTATATTTTTGTTAATGTAGCAAATATCGAAGCTACGTTTTTTTTATGAAATGAATTATAGCGAATTATTTAATCTCTGTGCTTAAATAGATATGCATGCCTTATCATTGATTAATCTTTGTGGTTTAGCATGCATATTTTTTTTATTTATTTAATGACAATCATTTAATCTTTATGATTAAAAAAATATGTCACCATAATTCCTCAATGGATAAAGTTAATTATTCTCAAATGTTTTTTTTTTTTTTTTGAATGTTAACTCTCTTTATATATTTATGCTTGTGAGCATATGTTTTTGTTCTTATTGATTTAGTTTTTGAAATTAAATTCAAGATAAGAACTTCATTATTCTTATTGTTTTAGTAACTTTAAGAATATAAATCTAATATAATTTATTATGAAGAACAATTATTAAATATTATGTTCTTAGACAATGATTAGGAACATAGTGAACTTTCAACTTTGAGTCTTAATATTTAATATTTGTTAGCATAATTAAATTATGTTAGATTATGAGACACGTATGGAATAGGAATTTATTTATGTGCAATGTCTTAATGTAGAATTTCGAGTTCCACATGGCTTCTGCTTCAAAGAACATTGTTGCTGAACTTAACAAAGGTGAGAAGTTAAATGGCGACAATTATGAAATATGGAATATGAAAATCCAATATGTGCTGGAAGAGCAAGAGGCTCTTGAGGTTTTAAACATTGTCATGACTGAGTCTGAGGAAAATAATACTAATAGACGGGATAGAACAACTTATGAAACTTGGAGAAAGAAAAATTTCACTGCACACATTACGTTACTTAACAGCATAGATAATGATATTATGAGGGAGTTTCGAAAATTTGATAATGCAAGAGACATGTGGTCTGCTCTTGAAGAGACGTTTGGAGGTATGTCCTTGACCAAACTTCGTTCCCTCACTGTCAAGTTTGGCACATACAAGAAACGCCCAGATGATTCCATGAAAAAACATTTGAGGCAGATGTCAAACATGATAAGTGAGCTCAGAGATGCAAGACACGTCTTGACCGATGAGCAACAAGTGCAAGCTGTTATTCGTTCTTTGCCTCACAGTTGGGAGCATATGAAAATGCACCTCACCCATAATGAAAATATCAAGACTCTAGATGATGTTGTTCGTCACCTGGAGTTAGAAGATGAGCGCCTCTTAGCAAGCAAGCCTAGTACAAATGTGTACATGATAGGCTCAAACTCACAGGGTAGTAAAGACCACAAACGCAAGCAACATGGTGGGTCCCAACAGAAGCGAGGTAAGGGCAATCCTCAGGGCAAGAAACAGAAATCTAACCAACATGGGAAAAGAAAGCGTCTTCCCAAGAAGAAAAACATTGCAAAGTTGAAGTGTTTCAATTGTGGGCAAAAGGGACGTTTTTCTCGTGATTGCACTGAGCCCAAAAAGGTATGTGACCTTTATGCACTTGTAAGTGCTGTTAATGTCTCAAGTTCTATTTTTCTTACTGAATCTTATCCTTTGTGGACTGTAGATTCTGCAACAATAGACCATGTAGCAAAGGACAAAAGTGTCTTCGTAGAGTTCCGACGGATTCCACATGGAGCAAGATGGATATACATTGGAAACAACTCTAGGGTAGAAGTCAAAGGGATTGGCACGTGCAAGTTAATCATGCATTGAGGTCAAACCTTGATTCTACATGACGTCCTGTATGCTCTAGAGATTCGCCGGAATCTTATTTCTGTTCTTATATTAGTGAAAGATGGTTTTTCTATTAATTTTCATAGAGACGGTGTTGACTTGTCCTTGGGAACAAGTTATTATTGTTCTGGTTATTTCCTGGATGGTTTTATTGTATTAGGTTTGGAACCTTATAATTGTGCTAATAGTTTTTCCTTATTTACATCTTCAAGTAATGGTATGAATGATGTATGCTTGTGGCATGCTAGACTAGGTCATATTGGCCAACAATGAATGAACCAATTAGCTAAAATGAGCTTGTTAGGTGATCTTGATAAAGTAGAAATGCCTACTTGTGAGTATTGTCTAGCTGGAAAAACTACAAGAAAACCATTTGGAAAAGGGACTAGAGCCGAAATTCCATTGCAATTAATTCATTCTGACATATGTGGTCCAATGAATGTTAGAGCTAGACATGGGGCTTCTTATTTCATCACATTCATAGATGACTATACTAGGTACGGTCTTGTCTATTTGATATCTTATAAATCAGAAGCTTTAAGTTGCTTCAAGAATTATATGAATTTAGTGGAAAATCAATTAGACAAGAGAATAAAAATTTTAAGAACTGATCGTGGTCGGGAATACTTATCTGATCAGTTCAGAAAATTATGTGATGAAAAGGGAATAGAACATCAGTTGATTATTCCTGGTACACCATAACAAAATGGTGTTACGGAAAGGAGAAACAGAACCCTATTAGAAATGGTTAGGTCTATGATGGCTCAAGCAAATTTGCCAATCACCTATTGGGGTGATGCATTACTAACGGCCACGTATGTACTTAACAGAATGCCTAGCAAATCCGTAACTACTACTCCATATGAGTTATGGACCAAGAGACAGCCCAACCTAAGTGTTTTAAAACCATGGGGTTATGCAGTTTTTGCTCGTGATTCTTCTCATAAATATGGAAAATTAGGTTCAAAAGGGAAGAAATGTATCTTTTTAAGATACTCTGAACAATCAAAAGGATATGTTCTATTAGGTGAGCAAGATGATGGTACGGTAACAGAATTTGAATCACGGGATGTCACATTCTTAGAGAATGATTTTTTGAAACGGGCTGAGATAGGACACGACTTTTCTCTATTTGAAACTCATGATCAATAAGATTTCATAATGCTAGAAGAACTTAATACCCCACATCCAAGTGGGAGCGGGTTAAAGGACGATGAATTAGTTTCATCTAACATTCAACCTATTAAGTATCCATTAGAGAATGTTGATACGAGTGGGAGTAACATGAGAATTGATGAATTGCCTTATCAATCTCAACCACGACGATCTAGTTGACAAAGTGTTCATAGCCGTCGATTTGAGATTGAAGGGGGGGAAGGTTTTATTATTACTCCACAAGATGAGGAAGAGCCAAGGAATGTAAATGAGGCTCTTACTTGCCCTGCTAGAGAAAAATGGATTAAAGCAATGGAAGAAGATATGGAGTCCATGAAATCGAATCAAGTTTGGGAACTAGTCGATTTACCCAAGGGACGCAAAGTAATTGGGAACAAATGGGTTCTCAAAATTAAACGTAAGACAGATGGAAGTATCGAAAGATACAAGACTTGTTTAGTAGCAAAAGGCTACACACAACATGCGGGAATAGACAATGAAGAGACTTTTTCACCTGTTGTAAGGTTCACCTCAATTCGGCTAATTTTAGCAATAGTTACTAACATGGATCTCGAGTTACATCAAATGGATGTAAAGACCGTTTTTCTTAATGGAGAATTAAGTGAAGAAATCTATATCGAGCAACCTATAGGTTTTATTAAGGAGGGTCAAAAGCACAAAGTGTGCAGACTTCAAAAGTCTATATATGGCTTGAAGCAATCCTCAAGGCAGTGGTATATTTGTTTTCATAATGCAATAATGTCATATGATTTCAATATGATAAATGAAGATCACTGTGTGTATACGAAGAGATCAAAAGATAAGTTTGTGATCTTATCTTTATATGTAGACGACATATTAATAGCTGAAAATGATAAGGAGTATGTCAATCATATAAAAGGATGGTTGTCATCCAATTTTGAAATGAAAGACATGGGTGAAGCTGCATATATCCTTGGAGTTAAGATTTCAAGGGATCGTTCAAAGAGGTTGTTATCTCTTTCTTAAGAGCCATATATTCATAAGATTCTTGAACGGTTTAATATGAAAAATTGTAAACCCTTTGATACTCCTATATCAAAAGGTGAAATATTGAGCCAGAAATTGTGTCCCAAAACTCCACAAGAAAGGGAACAAATGAGTAAAGTTCCTTATGCAAATGCGGTTGGAAGTCTAATGTATGCTATAATGTGTACTAGACCTGATATATCTTATGCCGTTAGGGTAGTAAGTAGGTATCAATCCAACCCGGGGCCAACACATTGGAAAGCAGTGAAGCGGATACTTTGATATCTAAAAGGCACAACTGATTATTCATTGTGTTATCAAGGAAAGGGTTTACGTTTGGAAGGCTACACCGATGCTGATTGGGGAGGAGACATGGATGAAAGGAAATCCACCTCCGGATATGTTTTCTTACTTAATAATGGTGCTATATCTTGGAGTAGTAAGAAACAGTCTTGTATAGCCTTATCCATAATGGAGGCTGAATTTGTGGCATTTTCAACAGCTATTCAAGAGGCCGTTTGGTTAAAACGGTTCATGGATCATTTGGGGATATATAAGAATGCTATTGGCCAAGTGTTAGTCAATTGTGACAATCATGCTGCAATAGCATATACAAAGGACCCCAAATATCATGGTAAAACAAAACATATAGATATCAAGTATAATTTTGTAAGAGATATGGTAGCACATAATGAAGTGAACATGAAGTACATTTCTACACAAAATATGGTAGTAGATCCTCTGACGAAGCCTATCTCGAGAGAAGTTTTTGATAGACATGTAAAAACACTGGGTTTGCGTATATGTTAATGTACAATTATATTCATCATTTCTCGAACATGTTTACTTATACTAGTTTTATCATTTAATGATAAATTTATGATTTCCTATTCATGTATATCATACGTGTAAATTTATGTTTGATACATAAATTCTGACATAAAGTATGATGGACAGATAAAAGGCTGGTCTCCTCACACAAGCAGTCACCTCCGTTACTTAGTGGAATGGAGATGAAATAGTATTTTAAGTTTTATTATCTAGATGATAATAAAATAGAGCTCAAACTTAAAATACATGATGTCGCTATAGTATGAGAATGTCTCATTCTTGGAATGGATAATAAAGTGATTTTGAATATCACAATATCTGTCTTGAATGCCAGATGTGAGTTCTGTTTAAAAGTGAGTAGATGTGAACTCAAGGTTAAACATTATGTATGTATGTTAATCAATCATCTGTACGATATTTGAAATTAGTCATACGCTCTAAGGGAAAGGAGAAAATACTGTAATATGTGTTTTCATACCACATATACACAAAGTCGATCGATAAGGATAATCAAAGTTTTGATCTCAACTTTGATAGTGTGAGTCCTTGAGATCAATTGTGATTTCACTGAGTGCCCTTTGTTAACTCCTAGTATGTTCTCAAAGTTTTTTGGTTTAATGTTTGCTATCTTAATATGTTGCCAAATGATTATGATTGATTCGATCAGCTGGAACATGTTAGAAAAGCAAGTTAACTAAAAATTGAGAGAATCGAGAAAAGAGGAAAAATCATTTCAAGTCATCATACTTTTTGTATTCATTAGTCGACCAATTATATTTATCTCAGTGATTAAATATAATTATGAACAAGACATAAGATCAAAGTGAGTTGGATATGATAAATGATTTGGGGTACTTCATACTTATCTACTCAATTTTAAGACGTTATATACTCCTAACCGTTATATAACAATTAGGCTCTTGAAGTATGCATGGTCGCACGGCCTATCTGCCTATATGAAAACTATAAGAGGAATGAGAAATTATAAGAATATTGAGCCCATTATGTGCGAGTGGGAGATGTTAGAGAATTGGATCCAGATCCGGGTTGGGTCGCCCATAAAGGGTCAATAACTAGATCCATTTGTGGATCTGGCGATAACCGAAGAAAACTGTCCACTTCCTCCATATGTGGAGAAGAGGGAACAATGGCAGTAACTGTCATATAACCGCATATAAAAGTTTTCTCTCACATTTTTGTGAGATACGTACATTGAGTTGGTTGGCAGAGTTCTTCTCAGATTTCCTCTAAAAGGTTTTTAGGCTGTGGCTTAAAGGTGACTTCCGTTTCTGTGATTTCACTTGTGACCAGTGATACAACCATTGTGATTAATCTTCCGCAGTGCAAGTAATAGGTATGTTATTGTTGTTATGACTCCTGTTCTTTTCCATCACCAGGCATATCGAAAGTTCCACGTGATCCAGGTTCTAGTTCGAATAAGGGCAAAAAGATGGTGCTTGGCTAGCTTTGGATTTTGTAGCTAGTTTTGGGTTTTATTTCATTATGTACTCGTATAATCTGAATGATATATTATAGTAGCAACTAAGGTACTCAAGGTTGTAAGAAGTGTGTGTGGGTGCTCTATAGTTGTTCTTGCGCTAATGATGGTCGTAACACTTGTGTTTAAAAGATGTACGTCAAAACCATTATGGGCATATCTCAATTGATGCATTTTGGATGTTATTTGGGGAAGCTGTTGTGATAAGGGTTTATTGTTTGGGTACGTGTTATAGTTGTATCATAGTGATGCGTGTGTCTTTTGGGGTTTGTTGAAGGTCATATATATTTCTTGTACTTGTAAACAAAAAGTGAGTGGAAACCCCTTTTATTTAGCTTTGGTTAATGTTTCAGGTTCGATCCAATGCTTCTATTGGCAAGGGTTTTCATAATGCCCGTAGATGATGTTAGCTTATATTTGATATCATTGTATATTTAGAAAAACGGGGCGTTGCAATAACTCTCTGGGAGAACTCATGGAAGTTTCGTCAGGGGCACAATAAAGAATGCAATAAATGAATATAAAATATATACATTTCCCAATTAGGGAAGGGTCATTTATAGTGTTTTTTTACCAGATGTCAAGGATGAATATGCACATGGTGAGCGCGAGGACTATGGTCTTTGGTCTAATTTGGATAGGTTTAAGAAGAATCCTTCCTAAATGGCTAAGTGGCCTAGGTAGTCTTTCGAAAAAATATAGGCCTTACGACGAGAAGTTGGAACAGGTTCTTGGCCTCTAGGTGGCCAACCCGGGCAAAGTTTCAAGTTGTCAAATGATACCTCTAGGTGTTGTTTATTATTCTGGATTTAGCATGATGTTTCCGAAAAGAATTACACCTAATTAAAGATTGTAAGATACTATATATTTCATAGAGCATCCAAAGGTAGCCAAATTGAAAATGGGAGAGCCTAGGGGTAGCCACGTGGCCTAACCAAGAAGACCCATGTGGGATTACATGTTTGCGAGTTGCAATGTGCGAGTATGGAGGAGATTGAAGGCTTTCAAGAATTTTTGGGGTCTAAGTGTAATTTAAAAAACTTGGAGTAAGGTTTGTATAAGATTAATATGTGCACATATATAAATGAGGATGCTTGTAGGTCGAGCAGTCACACACACGCGTAAGGAATCAGAAGTCTCGGGTTTGAGCTACATGGAACCATTTTGGGGGTGCCACGTGGTATGCCCTGGAAAGAATGGGCCAATAAGAGATTTCAGGAAGGTGGGAGTTCCAAAGAGGTTGCCCAAAGAGAAATGAAAGGCCCGAGAAGAATCTAAGTCCGGAAAAAGGCTACTCGGAGAGAAGTTCTCTCAAGAGAGTGCAGGAATAGGCTCTTTGGAAGAAGTGGAAATAGTCTCTCGAGAAGAAGAGAGAATAAGCTCTCTTGGAAGAGTCCGAAAAGAAGAAAAGACCCAAGAAGACATTTCAAGAAGAATATGGTGTCTTAATGAGGCGTCTCAAGAAGGAGATAGTGTCATCTGAGGGAGACGAAGCTTTCTCGAGAAAAAGATGGCATCTTGAGAAGAATAAGCTCTCTTGGGAGAGTCCAGAAAGAATCTCTTAGGAGGTTGTCTCAGGAAGATGTTTCAAAAAAACACTTCTAGGGAGAAATAATGCTCTTTCGGGAATAGTACACATTCCTCCTTTCTACTTTCCCTCATCTCAAAAAAGGTCCCCTAATCGTCATTTTGCTTTTTTATTTATATAGGGTAGCCTTGCCTTTTCCTTTGGATTATTTTTCCCTTACATCAATTGTTTAATCATTTATTTACTATTTATTTATTAAAAATATGCCCACTTAGATTTATTTATTAAAAATATGTCCACTTCTATTTATTCGTTGAAAACACCTCCAAGTAGACATTTTTGAAAAATGTATGGCAGAACATGTCACAACTTATATTTGAACAATTGATTACTCAAAGAAATTAAACCCTAACTTGTGTAACTAGAAAAAAAAAAGAAGCAACTATCAATCATTTAAGTTCTGAAGAATTAAAATTCAGTTGATTAAAATCTAGGATTTTCTAAATTCACCTAACAAATTCATTTTATCGAATTAATTCAATCTCAGTTAATATTAGGTTTTGAACTATGTCAATCAAGCATTCTAATTTATTAGTCTATGTCTAACTCTAACAAGTTTATTCAACTAACCTAACTCATTATATGTCTGTGAATTAGAATTAGAAAACACATTAACCATAAGTACTCATAATAGAAAAATATTAATCACAAATATAATCAACGATTACACATGTAATCAAGTAAATGTTTTTCCCAATTACCACATGTTATTTTATCAAAGAGTTTATTCTTTAATTATTTATATCTAGCATTATACGAAATCCCAAATAATGTAATTAGCGATCAAATAATTACAAGTATTAAGTTTAGAACAAAATAAATATAGTAGAAGTAACACTCACGACCAAAAATTAAGTAAACTAATAAAGTTTCAATTCATAGAATCACTTAGAAACCTTAAACAATTAATTAACCACTTATAATGAATAATATATCCCCAAAATCATCAAAGAGTTGTTGCATAATTGAGTTCCTAAATAATCAAAGAAAAACTTAATTTAAAAGCTAAAACTGATTTTCTTTAATGTTGCCTTGACTGCTCATTGATGAAGCACCACTATTTGTTGAACCTCTTACCCCCAAAACCTTGCTTTTGGTCCCTTTAGAGCTGTTGTGTGATGCCCCGGCCCCCACTATCAAGTGTCACTGTAACCCACGGTTACAATCATAGCCTATCTCGAATGACGGCTATGCCCTGCCAACATAAAGTATTAAAATAATATGGGCACCCTAAGTGGGGTCCAAGTTTTGCCGCTTTTGACTGTCAAGAATTTAGGTTTAAAATACATAGGTAGCGAAAAAATCATCGGATTCTCGTGCTCGATTAGGCTTTTAAAATATAAATTTTATTTTCATAAATAAATAAGAAATAAATATCAACATGCCCAAGAAAATACTCTAACAGTCAAACATTTTTAAACAAATTTTATATCTCGACCACCATCGACTGATTCAAACACCCAACAACCACACACACTGAGTTGTTCATTGTGGGAACCTTAATTTGATCTTAATTAAATTTTATTTAAATCGAAATCGTCTCCCGTAATCAAATATAGAGCATATATATATATTACATAAACGATGCAGAAACACGACCTACATTCTCATTGTCTGTAATCACTGTCAACTAACGACTCTTCCACCAATATCGCTTTCCCTTTCTTAGACCCCGAGTCATCTGTTGGGTTAGTAGAGGTAAATGGGTGAGTTTGAAGAGTCAATAAAGGTAATATGCAATGCAGTAAATTAATGAACATGATATCATAGATAAAAATGAATTGCAACATGCATGCAAGCCCGTCCACCGCACCTATCTCGAGCTCTTGATAGCCCGCAGTAGTTTCATTTAAGGTCGCATCTTAAGACTCTCACGGTCAGAAATCCACCGCACCATGTCTAGGCACTTCCTCAACGTCTTATAAAAGCCATGCTAAAAGTAATTTACACATAAAGCATATTAAACCCTTATCGCGTATTAATTACTTACTTTGTACTGGTTCCGCGTCCCAATTCTCTATATAATTATAAAATAAAATAATACAATTAGGTGCATGATTAGTTTTAATTATGGTTGTTACGTTACAAATTAATATAACCAAACGCATAATTAATTTTAATTAATACTATTAAATAAATTTAAAATACTTTTATATCTCACATATACACACGAGCAGAGTTTTAGCACGTCCAAATTTCACAGCGTGATACAGCTGTGAATCACAACTATTTATAGGCGAAATGGACTCGGGCAAAGGGGTGCAAGGCTTCTAGCCTTTTCTGCACACCCGCGAGTTTGATCCCGCACGATCCCCCAATGGCCTTCCTCACGCACGACCGCCCGTGTTGCTTGCTCCCTCATTATATAACATGCCCAAATTTAATTTAAATCGCTCTCGCCTTCCCTTGCCAAAAATACTTTAAATATAATATTCTTTATTAATTTTTTCAAATCCATAAATATTCAATAAACCACAATTAAATCCCAATAGCCACAATTCTTTAATAAATCACAAGTAGTTCGTCTTAATCTCACAATTAACCAATAGTCATGCATAAATTGTCATAAATCTAATAATAAATTTTTTTTCCAAAATCAAGGATGTTACATGTTGCAAAAGTTGAGAATGAGTGAACAAGTGGCTGGAACAAAAAGCTCAAAGGAAGAAAGAATGAACCAAAACGAATTCTATGAAAGAAAATTTGTCATCTCTCCCAAAAATTGTACTTTTTTTCCTTTTCTTTTTTAGGGTTTCTTGATGTCCAATCCCCCTTCTAATATGTTTTCCACATCCCTAAATAAATGGCTTCTCTAAACGTCTTAAACCAACTTGAAAACATATTCCCAAACTAATAGGTCTCCTTTCATAATAGACTTGTCCACGTCTAACAACTTTGCATACATTTTAGACTATATTTGCATACTAACAACTTTCCCAAATATGATATTTGTAGAGGAAGTTATGGCCCAAAAATCGTTGTACATATAGAATTTCAATTCGAGTCCAACTTCTTTTTGCACATTAATTAAGAACTTTAATTTTCAATTAACCTCTTAATTCCTTTTCCAACTATACCACATAATAAAATAAATATTAGTGCAATATTAATTCAAAAATAAATTAATTAACACACTAATGAACTAAAATTCACAAAATTCAGCATTTAATTTGTGTAAAAATTTCAGCTTATCATTGAGAAATTAGTTGTTATATAAAGGTTACAAATTTAATTTTTATTTTTTAAAGAAAGATACAAAAATATATTTTAGGAAAATACTTTATTGACAAGATTTTATAATTCCAAAATATGGTGTTTTCTTGTATAATAGTATAGGTTATAAACAGTTGCAAATATGGTAAAATTTTATTTTTAAAGACTTATCTTTATTTTAAATGTTAAATTTATTCAGTTTTGTAAGAATAATAAATGAAAATAATTTTTTTGTTTGTCTTCTTGAATTTTGTTGACTTTTAAAATTTGAACTGATATATGTCAATTTTATTAATAAATTACATTTTTTATCATTATAACAAATATCCGTATTTATACAACTAATTGTCTTTTTGATATATTTTTGTTATTTGAAAATTTTGAAGATTATAATTTTTCTAATAAATAAAAATAAATTTTCAAAAATTTTGTACTAACAAAAGTTGAATTGAGCCCCTTAACCTTTTTACAAGATTTCAATTTTTTCAAAATGTTTACTTCCTTACAAGAAATACCAAAAATACGTTTTTGGACTTTTTCATAATTTTAAAAATATTTTCCGACCATTTTATAATATTAGAAACACATTTTTATTCCTTAACCATGTTAGAAATGGAAGTAATTCCATCTCTATTATCCCAATGACTATATTAGAAAGAGAAACAACTTGTGTTTATATTTATTTGAATCAATAATGGAACTTATATTTATATTTTATTAAATAATTATTTTTATATTAAAATTTATATTTACAAAAAACCCTGTATATTTTTTCATTTTCGCATTTTCATTTCTTATTTTTTTTTAAATATCATTTTTTCGTTTCTGTTTCGTATTGTTTTCATTTATCAATTTTATTTATGTTTTTATGCAACCTAAACCCACGATCCATGTCACAATTAGCCTTCGGCCATGAGCATTTCACCCTCTCTATAAACCCATGGTCTACCTATTCCCTAGCCTAAATAAATGGACAACCTAGTCGCGGGTTGAATCTCAAAACTTGGCCCTTTGGATATACATAATTGATACATAATCTTGTATGGAAATAAAATTGGAAAGCCCAAGTTAATGAGAATGCCGATGGAATATTAGTGGGTGCCTTTTGTTTGTTCCCACAATAGAGTCTTTGGTCACAAAGTTTGCAATTGTCCCAAGGTCTTTGGTCTAACTCAGAACAAGAAAACAAGTCAATTGTCAGATAAAGCAGCATCTTAAGGGTTTTTCCAAGCAATCATTGAGCATGCCTCTAGTGTAATTTTTTCTCATCCTAAAGATATGGAGTCTTGGTTTGAGAATAGGTTATGTTCTCTTATGGGAGATGATAAGGATATCCCCTTTAATGGGGATATGAAGGGGCTTATGGAGAGGGTGTTGTGTGTGAATAATGAGATGGTTGTTGAAAACCGAGACAAAGGTGTTTGGGTTGAGGATGATGCTTTTACATCCAACATGGTTGACATTTCTCATTCAGAATATGTTCTAGTGAAGTCCAAGTCACAGCGCAAAAGAGAAAGAAATAAGAAGAATGCCTTT
Source organism: Diospyros kaki (assembly GCA_036245055.1). Classification (NCBI taxonomy): domain Eukaryota; kingdom Viridiplantae; phylum Streptophyta; class Magnoliopsida; order Ericales; family Ebenaceae; genus Diospyros; species Diospyros kaki. The sequence goes on from BSEG01000008.1 coordinate 38,414,715, forward strand.
ACTTGAGCCAAACATGGTTTTACGGATGCTCATCCTATGCTTGTGGATTCGGCTTGAAACTTTCTTTCATTTTCATTTCTTTTATTGTGTATTTTTCAAAGTGGGGTATTTGGTTTTTATGCCTGGGGTTGCCCTCGTATAAGCTATAGACACTTTGCAGTGTTTTTTTTATTTTTATTAATTTAATGCTTACAGAAAAAAAAAAAGAATTGAACCTGTGACCTTGAGATATCTCAAACTCCTTAACGTGTGTAGTAAATCAACTGAATTATCTCAAATGTTTGTATTTATTCTTATATTTAATTATTATATTACTTTATTTTTTAAGTAAAAAATATATGTATAGATAGAGAAAAAAACGTTTATATAGAACCCAAATTAGGGCATGCCTCAATATATAATATCATAGAAGTGAAATAAAATATTTAAGATTCACACAAGATTGGATCTAAACAACATAGAGGAAACAAAAGAGCTACATGAATAGAAAATTAATTTAATTAAACAACATATTACTATGTTATGGTAGTTTATAATTTTCTTATTGGAGTAGTGTATAGGAAATTAATTTAAAAAATTTTAGTTAGATGAGTTTGTAAAATAATTACAAAATATATATCAATAATCAATCTATATTTATATAATTTTATAAAATTAAATAATAAATATATAATAATATAAATTAATTAAAAATGCCGCCCATTGCACGAGGTTGATTACTGTTATAAAAAAAGGGAATTTTATTTATTTAATTGCATATATATATTTTATTTTATTTAACGATAGGAAGGGGAAACCAGAAGCATTTCCCTTTCCCTTCATTGAGGCACGTTTCCCTCTCTCTGTCTTTTTCAAAAAACTTACTCTACTTGCAGAGAACGGACGGCGCCGACGACGGCGTCTTGCACCCCTCCCTGGTAAGATCTCTGGGATCCTTCTTCGTTAACTTTTCTGGTTAATGTATCTATAAACACAGCTGTACTCATATACGCTAGTTTGGGATGGAAAATTAACTTCCTTAAACTTAGATTTACTAAGATTTGACTGCTAGATACTTTTAATTTTTGGATATATGAATCACTGCGGGCAGGGGATACAGATGATTTGTCCCGATCATCGGAACCATCGGCCGGCGGCAATTTTAGGATGAAAGTTAATTTGTAGATCTACTAAAATCTAGCCGTTGGATCGTTCTCACTTTTGGGTATATGAATCAACGCGGTCAGGGGAATCTGATGATCGGCCCCGATCATCCGAATCACGGGCCGGCTGCAACTTTTAGGCCGAAAATTAATTTTCAGATCTATGAAAATCCGACCGTTGGATTGCTTTTCTTTTTTGGATTTGTAAATCACCACAACCAGGGGAATCTGGTCATCACGTTCTATCGCCAGAACCACCTGCTGGCGTCCGGCTGCCGGCAGTGACGCCACTATTTCTAGTTGCGGTGTTGCTTGGCTGCCCTAATTGGGTTTTGGGCTTTAAGCTTAAAATGTTTTAAAAATTAATGTGGGTCCTATTATGTTAAGACTATGAAATGCGGCTTGATTTAAAATTATGAATTAGACCTTAAATCTTTTTAAAATAAAATGGGCCTTAAGTTATAAGATTATGAGTTGGGCCTTAAGTTTACAAAAGTATAAATGGACCCTTAAGTTTATAGAATTATGAGTTGGCCCTTAAGTTTATAAAACTATGAGTTGGGTCTTATTTATAAAATTATGAACTGACCCTAAGTTTATAAAATTATGAATTGGCCTTAAGATTCTAAATTTATGAATTGGTCCCCTATCTTTAACATACATTACTTACCACCCTTACAGTCATAATTTTAATGAATTTAACACGATTTTATTAAAACAGTAAAAGTACTTAACTATCCATAGGTGAATATACATATATTTTTATGTTAATATAACGTATACGTGAGGATGGGCTATGTGAATACACTACGAGTATGGCACTGTGCATGTATTAACATTCCTGTCGTTTACACTAACATGCAAAGCTTATGTGTAACTGCACAACCTGTACAGTGTGCATTGACACAACTACTCTTGTGGGGATACAATAACGTAGCTCAACAAATTCCATAATGTGAGATTCAATTCGTTTGAATCAATGTAGCAATAACCATTCTAGTGTCTGGCACTAGAGTTGGCTAGGCACTTATTAAGACACACTTACAGATTTCTATTTTTGCTATCCCAATTTTAGTTTGCTGATCTTTTGTCCTTGTTATTGTAAGGTCTGATACTCTAAACTATACTCAGCCTCCTCTTCCACCACAAGCTTGACTTCTCTGTATGCTAGGCGAGTAGAAAGGCTATGTTATGCTTTACTTTATGTTCACATGTATATACTGATGCATCATGTACTCTTTAAGCCTAATCATCTTGCATGATTTACTTATGAATTGCTTTATGTGTCAAATGCTCATGAAATATTTTCATCTTAATGGGATAGACACTTGCGTTATAAGTATACAATGATGATACCCAACTGTTTCTTTGTATTTACTTTGCATAACTGGTAATGGATATGATGCACTCCGTTGCATGCTATGATGTTAATAGGTGATTTCAGTACTGTGATGACATAGGATATCTCATTCAGACATTAGTAGGACAAACTAGTTTACAACTCTGGTATTCATAGCAGGACAATCAGGGTACTGTGACCTTGGCATTCTTTAACCATGTTTATATGACATTATATTGTGAGCAGGGCAGTATGCATTAGTGTTACTGTCACTCACCTTAGGGATGCCACTATGTACTATTGTTATTGTTATTATGGCCTTTCTATGCCAAAGATATGTGAGATGGTGTTACTAGTTGTTCCCATGTTTGTTGCATTCATGCTTTATATTATGACTATTAGCAGATAAAATGGTTTTCAAATAATAAAATGCATAGGGAGCTTAAGTACCCTGTCAAGCAGGTTCGTAGCTAGTTGAAAGGACACTGCACTGCCTTTGTGTACTTACTTTCCCTGTAGCATGTTTTCACACCTATACTATTGTTAATTATCTTGTTACTATGGTACATAGTATTATATCAGTACTCATTCTTTCTTGATTCTTGCTTTACTACATCCTCTTCTTATAGGCATAGTATACCTAGCATACCTTATACCTGTGAGTCCATAAGACTTACTCTATCAGTGTAGCTGGCTCTTGGTATGGACCCCCCAGCTTCCCAGTCTTGGTATTTTTGTTTTATAGGCATGCTCTGGAAGTGCACACACTATCATTTTGTTCCTAGTACATGACATGGTCTGTACCTTTACTTTGGGTTACTATTGGTACATTCTTTTATACTGTTATATGGTATTTTGCGATGGCTTTGTCTGTTGTGATGTTCGGATCTTGGTTATACAATTTAATTATATGGATGTTCATTCTCGTCTCATTTTTGGATTATGGTTTATTGTCATTTTCATTGATCATGAGTATTAAAAATCTATTATTTTGTGGATGTTCATGTATCACAGTCGTACGCATGGTTTACTAGTCCTAAGGTTGGGGCTGCCCTGTCTTGGGATTAGTGCCAGTCACGGACCCCAGAATTCTGATGCAACACCATTAGTCTATTCATCCCTTAAACTTGAGTGGTAATGATGGGAGCTACGGGGAAAGCAATCGTTGAGTAAAGACACTCTCAAGTAAGCTTACAGAACCTTTTACCTTAGCTTTCTAAGGCTCAATCTGATTGTCTTATTTGGCGGTAATAATAATATATGTAATCACAAAAATGACAACTTGACAGGTAAATAGCAATTCTCTGTCGATCAAATTTGGCCCTTGGATTTTCTGTGATTTGGATGAAGACCCTTGTTGGATTTGAAGGCAAAAATGTAAAATCTTAGAATTCCAGCAATGCCACTGTAGAGAAGAGAGAGCTGGGAGAGTGAATGAAGGGAAGGAAAAATGAGGCTAAATTGGAAGGCGTTGTGGTGGTCCATTCACAAGCACAAACCCTTGCTCGCAAAACTGATTGTCTTGATCCTCTTGTTTGGACTTGCTTTTAGGTTTCTTTCCAACAAACAATCTGAGATTTTTGATGTTGCAGAGATTCCTCATATAGAGAAGGTGAACACTACTAAACCTGAAAGCCTAGTTTCTGTAGATTTGCTGGGGCACGGAGATCAAATTCCCAAACACGGTACTCAGATTTCTCCTTTTCTTCTATTTTGTGAATTTAATATTTCCTTGATTTCAGCAACTGCATGCATAGGACGTTCAAATCAACACAGAAATAAGCAAATGTAGCAGTGAACCAAGAATTCATGTAGAAATTTAGAGAAAAAAAGGGGAATAGCATGTTCTCTTTTGGAACAATAATTTACTGATTCAATAAGTTGGTTTACTTTCAAGTTTGATTGATCTGTGCTGTTATATTGTCTCTTTGAATGAAATCATGGACTTATGATATATTTGTTAAATCTCAAATATATAGCTGATTCTATTACTGTGTTGAAGGTTGATCATTTTTACATGAAACTCAATGCAGAAATATGTGATATTTTTACTGGGGATTGGGTTCCAAGCCTGGTTGGTCCTCCTTACACTAATGAGAGTTGCAAGATAATTGAAAGTCATCAGAATTGTATTAAGAATGGTCGCCCGGACACTGCGTATCTTTATTGGAGGTGGAATCCACGAGATTGCATGCTGCCTCAACTCGACCCTGTGAAATTTCTGAAGTTGATGAGGAATAAGAAATGGGCATCGATTGGTGATTCTATATCTCGAAACCATGTCCAGTCTCTGCTTTGTATTCTGTCCAAGGTAAATAATGTTTCTGTTGTAAACTAGTGTTTATATATGTGTGTGGGTGCATATGCATGGCCCATGTGTCTTTGTGATTAACTATGTGACTTCTTGCTTTGCATTCTCCAAATGTAAATGTTATCTGTTACAAAATAGCACTCACATGCATGTCTGTGTGCGTGTGTTTGGGATATTTGAACAAAGTCTTCTCTAGATCCTTCCTTCCTTTCTAGAAAACTAATGGATTTTCAACAAATAAATCACATTTCTCTTCTTATCCCTACAACTCTAGTTTCATTGGATATTTGATTATGTTTCGCACATTGGAGCCAAATGTTTAGATAATGGCATGGGTTGTTTTTTTTTTTCGTTTCATTTTGGTTCTCTTTGAAAGTTGATACAATGGCTATAAGATTTTTCATAGATGAAGTTAGGGGGTTTTGAAAGATTATTTATCCGTACTCACAGTTTTGGTGTTTGTTTTAGACTGATCATTCCGAATGTATTGCATCACTTAAAAGGGTTGTGTCTCTTATTGGACTTTTCTGGACATGTTCAAGCTTGGATAAATAGGGTTGCATTAGATAGCTTGTGCTTAGAGAAGAACTTATTCTCAATTCTTAACAAAAATGGTCCTTTAAAGAAAAATCAGTTAACATGACTTGAACAAAATAAGTATAGTGATTAATGAAGGTTGATACTGTCCACATAGAAGCTGATGCTTGGGTTGATATGTCTATCTTTTCATAAGTGACTAGGACTTAGATAATACAAGAAATGCATATTATAAATGTTATTGCGCTATGACCTGTAAAAGAGAGAATGAAAAAGGTTTGTTGGAGATCCGGGTGAAGGGTATGGATTAGGAGTGTTGGTGTTTGAATAAAAGAAGGATAAAGCAGCCGAATAATAGGCCTAATAAATCTGAAGGAGATAAAGAAGAAGAAGTTAAGTTTTGCTTGAAGATTAAGTCTTTTGTATTCTAGTTTATCTGAACTTATTTAAACTATAATTTGTATCCTATATCTTATAGGATTAGGAGTAAAAGCCGTGGCTTTACACCTATATATATAGGACTTTCATTCAATATAAACTTTGAGATTGATTGATTCCATCCTCCTTCGTACCTAAGGCTGTTAAGCTTAGGTTATATTTGTTTTTGTTCATGGTATCAGAGCTCGGTTGCTATTAGCTGAGAATTAAGATATTATAGCCTCTTCAAATTCTGAGAATGCAGTTCATACAACTGCAGAATCCTCCTCCATTCCAATACCTCAACCGACCGCAGTTCCAGCTGCAACAATTTCAGCTATCCCTCTATCAACCGATAGCCACACTCTGCAGATCACACAACACAGATTGAATGAAAGAAACTTCCGAGAATGGTTTCAATCTGTTGTGTTGGTAATTAAAGGCATGGGCAAGTTTGGCTATCTATTAGGGGTTGTTTCTCCTCCACCAAAAGATATGGTTGAATATTAAAGATGGGAGGCAGAAATTCGATAATCATGGCATGGCTTATAAACTCGATGGAGCGAAAGATTGGTCACACTTGTCTATTCTACAAGACTGCTAAAGAAATATGGGATGTTGTCCAAGAGATTTATTTTGATCTTGAAAACACAACCTAGTGTTTTGAGATCAGATCATCCATAAGGACCACTAAACAAAGTACTCTTGGGGTTACTAAATACTATAATGCACTGATGGAATTATGGCTGGAGATGGATCTTTTCTATGATCCAAGTTGGGCATGTTCTACACACAACCTAAGGTACAACAAGATTTTGGAGAAAGAGAGGATTTTTGACTTCCTCCAAGGCCTTAATGCTAATCTAGATGAGGTCTGAGGCCAGTTAGTTGGTACTAAACCACGTCCATCCCTCCGAAAAGTTAAAAGGGAGGAAAGCAAGAAGCGAGTGATGCTCCAGGTAGCAGTTGAACCAGGGGCAAGTTTTGCATTGATTTCAACCAAACTTGAAGATCCTACTAAGGAAAAATAGTGGTTTGAATACTATAATAGGCCCTACTACACTAGAGATACATGTTGGAAATTGCATGGGAAGCCAGCAAAATGGAAGCCATGAAGTAAAAAAGAAAAATCAGCTTATGTCTCAGTAATAGCCCCTAACATTAATAAAGGTATAATTCTAAACCTAACTACTGAACAGGTGGATTTTTTGCAAAATCTTCTAAGCAATTCCCAGATTGCAAAAGAGTTAGATACGTTAGCCACCAATTCCACAACATCAGTGGCTCAAAAAGGTAATCTAACATACTCTTTATGATCTAAGAAACTAAAGGGAAGTTGTTGGGTTGTAGACATAGGTACATCTGATCATATGACTGGGTCTACAACTACATTCAATCAACTCTAACTCAATGATAAGGAGTTGAAAGTTCTAATGGCAGATGGTACTATGGCTTCAGTTAGGGGGAAAAGAGATGTATATGTGTTTGGTTTGTAACTTAAATCTATCCTATATGTGCTAAAGTTAAAGTGTAATTTGCTGTCAGTTAGCAGATTAACTAAGGATATGGATTGTAGCATAATATTTTCCTCTTCTCATTGTGTTTTTCAGGACTGGTCTTTGGGGAGTGTGATTGGTAGTGCTAAGGAGAAAGATGGGCTATATTGGGTTGTAGAGAATAAGGCTTCCCCTATGGATCAGTGTGACGCCCCGGCCCCCACTACTAGGTGTCACCATAACCCGTGGTTACAACCCCGGATTGTCTCGAAGGACGACTATGCCCCGTCATCATAAAGTATTAAAATAATATGGGCACCCTGGGTGGGGTCCAGGCTTCGTTGCCTCCGACTGTCGGGTATGAGAGTCGGGTAAATTTTCGTTGCCTATGTACTTGAACCTGAATACTTGACAGTTGGAGGCGACGAAGCCTAAACCCCACCCAGGGCGCCCATATTATTTTAATACTTTATGATGACGGGACATAGTCGTTATTCGAGACAGTCCGAGGTTGTAACCATAGGTTATGGTGACACCTAGTAGTGAGGGTCGGGGCGTCACAATGTGGTATCAGAGCGGGATTAGGGAAGGGTTATTGGGTCAATTTTAAAGTTGTGAATACATACCTTGAGTAGGGTAGGTCATAATTGGAAATAAAATACTTTCCTGGTAAAGGCATGTGATATGATATGAGCTTGCTTAGGGAAATGTGTTTTCAGGATAGCAAGCAGTGAGATGTATGTCTTGATTTTTGAGCCTTTGTGTGGGGAAAGGTAACTTGTTTGAGTTATAGACCTGATCCCTAATTTTGTGTATGCAGATTACCCTCATGGAGTTTGGAGGACCTAGCTATGTCATACACGACCCTGAACCTCTCTGCTGCTTTTGGACCTTTTATTTAAGCAATGGGAGTATGAGTTGCTCACTCAAATGGGAGGTGGGCAGCATGAAGATGGAGTGATTAGCTATTTATGCCGCATAAATCAAATTTTTCGAAATACTATACGAGCAGATATATGGGGGATAGCCGAAAAACAAGTCTTATTTGCTAAGAAATATATGAATGAGGCATGGAGATAGCTACTTTGTCACACACGACCATACTTTTCCTAATTTTCCTTCATTCCATTCTGTTATTGCTTTCTCTAGATTTTACTGTTTGTTTTAAATTCCAGCTGTCTTAGTTTGTTAGGAGGAATATTCCAAAAGCTGCCTATGTGTAAGGGGCTTGAATAGGACAAAATAGGTTGTTATAACCGTTTTGGAGAAGGAATCCTCTGGATCGCTGCAGGCAGAGGCCTATATATCCTTCTTAGACCTTTTGGGTCCTTTAACGAAAATCATCAATCCATTTCAGATCACTCTCTCCCTTCTGTATTCGTCTATTTCCCCCTTGTTACTTCTTTCTTCCTTCTCAGCTACTAATTCTGACATTACTTAGCACTAAACCAGTAGCCTATCCGAGCCAGAAGTCGTGACATTTGGTATCAGAGCGTCGGTCTTGGCTGGATTAGCGGAGCATTCACCCATGGTAGACGGTACCCGCATGAAGAGCTTCGAGGCACAACTGCAACAGCTCGGCTCGACAGTGACTGACTTCCAGGGTCACATAGACCAGTTAGAGCGGGGATCAGAGCATAATCACGAGGCGATTTTAACACTGGATCGCCGAATGGAGAATTCAGTAGGAGACCTGGAGAGAAGGCTCGACGTGGCTCTGTCTCAGATGCGGGAGGATAATGCGCAAATGAGAGCAGAGCTGGGAGCCCAACTCCAACAGTTTATGGTTATGTTCACCTGCCAAAATGCTGTGAGATTGGCCCCCGAGTTCCCTCCTAGAGATAGAACAGAGCCATTGATACCCGATGCCAGGAGAGACAGAGTAGCAGGTGATGAGAGGGCTGGGGTGGAATCGGAGGGAGATATGCGGAATGTGGTGGAAGGTGGATATGAATGACAGAACCGCCCACAACAACCAGGGTATCCGACACCCAGGTTGGAGATCCCAGTGTTTGATGGGAATAACCCCCGGTGGTGGGTGAGAAAATGTGAACGCATGTTCGATTGGTACAATGTACCCAAGGAAAGGCGGGTAACCTTGGCTTCAGCCTACTTTGATGACCTGGTAGACACGTGGTATCAGGGGTGGATAAGGATCAGGAACAACCCAACCTGGGTGGAGTTCACAGGAAGGCTTTGCGAGAGGTTTGGAGAAAAGAGTATGTCGGACGTTATTAAAGAATTCAACAAATTAAAGCAGGTGGGAGAAGTGAATGCCTACCTGAGGAGGTTTGAAGAGTTGAGATCGTTGATGATCAACAACGATCCCCATCTCTCAGAAGCCTACTTCGTCTCTAGTTTCTTGAGTGGGCTCAGCGATGAATTGAGGCCTATGGTCAAAATGATTCGGCCTCGAACAGTTGAGCAAGCGGCTGAAAGCGCTAGGCTGAACTAAATGGTGGTCGAAGCAGTAATGAGAAAGCAGAGACAACAACACCGGGCGGTCACGGGAAACTCAGCCCACTCAGGAGATAAGGGACATAGCCGAGATTGGGGTAGAGGCGGCCAAGGTGTTAGAAATGCAGGGGGGCCTAGTGTTGGAGGAAGGTATAATGACCTGAGAAGGCAGTTGGGGGTGTGCTTCCGGTGCGGGGATAAATACTACCCCGGACATCAATGTAAGCAGCAGCTTTTGTTATTAGAAGGTGAGCCAAAGGGGGATCCAGAAGTAGAGGAAGAGGAAGGAGAGGAGGATGATGAAGCAGACACAGGTGAGATTTCACTCCATGCGTTGAAGGGGGTGACCAATAATAAAATCATTAAGGTGGAAGGGAAGGTGAAGGATGACAGCCTGTTGATCTTAATTGACAGTGGAAGCACGCATAGCTTCCTGGACGAAGGATCTGCAAAAAGATTGAGGTGTTCCTCCAAAGAAACTCAACCTCTCAGTGTGACGGTGGCCAATGGGAACAGGGTGATCAGTGAATTGGTATGCCAGGGGTTTAACTGGGAGATGCAAGGGGAAAAGTTTGAAGCGGACCTGAGGCTGTTACAATTAGGAGGCTGCGATGTGGTTCTAGGGGTCGACTGGATGAAAGAAGTAAGCCCCATAAGCTTTGATTTCAATAGGATGGAGGTATCCTTTAACAAAGGAGGGAGAAGAATGACCCTCACAGGCGGAAAAAAGTTTGGGACCTGCCGAATGATAACAGGGAAGCGGCTTCACCGGGTGTTCAGGAGTAAGTGGAACCAACTGGCTCAACTATTCTCCATTACAACAGTGGAAGAAGGGGGCGAGCAGAAGCTGTATGGGGAGTTATGCTTGACTATCAACAGCCAGCAATGTGAACTTGACCAGGTACACTTCCGAACCCCCATTGATGAATTGCTACTAGACTTTAAGGACTTATTTACTGAACCAAAGACTCTACCTCCAGCCCGAGCTTTGGACCATTCCATCCACCTAAAGCCAAATACCAAACCTATAAATATCAGATCCTACCGTTATTCTCCCATCCAAAAGACAGAAATTGAGAGAATGGTGAAGGAAATGTTAAAACAATCCTTCATAAAACCCAGCCAAAGCCCTTTTGCATCACCAGTCCTCCTTGTTAAAAAGAAGGATGGATTTTGGTGTTTTTGTGTGGATTACCGGCAATTAAATGCCTCAACTATCAAGGACAAGTACCCTATACCCTTGATAGAAGACCTAATGGATGAACTACACAATGCAAAAATCTTTTCAAAGCTGGATCTTCGCTCGGGATACCACCAAATAAGAATGAAACCTGATGATGTCCATAAAACAACCTTTAGAACCCATCATGGACATTTTGAATTCTTGGTGATGCCATTTGGGCTCACCAATGCCCCAACCACCTTTCAAGCCCTAATGAACCAAATTTTCGAACCATATTTAAGAAAATTCATATTAGTCTTTTTTGATGATATCCTTGTCTATAGCCCGAGCCTTAACCAGCACTTACAACACCTCAAAACCACCCTAGAAGTCCTTAAGTCTAACCAGCTATTCATCAAAAGGTCGAAGTGTTCCTTTGGGCAGGATCAGGTTGAGTATTTGGGCCACTTGATATCAAAAGAAGGAGTTAGAACTGATCCCAACAAGGTGGAAGCCATGCTGGCTTGGCCACGTTCCAAAACGGTAAGAGCTCTAAGGGGATTTCTTGGCCTTACCGGTTACTACCGCCGGTTTGTGAGAGGGTATGGAATAGTGAGCAAACCCCTGACCAACCTGCTAAAGAAGGGCTCATTCAGCTGGGGAAAAGAGGCTGAGGAAGCCTTCAAGAAGTTGAAGATGGAGATGAGTAGGGTACCTACTTTGGGCCTGCCCGACTTTTCTAAGCTTTCATGTTAGAGACAGACGCCAGCAGAGGGGGTATTGGGGCTGTGCTGTCACAAGGAGGAAGGCCCTCGGCATTTCTAAGCCAAGCATTAAGCCCAAAGAATGCGGGATTAAGCATCTATGAAAAGGAATTCCTGGCGGTGCTTATGGCAGTAGAAAAGTGGCGGCATTACTTGGAGAACGGGAAGTTTATAATCAGGACCGATCATGAGAGTTTAAAACATTTGTTATAACAAAAATTGCAAACACAGCTGCAGAGAAAAGGAATGGCAAAATTGATGGGGTTGGATTACATAATTCAGTATAGAAAGGGCAAGGAGAATGTAGCTGCTGATGCCCTTTCCAGGTGCAAAGAAGAAGTAAGCCTGAATGCAATCACTACCATAGTTCCAGCATGGTACCAAGAGGTGATCGACAACTATGAAGTAGATGAACGGGTGAAGGGAAGACTGGAGAAGCTAGCAATGGGAGTTATGGATGCTGAAGGCTACACTCTACAGGAAGGGCTGATCAGGTTTAATGGCAGGATTGTTATTGGCAATAAGGGGAATCTCAAACAGAAGATTATGCAGTCCTTGCATGAATCACCTCTGGGGGGACATTCAGGAGTCCAAAATACCTACCTTAGAGTAAAGCGGTTGTTCCAATGGCCCAAGTTAAAGACGGATGTCAAGAAATTTGTCTTGGCCTGTGACACGTGTAGGAAATGTAAACATGAAAATGTACCCTATCCTGGTCTTCTTCAACCACTGCCTATTCCGGACCAAGCTTGGACTAGTGTCTCCATGGATTTTGTAGAAGGGTTACCTAAATCTGAAGGAAATGATAGTGTACTGGTGGTCGTAGATAGGCTGACCAAATTCGCCCATTTCATAGGGTTATCCCACCCTTTTACAGCACAGGAGGTAGCAAGGTCTTTTCTGGACAGGGTAGTGGCACTGCATGGAGTTCCAAGTACTATCATTTCGGATAGGGATAAGATCTTCACAAGTGAGTTATGGCAAGGACTGATGAAGTCCATGGGAGTCAGACTTAACATGTCGACAGCATATCACCCGCAATCGGATGGTCAGACAGAGAGGGTCAATCAAAGCTTGGAAACCTACCTGCGGTGTATATGTATCCAACAACCTAAGAGCTGGCATCGGTGGCTAGCATTGGCCCAATGGTGGTATAACTCTAATTACCACACGGCCTTGAAAATGTCTCCTTTTGAGGCCAACTATGGTTACAAACCTCCAATTCTACCCGTGTTACAAGGACAGGAGACTGCAACTGCTGTGGAAGAGTACATGCAGCAAAGAAGGATGGTTTTGCAATAGCTGAAGCAGGAACTCGCTACAGCCCAAAATAGGATGAAGCAGTATGCGGACAAGAAAAGAAGTGAAAGGGAGTTCGAAGTGGGAGAGAGAGTATATCTACGTTTGAAGTATCCTCACCTGAAGGCCCTTACCCAGGGACCGGTGTCCAAATTGAGCACCAAATACTTTGGTCCCTACCCCATTTTGGCTCGGGTTGGGAAGGTGGCTTACCGACTGCAACTTCCGCAAGGAACCCACATTCACCCGGTTTTCCACGTTTCCTTATTGAAGAAATCAGCCGGGGTTGTGCCGGTGGATACCGCACTGCCCACCAATCCAAAGGAGAAGGAAGTTCCAAAGAAGCCAAAGGCCATTATTGACAAAAGGGTCATCTACCGACAGGGAGCACCTCTCATCCAGGTGTTAGTTAAGTGGCAACATGGAGAACACGAAAGCAACACGTGGGAGTATCTACCAAGCCTTCTTCAGCAGTTTCCCACGGCCACCAGCCTACTGAACATTTCTTGAGGACAAGAAATGATTTAAGGGGGAGGGAATTGTCACACACGGCCATACTTTTCCTAATTTTCCTTCATTGCATTCTGTTTTTGCTTTCTTTAGATTTTACTATTTGTTTTAAATTCCAGCTGTCTTAGTTTGTTAGGAGGAATATTCCAAAAGCTGCCTATGTGTAAAGGGCTTGAATAGGACAAAATAGGTTGTTATAATCGTTTTGGAGAAGGAATCCTCTGGATCGCTACAGGCAGAGGCCTATATATCCTTCTTAGACCTTTTGGGTCCTTTAACGAAAATCATCAATCCATTTCAAATCACTCTCTCCCTTCTGTATTTGTCTATTTCCCCCTTGTTACTTCTTTCTTCCTTCTCAGCTACTAATTCTGACATTACTTAGCACTAAACCAGTAGCCTATCCGAGCCAGAAGTCGTGACATACTTGATAATTATGTTTAGGATGTGAACCTTCTGTTCAACTATGGCAGTTTCATCTGAGCTATCAAATGACAGGCAAACGAATGGGACCCCAGCATAACACCTTATGATGTGACGGGGATTGGGGCATTTCCCACTACATTGCCAGCCGAGGCAATCATATGGGGACCTAAGGAAGAGGTGCCACCAGGAACCCATTCCAGTAAGGAAAGTAACGGGGACTTGACTTACCTGGCTGATGAGGCGACTTCACGGGCAGTGGGGGATAACGCAAGTGCGGCCTAGTTGATGGTAGATATTAGGCATAGCACCCAATTTTGTATTGTATAAACTTGTACAGTAGCGGGGTTTAATGTGGTATATGGAGTTAACTTAACTAATGTAATGTACATCTTAAACATGTAATAAATAAAAGAAGTTGTTCTTACATTTGGTAAGTTTGTGTTGCTATACCTTGATAATATGAAATTAAAAAGAAAATGGTGACGGTGTACAGATGGCACCTGTGACACGACGAAGTGCTCGTATGTCAAATACCTCCCAGTCGGAAAGCGCTACATGAAGACCCTCAACAGAAGTGTCCGAAACACTTTGAAGAAGCTCAGAGTCACCGTGTAGGGGTAGAACCACCCAATGATCGACAAGTGGACACTGAGGCAACTACTTGGTTAAAGGTGTTCATGGACTTACGGCCTCCGACATTCAAGGGGCAGCTTGAAGCTGACTCGAGCGTGGTCGAATATTGGTTGGAAGATGTTCGCCAGCTAATAGAATTCATGGACTACCCAAAGAGGAAGTGGGTAAGATGCGCCACTTTCATGTTAACTGAGCAGGCCAGACTATTGTAGCGGTCTACGGCCGAGACAATAAGGGAATAGAACGCTCGATTGGCGGGGCCTAGGGGACAGCCACGTGTTGTTGATTGAGAGCTATTCATAGAGGCCTTCAATGAGAAATATTATTCGCATGACTGGCAAATTCAAAAGAAACGAGACTTTATGGAGTTGAAGCAGTCGTGTCGTCTCATTTGATAGTGTCGCAGTCTGAGGACGAATTTGTGAAATTGTTGAAGTATATGCCAACTTACATGACAGAAGCTGACAAAACCGAGCAGTTTATCCAAGGCCTACGCCCCGAGGTGTGACGGGGGATGAGTTATGTTGAAATGAACACCTTTCAAAATGCAGTCATGAAAGCAGTAAATATTGAGAAAAAGTTAATGAGTTATGGAGAAATTATTCGGGAAAAAGAAGCAACTGGGGATGGACAAAAGAAAGTCACAACGAGGCGGGCAAATTTAAAAAAGAAACAAGAGTATGCCCCTACTGCCACAAATCTCACCAATGAAACTCTCAGTATGAGGCTGTTAGGATTACAAAGGGATGTTATCGTTGTGGTGAGTTGGGACACATTACAAGAAATTGCCCAAAAGGGACAGAAATGACTGTGGCCACGCCTACTCCACCAACCAGTGGCACTCAAAGGAGGCCGGTTGTATGCTTCAACTGTGATGTGCCAGGGCATATCACTTCTCGATGCCCACAGCGTGACAAGGTCGAGCAAGTGAAGCAGACTGGAGGAAGGGCACCAGTGACTATTGGAAGAGTGTTCAACCTCACCAAGACTGATGCATTCGCCGACCCACAAGTAATTAAAGGTATGCTCTTGGTTCAGAACACATGCATGCATGCATTGATAGACTCAGGGGCTACACACTCTTTTATATCATACGTTGTTGTAGATTCGGCAAATTTAAGTACCAAGGAGTCATGTGTGCCTATGAGTGTGCAAACCCTGATGGGGACTTGGTCTCATTCACACCGGGTAGTGCCAGAGTGCCCAATTTTGATAGATGGAGCTAAGTATCCAGTGGATTTGAATTTATTAGAAATCTGGGATTTCGATATCATACTAGGCATGGACTTGTTCCGATATCAAGCCCAATTGGACTATGGGAAGCGAATAGTTAAGTTGACAGGGCCTGATGGGCATGTTAAAAGGTTTGTCGGAGCTCAAGTGGGGCAACCTCTAAAAATTATATCCCCCTTAGGGGCTAGAAAATGTTTGGATAAAGGAGCCCTAGGATATGCGGTGCAAGTGGTGGCCAATGAAAAACCTCAGAAGAAGATAGAGACTGTGGAAATTGTAAAAGAATACCCAGATGTATTTCCAGAAGATCTACCGGGCTTACCCCAGGACAGGGAAATTGAGTTTACCATTGACTTGGCCCCTGAACCCCAAATGAACCCAATATCTATACCGTCTTATAGAATGGCCCCAGCTGAACTACAGGAACTCAAGACCCAACTTTAGGATTTGCTGGATAAGGGCTTTATTCGCCCTAGTGTGTCACCTTGGGGGGTGCCAGTGCTGTTCGTACACAAAAAGGATAGGAGTTTGAAAATGTGCATTGATTATCGTGCAATTAATAAGGTGACCATTAAGAACAAATATCCATTACCTAGGATAGATGACTTGTTCGATCAACTACATGGGGCTCGGATGTTCTCCAAGATTGATTTGCGATCAGGATACTACCAATTGAAGATAAAAGAAGAAGACATCCCTTAAACGACGTTTGGTCACGATACAGTCACTATGAGTATCTAGTGATGCCATTTGGTTTGACTAATGCGCCTGCGACATTCATGGACTTGATGAATCGGACATTTCGACCGTAGCTAGACAAATTTATCATTGTATTTATTGATGATATATTAATATACTCCCCGAGTGAGGAAGCTCATCGTGAACATCTGAGAATTACTTTGTCCACACTAAGGGACCATAAGTTATATGCAAAATTTAGTAAATGTGATTTTTGGTTGAAGGAAGTTGCCTTTCTAGGGCATATAATTTCGGGGCAAGGCATAGTAGTGGATCCTACAAAGGTAAAGGCAATAAAAAAATGGCCACAACCCACTACTGTCTCGGAAGTAAGAAGTTTTCTTGGGTTGGCAGGATACTATCGCAAGTTCATAGAAAAATTCTCGAGCATTGCTGCTTCGCTAACACAATTAACCCAGAAAGGGGTTAAGTTTGTTTGGAATGAGCATTGTGAAAAGAGTTTCCAAGAACTTAAATCCAGATTGACAACAACACCAATTTTAGGGATACCTAATGGTTCTGGGGGATATGAAGTGTATATAGATGCTTTAGGAATAGGCTTGAGATGCGTGTTAATGCAACACGGAAAAGTGATTACATATGGGTCTTGACAATTACGCCCCCATGGGAAGAATTACCCAGTGCATGAGTTGGAGTTAGCAGCTGTGGTACATGCCCTGAAACTGTGGTGACATTATCTATATGGGGAGAAATTTGTTATATATGTAGATCATCAAAGTTTAAAGTATATTTTCTCCCAACGGGATTTGAACCTTTGTCAGCGCCGGTGGATGGAGCTCCTAAAGGATTATGATTATACCATTCAGTACCAGCCTGGGCGAGCAAATGTGGTGGTTGATGCACTAAGTCGGAAGAGTTTTATGTTGAGGGCTTGTCAGGCAGTTCGTCTACAAAACTTAACCGAGGAATTCGCAGGATTTACTCTTAATGCGGAACCATATGATGAAGCAGCAGTAGTAGCACAAATGCGGTTACAAGTAAGCCTATGGGATGAAATTAAACAGGCTACGACTCAGGAAGAAAACTTGGATCAGTGGATAGATGAGAATGGTCAACCCAAGCGGCCAGGGTTTGAGTATCGTAATGGAATACTCCGAATGAATGGGCGGGTGTATGTGCCAGCCATTGGGAAGCTACAACAGAAGATTCTGAACGAGGCACATCGGACCCCGTATACGATACACCAGGAGCCACCAAGATGTATCATGATTTGCTGGAATTGTATTGGTGGCCTGGAATGAA
The DNA here is from genome assembly GCA_036245055.1 of Diospyros kaki. Lineage (NCBI taxonomy): Eukaryota > Viridiplantae > Streptophyta > Magnoliopsida > Ericales > Ebenaceae > Diospyros > Diospyros kaki. The sequence goes on from BSEG01000008.1 coordinate 38,432,442, forward strand.
AAAGGATATAGCTGAGTTCGTGAGTAAATGTGACACTTGCCAGCGGGTGAAAGCAGAACATCAGAGGCCGTCAGGAAGTTTACGACCATTAGAGATTCCTGAGTGGAAATGGGAGCATGTGACAACAGATTTTATTGTAGGACTACCCCGAACTCCGAGGAAGGTTGACGCCATTTGGGTAGTTGTGGATCGATTAATGAAGTCAGCACATTTTCTACCTGTAAAAAGTACTATAGGCGCATAGCATCTTGCCCGACTTTATATTCAAGAAATTGTCAGATTGCACGGAATTCTGGTGAGTATTGTATCAGACAGAGATAGTAGGTTTGTGTCTAAATTTTGGAAAGCTGTACAAGAAGAATTAGGGACCCAACTCAACTTTAGTACAGCTTATCACTCCCAGACAGATGATCAGACAGAACGAATTAACCAAATTTTGGAAGACATGCTCAGAGCATGTGTGCGGGATTTTGGTGGCAGTTGGGATGAATATTTAAGTTTGGCCAAATTTTCCTATAACAACAGCTATCAAGCAAGCATAGAAATGGCACCATATGAAGCACTGTATGGACGACAGTGTCGATCGCCGATGTGCTGGCTCGAGGTGGAAGAGAAACAATTGGTTCGAACGGATCTTATAGATAAAGCAAAACAGCAGATAGAGATAGTTCATAAAAATATGAAAGTAGCTCAAGATCGACAGAAAAAGTATGCGGATCGTTGGACTCGACCTTTGGAGTTTGCGGAAGGGGACTTAGTGTACCTTCGGGCTACCCCAATATGTCCAACATTTAGACATCAGCGAAGGGGAAAATTGGGACCTCAATGTTTGGGGCCATATCGAATCAAGGGTCGAGTTGGGCCACTTGCCTACCGTTTGGAGCTGCCAGAAACATTAGCTGGATTGCATGATGTATTCCATGTTTCACAGTTGCGGAAGCATATATATAATCCAGACATAGAAGTGCACGTTGAGGACGTTGAACTTCAACCTGATATGACCTTTGAAGTGCAACCTTTACGGGTGTTGGAACGCCAAGATCATCAGCTAAGACATAGAACTCTACCTGTGATAAAAGTGCAATGGAGTCAGCACTCGGAACGAGAGGCAACTTGGGAGATGGAAGAAGAAATGCGGAAAAGATACCCTCATTTGTTTGAAGGCCATGGTTAATATCGTGATGTATTAAAATTTCGAGGACGAAATTTATTAAGTAGGGGAGATTGTAATATCCCAAAATTTGCAGATAAGTAATAATAATTAATTTCGGTATTTGAGGATATTTTAGAATATTTGGAGATTTAAGAGGAAATATTTATTTATGATATTTTGAGGAAATGAGAAATTAAGGTAATTAGTTAAATTATTTGAGAATATTTATGGAAATAATGATAAAATTAAATTGGTGGATTTTTGGGAATATTCGGGGTATAAGTGTAATAAGAGGAAATGAGGTGTGGGGGTGTGTGTGATTTTCGGAAGCTTTGGGGCGCTGGGGTAATTTCGGAACGAGGCTGAGAGATTATTTAAATAGAATGAGATGCATATATAGGTTGAAGGCAAGTGGAAGCGTGAGCGGTCGCGTGCGAGGGAGGCCAAGCGTGGGACGCGGGTTCGATTCATAGGGGAGGCATGCGCGCTGGGAGAAAAAAAGGTTGATTTTAATCAGCCAATGTGCCCCAAAACGATGTCGTTTTGGGGAGGCCAGCTACTGGCCTTGCGCAGCCCAGCCGCACCACGTGACACGCGCTGGTGCTTCTCTCATCACTTGTCCGTTTACCCTCAATTCAGCTTCATTCTTTTGTCAAATTTCAGCCACGTTGCAGCCACAAATCAGAACATTTATTAGCCAATTCAGTGGGTAAATCCATGGGTTTGAGGTAGAAATCAAGGGGCAAATAAGGCTATAAATAGGAGAAGATTAGAGGCGAGCTCAGCAATGATTTGTCAAGAAAAGCAGAGGCACTTGGAGGGAGAAATCGACCGCGAGGTAATTAATTTAATTGAGTTAAATTTATTTAATTTAATTAGTAGTTAAGTTGAAGTTTATTTTAATTAATTAGTTTAATAGTTAATTAGTTTAGATAATTAGTTGGATTAGTAAATTAGTTAAACTAATGAATTTAGATAGTGGCTAATTAATTAATTACTTAACCTTATGTATAATTGTGATAAGGGCATTGCAGGTACGCTACCAGTTTGCACAACGAAATAGAGTTGGTCATCGAGTAGTAAACAAATTAATGCAAGGGTTTAATATGCTTTGTGCGTAAATTTCTTTTGTCATGGGTTGCATAAGATATTGAGGAAGCTTAGGCATGGGGCAGTAGATTGTTGATCGTGAGAGTCCTAGGATGGGGTCATAGATGGGCACTAGGGGCCATCTAGAGCCTGAGATAGGTGCGGTGGACGGGCTTGCATGCACGTTGCAGTTCATTTTTGTCTATGATGTCATGCTCATTAATTTACTATATTGCATATTGCCTTTACTGAGTCCCCAAACTCACCCCTTCTCTCCCACTAACCCAATAGATGGCTCGGGGTCTAAGAAAGGGAAAGCGGTAGTGGTGGAAGAGTCGCCAATTAACAATAATTGCGGGCAATGAACATGTGGGTCATGTACGTGTCGTTTGTGTATATTGTATATGCTTTGTACTTGACTACGAAAGATGGCTGTGATTTAAATAAAACTTGCTTTGGATCAAGTTAAGGTTCCCGCTATGAGTAATTCTGAGTATGTGATATGCTTAACTGTTAAAGTATTTTATTGAGTATGCTAATAATCAATTTGATTTGTATTTTAAAGGTCTAGTCGGGTATGAGAGTTGGGTAAATTTCCGTTGCCTATGTACTTGAACTTGAATACCAGACAGTCGGAGGCGACAAAGCTTGGACCCCACCCAGGGCGCCCATATTATTTTAATACTTTATGATGATGGGGCATAGTCGTCCTTCGAGACAGTCTAGGGTTGTAACCACAAGTTACGGTGACACCTAGTAGTAGCGGTTGGGGCATCACAATGAAGAAATTTACACACAAAGCATATTAACCCTTACCTTGATTTGTTTGCTGCTCGGTGACCAACTTTATTTCGTTGTGCAAACTGGTCACGTACCCGCAATGCCCTTATCACAATTATACATATACATGAGGTTAAGTAATTAATTAATTAGACTAATTTACTAATCTAACTAATTATCTTAACTAATTAACTTACTAAACTAATTAATTAAAATAAACTTCAACTTAACTACTAATTAAATTAAATAAATTTAACTCAATTAAATTAATTACCTCATGGTCGATTTCTCCCTCCAAATGCCTCTGCTTTTCTTCACAAATCACTGTCGAGCTCACCTCTAATCTTCTCCTATTTATAGCCTCATTCGCCCCTTGATTTCTACCTCAAACCCATGGATTTGCCCATTGAATTGGCTAATAAATGCTCTGATTTGTGGCTGCAACGTGGCTGAAATTTGGCAAAAAAATGAAGTTGAATTGAGGGTAAACGGACGAGTGGTAAAGGAAGCACCAGCGCGCGCCACGTGGCGTGGCTGGGCCGCGCAAGGCCAGCAGCTGGCCTCCCAGCGCGCATGCCTCCCCCATGAATCGAACCCGCGTCCCACGCTTGGCCTCCCTCGCGCGCGACCGCTCGCGCTATCACTTGCATTCAACCTATATATGCATCTCATTCTATTTAAGTAATCTCCCAGCCTCTTTTCGAAATTACCCCAGCGCCCCAAAGCTTCTAAAAATCACACACCCCCCTCATTTCCTCTTATTACACTTATACCCCGAATATTCCCAAAAATTCACCAATTTAATTTTATCATTATTTCCATAAATATTCTCAAATAATTTAATTAATTTCCCATTTCCTCAAAATATCATAAATAAATATTTTCTCTAAATATTCTCAAATACCGAAATTAATTATTATTACTTGTCTGCAAATTTCAGGATGTTACAATCCGTTACTGCATAAGTCTTCTTTTGCTATTGGTAGTTCTAATTTTGAAATTTTATTATGGCACAATCGCCTTACCCATCCAAGTTTTTCGTACCTAAGATGTTTGTATCCAAGTTTATTTATCAATAAAGAAAAGTTAGTGCTTCAATGTGAACATTGTATTTTTGCTAAACAAGCACATAGCACTTACCTACCTCATCCACACACACCATCCAAACCCTTTTATTTGATCCACAGTGATATATGGGGACTAGCAAGAGTTCCAATCTTGTCTGGTGCCCGATAGTTTGTTACTTCCATTAACAACCACACTAAGGTTTGTTGGCTATATCTTATGAAAGAAAAATTTGAGGTGTGCGCTTTGTTTCAAAGCTTTCACAAGCCAATCCTTAATGTATTTCAATCCTCTATTTGCATCTTTAGGACTAACAATGGTCGGGAGTACTTTTCTCATCCGTTTACCCAATACTTTACCCCACATAGGATTTTTCATTAAAGCACCTGTCCTTATACCCCTCAACAAAATGAGGCGGCTGAGAGAAAAAAAACACCATCTACTTGAGGTTGCTCGTTCCTTGATGTTCACCAGTTCCCTTCCTAATAAGTATTGGAGAGAAGCCATTTTAACAGCTTCTTATTTGATAAATTGGCTGCCATCTAAAGTGTTCAATTTTCAGACCCCCTTACACAATCTGTTGAGCATCTTTCCTCATGCTTGAATCCTAAGCTCCTTTCCTCCAAAAGTATTTGGTTGCATTGTATATGTTCATCACAGTAGACCTAACCATCATGAACTTGAACCAAAAGCTATTAAATGTACTCTCCAACCCAAAAGAGGTACAAATGCTATGGCTCACTATCAGAAAAGTTCTTTATCTCTTGCGATGTAACATTTGTTGATCATGAATCCTATTACTCAAGTGCCTCAATTCAAAGGGAAACAACAGGGGAAGAAGGCCATTGGGATCCCATTGTTTCTATGCTTATATCTTTTCCCTCTTCTCTTTTACCTTCCTCGGGTGCTGATCTAACTCAACTTATTATAGTTGATTTACCTGAATTAGTTATAGCTAAACAATCAAGGTTAGAAAGTCCAGAATGTCAGGGCCCGCTCCCAGATTTACCCGCTAGCATAGGAAGTCTGAGAGAAGGTCTATTCAAAATGGATACAGATACAAAAATCACTCAAAATTTTCAAAATTTCTTCTCATTTCCATATTTGCTCACTATCACTAGGAGCCAAAATAAATATTACGACATTCTTTACATCATCATCTTGGGCTTACCACCCATACATTTCAAAATAGAAGGGTACTAAGACTTTAAATACAAAATGAAACACTCTACTCGCCCTCAAAACTATACCCATGGATCTTGAGGCCGGGACATCTCCGTACACATTTAACTAGGACTCGCCCCAAATAACTATCTTCCCATTTCCTGGAATGACAAAAGAAGCAAGGGTGACCATAAGGCTCAGCAAGTATATAGCAAAGGAAAGCATCAATAGATCGATTTATGAAGGCATGAATAACTCAGAGCCAAGGGAAAATCACTACCCGACATCTAGATATCAATTGAATTCATGCCTTCTACACTTGACAATAACATCCTTAAAGAAATACAATTTCTTACATTTTATTAAAATACATTTTCAAGGTGAGTCACAAGGCTCAACAAGTGTAGAAACAACAGAAAATGGATACGATCAGCCTTTCCCTCAACATCATGCATATCATGCCGTATATGGAAATACACGCCAGTCTTATATACATAAACGACACACAATCCATGCCATGTGGTCATATAACACGATACCCAGTTATAACATAAATGCATAGATGCACACATAGGGTCCTTGAGACCCACATAAAATGCAGACACTGGCACCCAAGAACTGGTATACAAACCTGCTAGCAACCAAGAGCAGGCTACCAAATCAATAATATGAGCCCAAGGCTCTCATATCACATCCATTAGTATCATATCCACCTCCATCATTATCACATGCTGAAGCACTCACAATCACATCAAGATCACAAGCTATTGTGGGACTCAAACCCTCTAGTCTTATGCATCACAAGATACAGCTGTTGTGGGACTAACACCCCCAGTTTTACGCATCACAATTACAAGCCAATTTCCACTACTATTACCACCATGCAGTGCAACACAAAAGGAATGTAATAGTTTTTGCAACATTAACGTGATGACAAGACCCCCATAAGCCAAGCATCAGGCCATGCTACGCCTACATAGGAATTCACACACAAATGCTCTAATGCATATGCTTGCCTAGCATACACAAGTCAGCACTCAACAGGCCAACCGTGTCATGCCAATGCTCATGCTCTCAATACATACAAAGCATAACCCTCCAATGAATGCGACCCATGGCTCAACATCATAATGCAAAGCAATATAGTAACACAATGCAACCACGAGCAAAGTTATAACAAGTAATAATCACAAACCCTCAATATTTGCCCATTAAGATTCTTGGCTATTTCACACAATTCAACATTTAAATAGGTTCCACCATATCAATTAAGTGCAATTATTTGATAATATTGATAACCAGATCAAGGTGGAAGTATTTGTTCCCAGAATTTAAGATTGAACGAATTTTAAGGAAGAAAAAAGCTACAAATCAAGCATACATTTCAAAGGAAGCCCACATGCTCAATGGTTGCCCAAATGGTTCAAATCCTATACCAAATCAAAACTTATCAAGTTAGGGTCGCAAGAAAAAAAAACAGAGCTTAATTTTGATATCGGGACAAAAAGTTATGATCTAAAGAGTACAACGTTTCGAAATGCAAGTTTTTGTTGAGCTAGTTTTAAAATACTGAGCGCAGCTTTTGAAATATAAGTTTATGTTTGAGAAAGTTTCGAAATATAGAGTGCAGATTTTGAAATATAAGTTTTTGTTTGAGCAAGTTTCAAAATACACGGATTATGTTTCGAAATTTTCAGCTCGAATAGTTGACCAAACTCACATGAAACTAAAAATCCACGAACTATAAATACCCAAAACACCCACAAACATAACCCTAACCCCCAAGTTGCCATTCCTTGAATAAAAGATGGGGAAAACAAGCCCCATAGAAACCAAAACAAGACTCAATGACACCATTGAAGGAAATCCACAAGATTTGAGAAAAATACGGAACTAATACATCTAACTACAAGCTTTCAAAAAATACCATTGAAGAGATGATAGCAAGAGCTTGGATTAAATATATGGGTATACCTTGCATTAGAAGATAGGAGAAAAGAAGAAGGAAGCTTGCACAAAATGAAATAAAAGTGCAAGCAAAACTTGCCTTCTTGATGAAAATCGAAGAAGACAAGAAGCTACCCGAATGCTACATTTCCTGCCCACTTGAAGCTCCAACGAAGCAGAAAATAGGGAAGAAGAAGAAGAAACAAATGAAGAAGAAGCAAAGGAGAAGAGAAGGAGAGAGAGCTTATGGGAGAGACAAAGAGAGAAGGATGAATGGGCAAGGTGGTATGGAGGGGGAGTGGGCTGCCAACCACTCCCCTTGGCTATTTACCCTTTTACCTTTCTCTTTTACGCACACCATACACAAGGCATTAAACCCAATTTGGACATTTGCCATTTTCTTATTTCTTTCTCACTTTCTTTATCAAACCAATTATGAAATTCCCCTTTTTGCCCTCACATTTTTCATAAAGCGTGCCCCTTTTTGTCATTTGCCACATTTCTCATTTTCATTTAATTGTAATGCCTTTTTTTATACACATGGGCCCAAACCCAAATCAATGGCCCAATTAAATAAAATGACCCACTTCCATCTTAGGCCCCAAATAAAATAACACATATTTAATTCATTTTAAGCCCAATGGCCTCAACCCAATTTATAAATGAATTTCAACTCTTCAATTCTATTAGGCCTTTTAACCGTTGGCCTAAACCCATTATCCACACAATCATTCTTTAACTATTCTCCACACATTGATTCCAAAAATAATATTTTCACCAACGTAACATTTTCGCTAATGGCCCCTTAATCCCAATATTTCAAATATTAAATCTAACAATTAATATCCTCATATAAAAATAATTAATTCCGACATTTAATTCCAATGATGCCCCCAAAATATGATATATAAAATAAAATTTTAATAAGTACTTTAGACCCACTGACAAGTCGTTACACAGAACCTACCTCCTCTATTGATTACCCTTCAGACCACCATATCACTCAAACAGTTGAATCTATGGTTTCTAATCCGGAAGGAGAAGCACACTCAAATAAACCTATAAAAGTATACTCTAGAAGACCAAAAGGTCCTACTCCTCAACTCAGCCAATTATTAGAATCGAAGGATGGTCCAACAAGTGAGGAGAGCACCAAAGCTAACAGTGACATGCTGGATGTTTCTATTGCTATTCGAAAAGGGGATAAGATATTGTGTTAAGTATCCTATATATAACTGCTTAACATACTCTAGATTGTCACCAATGTTATTAAAGGCGTGCCTAGGTGCCTAAAGGCATTCCAGGCAAGCACAAACCAAAAGGCGCGCCTTGGGCTTTTTAGCTGTTTTTCAAGGTTTTTATTTCATTGTTTGTTACTTTATTTAATTTTTTACTATTTAGGGTTTAAATTTATTGCTTCAACTACAAATTTGACAATAAGTAAAAAAGCTACCACTTGAAATGCTTCAACTGAATTTGAACTAGATGAAGATGGATAGGGAGAGTTGAACAAATTCAAGTCATGCAATAACAAAATGCAACATTAAGTCACCAAAACAAAGAAAGATGCAAATTCAAATCTAGTATATTACCTACCAAAAAAATGTGTGAAAAAAAATGTGTGAAACTATCATCACACTTCTAAACCATAGAAATCATCCAACAAAAGGAGTAGATGATGTGGAAGAAGATATTAAAGATGATGCTTCTAATGATGAAAATATAGAAATGTTTGATCTTGATGTTGAGGATGATTTTTAGATTATTTAAAATGCATAATTAGTTCATCTTAATTAAGATTTAAGACCTATAAATTTTTATACCTTCATTAGGAGTTATAACTTATTTTCTACTTTATTTTTCAAGTAGGATATATACTTTTTTTTTTTTTTAGTAAGCATGCGCCTAGTTCTATCAGGCGCGCCCCTCGCCTTGCGTCTCAAGCTCCAACACCCTTTTGAGCCTTATTGCTCCTTGACCTTTTTATAACACTGATTGTCACCCCAATTTAGGGCATTCACCACAACAATTGATGAAGTGGCAATCCCATAGAATATTCAAGAGGCTTTGAAAGATCCCAAGTGGAAAGAGGCTATTATGGAAGAAATGAAGGCTCTCATTGGCAATCATACATGGGATATTGTTAAAACATCAAAGAATAAGAAGATTGTTGGATGTAAGTGGGTATTTTTTGTTAAATATAGGTCAAATGAAAGTATAGACAAGTATAAAGCAAGGTTGGTGGCACAAGGGTTCTGTCAAACCTATGGAATATATTATGATAAGACATTTGCTCCTATGGCAAACTAAATTCCATAAGAGTACTATTATCTCTTGATGTTAATCTTGATTGGGAATTGTTTCAGTTAGATATAAAGAATGCCTTCCTGAATGAAGATTTAGAGGAAGAAATTTATTTGGAGATTCCACTCGGATTTGAGGAAGGAGAGAACATGGGCAAGGTTTGTAAATTGTAACTATCGCTCTATGGATTAAAACAATCCCCAAGAGCGTGGTTTAAGAAATTTAGTTCTACTCTTATCAACTTTGGGTACAAGCAAGGGGAAACAGATCATACTTTATTTACTAAACATGTAACAAATGGAAATAAAGCTATTTTGATTGTGTATGTGGATGATATTATTATCACTAGAGATGACACTCAGGAGATTACTGCACTTAAACCCATATTAAGGGAGGAAGTCGAGGTTAAAGACTTGGAAACAATGAAGTACTTCCTTGAGATGGAGGTAGCAAGGAGCAAATAAGGTATTTTAATCTCTCAAAGGAAGTGTATTCTTGATCTCGTAAGAGATACTAGTATGTTGGGGAGCAAGTCCACCTACACACCTCTTGAAAGAAATTGGAAGTGTGCAGTAACTGATAAGGATCCTCTTGTTGATAAAGGAAGGTATCAAAGGTTAGTTGGGACGTTAATCTACTTCTCACTCACTCGTCTGGATATTGCATATGCTGTGAGTATTGTGAGTCAATTTATGCACTCACCTACTCAACAACATATGAATGCAGTCTATCATTTCTTGAGATAACTAAGAGGGGCACCAGGACAAGGTCTATTGTTTCAAAAGAATGATAATAGAGGAGCTGAAGGATTTGCTAATACTGATTGAGTAGGATCCATAGTAGATAGTAGATCAACATCCGGGTTTTGCACTAAACTTTGGGGGAACTTAGTCACATAGAGAAGCAAGAAACAATCAATCGTGGCAAGGAATAGTGCTGAAGCAGAGTTTAGGGCAATTGCCCAAGGCATTTGTGAGCTGATTTGGTTGGCAAGACTGATGGAAGACCGACGAATGCCTCTAACCCTATCAACAAAACTTTATAGTGACAGCAAGTCAGCTATAAGTATCGTTAATAATCCTATTCAGGATGAAGCATGTTAGGATTGATAGAAGTTTTATTCAAAGGGAGATCGAGCAAGGAGGCATGAAACTAACCTATCTACCAACAGCAAGTCAAGAGTCAAATATATTTACAAAGGCCATGTTCAGACCTGGATTTGAGTCACTTATTGGCAAGCTGGGAATGAGAGATCTATTCACCAGCTTGAGAGAGGGGGGGGGGGGGGGTTGTTGGTGTTTGAATAAAAGAAGGATAAAGCAGCCGACTAATAGGCCTAATAAATCCGAAGGAGATAAAGAAGAAGAAGAAGATCAGTTTTGCTTGAAGATTAACTCTTTTGTATTCTAGTTTATCTGTAACTTATTTAAACTATAATAGGCCTAATAAATCTGAAGGAGATAAAGAAGTAGAAGATAAGTTTTGCTTGAAGATTAACTCTCTTGTATTCTAGTTTATCTGTAACTTATTTAAACTATAATTTGTATCCTATATCTTATAGGATTAGGAGTAAAAGCCATAGCCTCACACTTGTATATATAGGACTTTCATTCAATACAAACTTTGAGTTTGATTGATTCCATCCTCCTTTGTACCTAAGGCTGTTAAGCTTAGGTCATATTTGTTTTTGTTCAAGGTTGATACTCTGCTTACGCCATCATAAAGTGAGGAGCAACACACTCTGATTAGAATGGGTTATTCTTAATTCTGTGAATTTGGAGAACTATTCTTTACAGGCTATCATATGGAATTGAATAACCTGGACTTGGGTATACTTTTCTGGAAGTTGACTAGATTGGACTGTATATTTATAATATTACTTTCTATACTCTTTTTTTGCTTGGTATTTGTGTCTGTCTGAAATCTAGGGTACTAAAACAACCACTTGGTCTTTTTTAGCATTATAAGGTATGTATTGAGTGTTTTTGTCTTGCAATGTTTCCATTATTGTATTGACTGAATGCATTATATCTCAATTGTTTTTAAAATTTATGTTGAAATTGCTCATATCTTTTGACTGTACTGACTTTATGTTGGTGGGAGACTCTTAAGCATGATATGCCTTATAATAGGCTTAATAATAACCTTATAGAATACATGGACGTATATAGAGATGATTGGTAAGCTAGAATGTATGTAGCCAATCCCACTTGACATGATGCCATTTTTATTTGTGACTTGGTTTGGACTTCTTTTAAAGAAAGCTGCTAAATGGTGGCAGGTTCACCTGCCAATACAACATTTTTATGGCAATTTAATGAGTGAGCTTTTGCCGAAATCCCGAGTTACTTTCTATTGTTGAATGTGTACTTTTTGTTTTTTATTGGTTATTTGTGAATATGATTTTTTGCTAATTTCTGGGCGATGGATGGGATGATGTTGTGGCTTTGTCAATTTCTCAATTTGTCGTGTTTCAGAGGACCACTTTCACGTATTTTGTCTTAGAATTGTATTCCTTGATTCATGCATTGCAAATGCCTCCTGTGTAATATCTGATATTGTTACATGGCTTTATATTGTCCCAGAGACCTTTTTTGAAGTGTCCTGTAACTGATCAAATTGAATTATTTTGTCCTCAAGGTTGAACCAGCTGTTGAAGTATACCATGATGCAGATTACAGATCCAAGAGATGGCATTTCCAGTCACACAACTTCACTATTTCTGTTATATGGTCTCCATTCCTTGTAGAGGCTGCCATTTTTGAAGACTATAATGGTGTATCAACATCTGAGATCAAGCTTCATCTTGACAAACTTGATAAGACATGGACTGACCAGTACGAGGGTTTGGATTACATGATATTTTCAACTGGTAAATGGTTTATCAAGACTGCAATCTACCACGAGAACAACGCTGTATTGGGCTGCCATTACTGTCCCAAAAGAAACCTACCAGAGCTAGGTTACGATTTCGCCTATCGCAAAGTCCTCCATAACGTGTTCAAGTTTATCCTTGAATCCAATCACAAAGGAATGATCTTTTATAGGACGACGACACCAGATCACTTCGAGAATGGTGAATGGTTCAGTGGTGGAAGTTGCCGAAGAACAGCTCCAGTAAAAGAAGGTAAATTCAAGTTGAACCCACTGATTAAAATCATCCGGGACATAGAATTGGACGAGTTTGAGAAGGCGGCAGCTCAGGCTTCTGAAAAGGGTTTGAACCTCAAACTTCTTGATCTGATGCAGCTTTCGCTGGTAAGACCAGACGGGCACCCGGGTCCTTACAGGCACTTCTACCCCTTCGCCAAGAACAAAAATGCCAAAGTTATCAACGACTGTTTGCACTGGTGTTTGCCCGGGCCGATAGACACTTGGAACGATCTGATTATGGAGATGGTTATGAGAAGTGGTCAGAATTAGCACATTGGATGCTGATGATGATGGCTTTTATTTTTTTTTCGGTTTTTTTTTGCCCTTTTTGACAGATGAAATTGGTATTCTGCAAATGTTCTTCCTGTTGTATTAATAGGTTCACACAATATGTCAAAGCTCAGATTCAATCTTTACAATGTATACCATATAATATGTAAGAAGGGCCTGATGTTTCAGTGAATACTCAAAAGCCAACAGTTTATTGTATTGGTTTCGTTCTTGAATTGGTGGCAATCAATAATAAAGCTATCTTGCTCTTTCTATTGTCCCTACACATCTTCGCTTCCCAATTGGCCACTTTTCTATTTTTGTTTGAGTGTCCATCCTTGGTTTGTTTTAAGATGAAACGTCTCCAGGAGACAGACCGTAATAAATCAGGAGACCAATTATTATCTCCTAGAAATTGCCCAATAAATCCACTTTTGGGGTCCGTAATGAAGTGTGAATATAATAACTTTAATATTTGAAAATTTATCTGATAATTTTGTAAAATAATAGGTATAATATATAAGAATCTTAATCTTAGCTGATCTCGAAATATAAGATATATTTATAAAGAACTCCTATATTTTTTTTTATAAATGGATGAACTTTTATTTTAAAATAGGTACGATTTTTATACTAATTTTAATATTACATATAAGTCTTCAACAAATTTGAGTGTGTAACTTAAGTATCAAAGTATACAGAGTACAAATGACTTGACGACGATATTTTTAAGAAATAAATTTATTGTTATGTTCAAGTAATAACAATATAATTGTTAATGTTTAACAGTTATATTGAAGAAGAGGATGTAATCGGCAAAACTCAAGTTCAGATCAAGCAGCGATGACTATAGGCGACCAGCACGCGACTCCATGTAGCTCCAGATCAAGCAAAGTGGACCAGTTGTTGCGGTGGTGTCTTCTTCGACAACAGTGAGGAGCAGATCAGCCGTTGGATAAGTGATTTTGGGATTTTTTTTGGGGGGGGCAGAGCTGGTGATTTTAGGATTTTTATTTATTTATTTTTGTATTGGGTAAGTGATATTGTGTGTATTTGATTTTTTTTTATATATTTAATTATTAACTATGTGTATGTTAAAATAAATAGAATTAAAATTTATTAGTAAATAAATGAAATAAAGAATGAAAGAAATAAAAGAATAAAGAGTCTGATTAGAATAGATATAATTTTTAAAATAAAATTAAAATAGAGAATAAATTATTTATAATTCTTTTCAGGTACGCCAAGTAATTGTGCTGATCCGACGACTGCTTGCTCGCTTTTCACCAATACTTGTAGTTGAAATTTTGCCCCAATTAATCAATTCATGTGGGTATTTTGGGTCATGATTGTCTTCTGCCATGCCATGCCATGCAGCAAAGAAGAAAGGAAGAGTTTGATGGAAGAGCGGCCGGGAATCAACAACTCTACTGTGAATGCTCCGATTTCTGTGAAATGGAAGGAATTGGGGGAAGAAGAGAAACAGATTTGGAATGGAAAAGCTGCAGAAGCCATGAAAGCTTACAAGAAGGAACTGCAAAAATACAACAAATCTGCAGCAAAAAGGAGCAGTGAAAAGGCTGTAGTGGAAAGATGGATGGATGGATGGATGGTTCATCATGGATGTTCAATTGGTTTTGTTGAATATCTTCTTCTTCTTCTGCCATTGATGCTTCTTTTTGGTGTTAAATTTGATGTCTTAGAACCCCTTACTATTACATCAATTTGCAATGCCATTGGCAAATCAAAATGATCCATAAATTGGTTCTTTTTACATAATTACAAACAACTCCTTCCTACAATATAAATAACTTTCCAATAAAAAAATTCATATTCTGCAAAATTTTTCAATTAATGATTTTTTGATAAACCAATTAAAAAATGATTTTTGGATAATTTTTTAGTTATCTAAAATAATAATTGAAGAATTTTGTAGAATATGAAACCTAGATGTAGATCTTCAAACCCTTGAAGATTTGGGCTTGTAAATCTTGAACCCCATTTAAATCTAAGTTTGAAACTAGATTTATAAAGATCCATGTTCAAAGGCTTCAAAATCATTGAGCTAGATTCGAAGGCATCTAGGCCATACCACTTGAGATTTTACATTTGGCCAAAACCTAGATGTAGAAACCCAATCAAAACCCATATGTCATATTAAGTTCAAAGGTTTAATACATTTTTTAGTCCCTGAACTAATCAAAAAAATGGTTTTAAGGATATCAACTAAATTATGTTCACTATCATCCCTGAACAAAATAATTTTATACCTTTTTAGGCCCTGACTTAACTGACGTTAACTAAGGCGTTAACTTTGTCTCGTCACGTTACCACGTCACTGCCACGTCAATTATAATTCCACGTCACTATTTTTATAAAAAAAAATAACAAACCCTAACCCTAACATCACTAACTCGTCGCCACACTCGTGACCCACCTTTGCCCCACGTCAATCTCACCAAAGGAACCCATCGACCGCCATTGAAACAGTCATCGCCATCGACGTTTCCGCAATCAACCACCGTCGTCACACTCGTCATCATCGCTCAGACCATCGTCGCAACAACCACCGTCCATTAAAGGTAATAGAAACACAGACCATCGTCACTCAAACCATCGTCATCCATATTCGATGCAGGTAATAGGTCGCACACCCACATATATGATTAACAGTCCCACATATTTTTGAGTTATTTTAGCATTGCACATACTATCAATGCGAGTTAGGGTTTTGCTCACCCATTTTATCGGACGCTGTCAAATTTGGAGGTTTGTTTATGTTAACCTATAGTAATTATGATGTAGGATGGCCGATGATGTGGCTGTCAACCTTTGTATTCATTTTGGTGGGAGTATTGTGAGAAGCTTGGAAAGGTTCGAGTATGTTGGTGGAGAGTCAAGGGAACTGGAGCGATTTGATGTAAACACGTTGTCTTTTGCTGTAATGTGTTGGTATACAACAAATGTGTTAGGAATTAATAGAGTACAAGGGATATTCTATAAGGAAAATGATGTTTTCTTTTCTATTTGGGATGACTTGTCAATGAGTGGGTTTGTAACAAGTTAAAGGATGGGGATATCCTTGTCATTTATTTAGTTGGTGGGGATAAAAAAGAGAGTGTGCCACCAAATAATCCTTACCAACCCCATGTGCTCATTGAAAAATGCGAAGTTATTAGGGAATGGACAAGTACTAGTGGCCAAACTAGTGTGCATCAAAAGGAAGGCAATGTGGGTGAGGCTTTATTTGTGGGTGAGACTTTATCTGTGTAACACCCCAAATTTTTCTTGAGCATGTTATAACTTAGGATTTCGGGAACATAAAATTTTTTTATACTACAATCGCTGCCATACATCACACAAATTCCCAAAAACCCTAATTTTTACCTTCTTAGCTTAACAAACCCAATATTAAATAGCTAAAACAAGTGTTAAAATTTCAAATGCGGAAGCTAGATCGAACCTGATATGGTTCACAACCATAAGGCTTTATTTATCATAAAATTTTTCAAGAAGTCTACAAAATGTATTAATATACATCGTCTCTAGCAAATGATAACTGAACATCTTAAACATATCCAAAATTACATAGATTCGCATATAAATAAAGATATTCTAAACATGCTACAGACAGCAGATTAAACTTATTCTTCAGCTACCTCATTTTCCTTAGAGCTGCTTGTCGAACCTAGAACGTTTGAATATTCCAGGGACATAGTCCAATTAAAAGATGAATCTTCTAGTGAGAAACTCCAAAAACAGTTTATATAGATGTATGATCAAGTATAAAATGTATGAGAAGACAAGGAGAACTACTCCGAAGTGCCTCGTGAACACGTCAGCCTCCTCCAACGAGAGCTTTCTCAATGGCGCACGCATAGCGCCTCTCGGGAGGTCCCTAACCATGTCACTTCGGCCCAACCTCATAGAACTCATGCAAGCACCACATCCGTTGTTCCTTAGACTCACAGTCTTCCTCACGAGAGCTTTCTCGATGGCGTACGCATAGCGCCTCTCGGGAGATATCTGACTTTTGCCTTTGGTCCACAACAAATAGGTACAATAGTATGGCCACACGAATTTTATAAATGCAACAGTTAAAAAGCCAACAGCATATATTTTCAGGAAAATTCAGTTTATATATGCAACATGATTTCACGTAAGAGAACAATAAGAGTTCACGTATAATAACTTCAAGAAACACGTCTCATGCAATAGAAGTCTCTCATAAGAGAATAAAAATAAGATTTGGAGTATAGGAGTCTCACGTTGTTGGTTTATCTCTTCAACGGTATAATTTCATAGCAAATGGCCTAGGTTTCTGCAGAAAACACATGTTTTGATAAACCTAACCTCAAATATTTTTACATAGAGTTGAAGGGTATTAAAGTAGGGGCATAAATGAAAATTTTCATGTAAAAAGGACCTCTCACGCGCCCCCACGCGCAGCCATTATCTGGCGCATGTAACTCACGCGCAGGCACCAGATTCTGAATAGTAATGCGTTGTTTTCGTATTTAGGCCATATCTCCCTCATTTTAACTCTGATTCGACCCCCGTTTGAACCTACGCGACCCTCTCTTCCCCCTCTACAGGATTATCAAAAAAAAATCGAACTTAACTCACTTTTTTGCTGACTTATTTTGGCAAACTCCGGCAAAGACCCACAACTCCGATGAGGCTCGTTCTCCCCGGCTTCTCCTTCGATTCCTTCCCGCATTCTTCCCGAACTTCCTACTCTCTCTCTAGAGCAAGCTCCTCCTCTTAGAGTGCTTCAACTCTCAAGCTTTCTTGGAATGGTTTGAGAACAATCCATGGTGTCTTTTTATAGATTTCTCCAACCACTCATATCATGCCACTTGTCACAATTTTAGCCATGGACTCCAAAGACTCAAAGACATATTTGAATGACTTTTGAAATCCAAAACTAGAATTAATCCAACTTTTGAAATCCAAGCTAAAACCCCAAACTTCTTTCAAATAACACTTTGGCCCTTATTTCAAGTTCTTAACTTCAATATTTTACCACATAAGCTCTTAATTTTATCCTTATTTCGTTTGAATAATTCTCTAAATACAATTACACCCTCAAAGATCAAGTTTATCGAGATAATTAAAATCTCAAATTTAATAACTCAAAATTACTTGATATATACGATTTTTCGAAGCCCCTTACCATCATTCGGCTATTTTAGGCAACAACTTAGCTTAACCGAAAAATTGTCTCTGATTTAATTTCTTTCAGCGTCATAAATCTCGCCTCGAGACGTTTGTCAAAAATATACCTTTGTCCTTAGGTATCTAAGCTCTAGGGCACTCCCTACAATCGATTCGATCACTTGTTACCATCTTAAACATATTTTTCGGTATTTTAAACTCACTTAAAATACGTGGCAGCCTTATAAAAATATGGGGTATTACAATCTGTGGCTGAGGCTTTACTAAATGAGGAAAGGATAGAAAGACAAGACAAGGGTAAGGACGTAGATGTGGGAAGACAGAGCCATGTTCACATAGAGGAGACATTTGATGAGGAGTTAGTAGAAAGAGAATTTGATGGTGTAAATCTAAATGAGTTTATTTCTTTTGATGAAATCTATGTTATGGGGACTAATTTTAGTGACGACGAGGACGATGAACTTCAAGAAGCTAGGCAGAAGGTCATAGAAGCTAACAGGAAAATAAGATAGAGGGATAAGGAAGAGGCAGATGTAGTTGCAGTTGTTGAAACCAATAATGGTGAACGAGGTAAATATGTTGTTTGTTGTTTTATTTTCATGGCT
Source organism: Diospyros kaki (assembly GCA_036245055.1). NCBI lineage: Eukaryota > Viridiplantae > Streptophyta > Magnoliopsida > Ericales > Ebenaceae > Diospyros > Diospyros kaki. The sequence goes on from BSEG01000008.1 coordinate 38,451,150, forward strand.
TAATGCATTACTTTAATATGGTTCTTGTCTTTTAACAAGTTTGGTAGAAATTGTTCTAGAGTCTTAGGATACATTTCTCACTAGTTGTTTCCCCCATTACCAATGTTTTGTAGGTGTAAATGAACCTGCAGCTGCAAATAATGTTGTCACTGAAAATGCAAATACAGATGTTGAGTTGGTAAGTAATGAAAGTAGTTTAGATGAAAAGAACAACTCCTCACATTACATACCAAGTGATGACCCGAGCAGTTACAATGATAGAAGTAGTAACTCAGGATCTGAAGATGAGTTTGAGGTCCATCCTACTAGTCGTCAAAGGTTTGATGGTAGCAGTGAAATTCCTCAATTCACTCTTGGTATGACATTTGCTAGCCCTGCTGAGTTTAAGGCTACTGTATGTACATATGCAATTTTGAATGGAAAACAATTGAGGTGTGTAAAAAATGACAAGCTTAGGGTTAGGTACACTTTTGTTGGAGATTGTAAATTTGTCATATATGCATCGAAGGAGAGGAATGATGGTAGCTTTGTGGTGAAAACTTATTTTCCACACCATGAATGTGGTAAGGGGGATAATAGAAACAAGTTAACGAGGTCTTCCTTCATTGCACAACATTTTAGGACTAGAATATTGACTGATCCTGGAATTAAAATTAGGACCCTTAAAATACTATGCAAAACTCTGCTGAAAGTTGAAGTGAATACTAGTGTCTGTAGAAATGCTCAGGCTGCTGTGTTGAAGGAAGTAATGAGTTGTTATGTTGAAGAGTTTCGTAATCTTTGGGGTTATGTTAGGGAATTAAGGAAGTCAAATCTAGGCAGTACTATCATTTTGAAAACTTGTACAAATAATCCCGAGAAGAAGAATTACTTTGATAGATTGTATATTTGCTTTGATGCACTTAAAAGAGGTTGGTTAACGGGGTGTAGGAAGATAATAGGTGTTGATGGATGTTTCTTGAAGGGGGTTTGTAAAGGTATTTTATTAGTGACGGTTGGAAGGGATGGGAACAACCAAATGTTTCGGATTGCATGGGTTTTTGTCGTTGTTGAGACCAATGTGATATGGACATGGTTCATTAGGGTCTTACAACACGATTTGCATCTTGGTAATGGGGCAGATTTGGCGATTGTCTTTGACATACAAAAGGTAACATAACATTCTTTGATAGGTTTTTTTTGTTTTACATTGTTTCATTGTGTATGGTTAATGTTTTATTATTTCTCTTTTTCTTCATGCCAGGGATTGACGAGGACTGTAGCTGATGTTCTCCCATAGGTAGAACATAAGCACTGTGCAAGGCATATATACCATGCCTTCAATAAAAAATGGAAGGGACAAGAACGAAAACTCGGTCTTTGGTTGTGTTCTAGGGCCCCTTTTAAGGAAGATTTAAAAGATAAACTTAAGGATTTGAGTCAATTGGGGTAGGGCATAGTCGAAGATGTACTCACATGGTCAGTTGAGAGGTGGTGCAGGGCATATCAAAGAACTGATATTAAGTTTGATGTCGTCAACAACAATATGGCAGAGGCATTTAATGGTTGGATATTGGATAACAGGCAATTAACAATTGTGTCAATGCTTGAAGAGATACGATTGAAAGTGATGCGAATGATTACCTCTAAATGTCAATTCCTGGACAAGTGGATATCCAACTTGTCCCTTGCAGCCTTCAAAAAGTTGGAAAAAAACGAGCAAAATTCTTGTGACTGGTTTATGGAGTGGAATGGAGAATTTGGCTATGAAGTCAGCAACATTTTCGATAAGAATGACAAACATGTTGTGAATATGAAGGGGTTAAAGTGCACTTGTAGAGAATGAGATTTGTCTGGAATTCCATGTGTACATGCTATTAGTGCAATCTTTGCTGCAAGACAGCATCCAGAAAATTATGTTTCTTATTAGTACAAGAAGGATACTTATTTGAAGGCATACAGTCACTCCTTGCTGCCTGTGAGGGGGAAGCAATTCTGGGAAGAAAGTACTAAGGAACCTATTGTGCCTCCTGAGGTGAGAAGGCTGCCAGGAAGGCCTAAGAAGAACAGAAGATGTGACGCCCCGTCCCCACTACCAGGTGTCACCGTAACGTCAGTAGGTCCTACTCCAGAGGTCGGTTATTCCCTAGCAACAGAGGGGATAAAATAACGTGGGCGCCCTGGGTGGGGTCTAGGCTTCGCCGCCTCCGGCCATCGAGGACTTGAGGTCTAAAACTCATTTGTAGCGGAAGGACACTCGAGTCCCGAATCTGACCCGTGTCATATGAGCAGATAAATTGATATTAAGGTATAGCATAATTTGCTCACACAAAACTCATTAAAAGTAATAAGTCCAACTAGGAAATACAAACAACGTTCATCACAACCTCAAAATAATTACATAACAGACACGAGTTACTAGGTCGCATTCCCATCATGGGTTGCCATTCTCATCATTCAGCTGGTCTTCGGCATACACCGCCTTCCCTTTACCAGACCCCGAACTATCTGTGTGATTAGTGGGAAGGGTGAGTCCTAGGACTCAGTAAAGGTAATATGCAATGTAGTAAATTATTAAACATGACATCACAGATAAAAATGAAGTGCAACATGCATGCAAGCCTGTCCACCACACCTATCTCAGGCTCTAAGTGGCCCCTAATGGTTCCATTTATGACCCCATCCTAGGACCTTCACGGTCAACAATCCATTGCCCCATGCCTAGTCACTTCCTCAATATCTTATGCAAGTCATGACAAAAGAAATGTACACACAAAGTATATTAAACCCTTACCTCGAGATATATGCTGCCTGATAACTCGTATTGTTGACGCACTTAATTTCCCTTAAAAACATATTTTCAAAACAAGGTCAACTCATAATTAAATTTATTAACTATTGAATCCACAAAGTAATTAACTAATAAACTAACTTAAACATTATTCCTTACTAATTAATTTAACTAACTAATAATTAAATTAACTAATTACTAATTAATTTAACTAACTAACTAAATTAACTAATTAGGATAGACTTTAGCTTAAACAAATACACTATCTCACTAATCAAATCATCAATTAACTAATAACAAAATAGGTTTGAATTGAGCATACCTTACTGTCTGCTTCTCCTCAATTTGACGTCCTTCAATTGCTCTCCAGACTCTATTTATACTACTCTTCACTGAGAATTTCTATCATTTCATGACATAATTAGGTAGTCTGCTATTGGGACAAAATTATTGATATTCTTCCAAGTTCCTAGGGCAATTGCATCAAAATGTGGAGTGATTTTGGGCTATGGCAGACAAAATTGGAAGACAAAACAGCAGGCAGCGCATGGCTGCCACTTGGCGCGGCCAGGAAGGTCGCGCAGCCATGTGGCGCGTGCGCCATGCGCACAGCCACGTGGTCGTGCCCATGGCGTGCGCGTAGCAAGGCCGCGCACTCCTGCCTACTGGGCGCCTTTTGGGGCCCGAAACGACGCCGTTTAGCGCTTGGCTGGGAATTTTTATTCCCAGCTAGCTTTTGCTCACGCGAGGGTTTGATCCCCCGCTCCCCCCACGTGCACACGAGCACTTTACCACTAGGCCAACCAGTCCCTTGCTTCATAATGCCATCCATTTTATTTTTGAGTTAACTTTTGCTCCAATTTTCAATATTTCCTTAATTGCTTCCAAAAATAATTAATTCTTTAATTTTTCATTTCCTCAAATCACCACAATTAAATATTTTCTCCAAAATTTTAAATATTCTTCAACCAGCTATTATTTATTTTTCAAGATTTACAAAAAAACTCGGGACGTTACAGTCTCCCCTCCTTATAAAATTTCGTCCTCGAAATTTTCTTTAAACATCTCACCACATTATGCACTAATTGCGATATTACTCGTGACCTTCAAATAAGTAGGGGTATCGCCTTTGCATTTCTTCTTCCATCTCTCAAGTTACTTCTCGTTTCGAGTGCTGACTCCACTGTACTTTTACCATTGGGAGAGTTATTTGCCTTAACTGACGATCCTGGCGTCCTAGCACCCGTATAGGTCGCACTTCAAATATCATATCAGGTTAGAGGTCAACTTCTTCAATTTGCACCTGTATATCAAGGTTATATATGTGTCTCCGTAATTGAGAGATATGAAATACGTCATGTAATCTGGTTAGTGGTTCTGGCAAGTCCAACCGATACGCAACTGGTCCAACTCGATCTTTGATTCGGTACGGCCCCAAATATTGAGGTCCCAACTTTCCTTTTCGCTGATGTCTAAATGCTGGACGTACTGGAGTAGCTCGAATATACACTAAGTCTCCGACAGCAAACTCCAAGGGTCGGGTCCGACGATCCGCATACTTTTTCTGTCGATCTTGGGCTGCTTTCATGTTTCTACGAATTACCTCTATCTGTTGCGTCGCTTTATCCACAAGATCTGTTCAAGCAAGTTGTTTCTCTCCTACTTCAAGCTAGCACACTGGAGACCAACATCGTCGTCCATACAATGCTTCATACGGTGCCATCCTTATACTTGATTGATAGCTATAATTATAAGCAAATTCTATCAAACTCAAATATTCATCCCAACTGCCTCCAAAATCTCGTACACATGCCCTAAGCATGTCTTCCAAGATTTGATTGACTCGTTCTGTTTAGCCATCTGTCTGGGGGTGATAGGCGGTGCTGAAATTCAGTTGGGTCCCTAATTCTTCTTGCACGGCTTTCCAAAATTTTGACATAAACCTACTATCCTTGTCTGACACAATGCTCACAGGCACCCCATGAAGGCGAACAATTTCCTGGATATAAAGTTGGGCAAGTTGTTCAAAGCCCATTGTGCTCCTTATGGCCAAGAAATGTGCTGACTTTGTTAGTCGATCCACAATCACCCAAATAGTATAAGCTTTCTTTGGGGTTCGGGCTAAACCCATGATAAAGTCTGTCGTTACATGTTCCTATTTCCATTCGGGAATTTCTAGTGGTTGTAAACTTCCCGATGGCTTTTGATGCTCAGCTTTTATCCACTGACAGGTGTCACATTTTCTTACAAATTCAGCCACATTTCTCTTCATCCCCGACCACCAGTACACTTTCCGTATGTCATGATACATCTTAGTGGCTCCAAGGTGTACTGTATATGGCGTCCGATGTGCCTCGTTCAGAATTTTCTGTCGTAACTTGCCAAGAGCTGGTACATACACTTGTCCATTCATTCGGAGTATCCCGTTACGATACTCAAATCTCGGTTGCTTCGGTTGCCTATGCTCATCTATCCATTGTTCCAAATTTCCTTCTTGAGTTGTAGCTTGTTTAATTTCGTCCCACAAATTTACTTGTAATTGCATTTGCGCTACAATTGCCGTTTTGCCACACGGTTTCACGTTAAGGGTCAATCCTGCAAATTCTTCAGTCAAAGTTTGTAGACAGACCGCTTGGCACACTCCTACCATAAAACTCTTTCGACTTAGCGCATCTGCTACTACATTTGCTCGCCCAGGTCGGTACTGGATGGTACAATCATAATCCTTTAGAAGCTCCATCCACTGCCGCTAACAAAGATTTAAATCTCGTTGGGAGAAGATATACTTTAAACTCTGATAATCCACATATATCACAAATTCCTCTCCGTATAGGTAATGTCACCACAACTTCAAAGCATGTATCACAGCTGCCAGTTCTAGGTCATGCACCGGGTAATTCTTTTCATGAGGGTGTAATTATCGAGACCCGTAGGCAATCACCTTCCCGCGTTGCATCAACACACATCCTAGCCCTATTCCCGAGGCATCTGTATATACCTTGTATCCTCTAGAACCTTCAGGTAACCCCAAAATTGGTGTTGTTGTTAGTCTAAACTTTAGTTCCTGAAAGCCCCATTCACAATGCTCATCCCAAATGAACTTGACCCCTTTCCGAGTAAGTTGAGTTAGTGGAGCAGCAATGCTTGAGAATTTTTCGATGAATTTGAGATAATATCCTACCAATCCCAGGAAACTCCTTACCTCAGAAACAGTAGTGGGTTGTGGCCACTCTTTTACTGTCTTTACCTTTGCAGGATCTACTGATATGCCTTCGCCCGAGATTATATGCCCTAAAAAGGAAACTTCCTTCAACCAGAAGTCACACTTATTAAATTTTGCAAACAACTTACGGTCCCTTAGAGTGGACAGAGTAATCCTCAAATGTTCCTGATGAGCCTTCTCATTGGGTGAGTATACCAATATGTCATCAATAAACACAATAATAAATTTGTCCAAATATGGCCGAAACATCTGATTCATCAAATCCATAAATGTCGTCGACGCATTGGTCAAACCAAACGGCATCACCAAATACTCATAGTGACCATACCGTGACCGGAACGCTATCTTAGGAATATCCTCTTCTTTTATCTTTAATTGGTAATACCCTGATCGCAAGTCAATTTTAGAAAATACTCGGGCCCCTTGCAACTGATCAAACAAGTCATCTATCCTGGGTAGTGGATACTTGTTCTTAATAATCACCTTATTTATCGCGCGATAATCAATACACATCCTCAAACTTCCATCCTTTTTTCGCACAAATAACACAGGCGCTCCCCAAGGTGACATACTAGGGCGAGTAAAACCTTTATCCAGCAAGTCTTGAAACTGAATCTTGAGCTCTCGCAGCTCAGTTAGGGTCATTCGGTAGGGTGGAATAGATATGGGGTTAAGATAAGCTACGGGGAGTAAATCAATGGTAAATTCGATTTCTTTATCTGGAGGCAAACTAGATAAGTCTTCTGGAAACACATCTGGGTATTCTCTTACAACTTCTATAGCCTCTACCTTTTTCTGGGGCTTCTCATTGGCCACCACTTGCAATGCGTAGCCTAGAGCTCCTTTATCCAAACATTTTCTAGCTCCCAAAGCGGATATAATTTTTAAGGGTTGCCCCACTTGAGCTCCAATAAATTTTTTAGCTTACCCATCAGGCCTTATCAATTTAGCTACCCTCTTCCCACAATCCAATTGAGCCTGATATTGGAACAAGAAGTCCATGCCCAATATAACATCGAAATCCCAAATTTCTAACAAATTCAAATCCACTAGAAACACAGTTTCTCCTATTAAAACTGGGCATTCCGGCACCACTTGGTGTGAATAAGACCAAGTCCCCATCGGAGTTTGTACACTCATGGGAACGCATGATTCCTCGGTGCATAGGTTTGCACAATCTACTGCGGCATATGCTATGAAAAAATGTGTAGACCCTGAGTCTATTAGTGCATGCATGCATATGTTTTGCACCAGGAGCGTACCTTCAATCACTCGAGGGTCTGCCGCTACATCTGTCTTCGTTAGGTGGAATACCCTTCCCGTAGTCATTGGTGCCTTTCCTCCAGTCTGTTTCACCTGCTCGACTTTGTCATGGTGTGGGCATCGAGGGGCAATGTGCCCTGGCGCATTGCAATTAAAGCATACCACTGGATTTCTCTGAGTGCCACTGGTTGGCAGGGTGGGCATAGCCACGGTCATTTATGTCTTCTTCGGGAAATTCCTTGCAATGTGTCCTGCTTCTCCAGAATGATAGCATATCTTCGCAGCTCTAGTGGCCTTACACGGAGAATTTCGCTGGTGAAATTTGTGGCAATAGGGGTATTCTTTCGACTACTTCTTGAATTTATTTTCTCCTAGGCGGTCGAATCGATATCCTTGCTTCAACTCCATCTTTTTTTGACTCTCGCCTGGCGATTCCTTAGCCTGGGTAATTTTCTCGTAATTCATCAGCCTCTTTTCGATGCTTACCGCCTTGGCTACCGCCTCTCGAAAGGTATTTGTCTCCAAGTAGCTCATCCCCCTACGCATCTCAAGGCGTAACCCTTGAATAAATCGTTCCATCTTATTAGCTTCTGTTAACATATACGTTGGCATGTACTTAAGTAACTTCATGAACTCGTCCTCGTACTGGGATACGGTCAGATGGGATGGCTGCTTCAACTCCATAAAGTCTCACTTCTTCTGGAGTTGCCAATCATGAGGGTAATACTTTTCATGAAAAGCCTCATTGAACTGTTCCCAACTAATTGGACGTGCTTGCTCCCCGTCCACCTTCGACCGGACATTTTGTTCTTTTAGCATCTCGGCCGTTGATCGCCACCACAACCTAGCTTGCTCAGTTAGCACGAACGTGGCGCATCTCACCCACTGGCTTTGAGGGCACTCCATGTATTCCAGCAGTTGATGGATGTCTTCTATCCAATACTCTGCTACACTTGGGTCAGCCTCAAGCTGTCCTTTAAACGTTGGTGGTCGTAAGTCCATGAATGCTTTCAGCCATCCGGCTGCTTCTGAGTCCACCTACCGGTCATTGGGTGGTTCTCTTTCCACTCGGTGGCTTTGAACCTCCTCCGAATGTTCTGACACCCTAACCGGAGACCTTGGAGCGGCATTTCTGGATCGGGAGCCACCTAACATCCGAGTACTTTGTCGCGTCACTGGTGCCATCTGCACATCACAACTATCCCATTTTAAACACTTATCACCAAAGTGTCACAACAACGATTTATTAACCTTAAAAAGGAAGTCACAGTTTATTTCACACAAGTACGTAAAGTTACATAGTTAATTAAATTGGTACAAGCATACATAACTAGTGAGTCCCCTGACATCACTACCACCCCAAACGAGATTGGTACAACTCAAATAAAAACACTTTCTTCATCCCCCACGGCCCGAGAGGTAGCCTCGTCAGCTAGGTGTGAGAGATCATCATTGTCTCCCATACTCGAGTGAGACCTAACTGACTCTTCTTCCTATTACACTGGTCCCCACACCCTAGCCTCAGACGGAAATGTTGTAGGGAACGTGCCAATCCCTATGGGATCAATAAATGGCACACATGGATCCCATTCCTTTGCCTGTCGCTCAATTGCGCAGATGAAATTGCCATAGTTGAATCTAAGGGTCATGTCCCACATCAGATCTTTAGTAAGTTGTTTCCAAGCATCATTCATGTATTTTCTGGCAAATAAGACTTGTTTTTCTGGCAATCCCCATAGGTCCACTCGTATAGTATTTCGAAATACCTGGTTGACCCGACATAGGAAACTGATAATTCCTTCATCCTTATGCTGACCACCCTCCATCAAGGTAAGCAGCTCATGTTCCCACTGCAAGAAAAGAAGGTCCACAAGTGGGGTAAAAGGTTCTGGGTTCGGCATTCCGATATCTGATCCTTCCGATTCCATGAGGGTGTTCTATTCTCTGCACGCAAATCAATGGTCAGACTAATAATCAATATAAATCACTTTCCCCTTTAAGGCCCAAATTTAGGGACCCATACATCCCTCTGCTCGCCATCCTGGGAAAAATACATTTCCTAAGCAAACTCACATCATGTCCTACTGGGAAAGCATTTTAATCTTGGTTATGACCTACCCCGCATGCATAATTTCATCACCCTCATCTCAAAATCCCTAAATCTCCCCATCCTTAAGGCACCCTCAATTAATTGAAATTCCTGCTCTGATACCACCTTGTGACGCCCCGTCCCCACTACCGGGTGTCACCGTAACGTCAGTAGGTCCCACTCCGGAGGCCGACTATGCCTTAGCAACAGGGGGGATAAAATAATGTGGGCGCCCTAGGTGGGGTCCAAGCTTCGCTGCCTCCGGCCATCGAGGACTCGAGGTCTAAAACTCATTTGCAGCGGAAGGACACTCGAGTCCCGAATCTGACCTATGCCTTATAAGCAGATAAATTGCAATTAAGGTATAGCATAATTTGCTCACACAAAACTCATTAAAAGTAATAAGTCCAACTGGAAAATACAAACAACGTTCATCACAACCTCAAAATAATTACATAATAGACACGAGTTACTAGGTCGCATTCCCATCATGGGTTGCCATTCTCATCATTCAGTTGGTCTTCGGCATACACCGCCTTCCCTTTACCGGACCCCGAACTATTTGTATGGTTAGTGGGAAGGGTAAGTCCTATGACTCAGTAAAGGTAATATGCAATGCAGTAAATTATTAAACATGACATCACAGATAAAAATGAAGTGCAACATGCATGCAAGCCTGTCCACCGCACCTATCTCAGGCTTTAGGTGGCCCCTAGTGGTTCCATCTATGACCCCGTCCTAGGACCCTCACGGTCAACAATCCACTGCCCCATGCCTAGTCACTTCCTCAATATCTTATGCAAGTCATGACAAAAGAAATTTACACACAAAACATATTAAACCCTTTCCTCGAGATACGTGTTGCCTGATAACTCGTACTGTTGACGCACTTAATTTCCCTTAAAAACATATTTTCAAAACAAGGTCAACTCATAATTAAATTTATTAACTATTGAATCCACAAAGTAGTTAACTAATTAACTAACTTAAACATTATTTCTTACTAATTAATTTAACTAGCTAATAATTAAATTAACTAATTACTAATTAATTTAACTAACTAACTAAATTAACTAATTAGGATAGACTTTAGCTTAAACAAATACACTATCTCACTAATCAAATCATCAATTAACTAATAACAGAATAGGTTTGAATTGAGCATACCTCACTGTCTGCTTCTCCTCAATTTGACGTCCTTCAATTACTTTCCAGACTCCCTATTTATACTACTCTTCACTGAGAATTTCCATCATTTCATGACATAATTAGGTAGTCTGCTATTGGGACAAAATTATTTATATTCTTCCAAGTTCCTAGGGCAATTGCATCAAAATGTGGAGTGATTTTGGGCTGTGGCGGACAAAATTGGAAAACAAAATAGTAGGCAGCGCATGGCTGCCACTTGGCATAGCTAGGAAGGACGTGCAGCTGCGTGGTGCGCGCGCGCGGGGCAAGGGCCTGCGCGCTGGGAGCCTTTTGGAGCCCAAAACGGCGCCGTTTGGCACCTGGCTAGGAATTTTTATTCCCAGCCGGCTTTTGCTCACGCGAGGGCTCAATCCCCTGCTCCCCCCACATGCACACGAGCACTCCACCACTAGGCCAGCCACTCCCTTGCTTCATAATGCCATCCATTTTATTTTTAAGTTAACTTTTGCACCAATTTTCAATATTTCCTTAATTGCTTCCAAAAATAATTAATTCTTTAATTTTTCATTTCCTCAAATCACCACAATTAAATATTTTCTCCAAAATTTTAAATACTCTTCAACCAGCTATTATTTATTTTTCAAGATTTACAAAAAAACTTGGGACGTTACAGAAGGAAAGATAAAGATGAGCCTCAAAAGGGATGGAAATTATCTAGGAGAGAGAGAAAAATAACCTGCTAATTATGTAAAGCACAAGGTCATAAGGCTTATATGTGTCCAACCAAGCCTGCATCCTTAGAGGTAATAATTATGCTATTGAATTCTGATTGGTTTTATCGTAATTCATACTTCTTTAAAATATAATAGTTGATATGTTTGAATGGAAGAAATGATTGATGGTTGCGAGACTTTTTGTTTGTAGCCTGTGCTAAAAATTGGCAGAAAAAAAGGAAGCACAAAAAGAACAAGTGATATTGCTGTTGATGAGGAGCTACGAAAGGAAGTGAGAAATCAGAGGTCATCTACGAAGAGAGCAAGGCGACAGATTGGAATGGAACTATTTGTTTTTGAAAGTGGAGTTATGATTGAAAATGTAAATACCTATGTGTGAGTTGAATTCATCTTGGATATAGATTTTGAAAGTGCGTTGAATGATAATTTATGTGTTTATGTTTTGCAACCTGATCAACCTTCAATGAGGATCTAGCAGCTTTCTCCAAAGAGGTAGAACTCTACTGGTCCATCTTCTGCTGCAAGAGGCTCAACTTCTACATTGACTACCAACCAACTCTAACAGTCAATGAAAATGACAAGTTTATTGTTGTTTTATGGTGTTTTTATTATTTTGTGGTGACCAAGTACTGCAACTTGTGTCTCTTTCTGAGCTATACAATACTCTATTAGGTGTTGTTATGTTAGGAATAACTTGTCTCTAATTATGATTGGTGCAAAGATACTTGATTTTATTTTTGCTTTAATGTAACTATTGGCCATATTCTTAAGTCCTTATTCAGGTGTTAAGCAAATCACAGGCTTCTTCTATCATTGTTTTATTTGATTGGGATTTTGATGATCGTGCATAACATAAGCATGTTGATGACTATTTTGGCTTCTTCTATCATTGTTTCTGTTGAAAATAATGTGCAAATAATTAGATGGTTCATGTATATAATGGTCTTTTGTGAATGAGGATCCAAAATACAAAGAAATACATATTAGATTGACTGTTGCAAATTATTCAGGAACAATCACCATAAAATCATCTTACATAGATATTTTCACAAACACCTAGTGTCCATACTAAATATTGATCATTTGCATAAAACAACATATAACACAGCCACACATATGACAAATGCCTACTTCAACAACTTAATCTCCCTCTTCATTCCATCTTCAAAATTGTTGCTCTTCATCTTCATGCCTTCCAAAACCACCTTGATCAACACAATGTCTCCAAGTGCTTCATACAAAATTTGATTCATGTTGCTTGAAGTATGCCCCTCTTTAGACATTAATTCCGAAAATACTTCATCAACCCACATAAAATAATTACACTAACAACCCTAGTAACATAAAAAATATATATATATATATATTTGAATTTTTTTTTTCACACCAAAACAGTGAAATTGGAAATCACTCACCTGAATTTTGGCACACCCACAGAACTTTCAATTTGGGTTTTTCTCGGTTTGTGATGTCTTCACAGGTACATTCATTTTGCAATCACATTTTCCATCAAATTCCCGTCTATCATATTGCGAAGATGAAGATGATTCATCATGTTTCCTCATTCTTCATGAAGCCCACAAGATTTGTTGAAGATAGATGAAGAAGACAATAATGGTGGTGGCTATTGCGATGATGGATTCACCAACGGGCGGTGGCTGTTGCGACGATGGTCTGAATGACAATGATAAGAGTGACGACGGTGGTTGCGGTGGTTGTTTCAATGCTCATCGACGGTGGTGGTTGTTTCAATGGTCGTCGATGGGTGTGTTTCTCTGGTGAGATCGACATAGGGTAGGGGTGGGTCATGACTGTAGGGATGGGTGCAGGGTGGGTCACGACTGTGGGGATGTTAGGGTTAAGGTTTGTTGTTTTTTTTTATTTTTATAAAAATAGTGACGTGGAATTATAATTGAGGTGGTAGTGACGTGGTAACGTGACGAGGCAAAGTTAACGCCTCAGTTAACGTCGGTTAAGACAGGGACTAAAAATATATAAAATTATTTTATTCAGGGATGAATAATGAACACAATTTAGTTGATATTCTTAAAGCCATTTTTTTGATTAGTTCAAGGATTAAAAAATGTATTAAGCCTAAGTTCAAAAGTAAGGGTTTTGCCCATTTTTTAAAATTTTTTTGGCAACTTTTTTATGCCTTGCCAGAATTTTATTTTATTTTATTTTATTTTTACTTCAAGTAAAAATATTTTAAAAATTTTAACAAAATTAACTATTATTACTTAGCAGCAAAGGAGCATGGGTTGAATGATATTAACTTCAAAGCTAGTTGTTGTTGCAAGTTTTTAAAATACAAAGGTAACTAGTGCAACTTAGGCAAACGTTATGGTGGTATGTAAAATTTATGCTTAATTTTGTGCATTTTAAAATAAGTAACCTGTAACTCCAACTACATGTCTGAAATGAGGAGTAGTGCTATTTTAGTTTAGATGACATCTTTTAATTGAGCAATAAAAGGGTGCACAATAAATATGGACACTTGCACTTTTTATTATCCAATAAAAATGTATCACCTCTAGATAAATAATATTATTCTAAAGTGAGTGCCTAAAAGACTTTTTTTTAATAATAATAGAATAAATAATAGTATTGTTATTTAATTGTTTACTATTATAATATGATTGTATTAATATTTCTCGGAAAAGTGTTAGAGACATCTTTATTTAAGGAGAAAATTTCGCGATCTAGCTCCATGTAAATGATGTTATGGTTGGTGGGGCATCAATTATTCATGGAATCTGAAAAAAAAAAAAACGGATATAATATGGTTATAATCTATATTATAATATATTATTTTAACATAATGTTATGGAAGTTATATATATATAAGTAGGGGTGAGCATTACCGAACTCCCTGAATTGCTCAAACCGAAAATTGAATTTGTGTTAGAAATTGAACCGAACTAATGGACTAGATTCTTAAACTAAGCAAATCAAAAAATCAAAAGAATTAAAAATTGAGAAATTAAACCTATTAAAAAATGGAGAAACTCAAAAATTGAAATAACAAATTGAAAAAATGATGTTTTAAAAATTTCAGTATGTTCAATTATTTCAATTTTTTTCAATATAGGAATTGAACTGAACTAAAATAACTAAAATTATCAAATTTAAAAACTGAACTGTACCAAACTTGGAATAGCATTAATTGAATAACTAAATAATTAATCGATTAAGTGGTACATTAATTAAATAATTATAACATTTAATAGAATAATAAATCTGGATTAATATGATAAGTCACTATACTTGTATCATTAATCGATTAATAATAAATATTAATTATAAAATTATAATTTATTTTAGTATCAAAAAGAATTAATCGAACAACTGCATATATCACTTGAATAATATTTAATTTACTCGATTAATGTTATATTAAATTTTAAAAAATTAATAATTATAGATATCATTAAATGCACGTTTTAAGTATTTTATCTACAAATAAAATTTATAAATTGGCATGAAACTATAAAATTTATAATAATTTTTTTTTATCTAAAATCAATAATAGTTCTACCAAAAATTAGTAATAATTTATAATAATTATTATTAATTTTAAATAAGACTATTATAAATTATGTATTATTATCACAAAAATATAGTAATTGTTTAAAATATATAAAAATTTGTACATATTTTGAATAATATGCAAAATAATTTTTTTTATTTTATATATTATATGTTACAAAACACATTAACACCATACATTACTTTTAAGACAATACATATTTATTATATCTTATTTTTAAAGTCTAACAATTTAATATTAATTAATTAATTTTATTGTATTAAATATATTATCAATATATATATATAAATTACTAAAAATCAATCAATGATTAAATCAATCAAATTATATATTCACCATTTATATACATATTTTTCATTTAACTAAATATTTTTTTGAATAGCTTAATATGATGTTACAATTAATGTTTTTGGTTATTATTATATTTTTGAAAAAAATTATAAATTATAAAATATTTTAAAAAGAAAATAAATAAGGTATATGTGAAAAATAATCAAAACTATAAGGATTTAAGATAAAATAAATAAAAGTGGATGTAGAATTAGTTTATAATTTATATGATATAAATTGAATTTTAAGTTGTAAACCAAAGCAATTGTAGCAGGCTGGAGGTTTGGAACAGCTAGTGAGAGACCCGTCGTCGCCGTTGTTGCGCCGCTCCGCTTGCTGCCTGCCGCTGCATCCTCCATCTCTGTTGCCGCCTCGCCTCTCTCACCGTTGACGAGTCACCTCGCCACTCTCGTCATTGCCTCGCTGACTGTTATTAACCATCGTTGCATCCTTTGCTCTCACTGTCACCTCGCCGATCTTATTATAAGGTATGGCCAAAAGCTGCATCCTCTGCTCTTGTCAGGCTGAGCTCAAATTTGCCAACCAAGCCAAGTCGAGCTTGGCTCGATCGCAACACCAGTTTCTACACCAAAAATAGAGAGAGAGAGATAGACCGTAGCAGCCCTATATATACCTTATTTATTTTGGAGTACAAAAAATATTGAATATATTCTCTATGTATAGAGAGAGAGAGAGAGATAGCCGGATCCGGAAACCCGAACCGGCCCGTTCGGGTCAGTAGAAATGAGAACCCTTAAGGTCTCCGCCTTCTCCATTTTGTGCCGCTTCTCGCTCTTTTTCCCAATTCTGCACTCTCCCTCTATCTCAACTCGCTCACATTCTTTCAAACGAACTGAACAGCGACCGGTCGAGTTCCGGCAAGCCCGTAGCAGCCCTCCGGTAAGACCTTCAGCAACTCTTCCCCTTTTTTGGTTCATATATACAAGCACTGCATATATATAGACATGCGTGGTTGGGTTGAATCCCGGCTTCTATAAATGAAAATCTACTAAGATCGACCCATTAGATCATTGTAGTTTTTAGATATGTGGCTCACCAAGACAAGGGAAGTCCGATGGTCGGTTCCCAGCATCGGAATCACCGGTCACGGTGGCTGGCGGCGTTTTCCCGAAAATGTTCATGTTGCCGAAAATTAAAACTTAGATGTACTAAAATATGCAATTTCATTAATCTCTGCATCTCTCTGGCTCTCGGTCTCTTATCAATCTTGATATAGATACAATTCCCATTTAGATAGTATGTTGCGGACATATGGTTGACCCTTGTTTTATTCTCTTGGTTATTGGTTGAGTTAGTTCTTTGTTTCTCTTTCATCAGTTTGATATTTATATTAGTGATTCTGATGTAAAATGTGCTGCTCTTTGAATAAGGTTTTGATATGGCTGGTGGTGATACCAAAAATTCTAGTTCCAATGCAAAAAGCAGTGAGTACTGATGCTTTGGTCCAAACTTTTTGCAGACTGCTATCTTTTTTTGTCACTCCCTCTCTTTTATCTCCGAATAGTGCATTTACGTGGCATATATTCTCTGCATCTATCGCTAATTTTTCTTTGTTGGACAAAGGAAAAAAGAAGGAAGTGAAGAAAGAGACTGGTCTAGGCCTCTCTAATAAGAAGGATGAGAACTTTGGGGAGTGGTATTCCGAGGTAATCATAAATTTCTGGTCATGTGTGACTGTTTTGTTGTGAGTATTCTTTCCTCTCCTGTTACCTATTTGACTGTCTGTTGTTTAGTTCATAGGAGGTGTAGCTAGAAGTTGTACTATATTTTCTTTGTAAGAGGAATTAGATTACTTGAGGGTTTAGTTGGCAACATTATTGTAGTCCAGATAAAGAAGATTAGGATCACTGACTACAAAAGAAAGTTATCTAAAAATTGAATTCCTAGAATTCAGGATTTACTATAGAATTTTTTCTGGACCACATACTCTCAGTCTATAAAAGTTATTCAAAACCAGAATGGATGGAGGAAATATTGAATACCCATACTGGAGGGAAACATTCAATCGTCTAGGTAAATCAAATTACTGAAATGAAGGTGATGGGCATGCTTAGAATACAGTGGTCTTTCTGTTGAAGCCTTGGAGCTGATGTGATTAGTTAATTGTTGATCATATTAGCCTGCCAAATTCATGTGGATGGAGGTTTATATTTATTTTGGTGTCTACTGCCAGTCCCAAGCTTGGTTTGCCTATATTAGTCTGCTTTTATTTAGGTTATTGTTATTTTACATTTAAATGAATATTTGAGTGCGTACCAATTGTTGTATTATGTGAGATATGGATTTTACAATTAATGCATCTATTTATAATGGAGTTTTTCTGGATTCAGGCTTCTCATAAAGTGCATATCAAATGTTCTACTTGTCTCATGTTAGGAGTTTGTTTTGGAGTTAATTTGTTAAGTAGGTAATTTTGAAGTGGTTCAAAGCAAAGAATTGTATCCATATGGTATATGGCAGTGTACAAGTTTGTTTGTCTAGATAACATTGTTTAGAATTTTGATGTGCTGTTGTAGAAGAAAAGACATGCTGTGTGATAGTGACTGAGGTTTTTGAACAATACATAGTGGTGTACACTTTTGTGGTTTCACAATCCTTTTCCTAATATTTATTAGTATAAAACAATGCATAAGGATATAAACCCAGTATATAGATATGCATATATAATTTGAATATCTTTTTGGTATAGCTACAACAATCTCTTAGGATAAAAAATTGCATTGAATCCATAACTCAGCTATTTGCCATATGACTTCATATCTCAATGTAGAACTTATTTTGTTTGTGTGAGAGATATAGTCCTGACAAGGCAGAAGTTGTATGTTGACCTAATCTTCTGCCTTACTCAAATACTCAACACTCAAGACTACCGGAAAATGCTCATACACGAATTGCCTTAGAGAACAGAAAATGAAAACTGAAAATAAGAAGAACATTCAATCACACAAGACCCACAAATTTATCCTGGTTTAGTTTCCGTTAAGGAAACCTTATCCAGACTGCTAGGTGCCTTTCTCCACTATCTTGAATATCAGAACCGATTACATGCACTGCCCATAGACTCTCTCTCTCTCTCACAACCCAATACCAGGCTATACAGAGAACTAAAACAGATTACAAAGCCCTCAAAAGCTTTCCTCTATCACAGCACATTCTCACTCAGAATTCCCCAAGATAGCATAAAGAACCGGTGAGAAAAACACCAGACCCCGACCCCTTATTTATAGAACATAAGGGCGGACTTTACAAGGTTTTAAAATAACTGAACACTAGGGATATAACTAAGCAAACAAACGTCTAGGAGAAATAACAAATACATCCCTGACATAAACTGTTTTAACCGAGACAACCAACTAATCTAATACAAATGATTTAACATTGTATGTGTGGGCTTCCTATAAGGTCTCTACTAAGGAAGAAATCAACTTCTAATTCATTTTTTTTTTTTTTATAATTGTGAATTGACTTTTTCAAAATCCCAAATGCATCACTATAAAAATGCTTAGAGATTCCCTCACTAAAATCCCTGATAGATTCACTTGAAATTATAAGTGAAAAAACAACAGCTGAATTTTGGACTGTGGATGTTTGCATAATTCCTTAAGTTGGTGGGTCCATTATATTAAGTATATTTGTCATTTTAATCCAGTGAGTAAATTCAGAATTGGACATTATGCTGACATGGATGTCAGAACTTATGTTGATGGATTTAGGTGACTCTTTTCTAAAACATGGAATGCCCTCTTCCTAAATAAGAAAATCATTGGGGGTGGAGATCCAGTTATGTGACAAAATGTCAACCTCTAAAGATTAAATATCATTTGGAACATTGATGTGCGTGGAAGAATTACTTTTGAGCTTTGTATATTGGAAGGTATTGCCAAATCAGCGCTGAGTGCTTGAACCAAAAATTTGTTTTGTACATGATTTAGTTGTAGATGCTGCATATCTATAATTTTTGGACCACATTAGGTGATTGAAGGTGGTGTAGAGTAAGCCCGACAACTTTTATGAAGTCCTTTTTCTAGGTAATAATGCTAGTTTTCTCTGTGAAATAATTTTGGGAGCATAAAGTAGGTGGAAAAATGGATTGATGTGCACAAAGACACTCATTTCTGTTTTATAGCAAATTTGGAAAGCTGATAGGTTTCTGGTATCTAAGATTCTGTCCTCAGTGTGGGTTTGTTGCTCTAAGTGGCATGTATTCATGCAGTTGTTTCTTGTCTCTCTTCTAGCTAATTTATTCTTGACAGCATGTTATGATTAAGGGGACTCTTTGAATTTTCTTACCAGGTTGTTGTCAGTGGCGAACTGATTGAGTATTATGACATATCTGGTTGCTATATCCTGCGCCCATGGACAATGTCCATTTGGGAGATCATGCAAGTAAGTGATGAACATTTGAAAGGGTTTTCTTTTCCCCCATACATAGGGTTTAATGGTGTGGTGTTTTCTATTTGCTGTTAGCCAAGGAATGATAAATTTTCTTTTGTTTTCTACAAGATAAGCTGATGCGATGTCACTGTTGTAAAATGAATAAGTTACTTTTTCTCATTTGTACTTTAATATTGAGAGTTCTTAGTTTTTACATATCTATTTTTGGGGCTTGTATTTCTCAATCTGGTTCCTTTTCTCAAATTTGGGTTTGTGTAGGGGACTAATGAATGTGCATGTGCAGGCTTTCTTTGATGCTGAAATTAAGAAGATGAAGATTAAGAACTGCTACTTCCCTCTTTTTGTATCTCCTGGTGTTCTACAAAAGGAGAAGGATCACATTGAAGGTTTTGCTCCTGAGGTGAAAGCTTGAATGCCTTTGCATGGTTGAGTTTAGCTTGACTTTGTTTGAGGTGTAGAGGAAAAAGTTACAGATTTGAACTTTATCTTAATGGTTCTCCTGAAACTTGTTGAAAGTTTTGTCTGTTTTTACCCCATTAATTTTTTTTTTCCGGCTGAGATTGTCTTTCATTATACAACATTTCATAACATACTGGTTAACAAGGAATAGCAGCGTGGAAATGCTGAGGCATGGATGCCTTCTTCTATTAGAGTCAAATTAGAGAAAATTTGGGACTGGATATTTGATGATTTCAGCCCACTGAGAAATTCCTTATTCCCTTTTTAGCAGTATGCCTATTCCAGAGGATCTACAAGGGAATAAAATTTACCCAGCATTAGGTCAGTGACGGCATTGGTGTTATTCTGATACTATTTTGTAATCTGATGATGGTAACTCTTTAAGTACTAGTTTTCCGTCCCATGTTTTTTGTGCTACAAGCAGTTTTTTAGAGCTGGCCATTCAAAATTAAAGTATTGGATAACATTCTGTTGAAATGTTTTCTCAAGTATATGGTATAAGTGAATGATGGCAGTGTGCTAGAGGGCCATTGAAGAATTAGATAGAAGTTTATATCTCAAACTATAATTAATGGAATTTTGGGGGGGGGGGTTAAACTGTAAATATCTAATGTCTTCTCTAGGGATAACCGCCCACTCTAAAAATAGAGTGCTAGGGTGTGTGTGCGGCCATTCTATTCTCTTCTATTGTAACGAGTGCATTGTATTCTTTGAGAGGAGGGCTAGAGTTCTGATTTAGCTTTGTAATCTTGGGAGAGAAGTTGTTTTGTACTCGGGAATAGGGGGGAGATCTTGCTGTTGTACTGGTCGGATTTATTTGATTAATAAGACTGCTCGGGGTGCTCTTTGAAGGCTGGATGTAGGTTTCCTCAAAAGAAACTGAACCAGGATAAATTTTTGCGTTGTGTGGTTGGTTTTCTGTTTCTTGTTCTTATTTTCATTCTGTTGATTGCATAAGTTTTCTGTTTCAATTCCTATTATCGCCGGGAGGATTTGGGAGTGTTGAGAGAGGCATATATCATCTAAGGGTAATTCCGCATGGTCCTAGGTTAACACATTCTGAGAAGTTTCTGATCCAGACCTTTGTGATTATTTTCTTTCCTTGAGGGAAAAAAATTGGTCTGAAATAAGATACAGAGCAGGGTGAGTTGAGGATACCAATAAAGTATCAACAGAGGCATGTCAATATTTGTATGCTTATGCTGCAGTTAGATTTTATTTGGACACTTTACGGTGCATTCCTTTGTATGTTGTTTATGAGCAGTTGATACTTGAACCGTGGGTCAGTGACCAGTGACCAGTGCATGGCTTTGGCAATGCTTTGGTGATGTATAAATGTTGTTCATTAAGGTTTTACATTAATTATTGTGAAGTGATCTATTTGGAGTTTTTCTTTTCCTTGTATGTATGTGATTTTAGGAGTTTTGCTCTGGCAATCTGTCGTATTCAAGTTGGTATGTGCAGTTTTGTTTGTGTTGATACTCAACAGTAGATTTTGGAAGGTTTCTGCTGACTGTTCTTCCCTTTCTAGGAAGTTTCTTTCTTTAATATTTATCTAAATTGACTTTTCAGGTCGCTTGGGTCACAAAATCAGGACAATCTGATTTGGAAGTGCCAATTGCAATTCGCCCTACAAGTGAAACTGTCATGTATCCCTACTATTCTAAGTGGATAAGAGGACACAGGGACTTGCCTTTGAAACTTAACCAATGGTGCAATGTTGTTCGATGGGAGACCAGCAATCCTACTCCATTTATTCGGTAGTTATTTGGTGGATCTTCTGTTGTTCAGTTGGTTATTTATCCTGTTTATAAGATGTTATGAAAGTCTTTAAACTTTAAACTCTAGGTAAAAGTTTGGGTGATGCAAGCACTTTTAGTTTTTGTTTTAAGAAGAGACAAAAATGTATATTCTTATTTTATTCATGTGTTAGGTATATATACTACTTTACAAGGTACAACTTAAACAATGTACAAGGCTGAGCATGTACAACACTATAAAGCTAACACTCCTCCTTAAGCAAGTGCATATACGTCATTTGTGCGTAGCTTGGTACAAATGTAGTCAAGCCATGGACCTCATAATGCCTTTGTAAGAAGATCAGGTAGCTGGTCATTAAAGCCAACAAATGAAGTACTATTTTTTTTTTTTAGAAATCAACTTCTATCTCATAGAGTGACAGTCTATCTCTTTCTGTTGTTTAGTTTGCTCATGAAATACTAGATTAAAGGCAATATGAAGTTGCTTGATTATCACAAATAAACTGCAAAGGCCTTGAATCTCCACATCTTAACTCCTTAAGAAGTTGTATGAGCCAAACTGACTCACATGTGGCTAAAGCGATGTTCTGACACTCTGCCTATGCACTAGATTTAGCAAAAACATTTTACTTCTTACTCTTCTAGACACTAAATTATCTCCAATCAAGACACAATAGCTCGAGGTAGGGCGCCTAATTGTAGGTTAACTAACATAATCTGCATCTGCATATCCAACAACCTGTTGGTGTCCTTTGTTCTCAAACAAGAAGCCTCTACCAAGAGCACTCTTAACGTACCTCAAGATACACGCTAAAGCATGACAGTGGCTATTAAAGGGGGTGTCCTAGAATTGACTCACCACAACAACAACAACAACATATCCAGCCTTTATCCCACTATGTGGGGTCGGCTACATGAATTCTAGACTTCCATGTATTCCTATCGTTTGTCATATCTTCATTTAGATCCATATACTTCATATCAAACTTTAATGTCTCTCCTAAAGTCTTCTTGGGTCTACCTCTACCTCTTTTTGTGACTAATTGTTCCATTTCATCAACTCTCCTCATAGCAGCGTCTCTTAGTCTCCTTCTCACATGACCAAACCATCTTAATCTAGTCTCTCTCATCTTCTCCTCGATTGGCACTACTCCTACCTTATTACGAATAACTTCATTTCTAATTTTATCCTTTCTTGTATGTCCGCACATCCATCTTAACATCCTCATCTTCGCTACACTCGTCTTTTGCTCATGCTGGTATTTGACTGCCCAACATTTTGAGCCATACAGCAAGACTGGTCTTATAGCTCTCCTATAAAATTTTCCTTTCAATTTTAATGGGATTTTACCATCACATAACACTCCCGATGCATTTCTCCATTTTAGCCAACCTACCTTAATTCTATGTGCGACATCCTCGTGAATTTCTCCATCTTTTTGAATCACTGATCCCAAATATCGAAAATAGTCTTTTCTTTGTAAGATTTGGTCTTCTAATTTTATTATAACATCATTCACTCTTGCATTTTTACTAAATTTGCATTCCATATATTCTGTTTTCTTTCTACTTAATTTAAATCCCTTAGATTCTAAATTGTTTCTCCACAACTCAAGCTTAGTGTTCACTCCTTCTTTTGTTTCATCCACCAACACTATGTCGTCTGCAAATAGCATGCACCATGGTACATTTGTCTGAATATCTTTAGTGAGTTCATCCATTACTAGGGCAAAATAGATGTTGAGTCATGTAATTGTGATGTAATTAAACTTCCCAACTAGTTTCCTATATCACCAAGGATCCTCCAATGGCTCTCCTTATACTGGTACAAGCTTAACATTAGGATCCGTAGGTATATCTATAGCATAGTTGTTAAAGGCGTGCCTAGGCATAAGGCACCAATTCAGCGCCTCGCCTAGGCCGAGGCGAGGCGAGACGAGGCGATTTTAGCGAGGCCCTTGCCTTGCATGGTGAGGCGTCGGGGCGAGAGGCATGCCTCATGAAACCTAGGATCCATAGGTTGGGAATCAAGCATACCAATCTTCTTCAAGATATCCAAGGTGTACTTCATTTGAGAGATATACACACCATGTACAAATTGAGCTACCTCAATGTCAAGGAAATACTTTAACCTGCGCAAATCCTTGGTCTGAAAATGAGAGTGCAAGTGAGTCTTCAATTGCCCAATGCCAACCTCATCATCACCTGAAATAACGATATCATCTACATACACTACCAAGAATATTACTCCACTAGTAGAATGGTGATATAATATAGAATGATCAACTTTGCTTCTAGTCATACCAAAGGACTGAATGACAAAACTGAAGCCACCAAAACAAAACACCAGGGAGACTGCTTCATGACTCCATTGTTTTACTGCATTACTCAAATGTTTCTGCATAGGAGCTTTAATTTATTTATTTATTTTTCACTTCTCATTTATAGGAAGCATCCAGAGAAGGGCAGCTTCTGAAAATTGTTTTCTAAACATGTATGGAAACTTCATCCATTAGGGTGTTCAGTGATAGAAGAAAACTTCTAATTTTCAATTCCAATTTTTTAACTAAACATGTTTCAAAAAGTAATACCATTCATTTCTAGAAAATTTAGAAAGCATCCTTTTAGATGTTTTACAATTCATAGTATAAAGTTGATAAATTAGAAAATTGAGTTTCTTATTTTCTGATGGGAGATTCAATCATTCAATAGAAAATTGAATTTGAAAAATTAGAATATGTTTTCTATGACAGAACAGGCCCTTAATTTCTCAGTCAAAAAGTTGATCATATAAAAAGCTATACTGAAAGTAAATTTATGCATTTTTATTTCCAGAAATACAATAAAGAAATGAAAAAATAAAAAGATGAGACTAATTAAAATGAAATCAAACAGGCCTTTATAAAATTTCTCTGTTAATCTATCCAAGTTTGAGACTTGTCATAAGCTGATTCATTGTAATATATCAGTGAATTGTATCTTTTGTGGTCGTAGGAGTCGTGAGTTTCTTTGGCAAGAGGGGCATACAGCTTTTGCCACAAAGGAGGAGGCTGATAAAGAGGTATCAAAGTTGTGATTTTTTGTCTTTGGACCTTCAGATTAGGTTTTTGGATTGATTGCTTGTTTTCTACCAATATTTTTTGATATTGTATTAAAACCCCTGAAAAGTAATTTTGTATAATTGTTTGCTCTCCTAGCTTATCAGTTAGAACTGCACCATGTTTTTAGCTAAAAGGATAAAGAGTCATATTTCACAAGGTAGCAGGAATAAAAACAAAGCCCTAATATTCTTGGATACAAATAATTTAAAAATCTCAACAAACACTCCACACACCCTCCCCCCATTTTTTTTTTTTTTTTTTGGGGGGGGGGGGTGGGGAAGTTAAGCATCATCTAAAAATCAATTACACGAGAGAAATATGTGCTCTTTTTAACTTTATGGGTTCTTTGCCACATGACAACCTGCTATGATTGCAATGACATTCTGTAACTCTATGATTAAATTTTAAAACAAATATATTCAGGTGGCAATGAATGGGTTCCAAACAGGCCATAGTTTAGAATTACAAATTTGAACCTAACCCAATTGAAAGTAGTGGGGTAGGATGCCAGCAGGGAAGACATGGTTCAATAAATACCCAGATTTACCCGTTTTAGGGTTTAGATGTTGGAACTTTTTGTTCAGAATTGAAAACATGTAGTTTTGAAAATTATCTGTTGCTAGGTTGTTTTGGCACCATATTTACAATGTGATGTTTATTTCATTGGAGTTGGAGAATGCCACGTGCATGTGCATATATAACATTTTTTCTTATTGTTAGTGATGTTAATGTTAGCACCATATTGAACTCACAGCAGATTGAAGTTTGGGGTTGCGATACTGGACTAGTTGCATTACTTGCTATTGTTGTTTCCTTACATTTTCTCATAGAATTATCACTTGATTGTATGTGCCAGAAATTTATACTTAAAAAAGAGGCTCATTTATCTTTTATTTTTTTAAGCTGTGCTTTTCTTACTTCTATAATCTGCTTCAGGTTCTTGAAATACTGGAATTGTATAGGTGCATATATGAAGAATACTTGGCTATTCCTGTAATTAAGGGTAAGAAAAGTGAACATGAAAAGTTTGCCGGTGGACTTTATACAACCAGTGTTGAGGTATCTAAATTTGCCTAATATAGGCAATTGAACTTCTTATCTAATTTTGCTTTCATTTAAATAGGTCGTTTTATTGACCAATACTTGTTCTACTGCCAGGCTTTTGTTCCACGGACTGGCCGTGGTATTCAAGGTGCAACGTCACATTGTTTGGGTCAAAATTTTGCAAAGATGTTTGAGATAAACTTTGAAAATGAGAAGGGTGAGAGGGCTATGGCTTGGCAAAATTCCTGGGCATACAGTACCCGAACGGTAAAATAAACATACTTGTGAAGTACTATATTGTGTTATATACTCCATGCTATATAGTTGACTGTTTATTGTTTGCTTAAGAATATAAAGTCAATGTTAAGCATGAGTAACTGTTATTACTGTGGAACAATCAACTATTAATTCAGTTTAGCTATATGATATTTCATATTTCCTGTTTAAGATTAGAACATCTTGGTTCTTGGAGGTGTATAGGTACCTGTATGTAATTTTGCTTGTTACCTTTCTTTGGCTCTATTCTGATCTGTTAATAGGGATTTGGCTTCTTTATAATTTTTCACTTAGTAACAGTAAGGGTCCCCTTTGTAAGCAAAAGGTCATAGGTGGGAGTTGTGCAAACAATCTCTTTGTGGGCAAAAAAAAAAGAGGGGAAGACTGCTTAAACATTCAACCTTCCCTCAATTTTCTCTTAGTAGGGAGCCTTGAGCACTAGGGATGTTTATAATTTTTTAACTCAGTCCAATAATTCCTCAAGAATGTGATAGTTTGATGGTTTCATATATTATTTGAAAGGATGAATTCTTTCATGGTTTGCACTTTGCAGTTAAAAAGAACTTCCCCTGAACTTCTCTTGCCTTGATGTAATTTAATGCACTCTTTCTACTTAATGTTGTTAAAATTAGGAAAACACTATTCACTCCTGTTGTTTGTAGTTAGATTTTGATCTCATGTAAATCTGGAACTTCTGTATCCATAAAAATTTATTGACATATTTATGTTACTATTAGAGTCCACTTGATGACGTCCAATTAGGTTTCATCAATATATTCAATCCAAAGTCCATGGCAAAGAATTTCTTGAGCATGCAAATTAATAATAAACTTGGTGCACTTAGGCAATTCGATTGCAACTTAATGACATGAAATGGCTTACTGATGTTAAGTTGATAAGTTGTTTTCCATCCATTCTTTTTTAGTTATTTCACTCAAAGTTCTTATGCCATGTGCATGACCAAATATTGGAAGTTGGATGATGCAGAAAATATTTTCAGGGATTATTTTACAGAGGGAACTTAAGTTCTACCAGGCAGTGTTTAAAAAAGTGAGCTTAAGCACAAAGCGCAGCATGCTTAGGGCTTTTTGTACATGAAGCTCAGCAACTTTAGCTGAGCTCGATTAATGCGTGCTTTAGTTATGCTTTTACCTAAGCTTTGAAGTGCTAAAAGTGTGCTTAAAAAATATGCCTTTTTTTTTTTAATCAAACAGTATGAATGGTTGGATGTGTTTAAATTTTTGCAATGGTGTGGCTGCTTGTATGGAATCCTTACCCAAAAAAAACTGTTATCAGATCTTAAAAAGATCTAAATAAAAACATATATAGATTTTTTTTAGAAAAGACTTAGCTGTATTTACCAAACAATTAATATTGAAGGAACATGCAATTAGGTGTAAATTATGATTGCTAATGTATTTTGCTGATTGATTGATTAGAGATTGTTGTAAATTAGGGGTTAATTGATTGAGGATTGTCGTAAATTAGGGATGTTTTTTTCTCTTTACGCTTTTTTGCTATGATTTTATGAACTTGTAAATGAGTATAAAATATAAATGAAAAATAGTAACTCAACTTTGTTAAATTTGCATCCTCATTTTTATTTAGTTTTTTAATGACTTTTTAAATAGTTCTATTTTTGATGGTTCTAAAAGTTTATATTCTTTATTTCATTTATGTGCGCTTCACTTTGTTTAAATGTGCACTTTTCTTTTCATTCAAGCACCATAGGCCTCGTGCACATAAGTGTGCTTAGTGCTTTTGGAAACACTGATCCCAGGTTAGGTTGCAATTACAGTCTTTTTATTCTCATCCTCTCTTCGTTGTCTCCTTACTAAATTGGCAGATTGGTGTAATGGTGATGGTTCATGGTGATGATAAAGGCTTGGTGCTGCCTCCAAAAGTAGCAGCTGTCCAAGTTATTGTGATTCCTGTACCTTACAAGGATGCTGATACTGGTGGGATCATTAAGGCCTGTGAGGCCACCGTGGAAACATTAACTAAATCAGGTTTCCGTGCTGAAGCAGACTTCAGAGAAAACTATTCGCCTGGTTGGAAATATTCTAATTGGGAATTAAAAGGTATTCCTTTAAGGATTGAAATAGGACCTAAAGATCTTGCAAATCAACAGGTAAAGTAACTCGCTTTTGTACTTCTTTATTCATTTACAGCTTTTTCAATGACATAAATTCAATTTCCATGATTTTGGTGATGGTTCCCTGAATAGGTACGCTGTGTTCGCCGTGATAATTCTTCTAAAATTGACATTCCAATGGACAAATTGGTTGTACAAGTAGAAGAAATCCTTGCTAATATTCAGCAAAACCTGTTTGATGTTGCAAAACAAAAAAGAGACGCTTGCATTCAGATTGTAAAAACTTGGGATGAATTCATGGAAGCACTCAGCCATAAAAAAATGATCTTGGCTCCTTGGTGTGACGAAGAGGTACAAGCTGTTTATATTTTTTGATGTGTTGGTCTTTGGAATTTGTGCCCATCTGTACTGAGTTCATCTTGGTAATGAGACTCCTGAGAGATAACCCATCCCTAAACAATAATAAAAGATAAAGCAGATTGTTGTTGAATGATCATATGTAACCTCATTCCTTCCATTGCTTTCATTTTCTGTTAATCTGGTAGATTGTGTATCCATATCTATTTGAAAGTTTCATACTCTGTTTGGATGGAGGGTAGGAAGGAGGAGGAGGGGAAGGGAGACTCTTTCCCTTTATGTTTCTTCCTTTACCCTTCCATTCCTTTCTATTGTGTAACATTATTCCATCCTTTACCCCACCCCTCTGCCTAATGTAGGCTTACTGTTTGTGTTTCTAATGCTCTAGGAGGTGGAGAAAGATGTGAAAGCACGAACAAAAGGGGAGACGGGGGCAGCTAAATCACTCTGTTCTCCATTTGAGCAGCCTGCACTAGATGAAGGTACCATTTTTTGTGGTTGGTAAATGTATCTGATTGTTGTTAACAAACTTGTTTGTAACTAGATGAACAACATAGATCTGCTTTTAAATGGTTGGCCATGTATTTTGTCCTAGCCTTACACAAGTCATGCCATTAAATGAACTTGTAGACCTGGACTTTAGCTTGCTCACATATTTTGTCATACATGTACAACCTTGTGTCTCTGACACCATTGAGCATTTTACCTGCAGTAGGTGCAGCAGTGTAGTCAAGGGTGAGCCTTGATAGAAACAATAAGGTTGCTCTTTCATAATTGGAAGGTCACAGGTTTGAGTTGTGGAACTAAAACAAGCCTCTCTCAACCTTTGTAAAATGGGAAGCTTCATACATTGGAAACACCTTTCTTAGGTACAGCAGTCTGGTCCTGCCTATCTTCGGGACGGCCCCGGGGGGTTGAATGTCTTGATCACTATTTCTTTTGGTTCACAATCCGAACAGAGGAATTGCTCAAATTTTGTTTGGCATCCCTAGTTGGTCTCTTATTAAGTGGAATGAAAACTTATGTTATACTTCATGCGTCCAGTATATATTAATGGTGCTAAGGGTATAGTTTTATAGCCCTTCTAGGTGCATTGTTTTTACCATTTTCTTTTGGGTTTTAGCTTAAACTGGCCCAAGTTCGTCACTTTACTGGTGAAACAAACAGATCCAGTGTCCAGTCTCCACTCCAGTAGCGGCATATCAGATCAAATTGTCAAATGTAGAAAGAAAATTCCCATTAGTTGAGTACATATTGCAAATTGATTGCATGTTAATTTGAACAATTTCGTTGTTTTTCTGCTATCTTTTTGCAGGCACATTGTGCTTTGCCTCAGGCAAGCCTGCGAAGAAGTGGACCTACTGGGGACGGAGTTACTGATCGCCAATTCTAGTTCATTTTTATTTTCTTGATCATGTGTCTGTTTCCTCTATATGACAACTCTGATATTTATTGCCATGGTGTGAGCACCTTGCCCTTAAAATAGGAAGTATAGTTTTGCCCCCCATTTCAGGCAGCTTCTTACTTAGGGGGGTGGTCAGGAGGTTGAATTGATGACAAATTTTTTATACAATTATAATGTGAACTCTTAGAACCCTGACTTGGCTGGGCCTGATCTGTACTTTACATATATGAATGTTGTCTCAACTATCTCTTTATTCTCAATTATTATCTGAATCTTGTGCTAAAATGTAGTTGGAGGTGTAACACCCCATTTTTAAGTATTACATCGATACTAAGTACATATTAAAAATTACATGCGGGTGTTAGGAAAATCTTTATCAGCGAAAGTAAAGGATGGACCTGAAAGCTAAAAGTTAGGATTTCTATTATGTTTCTTGGGTACAAGCTTAATGATAACACGCTCACACTTTCACCCCTTAAGTTTTAATACAAAGTTTGGGATATACATATGAAAAAAAAACCAACATTTAGAAAGATTTAAGCTATACGTCGGCCATTTCTTTTCCCTTGTCTTTACTTGACTTTGAATGACTTTGAAGTATCTGACATGTTTGAATATGTCGATGAAATATCTAAGTGAATGACTCAGAATAAGGTATGTGTGTGTATATGTAGTATGTCATATGTCATGAAACCCTTCTCTGTGGCAGTGAGACAACAATGTTGCAATTATCATGTCCAAACACCCTATCCTTCTACGAGCTACACGATCCTCCTAATTACACATGATGAACTCGACGTCAACTTGTCACAAAATGTCGTGATGCATGATAACAACAAAAATTGAGATGCATGGATAATAGAAAACACATGATATGCAAGTTACAAGCTACACAAATGATGTACAAATGTCTAGGATGGGTCAACATATGTAAGAATCACTCACTTTGTTTTACCTTTGGGGGTACTGTTCACACCCGTCAGGTTCGGATTTTCTACAGTAAACACAAATTTTGTAAAACAAATATCAAATATTTTTACATAATCTTATTCAATTTAT
This sequence comes from Diospyros kaki, assembly GCA_036245055.1. Taxonomy (NCBI): domain Eukaryota; kingdom Viridiplantae; phylum Streptophyta; class Magnoliopsida; order Ericales; family Ebenaceae; genus Diospyros; species Diospyros kaki. Next base: position 38,482,230 of record BSEG01000008.1, read on the forward strand.
TTTATTTTATTTTTCTAGAAAATTACAGGGAAAAATAATCTTTCATGTGCCCTCACACGCAGTCGAAAGCTTCCTTACGCACAACCCTTTCTGTTTTTTGGCTTTTTCTCTCATGTTCTGCGTGCATTAGTTATTTTCTCCAACTTCGACCAGCCTCTGTGTTTTAGCTTTTTCTCTCGTTTAATACTGATTCATTCTCCGTTTGTTCCTATAGCTTCCTCTCTCTTCTCTCTACCCAAATATAACCTTAGATTGACCATTCGTGGTCGTTTTTCGGCAAGTTCAACCTAGTTTTCGGAGAAGCCTGAAAATTCGACGAAACTTCATTTCTCCCTCGTTTCTTCACCAAATTCACTTGTTCTTCTTGTAAAACCTTCTCTTCTTCCTCAAGAACCTAATCCTTATCTTAAATCCCCTCAAACTGACCTAATTTTGCCTCAATTTTAACAGAGTTGATTGAAGCTTTCATTTTTGGCCAATTCATAGAGTTTTTGACCAATCCTTTTTCACCACTTGTTATGCCACCTAAGGGCTTCATTTATGAGGTTTCATGATGACTTTCAATGGTAAATTTGGCCGGTTCGTTTCTCCGACTTACGAGTTTTCAAAAATTATACTTTGACCCAAAATTTTATACTTTTGCACTTTGACCCTTGTATCTTTTAGGAGCTTAACTAATCTTAAACCTCCTTATTTTAATCTCCAGATACCCCTAAGAAGAGGCTTCTTGCATTATTTATTGGTTCCTGAGAAGGTTTTCAATATTTTTGATAAATTACATTTTCTCCTGAACTTTTTAAGAAATTACTCATTTGCCCTTGAACTTCTATGATCCCTTGAAAACATCATATTTCCTCAAATGTATAAGTTTTATAAAATCTAGTGACCTCAAATAAATCAGAAATGAGGCAATAGAAGTAGCGAGCCTAGCAACAATAAACCACAAGTCTACATAGATCTCTAGTTTTTTAGAGACAAAACTAAATCATGTAAGGTGTTTATAGGAATAACCTAAACCATAAAAGGTTTTAAAGCAATTTACCTTTAATAATATATTAAGATTGTTGTAACTGATTCATCTTTGCATTCATAGAGATCCTTTGAGACTATACACGTATGTAGGTGCAAGTTAAAAAATAAAATATTTAAATAAAGACTCATTAAATGGCAATTAGAAATTATGCACGTTAGTGGTAGAAGAATTGCGTGTTTTATAACTTGAAGATCATGAATCCAAATTTTATTAATAATTTTTTTTTATTTAGAAGAAAATATATAGAGTATTTTGGGAATTTACTAAAAAGTTTTATAACATCAAAATGTCATATTTGCTTATATAACAGTAAGTATAAATATAAAGTACAGATTATATATATACAGTAATGCTATGTTGCCCACTGACGAGCAACATAGCATTTGCCTGCCAGTAGGCAACATAGCATTATTGTATGCATATATATATATATATAAAACTTATCAAAAAATATATATGTTAAAGACTTGAACCTGGTAAACATAAAATAATTTGTGTAAAATACATTAATCTCTCTTAAGGTTAAGTGAAATTTTGGAAACTATCCATCTTTTAATAAATTATAATGGCCTGACACATTTAACCCTTTACTATTAGATAACTATCGTTAAATTTTGAAAAATACCCAAAAGATTCTCGACTCTTTTATCTCTCTATCTTTCTTTATTGTGGTATTTTCTTTTTTCTTTTCCTCCTTTTATCTTTTCTTATTTTTTTTATCTCTTTTTTTCAGTTTTTTCTTTTTTTTTTCCTTTTTTTTATCTACCCCTTCTCTTTTTTCTCTTTCTATCTACTTTCATCCTTCTTTTATCAATATGATGTGTCTAGAATTAAGGTCTACTTATAAAAAGATCAGACTCGATAATAAATAAATCTAAAAGAAACCTAAAAAATAAAAGAGAAAATCACGAAGGGTTAGTAAACTTTCTCGCTTAGGTCTCTCAGAGACGCACATGTAACTCTTATCTAAGTGTTAAAGGGAAACTCATTTTCCCAGAGAGACCCTCTGAATGCGGTCTCAGTATGCCAACTAACCTTTGAAACTAATGCTTTGAAAACCAAAACAAACAATCCAAAAAATGAGAATATTGTCCCATTTGTTAGCTTTAGTCTATAATTAAAGAGTGATCTCATACATTTTGGATCCGCCAAAAGACTTTACAAAAAAGTGATTTAGGTATTAGAAGACCCTCGCAGAAAACACCCCATGTCTTTCGACCATTTATTATTTTACAAGTCTCCAAAAAATTGATGATGACTCTCCCGCAATTATAAATTTATTATTATATGTTGATATCAATACTATCGTTTCTCAAAATCAAGCTAGGTTTAAGTATGGTCCCTAATGATAGTCACTCGTGGTATATTTTTGTTTGTTTATTTTTTGGAATGAGAAAGGAGAAAAAAATGGGAATAGTAGAATGAGAAATAAAGAAGAGAGAGAGGAGTAAAAATTGGTCAATTTACTCTCTTTTTAAAGAGTACGGGTTCTTTATAATTTTTCAAAATGAAGAAAAAGTCTCATGAATTTAGTGTAACCCTAAGGAAAGTCAATGTAATTTATCTTAATTTTTTCATTTACAGTTAGTGTTAAGTCCAATAGTTATAAACATTCAAAAAAGAAATGAATATAATCTTTTTTTTGTTTGTTTTTTTAAGTAAAAGGTAAGTAGAATTTTAAAAGAAACTCAGAGTCGTACTTATCATACTATCTTGTTTAGAATTCATAAGGTCAAACTCAAACATATCCAAATTGCTAAATATCCCAACAATGCTTCACTATGTTCGCATGATAGTGTCATATCCCAATCGAGCAAAGTCCACATGAGACCTTATAAAATGTACTCATAATACTCAAATTCAAAACTTTAACACTCACCAACATAGATATCTATTGACTAGTACTCTATCAGTGAATATAATTTTTAAAAGTTAAACACCTATAATTTAATCATATTTAACTAACAACACAAATTCTTATAATCATTTATAAAGAAGAAAGTTTATTTTAACAATTTATATATATCAAAATATTATTATCATACGATTTTGACATAAATTTGAATTCTTCCAAAAATAACTTTCTTTTAGTTTATTAAGGTAATATTGTACAAATAAAAAAATTATGTGAATTTTTCATTTGTGGCCATTCAAAAGAATAAATAAAAATAAGGAAAATACTACTTAAAAATAGATAATGAAAAAGGTTAAATTTTTCATAATTTTTTTGAATTGTTATAATGCCGTGTCATCATTATTGTCAAATTCACGAGTTGATTCGTACGAGTTTATGTGTCAAGAATTTCTAAACGAGTCAACACGCCTATAAAATCAAAACTATATTGAATCAGAGTTAAGCAGCGAGTCCACTCGGTAGAATCGCGATTCTAATAATGAATTTAAATGAGTTCAGTATATAGGGTTTTTATCTTTTTTAAAACTTGAATTTAAACCTTGGATGAAAATTTAAATATTTTTGCTAATGATTTATTTTAATTTATATTTTGTGCTTATAATGTAGAAGTTTAACAATATGTGTTGTTTTTATTTATATTAAGTTATGACTCATGACTTATAAGAATTTACATTATATAAACTAATATTTGAAATTTTGATTATGGATGAATGAACGATGATAAATAAATTTAATATTTAAAATTTTTATATTATTTAGTATTTTTGAAACTGAGAGATAAAATTATTTTGAAATAGGTACATACATTTCATTCATAAGAAATAACATTGTATTAATCATGTTATTAAAAAATATTAATTTATTTTTTTATAAAATTATATTATTATAAACATATATTTATATAAATTAATAAATATTTTTAATTATCTCTAAAATCTTACAATTTTATAATCTGAGTTTACGATTCAATTTTATAAATCTTTCTCCAATCCCACTATAAAATTTCAAGTTTAACAACTCTAGGTGCCATCAAAATTTCATTAATCACATGTTTTCATGTGAGTGAATTTTTGTAGATAAAAAGCTTCTATTGTGTATAGGTCTTTTTAAGAATTTTTTTTTCTAACTTCTTGTTGATAATTGATTTATATTATTATATTTCAAGAGTTGCACTTTGCATTTGCAATTAAAAAAAAAAAAAAAGACAATAAGATAATATTGCATCGTATTTCAAAGATCAAGAGATCAATTAATAAGATTGAATTCTATCAAAAAGAAAAAAAATTAATAAGATTGAACCTTCATAATAAACCAGCTAATGAGTTTCACAATATTTATACATGTATGTGTGGGAAACCTACAACTTTCACAAACCCATCACATGTTATGGTACGAATGAAGTTTATGAGGGTCCTTAGGGTGTGAAGAGAAAGACACGAGGAGCAAGTAATTAGAACAAATTAAGATGCCATACGAAAGAAAGTCCTGAGTATAGAAGTAACTGATGACGTTTTAGAGCTGATCATCATTAAATTTGTTCAAGGGGCTATGCTCTTGGGCTAGTTTTCCTCGACCCCAAGGTACTCTTGATCATACTCAATCTTGAGCTTGTCTAGAACTTACTCGACTTGCAAAAGAAGGGCAAGGTTCTATCTCTCGATATTTCCTTTAATGATTAAGGTAGTTGCAAGATGTGAGGTAGAGTGAACTAATAATGATGCAATTGATGAAGGACTTAACTCTTGAAATTCAAGATCTTATATAAAGGCACCGAAGAGTCGATGGAGGGTAGCAATCGCACCATTTGTATGATGTATGACTATAATCATGCCAAGTGGATGGTTGGATTTGAACCAATGGGCTGATCTTGATGAGAAATAATATGGGTGTGGGTCCAAGTCAAAGTCCAAATTCAGTTCTTCAGGCCAGATCTTTCATTTGGGCTTGGTATGCCCCAAGTTGGATCTTGGTCTTGGACTTGGGATTCGTGGTGCCCATTGATCTTGACCCAAGTCTGAGATGTCCCTAACCACTTGTCATCCTTAGAGAGCTCCCAATGAAGGCCATTTTTGTAATTTCTCTTAAAATCAAGATGCCCCATCACCGTAACAAACACCCTAACCTAACCTAATCAAACAGGAAAGACAATCACAGCAAATCAAAACCACTCACCAAAATCCACAATCAAGTAATAACATGCTAACTGTGAATGGTGAGAGTTGGCTAGCATTGAAGCAAGAAATTGGTAAGAATTTTGATGCTGACAGAACAAACTCTGCGAAGCAAGAAGTGGAGTGAAAACTAATGAAGATGAGGCTCAAGGTAAAGAATTAGTGTTTTTCAAATGACATAAAAGTGAACTCCTTGTATCGTTCGATATTTATTTCATGTGAATTGAACCACAAAAGCAAGATGATTAGCCTAATCAATCTTCAAGGAATATTAAAAATCAGGGTCCAAAACCATATATATAGCAGGTAAGAGTAACAGACATTAGAACATGTTATCAATCACAACAATGGAAGTCATTGCTGAAGCACAATACCACCAAGAAGCTAAATATGCAGCATCCATCAAAGGTCACCATGATAGATTGAAATAAGGAAGATATAAGCAGAATTTCCATCTATGAACATGGTAAATATCCAACAAAGAAGACAAAATGAAGACAATTCAACTGGAAAATTCTGCAACAACCATCCAGTGTTGATCTGTACCAATATGGAGAAGTATATTTAGTTATTTACTTCTATTCTGCCAATAATTACTGCTTTTGTGAATTATTCTTTTATTCATGATAAGAACAGAGACTGCAACATGGAGTACAATATAGGATAATGTAAGTTTGTCTCTACATGTGAATTATGTATTTTATACACATTTGAGCCATCTGATCTTGTCTTAAGCTCTAGTAACCAATTAATTCTTATACATCCTATGAATGAACTGTAATATGTAGGAAGAATGCAAAAGGTTAATTGATATTCTTGAACATACCCTTGCTATATAAGAGATAATATTTTTGGACCATCAAAATGTGTCCTTTGCAGTTTCTCAAATACATCCTTTTCAATGATTATAAAAGATTGAAGCTGAGGCAACTGTCGTCAATGCGGTTGGAGAGGGTCTCTGCCCTTCAACCCATCATGCTTGCTGGAATTTTCATACCAAAGCCCTGCTTTGTTCTATCAACCCTGTCCAGTTGTCAAGTATGCATCCTTAATCAATTCAGTGGTTATGGTACACTTAATTAAGGGAACTCAAATGAAAATCACAATTTCATAGCAAGTGTTGATCCATAATAAGTTAAAAATAGCTATCAACAAGTCTTATTCTAACTAGTGGGTCAGCTATACTTATTTTAGCTGGCCAATATTTTATCTCTGACCATATCTTCTATAAGTCAATTATAATTCATGTCACATGTAAAGACTTTCCTACCAAAATTATTTCTTAGTCTGTTTGCAATTTTTTGTTAATTACCATCTACTTTCATTCCATCCACTCTATTCATGGAAGCATCTATTAGTTACCATTTTCTCCCATAATCAAACCATCTTAAATGCCCCTTATGCATTTTATCCTTAGTGAGAGCCACTCCAATCATATTATGGACAAGGTTACTTCTATGTCTGTCTTAAGATAACACATTCACCTTAATATCCTCATCTCGGTTACACTCATATTTGCATATTTAAGAACTTAATTTAGGGGAAGGAAGATTGTAACTCACGTTGGGGCAATTTTGCCAAGGCTATAAAGTTCTTCCCCAGTGAACTCGTCAAAAACTCTACCAGAAATCTGGACAAGATACCGCTGATCCCTTATTGTTGGCAGGCCCCGGATAGACAGTATGAATAAATCCTTCTGATTTAGCTCTCTTCCATTCACAAAAATAGCAGTGTTTCCAGAAGCACAGTTCTCAAGCATTGGGTACTTGAATTCTTCAATAAATGGCTGCAAGAATAGAGTGATCTAGTGAGTTAGTAAAAATGAAACCGGCAGGGGTAGCTTGAGCCAAGTTAGTAGTTCATCTCACAGGAATTATGCCAAGGCAAGGCTGCCCCATCACACCCCAAAATCCGGCTTGGTAATCGTACCTGATCAGTCAGGAAGAATACAAAAGCAGCTATTAGAATCACAGCTTACTCATTAACAGAAGCACCGGGAAGCAAATGCTCCTTGTAATTGTACTTACCAATAGTTTCCTGGCTGAATAGGTCCAGCCATCTTTTCAGCATTCTTCACTCCATGATCTGATAAAGGTTGCCCATTAACAAAAACTTTTGGTCTTCCTGCCCGGACATTTTGGCTGGATCTCAAGAAACCTCTGAAACTCTTCTTGATGAGACTGCCAAAGAGGGATTCACTTCTCTTGATGGTTTTGGGCCTATCTTCTTCTGTGTTCCCCTCTCCGGAGTCTTGGGAGATGCTTCTCTGTGGAAATTCGTTGAAAGAAATTTCCATCTCAGTTGCCAATGAAACATCTTTTGCAGAATACTGTCTTGAAATACTTGTGTCAATGATCACCTTCTCTTGAGCATCACACTTGGTGTTTCCTGAACCGTAAACACTTAATGTATTATGAAAAGAAGCATAATTGGGATCTTTCTGACTAGGAGAGTTTGGAAGTGGTGAATGTGCATCATCTTCTGCAGGCAGATCAATAACATGATTGGGAGGACTATGCTTCTCTAGAAGAATGGATGATGGAAATGGTGGGTCCTGCTTCATATTGGATTGATCAGATTTTAGGCTTTGGTTGATTGATAAGACATTAGCTTCAATATCTTGAGACAAGGTGCTATGTGGAAATTCATAGAAAGGAATTTCCATCTCAGTTGCCACTGAAACATCTGCTGCAGAGTACTGTATCGAAGTACTTCTGTCAGCAATCGCCTTCTCTTGAACATCAGACCCTGTGTTGTTTCCTGAAGCATACACACTCAATGTATCATCATAAGCAGCATAGCTAGGTTTCTGACAAGGAGAATCCGGGAATGGTAAAGGTACATCTTCTGGAGGCAGATTGGCGGAGTCTGAGTTCCCCTGAAAAATCCCACGATTGGAACTCTGCTTCTCTAAAGGAATGAAAGATGTAAATGGTGGCTCCTGTTTGATGCCAGATTCATCCAATTTTAGGCCTTGATCAACTGAAAAGACATTAGCTTCAGTATCTTGAGACATGCTGCTATGTGGAAATTCATTGAAAGTAATTTCCATCTCAGTTGCAATGGAAACATCTTCTGCAGAATACTGTCTCAAAGCACTTCTGTCAACGATCGCCTTTTCTTGAACATCACATTCAGTGTTGTTTCCCAAACCATAAACAATTAATGTATTATGAGAAGAAGCATAATTGGGATCTTCCTGACTAGGAGAATCTGGAATTGTTGGAAGCACATCATCTTCTGGAGGCAGATTAGCAAAGTCTGATGAAATGTCCTTGTCCCCATGAAAGATCATACAATTGGAACTATCCTTCTCCAAAAGAATGGAAGATGGAGATGATGGCTCCTGTTTCATATCAGATTCATCAGAGCTTAGCCTTTGCTCAATTGATAAGTCATTTACTTCAGTATCTTTGTGGTCAATTGAATTATCTTCTTGGTCAGAGTGGGAGTTCATGGCACCATCACTCGAATAATTCTGTAAGGTCTGCAGGTTTTTGTTCAAGGCCTCACTAGAGCAATCATCATTTTTAGCACAAACTTGCTTGCTCTGTCTGAGAAGTGTGAGAAGAAGACCTTTTTTCTCAAACTCAATTGAGACTACAGCAGAACAAGCCCCACATTGTAGCTTCTGTCCATTCCTTGGCATTACCTTAAGTTTTGGCAGTTTCAGCAACTCAAAGCAACTAAGGCACGTTAAAAAGGGGGCACCACCTGTTATGGGATGGCAAATCCGTTTACTTCTACAAGCAACTCCCGTACTTCTTGGACGCTGGAAACCAAGAGGTCCAGGACCACCAATTCCTGAAGCCAAGTCAAGTGAGCTCCTTGTATTGGTCTGTCTAGTGAAAGCATGGAAATGAGGAGGATTAGCCCTTACGGGACTAAAATGACAATGAAGAGAAGCAGGATTTATGGGGCTTTTTGATGACCTACTGCTAAAACCAGAGCACGTGTTTTGTTGAGGGATTTGTGAGAGACTGTTGTAGCACTTCGAACAAGAGCATGCCGGGTAAGGATAGTGAAAAAGGGTTTCGTGCTGGTGTGAACAAGGCAGTGGTTGATGCAGAGATCTGCCAAGTCTTTGTGGCAGATGGGAGCCCTTGTAACCCCCAAATTCACTCGGGAAATTCCATGGAGGATAAACATCTTGCCCATCTGAACTGCATCTAGTGACCCAAGGAGCAGGCCCATGATTATGATTCAAATAAGGGGGCTGTGAAGCATGTTTAGCTTGCATGTTTGGAGTGTACGAATTGGCTGGACCTTCCCGGAGATAACAATCCTGCACAGAACGATGGCTGGGAAGGAATGGAGGTGGTGGCATCGGTTCTGAGGAAGCAACCGTCCTATCAACCTTAAGTATCCTTTCCCGCGGCTTTTGCATTACTCCACAAGATCTGCTAAGCTGATCCCTCAACTCATCAATCTTCTGAAGGAGCTCATCTCTATCATGCCCCAAATATTCAACTCGATTAGGCACAAGCCCACAATTTGAAGGCCGCCCTTCATCATAATAGGAGAAAATTGAAGACCTTCTCCTTTCTGCAAACCCTCTGCCAGTCCTACTGGAGGTCGCTAAACCATCTCTCTCCACACCCCGCCAATCCATAACTCGCCGTGCTCTTAATGAAACTGCAGACTCCCAAACTGGGAATTAAGGTTCATTCTCAGTAGATGATGATCTACCAATTCAGAGCTTTTCCCCTCTTCATTTCCTCAATCAATCCTTAAATGCATGGCTTCTCTTCTACACTTACTTTTTATCAGATTTGTTCCCGAACTCCCTATTTTCTTTCCGAAGAACTAACTCTCCTTTTTCACTTGAAAACAGAAACACAAACCTTTAAGTAACACAGCAAAAGGTCGCAGACAGTTTCATGTAAGATTGTTTGATGCAAACAATCTGAACATACACATATATATTGTAAGATTTATTTTCCGAGCAAGTGACCCGATTAGTGGGATAGTGGGGCGGTTATTTTGATAGGAGAAACCGCTCAACCGCTACACAAAGACGGTTAAGGTCCTCTTATCTTCCTATATATAGTGACAGAAAGTCATAAATGGGAATCCATCATTATCGTTTCTGTCGATTAACGCCTGGAGAGAAAAATTGAACCGGACTATTTTATTCTCTAACGAAGAAGACTATAGCGTCCTCATCATCGGTTAATATAGGTACCCGTTTAGTTTTCAATATACAAACTAGCATGAAACTGTACAAATTTCACAATCCTGTTTATGTTTAATGCCTGTGAAAGGTAGAAATTTCCGATTACATATATATATCTAGAGAGAGTGAATAAGCATATAGAAACTGTAATCAGAGAGCCCAGAAGCAAGATTTGGTGATAGAACACCAATTTGACATAAACCCAACCAGAATCCGTACGGTTCATTTCATTTTACTTCAAAACATCTCAAAAGTGAACCCAAAAATCTTTATTACACCAAACCCCAAAACCCAATTCCAATCAAACGAAGAACCAGAGATAACCCATAATTCAGAAATAATCTAAACAAGAAAACAGGAAGAGTAAATGCACTTAACATAAAACTATATGTACGCTTACTCTGAGATTTTGCTGTGTTTGTGTTTGAATCAATGTTTCTCAGGAACCAAACAGGGGAGATGGAAAGGTGGCATTTGGGCTGAGAGAAAATCCTCAATTCCAGAGAAGAGGAAAAGGAGAAGGAAAATTTTGGAGGAAAGGGGATTGGGTGACTACTGGTTTATGTCAAAGTGCAAGATCACCCTTCTAATCATTGAACAAAAATTAAAATTAAAATTAAAATTGGTTCAACAAACCTATTCATTAAGATTCTGATTGTCCAGAGTATATTAATCAATATATTGAGGGATAAAGTTATGAATTATTCAACGGCGGATTGATCAACATCTGTTGCTTGATAGTTGCATCATCAAACAAACTACTCTCACTGTGTGAGAAGACTTTGTCATGAGTATTATATTGTAGTGACCTCAATAATGATCCAATTTCACAAATTTTGAAAGATAACTGATAAACTTATAAACACGTATCTAATACATTATAATTATTATAAAAATATTATTATAATAATATTTTATTTTTTTACCCATGATCTTTTTCAATTTAAGCTCTTTACGTAAAATTTTTATGTTCTTTTGTGTGTTTGATGGTTTATTTTCAATTCTAAATTTATACATCTTTTTTAATTAAAAATATAAATATAATTTACCCTTCTTAACTATGCATGAAATAAACATGTATTTTTGCACAAAAATTGTTGAAGCTGAAGGTTTCAACGTGATTGAGTCGTCTCTCATTAAAGTAAGAAATAATAATTTTAATTGTGGATTAATATATGACATTATTTTAATTATGAAATAATAATTTTAATAGAAAAATTGAGTTGCCGACCTAGCTGCTATTCCATACTATTGTGGTTTAGTATATATAATGTAATTAGAGATCATTCCTTATTTTTTAAAATATTATAGTTGATGTCCTTAAAAGATTAAAAAAATATAACACTTTGTCCCTTGTCAATTTTTAATCCAAAATGTCAATTTCTCACTTTCCCCCTCTTTTAACAATTGAACCCATTGCTTTCTTCTTTTTCTCAACAAAGGAGTATAATAATGTTGGAAATGGTGGCTCTCTTTTTTTTTTTCTTTTATCCTCTCTCTTATTTTTACCTAATAATGATTAGGTTAAATTCAATAATCTTTATTAGGAGTGAAAAAAATTCAATTAAATTAGATTAATTGAATCGAATCAAGCCAAAGCGAAATTTCAATTTGGTTCAGTTTATTTTATAAAATGGTTTAGTTCAATTATTTTTTTTTAACAGTTTGATTAGTTAGGTTCGGATTGATTACTTTGCCAAAAAACTAAATTAATAGAACAAATTAAAATTTTTAAAACACTATCTTCTTTTTATCAAAATAACTAAAATAACAGTGCACTGTGTTGTCGTTTTCAACTTCCAGTCTTTCACATTTTAGATTTTATCTTAAATCCCTAATTTTTTAGGAAAATTCTATGTTGAACCCAATTCACTGAGAAAAGAAAGGGCGCACAGACCGCATGAGAGAGAGAGAGAGAGAGAGAGAGAGAGTGAGAGAAAAGCAGAGAAAAGAAAGGGCGCACAGACCGCATGAGAGAGAGAGAGAGAGAGAGAGAGAGAAGCAGATAAGAGGAAGAAAGGGCACGCCTGCCACAATACACGTGGCGCACCCCTGCTGTCCTGGTTCACGAGTCGGACCTGTGGATCAGATCCAGCATAGAATTTTCCAATTTTTTACCCTCTGGCCCTCTACAACACTGTCCTTCGCCCCTCCCACTCTACTACATTTTGACACAAACACACCACGGAGTCATCGACACTTATGTCTTCTTCGTCTTCTTCTGTTCTCCACTTCTTCCTCTTCTTCCATTCTTCGTTCATCATCCATCTTCTTCGTCTCTTGGGTGTGCAACTTACCGCCTCAACCTATAACCCCCACAGCTCGTCGTCGTTGCCCACCATCGTCTTCTTCATTTTTCTCCTCTGCGACTTGTTCCCGTCGATCCGCACCCCTTAGTATTCGCCAGCAACCAACTCAAACAGAGGCTGCTTATGTAGCCTATAAACTATGTAGTGTTGCAGCTTATAAGCTATGTAGTATTTACTGGTTAAGTACAACAAGAATCAGTTTTAACCAGCTTTAAAGTTACATAGCTTTAAAGCTATTATAATAGCATTTTCCAAAAGCTAGTACCCTCAAATTTTTGCAAAAAATACTACTACGTTGATCAAGTAAATGAATATTTTGTCCTCAAAAGTTGATACTCTAATCATCTTTTCTTCACTTCAACCATTATCGTCTTTGTCATCGTCATCCCTCCTCCATAACTGTCATTGTCATCGTTTAGCTGACCCCTACAAACAACCTTGTATTGGTGGATCGCGTCATTGTTGCATCTACTTCTAGATTCGACACCACAAACTGTCCAGCACCGCCGACCCTCCTCTATTACCGCCATTGCTATTAGGCATCGCCTCCTCCTCCATTGTCGGTAGCATCCCCAATCGACTTGTAAGTATATATATATTGTATATACATTAATGGTAATATTTAAAATAAAAATAAAAAAATGTATATATATTATATTAATATACTTTTTAATAAGTATGTATAATTTATTTAATATTGAGAACTTAATTTATAATTTTTTTATTAAAAATAATATTTTTATAAATTTTATTTATATTATTCAACAACATTTCTATTTTATTCTTTTTATTAAGTTTTGACAACTTATCAGTTTTTACAAACTAAACACATAATTATTAAGTGATAGTTTAAAAGCACATTTATTTAAATATGTTATCAACTTAAACGTTATACAATTTTTATACTAAAAACTAATGAACTTAAATGCTCCAATAAAAAACAGTAAGCCAAACAGCCTAGCCTTCGTCTTCTTCCTCGACTTGTCTTCTTTGTTTATCTATTCAATTAATTGATTTTTTTTGCCTATTCAATTTAAAATTGATAGAATTTATTAGATTTTTTACATCAATCCAGTCTATTCAATTATAGTAATCCAATCCGTTCGATTCTAAAGTTAATCTTTATTTTCCTTTCTCTTGTTTGAAAAAGAAAAAATACTAATGACCAAATCAAATCATTGGTGGTGGTTGGCAATGTCTACATTGTTACACCCATGCCTTAACATTCTTAATTAGGTCTACCTAGTTATTTATAAAATTATGGGGTTAAAAATTTTATTTTCAAAACTATTTTTCATAAACTAGTCTACACTTAGACTAGAATATGAACAACATATGTTAGTCGAGGGAATTTCATGGTTCCTTCATCCCTTAATTAAACAACACATATCCTCAAATGTAAGGTTTGTACAAAACCTTTATTTTTATGCAAGACTATTCTATTTTTGTGTTAACTCCGTCAAAAATATTTTATTTTAATAAAAAAAACTACCTTATTTTTAGACTAACAATTACCTTATAGCCACCTATTCAAACATAATAAACCTCATTTCGTTCCATCACCGGATAATGAATCAATCTCTTATTCATAGTCTCGAGTCTCCTAAATACCTAATCAATAACTTGTTTCAACAAGTAAGATCGTCAGGGACTTGTCAAGTAATAACAAATCTAGAATCGAGGTTGAGCGAGACCAAACTTAAATAGACTGCCTAACATATATACATATAATTTAGTAGCTAAAACTAAACTAATGTAATAAAACCAAATTCATTATTAACATTTCATACCTTTTGTAAGTACCCTACTTTCTTTGACTTCTTCACTTGAATAATAATTTAAAATTTAATCTTTGGCCCGCACTCCACGTAAAGATTTTGTCAATGAAGTAACTTGTTTGTGATCTTGCTCATAATTGTAAGAAAAATAAGATTTTGTTTAATGTTATTGTTTTAAAGAAATTTATTCATATGAATAATTTATTATATTAATTTAATTTTAATATAACTATAATTCAAACACAACCAATTAACTACTAAAACATAGAATTATAATTAATTAGCATTGCTATCCCAAAAACCAAATTTACTTATACTTAAAGATTTGCTAATATGAGAAAAAAAAAAAAAAGATAGAAAATTGTCCGCCAAAATCACGTACCAAACAGGGCCTTAGTCTGCTTCCTCGCTATATTACTTCAGCACGTTTGTAGCTCCTCTTCTGCCATTTGCTTCTCCATTGAAGACTCTCCCTCCGCCGGAGATCCCCTGAGAGCGATTGAACGACGTCTTCTCTGTAGGTTTCCGGCGACTTAGGACTTGAATGGCGTCGGAACAAGTAGTAGGTATGGCGAAGAAATGGCTATGCGGACTATCGTCTATCTGGCGGTGGATTTACGATGGATAATGGAATTAGGCTCATGATTGCGCTTTCTTCAGCATCTGCAAGTCTCCCGTCGCAGGTGGACTCACCCTAGGAGTTTCGGTTCGTACTGTCCTCTCTCGAATCTCGTTTTCAATTTCGCTGCCATGCAGTGGAACATACATTTCGGTCGTTACTTGCTCTTCTTATGGAATCGTTCGTTCGTACTGATTAAATATTTATGTTTGAATGATCATATAATTGAGACTTAATGGAATGCTGGATCATGTTACTTATGCTTTTTAGAAGCTTAAAATTGTGTACATATGCATACATGATAAGTTAGTTGAAGCTGAATTGAAGTGTTATTCTATTTCGTTTAGTTTACTAGTGTCTTGTTTGTTTTCGTTTGCTTCTCTCATTTTGTCTGTCTGTTGGAACGGAGCATATTAGTTGCTGGTTACCATGCTTTAAACATCCCTGTGTCTGAATTGCTAGCTTTAAGCCCTCTGTGAGACACCAGCTTCCGTATTTTATTGTGTTTTGTAGCGTTGAACTCATCCTATTCAGACGTGCATTCAGTACCTCGTTAGTTCAGTAATTGTTGCACTTTTCTGGATTGAAGTATAAAGGGAAATGATTGTTTTGCCAACACTGAGGTGTTGTCTAGGGCTGCCAAGGGGAGAAATGCATTTCCCATCCCCATGGAAAATGCTAGAGAGCCCGACGGGCTTACCAACGGGTTTATCAAAAGGGGGAAAAAAGACCATTTTGCCCCCACACCCTGCTCTTCCCCTCCCCCTCCTATGGATTCCCCCCCTGCTCTGCGCATCTCCCCTGCCTGCCATGGCCGCAGCTCGCCTCTCCGCCGTGCCTCGCTGCAATTGCCCGGCCTCGCCTCCGTCGCCTCCCCGCCTCGCCTCGCCGACACAGCGACTGTCAGCGAGGCAAGGTGGCGATAGCGGCAAGGCGATGGAGGCGAGGAGCGGCGGAGAGGTGAGCTGCAGCCATGGCAGGCAGGGGAGACGCGCAGAGCAAAGGGGGGGGGGCAGTGGCCTGCTTTGCAAATTTGCAAAGTGGGCAGGGGCAAAATCATCTTTTTGCCCCCTCTCTGTGAGCCGCTCAGTAGACCCGTCGGGCCCTGTAGAACAACTCCCCACCCCTTGGAAGCCAAAGTCAACAGATTGGTATTGGCAAAAATATCAGGGTTCAAGTAAAAATAGCTGAAGTCCAGTATCAGTTTTTTAAAATTTGACAATAAAAATGCTGGATTGGTTTGGGAATTTACAACAGGAGGCCATTTACATTTGCTTCAATATGCACATTTCAACCATTTTGTGAAAGCAACTGAGGCCGTTAGATATTTATACACATGCGCAGACTTATACTTGCCATTTCTTACAGAAGAACTTCAATCCACTGA
The DNA here is from genome assembly GCA_036245055.1 of Diospyros kaki. Classification (NCBI taxonomy): domain Eukaryota; kingdom Viridiplantae; phylum Streptophyta; class Magnoliopsida; order Ericales; family Ebenaceae; genus Diospyros; species Diospyros kaki. The sequence goes on from BSEG01000008.1 coordinate 38,498,618, forward strand.
CTAAAGGAGTTTAGCAAGGATTCCAACAAGATAAAGTTTGAATTGTAATGGCAGATGTGGTAAGGAAAATGAATGAGAGGGCGGTGTTCATGGTTGTCAATCTAGCAAGGATTTGAAGATAACTGGAGAAGGGATTATAGGTCCAGTGTCATGATTTCTTCAGCATCTGTAAGTCTCTCACTGCCAGCAGCATCACTAAGAAGTGTTGGTTCTTGCTCACTCTTCTTGACTTCCGTTTTCATTTTCACTGCAATTCAATGGATGATGCATTGCAAATTTTTCTCAATCTGCTCCTTGAAGTTGTACTGTCTCAAAGTTTAACTTAGAGTCATCATACAGTTGCAGTTGTGTTTCTCAGTTTTTGAATTGATATTTGTTGAAGTGATGTATCATGTTACTGTTGTTCTCCGTAGACATAAAAATTATGGAAATATGCAACCAATGTATTCTATATTGATTATTAGGTGTTATTAATTTGTAATCTTCAATGTTCACCTTCAAGGTTTATCAAATATGCACATTCACTGGCAATTGAATAGTTATTGTATTGCTGGTATTTTGTTTTATCAAATTAATGTTTAATTTTTGTTTTGTTTCTATCTTTGTTCTCTTGGTTGCTTTGACAATGCTGAACTATATAATTGTGAGCCACTTTGCCTCAATGTTCATGTACTAAAATTGCCAACTTCAGGCGCTTTTATCTTCAAAGGCACAAATTCTATTCTGTATTGAGCTTGAGCTATGCAGGCATGAAAATAAATACCTTACAGGTGAAGTTATGTGTTGCATTTTCTAATTAAAAGCTTAACAACGTACTGGATTGGTTGGGGAATTTAACATAGGAGCGCCTACATGATTGCTTCACAAAATACATTTCAGTCTTTCGTTTTCACTATTCAGTAAATACTTGGAGCGGAAATTGATGAGTTGACATAAATTTAGGTTATGCTCCCTAGTTTCTTTTCTTTTTCCTCAAAAGCCAGTTGATGCCCAAAAACAAAAACATGTTTTAAGTTTCAATGCTGTGCAGAAATCACTGTCATACTAAACATAAAAGGCTGCTTATGTTTGCTAGATGCTTGCTAATTCTACAGATTTACTTACCTCTTCATAAAGCAGTCCTTCACATAAAAACTGGTGAATATATTTAATGTCATACCAACTAGGTTATCATTCAATTGCCGGTTAAAGTAGGAGGTGTGATGGATTCTAGTGTAGGTGCTGGTGCACAGTCATAGGTTTTTTATGTTGGACTGGCTGGTCTGATTTGATAATCTTGTTCAAATTTTACAGGTGGTGAAAGATAAATGCTTGTTGCTTTTGTAACTTTCATGTATGCCTAGGGGATATGAGTACAGAAAATAATCAGCCTAGTTAATTACAATTAATTTTTGATTCGTTTCTCTTTCAAATGGGGATTTATTTCCATTTTAGAACTTCTAGTAGTCATGCTGTTCATTTTTCTCCAAAGCACTTGAAGAGTTAAAAATCAAATTTTGAGTTCGAGCAATTGTTGCTAAATGGAGCTTTCTCCAAAATGAATGTAAAGAGATTGGAGTACTAAATCTGACAGAACCTTGGCAAGTTCAGAATTAAATTTATTGAGCATGATGGATTAGGTCTTATTAAATGATCCAAAAAAGAGGTATTCATTAAATTATGTGTTGGAACTTGAGTATCATCTCTTGCATCAATTCTCATAAGATGTAGGCCCTTGTAATTCTAATAGATGATGCCAAACAATACTCATATGAAATGATATGTTGAGACACAACGGACTGACTTATTTTTCAGAGTGTAGACTCTGGCTTGACTTCCAAATTTTTGAAAATGTTATTATTTTGCTAAAAAAAAAAAAATGTGCTCATTTCAAGTAGCTTCTGGTTGGCATGAGATTATCACTCTGTGGAGTGGGATTTGTTTTTCTTTCTACGAAGGTAAGATGGTTGTGATTTACAATATAATGAAGAATGTACATTAACTGGGAACCATGCATAATTTTTAACAAGAACCATATAAACCTCTATTCAAATAACTGCATTTGGTCTATCTACATTTCAATTAAAGTTAGTCGACCTCACATGGTGAGATTATTGTTGTGCATATGAATTAAAGTAGTGCAGGCATGTTTTATTTTTCTTCCATTAGCTCTTGCAGAGATGATGACCTCACTCCTCTATGCCTTGGAACTGGAAATATGCTGGAATCATTACCATGTTGCAATTTACCCACTGGACATGGGATGAGAGAGGCTCACTGTACAGGTAATGTTTTGAGATAGCATCTATATATGCAATTTGTTCAGTGTTGGCCTGGTCCTGCCCTTTTAGAGTGCAGGCTATACAAAAGCCGGATGGGTTACTTATTAAAAGGTCTTTAGGATGTGGCTAATAAAAAAGGGGGGGAAAAAGATTAGGAATTGATGGCTATAATATTTATCCTGGCCAGAGTCGATGCTCTTTCCACAGTTTTCTATGAAGAACATCCCTGTCTGTGCTTCAAACAAAGGATGTGTTCCTTCCATAATGGAATTTGTAGGTAACACCTTGTTGGTCTGCAATTATTTTTCTGAGGTTGAAAGTTTAGGGGCCATTTAAACACAGTTATGAGTTTTTTTATTGTATGTTCTCTTGTTTTATTTTCAATTTTCAAGTTCATTTTTCATTTTCATTTACAGAAAATGAAAAATTAACATGTCGTTTGGCAACTTTCTTTTTTTTTTTTTTTTTGTTCTGTATTTTATTTTTTTTTCTCTGTTTTTTCTCCTCGCCCTCATTGCCAGTGAGCAGAGGAGTCACCGGGCACGATTGCCATAGCCTCCCACATAGTTTCTCAAGATCTGGGGATTGTTTGACTCCCAGAAGGCTTCATTGCACCAGAAAACTAGTAATTTTTGGTTCTTCTTTGTGCAAACAAGTCAAAGAGGACCGTCGATTGACAGTTGGCTGCAACTTGTAGCTGCAAACAGTGAAGGGGAATATGCTTCCATTCTCAAAGAACGAAAATTTCTGGTCTGTTTCTTTGCTGTGACTGCAGCAAGTGGCAGTGTGCTAGGGATTTATTTATTTTGTTTAGAGATTTACTTATCTTGTTTTGCTTTGGTTTTTTGCTGGGAGTTGCTGGAGTAGGGTTTCCAGTTACTGATGATGGTCACCAAGAATTCCTCCAGTGATTTTCAGGCAACCCAAGGTCACCAACGAAGAGGACAGGAGGGAGGGAAAAAAATGAAAAGGAAATGAAAATTGTAAAAACATTTTTGGGTTGGAAGTGACAATAACTGACCATGGGAACGAACTAACTGCCATACAGGAAAAATACAACCATTCAAAGAATGAAAAGTCTGAGAAATTTCAACATTTACGGCACACACAGACCAATGATATGCAAATGGAGATGGATTCATTGCAATTTCAGAACACTAAATCAGAGTCGGAGAATGAGATAAAGGCTCAGGAGATATTGCAATAATTTATTCAGATAGAGAATTTGAAAGAGGAGTTAGCCAGCAAAACCATGAATAAAAAGAGAATACCGGAGGAAAAAGAGAGCCTAAAAATGTAGGTGCACTCCCTATGAAACCAGAAGAGCAGATAGAAAATAAAAACCAGGAAACTGATTGTTTGAAAGGATAACATGAGGGATCGCAAGACAGGATTTCTGAGTTGGAGAGGATATTGAAAGAGAAAGGGGATGAGCTATTAACTGTCCCAAAGAAACTCGAGGATGTACTAGATGAATCCTTCACTCAAATTACAACCTTAACAATGCAGGTTAACAGTCTCCAGCAGGAGTTGGATTCTGTCCAGTCTGAGAAAAGCCAAATGCAATTGCAGATTGAGAGAGGTATTCAGGAATCTTCAGAAAACCTGACTCAAGCAGAGAATCAGAATACCAAGTTAGCACAAAAGGTTGTTGAACAGCAAAGTATGCTGAAAGAACAGGAGGATGCTTTCAACAAATTCAGCGAAAAGCACAAACAACTTGAAGTTTTGTTCCAAGAGTGCAAGGAAAACCATGAAGCGGATGAAAGAAAGATTCCAGATATGACAGAAGAACTCCGGACTACTATTGAATCTAAAGAAAGTTAAGTTGTTGAAGTGGACGACATAATTGAAGATCTGAAAGAGAGCTTGAAATGAAAGGAGACGAAGTAAGCACATTGATGGAAAATGTCCGGAAAATCAAAGTTAAGCACTGCCTGTCAAACCAAAAACTTCAAGTAACTGAACAGCTACTGACTTAGAAGGAAGAGAGCCACAAGAGTAAAGAACAGAAGTTGCATGAAGAACAAATGTTGTCAAACAAAGGATCGCTATTTTGTCTGAAACAGTGGCAATCTACAAGCAAGCTCAAGTGAAGATAATGGCATACATCTCAGAAAAGTCAAGAACACCATAACAGAATTTGACTCTCTTACCCTCAAGTGTGAAGAAGGCACCAAGCACTTTGAATCCCACATTTATGAAATCATAAACGAGCTTCAGGCCACAAAGAACTTGCTCAAGTGGGCAAATAGCGAGAAAGACAAATTAAAGCAGGAAGATGGACTCAGCGACGAACTGCCATTTGATCTCTAAAGAATGGTAACTTTTTCTGTTTCCTTAATGATTACTGTTAAAATAAAAAAAATAAAAATACAAAAAGTAGAAGATATACAGATATATATATATATATACATATGAGGTGTTTTAAGAAACTCCTTACTCTATTAAATTCTCATGCAGCTGTTTAGTTCTCTCCCAACCCCTCTCTCCACTTATCACTTCTGTTATTAGTATCCTTTCTCCAGCATTTGTGCTGATGTGAGTTCATGGATTGAGTGTGATGTACTGTAAGACAGTCTATCACATAGTGGGGGGTGCTTCTGTAATTTTCAAAGATAAGCAGCCAACTGATTTTACATAGAGAAACAACAATTTATCAAGTCTTAATCCTGCTACATGGGGTCGGGGCAGGTTGGGGCATGTGATTCTAGCTCGCCTATCATCTCTATCTATGGTCATATTTGGTTTTACATGCTTACTCAAGAACAAAAAAGTCATGTACTGAATATATAATGTCGATGAGTTGGTTTTAACTTTTTCATGAACTATTATTGATGAAGGTGATTACTTTCTCTTGGTTGTTTTAGATTCAAAGATGAAATGGTGCTTTCTCATTTTCCATGTCAAGATTCCAAAATACATGCTTCATCTCTACATATGCGAGTCTAAACTTTGCTGTATATGAATTTTTGAAAGACTGGTTGACCAAATCTAGACTTGTTGAAACTCTTGAGTTAGGTGTTACTACAAAGCTTGCTTGTGGGATGGCTGCTGGAACTGGTAGCCACAATGAGGAGAAAGCTGATTATCCTCCCAATTTTTTCCATTGAAGGATGCAGATGATGGGCTGGAAGATGCCGCTTCAGTTCTCAACGGTGATGGGAAGAAGAGCAAGGCACCACTTTAGTATTCTGGCAGCATTGGATGGTTCAGAAAAACAGTTTTCAGTATGAAGGTTTTGGAGCTCTGTACAAGGTCTCGATCCCCAACTCAGTGAAGGTTTGTGTTATATGTTATGATTATCATCTTTTGGCTTGCATTTTCACTGTTTTAGATTAATTAAAAGAGAGTTACATTCTTTAGTTCTTTAAAACAATCCTTTTAAGTCTTAGCTGGGTGGATATTCATAGCTTTTAAATTTGTCTCTATGGTAGTTTTAGTTGGAAATTATAAGATTAACATTTTATTGGCAGTTGCCACAGTTCTCGAGGCATTCTTTAATTGGTAGCTCTAATTTATGACTGTAATTATAACATTTAAAATTTTATTGCAATTGCCACTCTGTTTGACTCACCTCATGCAGGTGCTGACATCATTCTTGAAGTGAATTTCTGTGTGTGCCCGTGCTCGCGCGCGTGAGAGAGAGATATGGTAAATTCTGGCCACCTTTCCTATTAAGTGTCTTTTTCTTCCTTTTTCCCTTTCTTTTTTTTTATCATTCAGACTGTTTGAGGAAGCTTGGAAACATTAGTCTATGCCTATCCAGTTTTGTGCCTGCACAGGTTAGTTTATAACTATTTAGTTAGGGCATTCTTGGGGTTGAGATGAGGGTGTCTGATTGAAAACACAGAAAGTGTTTATTTGTTTGACTTTCTCCTATTTTTAACAAAAAGAAAAAGGTTAGAGAATATAATTCTAGTCACTTTTTTCTATTAATTTTCATAAAATGTTGGTGTCGTATTTGAGAGACGTTGTCTTAGCAGATATTCTTGTGTTATAGTCATGTTCTTGGAGTCTAGTTCATAATATGTTAAACTTATCAGCGGCACAAATTTTGTTTAGAAATCACTCTTATGTCTAAGTTAAGTAAATTAGAAGTCGTTTGACAGAATTTTTAATTTTCTATTTTGAACTTTAATTTTTCATGTTTAACTTTTCGTATTAAGTTCTCATTTTCATGTTAAGAAAAATAGAACTAAACATGTTGAACAACTATGGTTTGTTTTGAGTTCTTTCTTTGATATTTTTAAAATTTTTTAATTTTTCCTCACTAGTCCTTCCCGCCCCCAATGCATTTCCAAAAGACCATGGGAGTCGTTGCAATGACTGGCGCCCCCAATGCATTTTCAAAAAGTGGTGATTTGTTTTGACCACCACTTTTTGGCGATTTGTTAAGGGTGAATGAATAGAAGAAAGGGAAAAAAATGAAAAATAAAATAAAAATTGTGAAAGCACATCTTTCTTATTTTCAAAATTTTGATTTTTTTTTCAAAATTTTTGAATATGAAAATGATTAACTAAATGCCATTTTATGTTTTCTTTTTCAAAATATTGAAAATAAAAACTAGATTGAGAGCAAAGTATTTCCCTTAATTGTTAATATTGTATTGGATAAGTTACTAAATATATTATTGATATAATAAAATACTAATATTGGGCATTACTAAGGTACCATTCTACCCTTTCAAATGGCTCAAGTAGTGGTCTTCATGGATTTGGGTGTCGAGTATTACTAGGTTGTGTGTTCGATTTCTAGGAGCGTTGTGGCACTATATTGCTGTGTTACACGAGGGGCCATAGGCACAGATTTTCAACCCAAATTTACCTAGGTTAATTGGATTGTCTGCTTTACTCGGTTGCTCGTAAATTCTAGAGGAAGTGGTCGATTTCTGACAAAGACTTATGTATCGGGTTTCTTAAATTTTTACATTAAAAAACAAAAGGGTACCATTTTGGATTTATAATAATGCAATAATATAAATTATAAAATATATAAAAGTATAAATATAATAAAATTTTCAAATAAAAAATAACATATCCTAAAATAGACATACATAACCTACAAAATTACAAATATGCCAAAATAACCAATTTAACATAACCTAGTTTAGTTGAAAATTGGAGAAAAGCCAACCCTATGTAAAAGTGTAATATAATAAATTGTAAAAATTGAAAAAAAATGAAATTTAAAAAATCAAATCTAATTTTGGGGAGTACAAGAGGTACCCTGTAACTATTGATTTTGGCTGATAAGACCCCAACAGTAATTTGCTCATAAAAAAAGTGTTTTGTCTTTTGCTAGCAGAGTATGATCCATGCCAATCGATACGGTATTGTATCGATAATTATAGCCTTCTCAAATGGGTCTTTAGTGACTGTTCTTTGTTTTCGAAACTAAAAACAAATGATAGAACTGAAACTTTGAAAACACAATTGTTTCCAAATAAATTTCATATCCATAAATGCATCAATTTCTGGAACTAGAGAAAATATTTGTTTGTTTACTGAAATTTGGGTGTTTTGAAACAAACATTTACTTGGCCCCAAAATTAGGAAACGTCAAAACCAACTGGGCCATTTGAAATTTCCAGAAATGGCCTTTGCATATCAATGGGACTACTAAAGAAAGCAACACTTACATTTCCCACACAGTTTAAAATTAAGACAATGGATGATTGACTTCTACAGTTCATAATTTGATGAAAATTGTGAATTTGAATACCGCCCAATCAGCACCTAAAAGGAGTCCCATAAATAGTGACTACTCTTTTGTCTTATTTTGGATAAACAAACCAATCAAATGTAATACTCACAAGCAAACCAAAAAAGAAGAAAGAAAAAAAAATTTCAGAATGAGACATAATGAAAAGAAAATCAGTTACGGCCGAGTTCATGTTGCGATTGGCCTTCTGCCAGACATCTTCGAGAGAATTTCCTTGAGATGGTCGCATCGGCTTCGGTGATAGTCGATCCATATACAGAGCTGCCTGATGGCCTCCCTCTTCTCCTCTCCGATGCCCAAAATGCCTGCGTCCTTCTCGTTCATCCTCTTCTCCAAGTCTGCCATCTTCTCTTCAAGATGTTTTACGGCTTTCATTAAATTACGCTTTTCCTCCTCAGCTCTCTGCAGCTTTACCTGTAACTCTTCTACTTTCACTGTCAAGACTGATTCCCGTTCTTTCTTGTGTTGCAGGCTCTCCACCAGGTTGCTGACCTCCTGCTTCAATTGCTCTTTCTCGCTATTTGCCCCCTTGAACCAGCTCTTTGTGGCCTGAAGGTCGTTCATGATTTCATAAACACGGGATTCAAAGTGCCCGTAGTCTTCTTCAAACTTGAGGGTAAGAGCATCAATCCCTGTCATGGTGTTCTTGACTTTCTCTGAGATGTCTGTCATGACCTTCTCTTGAGCTCGCTTGTAGATTGCCACTGCTTCAGACAAAATAGCGATCCTTTGTCCGAGCAACCTTTGTTCTTCCTGTAACTTCTCTTCTTTACTCTTGTGGCTCTCTTCCTTCTCGGTCAGTAGCTGTTCGGTCACCCGAAGCTTTTGGTATGACAGGCGCTGCTTTACTTCAATTGTCCGGACATTTTCCATCAACGTGCTTACTTCGTCTGCTTTCATTTCGAGCTCTCTTTTCAGATCTTCAATTGTGTCTTCCAGTTCAAGAGCTCTGCTTTCTTCAGATTCAATAGTAGTCCGGAGTTTTTCCGTCATATCTTGAATCTTCCTTTCAGCCGCTTCAAGGTTTTCCCTGCATTCTTGAAATGAAGCTTCAAGTTGTTTGTGCTCTTCGCTGAATTTGTTGAAAGCATCCTCCTGTTCTTTCAGCATTCTTTGCTGATCCGCAACCTTTTGTGCTAACTCAATCTTCTGATTTTCTGTTTGAGTCAGGTTTTCTGAAGATTCTTGAATATCTCTCTCAATCTGCAACTGCATTTGTCTTTTCTCGGACTGGACAGAATCCAACTCCTGCTGTAGACTGTTAACCTGCATTGTTAAGGCCGTAATTTGAGTAGAGGATTCATTCAGTATATCCTCGAGTTTCTTTTGGAGAGTTAGTAACTCATCCCCGCTCTCTTTCAATACCCTCTCCATCTCAGAAATTCTGACTTGCAATCCTTCATTTTCTCCTTTCAAAATATCAGTTTCCTGGTTTTTATTTTCTATCTGCTCTTCTAGTTGGCCTTTCTGGTCGCCTAGGGAGTTCACCTGCATTTCAAGCTCATTCACCTGCACTTTTAGTCTCTCTTTTTCTTCTATCATTCTCTTTTCGTCCATGGTCTTACTGGCTAACTCCTCTTTCAGATTCTCTATCTGAATAAGGTGTTGTGCTATTTCCTGACCCTTTATCTCATTCTCTGACTCCAATTTAATTTTCTGAGATTGCAATGAATCCACCTCCATTTGCGTATTATTGATCTGTGCTGTCAAAGTTGCAATTTGCTCAGACATTTCATTATTTGCAAGGTCATATTTTTCAAGTAGTGCAGCTAGTTCGTTCCCCTGGCCAGCTAATGTTGTTTCCAACCCAAAATTTTTTTCTTCCAGCTTCTGCTTTTCGGCTAACAGCTGATCAGCCTCATGGTTTTTACCTCTTAGCTGCTCTTCCAAATTGCTTTTCTGGACTCCTAAGGAATCCAACTCTTGTTCTAGGTCCTTTACCCGTGTGATTAAACCTTCCTTCTCCTCAAGCATCTTATGTTCATCCACGTTCTTGTTTGCCAACTCTCCTTTCAAAGTTTCTATCTGGACAAGGTACAGTGACATCTCTTGAGATTTCTTCTCCAGTTTAGATTCAAGATCAGTTTTCTGTCCGGTTAGCGACTCTAGCTCCTCCTGCTTTTGGTTGACCTTGCCAATTAAGTCATTTACTTGAGCTGATGCTTCATTACTTTCGTGTGCCATTTGCTGTTCCAATTCACTTTTCTGAGTCCGCAAGGATTCCACATCCAATTTCAGATTGCTGATCTGAGTCTTCATATCCTCTATTTGAGACAATGAATCTCTCTCCTTGTCTTCCAGTTTCTTTACCAGGGTGGAAAGTTCATCATCCTTCTGTTTTTCCATCTCTCTGTGTTGGGTGTGCAAAGTTTCTATCTGGACAAGGTACTGTGACATCTCTTGAGATTTCTTCTCCAGTGTAGATTCAAGATCAGTTTTCTGTCCGGTTAGCAACTCTAGCTCCTCCTGCTTTTGGTTGACCTTGCCAATCAAGTCATTTACTTGTGCTGATGCTTCATTACTTTCGTGTGCCATTTGCTGTTCTAATTCACTTTTCTGAGTCCGCAAGGATTCCACATCCAATTTCAGATTGCTGATCTGAGTCTTCATATCCTCTATTTGAGACAATGAATCTCTCTCCTTGTCTTCCAGTTTCTTTACCAGGGTGGAAAGTTCATCATCCTTCTGTTTTTCCATCTCTCTGTGTTGGGTGTGCAAAGTTTCTATCTGGACAAGGTACTGTGACATCTCTTGAGATTTCTTCTCCAGTGTAGATTCAAGATCAGTTTTCTGTCCGGTTAGCGACTCTAGCTCCTCCTGCTTTTGGTTGACCTTGCCAATTAAGTCATTTACTTGAGCTGATGCTTCATTACTTTCGTGTGCCATTTGCTGTTCCAATTCACTTTTCTGAGTCCGCAAGGATTCCACATCCAATTTCAGATTGCTGATCTGAGTCTTCATATCCTCTATTTGAGACAATGAATCTCTCTCCTTGTCTTCCAGTTTCTTTACCAGGGTGGAAAGTTCATCATCCTTCTGTTTTTCCATCTCTCTGTGTTGGGTGTGCAAAGTTTCTATCTGGACAAGGTACTGTGACATCTCTTGAGATTTCTTCTCCAGTGTAGATTCAAGATCAGTTTTCTGTCCGGTTAGCGACTCTAGCTCCTCCTGCTTTTGGTTGACCTTGCCAATTAAGTCATTTACTTGTGCTGATGCTTCATTACTTTCATGTGCCATTTGCTGTTCCAATTCACTTTTCTGAGTCCGCAAGGATTCCACATCCAATTTCAGATTGCTGATCTGAGTCTTCATATCCTCTATTTGAGACAATGAATCTCTCTCCTTGTCTTCCAGTTTCTTTACCAGGGTGGAAAGTTCATCATCCTTCTGTTTTTCCATCTCTCTGTGCTGGGTGTGCAAAGAATCCAACTGAAGCTCCAACCCCCTCATTTGCGTTGACGTTTCTGTCTTATAAGTCTCATGCATCTCACCGTGTCCTGCAAGTTCCCTCTCTCTCTCACCCAATTGCTCTCTCAACTGGCTGGACTCAGCCACAAGTTCTTTTATTTTTTCCTGTGCCCTTGTAATCTCGTCTGAAAGCTCAACAATTTTCGAGGATAGAGACTCATTCTGTTCCTCAGTAGCTTTCTGTGCTTGGATTAAATTTGTGACGTCCAGTTTTGAAGATTCCAGTTGCTCCTTCGTTGTGGAGAGTATTCCTTTAACATCTTCTATTTGAGACAATGAATCTCTCTCCTTGTCTTCAAGTTTCTTTACCAGGGTGGAAAGTTCATCATCCTTCTGTTTTTCCATCTCTCTGTGCTGGGTGTGCAAAGAATCCAACTGAAGCTCCAACCCTTTCATTTGCGTTGACGTTTCTGTCTTATAAGCCTCATGCATCTCACCGTGTCCTGCAAGTTCCCTCTCTCTCTCACCCAATTCCTCTCTCAACTGGCTGGATTCAGCCACAAGTTCTTTTATTTTTTCCTGTGCCCTTGTAATCTCGTCTGAAAGCTCAACAATTTTCGAGGATAGAGACTCATTCTGTTCCTCAGTAGCTTTCTGTGCTTGGATTAAATTTGTGACGTCCAGTTTTGAAGATTCCAGTAGCTCCTTCGTTGTGGAGAGTATTCCTTTAACATCTTCTATTTGAGACAATGAATCTCTCTCCTTGTCTTCAAGTTTCTTTACCAGGGTGGAAAGTTCATCATCTTTCTGTTTTTCCATCTCTCTGTGCTGGGTGTGCAAAGAACCCAACTGGAGCTCCAACCCTCTCATTTGCGTTGACGTTTCTGTCTTATAAGCCTCATGCATCTCACCGTGTCCTGCAAGTTCCCTCTCTCTCTCACCCAATTCCTCTCTCAACTGGCTGGATTCAACCACAAGTTCTTTTATTTTTTCCTGTGCCCTTGTAATCTCATCTGAAAGCTCAACAATTTTCGAGGATAGAGACTCATTCTGTTGCTCAGTAGCTTTCTGTGCTTGGATTAAATTTGTGACATCCAGTTTCGAAGATTCAAGTTGATTCTTTGTTGTGGAGAGTATTCCTTTAACATCTTCAAGTTCCTGCCGCAGTGCTGTTTTCTCATTGTTCAACATATTAGTCATGACCTTCAATTCTTCGATAATTTTCTCCCCCTCTTCAATCCTATTCATTGTTGTCTCCTTCTCTATCATCAGATCAGTTCTTTCTCTTATTATCTCTTCCATTTTCTGATTCTGTTCAGCTGCTAATGTATCAGCGCCCTCCAATCTTTGATTTAGGTCCCTAATCTCAAGCAAAAGCTTTGATTTCTCAATATCCAATGTATCAGAATTAGTCTTTAAATCCCCAATCATCTTCTCTGCTTCTTTGATTTTGTTCAACGCTGTCTGGTATTCCAAATATAAAGTTTCCTTTTCTTCTGTAGTCGATGTCAATTTCTTCTTCAAGTCGGCCACTTCTAGGGATGCAATTTCAAGTTCGTTCTTAATGTCACCTGCTGCCTTCTGAAACTCATTTTCCACTTTTCCATTTTTACTGCCCTTTCCCTTGGAAGAATAATCTGAATCTGAGTCTGAGCTGGAAGAAGAAGGTGGCTCATTTTCGTGTTTGCCATGAACTTTTTTCCTTAACTCTCCAGTTAGATGATCATAGCGTGCATAGAGAGACTCGTATTGTTTGTGGAAATCCTCTATCAACTCCAAGAGCGGCTCCTTCTTCAAGTTTCCTACTGCATTTCCAACTTTCTCATCCTCCTCTTCATCTTTGATAAGCTTCACTATCTTTTCAACTTTATCCTCTACTTCTGCAATCCACATGAAATTTCAATGTTCATATCAACTCTACTTAAAGATCCATGCTTCTAAAACATGTGATGAACACAAAGATGCCACCACCCAGGATTGAATTCAAACAGGAAATGCTGGGAAATTTGGTATTTTTGAGTAAGAGGGTAGAACCTAAACTACTGCACAATATTCACTTCAGTTTGTGTTTTTTCCAAAACTGACTTTGTGGCATCAACTAACGATGTTCATTCAGACAGTTGGTTTTTCTTCGTGCATAATTTCGAGCACCTAAAGAAACAAGAGTCGTTCACTTCACTTTTAACCCAAGCTACGAGCCCTGCTTAGGAACAGTTTGGCTATAACAAAGCATGATGAACTTTAGACTCACAACTAAAAGGAAATCGGATATAGTGAGATGGCTGAAATACAGGTCCATTTCTTTTTAGGTTGTGTTAAGTCACAATCATCTTATGATCTTTACTCTTAAAGAAAACTCATCTTGCTATGTTGAAGGTTTGTGCCCAGAGAGAAGAATGTACCTGTTTTAGTTCCTTTCAACTCTTCTTCCTTTCCGGGGTCTATGTGGCTTCCGAATAATGACTTAATTGACTCTCTCCAGCGATGCTTTGTCATATTAATCCACCAATTTGGCCTTTTCTTGTCAGCGAATTCACCTCCAGTTGTGCATCAGGACAAGGCCATCCCTACCTACATATTATTGTCTCCAACCCTATAAGCAATCAGGATTTGACATATCAAACACCATAAAGCATTAGCCCAGATCTGAGTAAATTAGCTTAGAAATGTAAATCTGCTCTTTAGAACATTGCGAAGTCCTGCAAGATAACAATAGGAAATAAAAAACACAGCTGGGTGGGCCAAAAATAGCAGATGCTGGCGCCCATTACTGTTGCAAATTTCAGCTAGAAACCAATGCAGTTGGATATATATTTAGAACTGAATTGGATTGAACTGCTATGCTAAATACGTATAGTATCACTGCAGTAAATCCTCATCAGCCTACAACATTAAATATAGATGAAATTGAAATATCATATGTAAGTTTAGTGTTTGTTTTTTTTGTCAGGATAGTGGTGTATTGTAAAGACCCCCAAAGTGAAGGACTACACAGAAATAAAAATATAAAAAATACAAGGATTCAGACATCATTGAACACTAGCTATTTTTTAGTAATTTTGTTTTGCCTTTTCCCTTGGAACAAGTTAAAAGCTTTTGGTCCTTATTCTTGCTTAAATAACGCAAACTATTTCGATCAGAAACAGCCCAAAAGGCTAACAAAACAAATGATTTTTTTACTATAATGAATAAATATAATGTTTTTTTATGTTTACATTTGTATACAACTCTTATTTAAGATATAAAATTCATTAGAATCATGGTACTACGAAAATGATCGACAAAAGCTTATTTTTCTTTAAAGAGTTATCAAACATTCATCATAGCTGTTTTCAAATCAATTATTTTTCACTGTTTTTTTCAAATAAATTTGAAAACAATTGATGAGTAATGGGTCCTTCATATTATTTCACACAAACTTGAATATTTGTAACCGCTTGTGCTGCATAAAGGCTTTTAGGAAGAAATAAAACAACTTATCATCCCAAGTTTCAGTAGGGCCAAGTAGGAGAAGCCAAAATTAAATCCTTACCGCTAGCAAAAGAAATTCAAATAAATGAACAAATCCCACTACCATTAAAATCAGTAGCAACATAAAAGAGCTGCAAAAGCAGACACTGAACATGAACTATGGTAATATTTTCATGCTTCGTATCACCAAATTTTTTAATTTGCAATAAATAGTTACGCCTATTATGGAAAGTTTAACCGCCTGTTAGGTGTAGTAATGGTGGTCCTAACTAGAACTTCCTTTGCCATTCATGAGAAGAGCTGCAAAATGTTTCTCAGATAAAAAATTGGAAATTTGTGCATCTAATTTCATAACCCTTGGCCGATTATATCTACAGCACCCTCAAAAAATAATAATAATAATAATTAGCTAGCATATGAAAAGTGGGCATACAAATAAACAATAAGATTTACTCGTAGCCTCTGATAATTGACCATTAGATCCCTAATTCATTTTGGTTCTGCCCTATGGCCATCGTTAAACAGTCTCTAGCAGCATGAAATGTTTAATTAGAACAACCATCATGAGCTGGATGTTGGTCCTTCCACGTGCTTCCTTCCTGCTCCATAAGCTGGTTTCCAAGAGCTTCTGATTGCAAATTTTTTTGCCTATTTCGGTTTTTCTTTTTTAATTAGTTCAAATCTTCACAACTTTTTCCAACAAAAAAGACAAGAATCAAACAGGACCTCCCCGGCCCACTCATAGCTGAAAACTGCATGCATCAATAATCATCTCTCTCTCTCTCTCACTAGGACACCACCCGTCAAAAATTGAAAAAGAAGCCCCCACGGGCAGCCCCGATGGTCGCTGGCAGCAGATTGCACCCAGGAGAATGCAGGTTCGAAGCCCACAAGCTGCAGTGTGGGGATTTCAACCCCAGGGTAATCTGGGGTGGTCCCTTGTGGGCGGTGGGCCCTGAACCTCCTGCCATGCGATAGTCTGGGTTACCGTGATTTACCCCGTGCTCGGGCTTGGGGCGGTCCTGTGCGCGGACGGGCTAAGGTGACCCGTTAATCACCTTATGCACCCAGGAAAAATTGAAAAAGAACAACCAGAAAACCTTAAAGAGAAATAGAGATTATTAATATTTTTCTTGATTATATCAAATTGATGCATCTAAAGATATTTGCAAGCAAAGCCTAATGCTATAATTATATAATTCATTGGATCCACAAAATTAAGTAAATGAATTATTATAGCAAAAACTGTTACAGTAGCTGTAAATATCTCCTTACTGTATTATTCTGTTTAAAATTTATTTTAAAAAATCTTTAAGAATAAAAATATCAAATATCAAATCTCCATCATTTTTAATGAAAAGGAGGCGCCATGGAAATGTAGCCTCATTTTTAATGAGTGGCCAAATTTGAACCTCTAAAAGACAGCTAGATTTTAAATAAAAGTGATCTGTATGATCTCTTAGTGTCTTATTTCACTGAGAGGTCACATAAGTGGCCGTGTCATAATTTCAAATTTCAAATTTCAAATTTCAAAATTTACACAAATTCAGAAAAAACATTCCCCACAATAAATGATTAAACAGATTAATGCATTTCCGAATTTCTTATTTCACGCGAAACAGCAGAGTCGGAACATCCGACAACTCCACCGGGATCTGAAAATTATCCCGATGGCAGACAGCTCAGCTGATCGATCAAGATTTTGAAAAGGAATTACGATTTCCTCGTTCATTGCAGGATTCTAAAAATAGGAAAAATCTTCGACAGACGGGAGCTTCGTCGGGAATCACATCGACTGTATCGAGAGAAAAAGCAACGAACAATCCATCAACGAGAACAGAGTCGATCTCGGCTACGAGAGGCGAGAGCTTGATCTAATGGATTCAAACGAACCAGACATGGAAGGAAAAGTTACGGATTCAATATCACTAAAATAGGAATTTCTATTTTCTACTAACGGAGCCGGTTCGGAACTTTAGAAAATCAAATTCAGTTTCGTTCCAGCTCCGGACCTAAGTTCTTCGAGAGGAACATCAACGGAGACATCAGAATCTCTGAAATATCAAGAAAACACCAACCGTTCAATCGGAAAAATCTACTCGAACTAAACCGACTCCAACCTTTTTTTAAAAAAAAAACACCAATTGAAGCTTT
This sequence comes from Diospyros kaki, assembly GCA_036245055.1. NCBI lineage: Eukaryota > Viridiplantae > Streptophyta > Magnoliopsida > Ericales > Ebenaceae > Diospyros > Diospyros kaki. The sequence continues at coordinate 38,515,637 of BSEG01000008.1, forward strand.
ATTAGCCAAAAAATCAATCAAAGTTCAGCTTAAACCGAACTTCAAACCTAACTCCGTCATCAGACAGATCAGACTCCCAGAAACACACGGAAAAACAACCAGAACTCGAAGAGCAACCGAATTCCAACCGTAAACTAATAAAACTGAATTCCAACCCTAAACTAATAAAACCACAGTAAAAATTGAGCACATAATCACAATCAGCATGTACATCTGTACAACCATACATACATATATACATATATTACACATACTTCAAAGAGTTAATCAACAAACGGCTTACCTGATACACAGAGGTGCATAGTTCCCGAAGTCTCTGAAATCGAGATGTAAATTGAGAGAGAGAGAGTTGTGAGCTTTAACAAGCGGAGAGTGATCTGATGGATAGAATAGAAAATGGATTAAGTTATGAAAATGAAGCGATTGTTGAAACTGGGAAAGCAGTTTTGTCTGCTACAAAGAGCGTAAAAGCGATGTGTCCCGCATTTGCAGCTTCAATCTTGAGGAGGTGGAACGCGAGGGAGGATGGAATCTTTGGAGTTTCTGCCTACCAAAGACCCCTCCTACTTCCACTTTATTACGGAAATACCATGGCTCTGTTCCTTCCTGCTTAAAGCCCGTAAATTCCGTCAATTTCTCGTCAAATCATTACACTATTATTATTCGTCTGCCTCAAGCCAGCTTTCTTACAAGAAATTATTATTTTTAATTTATAAATATTTTCATATTATTATTTGTAAATTACCTTTATTGATTTTTTTTAAGGTAAGTGTTTGAATCTTCGATTTGATTAATCTCCCGAGAGTTCGTGTACGATATCTTTCATATGTAAATCACGTAAATCATTACTAATAACAAGAGATTATCTAACACCCTCATACTTAAAAATTCAATTTTAAGATCATAAATAAAATGTACACACTATTAATATGATATTTTTTATTCATGTAAAATATTTTTTGATTTGGTACAATGTTTTTTACTTGAAAAATAAGCTAAAACTATTGGTGACCTTTTATTACTTTAATTTAAATTTTTTAATATTTTCTATCTTATTTTAAATTTTATTTCAAGCTCCTACCCTTTGCAACCTGTGACGACATTGTCGAAAAGATTATTAACAACAAAGAATTGTTGCGGAGGAAAGGATATGGGAGAGAAATAAAACAAGAGTGAGATCATCAATAACAAAAAATTGTTGACGGTGGAAAAGATAAGGAAGAGAACTAAAAGAAGATATCGTTAGCAAAGAGAAGTGTTAGCGGTGGAAAAGATATAGAAGGGAAAATGCGAGATGAGATTGTCAACACAATAGAGAATTGTTCGGTAAGAAAAATATAGAAGAAAAAATGAAAGATGAGATTGCTGACACAATAGAGAATTGTTCGATGAAAAAAATATAAAAAAAAAAAAGATAAAATAGTTAACGATAAAAAATCATTGTCGGTAGCGAGAAAGATATAGAAAAAAATGAATTAAACAAGAGATTGTCAACGACAAAGAATTGTTATTGATGAAAAAAATATGCAAGAGACATTAAAAATATATAAAGAGATAAACAAAATTAAATATTTTTTTTAATTTTTTTAGTAATTTTGGAATTAAATTAATAAAAAAACTACTTTACCTATTTTCCCATTTTTTATTATTATTTGCATGTCCAACCAAGGAGACCTACTATTAGTCATTTGAAAATTTTCTATTAAGAAGCATTTAATTAGACAATAACATTAATTCTTCCATCTTTAAATCTCATCAACTTTATAAAAAACGATCACTCATACAATCAAGAGATTTTAGGCTAAAACTTAGGACCTTAAATCCCGACTTGCAAAGTATTTCTTATAAAAAAGTTACTAGCTTAGTGGTGTAGTTAGAATTCATCTTAACATAGAAGAAAGTATGTGATAAATTGGTTCTTGAGACTGTTTCTGATCATTGAATAATAGTTTTACAAGTCTTGAATATCGTTATCATGCATAAATTACATTGATCAAAAGAGATTTGTTTAATATAATGGGACAAAATGGAGTAGATAAACAAAGTATGAAAGAATTTGTTGGCACTGTAGCTGGGCGGACAAATTTGGTTCTTTCTTCAAGAATAAACAATCCTTCTCAGCTAAGCTTCTTCAGTTGACATGAATGAATGATGATTAAATACTGATTGCAGATTACTTAGCAATATATACATATATATCTATTCTATACACACAGTGAGTGCAGATTTGAAGTTTGAAACACTCACTCTAAAGGGAAAAGTTCCAAAAAGAAAATCTTTGAAAAGACGGCAAATTATACAAGTTATGGTGAATATACAACAAAAGATGCTGTTAGTTAGTGTTAGTTTCTGTACAATCTGGAGGGGTAAAAATGAGGGGAAAATGAGAATTCTCACCTGCATCTAATGGCTGAAGTGTGAGCTGTTTGATGGGCAGGGCAAGGTTCTTCCATGAGTCTGAAGCAAAATCTTAAGAATGGAATGGAATGTTCCTGAGCTGTGCTCTGGCTTGGCTTCTAGAAGCATTATTCATCTCAGAGAGTTGAGAAGGTTCTTGAGATGATTGCAGCGAGTGCGGTGATGATCGATCCACACGCATAACTGCCTGATGGCCTCCCTCTTCTCCTCAGCCATAGCCAGCACTCCTTCCTCTTTCTCTTCCACAGCCTTCTCCAGTTCTCTCACCTTGTTCTCTAGCTTCCAGGCCTTCTCCCTGAGTTCCAGGGTCTCCGATTCCTTGGCATCCAGCTGCAGAAGCAGCCATTCAGCCTCTTCGTGCACGTGCTTTATAGACTCACTTCTCCTCCTGATCCAGTCCTTGGCGAACAAGACTTCGCAAGAAGCCTTGGAGATTCGATTATGGAAGTCCCCACTGCATGCCTCCAATTTCAGGGCCACTGTTTCTAGGCCATTCAACATGTCGCCTGCAATCAGCGACATGTCCTTCATTCTCCTGGCTGCAGCTTCTGCAACTTCGGCAGTTGCAACTCTTCCCCTGAGGCTTCTGAACTCTTGCTCGCACTTCTCTTTCGTCTTCCTGTACACATCGCTGTTCTCCAAATGTAACTGCTCTGCCACCTGAATCCTGCGGCTCAAGATACGCATACTATCTTCGAATTTCTTGCACAACTCATCACCGCTCTCCATTACTGATCTCTCCAACTGAAAGATTCTATTATGTATCCCTTCTTTTTCGACTCTCAACTGATTAGCCTCGTCGGTTTTGTTTCTCATCTTCTCTTCTAGTTCACTTTTCTGGCTGTGAAGAGACCCAACTTCCAGCTCCAGTTCCTTCACTTGCCTTTCCAATTCCTTTATCTCAATTGGTTCTCCACTTGCATCAGCTTGATGAGCTTTCCTGAGAGAAAACAATTCCTTCTCTCTCTCCACTAATTTCTCCTTTAGTTGGGCACATTCACTAACGAGTTCCTGGTTCGAGCTCTCTGTATGCCGAGGTTCTATCCTGAACTCTTGAATGAGCTTCTCATACTCTTGTATTCTGCTGTCATATGCCATGAATTTTGAATAAAAATCTTCCTTTCCCTCGCTGATAGAGTTCGATCTCTTCCTCTGGAAAATGGATTCTGAGTTTGAACGTTCAAGTTTGTGCTTGAAGCCATTTCTGACCACCCTCTGATGAACAAGATCATGTCTTGGACTGCTTCCAGGACTTGCTCCATCCATGGAGTAATTCGATTCTGAGTCGAAGCTGGGGGTAGAAGGAAAGCCCTCGTCTTCTTTGCAATAAGCATTTTCTCTCGATTCTTCTACAAGGTTATCAGTTCGTGGATAGAGTGTCTGGCACTGTGTAATGAAGTTATCTGTGAGTTCAACAAGTTCCAAGTCTTTAGTTGACTTCCCATCTTTTTCACTTTCCTTCTTCTTTATAAGCTTCATAATATTTGCTAAGTAGTCGTCAAAATCTGCAATAAGAAGTGAATTTAGTACTGTAGAAAAACTTGTCAGGAAATAAGGAGTGTAGGAATGAGGACATAACAGGGAAACATGTCCTGTTCTCATGGAATCAACTTTAAGAACTCAAGCCAGGACTGTATCAAAATCTCTAGTTAACTAGGAGAATGATGGGACTATGTTGTACGAAACTATGGGGGCATAAAGAATGCCCGTCCATGCCAAAAGTCAGTGCTGAAAAGAAAGCAATCATGGAAGAAGGAAGCTGTTAGAAGGACCACATTCAAGTAAAGAAATAATATAAGCACTTCTAACTCAGATTGAAATTCACTTGGAAATAGAAAATCCTCCGGGCAGCCAAAACAAAAGATCAAACATATTAGGTGTTTCTGAGAATCAAATTAGATGTAGATTTCCAACAAAGTTGAAAAATTTGTGAACTTGGCTGGGCTGATATGGTAAATCTATGCAAGTGTTAGAAAAAGCTTTCCCCTACAGGGCCTTTTCTTTGACAACTAAATCCGGCAGCTCTGCTTTTTCTTCTAATTTCTTCCCTTGACAACCCTAGGAACAAGGCAACATAGAAAACAGCTTAAAGAAGAGACGAGACAGATGCAAAATTAAGAAACATAATCTCACTGGTGCAGTAGCAAAGAAGATGAGGAAGAGAACAGAAATAAGGGGGAGGAGATCTAACACAAGAAAGAATATAGAAGAGGAAGAAGAAAGATAGAAAGGGATCATTAACCAAGATAATCTATATTCAGAAAGTATTACAAAACGCTAATTTTTAACTTTTTAGACTTTTTCTTCCTCTCCTTCTTTCCATCCCATTATAAGTACAAAATATCCGTTCTTGATTCCCACCAGAAATGGTATTGTAGTCAATTCATGCATCTATTTATATGGAATTGAGTTGAAAATAGTAGCTTCTGTTTTCATGGAGATAAACTCCTGATTCTTAAACAAGGTCTCTTGCAGCCCACCTCCCCCAAATAGGTATGTTAACAAGCCTTTTATGTTCTTAGGCTTTACATTATTTAGTTTCAGGTATGCTGTGTCATGCACTATCATGTTCTCTAGTTTGTTCGCTTATGTTTTTTTCAGGCTGACTTTTGTCAAATCTCTCTTGCTACCAAGCTCTCGCCTTTCACCAGGAACATTCTAACTTTAATAACTAACATATAAACATGTAATGCAACCAGAAGCTTACACTGTCTGGGAACCAGCAGCATATTACTAGCAGATTCTGGGGGCGCATACCATAAATTTCCACCTGCTGGTTGTGGAGCTTTATATTGCAGTTTTTTAGTTTCTATGGAGTTGTTCCATGGCCTCCAATGATTTTGCAAAGGTTGAGGCTTTTTTGATGATAAATTTATGTCAGACTTAGTCCTCCCCAAGGACATTATCGAATCCCTCAAGCGACTCTTCGCCATATCTAGGCTGCCCCCTTAGAAAACTTTTGCTCAAGCAGGGATCAATACAAGGCCCTTCATCTCAAGAATGACAAGTCAAGGTACAGTCATTTGTAATGAAGAAACCTGCTTTGTAAGAAGGAAGAAAGAGAACGGTTCAGTTTCTGAAACTGTGGCTTCAAGCCTAAAACACCTAAGAAATATTATTATGATGGAGAGAGAACAATCATAATTTGTATACATTAACAGAAAAAATGAGAAGATGATTCAAATACCAAAATCAGGTTACTGCAAAATCTTTTGTACACATTTTTCCTCACACCCAACTGAAAAGATAGAAATTACAATCATTTGATCTGCAATAAGTATTAGTTACACTTCCTTAACAAGTTGGATAACCTTTCTGAATTTCCAGAACTTCGTTTCCTGTTGCATGAACTATGGCATAAACATTTCAAAGCTCGGTCCACTAGGTTTGATGATCTGGATCAACATTCAAATGTCTTCAACATTTGGTTCAAGATAAACCAGCCTGTATATATTTGTTAATAATCCTTCATCAACTTGTGATATCCTCGGATTACATAGAGATTAAAACTTTTAAGCTAGATAGTCATATTTCCTGTTTTCAACCTTCAAAAATTGACTACCTGAAAACCAACAAGTCACAAGAGATGTTTCTTTAACAAATCCAATGCAGTAGTGTAAGATTTCAATATGTGGTCCAGTCTTGATAGCATCAGTAAGAATTTGAAGGTCACGGATTCAAGTTGTGAAAATAGCTGTTTGTAAAGCAAAGATAAGGCAAGACCGAGTACAAAAATGACCCTAGCAAAGCAAGAAGACTCGTGCCATCTTACTCAAATATGTCCATGTCATGAAGTAGAATGATCCATCAAGATTCTTCCCATGGTTAAAGGGTCATTTTCACACAATCATGATGCTCACATCATTCCAACCCAAATTTGCAGCGCAACAGGCAAACTCAATGGTAGAAATGAAAATGAAACAACAATGGAAAACGCAGTCAATCAAGTGAATTGTGAAAATTCAGGATCTCCCTCAAAAATGGAGCAAAAATTTCAGTTTCCCGTTGTAGAAAATGCTGGAAAATAGAAATCACAGCAACAAACAATCTTTCTTTCAAGAAATCAAACAACGAAAGCAAAAGGGAGAGGAGGAGGACATCTTCTCCCCTCCTCCTCTCTTAATCTTAAATTAATTTTCTCATCTTTGAACCAAGAAACCAGGGAGCGCGAAACTTTCACATTTGGCAGTTTGGAAGAAGCCAACGGGAACGTGAATGTAACAGAAACAAGATTCCAAACGCATTCACTTTCCTCTGCTTTTTCGCAGCAAACAAACGCCAAACCTCGCGGAATCTAAATTACCTGCGATTCCGCAGGCGCAAACAAAGCTCCAAACTCGTCGCTCATCTTTAGGAAACCGACACAAACACAAAGAGAGACAGAAACAGAGCCAGCGAGAGATTGAGAAGATTTGTTTGTTTTTTAGTAATTAATTTATTTTTAGTGATTTGAATTGGATTGGATTAGATCGCATCGGTGATTAGATCTAGAGGTGACAAACGGGCCGGGCGGGGCCGGGCCAAATTGGCCCGGCCTAAAACGGGCCAGCACATTGCTGGCCCTAGCCCGGCCCGCCACGGGCCAAACGGGCCCGCCCGAATTTTTTTTTTTTTTATACCATTTTATGCCACTTCCATTTAATAAATAACTTAACCCAAAATTAATAACTTAACCCAAAATTAATAAATAATTAATAACTAACTTACCAGGCCGAACAAGGGCGACCGAGGGCGAGGCGCGGCCGAGGGCAAGGCGCGCCGAGGGCGGGCGAGGCACGGCCGAGGGTGAGGCGAGGGAGGGGGAGAGCAAGGGCGAGCGAGGGCGAGGGCGAGGAAGGGCGAGCGAGGGCCGCGACCGAGGGCGAGGCGAGGGCTAGGGCCGCGGGCGAGGGCCGAGGGCGGACGAGTGCGAGGCGAGGGCTAGGGCCGCGGGTGGCCCAGGCGAGGGCCGAGGCGAGGCGAGGGTGAGGCGCAGCCGAGGCGAGGCGAGGGCGAGGCGCGGCCGAGGGCGAGGCTAGGGCTAGGGCCTCGAGCGGCGCGGGCGAGGCCGAGGGCGGGCGAGGGCGAGGCGAGGGCGAGGGCGGGAGCGAGGGCCGCTGTCGAGGGCGAGGCGAGGGCTAGGGCCGCAAGCGAGGGGCGAGGGCGAGAGGAGGGCGAGGGCGAGGCGACTGGGCGAGAGGCGAGGCTGGGGGAGGGGTGTTTAGGGCTAGGGCGACTGGACGAGAGGCGAGACTGGGGGGGAGGGGTTTTGAGCAAGGGCCGCGGGCCAAGCGGGCCAGCCCGGCCCGCCACCATTTGGCCCGCTGGGCCAAATTGGCCCGGCCTGAAACGGGCCAGCAAAATGCTGGCCCGAGCCCAGTGCCGGGCCGGGCCCAGTTTGCCACCTTAGATCGCTCAAACTCAAAACTCAAGGCTCAAACGTGGTTTATGGGGCGTGCATACGGATGTAAATGAATGAATGTATCTGGAATCTTTGTCGATTCATTATTGTGCCCTTTGGATTTCTTTTATTTACTTTCATGCCACCATTCCTTCATCTTCCCCTTCAGTCATTTTAGTTTAAAACTCTTTAGTACTTTCTTAATTAATTAAATTACAAAATTGTTCTTTTTTAAATTAAGAATTAGTTCTGTTCGGCCATGAAAATATAAATTAAACCAAAAAATGATAAGATTTCATTATTTTCAAGTAAAAGCTGCTCTCCCCCCTGAGCATGAAGTCCGTAATATTAAAAGTATAAATAATTTTTTAATCAAAAATATATTTTAATTTTTATACTTATAAATTTTTTATTTAAATATTTTATTATTTTAATTACACCTCTAAATTTATTATTATTAACAAATTTATTAAAGTATACAATTAACTAGAAATTATATAATTCAATAATATAATTAAATAATAAAAAATTAAAAATATAATTAATACAAAATTACAAATTTAACTCTTTAAAATAACAAAAAAAATTAAATATTTAAATAAAAAAACGTACAACTGTAAAAATTAAAATATATATTTTGCCCTAATTCTTTTGTAGTTGTAAAAATTCAAACTACTATATCATATACAAATAGTGAATAAATAGCACTCACCCAGCAAATTTAAAAATTTCAATCTTAAACTTACCTCCAAAATAATCCCATCCATAATAACATAAAAAAAACTCTTCTCGATATCTCAATTAGGTCAAATTTAAGATATCATAAAATTATGAATTTAATTTAAAATTAATTATATCTATCAGAGAGACCGAGTCTTAAACTTTGACCCACGACTAACTTACGATATTTCCTTTTGACGAAAAAACAAAAAAAAAATCCCCTCCACGGTTCTAGAACAATGAATCACATAAGAGTGATAAGTGGGGATTCCTTCCAATTCAGAAGACTAGTGATTCAGAAACAAGATCTTTAAGCTCTGAAAACAACACAGTATTTACACAAGTCAGCCTACAACCAACAAAAAACAGAGTGCAACAACCGTGGCTGAGACGGCTAATCCTCATCATCCAAAGCAACTTTCTGTTTCTTCCACTTGTAAGCTGCTTCCAAGATCTTGAGATTTGTGGTCTGGGTTTCCTCAGGAAACAGGTAATCTATGTATTCCTCGTACCTGTCCAAATTGTGTACAATTATATTATTACCATATTAGCACAAGCAATAGCCCAAAAAGCAGAAGAAAAAGGATTGGCAAGAGCGCTCATCACGCACGCTAGATAAAACAAGACCGCCTGAGAATGTACAGTTAAAATACATAGGCGACACCGTTGGAGATGGGTAATTTGTCAGTTTTAACAGGACGAAACAAATGGAAAGAGAAATAATAAGTCTTACGGAAGAAATCCATACAGGAAACTATATCACACCCCACACGTGTGAGGTCGAATACCGACAGTTTGGCACAAGACAGAGAAATAGCATACTGGAACTGAAAGTTTGGGGGGGCACAACACAAGCCCTTTAGCCAAGGGGCCCAAATTTCAGAGCTCCAGACACCAAACTTCAAAGACAAGGTAAACTTCCCTATTTCTTTTTTAAGTTTTACTACTACCCAATTAAGAGAGGATATATAATGAGATCGATGAACATACTCAGTTGGACCATCCTCCGTTTCTATTTGCCGCCGCCTCTTGAGTTTCTTTGGCATCTTAGCTCGGACTGAATTAGCATCACCAAGCTCGCCGAAACTACTCTCCATGCTCAACCATTCCTCCAAAAGCATTGCCCTTTCCTCTTTCAATTCAGGTGTAGATGTTCTATAGTAGTTAACTGCTCTCTCAAACACCCCTGATGCATGAAAGTACATAAACTTTAATGATCCATATAAAACACAAAAATCTAAAATAAGTAACCAGCAATGGAAGTAAAACTGAAATATGTGGGGATTGCTTACTTCTTGAACGCTGAAGGCATAGCTGCTTCTGATCACTGAGGGATTCCTGGGCACCATCTTCTGGCAAGTCTGAGCTGGGGACATCCTCTTCCATAGCAGACGCCTCAAACTTCGCGTAACTAATCCATACCTTCAAATGCTTTGTGCGGTCTAATAGCCTCTCGTAAAGTTCTCGAGTTCTTTGATATTCATTTTCTGCTATCTCAAAATCAATATATGCCTATCACAATTTCCAAGATTTGCAACCATTAGAATTTGAATTTGACACAAAACCACCCATAGATGAAAAGAAAAAGAAAATGCTTTAACAGAACAGATCTTTCCTATTCCTTTTTCCCCCTTTAAATTCCTAACTGGAATAGATATTATATTTATCTTCCAGCTATTACCATTTAATTAGGAAGCCCACAATCTGGAACTGGAAACAATAACTAATAAATGGGAGAAGAAAAAGAAATATGAAAACAAGAGTGGCCAGAGAATGAGTAATGTTGCCCGACTCCAGGATATGACTACTACTGTATTGGTAAACTAAAATTGCATGAGGTGAAATTGAACTAAACATTGAAAGGGAAGTGCATGTAACGCCATTACAAACCTGTTTCAGGCAGAAAAAATAATAAACAATGTTTTCTATCTTTATCTCAATGTTATGATGGGGTATTTCGATAGAAAAATCCAATGCTCTGAAATAGCAGACTTTCCATGTGAAATCTGTGGAAAACTGGTTAAAAGGTATTGTCTTTCTGTGAGAAGCCAGACCATCACAAGTGGAATTGAAATAGCAACCAGAAAATCACAGCATTTCAAGCATGCACCAACATGGAGCTTTCAAAAGATAGCTTCTAGAGATTTACTTTAAGGAGTTATCTCAAGAAAAAGTACAGGAATGGACATGACTACAACAGAGTACTGGCATATTAGAAAACTGCAACAGAGAAACACCAGCCCCATGAAACAAAATCCCAATTCTAGACTGGTATGAGGCAATCTACACCAAATAATATGATCACAGATGAAGAGTGGACAGAATTAGGGAAAAAATTCTAACAATAGAGGTAGAGAATTCTTTTCTTTTCAAAGAGAGTGATAATAATATGATCACAGATGAAGATGATTGGCCAGCTAGAACGCGTAAAAATAGTTAAAGCTGACCCCAAGGTTTGGCATCGTTGTGTTCTACAAATGTCAGGTCTCACCTGCAAGTATTCCAGATTTAATTATTTTTTTTTCAAAAATGAACTGTTAATAAATAATAACTATATCCATGACAAGTCTATGCTTAAGTTTTTAAGGATTCCCGAGGAACAAAAAAACAAAAAATTCATCATAAAATATAATATTATAATTACAGACAAGCTGACTGTGCATCCAATTTATAAAAATTCTTCTAAGGAAAGTGAGAGAAAAAAAATGAACCTACAGTATATGAAAAGAAAATTTTATATGTCATCTCAAATCAACTAAGCATTTCAGCAGCAATTTGGACTAGCTGCATGCATCCTCAGCTTCCACTCTACCAACTGTAATCTTAGTTAAGACATAATATAACATCTTTATTTTAATTATTTTAAGTCCAAGGGGTAATATAGCATGCCTATCTTCATTATTTCTATCCAGTTAATTTTAGCATTCTGCATCCCCTAACGTTGCCTCAAAGTTAATATTCACTTTTGCCAACCATTATAAGTTCTCTAGTCAATTTTAAAAATCATTTCATATCTACCTATGAAATATATGCGCCTGATCTGTGTCATTTTCAAAAACTCTTTGTCTTCTTCCAAAAACACGAAAAAAAAAAATGAAGAAATAGAAAAGGCAGTTAGCAGAACTACCATGCAAATTTTTTTAAAACATCCCATTATGGGAAAAAATATTAAATTTATTTTCCCTTCCCAAATATCAAATCCAAAGAACAGATTAAGACAATATAGAACAATTGTACTTAAAATTTCAATCATCCAGCAAGAAGGCTGAAGAAACTGAGAACAAAAATGAGAAAAATGGAAATAATACCAAACCACCCTCTGACTTACTCCAGCCATGGTATGATATTTGGCTAAGTCAAAAACAATACCATCAACCACATGGCCATTACTATACAAAAAGAGAGAAAAAAAAAAAAAAACACTACCATTTAACCATCCAATCAGCGGGCAGATCTGTGTCTTTCAAGGAACAGTTTTCATCAGTTCGTCAATAGATAATTTATGTTCACCTTTCTTTCTTTGGACACAAAATATGCACAAATAACTTTCTGTCCAACTCCATCTCTAAATAGCAAAATCACATGACCCATATAACTCAAGAGCCCATCCACTAACCACCTACAAAAGTGTCTAATGCTTTCAATATATACCCATTTGCTCTTTGCATATTTCTAGGGTCCAGTCAGTATACAGCCAAACATTGTGTTCAGACAATATCTTCTAGTTTGGGGAATTTCAACAGCAACTAACTGGAACTAGTTCAAAATTATAAATTTTATTCAAAACAAATTTCAGCATCATAAAACTCAAAGCATAAATAAATTTGTACCTTCCATAGCAACTCTGGCATGTCCAACGCAGGTTGTGCTATTGCGAGCTCAAAAATAGCTCTGGCCCTCTCAGTTTCACTAAGAGATCTCTCCAACTCAGCATACTTGCTCCATGCATAACAGTTCTCTGGGGCCCATTCCAGATATTTCTCATACAGCTTTCGGCAACGATCTATGTTGCCTAGTTGTAACTCTATCTCAATATACTTCTTGAATATCTGTTTGCCGATTTGGGAGGTGACAATTTAATATTACAAGATTCATCAAAACTTTGAATAATCTTAAAAAATTCATCAAAACTGGATTCAGCCAAAATGCCATGAAATTAGTAGTTACCTTGTCTTTGGGAGCCTTCCCAATAGCATTACCAAGAATTTGGCGTGCACCTTTGAGGTTTAATTGTCGAATTTCAAACTGTGCAGCCAACAACCACATTTTTGCAAATGAAAATTTCTCGTGAGGAATCAGCTTCAGACATTCCCTGGGCAATATCAGAGCACATAAGAACCAACCTATTGATGTGTGTATGCGTGCACACACACATGTATGCATGCATGCATGCATATATATATATATAGATAGACAGATAGGTAGATAGACAGATATATATATATATATATATAGAGAGAGAGAGAGAGCCCACTCCAACAAATAATAACATTAGCTTCTGTGAAATCAACATATGAACTACTTTATATAAAATTTTCTGAATAGTAAACCTTTAAAAACATAATATTTTGAAGCAATAAGTAACACTTTTATTCTGTCATATAACGCCAAGTATCTAACTAATTATCATTTGGTCATTCTATATTAATCAGTAAATAATCTGAAATGACAAGGGTCCCTAAATTTACCATGTGTCTTTCAGAGAATACAAGTAGTTATCTATGAATAAATTGTTTCCTTAAAACATACTTTTGTGTATGATTTTATGTTATGCAGTTTCATAGATCTAAATTATCACAGCAAATAATAGATTAATAATGACAGTTAGTCAGTCACTGTGATCAGTTACGAGAAGAAGTTTAGATTGCTTGGGAGAAAATCTAAAAACCTGTTTCTCAATTGAGACAAATGAATCAGAACTTCAGACTCTAAAGGGCAAGTTAAAAACAACTTTTATGAATAGTTATGACATCAATAGAGGCTGCTTATTGGGACAATAAAACCATTATTTCCGATGCATAAAGAAGCAACATTGAAAGAAAACATGTAAATCTTCAAATAAGATGGATAAATCTTAGATTACTTTGCTATTTCTTACTCTGCCAACAATACAAAAGCTGAAAAACTAGATATGAATGGTAAACTCATGAATCAGTAAGTCATATGATCAAATTCTCCATAGAAAACAGTGAGAGAAGAAGAACAAGAATCTATAACAAAGAAACTAATAATTGGCTCAAATTCCTTAAGGAAATCAACTTGCTTGAGATTAGCTCTCTGAGTATCACAGTTGCTAAATAACCACAATTGGTACTAAATACGACATAGCCTTCCATCAAAAAGTAGCATTCAAACACACAAGTCTTCCATGAAATAATTTTTCAACTAAGTGGATGACTTGTTACCTACCTATACACTTCTCTAGTCCGCTCCATGTCCTGTGCTTCAAGCTCCTCATATAATGCATAGTTAATCCTGAAGTGGAGACAAGCAAATAATTTCAGGAATGGTGTAAACCAGAAAAGAATATGCACAGCACTCTTAAAACAATTAATACCAAGCTATATTCTGTAATAACAACAAACTTACCACAAGTAAATGTATCTTTGCCAGTACCGCTTCTCTGCAGCAGGAGGAACATTGGCAATTGCCCGCTCATAAACCTCACGAACACGATCTTTACTACCCACACTCTCTTCTAACCTAATGTAATCAAACCATAAATCATAATTAAGTGGATTCTTCTTCACTTCATCCTCATACTGAAACCTCCTCTTCCCAACAATGGCATCCTCAATCCCTTCCCTATCCCCGTACTGCTTCTCGAATGCGACAAACTTCCTATATAAATCCTCAGCACGGCCCTTGGGAATGTGATCCAGTGAAAATTTGTATATACACCTCGCCCTCTCAGTCTCCTTACACCGCTCCTCAAACTCGGCAAACGCCACGAACAACTGCTCAGCCTCTTCATCATCAGCCAACTTACTAACAGCTCTCTCATAGCAGTTTCTGGCTCTATTGATCTCCCCATTCTTCATCTCAAACTTTGCGTACCTAATCCAGGCTGTTACTTTGGGATGACAATCCACAAACCTCTCGAAAATTGATCTAGCCCTATCGATTTCATTGTACCGAAGCTCGAATTTGATGTAGGAGAGCCAACCTTGCTGGTCCGGCATCCAATTCATCCACCGCTCGAAGACTTGCCTGGCGCCTGCAACATTGCCGAGGATCTCCTCCATGTGAATGTACTTGTACCACAGCTGATCAACCCTAGGCAAGAGCGCAACGGCCCGGTCCCAAACGTTCCTGGCGTGATTGATGAACTTGTTCTTCATCTCGAACTCGGCGTACTTCAACCAGAGAGTGTGGTTGCGGTAATCGACCTCTAGGGCTCGCTCCCAGACGGAGCGAGCCCGATTGAAGTCCTTCTGCGACTCTTCCCACAGGGCGTACTTCACCCAGACGCTCGTGTTCCATCGCACCCGGCGAATTAGGTCCTCGAACTCCTTGCGCTTGCGGAGGCGGTAGTCGTTGAGCTCGGTAACGTCGGTGATTTTCTGCTTGGGCGGCCGGATCTCGGCCTCCTGGCGCTCGCGGGCCTCCCGGAGGATCTGCTCGGCGGTGATTTGGATCGGCGCCGGCGTCTTGTTCTTGACTCTGGTCGGACGCGGAAGCTTCACCTCCGTGTCTTTTCTCGTAAGGTAGCCCAACGACGGGTCTGAATCTTTTACGGCCCCCATGGTTGAATGAAGCTTCGAGAATCGTACGTATTATCTGTATTTATAGCCCTGCGTGCACCGGCGATGTGGCGGCCGGGGTTTCCTATGGGGAAGAAGAAAATGAAAGAGAAGAAGGCGTCGTTAGGGATTGAAGGACAAGGATGAGATTCTGTGCTGGGTGTCAATTATTATTTATTTATTATCCAACTCCCAATAAGGCTTCAGTTGTGACAATACTAATAGTAAATTTGCTTATATAATGGAATACATATACAGTCCTATTCTGATTCGAATTTTATCAGTTATGGTTTGGGATGGAGTTTAAGTTTAAATTTATGAAATATAATTTTTATATGAAAGATCTACTTTTAATCTTTAGCATATATATTATATTATGATAAAAATATATTTAAAAATATATCTATAGTGTTATGTATATATATAGATATAATTGTTGTGTTGAATAAACTGAATTCAAACTTAATAAAATAAAACACAAGATAGATGAAATCCAAAGGACCTCCAAGCGACCTCAAACTCCAAGAAATTTGTGAAATTGTCTTGAAAGTTTTGATAATCCTTCCAAAAAAAACCTTTCTCCAATATTATTTTCAAGAGTTTCTTTCAAATCTCAAAAACTAAAAATCTCTCCTAGTACAATTAGAGAATCCTTTTGAGAATTTTCTCAAATTCCAAAGGCATGATTTTCAAGAAACCATTTGAATCGTGAATCTACAAGAATACATCAAACCCACCTCTAATGTCATATCTAAAATAAATAATCCTGAGAGAATATTTTTTCGCATATCAATTTCATCTTCTATAAATATAAAATAGTCACTCTGATCGAAATATGATTAAAACTCTACTCAATCTATATAACTATTGTTCATGCATATTCACTTAGTGAGACTAACTTTTTTTTTTTGTGATGCCCTATTACGAGCGCCCTAACTGCTCCGCCCCAGGAGCTTCGCTAGGAATGTAAATCAAGATGTACCTCCACTAGGCAGGGCTTGATCCCTTGACAACCTGAGGGCCCCGTGAGCATCACCCCAACCAAACACTTTGCGAGATCTTCTTTTACCAGTAGAGCTATCTCTTAGAGACATTTAGTGAGACTAACTTGAACATTAAAAAGTTTGAGTAAAAAATATCTCAGTCCTTTAATTATTTTCTATTTTACAAATTTCTCAAAACTAAAAGCTCAACATGTACTCTCTTATAACTATAAAATTATTATTGTATTTCAACAATAATAATAATTTACATTAATATTTTTTAAAAATATGCGGGAGAAGAAAAGAAAAGCTCCCACAATGCGGGAACGGAAGATGCTGGGATTGCCCCATAATATAAGTGGAAACCCATCACGAATTTTACGTTTAGAAGGAACTTATACCTTCCTTCCTGTGCTATAAAATAAATTTTAGCCTACATTAGTTAAGGGTTCAATAAGACTGGACGTTGTTGAGAACATGAAGTGGGATACACATAACACAAGTCCTAATGAATGTTCCTATCCAAATCCAAATGTCTGGACATCAAGCAAATTTTCTCCACCATGCCCGGGTCTTTATTCCTGCACAATGACACCCATAGCAAAAGGCAACATGTTATGTGTTGGGTCACAGAGACTCATACCCAACATGTTAAGTCACTCGATTCAGAAAACCCATACCTGACCTATTAGGATTACTCGGGAGTCAAAAAGACTCCTACCCAACTTGTTAGGGTCACTACCCAATTCATTTGGGTCACTATTTAACTCATTGGATCACTAGCATCTGACTCTCCCGCACTATAATCTTACTGTTGTAGTTAGGCACCCACATTATGCAAATACTGATTGATGATGATGCTCATCTCTTTTGTCCAATTAGAAATTTTCTCCCTTTCTTCCTGAATATTACATTTTTATAACTGAAAAGTTATAAGTTCAAGCACCCGACATGGAAAAACGGGGCCAAGTTCGGATATTTGGATGAGATAAAAGTACAAACATGTATATAATAACGCTAATTAATCAGCAATTCTTTCAAATCTAATGCTCCCCTCATCAACGATGGACATGTGTTTCCTCTTCTTGGATAGCTTAGTTGAGTTCAACCCACTCTGTCCGTCGCTAAACTGAGCAGCCGTTCGAGCCCGCAGTTCTTCCAAGCTCTCGCCTTCCTTTGCCCTTTCCAGGACCTGAAAATTATGGGCGAATTACAGTCTCTCTTAATTTCTATGCTATTGGGATGATGGATAAAAACTGTTGAAAATTTTGGGTAAAATACATACCAGATGGCGACCGTAGAGGTGGGTGTTTGAAAGGGCTTTGAGTGCATTCTGGGTCTCTTGTTTTGTGACATACTCTACAAAAGCAAAGCCTCTGTGCTTCCCGAATCTCATTGGCAACCTCAAACGTTTAATCTGCAAATGACGAGAAATCTCAAATCAATTACCAGCATTCACCTGATTCGTAAAGGTAAATAAACAAATTAAACCCTTGAGAAATCAGGAGCATAGCCAGACGAATGGAAGTTCTTGGGGAATGGGGGTGTTTGCCATGTTGCATCTTTTTCTCTTTTGTGAACGGTATTTGAAATCATCTGAGTTTGTTAATTTTAGGACTCTGGAAGACAAAATTGTCATTACTTTTGAACTAACGAAATGTGACAAATGTCTGTCGGTAACCTCTTCCCTAATTCGTTTCTTATTCTTTCTTCTTCACACCAGTATTCTGTTGATACCTACATTACATGCTGACAGCAGAGATATTTCAGTAATACTATTACATTGGACGACTGCATTTGGTAATGCACACAGAACACGTACAAGGACGACTGCATTGGATGACTGAGATTCATGTTAGAGAAATTAGAATGTTCATGACATGCCCACACACCCAGGAAAAGGCAGTTACTAGTGTTAATTGATGATTTTTTTCGAGAAAGCATTAAGCTGATTAATGTTTTGAAGATGATAGCTTATCACGAAAACCTTTGAAATGCAAAACTTCTGTCTAATAATTCGAAACTATAGAATAGAAGCAAAAAAATGGGCAAGCAAAAATGATGTAGATCGGGGGGGGGGGGGGGGGGGAAGGTCAGAACTAAAGGAAATCTCATAGCCATGTAATGTGCTACTAAGCAAGTATCATGTCACAACCTGATTAATTACTACTCAAATTTAAGTTGTCTTTTCAGGGAAATCTCCTAGCCGATGGGCACCTCCACATAGGAAGTAATCTTGGGTTTCAAGGTATCCCACCTGTCAAATCTTTTTTTACCCTTGTAACCATCCTTGCTAGTAGATGGCTGTCCCTGCTTTGTTCCATGCTACTGACCCTTGTCTCCCTGATACCTTTAGTGAAATTAAACTCTGCATGGCGCTTTGGCACAAAGGACTCTTTGGCCTCAGAGTAGTCTATCTATTACTGGACAATGACAATCGAAAGAGCAAGTTCTTGCACCCTATGCTGTCTTACTCTCATTGTCTCCATGGTTTCAACCCATCCATAAGTTGAAGATCAACTTGGTTGGGGCCATATTTGGAAGCCATAGTTAAGAGAGAGAACTCCCGAATAGACCCGTCCTCCTACAGGTTTAGTTTCGATAGAAAAATTTGTTGAACCGGCCGTGAGCTGATTATCGGAATAGGATAGTAACAGAACCAAAGTTACTTGAGTAACTAGACAGGTCTAGTCGAGTAATTCAACAGAATAATTCAAGTAGCGAAACAAACAGTCGAGGAAGGGGAAATTAATCGATTAACAAGGGGAATTAGTCAACTAATTAAAGAGGGAAAACAAGAAAGAGGCAACTTGCCACTAAGTGATAATGCAATGGAACCACACTTAGATAATAGCTAAGAAAATTTGCCACACTTTGAACAAGTGATGAGAAAGGACAGAAATTGATAGATTGTCAGAAGTTTCTTTCAAAAGTGCTAAATGACTACTCATGTCTTCCCTTATATAGGAGAGAAGCTCATGATTACATTGAATGTTTCTGGGAATTATAACAGACACCTAGGGACCTTTGATAGTTTTAAATGTCTAGAGTTCTGGGAATTCATAGGAAATATAGGTTAATTACTACTAGTGGCATGGGAAAGACAAGAACTTGATAATGACAAGCTTCTAAAAACCAGCTGCTTCTTCGAGTTCTTCCCATAGCCATAGGGCTGATGAGCTGTCACCCACTGGAGAGTTACCAGGTTGATGGTAGGAGGCAGGTTGACAGGCCTTGGGCTGGTGACAGATGAGTTGGAGGTCCTATCTTCTTTTAGGGCCAGATTTGGGGAGATGGTTTTGGAGATGGATCGGGTTATTGGGCCATGATATGTATCAAGTTTTCTCTTCATCAAGAGGCTCTCATCTTCAAGATAGAACTGTCTTTTGATATCCCTATTTGACTTGTCCTGCTTTAGGATAGGGCCATCACTGTACCACATGCGCCACAATAGCAATGTGTTATTTGTGAGGCAGAGAGTAGCAACCAGGACCATGGAGCCATTTCAACATACACAATGTTGAAATACAGCTCTATTCCCCATAAGAAGTTGGAGATCTCCATCTTATCCTAGTTGCCTAGGTAAGCCTTTGGTTTGGGTACTTCATCCACAGTAGTAGCTCCCTGCACCACCATGGGATATGAGGCAAGTGCCTCCTTGCACATCACCCAATTTCCCTAAGCAAAAATGTATGGCAGCTAAGTAAGCCTAACTTGATGCGCTTTAAGAGCTATTCAAAGAAAGAGCTAGCAAGCTACAATAAGTAGACACAACTAATAGAATACCTCAGGATTTCAAAGATTTGGAGGATGATTTAAAAATGAGGCATATGCATAGATAGACAACTTAACAGATGGCTGGGATCTAATCAATCCAATGGCTCATTATCAACTTCTAGAATTCACTACTAAAAAATCTAAGATATTGTCTGGTACACAAGGACATGTAGACCCTTAAATTACTCTTTGTTTGACAAGATATTTTTAGGGGATCTTAAAAATGTTAAAAGTGTACATGCCATACAGTAACTTATGTTGCATCCTTGTTGCGCTCACATGGCATTTAGCCTTGAGGTGTGGCAAACAGGTTCAGTACTTGTTCATTTGTGATTTTCAAAGCTCAAAAAGGAAAAAGCAGCATAGGAAATCGATGCTTAAAGTCAGATCGTGCAATTTCAGTGAGAAAGAAAGAAAGAGAATAAAAACATGACAATGGGCCCATCCAGAATGATCAATAATTGTCAAATGTTTAAAACTGGTTTGGTTCTGCAGATTACTTCTGCAACATTTGTCATGAATTGCCTGAACTCTTTGTTAAGAATAATGCCAAACGAAGTACCACATAACATCAACTAGCCATCATTTTGTCTATAATGAAGGGAAGCAATGCAGACTTTGGAATTCAGTTGAGTGGTGCAGCTTCTTTATATTTTGAAACCTTGTTTTAATTCTGCATTTTTACTTTCCTTTGGAAAATGGGTATTTCAGTTTTATTCAGTCTAACCATAAACCAAACTGGCTAAAATGGTCTATTTAATCAAAGACCCTAGTTCTCAGGTGAAAAAGACGGGATTGAAACAGTCGGGGTTTGGGAAACCATAAAAGCTCAAATCATACACCGACTGCACATCAGTTAACAGATCATTTAATCTTTATTCCTAACCACCAATTTAGCCCCAACCCTCAAACCTCCTTAACAATGAGGCAATGCAGGTCCAGATCCAACAATGGCAACAACAATCACAAGCCTTAAATCACCCTACGTTGGGTTGGCTACATGAAGTAGAGACCTATGATGAGAGATTGGGCAGCAGGAATTGAACCTGCAGAGGCAGAGCACACATGATTTCTGGTCATGCTCTCCCTCAACAAAATGGGCTGCAAAAAGTGATAGCAGCACACAGCATGAAAAAGTGATGACAGAGATAAAAGAGAAGCCCAGGTGCCGTCAGAGCCATCAGCAAAGTTATTAATGGGGCTCCACATTCTCGATGACCAAACAATGAAGGCTACTTATTACTACCTACTATCACTTAAATGGAAATAAGAGAAATTACCTGACCAAATGGATTAAATAGCTGTCTCAAATCTTTCTCCGTTGCCTCAAAAGCTACATTTCTTACCATTAATTTTGTTGAACTACCATCCTTGTCAACATTTTTTACAACTTGGTTATCCTTCTTAGGATGACAAAATTGCAAAATAAGTGCATGTCCATCCAAAACAGTTCCCTGGGAATAGAGAAAAAGCTGAGAGTCAATTTTTGAATGAATGATGTTTAGCAAAGTAAAAAGTAAATATTACCTGTAGATTCTTGCAAACATTCATTGCTGTTTCAATAGAATCAAACTCTATAAAACCAAAGCCCATGGAGACATTCTTTCCATTTTTCAAGTGCTTCTTCACCTGCGGTGGACAGAAGAGAACAGTGATAAGAGAAAAAGATGCTATTGAATGATATGTGAAGAAGGTGCTTGGAGTTGGGAACCAAAAGACTTACCCTGACACTTAAGATTCTTCCCTCTTTCATGTGTTCACTAAAATGCTTCCTAATAGATTCATCAGATGTCTTAAAATTCAGGTTCTTCACAAATAGTGATCGCGACTGCAACCAAAGGTTATGATAAGAGATTATAAGACAACAGGAACACAATTATAGCTCCGGAAGATCAAAGCTATACTAACATGCACCCAACAAACCATGAATTTGATAGAAAGCCTTTATTTCATTTCATTGATTATGTATGCATGTTTGCCAAACTGCAAAAGTCATATTATAACAGGTCTACCTAATTGCAGATTCAAACCTTCTTGATGCAAGAAACTAGTACTGAGTTTGAATATGTAATGTCTCATGCTATAATCATATTGACCATATAATCACATCACATCATGGTCTTGAACTTGATAGGAAATTTCATATGTTTTAATTTTGATATACGAACTTCGATTTTGCTTAAATCTTGTCATTTAGACTCGTAGCTTTTACTTTTAGTATATCAGTTTGAAACCGTAATCTGAAATTTTATCTTTTGTGCTTGAACTTTAGCCTATAAATAGCCATTAGTGATGTAAGCAATATACAGTGAAGGCATCCACTAATTAAGACAAGCCCAAAAAATCAATCAACTGATGATAAATGAGGACACCACATGACAGCTGCATCCCCTCAATAAAAAATTGCACAAGCTATTCTTCCAAAATGAAATCTTGCATATGCATCACCTTTTCACATGAATGCTCGACATAAGCTAGAGGATCTTCAGAATTCTGCTGATTTTTCCTAATGAGATGTGTAGTCAAGTGCTCGCCCACAAAGAATAACTTACCAACAAACATCTAGACTATGCCATCCCTTGATGATACAGATCAAGGTAAATTAGCATACAAGTTGTATGCCTTATTCGCAAGGGACTAGGAGAGTAGTCTTCAAGACAAAGGCTATGATAAACCTTTAAAATTCGAAGGTTTCAACCATTCACATAACAGCTCTTTGAGATTACCCAGCTTCCCATCAAACCTTATGAATTCAGGCATCTCATAATCTCCAGCATACAAGACTTAAGCTACCTGCAGGATAAGGGGGACAATAATCCATTTCTGTTATGCATAAGTGATTTAGTACACTTCTAGGCAAGAATGCTAAAATTTATTCTTGCATATGAGACAACGTAACAAGGACCTTCACTGGAGGGGTAACCATGGAGGCAGCTCCAAACATAAGGGTCACAGATGGAAGAATATGCAGTGCTTTTCCTTGGCCAATAGAGTTCATCCAAAAGGGCTGGGTTGATTTATAAAGCATCCTGCTAGAGAGTCTTATTAACATGACAGGCTATAGAAGCTGGTGCAATCTAAAGTCTTTTAAAGGGAAATTATTGATTCTGTCATCTTTTGTTGCATTTGTTGCATGCTCAAAATGTTCAGACATGATGCAGACAAAGATAAGCCAGAATGGCAATGCCTCCCCAACCCTATCTGCTGCAAACCAACCAAGTTCCACCACCACCTATCCTCCTTCCCTAATTTATACCCCACCCCCCAGTAGCTTCCAAATGTCATCACCACACCTACCCATCCCATCTAATCTAATCCAAAATACCCTGTCCATTCATTGCCAACCACCATTCCTTCAACTCCTATCGGTCGCCACCAAGCCTTCCCCATGGCACAAGCTCATTCCTTACCCGATCCACTGCCAACAGCCACTCCCTCCACTGCATCAACCACACCAAGTTTATCCATTCTATCCAAAAGCACTTGTTATCTGATCAGCCAGCAGGCCATTCCTTCCACCTGCCTCCCCTCCCCCAAAATAAAAAAGAAGTCATTCCTATGCTCATCTACCCCTACCTAACCTCAATTCAGCCCAGCCCTCCCTGATGAGCAGCCAACAACTCTCCAGCTGAACCAGGAAGCACCCAGCAGACCCACGACCCCCACACAGCCGCAACCCTCCCAAAAATAAATAGATAAATAAAATAATAAAAATTGCTAATAGATCACCAACCACCACCATGGCCAGCCAACCATCATGCCTTAGAAATTTAATCACCCACCAACCCCTTTTTATTCTATCACCTCCTCCCATCCCTCCCACTTCGCCACCACCCTTACCAAGCCTTACCCATCTTGTCCCACTCCAAACCCTTGCAGAATCATTTTTCCCTCCGCATTCACCAAGCCTAGCAAACCACCACAACAAATGAATAGGTCCCAGAGAGAGAGGTAGGGAAGGCAATGATGGTCCTACATACGAGAGAGAGAGAGAGAGAGAGAGAGAGAGGAGGGGGGAGAGAGAGAAATGGTAAAGGGTGGTTTCTATTGAAATCCATGAAATCATCATAAGCCATTGTCGTTATCCAATGGTGGCCTGTCAAGTGCAATTGACGCAGCGTGTAGCTTATATGTGAAAAAAACACACTAAAATAAACCCTTGAAAGAACAAACTTCAATAGCCGAAACTTGGCTTTCAAGAAGACCCAAAAACAATACCGTTTTGTTAAAAAAAAACCAAATAGGTTGCTGAAATTTGATTGAGAAAAACTTGATTACAAATTCTAGATCCTAGGCATATTTATAGTATTTGGCTAATCCAAATCCATCTAATATTTTGGCTAATCCAAATCCATCTAATATTTGTAAACAAAATCCAACTAAAATCCTAATAAAAATAAAATCCTAATCCAACATGAAGTAGAATCCTAAAACTTAAGAAGTATTAAAATATTGTTTCGGCGTGGTCGAGTCGGCTTTGGGCCGGCTCTTGATTGGTGACCGCATCATTCACCTCCACTTGAGAAGAATTTGTGCTCGAATTATGATCTGGGTATGACAACTCAACGTCCGGCAAATACAAAGAAAGATCAACAACATTGAATGTTTTGAAAATACCCATATGATTAGGCAAATCCACAACATAAGCATTATCATTGATCTTCTTTGTAATCTTATACGAACCATACTTCTTTGATTTAAGCTTGTTCTGCTGGAATCCGTTCCTTCTTCAAGAATATCATAACTTCATCTCCAACCGCAAATACCTTGTACTTCATATGCTTGTCAGTTGCTGCCTTGTACTTCTTATTCGCCTCATGCAACTTTTGCTTAACATCTTCCTGAACTGCTTGAACGTGCTCGGCTAAGTCACTAGCTGCAACACTGAATCACTAGCTGCAACACTGAAACCTGGTACCTTTGGCAATTTTACCAAATCCAATGCATGATTAGGAACTTTCATGTATACGATAGAGAATGGTGATCTTCTTGTTGAGCTATGCACGGCGTTGTTGTAGGCAAATTCCGCTTGAGTTATGACAAGGTCCCATTGTCTTGGCTTGTCTTTGCAAACACTGCGAATCAGATTTCCTAAGGTACGATTGACCATCTTTGTCTGTCCATCAGTCTGGGGATGTGTTGTGCTGCTGAAATTCAAAGCTGAATCGAACATTCTCCACAAGGTAATCCAAAAGTGACCCAAAAACCTTGAATCACGATCCGAACTAATAGTTTTAGGGACTCCATGCAGTCTAACAATTTCCTTGAAAAACAGTTTGGCTGTAGCTACTACATTTGTCGTCTTCTTGCATGGAAGAAAGTGCGCCATCTTGGAAAACCTGTCAACCACTACAAAAACAGAATCCATACCTCATTGGGTTCGCGGTAGACCCAACACGAAGTCCATAGACAATCTTCCCAAATAGCATTGGGAACAGGCAATGGCATGTAGAGACTGATATTAAAAGAGTGCCCCTTAGCTATTTGACATATATAACACCTTGCCACAATAATAGAAACATCTCTCCTTGCTTTTGGCCAATAATACCTTCCCATAACAACTTCAATAGTCTTGTCTCTGCCAAGATGCCCTGCTAAGCCACCACCATGCAAATCCCGAATAATTTTCTCACGAAGAGATGTGCAGGGATGCACAACTGATTTCCCTTCATGAGAAACCCATCATGCACATAGAAATCTCCTGACGGTTGCTGAGACATGCATTGTTGCCACACATGTTTAAAATCCTCGCATGTCGCATATAATTCTTTCAAGCACTCAAACCCAACAATCTCAACACTAAGGGTCTTGATCAAATCCACACGCCTACTCAAAGCGTCTGCCACTCGATTATGCTATCCCGACTTATGCACAATTTTATATGAAAATTTATCAATAAAAACAGACCATCTAGCATGCATATCACTCCTCAATTGCCTTTGGCTACTCCAGTACTTAAGAACTTAGTGATCCGTGTAAAGAACAAATTCTTTGACAATCAAGTAATGTTCCCATGTCTTAAGAGCCCTTATCACTGCATAAAACTCCTTATCATAAGTATACCACTTTCTTCTGCCTTCACACAACTTCTCACTGAAAAATGCAATTGGTCTCCTCTTTTGGGACAACACAGCACTATACTTACTCTACTCGCATTATACTCAACCTCAAACAATTTGTCAAAACTTGGCAAAGCTAAGACAGGAGCGGTACATAATTTCTCTTTTATCAAGGCGAAACTTTACTCTTGTTCTTCACCCCAATGGAAATTTCCTTTCTTTAAACACTCAGTAATTGGAGCCACAAAACTACTAAAGTGTTTGATAAACCGCCTATAGAAAGTTGTTAACCCATGAAAACTTCGCACATCACTGACATTTTTTGGGGTTGGCCACTCTCTAACAGCTCGCACTTTTTCCTCATCTACCTTTATGCCCTCTTTGCTTATAACAAAGCCCAAAAACAACAAGCTCCCACTCATAAAAGTACATTTCTTCAAATTAGCATAAAGTTTGTTTTCCCTCAACACACTCAACACATCCCAAATATGCCCCTCATGCTCATTAATAGACTTACTGTATATCAAAATACACCACAACGAATTTACCAATGAAAGGGCATAATACTTGATTCATTAGTCTCATGAAAGTGCTTGGTGCATTGGTTAGTCCAAAGGGCATGACTAACCACTCAAACAACTCATCTCTTGTCTTGAAAGCTGTCTTCCACTCATCTCCAGCTCGAATTCTGATTTGATGATAACCACTTCTAAGATCAATTTTGGTAAAAATCACAGCCCCATCAAGTTGATCAAGCATGTCGTCGAGCCTAGGAATTGGAAATTTGTACCCAATAGTAATTTTGTTAATGGCTCTACTATCAACACATATCCTCCAACTCCCATCTTTCTTTGGTGTCAATAATGCTGGCACTGCACATGGACTCATGCTAGTCTGAATGTGCCCTTTTCTCAACAATTCCTCTACCTGCTCACGTAAAATCTCATTCTCCCTAGGACTCATCATGTAGTGTGGTAGGTTAGGCAAGCTAACACCAGGAACCAAGTCAATGTGGTGTTAAATATCCCTCATAGGAGGTAGCTCACTAGGCAACTCTTCAGGAACCACATCATGAAATTCCTCCAACAATCCTTGCACCTCCACTGGAATTTGATTCACCTTCAGTGGCTCACTCACGCTCTCTCCCTTGATAACCAATAAGTGAACCTCTGGAATATCCTTACACTCCCTCACAAACTCAGTGTGAATATGTGTAATGGTAAAAAAATTTCACCCCTCCACTTTAGAAGCTTTGGTTTAGTTTTTCTCCACTATGGGTAACAAAGTATAACACACACCTTCTTTCTCAAGCTGATATGCGTTCTTTCTACTAGAGTGCTTAGCATCCACATCAAATTGCCAAGGCCTCCCAAATAAAAGATGGCAAGCATCCATATCAACAATATCACAATAGTCTTCGTCGGAGTACTTACCAATAGAGAAAGGCACCATGCAACGTTCATCCACATGTATGCCACCAACTTCTTTGATCCAGCCAATCATGTAAGGGCTTGGATGTTTTTCAGGAGTTAACTGCATCTTTGCTACCACGTCTCTTCCTTTGATGTTCTCCTGACTTCCACTATCAATAATCAACTCAAAAATTTTTCCTTTCACCGTACACCTCGTGCGAAAAAGTTTATGCCGCTGAGTAGTATCTTCATTCTTTTGAGATAGCATTAACTTCCTCACTACACAAGTATATTCCCCATGTCCATAACCTTCTTCGTCATCCTCTCCATCAGGCCCGCAATATACTTCCTCTTCAGCAACATTTTCCTCCTCCCTTTCTATAATGTTAACTGTTTTCCTCCTTGGGCAATCACTAGATCGATGCCCAACCTCATTGCACTTGAAACATTTTAAAAGAATAGGCTTTGCATAAGGATTAGGGGATTTTGGAAGCTTAGAAGTAGTACCTCAAATGTGTCCCCCTGTTGTAGCCTTATTAGGGTTGACTGTTTGGGGTGGATTGGAGGGTTGCGCTCCCTGAACCGACTTGCCTTTATAAAAAGTTGCTCGTTTATTTTCATTCTCACTATACCGACGATAATTGTCATTACGAGCTCTCTCACTCAACATTAATTCAGCCTTTAAAGCTAAGTTCCTTGCCCTTGCTTCTTGCACACTCAAAACCATTTGAACCCTAATTTTATCACGAATAGCAGGCTTCAATCCATTCAAGTAACAAGCTGCTTATTGATTGTCACTTTCTGACAATTGGTTTCTCTCCGCCAATCGCATAAACTCAGAGATATATTCATTCACACTCTTCATTCCCTGTGCACATCTTTGATAAACTTCAAACATATATTGTTCATAGTCAAGGGGTAAAAACCTACCTCTTAACAGCTACTTCATTCGTCTCCATGTCTGAACTGGCTGTCGGCCTTCCCTCAATCTCGTCTCTCTTAATCACTCCCACCAAACAGATGCACCGCCCTTCAATCTATAAGCCACTAACTTTACTTGTCGTTCATCTGGGATCTCCATGTATTCAAAAAAAGGGTCAACCTCAGTGATCCAATCCAGGAACCCCTCAATATCAAGATCTTCACTAAATGTAGGAATATCAAGTTTTAGTTTATACTCATCGTTGCCCCAGTTGTTGTGCTGATGCGCATTCCTCCTAACCCCTCTACCACCAGAGTTAGCTATTGCTCGACCAAAATCATCCTCTTTATCGCTATCTTCAATCACTGGTCTTTTAGGATTAACAAGGACATGATTAATAGGTGGTCTTCCCACTCCAGCTTGATTCACCCCATTATTCAGGTTCTTGTCATCATCAACTCGTAGTAAGGTGTCCAATTGGTTGCTAAGTTGCTCCAATCGTTGCTGGATAGTACGAGTTACTTCCCGTTGTTCTTCGATTGCTCTCCAAACTGCGTACAACCCCTGATCACCATCACGAGGCTGGTTGCTACCGTTACCTTCAAGATTGGCCATCTGATTAGTTGATTAACTGCTCTGATACCACCTGACGCAACATGTAGCGCGTGTGTGAAAAAAACACACCAAAATAAACTCTTGAAAAAACAAACTTCAATGGCCGAAACTTGGCTTTCAAGAAGACGCAAAAACAAGACCGTTTTGCTAAGAAAATCCAAATAGGTTTCTGAAATTTGATTGAGAAAAACTTGATTACAAACTCTAGATCCTATGCATGTTTATAGTATTTGGCTAATCCAAATCCATCTAATATTTGTAAACAAAATCTAACTAAAATCCTAATCCAACATGAAGTAGAATCCTAAATCAAGTAGAATTCTAAAACTTAAGAAGTATTAAAATATTGTTCCGGTGTGGTCGGGTCGGCTTTGGGCCGGTTCTTGATTGGTGACCGCATCAGCAATCAAGCTCACACTTATATAAAATATCAAGTACATAAATGTTGTACAAATAAGACACATGAAAATCATTTGGATAAATTTCTTACCTGGGAAAACATAACGTGGAACAATGCTAATCAAAGTATAGGTGACAGGTTGTTAGAATCAAAAAAAGAGGGCCAAACTTGGTAGGTTTGCAATGGTGGAAGAGTGATAACTGTAATTAATCCTTTAGCTTAAAAAACCATATCTTTCTTAGCTGTGTAAAAGCAATTAGGGCAATAGGAAACCTACGGCACAAAATACCGAAATGAGAGAGAAAGAAGAAATGCTCTCGAGAACTTTCAATTGAGAGAATGAAAAACTGAACTCAATATTACAAGAGAAAGGCTCATTGAGTTTATATACTGCCGAGCCTAAGCCACTAAGCTAATCATTGCCAAACTAATTAGCTATCAAAAAAAGCAGCATATATATCAAGACACAATAGCTAACTAACAACAACACAATAGATAATGAAAGCTGAAATGAATTCAATCAAGTTCTTCCACAAGCTGAAGGATGATAAATCAAGTGCCAATTACAAAAGATTGTCCCATCAATCTAGAAAGTTAAATTTCATTAAATGCAATAAGTATAGGGAAGCATTTGACAGGTGCTGTGTCTGTTAGGTACCAGACACAAGGCAACTTCTATAAATGTCAGTGCTTCCTAAAGCACAAGGTTGGTAAGACAGCCTGACATTAACCAGGCTATGTCTTTGCTTTTCTCCTTTTTCCATCATCATCTTAGTAATAAAAAATCTCCTCCATAAGAAATCTTTTATACCAAATAGTGTTTTACCTTGTGTATCCAGAGTTATTTTAATTAGAAACAACTACACCTCCAAGAGAGAGGATGTAACTCAAAGGTGCACAATTCACTGTAATAAATAACTGAGGAACAAAAGTCAAGTTACACGATATATAGCAGATTTACAGATTCTTCTGAAAAACAAAACATGACACCCCTCTGTTTGGGGAACTTTAACTCACCAAACTCTTTTTCTTTATTAATATGAACTTAAAAAGACAAGCATGTATTCAACAAAATTTCAATTGTGGGATCTAAGAATGAAATAAGAAGAAATGTGAGTGGCTTGTCAAAGATTGGGAATGCTGCAAAGGAAAATAAATGTCAAGTTACTGTGATGCAGCATTTCTTAGCTCCTGATAACGAAAACAATATGAAATTGCTCCATCCAAATAGAAATAATAACAGCTAAATTCTAGCAAGGGAGATTTCTGAGTATGTTACTACCTTAAAACACCAAGGTAAAGTAATTCTAAAGTAAAGTAGAAAGTCCTTCCAAACTATGAAAACTACTAAGCTTAAAAATTTCCAGCCCGTAATTTTGGCTTCTATACATAAAATTAATGCTGACCAAGAATGTAAAAACAAAAGATGTAAAACTGCAAGCAACACCAATGACTAACGTAAATAAATTCTCAATTTAAATACTGATGACAATTATAATTGCTGAGTACTTGTCTTCTTTGTTCACTGCCCCAGCATTCAGCATAAAAACACATGGGCAAAAATATACGCAGTATATGATCCCCTCAGACTATAATTTAAAATGCAAGACAAAATCTACAGGTCTCAGTGTTGATGCTTTACATGTCTGTGTCAAGCCCCTGATCGGAGGCCAGGCCAATTCTGGAATTATAGGACAGTTAGAGAGAATTTGGAGGCAGAATTCAAGAGAGAGAGAGAGAGAGAGGGGGAAAGAAATTGGAGGGAAATAATTGATATTCTCATTCATGATTCCCATCCTCTTGCACATGGCCTTTTATAGGCTTCTCCATTCGGTTGTAATGGCATAACCAAATGGGTACAAACCGCTTAAGCTGTAACTGCTTAGTACAATAGGCTTATTCACTATCAGTCTAATTACAGTAGTACCCTTAGGGTCATGACACTATCACTATTGTAAAGCTTAGGAAATAAACCTAGCTTTTAATGTGTATAAAACTACTTCATTAAATCCATAGACCATACACCTATATATATATACAAATACAATGGGCCATGGGCCATGGGCTCTATCATAGGATAAACCCTAGACTATAATCCATATAACTCAACACTCCCTCTCAAGCTAGAGCATATATATCATATGCGCCAAGCTTGCTACAAATATACTCAATTCGAGGACCCCTGAGAGACTTAGTGAAGACATCTGCTAACTGGTCATTGGAATTGACAAAATCTGTGGTAATACAACCAGATAAAATCTTCTCTCGGATGAAGTGACAATCTATCTCGATATGTTTGGTCCTCTCATGAAAGACTGGATTGGAAGCAATATGTAATGCAGCTTGATTGTCGCAAATTAATCTCATCTGTGATATCTCCCCAAACTTGAGCTCCTGAAGTAATTATTTTAACCAGATAAATTCACACGTTGCCAAGGCCATAGCACAATATTCTACTTCGGCACTCGACCTAACAACAACCTCCTGCTTCTTACTTTTCCAAGATACTAGGTTTCCTCCAACCAGAACACAATATCCTGAAGTAGACCGTCTGTCAGAAGGAGAACCTGCCCAATCAGCATCAGAATATCCGACTACTCGAGTATGACCTCTGTCCTCATACAATAGTCCTCTACCTGGAGCTCCCTTAATATACCTGAGAATCCGAACTACCGCATCCCAGTAGCTATCACAAGGAGATTGTAAAAACTGACTGACAACATTGACTGAGAAAAAAATATTTGGGCGAGTGATAGTGAGATAATTAAGTTTTCCGACTAACCTGCGATATCTTCCAGGATCGGCAAGAGGCTCCCCCTGTCCTGGTAAGAGCTTTACATTGGGGTCCATAAGAGAATCTATAGGTTTACAATCAAGCATCTCAGTTTCTTCTAGAATGTCTAACACATACTTCCGTTGAGAGATAACAATACCAAAATTGGACTGAGCAACTTCTATGCTAAGAAAGTATTTAAGTAACCCCAAGTCTTCGAAGCACCTGAGTCCAGGACCCATGGTCCCAAAGAGGAAGACTGAGCGAGACAGGCAGTGGAATCACCAGAGTGGGCAACAGAAGCAACTGTGGATGAGGCTTGCTGGGACGTCTTATACTTGAGATACTCATCATAATCAGCCCCAATGAGAATGACAGATTGCGGTGGATGACCATCAAAGGACTCAGATCGAGAACCATCAGCATGAGCAACATTAACACGAGGAGGGCGGCCATGCAACTTATAACACTGTTCCTTAGTATGCCCCCACTTGTGACAATAGTTACACTTGGGGCGTTTGCCCCGATTACCACGATCTCCGCCCTGTTCGCCAGTACTCTGAACCTGAGAAGCCATGACTGAATGATCACCTGCAGAAGAGGGAGGCATCGTAGGAACAGATGAAACCCGAAGAAGACAAGAATACACTTCATCCATAGTAGGGACAATAGGACTAGCAAGAATCTGATCACGAACAGGAGCAAGCTCAGGACCAATGGCAGCAAGAGTACACACCATGAAGAACTTATCTCGCTGAGCTAGATCTTCTGTAGCAGTCTTACCAGCAGGTAATAATGAGTTAAATTCAGCTTTAATAGAGGCCATCCGACCAAGAAAATCAGGAAGAGTTGAACCCTGTTGTCGTAAACTGAGTAGATTAGACACCACTGAATACAGGCGTTGAATGTCATTAGTGTATAATGCCTTGGCCTGAACCCACAATTCAAAGCACGTGGTATAGTTAGTATAGATTGGATGAAGAGAGGGATCAATTGACTGCCACAGGAGACTACACAACAGAGCATCAGCTCGCTGCCACTCGGGTTTGTTTGTGTTCACATCCTTGGCCTTGGTAGTTAGATGATCCTGTAAGCCTTGACCCATACACCATAGTTCAACCGCCTTGGACCAAGAGATATAATTGGAACTACCCATCAACTTCTCAGTAGCAATAGCTGGAGAGGGAGACGAAACCACTTGGCAGCGGATGGCGACGAAACCACTTGGGCTGGGATGGACTGAAGGAGGCGAGTCCAATGGTGAAGACGGCGTTGCGATCGAAGCACTAGTGAAAGAGATCGGAGCAAAAACGTCTCTGTGAACAGTACGAGACAGGCGGCGCGTGGCGGCGGCAACGGCGACGATCTTCCGGGGGTCAACAAATCGGAGGCCGGCGAACACAACGGCGGTGGTGGTGTGCGTGATCGGTGGCCGGACAGTGAAGACCCGCAGCTGACCAGTAGCGCGCGCGAGAGAAACGCAGCGGTCGGCGACGGCGGTGGCACAGCAGGCTGCGGCGGTCGGTGGCGACGCGACCGACGGTGTTCGTCGGTGATGTGGGCGGCGGCAGCTGCGGCGGCGGCGGCGGCAGCTAGGGTTTGTATGGTGGCTGCTAGGGTTTGTATTTTAGCTCTGATACCATGTAAAGCTTAGGAAATAAACCTAGCTTTTAATGTGTATAAAACCACTTCATTAAATCCATAGACTATACACCTATATATATATACAAATACAATGGGCCATGGGCCATGGGCTCTATCATAGGATAAACCCTAGACTATAATCCATATAACTCAACAACTATGTTTATGCATAAAAGTGAAGGCATGCTTCCACTGCTCCAGTATTACAATGGTTCTGCATAAAAACACACAAAGCACAAAATCTATGCAGTATATGATCCCCTCAGAAATAATAACTAGAATCTGAAATGTCAGATAGGTCTTCAGTGTTATGCAGTGGCATATGTCTATGTTTATGCACAACAATGAACACTATGAGAAACCAAAAATTTGGCATACTTTCTAAATAATTTATAATGTGTCCATTAAATATTGTTAATTGAAATAGAGATATTAATCAAGTACATTATTCGGTAAACAACTAAAACAAAATGATTCAACTGGAAAATAGAATGATTTATCATACCTCAATTCTATCAGGATCAATCTCTCCATCTGTTATTCCTTCCACTTGTTGCTCCAATATTACCCTCTTGACTTCATTCTCACCAACAATGACAGTATTTTCCACATCAATAGATGTAGTATTTTGATTAAGAATATGATCAGGTGCCCATTCCAAATATAGTGGAGCATCCCTAAGTGAAAATTAAGAATCAAAATGAAACTGGGATCCTGTTGGAAAAGCTAACACCACCAGGATGCAACATATGGTAGTGAAACTTTAATACCAAATTTGTATAAAAAAAAATGAGTATCTGTTATATTTTGGAATTAAGAGAGTGAAAGTATCCTTGCATAAATATATAGAAATTAAAAGGAAAAAAATCAAAGCAGAACAGGCAGTATAATTGTGTGTATTAATATACAAATATATATATATACAGAGAGAGAGAGAGAGCACTAGAAGTTCACTAAGGGTGACACTGGCTATACATATACTGAAGCAGAAGACAACAGAACATTATTCTTAATCTTAAAGATCAACTGAATTTTCCTTCAAATAGGCAAGCAAAACTTGAAGTAGCATAAAACAGCCATCAACCAATAGCAACGTGATCTGAAGGATGTGAAATCATCTCCCAATATCTTCCATCATGCTACTTAGCATCAGAAAGATTTATTAAGCAATATTTTTCAGATATCTCTGCAGTTGTAAAACCTTCACAAAATTTTTAACAGATTTTCCTTGAAGATCAAACATACATGTGTAGCACAGCATAAAGGAAAACGTAACTCACACAAACTCATATGAAAGCACTTTCTCTAATAATGGTCTCAGTGCTCTGTCACAAGATTTATGATAAGACATCTTAGTACACAGAATCACTTGCTATAATTCCTTTAAAATGAACAAAATTTCAGAACTAGACTGTCTTCAGGAAACAATGAAAAAAGAAGAAAGCATGGCGGCTTGCTTCCAAATTTGAAAGATAGAGGTATCACATATTGATGGATATTAAGTTATTAACTAACCTCCAATTGAGGTTTCAGAATTACGAACTTATATCTTCATATAAAAAAGGGGCAGGGACATCCCCTTCTATTGGGATCCATCTACTATTAACTAGGACAGTATGGCTCAATAAAATAACTATTCTACTCCTACATGTTAGCTTACATTGTCATCTATGACTACGTAATCTAATAGAAAAGGTCTAAACTAGAAGCATATGAGATATTAAAAGTTTGTAAAAAGTAAATCATATAATACATTGTCAAAAAACACACACACCAATGCGTATAATGATACTCTAACCAACAAAAAAGAAAAAAAGAAAATTCATATCCTTATATATGTTTAGTTGAGCTCCGAGGGTCTTAGGATATAAATTTCATTGAAAAAGAATTCGTGTATATAGTCTTTAGTGGTCCATAACAATATACAAAACATAAAATCATCTTACAGATTATTACAGAATTTGCATTCAAGTTGGTACACTTTTTTTTCTTTTGAAAGAACATTCGATTATATTATATTAATGCATAAAAACAAGGCAGCCACTTGGAACATCCCTACACAACAAATAAACCCCAAGAAAACCTGAACAAAACGAAGAATTAGATGCTAAAATCACACGGCCATGACAACAGAAATCACTACCAAGCTATAATGAATATTCAACACCCCCAAATATGAAACAGAGTTCACCACACTGTTCCCAGATCACTACCAAGCTACATTTGGAAGGTAACAGGAGCGCTAGTGTCATACTTACGCTCTTTATTTTTCTTATTGAATTAGCATAATGAAAGTCAGGAACCAAATGAAGATCATTGTCTGACTTGGAAATTCTACAATTACTAGGTAGCAATCCTCTCAAGCCATGAGGGGAAAACATAACAGAATCATTGTTAACCAAGGAAAATGAATAGGCAAATGGAATCCATGACAAGTGTCTGTGTAGCAGATTCAAAAACCTCAATAGACTAGATGGCTTTCATGCAATAAATGATGAAGTGATTATTGAAATATCCTTTACACAATAGTGATAAGTTTTGGTCAAGATTAGATGGTTTTCATATCCCTACCAAATCCAACCTCATATAAAAGAGAGAAATTGCTGCCTCCCTTGGTCTGTTGAGCAATGATACTAGAAACACAATTTTACAAGTAAGTCTAGATTTACTAGTTATTATTTTGTTACTAGTGCCATTATTAACGAGTAAGAGACAAAAATCGAACCTCAGAATGTTTGATAAACTGAAACCTTGGTACTGGGAACTTTAATTACTGAATTTTTAGTGCCAAAGATGCAAGCATCGATTTTAGAGTTTAATCTTGAGATATATATATATATATACATAATTACATATAGATAAACCATGAAAATGATAACTACCTTTCATGGAGCAAACCCAACATCCAGTGGTAAGTCAAGTTCGTTTCACTTAAAATCAAGGTCCAATTCCAATCAATTTTAAGCTTCAAATCATAAGTGCTCATTTATTATCTGACACACTTATTAGAAGATAACTAAAAGTACTATATTTTAAACACTCCATTTTGTAATCAAACAGCGCCTTACTTGTAACGCTTGTAAGCTAAACCTCTGAAAGCTGCACGTGCCTCAGCTGGTTCAAGGAAAACAACCTGAAATGTTGTGAATAAAAGCATTATAAGCAAATGCAGAAGTAAATAGTTGGTACCATTATGAGTCATCTCACTAATACCCACTGAATCTTTATTAATACTTGGTTCAATCTTCTGCTATAATGGTTTGGTCATGTGAGACATGGTTAAAAATGGTTTGGTTTTGTGAGAAGAAAACCAACCAATAAAGGCTCCTGTGACGAGTGCAAATGGAATGGAACAAGTTTCTAACAAAAGAGGTAAAGGAGGACCAAGAAAAACTTGGTGGGAGAGTCTTGGCTATGACATGAGTTAGAAGAGCCTTCAAATGATATGGTATGATAGAAATGAGCCTTCAAATGATAAGGCTTGCTATGTTGCTGTTGTAGTAGTTCAATGTTCACTACCCAACTCTTCTGATTCTTTCTTTCCTCTGTCACCATATAACATTAAAACAATCATCTATATCCAGTCATGCACTTCCCATAATATTCTCTTCAATCATAGGTCTCAACTTTTTTAGTTAGGAAAACTACCTCAGTTCGGAGTTGGTGCCTTCAATGAATGTACTAGTTGTTTAAATAAATAAATACATATGTTGTAATCACTTGTATTGGATTAGCTCTTAGTCTATCTCGGGAGGGTTTTCTGTTGTAAATTAGTTTGTTGCATTTAAGTATCACTTGAGTTATTCTAGAAGGTTTGCTTCTAGAAGGGTTAGTTAGTGGTTAAGTCCGGTTAGTTGGTTGTAACTACCAGCTTATTCTGTTTTTCAAGTTATCACCTCTATGGTTTATAAATAGAGGCCAGAGAGAGGCATTAACACGATTCTGTTGTTCTATCTTGTAACGAGAAAGAGAGAGGAGTATGCGCAAGGTTATACTTGAGAGTAAAGAGGGGATATCTTTGTAATCTTGGGTAGGGAAACTCTATAAAGTTCTAGGGATAAGGCTGTGGGAGAGTTTTAGTGCATGTAATCCTCTTGTTCTTCATTCAAGATAGTGGAAGTAGTGTCTCAAGGCAGTTTGGACGTAGGTCTTCATTAGAAAACTGAACCAGGATAAAATCCGGTGTCTTGTGTGTGGTTGTTTTCTTTGTTTCGGTTCTTAATCTTTTGTATTGTGTGTTTCGGTTCCTGCTCTTATCGTGTGAGGTTGTGAGACTTGTATCTTGAGTGCTTCTTGATTTGACAGTCTAAGATCCTAAGTGTGAGTGTCATAGAGAGAGCTGTGCAATTATTCCAACAACATAAACCTCTGGATTGTGGTAAAACCTTTGCTAATTTTGGAGGCTGACACCCTTACCAAAAGAGAATACGCACTAAACAGATTATAACATTCATGAATGCATTTAGAGAATAAATCAAAAAATCCAAGAGAGACAAAGGCCAAAATTCACTGAAAAGCAAACACATTAAAGGGATTGCATGTATGCATTTCAACCCAGAGCAATCCTAGAGAGAGACCCAAAAGTGCAAAGCACATACCAAAGCCAAAGTTTTTGTTGGAGGGAGAATAATTTTGTCCAAGCTGCCAAATTTCCCAAACATCTTAGCAAGTTCACCTTCAGAAGAACTGTAAGGCAAGTTCTTGACTAATATTACATGGTTGCTTCTCTTCGCACCAATAGTTTTCCCACTGGCAAATTCTTCTAATGAGGCTATATTAACCCCTGCATTTACAAGCGCCGTTTTTGTCTCAGCGATCACTTGAGTTTCTCCCAAAGCAATGCGGACAGCAAGATCATCAGCTTCTCGGTCAAGAAAATCACTTTTACTTGTACCAAATTTTCTAGCAACATTTTCAACAACCTATTCACAAAACATAAAAGAAATAATAAACAAAAAGACAAAGTGAGAATGAAACATAGGTACTTAGATCATAACTAAAAGAAAGAATCATGCAGAGACAAATAAAATAGCTATCTAATTACATCAGTTAGGCCTAGGGTAAGAAACTAAAGGGCCTAGTTTTGAGAGAAAAACATGCAAAATTCAATAACTTTTAAATGCGTCCAATTCATGTTCTAACAAAAATGTGAAAGATAACCAACCTGAAATGATTCAAGCTAACAGACAAAGACTTTAAGCTACATTAGATCACAGTGGATATATCCACAAAAGAACATGCAATAATTATAAGGAATATTTCAGCAGCTCTACCTACGAAGTATACTTGCTACCGAAGCCCTTCTCTTCCAGCATTAATACATATAACTAGAAGAAGGTGCAATGTGAAAAACATTTTAGTGGAAAATCAGTGAACTGATGAAATAACTATTACATGGTGAGGCATTGACATCAACAATCATCTTCCTAATCCCTTTTCAACATAATTGTGATAATTTTACAAAGGACTTATTGTTGTGACATTTGTATTAGATTAGATTAAATGTAATTCATGTATTTGTATTGCTGCATATTTTATTTCCTGTTTTAGTGTTAGTTTTAATTGCTCCTCTAGAAGGTTTGTTTCTAGAAGGAGGCAGCTGTCTTTTTGGTTTGTTATTCAGTTAGGCGGTTGTTAGTTAGTTGTTTTATCTTTCTGTTTTGTGCTCCACTCCCTTATATCCTATAAATAGGGGTCGTGGATAGGAATGAGGAACAAGGGTCTTAGTGCGCCTGTATTTGTGAAGGATTGCTTCTGGATTACTGTCTTGTTTTTGGGGATTGAGTGCGAGAGGAAGGGAGTGGCTGGTTTGTACCTTGTATTCCCTAGTTTCCCAATAGCTTTCAGTGTATATGGGCGGAGGGGTTAAGTTCTCGTTGTAATCATCCCTTGGGACTTTCAAGATAGTGGATTTCAATGGTGCCTAGCAGTCTGGATGTAGGTCTTGGATTTCAAGACCGAACTAGGATAATTCTTGCTGTTTCATGTGTGTGTTTCTCTCAGTGTGTTCTTGGGTTATATAGTGAGCTGGTTGGGTTGAGAGAATTAGTATAGAGC
This sequence comes from Diospyros kaki, assembly GCA_036245055.1. Taxonomy (NCBI): domain Eukaryota; kingdom Viridiplantae; phylum Streptophyta; class Magnoliopsida; order Ericales; family Ebenaceae; genus Diospyros; species Diospyros kaki. The sequence goes on from BSEG01000008.1 coordinate 38,555,540, forward strand.
TGTGAGATACTCTAACACTTATAGGTCAAGAATAGCAAGATAATGCTTCCCAACTTACACAATCAGTACCAAATTTCCACAAATTTGATAGCAAAACAGCTTGGGGTAAATCAATTTTCATAAGTTAAACTTGAGAGACTATGTTGGAGTTAGCACCCCATATTCCCATCCCAATTGCTAATCCCTCCTACAGAGAGAGAGAGAGAGACAGAGACAGAGAGAGAGGAGAAGAATTACAACTATTGTGTCATGAGTCACATAAATAGGTGTTGATCTCAGCTACTTGTAATAGAGATCACACCTCAAGTGTAGGGAAGAGCCAGAAGAATGTGGAATTTTCTAGGGAGAATTCTAAATGCTTCCAAAGTAAAACGTTCCAGAAGTATCTAGAGTATCCTGCATGGTACTAGAAGATTCTAGAAATTGTAGAGGTCATCTAGAGTTCTTTAGAAGATTCTAGGGTCCCTAGAAGATTCTAAAGAAGTGTAAGATATTGTAAATATTTCTAGATTTTCCTAGTAAGTTGTGTAAATATCTTTACATGTATATTAGATGACTGACATGTGGCACAACCCTAGCCACACATTCTTCCCATTGAGGCCTATAAATAGAGGAAGGCCTTATTTGTAAAGGCATCCAAGACAGATGTACTATTTTGAAGTGTAATACAAGAGACCTTTCCAAAACACCCTTGAGTGTTTGATTTGCCATTCTCTTTATATGTTCTTTTGATCTCACACTACATTTTGGAAGGAAAAAGGCTGAACTTAGGCTCTCTCTTGTGGAGGAAGTGATAAGCTTAAGCGTCACACAAGTGCTGGAAGATTGAGCACATGACAATTAACCTGACTTCCTTACCTTATTGATTTTGCACCTAACATGTAATATACCAGATTATAAAACATAAAGGTCGTAACCAGTGCATGAGGCTACCCACTTTGTGAGGGTTGAGAAAGGTCATTCTTATACACAGCCTTGCCTTACATTGCAAAGAGGCCATTTCCACAACTTAAACTTGTGGCCTGCCACTCACAAAGGAGCAACCTTACTGTTGCTACAAAGGCTTGCACTTGCCAGATTATAAAGCGCATCCATCAAATTTCTCACCCAAAAGTTTCGCTATGACAACTTCTTTCCATGATCAGATAAAAAAGGCCAAAATAAATTTGAAAGTTTCATGAAAGAGTGCACAAATGCATGGTCCTACTATCCTATGCACTTATTTCTTCTTCAAATGCTTTTCGCTATGCTCATTTCTTTTTCCAATACTACAAGCTGTCACACTTGGCCGACTCCTATGGCTGAAATTTATTGCAATTTTATTTCTTCTGCATTTCTGTAATTTTTATTTCAATATTTCAATTATTATTTGTCTTGCTTAAACAACACCAGAATATTCCTTAGGCATGGGCCAGCTGGCTATTTGTTGCAATGGCCGGGCTGAGAGAATCTGCCCTTGGGCAACCTATATATAGTCTGTTATACGACTATGCAAAAGCATGAATGAGAATTATTGATTTCTACTTCCCTCTATCGTTCTTCTCTACTCTCTCTTTCTCTCTTCCTCTCTCACTATCGTCTCTGTTCTTACTCGGTTATGAGCAATACAACTTCCAATCCCACTCGAATTAGAAGAAAGCTGTTGAGAATCCCACATCGCCTCCACAAGGGAGACCTAGGCTATATATAAGGAGGAGAATCCCTCCACCTGTTAAGCTAGCTTTTCAGGTTGGAATTCTACCTCTAACTTCACATGGTATCAGAGCTAACCCTTGACTGTCGTGGTCATGGACCAGTACCCTGCCCAATAACCTGGGCATATATCAATTACTGGAGAAGTTTTGGCGTGAGGGGGAGTGTTGAGAATCCCACATCGCCTCCACAAGGGAGACCTGGGCTATATATAAGGAGGAGAATCCCTCCACCTGTTAAGCTAGCTTTTCAGGTTGGAGTTCTACCTCTAACTTCTCACAAAAGCCATTGTCATGATTAGGTTGTGACAACTTGGTATCAGAGCTCTAGTTCTCAGCCAAAGATATTGAGTCAATGGCGGACGGTACTAGGATGAAGGGATTAGAGACATAGCTGCAACAGGTCAGCTCATCTCTAGTCGATTTTCATAATCGGGTCAATCAGTTGGAGTTGGGGGCTACGAGGGAGCATGAAGCGACTGTAGTGTTGGATCACAAGGTTGAAAGCTCCATGGAAGGATTGGAGTGCAGGCTGGATGGCTCCATTGCAAGGGTGCGAGTGGAATTAGGAACTCAGATGCAACAATTTATGGTGATGTTTACCCGTCAACATACGGTAAGACTATCACCTGACTTTCCTCCCAAGGGTAGAACTGAACCCATTCTAGGAGAGAATGTGATGAACCAAGGAAATGACCACCGAGTAAATGAGATTGAACCCGAGGAGGAAATGGATGGATTCATGAGAAGAAAAAGAGATGACCAAATTAACCATCAACCACCGAGGTTTCCTATGCCTCAAATGGAGATACCAACTTTTGAAGGAGTTAATCCTAGGTGGTGGATAAAGAGGTGTGAGAGGGTGTTTGAATGGTATAATATACCCGAAAGACAAAGGATAACATTGGCGTCAACCTACTTCAACGAGGTGGTGGACGCTTGGTACCAAGGATGTGTGAGAGCGGGAAGGATTCACACTTGGGAAGAGTTTTCAAAAAAATTGAATGAATGCTTCGGGGAAAGAACCATGGTGGACATTGTAGAGGAGTTTAATAGGTTAAAGCAGACCGGGAGTGTGGAATCCTACCAGAAGCGGTTTGAGGAGCTTAAATCACTTATGATCCACCATAATCTTTATCTTTTTGAAGCTTATTTTGTGTCTAGTTATTTAAGCGAATTGAATGATGAATTGAGACCAATGATAAAGGTGTTGAGGCCCAGAACTGTCGAGCAAGTTTCAGAGAGCGCACGACTATAGGAGATGGTGGTTGAAGCTCTAGTGAAGAAACAGAAGCAACAACATAAGAGCATGGGATCTGGGTGGTTTCCTTTGGGGGGAAGAAATCCCAATAGAGAGGTGGTCAGGGAGAGTGCTAGAACAAAAAATGTGGTTGGAGGAGGTTTTTCATCCTCTAGTGGTAGATTAGGAGATCAAAGGAGACTTGTTGGACTGTGCTATATGTGTGTGGGGACAAGTATTTCCTTGGTCATCAATGTAAGAGGCAAATTTTGTTGCTAGAAGGAAATGAAGAAGGGGTACACGAAGTTGAAGAAGAGTGTGAAGGGGGACACGATGGAGAGATTTCCATACATGCACTCAAAGGAGTCCCTAACAACAAAATAATTAAGGTCGAAGGGAAGGTAAAGGATTACAGCCTAGTGATTTTGAAGCACCCACAGCTTCCTGGATGAAGGAATGGCTGGGAGACTCAAGTGCAAGTTGGCCAATACACAACCATTGAGTGTGACTACTGCCAACGGAAACAAGGTAATAAGCAAGTCAACTTGCAAGAGATTCTGTTAGGAGATGCAGGGAGAGCCATTTGAGGCTGATTTGAGACTCTTGGGCCTAGGGGGTTGTGATGTCGTTTTGGGAGTAGATTGGATGAAAGAAGTTAGTCCTATTAGTTTTGATTTTAATAGGATGGAAGTTTCCTTTGAGAAAGGGGGAAGGAGGTTGACTCTAATTCGAGGAAGAGAAACAGGAGTATGCAAAATGATAACTAGAAAAAGGCTCAAGAAGGTGATCAAGAACAAGTGGGGACAATTAACACAATTGTTTTCAATTGTGTCGGTAGAGGAGACACTGATCACTACCACGGCAGGTGAGACTTATTTTAGCATCAATACCCCAGATCCCACTGCTGGACAGGTACAAAACTCTGCTCAACTTAATAAATTGTTGATTGAATTTAATGATCTATTCCAAGAACCAAAGACCCTACCCCCTACCCGAGAATTTGACCATGCCATTAACCTTAAACCAAATTCAGAGCCTGTTAATGTGAGATCTTACAGATACCCACCAATTCAAAAATCTATTATAGAAAGCATGGTCAGGGAAATGTTGCAGCAGTCAATCATTAAACCCAGCCATAGCCCTTTTGCTTCACCTGTTTTATTGGTAAAAAAGAAGGATGGTTCATAGCATTTTTGTGTGAACTATAGCCAACTTAACGCCATGACTATTAAGAACAAATTTTTTATACCTTTGGTGGAAGACCTTTGGGATGAACTAAACCAAGCCAAATTCTTTTTTAAACTTGACCTCTGCTCGGGTTATCATCAAATTAGGATGAAACCCAAAAATACTCCCAAAACAGCCTTTAGAACCCATCATGGGCATTTTGAGTTTCTAGTGATGCCATTTGGGCTCACCAATGCCCCAGCCACTTTTCAATCACTAATGAACCGAATCTTTGAGCCTCACCTAAGAAAGTTTATATGTTTTCTTCGATGACATACTTATATATAGCCCATCCTTTGAAACTCACCTAAAACTCTTCAAAACCACTTTTGAGATCCTTAAGTTCAATCAGCTCTATATCAAGAGATCCAAATGTGCTTTTAATCAAAGCCAAGTGGAGTACCTAAGGCATGTGATATCGGGAAATGGGGTCAGCACCAATCCTAGCAAGGTGGAGGTAATGTTGATTTGGCCAAAACCCTAATCAGTCAGAGCTTTAAGAGGGTTCTTGGGCCTCATCGGTTACCACCGCAGGTTTGTCAAGGGATATGGGGTTATTAGTAAGCCCTTGACAAGGCTCTTGAAGAAGGAGGGGTTTAATTGAGGTGAGGAAGCTGATATAGCCTTTGAAAGAGTAAAGAAAGCAGTGACTAGAGTACCCACTTTGGGGCTGCCTGATTTTGGCAAGCCGTTTGTATTAGAGACTGATGCTTGTGCAACCAGCATTGGGGCAGTGTTAATGCAAGAAGGTCAACCCCTAGCCTTTCTCAGCCGTGCACTAGGACCAAAACATGTGGGATTAAGCATTTACGAGAAAGAGTTCTTGGTTGTATTAATTGTCGTCGATAACTGGAGGCATTACTTCGAAGGAGGGAGGTTTATAATTAAAACCGACCATGAAAGCTTGAAATTTTTGCTGCAACAGAAATTGCACACTCAGATGCAAAAGAAAGGGATGTCCAAGCTTATGGGATTGGACTACGTGATTCAGTATAGGAAAGGGAAAGAAAATGTGGTTGTTGATGCCTTGTCGAGGTGTCATGAAGTTGGGGAAGTGGCCCTCATAACTACTGTAATTCCTGATTGATGCAAGGAAATTATAGACAGCTATGAAGGGGATGCAAAGATCAAGCAAGTACTGGAAAGAGTTGCTACAAGCAGTAAGTCTGAGGATGGATATAGTTTAAATGGAGGAGTTCTGAGATACCATCGGAGGATAGTTGTGGGTGATGATGAGGGTCTCAAGAAGAGAATACTGCGATCTCTCCACAAGTTAGCCTTAGGAGGGCATTCGGGGGCACAAAACACTTACCTAAAGGTAAAACAATTGTTTTATTGGCTGGGTCTTAAGACAGAGGTTAAGAAGTTTGTCATGGCCTGTGAGGTGTGCAAACGGTGCAAGAGTGAGACAATGGCCTATCTAGGGTTCTTACAGCCCTTACCGATTCCAAACCAAGCTTGGGAAAGCATCTCTATGGATTTCATTAAAGGGTTGCCGAAATCTAAGGGAACGGATAGCATCTTGGTAGTTGTTGACAAGCTCACTGAGTTCGCATACTTCATAGGGTTAACTCACCCTTTTACAGCCCAAGATGTGGCCCGAGTATTTTTGGACCAGGTGGTTAAGGTGCACGGGATTCCAAAGACTATTATTTCAAATCAAGATAAGGTCTTTACCAATCTGCTATGGCAGGAGCTCATGAAAGCCTTGGGGGCGATGTTGAATATGTCTACGGCGTATCACCCTCAAACGGATGGCCAAACTAAGGGGGTGAACCAAAGCTTAGAAACTTATTTGAGGTGCATGAGCTTTCTACACCCTAAAGAGTAGCATAAATGGCTGCCTATGGCGTAGTGGTGGTACAACTCTACCCACCACTCATTGCTCAAAATGTCACCATTTGAGGCTCTTTTTGGTTACCTACCTCCCTTGTTACCCGTTGTAGGGAACTACTCAACAGTGGCTAAAGTGGAAGACTATTTGCAGCAAAGAAAAAGGATGTTACAACAGTTGAAAAGGGAGTTGGCATCGGCTCAAAACAGGATGAAGCAATTCTCTTATCGCAGAAGAAGTGACAGAGAGTTTAATATGGGTGAAGAAGTATACAAGGCTGAGATACCCCCATCTTAGGTCCATTTCTTTAGGACCTGTATCCAAACTTAGCCCAAAGTACTTTGGACCTTTCCCTATAATTGCTAAGATTGGTCAAGTGGCGTACCGACTAAAACTTCCTGAGGAGTCCCGCATCCATCCTGTATTCCACGTCTCACTATTGAAGAAGTCAGTGGGAGCACAGTTGGTAAGTCCTACGTTGCCACAAATGCCTAAAGAGATCAGGAGGGTGGTGGAGTCAGAGGTGATATTGGACCGAAGGGTCATCTACAAGCAAGGGGCACCTATTATACAAGTGTTGGTCAAGTGGCAAGGTGCTGGTGAAGAAGATTGTACATGGGAGTATCTTCCAAAGTTACTACAACAGTTTCCCAGATCAACTAGCCTTCTCAGTCTTTCTTGAGGACAAGAAAGAGCTAACGAGGGGAGAAATGTCACGCTTGGCCAACTCCTATGGCTGAAATTTACTGCAATTTTATTTTTTCTGCATTTCTGTAATTTTTATTTCAGTATTTCCATTATTACTTGTCTTGCTTAAACAACACTAGAATATTCCTTAGGCATGGAATAGCTGGCTGTTTGTTGCAAAGGCCAGCTGAGAGAATCTGCCCTTGGGCAGCCTATATATAGTCTGTTATACAACTACGCAAAAACATGAATGAGAATTATTGATTTCTACTTCCCTCTATCGTTCTTCTCTACTCTCGCTTTCTCTCTTCCTCTCTCACTATTGTCTCTATTCTTACTCGGTTCTGAGCAATACAACTTCCGATCCCACTCGGATTGGAAGAAAGCCATTGTCACGATTGGGTTGTGACACAAGCTAACTGATGTGGCAATCCACGATGCCCTGCAATCAGTCCAACTATAACAAAGATCTGCCAATTATAAAAAGACAAGAAGATCATAAAATTATTAGCTTACTTGTCACTTTGTTGTCCCATCACATTTGGAATCAAACTGTTAGTCATGGAAATTCAGCATGTCTGACTTAAAAGCAATGTCGAATAGGAAGGTAATACAGTTTAGGATTCCTAGTTGTTTAAGAATATATTTTATTTTTCCTTTTTGGTTTAGGATTCTTATTTCCTTTTGGTTTTGGATTCTTATTCTTATTTGGAGTTGGATTCCAATTATAATTATTCGCCTCTTTAGTAAAGGATTCCCTTCTATAAATAGGGGTGCTATGTAGTAGTTTTTAATCAAGTAAAATCAATTGAATAAAAACAGTTTTCTTTAGAGAAGGATAAATCCTCTTGTTTTCTCTTCTCCCTTGTGGTGGATTCCTAGGGATTAGGGTATAGCTGTATCCTGGGGGTGGCCTACCAAGGTGGTGATTTGGCTGTTCATCAACATCAACTTTGTTCATTCATAGTGGGGTTTCAACCTGGCCAAGATCGGATTGAAGAGCCCATCCACATTCCAAATCCCAAAAGGTGGCAAAACAATTTTTAAAAAAAATCAAACATGGGCTTAGAAGGGATAGCTACTTTGAGGCAGAGCCGGCCCAACAGAGTTGGGGGCTTTAGGCGAAAAGGTTTATTGAGGCCTTTTAGTATTAATTTTTTTAATAAAAAAATAAATAATATATTTTTTTACATAAATATTTCATCATTTTATTAAATAAAAAAAAGTTAAAATTTAATCAACTATAAAATATAATAATCTCTTAACAATAATAAATTTTCAACTAAAATATAATGTCTCAAAAAAAAAAAGCCAAACAATTTACGATAATAATCAAAAAAAATAAAACTATTTTTTTTAAAAGGCTAAGAAGATCAGTGCGAGCAAAAAATTATACATTCATGATTCACTTATAAAGAGAAACAAAACAAAACATAACATTAAACTAATAGTATTAAAGGATAAAATTCACCAACAATAACTTTTCATTCTACAAATATGTATTGGACTATGTTCATCTTTATATAAAATTAATTTTTTTTGCATTTTGAGATGCAAAATTGTTGATTAAATTTTCATAATTAAGTTTATCTAATAAATCATGAGTTTTATGGGGAACACCATAGAATGGAAAATGGTAAAGGAAGTTAAAAAAATTTAAAATGTTTTATATTTAATTTTTAATAAAACATTAACTATTAAAAAAATAAAAAATATATATAAATATTACAAATTTCTAAAATTTGGGGCCTTCTAATTTGGGGGCCTAATGCCATGGCATAAATGGCTTCAAGGTAGGGCCGACCCTGCTTTGAGGAGATACTTTCATTTCTGCACTATAGTCTACATGATGAGCAAGGAACAGAATTTCAAGAGATGGATTGGGAGACCAATGTGATAGAATCGGATAACTATTTTGAACAATATGAAGTTAATAATAACCGCCAAAATGAAAAGCTTGGGAGGCCTTCAAAAAAGTATTCATGCAGACAACCTTCCGTTTAGAAACAAGGATAGAGAAAGCTAGAAGATTTCTAAATTTCTATCATGGCTTCAGACCCTTGCTGTTAGATAAACAATCAACATTTAGGGTTTAATGTTGGTTTCCAAGAAAAAGCAGCTACTTGCTATCAAAAGATACTGCATTTAATTTCATGAGAAAAGCAGTTGTAAATGTCATAATACAGCAGAGGTGCAATACTTCTAGGAACAACAGCACAAAAAAGTTTGTTCGCTCCATTGGCATTTCTTGCTTACCCCCACATAGTGGGATTAAGACTTGATATGTTTGTTGTTTAGGTTAGTGCCTCTTGGTCACCTAATTAACAATCACACTGGTTCAACTTTTACAAACAACATAAATTTTACTAACAATGGAAAGAAGGCAAGCAAAAGTAATGTGGAGTGCAGAAAATTGAGTTCTCTTTTTAATTGAGTGTAAACATACATTTCATTTTTGGTTATCAGGGAATCTTTATGATTCCTCTTCCACTTTTAATAATTTTACAAGGATATGTACTTATAAGAGAGGACATATTTCCCTCTATATCCATCCTGTGCACAAAAGTGGGTCCCATTTTGGCATAAAAGACTTTACCTCTCCAAAAAATTAAAAGCATGCCTTATCACTATTTTTCATTATGAAAACAATGGCAACAAACAACAACAACAACATATCCAGCCTTTATCCCACTATGTGGGGTCGGCTACATGAATTCTAGACTTCCATGTATTTCTATCGTTTGTCATATCTTCATTTAGATCCATATACTTCATATCGAACTTTAATATCTCTCCCAAAGTCTTTTTGGGTCTACCTCTACCTCTTTTTGTGATTAATTGTTCCATTTCATCAACTCTCCTCACAGGAGCGTCTCTTAGTCTCCTTCTCACATGACCAAACCATCTTAGTCTAGTCTCTCTCATCTTCTCCTCGATTGGCACTACTCCTACCTTATTACGAATAACTTCATTTCTAATTTTATCCTTTCTTGTATGTCCGCACATCCATCTTAACATCCTCATCTCCGCTACACTCGTCTTCTGCTCATGTTGGTATTTGACTGCCCAACATTCTGAGCCATACAGCAAGACTGGTCTTATAGCTCTCTTATAAAATTTGCCTTTCAATTTTAATGGGATTTTACCATCACATAACACTCCCGATGCATTTCTCCATTTTAGCCAACCTGCCTTAATTCTATGTGCGACATCCTCGTGAATTTCTCCATCTTTTTGAATCACTGATCCCAAATATCGAAAATGGTCTTTTCTTTGTAAGATTTGGTCTTCTAATTTTATTATAACATCATCCACTCTTGCATTTTTACTAAATTTGCATTCCATATATTTTGTTTTCTTTCTACTTAATTTAAATCCCTTAGATTCTAAATTGTTTCTCCACAACTCAAGCTTTGTGTTCACTCCTTCTTTTGTTTCATCCACCAACACTATGTCGTCTGCAAATAGCATACACCATGGCACATCTGTCCGAATATCTTTAGTGAGTCCATCCATTACTAAGGCAAATAAGTATGGACTTAGTGCAGAACCTTGATGCAATCCTGTTGTAGTTGTAAATGGTTCAGTATCCCCTCCGCATGTTCTGACCCTTGTCTCTACACCATGATACATGTCCTTAAGGGCTTGTATATAGGCTATTTTGACTCCTTTCTTCTCTAAAACCCTCCATAATACTTCTCTAGGGACCCTATCATAGGCTTTTTCTAGATCTATAAACACCATATGTAGGTCCTTCTGATGATCCCGATACCTTTCCATTAGACGCCTCAGTAAATATATAGCTTCAATTGTTGACCTGCCAAGCATGAAACCAAACTGATTTTCCAACACATTTGTTTCTTTTTTAAGCCTCCGCTCTATTACTCTCTCCCAGAGTTTCATGGTATGACTCATTAACTTAATTCCTCTATAATTTTCACAGTTTTGAACATCTCCTTTGTTCTTGTATATAGGAACCAAAGTACTCTTCCTCCACTCATCTGGCATCTTTTTTGATTTAAGGATCGCGTTAAATAGTTGCGTTAGCCAGGAGATGCCCTCTTCTCCCATGCATTTCCATGCTTCTATTGGTATATTATCTGGTTCCATTGCCTTATGATTTTTCATCTTTTTTAAAGCTTGCCTTATTTCATTTGAACTTATGCGTCGATAGAATGTGTAGCTCACATTCCCTTCGGAGTTACTAAGATGTCCCAACCTAACTCTTGTGTCACCACCATCATTGAATAATTTTGTGAAATACTCCTTCCATCTCTCCTTAATCGCTCCCTCATTTACTAAAACATTTTGATTGTCATCTTTTATGCATTTCACTTGATTTAAATCCCGTGTTTTTCTTTCTCTTGCTTTAGCTAATTTATATATATCTCTTTCTCCATCTTTTGTATCAAGTCGTTTATATAGATTCTCATATGCTTTTAACCTTGCTTCACTAACAGCTCTTTTTGCTACCTTTTTTGCTTCTTTATAATTTTTTTGATTTTCTTCATTGTTGCATTGATATACCGCCTTATAGCAAGTTTTCTTATTTTTAATTTTCAATTGTACATCTTCATTCCACCACCAAGACTCCTTAAGGTTAGGGGCTCTACCATTTGTCTCTCCAAGGACTACCTTTGCCGTGCTTCTCAGAGCATTAGCCATTTCTTTCCACATTTGGTTTGTCTGTCTTTCTCCATTCCATTCCCTTCTACCCTTTAATTTTTCTTTGAAGATTAGTTGTTTCTCCCCTTTTAAATTCCACCACCTGATTCTTGGATTTTGTTTTATGTGATTTTTTCTCTTCCAATTTCTTACTTGGACGTCAAGTACTAGAAGTCTATGTTGAGTAGTCAAACACTCTCCCAGTATTACCTTACAATCCCTACAACATAACCGATCCTCTTGTCTCATGAGGAAGTAATCTATTTGGGTGCTTGAGGTGATATTTTTATATGTGATTAAGTGTTCGTCCCGTTTTTTGAACCTCATATTGGTTATAATGAGCCCATATGCCATAGCAAAATCTAGGATAGATTTACTCTCATTATTAATTTCCCCGAATCCATACCCTCCATGTGCCTCTCTATATCCGTTTCCGTCTCTACCCACATGCCCATTTAAGTCACCTCCTATAATCACTTTATCTCCTCTTGGTATCATTTGTATGAGTCCCTCTAGATCCTCCCAGAATTTTGCTTTTATCTCATCACCTAACCCCGCTTGTGGTGCATATGTACTAAAGATATTCATAGTTATTCTTCCTAGACTAATCTTCACCATAATAATCCTATCCCCTATTCTCTTTACATCCACTACCTCATCTATTAAGCTTTTATCAATAATAATCCTCACTCCATTTTTCGCTCGATCAGTTCCTGTGTACCATAGTTTATATCCAGCTTCTGATAAAGTTTTTGCTTTTTTCCCTACCCATCTCGTCTCTTGAAGGCACATAATATTAATTTTTCTCCTAATCATCACATCCACCACTTCCATAGCTTTACCTGTTAATGTTCCTATGTTCCATGACCCAATCCTTAATCTATGATTTTGTTTTTGTCCTTGACTTTGGATTTGATTTTGTTTTTGGCCTTGACTTTGAATTTGATTTTGTTTTTGATTTTGATTTTAGTTCTGATTTTGATTTTGGTTTTGATTTTGATTTTGGTTTTGGTTTTGATTTTGATTTTGATTTTGGACTAACTTCTTTACCCACATCCGTCCAAGCAAATGCGGGAACCCTTGCTCATTTATCACTACATCCGGGCGCCGATGCAGCGGCCCTAGCTCACTTGTCACTACACGGGGGCAGTGTAGCGCGTCACTATGAAGGGTTACGCCCACGCCCAAACGATTTTTCATAATTTGTCTAGAGTTCATGTTTTGGATCCGACTAAGTTTTACGTTGGCTGTCGGCTACCTAACACAACCCTTCTCCTTTATCCGGGCTTGGATCACATTCATTTTCAACTGGCATATCTCCTTATCTAATTACCTACTTAGAGGGGATGCAATTGACTAATGTTTTCTTCCTCGAATGAATTTCATCCAACTCTCTTTTTTCTCGTTATTTTCAAACTAGCTAAAATTCATTTCCTCACCAGTCACCACTGCAAATCATGTTCGAGTTTTTATTTTCTTAACAATCATAAATCATGCCTTCTAAAACCATATGAATGTAACAACATTCCAAAATTGAGTCCTCGTTTTCTTTTTGTAAACAATTACAACTATAAATCATGCCTCCCAACATCATATGGCCATAACAACCTTCCAAAATTGACTTCTTATTTTCTTTGTGTCAACAAATACCACTATAAAATCACTCTGAACACCACGGCTGCAACAACCTTTCAAAATTTACTTTTTCGCTTCAATTCTTCACATTCAGACAGGCTGTCTGTGCCTGATGGCTCAGACAAAAACTATAGTCCTGCTTGTATGGAATTTGACCAAATTTCAATGAACATATAGCACAGTACTTGCAAAAATTAATCTTAACAAGCTAAAATGGATGACAATGTGACGTGGGACCGTCTCAAGGGAGATTTGGATGGGTTTATCATAAGCATAGGAGTATATTTTAGGATGTATTTATGTTTGGGGTTGTTCTACATTTTTCTGTAATTGTGGGTATGTTTGTTATTTTTTGTTTGGACAAATATGTGTGTGTACTTGAATGTGAAAGGAAGTCAATGTGATCATTTTTCAGAAACCCCCTTTCTCAACTGCTCTACCAATCTCCTCTCTTCTTCATCTCCTTCTCTTCTCTACTTCTTCTTTCTTCTTCCTTCTCTATTTCCCTTCTCACTTTTCTCTCTTCTTTTCTCCATTCCCTCTTCTCCTCCATCACAATGTCGCAAGTTTCACCAGGTCTCCCCAAACGAGGATGAAACTGGATGAAAAACAGAAAGCAGCACTCTTGGTCCACCAATGAGGACCAACAAATTTGATTTGTTTCAAATCCAGTTACTGTGATAAAGCAGGATGGATACAAATGGCACATCCAATTAACAAATTAGAAATATCCTTCCATTGCATCTGTAATAAGTCTTAATGCTATAATAGTCCTGAAACATACAGTATCAGGACGCATGAACAAACTGTTCCATGCTCGTGTATTTCCGCTGGCTTCAGATGCCTTTTTCTCATCCTCCCTTCTTTGCTTAAATCTCTTTAGAGATTCATTTGCAGAAGCAATGCTCCTATAGAAAGATGAAAAGTGAAACATCAGCTCCACAATTTTGAATTTTATTGACAATGGAATATCAAGATGCTGCTAGAAAGAGGAAAAGTGAAACATCAGCACCACAATTTTATTGAAAATGGAAAATCATGATGCTGCTTACTCTTGCTTCTCCAAAGCAATTTTTTGCTTTGCTGGCATAATATGCAATAACCTTCCTTGAAAAATTGAATTGTCCAACTCTTCTAAGGCTCTGAATAAGAAATTACAAGTCAAAAACGTCAATAATGGAGTATTTCCATATAACAACAAAATATGAAATAAGGAGATGAAGAAAGAAACAAGAAAATAAGGTCAAATTTTAAACTATAGAATTAGAAATGTTGTAACTATACAAGAAAAGATGAAAAATGCGGTCATCCATAATAAGATCAAAGTGGCATCTATTAAAGGCAAATGTGTGAGACACAATTAAGATGGTCCAATCATGTGAAAAGAAAACCAATACAATCTTATGAGAAGAGAGGATGAAATGGACAAAGCTTGCAGCACAAAAGATACGGGGAAGACTAAAAGAAATTTAGTAGAAAACTCTTAAGCATGATAGGATATAATATCTTTACAAAGTATATGGCCATAGATAAAGAATACTGGCAAGCTGGAATTTGTGTGGTCAACTGATGCGGTCACCAATCAAGACTCGGCCCAAGGCCGACCCAACCAAAACGGAACAGTATCACCAAAATAGTAGTGCCATAATGTTATTTTAATACTTCTTAAGTTTTAGAATTCTACTTGATTTAGGATTCTACTTCATGTTTCTACTTGATTTAGGATTCTAATTCATGATTCTACTTGATTTAGGATTCTACTTCATGTTTCTACTTGATTTAGGATTCTATTTCATGTTTGATTACGGTTTTATTTTTATTAGGATTCCAGTTAACTTTTATTTATGATTTATTTCTATTAGGATTCTAGTTGGATTTTGTTTTCCAAATATTAGATAGATTTGGATTAGCCAAATTCTATAAATATGACTAAGATCTAGAGTTTGTAATGAAGTTTTTCTCAATCAAATTTCAGCAACCTATTTGGGTTTTCTTAACAAAACAGTCTTGTTTTTGCGTCTTCTTGAAAACCAAGCTTCGGCCATTGAAGTTTGTTCTTTCAAGGGTTTATTTTGGTGTGTTTTTTTCACACACACACTACACGCTGCGTCATCAACCCCAACGAGTAGACAAAGGCTTGGTGTTTTGTTATTATCATAGTTACATTTTTTCACCAAACACTACAATCTTTTGCAATTAATATATAAATATAATGTATATTTTTGTTTTCATAATCATTGTTGTCAAACTCGCGATTCAACTCATACGAGTTTACGAGTCATGTAGGTTTAAACGAGTCAACTCGCTTATAAACTCGGATTTTCATATAATCAAAGTTGACTCGCGATTCAATACTGTAAACTCGGTGATAAACTCGTAACTCAGCGATAAACTTGGTAAACTTTGAAATTTACATTATATATAAATTAATATTTGAAATTTTGATTATGGATGAATAACGACAAATGATGGACTTAATATTTAGAAATTTCATATTATTTAGTATTTTTGAAATCAATAGATGAAGGTATTTTGAAATAGGTACACACATGTATTTTATTCATAAGGTTTACGGTTGTAAATTGTAATAATCATGTTACTAAGCAATATTAATTATTTTTTTATAAAATTATGTTATTTTGAATATATATTTACAAACATTAAATGGTATTTTTAATTGTCTGTAAAAGCTTACAATTTTACGATCCAAGTTTACGATTTGATTTTAAGGACCATTCTTCGATCCCACTTAAAATCTTGATTTTAACAACCATGTTCATAATCAATACATTTTTCCCTCAAAATAATCCATGTTTTAACAATAAGATTAGAATTCTTAATATATTTTTAATACTAGGACGACATTGCTATCTTTTGTTAAGTTCATTTGGTAACTAATGGCAAAAAATAATGCTAGAGTATCTAAAGGCATAAAAAATCTCAATATTGAAAGTCCAACTTTAAAAAGAACATATCTAAAGGGGAAAATGCAGCTATTAGTGGGTTGTACCCCAAAAGCAAATATCTTCGACCTGAAGGGGGGTCAGATTGTAGATCTTGCTAGTTAAGATGAAAGGCAAATACCTGGAGGCAGATTCTGGAAGTGAATAATGAACATAAGCAGTTCCTTTTGACCTCTTCGTATCTTTATCAACAACGATATGAACTTCAGATACATTGCCAAATCTGCTAAAGTGCTCTTCCAGCTCATACTCACTGAGTTCCATCAAATAACATTAAGGCACAAAAAAAAATAATAAATCATAATCTTACATTACAATTAAAATAAACAATTAGCAATATACCAGCACATCAAATCAATTCACTTTTTGCATAAGAAATATGTCACCCAATACAAAAGGAGAATAGAAGCATACGTGGTAGTATATGGCAGATTGCGGACAAAAAGACGACCAGTCTCTAGAAGTTCTCTGTCATCATCTTTCAATCTTGGTGATTGATTGCCTAAATCAATCATCTTGTGATCAGAATTTCCAGAAAAGTCATCTTGGGCATCCTCTTCAGAAGCTTCTCTTTTTAAGGAATCAGGTTGTACCCTTGGACCTACTTTCCGAACATCCTGGACCTTATTGCTTTTCTTCAGAGAATGCATTCCACCACCATCATCATCACTGTTATTGCTGCCATCCTCCTCATCACTACTTTCAGAATCAGACCACTCTTTCTTCATTCTACTCTTGAAGTAATCCACATCTGAGGTAAATTCATCAATGGCCAAATTGTTTGATTTTTCAGTTGGTTGAATCTCTAATGACTCATTTTCAGCTTTCTCAGGTTCATCTATTATAGTCATCGCTCGAGCTGATTTCTCATTGAGTAAGGCTGTCATCTGGGTGTTCTCATCATTAGCTTGTCTATTCTTCTCAACATTGGAAGCAATCAATGAATCATTTCCCCACAATTTTGACTTCACCCGGGGCTGCATTACTTGAAGAAACTCCTGAAGCTGAGGGTCATCATCCTCAATGTCCTTCTTATTATTTTTTCCTCCCTTGGAAATTTCAAGGCCCTCCCTCTTAGGAACAAATTTTTCTCCCTGAGTTGAACTCTGTTGTTTGTTAATGGAATACCGACTCCATGGACGAGGAATGTTTGGATCTCCAACGTTACGAGCAATCTGATGACAGAAAAAATCAGGATTACTTCCAACATATTATTAAGGAACATCAGCTAGCATTACAATACATTGATCTCAAAGTATGGAAGTGCAATTTAATAGTTCTCAATACCATCAAAATAAAAGGATTTATGAGGATGGGCATAAAAGTATTTAATGAAATATTGGTATAGTATAATAATCAATCAATTAGTAATGCATCATTAGTTCCAACATTGCATGTTACTTATTTCCTATGCCATATGCTCATCAGCATATCCTCAAGTGCCATGAAGCAATCAATTTCATATATAAAAAGCACTATATAATTTTTGCTATATGTCTAACACCATGAGGATTAGCCAACCAGTTACCAGATATATGGTAAATTACCAAGAACCAATTCCCTTCAAAATATCTGTGACAAAGTAACTTTCTTCGGATTCCCTTCAATTTGAACTTCTGAGCACTTAGCTATGTAGCATGCTATGGTCTAAGTATAGTTAAACAGAGATATCCAAATCTGCATAGCCTCCCAGTTGACTTTAACCTTTTGAAGCTCACAGAAATCTGTGAGAAACTGATACAAACAAACAAAGGGAGCTCCCACCTGAGCAGCCAAGGAGTAGTGCCAGGTGCAGAGAATATGAACAAGGCTCTTAGACCAACTGAATGCGGAGGAACACAGTAAGGCTTATGCGTACAACAGGATAATTGACTTGAGGGAGGGAAAGTGGATGTGAGAGTTTGTTAACATTGCAGTGGAGGTGTCAAGGGCGTGTTTGGGGATTGTTCATCTTGCCTGCTTTTCCATTTTTTATTAACTGAATTGTAATAAAAAGGGGCAGAGGAGAACATCATCAAATGAATTAAGAAGTTTCTGCTTCTTCATTTCCTTCCAACTCTTTTCTCTTCTTCCCCCAGAATTCTGGGGTGATCACTGCCCTTTCAGTGAGCCTAACAATTTGGTGCTCTCATTGAGAGAACCCTGACAGTAAGTGAAGTCATGGCAAATTCCATGGCTGAAGGTACTTGATCAAAAATGGAGGCGGCAAACAAAATATTCAACCTGGTGATGGACAAGGTAAATACTCAGTTCGCTGAACTCAGACTCAGAGAGGGCCTTCTGGCCAAAATGCAGAACCAGAAAGAAGAGCTTGGCTTGCATTTGATGCAATTGCAGATGCAGACGCAGGAGCACTACGCATTTTTCATCACGTGCTCAACTCAACCACTGCCAGAGATGAATAACCCTTGCACCAATGAGCCTAACCCCCAATAAGATCACCCCAAATCCCTTGAATTCCACCCAGGAAGGATCCAGTAACACCCCCCCTTTCAAGCGCAACCCCTCAATCATGTGGATTCCCTCAACCTGGATCAATTGGTGCCTATTTCAAACAGGAATTCCTAGGACTTTCCACGTAGATTATCCTCTACTTAAGGGCCACCTAACGGATGTCAAGATGTAGTTATGACAAGGCGAGTTCTATCGCATTTCTGATTGAATTGCGTGGGAATTGATAAGATAGAAGAACAGAAAGAATAAGAGGGCGAGGACGAGAGGGAGAGGGAGAGAAAGAGAGGGATAATTAGAGAAGTTTGGCGGGAAAGAGCAATTCAATTGTATTGCCAAAAGATGCTTCTCCCAGTGGTGAAGGTTGGTTATATACTTCCAGCCTTGGCACCACTATTTGGGTTACATTTGAATTAAAACAGCCATGTGCTATAACTGCCCATCTACTACTTATTACAGCTATACCCCTTGCCCTTCTACTATAGAATACTCTTTATTTACATAATGGTCTCGTGACAATTCCCCCCCGCTAGAAGCATTACTTGTCCTCAAGTAATTTGTAGAAGTCCTGCTGCCCTCGGAAACTGTGTCAGGAGGTCGGGAAGGTATTCCCAAGTGTTGTTTTCAAGGTGGAGATTGGACCAACATACCAGGACCTCGGTTATTGGGGCTTGGTGCTTGTAGATTATTCTCCTGTCCACTATAGTGATGGGAGATTCTTGTTGAGCGGGTTGGGTTACGGATGGTAGGACGGAACTAACTGCATTTGCGTCAGGGGAGGGTTTGAGGAGTGATACATGGAACACAAGATGGATGAGAGACCCCTCGGGCAGTTTGAGCCTGTAAGCCACTTGGCCTACCTTGGCTAACACTTCGTAGGGTCGATAGAATTTGGGGCTCAGCTTAGTGATTGATCTGGGGGACATAGTCTTTAGCTAGGCTTGTCGTAGTTTCAAGTACACTAGGTCTCCAACCGCAAAAACTCTACATGGTTGCGTTTTCCACCCAGGGGTAAGAGCGTGGGTTGGTATCCATATAAAGCTTCAAACGGGGTCATCTTGAGTGAGGAGTGATAGGTAGTATTGTACCACCATTGAGCTAATGAAAGCCATTTGTGCCACTCGGTAGGATTCATTAGGCACACACACCTTAAGTATGTCTCGAGACACTAGTTTATCCTTTCGGTTTGTCCGTCTGTTTTCGAATGATAAGAAGAGGACATGTGTAGTTGTGTTTCGAGAGACTTCATTAGTTCTTTCCACAAAATGCTGGTAAATACTTTCTCTCTATCTGAAACTATCACCTGAGGCAGCCCATGTAACTTGCCCACATGATCCAAAAAAACCCTGGCCACCTCCTGTGCCGTGAAGAGGTGAGATAAACCCAAGAAGTGGGCATATTTGGTCATGCGGTCCACCTCTACTAACATACAATCCTTTCCTTCAGATTTTGGCATCCCTTCAATAAAATCCATACTGATATGAGTCCATGCTTGGTCAGGCACTGGTAAGGGTTGTAGTAAGCCTGGGGGGTGAATGTTTTCATGCTTACAACGATTACACGTGTCACGGCCCTTCACATACTCCATTACTTTTCTCCTTAATCCTGGCCAGAAGAATAGTTGTCTAACCTTGTTGTAAGTGTTGTGTATTCCTGAATGACCTCCCACATGAGAGTCATGTAATGCTTCTAAGATCCTTTGCTTGAGCGTTTCATCGTCTCCAATTATGATTTTGTCCTTATATCTCAGCACCCCATTCCGCAAGGAATAACCTGGTTTGCTATCAGGATTTAGGACTATTTGTTCCATCAAGTCCTTAATCCAATCTCCCTGTGTGTAGCTGGTCGTTACTTCCCGGAACCAATCCGGAGAAATTGTAGTGATGGCCGCTGAAGCTCCTTCCTCCACACACCGAGATAGAGCATCAACTGCTTTATTCTCTTGACCTCGCCGATATTGAATCACATAGTCGAGTCCCATCAACTTGGACATTCCCTTTCTATGGAGGTGAGTGTGAAGCTTCTGTTGTAACAGAAACTTAAGGCTTTCATGGTCGGTTTTTATGATGAACCGCCCCTCCTTCCAGGTAGTGTCGCCACTTCTCTACAGCTATTAGCACCACTAGGAGCTCTTTATCATACACACTGAGGCCCAAATGTTTAAGGGCTAAGGCCTGGCTAATGAAGGCCAATGGCCTGCCGCCTTGCGTCAGGACTGCCCCCACTCCGCTGTCACTAGCATCAGTTTCTAATACAAAGGGTTAGTTAAAATCAGGTAGGCTCAGAGTCGGTACCTTACTCATAGTAACTTTCAAACGTTCAAATGCCTCCTCCGCCTTCTCATTCCAATGGAATCCTTCTTTCTTCAGCAGCTCAGTTAGTGGTCTACTGAGGGTGCCATAGTCCTTGACAAATCGACGGTAGTAGCCAGTGAAACCCAAGAATCCACGGAGAGCTTTCACATTGAGGGACCTAGGCCAAGCAGTCATGGCGGCTATCTTCTGCGGATCTGTACTGACACCTGCCCCATAAATGATATGGCCGAGATACTCCACATGTGATTGTGCAAACACACATTTAAACTTCTTAATATACAACTTGTTGAATCGGAGGACTTGTAGAGTAGCTCTTAAGTGCTCTAAGTGTGTGGCAAAAGTGGGACTGTATACTAGAATGTCATCAAAGAAAACCAGAATAAATTAGCATAGGTAAGGCTCAAATACTTGATTCATAAGGGCTTGGAAGGTGGTTGGAGCATTATTCAATCCGAAGGGTATTACCAAGAATTCATAATGCCCTTGGTGGGTTCTAAATGCAGTTTTGTAGATATCATTGGGGTGCATTCTAATTTGGTGATACCCGGATCGGAGGTCAAGTTTAGAGAAAACCTTGGCTCCATGTAGTTCATCTAATAGGTCTTGGATGATGGGTATTGGGAATTTATTTTTGATGGTGAGAGAGTTGAGTTGGAGGTAATCGATGCAAAACCGCCAACTGTCATCTTTCTTTTTTACCAATAACAAAGGAGAGGCATAAGGGCTGGTGCTTGGTTGTATGACAGAAGTACTGAGCATGTCTTTGATCATGCGTTCAATTTCAGCCTTCTATTTTGAGGGATATCTGTATGAATGGATATTGATTGGTTCTGCGTTGGTTTTGAGATTGATAGTGTTGTTTATGGGTCGTGGGAGTGGTAGAGACTTAGTCCTCAAACAAGTCCTCAAATTCATATAAGAATAGATTAAGAGAGTCGAGTTGAGTTACCTCCCAAGGAGCTGTTGTGGTTTCCACTAAATGCAGCATAACTCCTTCGTTTGTTGTGTATTCTTTCCCTTCTATAGCATGTACCGAAAAGAGCTGGGCTACTTGCATCCACTTGCTCTTGAGTAATTTGTGTAACTTTTGCCTGAAATCATTTTACAAGTTCATGCTTTTGCACTGCCAGTTAGGGTCATCCTCTTACCCCCTTTCTCAAATGTTACCTCCATCTTGTTAAAGTCAAAACAAATGGGGCTGACTTCCCTCATCCAATCAACCCCTAAGAGCATATCACATCCGCCCAACTTGAGTAGGCGCAGATCAGCCTCAAAGTCTTCACCCTGCATCTGCCAACAAAACCCCACGTAGGCAGATTTGCATAGAACTTTCTGGCCATTAGCTACTATCACCGCCAAGGGTTGTGTCCCTGTGAACTTGCATTTCAATCTCCTCGCTAACCCTTCGTCCAGGAAGCTATGAGTGCTTCCACTATCAATCAGAATCATCAGACAGTTGTCTCTCGCCTTCCCTTCCACCTTAATGATTTTGTTAGTCACCACTCCCCTTAAGGCATGCAGGGATATCTCCACCTTCCCATCTTCCCCTTCTTCTTCCACAACGTCCCCATCCTCTTCTTCTGCCCCTTCTAGAAGCAACAACTGCCTTTTACATTGGTGCACAAGTGTGTACTTGTCTCCACACCTGAAACAGAGACCTGCCAATCGCCTCTGTTCTATTAAATTTCCTTGTATCGATTGGGGAGGTGCGGGTAAGGCTGGTAATCCCTTGCTTCCTGATCTCACGATTCCTCCATTCCTTCCCCATCCTTTATTGCTTGCAAGGGTGTTACCTACCATCCCCTATTTATACCCCTCTGTTTCTTGACCAATGCCTCCACCATCAACTCTTGAAGTTTGGCACACTCTGCAACTTGTTAAACAGTCTTAGGTTGAAACATTTTGACTGTAGGACGGACCTCTTCGTTCAAGCCGCTTATGAAGCTTGATACGAAGTACCCCTCAATTAAGGTGGGATCGGAGAGCAACATCAGAGCCTTCAACTCTTCAAATCTCTGTTGATATGCCTGCATTGATCCGCCTTGCCTTAATTTGTTGAATTCTTCGACCACATCCAACATTCCCTTCTCTCCAAACCATTAGCACAATCCTTCCACAAATTCTTCCCACGAACAGATTTCCCTTACTGCACTCCAACCTTGAAATCAAGCATCTCCTTCATCGTTCAGGTAGGCTGCTGCCAGCATAACTCTCTGAGCTTCGGTCACATTGTGCAAACTGAACACCCTCGCACAGCGCCTCGTCCACCACCTCGGATTATGACCATCAAACAATGGTATCTCCATCTTAGGCAAATGAGGACCATTCTAGTGTAATCCAGATCCCTGGCCTTGCCGCCGAACTTCTAAATTCTCCTCCATCGCTTGTGGTTCCACCTCCAATTCCGCCGATCCCTCCGATCAACCAATACCGCTATTGGCTCCGATCAGTCTCTCGTATGACACTCAGGGGAAATACAAATCTAAGTTTGTCGAGTGAGCATCAGAACAAACCGTTGCAACTGATCTCTGAGGGCCTGCCCTTGCTCCCACATTTGTTCTTCCAATCTGGCCGCCTGCGATCTGCTCTCTTCGCGCCACACATTCATCGCGTCATCAATTCGTCGATCCACTAATTTCTCCAACGATTTCATCCTACTCTGGATCTCGCCAATCATTGTCGAAACCTAATGGAGCTGCGACTCCATCTGCTTCATTCTGGTTCCGTCAACCATTCCTTGCTTGATCGCCTAAGATGGTGCTCTGATACCAAATTGTTAGGATGTAGTTCTGACAAGGCGAGTTCTCTCGCAATTCTGATTGAATTGCGTGGGAATTAGTAAGATAGAAGAACAAAAAGAATAAGAGGGCGAGAACGAGAGAGAGAGGGAGAATTAGAGAAGTTTGGAGGGAAAGAGCGATTCAATGGTATTGCCAAAAGATGCTTCTCCTAGTGGCAAAGGTTGGTTATACACTTCCAACCTTGGCGCCACTATTTGGGTTACATTTGAATTAAAACAGCCATGTGCTATAACTGCCCATCTACTACTTATTACAGCTATACCTTGCCCTTCTACTATAGAATGCTCTTTATTTACATAATGGTCCCGTGACAACGGATTTGTTGTTTAAGGCACAACCATTCTTCAAATTCTATGGGATCTTTGGTGCCCTGAAGATCAGTTTAGTCTCATTCATTGGATGGTCCAGCTGCAGACAACCTGTTGGGAATGTGGGGAGAATTTGAAGCAGCAGTCAGAGTGTGATTTGGGCCTGCAGAACTCTAAGATCGTCAAGAAGCACTTGTAAAACTAACGCAAACAAACACTGTGCAAGAATAACAGACTCAATTTGAAAATCTCTCCACTGAGTAACTTGGACTTCCAGCTAACTTTCTCAAGAGTTGTTTTATATCAGGACTGAACCCTGAAATACAAAAAGAGGAGTTAGCAAACAAACCTAGTACCCTTACTCAAGCATTTGAGTTAGCTAAATTACACGAGGACAACTGAAGGTTCCTAGGACCTCAAGCTCTAGAAATTCTCCTACCTTCAATACCTCATTGCTGGGATCTCCCCCACGGCTTAAAACTGCTGCACTTCCCTCTACTTCCAAGCCTGAAACTAACTTAACTTCACCTATTAAACAAAGCAGGAATGAACTCAAAAGGGAGAATGGATTATGCTATAATTGTGATGAGAACTTTTCCCCCATGCACAAATGTAGGAGCAGTTACTAGTTCTTAATCAGGACACAGAGCTTGAGGAAGATGACACTAAGGAAGGGACCAAGGATCAAACCCTGAAGGAAGAGCCCTCCCAAGAGCCCATGCCTGAGATTAGTTGCTATGCCCTGGAAGAACAAACCAATCCTAAAACCATCAGGCTATCTGGCAGTATGATGGGCCACTCAGCTCAAGTTTTGATAGACTGTGGCACTACACAACTTCTTGCAAATCAATACTGCAGCTAGAATGGTGCTAACAATGGAGAGAGAGGTTTTTGGGGGGAATGGAGATCACATAATGTGTGAACACAGGTGGGTGGGGGTACCCTTGCAGGGGCAGCCGGTGGTTTTCACCCCAAATCTCTTTGTTTTGCCAATCAAGGGAGTTGATGTTATGTTGGGATACAATGGCAAGAACTGTTAGGTGTTGTCCAGACAGACTTTAAGGCCTTCACTATGAACTGTTATGTGGGATGGAAAAGCTGTTTCTCTGCAAGGGAACACTAAGGTCAGGGAAATTCCTCTGAAGGACGGTCAATTACAGAGGATGGAGAGCAGTGGGGAAAGTGCAGAGTTCTTTCATCTTAAGATAATCCTTAGTGAAGAAATGCTGATGCCAAAAGAAAAAGGATTACAATAATTAATTGAACAGTATTAAGACGTGTTTCAAGAACCAGCAGGCCTACTAATGTCATGCACCAAGATTTAACCTAGGGTTTGTAAGGGAATTTGGAAGAAATCAGGAAAGAGAGAATAGAAAGGGGGGGGAGAATTGTGAAGAATTGAGGGAGAATTAGACAGATAGAGAGGGAGAACCGCAAGAATAGAGAGAGAACAGGGAAATCAGAAGGGAACGAAAGCGAGATTATGTTGTCCCAGTCTTCCGCCTCACTTAATCACACACTCAGCCCTCAAGATAATCGGAAATACCCCACACACGAAAGAAAAGAAAGACAAAATATGACAGCAACAAAATAGAAGAACATACACACACACAAGAAGACATGAAATTTATCCTGGTTCAGTTGCCTTTCGGAAACCTACATCCAGACTGCCTTATGCCTCTTCTCCACTATCTTGAATCATGAAATAACGATTACATGTACTTCACTCTCTCTAACTGCCCTATACCCAGGCTATACAGAGATTACAACAGATTACAAAGCACTCACTAGATTTCCTCTTACACAACACATACTTGAACAAATTTCTCCAAGATAGAATCAGAAAATGAGAAGACAGAACTAATGGCCCCCGACCCCTTATTTATAGAACATAGGGGCAGACTAAACAAGAACTAATGTACCAACAACCTTGGTTGTTATAACTAACCAACTAACAGTAAGACTAATTAAATGAACTACCGAATACATCCCTAACATAACTATCCACCCGAGACTCTCAACTAATCTAATACAAATGATTTTAACATATTAGAGTTAACAGAGAAATAAGAATTCAATTATTATTTCACATAATGATTTCTTTACAGCTCTAGTAGCTTTATATAGCCACTTCTCCTAGGTAAGTAATTATGTTACCGAGTAAAACAAAAAATACAACAACTAAAATAACAAAATAACTACTGCTAATTACTATTATATCCTTGGGGTCATGGCAACTACCTCCATTCAAGAGAATTAATCACCAAAAGACCAAGCCTGTAAATGCCAGGCCTTATAGGCATCCTCACTTGAGAGAGAGAAAGAGAGAGGCAAGTGCAAAAGATGTTGGACAGAGGAGTGATAGGATCAAGCATTAGCCCATTTTCCTCTCCAGTCCTGTTGGTTAAAAAGAAAGATGGTTCATGGAGGTTTTTGTCAAGCCCTTGAATTAGGGTTGACACTGTCAGTAATGCTGATTGTAAGAACGAGAGAAGAGAGAGGGGAAGAGGGAGAGAATCAGAGAGAAAGAGATCGAGAGGGAGGAAAGATTATTCATTCATTCAATCGGTAAATCCTCTTGTGTGCCGTAGGTCTCTATTAAAAGGACCTCTAGTCATACACCTCTAGTCATACAACAATTTCCTCTAACCACTTAAAAGCCTACCCTAGCTGTTACAACCATTCTTCCCACCTTCTAACCCCCCCAACGGTCTACAAGAGGTAAGTAATTACAAGATAGCCCCCCCAAGGTCGTGATAGTTTTGTGTCAATTACAAGGCATTCAATGCAATGACAGTAAAGGATAAATTTCCCATCTCCGCCATTGATGAATTGTTGGATGAGCTTCATGGGACATTCTTTTTTTCCAAACTGGCTATCACCAAATTAGAGAGCACAAGGACACTGGGAAGACAACTTTTAGGACCCACCAAGGGCATTGTGAATTCTTTATGACTTTTGGTCTCACTAATGCCCCTTCCACCTTCCAAGCCCTCATGAATGAGATTTTTAAACCTTACTTGAGAAGATGGGTGGCAGTTTTTTTTGATGACATTTTGGTTGTAAGGATAAGGACCATCATCAACCCCTATCCCAAGTGTTGCTCCTGCTGAAGCAGAACTAGCTCTACTAGAAACTCAGCAAGCGTGCTTTCTTTCTGACTTCCAGTGGATATTTGAGTTGCACTGTATCAGAGAAGGGAGTGGAACCAGATTACAAAAAAAAAAATGAAGCCACAGTATAATGACCTAACCCCACCAATCTAAAATGGCTAAGAGGATTTTTGGGATTCACTAGGCACTACAGAAGGTTCATAAGGAATTATGCCATGGTGGCAGCACCCCTGACTAACTTACTCAAAAAGGGAGGTTGGAATTGGGATGAGGGAGCAGCACAAGCATTTCAGGGCCTAAAGACCCACATAACACAAGCACCTGTTCTAGCCCTACCAGACCTGACTGCTCCTTTTAGCATTGAAACTGATACATCCAATGTGGGAATAGGGGCTGTATTGACACAAGGCCAATATCCCCTCGCTTATTTCAGCAAGAAACTTCCCCCAAGGTTGCTGCAGGCCTCAGTTTATGTCAAGGAACTACATGGCACTCCAAGAGTGGAGGAATATCTCCTAGGAAGTTCATTTACCATCTGCACAGATCACAAAAGTCTCAAAAGAATTGATGACTCGGTTAGAACCACAGAACAGCAAAACTACATTAGTAATTTATGTGGTTACAACTATGCCATAGTGCAAACCAGGAAAGAACAATATCGCAGCCGATGCCTTCTCCAGGAAAAGTTGATCTGAACAGGAAGGGAAGAATGTCATCTCGGTTCAAGCCATGATGATGGTCATTTCAAGGCCTACCAGTGACCTAATGAAGAAAATACAATAGCAAATTGAAGCTGCCTTTGAATTGATGGGACTACATGGTAAGTAGCATCAAGACGAGCACCCTGCTAGTTTGTATCAGGTGACGAATGGACTGATATGTTTCAAGGGAGGATTATCTTGGCCTGCGACTCTCCACTAAAAACATTGATAATCCAATAATTCCATGACTCTCCTATTGGGGCATGCAGGGATTGCTAAAACCTTCAAAAGAGTGGCTGCCAACTTCTATTGGCCAAACATGAAAGCTGACATTCGGGACTATGTAAGACAGTGTTTCACTTGTCGGCAGATGAAATACTAAACAGAAAAACCAGGTGGACTCCTACAACACCTACTGATACCTCAACAAGACTTTATTGTGACTCAGCTATTCATCCAAATGGTGGTAAAAATAGATGTGTTTCACAAGAGCATAGTCTGTGACAGAGACCCCCTCTTCCTCAGTAACTTCTGGCAGACCTTGTTCAAGGACAGTGGGACCAGTCTACACTACAACTGTTATTGTTTTGCCCGAGTAATAGTGTGCTGGAATTCTGGAAGAAATCAGGAAGGAATAGAGATGATCGGTGGCAGTTAGTTTGCAGTATCTAAATGTAACTAATTGTAATTAATAAGGGTAGTTTAGACTTTATGTAAGTTGGTTATTTCCCATAGGAAGTTCCACCTCTCTAGTTTATAAATAGAAGGGCGCGGAGGTCAAATAGGATCATCAATCAGTTTTCATTCCATCCCCTTGTGTTCGAGTGCAGTGAGAAGCGAGAGAGAGAGCTGTGATAATATAGTTATTGTAGTCTTCATTTAGAGGATTGTATTCGAGAGGCAAGAGGAGGCGAGTGAGGGATATTCTTGTACTGATTTCATACATTCGTAGTGGATTGTTCTCTTCTTGGATTGCTGGATGTAGTGCCATGTAAATGGCATGAACCAGGGTAAATCGGGTGTTCTGCTGTCTGGTTTGCATTTCTATTCTTTTTCAATTCTGTCTTTTTAATTGTTTACTTTTTGTTTTAATCATGATTGGTTTTGGTGAGATTATTGAGTGATTCTTGGGTCATTTTAGCACTCAGTTTCAACAACTCTTCTTACCATCCCCAATCAGACAGGCAAACTAAGGTGATCAACAGGATCTTGGGGATTTATTTGAGGTCATATGTATCTGAAGTTCCAGCAGATTGGGTGCATCTACTTCCCTGGGCCGAGTTGTGGTACAGTACTCCTACTACTCATCCCTCAAAATGGCACCCTATGAAGCTTTATTTGCAAGAGAACCACCAGGCATCTCAGATTATGTGTTGAATGGGATTACTCTGGAAGCTGCAGACCAAGTGTTGCTACAGATGACAGACTTGCTCAAGGTATTGAAAACCAAACTCCTTAGGCCACAACAGCAATGAAATCCCAGTATGTCAAGCATAAAATAGAAGTGACATTTGTGGCAGGTGATTGGAAGTGGCAGCTGTAGCCCTACAGGCAGCACTTTCTTGCACACAGGGGGCACTACAAGCTCAGTCCAAGATACTACGGACCTTACCAAGTCATCAAGAAGATAGGCATAGTAGCCTACAATCTCCAACTTCCTCCAAGTTCAAAATGTCACCATGATCCATGTGTCCCTATTGAAACCAGTCACAGGATCTAGGGACAATACTCAGCCTGTTGATCTTCCAGAGGATAGCTACACCAACAAACCCCTAATTTGGCCCTCACAATCCTCAATTCCCGAGTGGTATTACTCAAGGACGAGGAGAGAAGGCAGATTCTGGTGCAATGGAGAGGATTACCCCTAGAAGAAACCACCTGGGAGGACTATCAACAATTTTGGGAGCTCTAACCTGACCTGAGAACTTGAGGAGAAGTTTGTTTTTCAAGAGGGAGGGATGATATCAACCAACAAAGGGACCTGCCGCCTGAGCCACCCAAGCCACTTGGGCCAAGGAGAAGTGACAGGGTGCAGATAATACCAACAAGGCTCTTAGACCAACTGATCAGTGAGGAACACAGTAAAGCTTAGGAATACAACAGGAGATAATTGACTTGAGGGAGGGAAAGTGCACGTAAGAGTTTGTTAACATGGCAGCAGAGGTGTCAAGGGTGTGTTTGGGATTGTTCATCTTGCTTTTCCATTTTTTATTAACTAAATTGTAATAAAAAGGGGCAGAGGGTGTAAGGGAACATCATCAAATGAATTAAGAAGTTCCTGTTCTCTTCTTCATTTCCTTCAATCTCTTTTCTCCTCTTCCTCCTGAATTCTGAGGTGATCACTGCCCTCTCAGTGAGCCTAACAGAAACTCTATAGGAAGTTCTTCATTCCTTTTTCCCTCTTAATTCGACTTTGGAAATCAAATATTGAACTTTTGAGTACTCAGCTATACAGCAAACGTTATCTAAGTATAGCCAAACTGAGAGATCCAAATTCCTTTGCCTCCCGCTTGACTTTAACCGTTTGAAGCTTACAGCAATATGTGAGAAACTCTATATGTTGTTCTCTATTCGTTTTTTCAGTTTTCCCTATGTCACAGAGAGCCTGAAAAGTAATGATATAGACACACATACCTCACAAGTAATTCTGCAAGTATCCATGTAAGATTTGTTGAAGTATTTGAGAGCTTCCTCAGCTTCCTGCTCGGTCCGAAAACCAACGAAGCCAAACTGCCGGCTCTTTCCATCTCTAGAGAAAACCAAAACAAAAGGAAGATTACAATACTTGATTCAAACATGGAATATAAATACTATTTGGGGGTAAAACGAGTATGTCCGTATGTATGAAGGTAATCATACTTCGTGCGCATTAGCTTGGCATCCGTTACTTCTCCTTTCTGTGAAAAGAAATCCCTGAGGCGCTCCTCTGTAGCATGCTTCGGCAAATTCTTCACGCATATTCGAGACCTTCACAGAATTTCAGTCACTATTAATGTAATTTTTATATGAATCGGTGCTGAAGAAGAAGCATCAAAGGCGCCCAATACTCACATCCTCGTTCGATGCTGGAAAGCCTGCGAAACAGTGCAGTGAAGTGCAATGGATAGAGAGAGGAAATCATAGAATTGGCAGACCAAAGTTTAGCATGAAGATATAGAGACTTGGAAATAAAATATTCATGCAAAAAAGAAAAGGGGACATCACCGGCAGAGGAAGGAAACAGCGGCTGTGCTACGGCGGCGGATGGCAGAGGCGGCGTCGATGGCGAGGGTGACGGACGGCGGCCACGAAGGCGAGGGAGGCGGACGGCGAGGTGACGGCTGAGATTGGAGGAAAAAAGGGAGGAAGGAAGACGAGGGATTAAACCCTTATTCCGTCTCTATATCCGCCTCAGAGACCAATTTCTTCTCAGAGACGGTGTCTCATCAAAAATAATATTTGAACGAGAGACAGAAAAAGTTTGGTCTCTGCTCAAAAATATTAAATAATAAAAAGTTTTATCGAGTTCGGAGAGAGAAGTTTTCTATCTCTAACCATCTCTCTATTTTATTTTTTATTATATTATAAATAATTTATTTTAAAAATTATATTACTCCAACCACACTTCATATTTTCTTCTCTATTTTACTCTTTATTTCATTTATTTATTTTAATAAACTTCAATTATATTTATTTTTCATTTTTTATAATTTTTACACATACACAAATTTAATAATTAAATATATAAATTAATAATCAAATATAGAATATCAATCATTCAATATAAAAATAAATAAGAAATTTCCACAAAATCACAAGAAAACTTAGGATCGTTTTGTTTGAAGAAAACGTTATTGCTGGAGGTGTTTGTCGCTGCTCCTTGCCATCGCCACTACTCGTCACCGTCGTTTTCGTCGGATCTGGTATCTACAAGTCGTGAACATACCTGCAATGTTCATTCTTCTTCGCTGCTGCTGCTGCTACTACTTATTGCCATCCGTTTTCTTCCGATTCAAAATTTGCGAGAATGATCCGTTGGGACAAGAAGAATAGGGAGCGATTTGAAGCTCAACAATTCTAACGAGCAATTTAAAGCTCAAAAAAAATTTGGCGAGAGACAAGACAAATAGAGAGCCCCGTTGGACTGGATTTCAGCAATTGCCTCCCCATATTTTGATTTAGCGAGCATTTTTCTTTTGTGTTGGAGATAGTCTAATTAGTTTTTTGTCGACAGTCATTCTATTAAAAAAATAGAAAAAAATTATCTCTAAAGAGAGAATTTTCTTCTCTAGTTATTCTTTCATTTAACAACAGATTTCATATTTTTTAACAAAGACAACAAAAATTTACCCTTAGACACAAAAAAATCTCATTTTTGATCTTTTTTAATTACTTATAGATGGAATCGTTCTTATTCTAAGCACAAACTATTGGTTTTCTATTCATCTATCTCTAATTCAGTCTCTAAAATGTCCCTAAATAAATTCCAAAGGCACTCCTCTATTGAGTACTGTGACAATTTCTTCACACATATTTGAGACAATCACATAATTTTTACCGTTACTTTTATATGAATCGATGCTAAATAAAAAGCATCAAAGGCATCCAATGCTCATATAGTCCTTTGATTTTGGAAAGCTTATGGAACAGTGCAATAGAGAGACAAAGAGAGATGGGAAATCAATTGACCGAACTTACAACCAAAATGATGCAAACTGAGCCATAGAAATGTGCCCTAGGCTTTGCCCAATCCTAACTCCAACTTTGAAAACTCGAGTTTATTTCATTTTATGAATATACTAATAAGGCGTGAAAAATAATGCATGTAATATTATTTGGACATGTATAGTGTAAATATATCAGTAACAATCTTGACATTAATGTTATTTTGATATTTAAGTTTAATATTTGTGATAATATTTTATATTAATATTTTGTATTATGTGTCACATAAATACAAACATATAATACATTAATACATAACGTATTTCTTTTATTATAATGGTTTTGTGACATGAGTTTTTGAGTGGGTTCAGTGTCAACATCAAATTAATGAAATTTTCATTCTCACACATGCATGCATGGATGGCCCATTTTTTTTTATTTATTACAATTGCTAAACTCATCGGAAATAGGGTTTCGAATGAATAAAATAAACCATAATCAATGAGTTTTAGATAGTTGAAAGTTGAAACCATTGTTTTAAAAATTAGATTAGATCGGCTGATCGGACTGGTAAAATCGGAACTGGTGGCCTATCCGGTCCGGTTTGACATAAAAAATCAAATCTCCTTCAACCCGGTCAAAATTCGGTCGAACCGGAAACCGGATTGACCTCGATTTTTTTCACCCTCTCACTTATTTTTAAATTTTTAACTCTTAATTAATTTTTTAATAACATATATAACAATTATATATAAAATATTAGTTGTATATTAGTTAATAATATATAGAATATTAGTATTTTAAATATATATTTAATATATATTATTTAATTATAAAATATATATATGACATCATCTGGTCAGATCACTCCGATCTAACCGATCGGACTAACTGACCCGTGACCCAATTAATAAATTGGTTTGCTCTCCAATCCAGTTTTTAAACATTGGTTGAAGCCCCATTTGTTGTTAGAGCTCTAGATCTTTAAAATATCATTGTACAAGGCTTCAACAATGGGTATTTGCTTAAACTTTGTCGACCATAAAATTTTTTGACAAGGGTTTTTTGTTGACCATGGTTACTAACACAAAACCTTTTATTTTTATTTTCTAATATATGTGTATGCATTTAATTCATATATATGTATTATACTTTTCATTTACATAGATCTGGGAAAACTGATTTTTAATTAAAAATAATTTGGCTTAAAATAATATGGCACCCCTAATATTTTGAAAATTACAATGAATCTCTTTTAACTTCAAAATATTGCATTACTTTACATAATAACAGTTCTTAAAAATATTTAGATGCCAAAAATACTCTTATTTATCTTTCTCTCACTATATACCTTCCTTCCAATCTCGACTAGTCGACACATTTTCTTGATTTTCTACAACATCATTGGTAGCAACGTCGACGAGTGCAATTTTCTATTTATTTAAGAGGTGTTAAACTTGTACATTGATTTGGTTATAAAATTGAATTTTAATAAAAAAAAATAGAGACAAAATTAAATAATAAATACATCTTATAAGAATATGCAATAATTATATTTTATTTTCAATACTCAAATAATTTTATTAGTTAGTAAAATATTTTAAAGGTTAAAGTTCACTAAACCCTCTCCAAGTTTAAAACACGACACATGTTATCTTCGACTGCGTTCTCTTTATTTTTTCAATTTTCAGTTTTGAGTTTTAAATTCATTTTTCAGTTTTCTATTTTTGTAGTCTATTTTTAAAAAATTAAAAATATATTTTCTTTCTCATTTTGAAAAATTATTTCTCAAAACATAAAATTATAAAACGCCTTCCCTTTGAAATTTTGAAAATAATTTTTTAATAATATTTTATACAAAAAAATTTGATTATTTAGTAAATTAGAAATATTTAATGTTAATATATTATTAAAAAAATATATACATTTGAAAGTTAATGAATTTTATAATATTTTTCTCATTACAATAATAAAATATGAATAAATACATAAATAAATGTGTTTTAAATTTAGAGTTTATTTTAGATAAAAACACTCAAAATAACTTTTTGTTGTTTTGAGTTTTCTTTATAATTTTTTTTTTTCAAACATGCATTTTTAAAAACAGTAAAGAGAACGCGTTTTCATTATTTTAGAAAATTAAAAACTAAAAATGACTTGAAAACAATAAAGAGAACGCATCATATTTCAGTTTTGAGTTTTGAATTCATTTTCAGTTTTGTATTTTGAATGTTTATTTTGAAATTGCTGAAAACGGATAGCGTTTTTTGCATTTTAAAAATTTTGAACGTGTTTGTGATGAAAACAGCCAAAATGACACTTTTTTTTGTTTTGAGTTTTATTTATAAAAATTTTCATTATTTTCAAAAATATATTTTTAAAAATATGAAAGTAATACGTTTTTACTGTTTTAAAAAATTGAAAATGGCATAAAAATAGTAAAGAGAATAGGGCTTAACTTTCTTGTAATTTTATTTTTTATAGACAAGTAATTTGTAGTTTTATTTTTGACTAAAAAGTTCATTTGACGTTATTTCCCAGCAAAAATAAATAGATTTACATATAAAAAAAGTAAATGAGCATTACGTCTCAATTAATCTTACACAACTACACACCATTTTATTATTAAATATCAATTAAAAATAAAAATAATAAAATTGCCTTTAAATAAAGAAAGGTGGCGCCAATTGATAATTTGATAGGAAAAAATAAATAAAAGGTAAAAAATGTAACCACTAATTCCTAAACTCAAGCAGAATTCAATTTATTTCTAATGAAGTGCAAAAGTCAATCAGTTTATAACCTATGTGAAATCCCATTTATTTTTTAATCACATTGAAAGATTTTTTACAGTAAAGTAGTAGAATATAAATCTTACTTTGAAAACTCTAAGATATATAACTCTACCTTTTAAATACTATTATCGATTTGATGTAGAAACACAACTCCACGCCAAAGACAATTTGACTATCAACTTAAATAAGTAGCAATCAAAATACTTTCACAACCCAATATGTCTTCCTTGCTAGTCTTTTATTCTTCTCACTAGAAGTATATTTGTATACTCTTTCAATCCTCTTATCTTACCTTTTGTTTTGTAATATATAAAGAAATAACTCTCAAATTAATGCCTTAGATGAAATGGGTCGTGCTCTATTTATATTTGAGTGTCACCCCTTCTCAAATGACTTGTCTGTAGAGAAATAGTGCATGGAACATTCCAAATAACTACTCATAATTAACTTAGTGTGAAAAGATGTGTGATAACCTTAGTGTAACCACCCATGACTATCCATAACCAACTCTGTACAACCATCTATCATGGTAACCTTTCATTTATAAGAGAGAGAGATATAGACTTATGTGTTGCCATGTGTCAGCATCTGATGACATGTCATTGCCACCTCACTTGATGACACGTCACTCAGTTAGTGTCAGACACTCCTCCGAGCTAGGTCCAACTACCTTAACTTGACTTGAGCTAGATGAGCTAAAGTTGAGCTGGAGTGAATTAGCTTAAGCTACTGTAAACTATTCAAATCTCACGTTGAACTCTCTCTAGTTATCTCGTGAGCACATTTCTACTGAGCAATTCATGATCCATCTGATCAAGTTTAACTTATGCGTACACAAGTATTCGCTTAAATTCCAACATAAACAAATTAGCCTTCAAATTGTATTTGAATAATGGAAGCAAAGTAATTTCAAAATAATTGAAATATTAAGGAAAGCAATATAACAGAATTTTTATATGATTACATTCACTCATTTCTTTTTTTTTCTTCACAAATTATTAAGTGGCGTCGCTTTCCTCCACTTAAGAGCAAATTTGATATTTTTATTTTTAATTGATTTGTAATAACTAAAACTACGTAATTTTGCTTTTCGATCAAAAATAAAACTACAATTGACTTAAGCGTTCAAATTATCAACTTTTAGAACGTTTAATAGATCTCAGTCTATTTCAAAACATTAATAGTTATTAGCAGCCAATATATAAATGTTGAGTTTTATTAATATGCATTATACTTGTTAAGTTACGTTTAATACACTTTATTTTTAATATATTTAAACGTTTCTATTGTTTAGTAATAAATGCATTGTATTTAAAACATTTTATTTCATCAATAAGAGTATTAAAATCCTAAAATTAAAATATAATAAATATAATTTAACAAGTATCCTAAGACACTAGCTAGCAAAACCCATAAACATTTGGAAACTATCAACAACATGTTATGCATTTTGATGAAAATAAAAAAATATTTATTGCACCTTAACAAATGTTATTAGAATGTTAACATTAACTATTGTCGTTAAGCCCTTTGGGGGCAATGTAGACAGTCTTACACACACATTTGAGAGTTTGAGTACCGTAAGATTGTGGGTTTGAATTTAAATCCATACGAGTAATATATTATTTACGTCTATTCAAAGAGGTGAGGTTTGAGTTTTGATTCAAACTTAGGCGTTAGTCCAAACAAATGAATCATGATTTGTAGGGTGGGTGTGACAATCCAGATCGAAGGTTGTTGTGTATCGGAACCCCTCGATTACCAAATAAGCTATAGTTATTTTACTTAATTTTATCTCAAAAATATTTATTTTAGTTGAATATAAATGCGTCACATTTGATAACATCTTATCAACTAATAAAATTGTTTTAAAACTAAAGACAATATCTAATAAATACGTGTTATCTAAAGAGTAAAAACAAAATATAATAAATATACATTATCTGAAAATAAAGTGTATTTATTATACCTTAAAGATAATAATTAACATTATTTAAATAAAATTGTTGTTAGCATGTCTTTCGAAAGGGAATTCACTTAGGAGACGTTTGTTAAAATGAGTAAGATAAGAGGTATTAAAATAAGGTTGTAATGCATTCCAGATCAAGATATAAAATGATCAAGACAAGACTGGAAAGCATTTCAATATTTTTATCAAACTATTTGTTAAATTTTTTAAAATGTACTAGAAGATACAAATATTTTTTTTTTCTTATCTATAAAAACTAAGATATGCTTATCTTGAGGGGGAGGAGAGATAAGCATATCTTAAAATATCAAGATAAGGGGTCATTAATAATTTTTTTTAAAAATTTCAAATAAGCTTAACAAACATGTTAAAAATAATAGAAATCTGACATACATCCTATATTTTGATTTTTTTATCTCATATCTTGATTAACAAACACCCCCTAAACAAGACATCATTCTCAAGATAAGAAGTTATCTCAGATAACTTCATGCATAATTTTCCCAATAATAGTTCTCCCGAATAAGCATCAAGCACACAACTTACCCAATTGAGCCATCTTTCATGTGAAGATTATGGAAAAACTTTTTCTCATACAACGTTGCTCCTATGTTGTCGACAACGTAGATTGCTTGTAATAGGCTTTCTTTCATTTGGTGAGCCATTCCCCTAGGGGGTTTCTCCACTTGACCTACTTGTTGAGTTGTATGAAAATAAATAAATTTTAATTATTGTATTTAAATAATAACAAAAATCTAATAGATATATTATTTAAAAATTAAATACATTAAATGCTCATTAACGATACCCATTCTCCTATAAAAAAGGTGCAATTGCTCAAATAAAAATATTATTTAAATACTTATTTATGATATTTTTATTTAATATAATATATTAAAATATAAATATCATAAGATGTGGATGGTTCAAAACCACCAATCTTGAAGCCACCTGGAAATCTAATGGCTACGCTATTGAAAATTAAATATATTATAATATAATTTTTCACATAAATCTTTCTAACCTGGTTGGCTTCCCAAGTGGATGCATCCCAATTCTCTAAAATTACCCTTTTCCCCATAAATTATAAGAAATTACATGTTAGTTTGTTTGTAATTTTATATATTATCACATTATTCTCCATCTTCCCCTCATATTTTCTTTTTATGTTCTTCGCTGATTAAGAAGAATAACGAGAGATAATTAAATATAAATTTATTGAGATGTGAGTTAGATGATTTTTATTTTTATTAGATAAATGCTAAATGAGCCATAATTCTATGTCAGGCCCAATCTAATAATGCAAACAAATCAAGCATTTTTTTATAAAAAATTATTATCACAAATTGTTGTAATTTATCTTCTGGAGAGAGTTTTTTGAGAAAATCGTGTTTTTCAGATAACATCACAAGAAAATTATCTTAAAGAAATAACATGAAGTTTTTCTGGAGAGACATTCCATGATGAAGCACACTTGATCGACCTATCTTCATGAGGAATAACAAGACAGACCTTTCTCTCGGATGAATAATGCCCTGCATTTTCCTGAACAACGAACCTCGCTTAGACCGGATTTTCCTTTATCCGAGAAGATTTCTCACCAAGCCCTATTCAACCTTAACCTTGGGATAATACCATATAATTGTTAGGATAACACTACGTCATTGTACACAAGTGCCATGTGTCTTAGTCACAAATTGAAAGATATAAATACCCATCAACCATTCATTTTAAAAATATTTTTCTAACCTTTGAACTCTCAGCATCTGCACAACATTATTTTTCCCAATAAAACATATTTCTCTCAGACAACTCACACAACTGCATACTCATACATATATTTTTCTTGGATCCTCACAACACCATGACCTCTTTTTAACTTAAGCATTAGATGGTTCGCACATAATAAAATCTCTATGTGCATTATGACCTTGTTGATGCCTTGCATAAACTTTTTTCGAGAACACATCAATTCTCATGGGCCATTTTCTCCCATACACACACTAGCTTTCATGGACAACGAGAAAAGCTTATCTCAAGGCAACCACAACTGTTCTCTCAAACTTCTCCTGGACAACTTTTTCTGCGTCTACTCTACTATGATCATATATATTTTAATTACATTATCATGAGCAATAGCACAAATAAATTTGCTTTAGTGATCATGTTATTATTGCATGTTACCATTTAACATATTATTGGATACAATTTTTTGTTATTCTCCATATATCTATTTAGACCACTTATTATTATATATTTGTACATGTTACTTATATTATTATTATTGTTGTTTAACTCTTTCATTTACCTAACTTGTTTTGATTGTCACCATTGAATCGTAAAACCAATTGTAGTCAACAGGAAGTCTAAAAACCATAATAATAAGTAAACATCAAAATTTGATGTTGTGAGGTCTTATTAATAAAATATTTTTTAAAAATATATTTTGCTTTAAAAACAAAACTTAATTTTATTAACAATATTTGGACTTATAATCTCTAAATAATAATAATGTTTCAAATAATTTTGCATTTACGTCAAGTGTAATTTTATTTATAATTTTGGT
This sequence comes from Diospyros kaki, assembly GCA_036245055.1. NCBI lineage: Eukaryota > Viridiplantae > Streptophyta > Magnoliopsida > Ericales > Ebenaceae > Diospyros > Diospyros kaki. Next base: position 38,595,145 of record BSEG01000008.1, read on the forward strand.
TAAAAAATAAAAAGAAAATGATTATTGTTAAACATCGCCCAATGAACTTTTAAGTAATTTTTTAATTTTTATATATGTTCAAGTGTAATTTTATTTATAATTTTGGTTAAAAAATAAAAAGAAAATGATTATTGTTAAACATCGCCCAATGAACTTTTAAGTAATTTTTTAATTTTTATATATGTGTATAACATGAGCCACACTTTTATTTCTAATTATAGTAACTCATATATATATATATATATATTTGGGGATCGTCTAAATAATACAAAGAGTTAGTTATAAGGAAAAATATTTGTTTTCATCATATACCTTTGTGGCAGAGAATAAGGAAAAAAAACGCACTTACAAGCAATCATATAATAACACATAATTAAACATCTTGTGCTTATTTGAGGCAAGTTCATTTATTAATTTACTCTCAAAATTATGTTAATGGTCATGGACAAAAATAAATGTCACTTCAAATGTTTTACCAGCTAACGAGAATGACACGTGATACACTCGTAAATTTTAAGAATTTAATATGTGATAAGACAAACTTAATCTTACACTATTAGATATCAATTTTGTAGGTTAACTTGCTTTTGATGATTCAAAATCAAAGTGAAATAAAACACTATGAGATACTAAATAAACTCGAGAAACTCTAAATTCTAATTTTGATAAGTATTAGAAACTTGAGGTTTAGTCTTTGATCCGCCGTAAAAGATTTTAAAGAGATAACGTTGTTCCAATTAATAATATATAGTGTAGGGTAATTTTTTTTTGTCGATTTTAAATATAGACAAAAGATGACACTTTGATATACTAAATAAACTATAAATTATGATTTTGATGAGTATTTGATACTTAAGTTGTAGCTTTTGATTTACCATATAAAACTTTAAATAAGAAATAGACAATATTGTTACAAATAGGCCAACATGGCATTTGTATTTTTACAAGCCAAACTTGACCTCATTTATTTATGAACCAACATTAGTCTTGTTTATTTTGTAGGCTCGACTCATTCTCGCTTTTTGTTGGGCTAGATATAAACTAAAAATTTATTTTAATAATGAAAACTCTTAAATAATTCATATAAATAAGGAGATATTTTCACTGAAGTTCATCTATATAATTCTAAAAAGATAGTGATAAGAAGAATTTTTCAAAATTAAACAAAGATTAACTATTCCAAACCGATAACAATTATTTGAATCAAATCCCAACAAGAGATTATCCCGAGCAAGTATAAATAGAGAAGGAATCTCATCTAAGATATGTGTTTTTCAACTTTACTACTATTTACATACTTTATCTTAACTTTTCATTTAACTCGTGAATCAGAATGACTCTTTTGTGCCAAATTCGCAGAGCTCGTCTATCCAATGCCCGTGCCAAAATAAGTTGTGGTCCGCGTCATATGTCGTGTTCTCAATGAACACGTGAATTGGTTGGCCTAATCCATTGAGTGAGCGGGAACCATTGTAATTTCACAAAAATAAGGGGTACTACGTGATATATTCGGAAACTTAAAGGGCCCAAACGGAGTTTACCTTTCGGCCTTACCAATCTACCCAGGAAGGCCGATTTGCAATGTTAATTTGAATGGTTTGATCCATATTGCCGAAGGCAGAAACAAACGTGTGGGTGGCAGAGAATACAGATACTTTTGCCATTTGAGGTAAGTACGAGCGACCCGTCTCATCTCCTTCGCCTTGTTCACACGTTGCAGGTCTAGGGTTTCTATCTTCTCGCTTCGCAAAATAAAATTTCCCCCTCCTGCGCTCGCTATTTCTGGTTTTCCTCAATCAATTACAGCATCTTCTTGCTTGATTATCCCGATTATGGATCAGGTACGCTCAATGGTTCAATACCCTTCGGCTGCTTGTTATGCGGAACTATTTTGATTTCTTTACAGTATTGGAGTTTGACGACTTCTTGTTTGCTTGCTGGGAAAATTGGAAGCTGCTCTGAACTGTATTGCGCTGTTTTGGCGGGTGAGCCTTTGTAGTTTAATGGTTAATTCAACCCTGTGTTTTGGCTTTTTCTTGTTTCTGTTTTTGTGAGTACATGTATATATATCTGTGTATCGAATACACTAGGGTATGTTAATTAGTTTGTAGACAGTTTGTTCTGCTGTAATGTTTGAATTCCCGCTTTATCCTTATACAAGCAAAGTCGATATGCACGCATGCATAAGTTACTGCTGTGTTATCATGATTTCTTGCCCTTAATGCTTCAAGTTGGATATTACTGTATGTTGCCTGTATGCATTATTTTCTTGTCTTTTTCTTTCATCTCCTTTTGGCGTTTGGTTGAGTTCTATCCTACATTAACATTTTGAACATTTTTTTTTTCCTACCCTTTGAATTGTAGAATATTTAATGGGGTTATCTCGTTTAATTCTTTGAATTTTAAAAATTCATCACAACTTCTATTAACGCATTGTTTATCTTCTTCTTCTTCTTCGGTTGTTGTTGGTCTGGAAAATAGCAGAATGTTATGCTGTTCCATTAAGCATATGATGGAATGAAGTTTTCCCAGACAGCATGGAGACAGGACTGGGTGACGAAGTGGCTGCAATAGATGCTGTTGGTGGGAAATACCTGCAAGGAAAAGATGGTGACCATTCACTGAAAGCAGAAAGTGTTAGTTTATTGGAATCACATGAAATGACTACACCTGGTGAGAGCCAATATTATAGGGGCTTCTCCCCTGCACTTGGAACTATTTTGGAGGGTAAGGAACTGGTTAGAGGCGGCATGTTGGAACATCAATGTGCTACTCCTCATTCTATAGGTGATACAGGGATCATGGTTGAAGAGTTAACTCTGAAAAACTTTAACAGCCAAAGCTTACCTATAGTGGGAACCTCCAACAATAGAGATAAAGCACAGACTAGGCAGAACCAGTGGCAAAATTTCTATCAGATAACAAGTGGGATAGGAACTGCCAGCACATGGCCAGGTGCTCTACAAGACTATGGCCAGCCTACAGCAAGTGCATGGGAGGATGTTGGTTACACAGTTTTTCCTGAGTTATTGAGCCAGAAGCCGTCAGATGAGGATCACAACAATGACATGGAACATCAACCCAATAATGAAAACAATGCTGCTGCAAGCAATGTCTCAACACCATGTGGAGGTATCAGGACAAAAATTCTTTCCAACTCTGGGTTCTCCCAGTATTTTGTAAAGAATACATTAAAAGGTAAGGGGGTTATATATAAAGGTCCTGCTCGTGAAGCATTTGGCATGGAGCTTAGGGGCAAGACTAGTTCAAAGGCTGCCAGTAATGCTGTGGTAGCTATCAATGCACCATTATGTTCGAGCATTAAGACTTCAGTGATTCCTACTCGTGGTATTGTTGGGGGTGAACTGGGGCCTTATCTCAATGGTTTTCATGATGGAGTCACTTTGAGAGAATGGCTCAGAGGTGGGAAATATAAGGCAAATAAAGTCAAGAGCTTGTATATATTTCGGCAGATTGTGGATCTTGTAGATTTCTCTCACTCTAGAGGAGTTATGTTGCATGACCTACGGCCTTCTTGCTTTAAGTTGCTACCATCAAATCAGGTTGTATACATTGGCTCTTCTGTGCGGCAAGGAACTGCCAAGGATCTTATAGATCAAGATAGTCGTCTCTTAGAAAATGATCGAAATGAGAAAAGGCCAATAGAACAGGCCATGCACCCTTATCTTAGTCAAGTGTTAAAGAAGCAAAAGTTTGGGGAAAGCCTCAACTCAGTCAGACAGTGGCCCATGTTTCCATCACGATCTGGCTCTAAAGCTTCCACTGCCAATATTGCTGGTTCACATGATTCCTGGAATGAACGTAACAAGGAGCACAGACTGAGAAGTGCATGCAAGAGTGAAGGCAACTCTGCCAGCCCTGATGGATCTGATACATCTCCATTGATGTCTGCTTGTGCAGGTGATCCATTGGAAGAGAAGTGGTATACCAGTCCTGAGGAGCTTAGTGGGATGGGTTGCACATTTCCGTCAAATATCTATGTTCTGGGTGTTTTTCTCTTTGAGGTAACATAATTGTTTTACATTGTGTTTTTGGATTTTCTTCATCATTAAAGAGTTACACTATTAGCCTTTATAATTTTTATTATGCTGAAAAAGTGCAAGATATCAAGACCTGCTAATCTTAATATTAGATATAATATAAAAATGCTTGTCTTTAGATTTATGAATGTCATGTTTTTTCCTCTGACTAGTGAATTTGATACATGCATATACCTTGTTATTGAGATCATAATCCAAATTCCATATGATTAGTCATTGGTCTTTTTTCTGTAGGACAATGAGTTTTCAATCTTGCTTGGGTTGCCATGGAAAAAAATTAGCTTCCGTTGATGGATAGAATTATTGTTTTTTGGGTAGTTGCCATTTTGAAAAGTTCCTCTGAGGATGGCATTGGCAATTTGGCATCATTGCTTGGCTGTGAATATACTAAATACTTAAATGTACAAGTATACTATTACAATTGCCCACTATGAATTCTCATATTAAGCATTCATAATTGCTTCAGTATTAACATTGGTAACCATAAGCTTAAATAATTCAAATTTAATAATAGGCATCCAACAATACCAATTCGATAAAAATGAGATCATAAATAGCGTAATCTTTAATGTTCTATTTGTTTCTCAAACAATTGATTATTACTAAATATAAATGTAAATATAAAGCTAGAAAAAAAATTATATAAAAGGTAGTTTCATTTTTGAGTGAGGTCAAATAATTAACCTTAAATTATATATATAAAATAAAGGATAAAAAATCAATGGGTCAATTGACCCCACTTAAACAATGCTGGCTTTGCCCCTGTTCCTTCCTCCATTGTATGCAGAACTGCTTTTGGGCTTGTCTTTAAAACCAAGGCAATATTTGGATGTGGTCATAAAGGCGTTTACACGGAGGCATTATGGTTGGAAGAGAAAATATTTACTAGGGAAGGAACTCCTTTTGGGCTGGTCTTTAAAACGAAGGCAATATTTGGATGTGGTGATAAAGATGTTTACAAGGAGACATTATCGTTGGAAGAGAAAATATTTACTAGGGAAGGAAGGCTTATTTGACTAGAAGCATTTTTGCTTAGTCTATTGACTTCCATTGTATCCTTGTTTGCTATTTCAAGTGTTATTGGTGGCTTGGGAATTTAAAGTGATTTTCTCTTTCCTTTTTCTTTTTTTTTTTTTTTTTTTTGGTTACTTCTTGGAGGGAGGATGGGGTAGAGTTCATATGTCATTTATGGAGAAGGAAATTGTTATAAATATGGCCAAAGGTAACATGAGTTGGAAGAGAATGGTGGTGGGTTTGTAGAATTGAGAACATAGTAGTTAGGTTGCGAGGAGGGTTGGGATACTCATGGCTTTTTGACCTTCTGAAAAATACTCTGGAATCGTTTTTTGGGGGAAGGGGGGATATGCTTTCATGTATGCAATAGGTATGGAGAATGTTGTTTTCGGGTGATGAATGGTGTGGCCACGATTAGTGGGTTGGTTTTCAGGTACCTAGGCCTTACACTGTAATGGGCTGGCTGGAATTTTTGAGTGAGCCAACTAGGATGCAATTTTTATAACGAAATAAAAAATAAAAATTACAAAATTACAATTTTGAATGTACAAAAATTTAAAATAAAAGGTAATTTACAGTCAGATATACTGTGATTTGGGCCATTTACATAGAGATCCCTTATAGTTTAAAAATGTCTTTGGAGGTCCTTGTGATATACTTTTTTTTGCTTGGAATGCCCCCTTCCTTAGTTTAAAATTGTCTTTGGAAGAGGTGTCTGAACAAAAAATGTAAATCACAAAGACCTCTAACAGTTGTAAACCAAAGAGAGAATCCCTACAAATGTCCCAAACCTTAGGGGGCCTATGTGCAATTTACCCTTAAAATAAACATTGAGATGATAATGGCCCGTGCTAAATAATAAGTTAAATTATTTTTATTGTTTTAAAATGTTGGCAAATGAAGGGTTACAAAGTACATACAAACTTACAATTTAAAATATAATGTATCAAATTTCAAATAATACACTAAAAGAATGCTTAAATAAATAATGCCTCAATATATTTTATTCTCCGAAAATTTTGATGAATGAAGAGTTACAATTTACAATTGTAAATTTGAAAATTTATAATTTTTATTTCTTGGGCCACAGGCCATGGGCATGCTGTAGGTCGCATGGGGGCATTGTGTCACAGCTTGTTTGACACATCTAGCATTAGATAATTGATAATTCTGTTTGGGGTGATGCATGGTGTGGTAAAAATCAATAGATTTGCTTTTCAAACTGTTGCAGATAAAGTGTTTTTATGGCATTTGTTCTATTTGTGGCTGAGGTTGTCTAGTGTTCTAGTTAAGGATGGATTTGATGAGGAGGTGGAATATGAAGTTTTGTTAAAGGAGATAAGAATATGAAGTTTTTCCATAAAATGGCAATGGACATGGGAGAAACAATCTTATTGTTGAGACTTGGTTTGCAAGGTGAAGTAGTGGTTGGGATGATTTGATATCCAATGGTGGTGTTGGTTACTTTTTTTGGACAATCAATGGTAATGTTGATTACTGCAGGTTGTTCAAATAGAAGGGGTGATTATTAGGGATGCTACTCATGAAATCAATGCAAGATGGTAATGTGAGAATGGCGGCCAGCATTTATGAGATTGTAAATTTTAATTTACAAAGTGAAGTTTTGTAAGATCATCTTTGTGTATATTACCAACATCTGCAAAATATAAACATAATTGAGATGAGAATGGTAAAGTGAATATGATGCCATACAAGAAAAGACAATATTAGAAATGAGATTATTTGTAATGAGGTTTCAATGGCATTAACTGAATGAAAATTATACGCATGAGATGTGATTAAGATAATTTAGACATGTGAGAGGAAGGCCAATGGATGTACATGAGAGGAGCGTGGATGGAATGCAAGAATTTTGTAGCAAGAGAGGGTGAGAAAGGCCGGAAAAAAAACTTGATGGAAAACCCATTGACATGACATGAGATATAACGATCTTACAGAAGATATGACAATAGATAGGGATGGTTGGAGAGCAAGAATCTATGTAGCTGACCCCACCTAGTGGATTAAGGTCTGCGATGATGATCAGTGTTGATTACTGCAATAGACTTTTTATGGAAGAGGAAGGCTTGATGTCTAATTTGTTAGGCCTTCAGTTTAACTCCATCTCAAAGGATCAAAAGATTTGCCTTGAGAGACCTTTTAGTGAGAGGAGGTTCTTGGAGCCATACATAGTTGTAATGAGGATAAGGCTCCTTAGCGTAATCATGGTTTATGTCTGGGCTTTCTTTTGACTGGCTACCATGGGTTGCTTCTATAAAAATGAGAGATTTGAGAAGAAGTTGGATGCTTCTTTCATCGCCTATTCATAACTAGAGGAAAAAAGGGAGTTCATAATGGGTGATTTTTCACGTACAAGAATATGGTGAGGCTCTATGTTTTCTTCTTCACATTGATTGTGCTAGAGAGCTATGCGTCCTTTCTTTCTTTGTTTGGTGTCCATCGGGAGAGAAAGATGTATTGTTGAAGGAAGGAATGTTGTAGAAGATTGTGAGGAGGCATGGTTGGTGGTACAAATGTAATTGATATGATACATTTATTGCATTTCAGCATTTGAATTGGAAGAGGTTCCAACTTCAACCCAGAAGTATTATTGTAACGTTTAGTATTTCTTGTTTTCATGTGACTTGTATAGTAATAAGGGATTCATAATTTTCTATGATGTTGTAAAATGTGATTTGGTAGAGTTTTTCTTTTTAATATGTATTTTGGGACAGTACCACTTTTATGTGGGACACATGGATGATTGTTGAAATTCCATGTTTTTATTTGGAGAAAATCCTAGTTGACATCCCTGAGGTTTAGTGAAAAATAGGCAGTACCCCTGTATTCCTTTAAATGACAGAGACCTCTGTTGACTTTATTAAATCTGTTTCACTTCACCCTTGCTGTCACATGACAATGGTTAAAATTTAAAAAATGCCCAAGATATCCTCACAACACTCTTTCTGAGTAAACCCCATCTTATTTGATGGTGGCAAAGCCATCTTTTCTCTCTCCTATTTTCTTCAGTAGTCGACAAACCCCACACACACTTGTGTTGAAGATACAAGCTTTTGATATTTTTGATTTTCAATCTTCAAAATGGGGATTATTGTGTTTGTTTCAAAACTTTGTTGAGAAATTGATGATGTCTAAACCTCTATTTGTTGCTTATTTGAAGCAAGAAAAAATTGTCCTCTTCCTTATTTTGGTTCAACTAATGGTTTGTCTTGATGGAATGAGCATGAGGGGTATCTGGTGGCAATTGAGTTTTCTTCTGCAACTTTTCATGGAAAAGATAAGAAAAGAAACTACTACTAATCTGTTGATTAAATCCACCTTATTTTTGTTTCCTAGTTGGATGGTGAAGATGGGTCTTCTCTACATTTCCTTTTGCAGAAGTAGAAACTTGTTTTTAATCTTGACTTTTCTATTTCTGCCATTGATGTTCTTTGAGCTTCTGTAAAGTTACATCTACCTTGAATGCCTATGTTTTTTTGAGCTTCTTAAGGTATTTTTTTGAGCCTCTTAAGGTTACACTAAACCCCATTGCTGGGGTTCCTGCATTGGTGGTCAGTCACCATCTCTTTGGCAATGGCCGCTGGTCACTGTCTGTGCTGTTCGTGTGTGTGTGTGTTTTTTTTTTAAATTTTAGAAATATTTTTATATATGTGCTAGTTTATATTTATATGTTTATTTAGATTTTTAGAAAATATCTTATGTTAATATGTTTTTAGTTTATATTTATACATTTATTATATATTTGCCTTGATGTTAATATTTGAGAAAATATCTTGATATTTTGATAGTAGAAAATATTTTTATAATCTAGAAAATGTATATTTTAGTTTATAGTTATATTGTAATTAAAATATATATTTTCTATATATTTTGTGTGTGTGTGTGTGTGTGAGAGAGAGAGAGAGAGAGATTTAAAATAGGGTAAAATGATCAATTCACTCAATTTTTCAATGGCAGGGGAGGTTCCTGTCATTTCTCAACTCAAAAACACAGGGACACTGCTTGTATTTTCACTAAATCTTAGGATTGCGGCTCTCATTTACTCTGTTTTTGCTAAGTAAACATTGTAATTTACTCTTTTATTACAACGAAAAGTAGTTCTTTCTATTCTGCAATGAGCAATATATAGTATGTCAGAGTGCTACTTTATGTTGTTACTTTTAACGAAGATACTTCTAATTCAATATTTTTGTATATTGGGACAACCTAGGTCTGTTCTATTTTTTAAAATTTTGAATACTGCTCATCTTATTATTTGTTTTGTTCCTTTGGATGCATTGTGTATAATTAGAAAACTATTTGAACTAACAGGCCTCAGTTTTTACAGTTGCTTGGGTCGTTTGACTCTGAAAGGGCACGTGCCACTGCCATGTCAGACCTGCGCCATAGGATTCTTCCACCGAATTTTCTGTCAGAGAATCCTAAGGAAGCTGGATTCTGTCTTTGGTTACTTCATCCTGAACCATTATCACGGCCAACAGCAAGGTAATATTCTTTTAGACTAGTACCTTGTTCCTACCGAATGCTATATTGTTGAGTCTATCTTCTTGATGAAAGCTATATCTGGAAATCAATGTTTATCCCCTTCTCGTACAAGGGACAATTCTTTTTTATTCTTTTCGTGGATGTTACTGTTTTGCTATACAAAAGTAGCCAAAAACACCATGTCATGTTTTTTGGAACGGCTGCTTCATTGCTTAGTTGACCTTTCTCTTGTTATCAAATGCATGTGGGCCATTCCTGATAATTGAGCAGCAAATAAAACATAATCAGCAATATAAAACAGAAAGTAAGCAGCAAGCCAATACTATCTTAATGTTACATTCTCTTCAACATGGTGCCCATGGACAACACATTTGGGGACCATACAAAAAACAAAGTCCTCAAGCATCATTAGCCAAGGGATCTATACCCCCGGCCAAAAAAAAAAAAAAAAAGTATCATTAAGGACTCAACAAAATCTGAAATTGACCTAGAATGGATCAATACCACCTGAGATACATATATGCATTAGAAACAAGTACTCTTAGGCTTAAACGAAAGAGATTTCATGCCTTGAATTGATCTAGAATTCCTCTTGCCTCTAGCCAAACTCAAAAAGACTTGAGGGAAAATTAGCTCCAGAACTTTTTTTTCTTTTTTCCCTTCTGTTGGCCATCCTTGCCCGCACTATGAAATGATAATAGTCAAGAACTGGTTCTTCTTATTAAATATCCAGTTAACATTAAAGAGACTGTGTTCAGGGCTGACGGCCATGAGTTTCCATAAAAATCAGCTGGATTGACTCCATGTCTTGCACGCACAACGCCAATTGGCTATCACCTTTCACCTAAACATGGGCGAGATCTCTTTCTTCTCTGCTAAATTTATTTGATATCATGTATTTGTTATTATAGCACTTTATTTCTCATGATGGGTTCACAATGCCGAACTTAAAATTTTTGGATAGATCCCTATCTCCTTAGATCAAGGCACTCATGTATGCTACATGTAACCATCTATATATAGTGAAGATGACATGTCTTCCTAATTAGATTGTTAACACTGAGAACCTTGTTCATGTGATGCTGTCTAAACAAAGAAAGCAACCTTACACATTGTCTAGCACACCGCATACGTCCTCAAGGATATGAAGTTTTGGAACCAGACAGGAGGAACTTATAGAAAGGTTGAACTTGGAGAATCCAGAGTTGGATTTTTGCTATCTGGACCATTCATTTCCAGCCTAAGGAGGCAGCCTTTAGAGTGTTGATAAACTGGCCAATATCTCTCATCTCTCAATCACCTGTAGGATCTGATTGCTGTCTCTTCTCAAAATCTCACTTTCTACACAAAATGAGGCCAAGAAGGAAGCTTTTGTTTCACCATGCATAGATCACTCCGAAAGTGAACAGTCTCCATCACGAACATATGCATGAATATAATAATGAAAACTTCGCATCTGTTTCTGATCCCCTTCAAATACCCTCCATGTTAGAGTATATCGCAGCACTCCCTCAGATTCTCTCAACTCAAATAGCTCACCTTAGGCACTCCCACACCCGAGAACACAATTAATATTTGATACATACAAGAGAATAATAGAAACAACAAGAACACACAAGTATTTATCTTGGTTCGGTCTCAAAATGAGACCTACGTCCAGACTGCTAAAGCACCTCCAATCCACTATCTTGATAACCATTTAGGATGATTACAATGAGAGCCTTAATTCTACCCAGCCCATATACCCTGAAAGCTTAGCAGAATTTCGAGATTACAAAGCTATACCCAACCTTTCTCTACTTCTCTCACTCAATCCCAAACACAAGATAGAAACCGAAAACTAACCCTTCTCAGAATGAGGTGCACACTAATAATCCCTCTACCCCTATCCCACGATCCCTATTTATAAGCCATAGGACCGTGATTTACAAGGAAATAACTAACTGACCAACTGACTGGAAATAACCAACTTAACCGGTCAGTCATCCTTCTAGAAGAATTATGACAGAAAAATACAAATGCTGTAATACAATGCTCCTGATTACATATCTATCCTAATCTAATACAAATGACACAACACTCCACATTGGGAAAAGATGCAATAAAGTAGACCAACTGGCCAAATTACATTCATATTTAGCTGAAATCCCTTTCTTAGTTTGTACCTCTCACATGCAAATCATCAGAGCTACTTTCCAAAGAGAGCTTGATTGAACAGATGGAGCTTCAGAATACCCAGATATTCATCCAACCAACCATTGACATTTGTGCTTATCATTAGTGTCTCCCTGCAGAACATCTATTTCCATCTTCTCCAATTTCAGATTGGATTATTGATTCACATGATTGGGCAGTGACCTTACCTTGTCCTTGCCAAGTTGGTATCATCTTAATCTGTCTTACATAAGAGTATTTCTTAAGTTGCACTGGCCCTAGAATATTGCATAATAAAGTATGTTGGTACTGTCCTGTACAATGGAGTGAATCCTCTTTCTTACTCCCAAATAAGTTGAGCTGTTATTTTGTTGGATTGATAGGATGTTGATCCTTCATATTGAGATTTTATGCCTTCATATTCACACTGATAAAAATTATTGCACTTGGACTGAGCAAATTTTACCCATTCGTTTTGTGAGACCTCTTAATATTGCTCAAGTGAAGGTCCAAATGTGCTCACTTCTCAGGAATGATAGATATTCAAACATCACCACCTGACCAATTATGAGTGAATAACCAATGTTTCTAATTCACATCCAACATAGTTACAAAAGAAAAGGCAAAAGTGTGCTTAATGTTAGACTCTTACATGTACAACTTGTGAACAAATGATATTACAATCCAAATTACGTGGTGCTTTGTGTTTATGACCATCATTATATGACAGGGAAGTTCTGCAGTCTGATGTTATGAGTGGAATTCAAGAATCAGTTGGAGATGAGCTGTCATCATCTATTAACCAAGATGATACTGAATCAGAATTATTACTACATTTCCTAGTCTCATTGAAAGATCAAAGGCAGAATGATGCCTTGGAGCTAGTTGAAGATATTAAGTTCCTGGAAACAGATATTGTAGAGGTAGAAAGACGACAAACAAGAAAACCATTAGTTCTTTCTTGCTTGAGGGATTCTCTTGATGCTAGGGGAAATAGGTTTCTTCACAGCGGATCCTCTGCATTTGAGGTGCACCGTAAGTTAACCCCTAGAACAAATAATGAATTGATGTTGAAAAATATTGATCATCTGGAAAGGGCATACTTTGCCATGAGATCCAGTGTTGAACTTTCTGAGAGCAATGTGGCCACACGCCCAGATAAAGAATTACTGAAAGAAAGAGATAATGTGTATCAGGCACAGAATGATAAAGATGAAAACACGCCATCAGATGATCTTGGTGCTTTCTTTAGTGGTTTGTGCAAGTATGCTCGTTATAGTAAGTTTGAAGTGCGTGGAACATTAAGGAATGGAGATTTTCAAAATTCTGCAAATGTAATCTGCTCTTTGAGTTTTGATCGAGATCAGGAGTATTTTGCTGCTGCTGGGGTATCAAGGAGAATAAAGATTTTTGAGTTTCAGGCACTCCTTAATGAAGCCGTTGATATCCATTATCCAGCAGCTGAAATGTCTAACAAATCAAAGCTCAGCTGCATTTGCTGGAATAGCTATATCAGGAATTATTTGGCTTCAACTGACTATGATGGCATAGTCAAGGTATGTATCTCAATCATTTAAATATTTTGTTAATCATAATAAACCCGAATTCAGAACAGCCAGTGTACAAACTTCAGTTTGTGCAGTTCAGCCTCTATGCTCATGGTTGCAAGATTTTCTGATAGGGTGTCTGGTATGTTGGGTTGAGGGATTATATTACCTGTGGTGGATAACACCTACCATGTTGGGTTTTAAATTAAATAGTTGGAGTGGGATTGGTAATTTACACTATACCCCTCTGAGTCTTGTACTAGACGATGTATAAGTTTGTTATTGGCTTAGTATGTATTGATGTGGGTGTATGTCAGTGTATTGATTTGATTTGATGGCTATATTTATTGTATATCTGTTATTGTATTTGTAGGTAATTTACATAATATGATGTAATTTATTTTTATTTTTGTTTAAAATGGAATTATTTCAATGTAACAATACTGTAAAATACAGGGACACAAACCCACATCAAACAACATAAAACTCATATTTGTTATTTAAGCATATTCAAGAAAAGTACAAAACTTTTAATAATTCTCCTTTTTATTTGTTAATTGTTGCTAATCAATATCATGTTGTGGTTTGTGAGTTCATGTTTTTAAGTTATAGTCCCTTATTGAATGTGATAGAGAAATTTCTATATTTTTACTAATACGAGTTTTAAGTTTAAAAAGTTAATTGTGTCTAAAAAATACAATTTATCAATGTAGAGAGAGATAATGTCATTATGTCGTAGAGCATCATTGATGCATGGAACCAAAATTTTTTAATTGATATGTTATAAGTCTGGTTAATTAAAAAATTGAAGCATCTAAAAAAATCATAAATACTCTGGTTCCGCGATTTGAGTTGTGAAAATAGCTTCCTTGCAAAAAAAACGATGGGAAGATTACGTATCATGGCCCTCACAAAACGGGGAGCCTCGTGCACTGGGGATGCCCTAGTTTTAGGTTGATATGAGCTTGGTATAGGTAGGCACATGAGCAATGGGAAGACTATATATCATGGCCCTTATAAAATGGGGCGCCTTGTGCACTAGGGACTCCCCATTTGTGGACTGATATGAGCTTGGTATAGATAGGCACATGTCATAACCATAGGGTTTCAGCAGAGAATTAGGGCCAATTTTAAGAAGAATTTGGGCAGAATTTGAGGACAAGAGGGGAAAACAGAAAGAGGCAGAAGAAACAGGGAGAATAAGAGAGAATCAGAAGGGAGAAAGAGAGGAAGAGAGAGTTTGGAGAGAGGAAAACAGATGTTTTAATTGATATTTCTGGATAATCCCCACTACAGCAGCCTAGTAGATTTATATAGCTACTATAACAACTTAACAGAAAATACAAGATAACTACCCTAACAACTCAACAGAATTAACTACTCCTAAGAGATAATCTGCTATACTCAACCCTACTGTAAGCTCTTATACATCCTAGGGTTCTGACATCACATAAGCTGATACATAACATACTCTTTTTGTACTCTTTTCATCTGGTTCAGTACCTGGCTGATATGATATGACCGTAATAATTATGATATTTAATTGTGTGTCTCAAACAATTTTAATTAATTACTCTTTCATATCCATTCCTCTTGTGACATGTCTTCATGTAGGGTACAACATTTGTCTAGGATTCATAATGTTTGATTCAACCAGATTTAAACTGCTTGCTGCCCATCTAACACAACTCTCCTCCCTTATCCGGGCTTGGGACTGTGGTCATTAGGACTTACAAATCAGGAACACACGAGAAGAATACTCCTATCAAGTCCTTACACACTCACGGAATCAGAAAGACAATAAGAACAATCGGTTATAATAGAAGAATATGCAAGAACAGTAAATGAAAAAGATCAAACTACACAAACAGATCGAGATTATCCTAGTTCAGAATGCCCTTAAGAAAACCTACATCCAGCAGTCCAACACCCACAGAGCAGTCTTTAATTCAGTTGGAAATTGATCAGTACATCAAGCCCTCTTATTTATAGAAAGGGCAAACACTAAATTCTTATCACTTAGTCACTCTTTTCTCAAGAACCACACAACACTCGATCACAAATGAAAACTAAGTACTCACCAATTAACCTTGATCCTATCGACTGTCCGCTGCCCTCTTATTTATAGAAAGGGCAAACACTCCAATGAAACTAACCAACATTGGAGATATTACAATTGGACCCCCAAAACTAAGAAAAATTACACTTTGAAATTGAAACCTAACTGTTCTAAATCTTCCAGCTGATAGATCACCAAGACTTCATTGATCTCCTATCGCTCAAACTCAAGAGAAACTCAACAATTCTCCATCATTTGCCTTGAGTTCTTCACTCGATAGACTGAATTTGCTCTCATCTGGAATGTAAGACAAAAAAAAAAAAAAAAACTGATCATATGAAACACAAAACACATTAAGAATAGATAAATAATGCTGTAATTTGGACATAGGGACAGCTTTGGTAAACATGCCAGCTGCATTTTCTTCTCTTACAACTTTTATTAGGCTTATCTCCTCCTTCTCAAAGATTTCTCTAATAAAATGATACCTAACATCTATGTGTTTGGTTCTTTCATGGTGTGATGGATTTTTAGCCAAATGGATAGCACTTTGGCTATCACACATTAGCCTAACCTTGACATCTATTCCTAGTAGCTCACTAATGATTCCCTTAAGCCAAAGGCCTTCCTTTATTGCTTCAGTAACAACAATATATTCTGCCCTGGTTATGGACAATGCCACCACCGATTGCAGGTTTGTTTTCCAGCTAATAGAAGATCCCCAAAGTTGAAATACGTAACCTGTTGAGGACCTACTCTTATCAATGTTTGCAGCAAAATCTGCATATGTGAACCCTAAGATACAAGGTTTTTCTTTTAGCTTGCCTCCACCATAGACCAAAGCCATACCTAAAGTCCCTTTAACATACCTAAAGGTCCATTTTATAGCATTCCAATGGGCGTTACACGGATTGGCCATAGACCTACTAGATACACTCATAGAATAGGCCAAATCTGGTCTTGTATAGACCATGCTATACATTAGGCTCCCAACCGCATTAGAGTAAGAAATCTTACTCATTTCCTTAATGCCTTCTTCATCCTTGGGAGACTACTCATGTGATAATTTAAAGTGTTGGGCAAAGGGAACTGATACATCCTTTGCATCACTCATGTTAAATCTCTTAATCAACTTGCTAAGATAGGATTTTTGAGACAAAATTAGCTGCTTATGTTGCCTGTCCCTTTTAATCTCTATGCCCAATATCTTCCTAGCTTCTCTTAGTTCTTTCATCTCAAACACTGATTTCAAACTCAGCTTTAAATTTCTGATTTCCACAATTAATTGACTAGCAATCAACATATCATTTACATAAAGGAGAAGATATATAGATGCACCACTTGGCATATGCTTAAGGTAGACACAACTATCATATGAACTCCTCTTAAACCCTTGGGACAACATAAATGAGTCAAATTTCTTATACCATTGCCTAGGGGATTGCTCTAAACCATAGAGAGATTTCTTAAGAAGACACACATGTTCTTTCTTTCTTCTCACCTCAAACCCCTTTGGCTGTTCCATAAGAATATTTTCCTCTAAGTCTCTATGTAGAAAAGTTGTGGTGATATCCATTTGCTCTAAAATAAAGTCTTGATGGGCTGTTATTGCAAGAATGATCCTTATTGAGGTGTGTCTCACTACGGGTGAGAATACCTCATTGAAATCTACATCGACCACTTGGGCAAAGCCCCTGCCACTAGCCTAGCTTTATATCTAGGCTTATCCTCTTTTCCAGCACCTCCTTAATTTTATATAACCACTTACAGCTAACAACCCTCTTCCCTAAGGGTTTTTCTACAAGAACCTAAGTGTTATTTCGTTTAAGAGAGTCCATCTCAGATTGCATGGCTTTCTGCCACTTCTGAGAATCTCTTGACCTGATTGTTGCTTCATATGAAAGAGGTTCCTCCCCCATTTCTGTAGCTGCACTTGTTAGGGCATAAGACACTAAATTAGAGTAACCATATCTGACTGGAGGTTTGGAAACCCTCATTTGCCTATCCCTAGCAACATTATACCTCTTCGGATCAGGTGGATTCTTCATAATCCTCTTGCTGCCTAGAAGAGGATGCTTCATAGTCATCCTGCTGACTTGGAGAAGATTTTCCATACCCTTCATATTCCTCTTAAAGGTTTAGGTCCTGATCTCGAGGATTATTTTGGCCTTTGTCTAATGGTTGTTTAGACAGATCTACATCTACTGCTTTACCTTTCTTGGCATTCTTTGATTTTTCTTTTTCCTCAAAGTCTTTTCTATTAGATCTCTCATCAAAAGTGATATCTCTACTCACAAAGGTCTTAGGCATATTTGGATCTAAACTCCACAATTTATAACCCTTAACTCCTTCTGGGTATCCTATAAACGAGCACCTAATTGCTCTAGGGTCCAGCTTGCCTTGCTTAGAATGAGCATAGGCTATACACCCAAATACCCTAATATGGTCTACATTAGGCTTGTGACCAGTCCACATTTCATAAGGGGTTTTAAACCCTATGGCTGTGGATGGTGACCTGTTAATAACATAGGCTACCGTAGATATGGCTTCTCCCCAAAAAGATTTGGAAAGCCTAGCATGAATAATCATGCACATGACTCTCTCTAAGAGGGTTCTATTTATCCTCTCAGCTAGACCATTCTGCTTGGGATTTCCTAGAACCGATAGGTGTCTAAGGATACCATCTTGATTACATAGGTGGGCAAATTCCTTGTTGCAAAATTCCAATCCATTATCAGTCCTAATGATCTTAATTTTGCTTCCTTTATGATTTTCTATCATAGTTTTTCAGGTTTTGAAAATTTCAGAAGTTTTATCTTTTGATCTTAAAACATAAACCCAAACCATCCTAGAGTAATCATTAATTATGGATAGGAAATACCTAGCTCCACCATGAGATAAGGCTTGGGAAGGGCCCCAAAGATCAAAATGAATATATTCTAGAGGGGCCTTAGTAGAGTGAATAGCCGCCTTAGGAAATTTAACCTTGGCAGATTTCCCAAATATGCATGTTTCACATTTGTCTATAGTTGTTACCTTTTCGGCACTCACAATCCCTTGCCTAGCCAATTCCTTAAGCCCTTGCTCACTAATGTAAGCCATCTTATAGTGCCATAACCTAGACTGCTCATAGGATTTTCCAGTGTTCTAAAAGGTGACCTAGGTAGCTGCTGAGGTGTTAGGCAGCCCCTAGCCGTCGCGAATAATTGCTAATCGGCATCCCTAGATGTCAGGCCAATTAATCGAGCCCAATCAACGCCTAGGCCGCCAAGGTGGCGCCTAGGCGCCTGGGTCGCCCAAACGTGTGTGCAGCGTGCATGTATGCTAATATTGAATTGTACGCTGGAAGCTCAATTTCGGCTACACCTAGTGTTGCCATGGAGGTAAGAAGAACCAGTCTAGCGGATTAAGCAAACGGATAGGAAAGAGGAAGAAGACAATCGGAGCATCGAGACAGCGCTGAAGAAGCAGAATGCACACTCACGCATTCTGGAGATTTCGGGGAACAAAAAGACAGACGCTGGAGAAGGCTCTTGCTGCTGCCTTTCATTCATTCTATTTTAATATCATATATTATACATATATATAGATATATATATATATTCAAGTGGTAGCACAGGGGAGAGAGAAAATGACGGTGGAGGTGGAGGCCCTTTGTGCGTCCAATATGCTGGAAATTTCTCTAATCTTCTCATTCCCCTACTATTATATGATATTAATATATTATGTTAGCAATATATATATTTATATATATGTTATTAATATAGTAGTTGCTAACATTATATATATATATATTACATCTTAATATATATATAAGTTAGCCACGACAGTCTCACCCAATTCCCAACTGCCTTTCATTTCCCTTTAACATCATTTTTTTAAATATAATACATGTTACCCAATACCCAACTGTCTTTCAGTGTTATATAAAGAAAGATTTATATATATAGCATATATATAAATATGAATTTTATTTAAATTTTAAATAATTTTTCTAGGCATCGCCTAGGCCCTAGGCCCAAGCCTGGCGCCCAACTAGTGCCTAACGCGTTTTAGAACACTAGGATTTTCCCTCTCCTAATGCTAACTCTCCACCCATTGTGGATGCTTGCAGCATATATATGTCATTTTGAAGGATAACCTTCATGCATATGAGGGACCCCTTTGCTACCTTAAGGACTCCACCAACTCCTGTATAGGAGTAGCCATTTTTGTTTAATTCTCTAAGGGATATCAGATTTCTCTTCAAGTTTGGCACATATCTAACAACAAACAGTGTTCTAATTATTCCATCATGCATTTTGATTTTGACATTCCCAATCCCTTTGATTTTACATTCTTGGTTGTTTCCTAGAAGCAGTTTACCCCATCTATGTCCTAAAACTTAGGAACCAATCCCTACGAGGTGTCATGTGAAATGAACAACCAGAATCTAAGACCTAGGTGTGCCCTCGGTATTTGACACAAAAAGTACATCTGCATTGTCATACTTAAACTCACAGATTGAGGATGAGATTTTAGCATTCCCCTTATTCTGAAATTCCCTTTTTTTCTTAGGACAATTTCTTTTCTTCATCTAGTGCCCTGTTCAGTCCTAAGTTCCCTAGAAATGCTTTTATTTTGATCCCCCAAAAGTCGAAATCATTTTGGCCAGTGAATTTCTCTATATCGTATCTTGTTGCAGCCATAATCAAAACTAATAACTCAAAGAATCAACAAGAGACTATCAAGAAAAAGTAGCAAGAAAGCTTATCTTGGTTCGAAAGGAGGCTCTGATACCAACTTGTTATCGTTAGGACTTACAAATCAACAACACACAAGAAGAATATTTCTATCAAATCCTTACACATTCACGGAATCAGAAAGATAATAAGAACAATCGGTTATAACAGAAGAATATGCAAGAACAGTAAATGAAAAAGATCAAATCACACAAAGAGATCGAGATTATCCTGCTTCGGAATGCCCTCAGGCAAACCTACATTCAGCAGTTTAACACCCACAGAGCAGTCTTTAATTCAATAGGAAATTGATCAGTACATCAAGCCATCTCCTTTATCTACATCCTCGAGTACAAAACCCTCGTTCTCTCAAGAATATAGGCCTCTCTTTTCTCAAGAACGACACAACACTCGATCACAAATGAAAACTGAGAACTCTCCAATTAACCTTGATCCTATCGACTGCCCGTGCCCTCTTATTTATAGAAAGGGCGGACATCCCAATGAAACTAACCAACATTGGAGATATTACAATTAGACCCCCAAAACTAAGAAAAATTACACTTTGAAATTGAAACCTAATTGTTCTAAATCTTCTAGCCGATAGATCACCAAAACTTCACTGATCTCTTATCGCTCAAACTCGAGACAAACTCAATAGGGACTGGCTATAAATAAGAGAAACTGTCACGACCCTAAGGGTAAATCAGTAAAAGGGCCGGTAGTAGCCGTTAGTTGTTAGTTAGCTGGGAGGTTAGGGAGTTAACTATGCAACAGCTTAGTGTTTTGCTGTTAGGAGTAGTTAGCTGGACTGTTACATTGTTATACTTGCCGTTAGGGTTGCTGGAGGATCTATAAGTATCCTACGGTAGTAAGAGGAGATGATCATTGAGAATATTATTTGAAGGGGTGGGGATTGTTAGGAGTAGTTAGCTGGACAGTTACATTGTTATACTTGCTGTTAGGGTTGCTGGAGGATCTAAAATTATCCTACGGTAGTAAGAGGAGATGATCATTGAGAATATTATTTGAAGGGGGGGGGGGATTGTCATGACCCTAAGGGTAAATCAGTGAAGGGGCCGATAATAGTAGCCATTAGTTGTTATCTAGCTGGGGGTTAGGAGGTTATGGAGTTAGCTAACAGTACTGTCTTGCTGTTATGTTAGTTAGGGGTGTTGTTATATTGTTAGAGTTACTGTTATAGTTGTTGCTAGGGGCTCTATAAGAGACCTACGACGGTGATAGAAAGAATCATGAATTGATTGAATAAAACATTCAGTTTTCCCCCCACTCCTCTCTCCCTCTGTGCGTCTAAACCTCTCCTCTCCTTCTCCATTTCTCCCTTTCTGTTCTGTTTTCTCCCTCCAATTCTGTTCTTTCTTCTTCAATTTCCTATTCAAACCCTAGGAAACTCTAGGGTCATGACAGAAACATCTTCAAATACCAACATCATGTCTCCATGTAGGGTAAAAGGATTAAAACTGTTCATTGCATATTATCTAAATTTAATTTATTAATTTATTTTGTAGTACCTTCTGAGCACTCTGTGCCTTACATAGGATGTAGGAATTTTGGAAGGCCTATGTAATATGATTGTTATATAATGAAAATAAATCTGATACCAACCTTCAGATATTATAAAAGATATTTTGTATTGCTGAAAAACAGCATGGCCACTGCTGCATCATTTTGTCTATTCAAAGCCATACCCCCATTGCTCATCCTTGATATTCAAGGTTCGCTTTTGGGATAGGGTTGTAGGAATAGACTTTACAAGGACTTAACTTTGGCATGATATGTGGAAAGTTGATGTTTCCAACTCAAATCCATGTTCTCATGTATGGCAGCTGCAGCCTTTTCAGCTGCACTATGCAATGAATTGTGCAAGCCTACCCCCTTTGCATTTTGTTTTGTTTTTCACCATCCAGATTCATCTTGAGCCCTGTCCCAGTTAAGATCAAGGGTTCTAGTCGGGTAATAAAACTTTCCTTAAAATGCTCCTTACAAATAAAAATTAGTCAAAGGAACAACTATGCTATTGCTTCGAAGGCTTGCTCTCTCATTAAGCATTTACTGATTTTTCTTAATTTCTTATTATGTATTTGTCATGGATGCTTTGCAGCTATGGGATGCAGGAACATGTCAAGGGTTTTCTCAGTATATTGAACACAATAAAAGGGCTTGGTCTGTGGACTTTTCTCAAGTGGATCCTACAAAATTAGCCAGTGGAAGTGACGATTGTACTGTAAAACTCTGGAATATTAATGAGGCATGCTCTCTCTTTCCTTATTTTGTGTTTGATGGCTAAAGTATATATGCTCTGAAACCAAAGATTGTTGTGGAATCCTTGTGCCAACCACCCCAAAATCCCCAGGCTTGATTCATATTTGTGGATCTTAATGAAATTTTATTGGACATGACATTCTTCATTGTGTAAGGTAGGGAAAAACATGAGATTTCTTCATATTTACAAAACTAATTGAACTGGCTAATGAAAACATTTAAAAATGAATTAACAATTGATTATAACATTGTCTTGTCTTTCTTGTCTAAGTACTTGTAGGATAATCGTGATGTTTTGGTTGGCTTCTTTGCACAATGTATAGGAAGAAGGGGTTAAGGGTGTCAGAACATATATTAATCTTAGTTAGCGGACCACACCTAATTCTGTTTTTGCAAGATCAAAATGATGCTTGGTTGTCATGTTGGTTTTCTCTTGTTCTTGCTCTTACTGTATATCAAGTAAAATTATATGTTTCTGTTGGTACAGAGGAACAGTTTATGCACAATCAGGAACATTGCAAATGTCTGCTGTGTTCAATTTTCTGCTCATTCTTCTCATTTGCTAGCCTTTGGCTCGGCTGATTACAAAACTTACTGCTATGATCTTCGGAATGTTTCAAGCCCCTGGTGTATATTGGCTGGCCATGACAAAGCTGTTAGCTATGTGAAATTTTTGGACTCTGGAACTCTTGTTTCTGCATCCACTGACAACACTCTAAAGCTTTGGGATCTCAAGAAAACCAGTTCAACAGGCTTTTCAGCCAGTGCTTGCATCTCAACCCTCAAAGGGCACACTAATGAAAAGGTTGGTTTTTCTGTATGATACTTTGGTTATATTTGTTTTTCCTTTTTCCTGCAATCTAATTTTTTTTTTCTTTAACATGGACCATGGTGTTGCAGAACTTTGTGGGTTTATCTGTTGCGGATGGGTACATAGCTTGTGGTTCAGAGACAAATGAGGTAGGTATTCAATCCCAATGATGTACAAATATTCTTTTGATATAGGGACATAATTAGTAAAATACCTATGATGCGAGTATTGCTTCTTTTCTTAGTTGGGAAAAATTAGATTGTAAATTTGATTACTTTAATATAAATCAATATTCATAATCCCATTCAGTCTCAAAGTAAATATAATCTCAGATTTCATTTTGATCCCCAAAACCAAATTTCCCAAACAAATTTTTTATTCTTATATATGTATATATATTGGGGGGCAGGGAGGGTGGGATGTCTTGGATGAAGAGGACGTTTGTGTGCCTTGGATTGGAGAGGTAAATTTTTTGGTTTTTTAGGGGTTCCATTTGATCGGACAACTCTGAATATAAGACTGCCTGGAAATAGGAGGACAACTTGCCCATCCCCTCCCAAAAAAGGAAAAAAAAAAAAAAAGAAAAGAAAGAAAGGGAAAAAAGGCACACAGAGAGAAAAAAATGGAGGAAAAAGTGCATAAGCTTGAGTACATGATTGAGATACTTTTTTCTTTGTTATTAAAGTAGTCAAATGTGATTGATGCATAGATTAACTGCATTCTGAGCCCTTTGGCTCATCTGTTCACTGATACTGCAATACATTCTTCCATTTTTGAAGTAAAATATCATTGCCGTCTGCTCAATCAGTCTAGTCACTTGACTTGAAAGATCAGTGTTATATATCCTTGTTTGAACTCTATATAATTCTGGATCGACCAACTCGTAAATGCCCCTAATACTAGTTGACTTAGAAGTTAATTGAAAGGGAAAACTCAAATGAACCAATTTTATAGTCAAATGAACCAATTTTATAGTCTACTTTATGGATCCTTTTGCCTATGTTGGATCTTAAAGGTATATTCCTTTTCCAGTGAGTGAGCAGGGCAAGCCAACGAATATTAGTTGTTTAGCCTAAGAATATGAGAAATTTCCTCCCCCCCCAAAGCACAAAAAAGGTAGGGAAGAAGTATCTGTATCCATGATATTTTCCAAGTCGTAATTGGTCTTATTTGACTGCAGGTGTTTGCTTATTATAGATCCCTGCCTATGCCAGTCACTTCTCACAAGTTTGGTTCTGTTGATCCTATTTCTGGTAAAGAGACTGATGATGATGGCGGACAGTTTGTTTCAAGTGTGTGCTGGAGACCGAAATCTGACATGCTTGTGGCTGCCAATTCCACTGGGTGTATAAAAGTGCTGCAGATGGTTTAAAATTAGAGAGGATTGTTCTCTACCTTTTCTGAAGAACTGGAATCCTCCTTAGAAGGCTTCTTTGCCGCTTGAGACCCCACGCAATTTCATCTAGTGGATTTTTTGGCCAAGGACTTGACTGTGAAGCGAGATGATATTCTGAAAAATGGAAACGATCTGGGGTATTACCCAATTTGCAAGCTGGAAGGATATAAGCCTACTAACCGCTGTATACTGCAGCTCTTAAGCCCTCAAAAGAAAAGCCAGCGGTTCTGTGAAACTGGCGCCATTTCTAGATCTCAAGGATCTGGCTGTTTGTGTGAAGATTCCACTATTGAGAGGTTAAAAAAATTTTGTTACCACAAAATGAGAGATTACAGAAGAGGATTGTCTTGCAGCTGCTAGGAGGTGCCGAAATAACTGCTTTGAGTGACATCATCAAGGTCAAGATATATCTGAACTAGCTGATTGCTTATATGAAGTGAATTTTCCAGGGCACTGAAGGGCAATCAGCTGGCTATGGCTCAAGAAGTTGTACTGGATGAACCCAGTTTTCCAGTTTTTCTCTGAAGCGATCTGCTGGTGCGTCCTTCTAAGTTTGAAGGACTTGCATCTTTAACTGAGGTATACCGTATTTCTTCACACGAGTATTTCCACTCACCGAATTTCTCTTGTTTTTATCCAGTTGTACTTAAACACAATGAAGCATAAAAGGTAGCCTTTCTTGTACAGTTCACTGTAAGCGGGAGCAGATACTGTAAATTTTCCCCCTTGCATATATATATGATCGTTTCTAAGGAAGAAATGGCAGTATGTTGGATTTTGTCTGTTGGTGAGAGCAAATATTGTAAAATTTCCCCTTTATATATGATTGTTTCTGCCGTAGAAATGGCAGTGTGTTGTTTATTGTCTCATAGCTTCCCCAATTTCATGCAATCCTTAACCATGGCAAATTGGTTTCCTATATCATTTCACTGGATGAGAGAGGCTTGGTGGTACAGTATAGTTCTTTTGTAATCGGAATGTCAGTTAGACTAGTAAAAATGATCTCTTTGCAAAGCAAGCCGTATTTCTTTTAGGGATAGGTTTCTCCCAACCCTCCTTGTAGAGTGAAATAATCTCTTTGCAAAGTAAGGTACTTCTTATAGGGAATGGCTTTCTCCCAGCCTACGGAGCTTTGCTCCTTATCCACAATGGAAGTTTTTCTCGTTATGCAAATGATATCTCAATACATGTATTCTTGCTAGTATATTTAAATTCAAGTTGATTCTTGGTTTTAACCTCTGAAGCACAAATGGCTAGGAGACGTTGTTTCGACGTTTCCGAATTGTTTTTCGTTTTAGAAATTGAAAGAATGGTCTAAAACATTTTTCAAACTATTTTTATAATTTGTGAAACGTTTTAAGGCTATTTTGTAAATTACATAAAATGGTCGGAAGCACGTTTCTGGCAATGAGAGGCGACAGAGAGAAAGGATATATCAACAAATGGAGGGGTGTGTAACGACGGCAAGAGGCGCCAAAGAAGGAGGATGCAATGGTGGTCTACGGGACAACGAGAGGGTCGATGTCAAGAAGTGAGGCAGTGGCAACAAAAGGATGAGTGTGTAACGATGGTGAGAAGCAATGGAGAAGGAGGATGCAAAGGTGGTTGGAGGCAAAAGGTGAGGGTCGAGCAACGACGAGAGGGTTGGTGACGAGAGGCGAGGTGGCGAGAGGTGGTTGCTAGAGAGAAAAAGGAGCACGTGAGCAATGGCAAAAGGAGGAGAGAGAGAAAAAGGCTCATAAAAGTTAGAAAGAGGAATATAAATATATAATATAATATATGATATAAGTATATGTATGTATAGATTATTGAAAAAAAGTAATATGGTATATGTATGTATATATGTTAAATAATATATTTATAAAATATATATCTAATATATATTATTTAATTATAAAAAAAATATATTTATAAAAAAATCTTTATATTTTTTTAATTTACACTTTACTCGTATTTTCATTATTTATTTATTTTTTTAAATATTGTTTCTATATTTTCATTTCAAATCGAAAACGTTTCTTGCATACGTTTTAATGCAACTTAAATTTTGACTTACTAAGTAATTCTATAGATATATATTCACGTATTTTTTTGGCGTATAAATTTGATAAGATCAACTTCCTTGTTAAAGTTAATAAGATGATAATATTCGTAAAAAGTCTTTTTGAAGAGTAAAAGTAAAGTAACGTTGAAAAAACGATTCTCACTCTCAACCATCGCAACCTTGTCATTTTGCTAATTGCAAATGATATCATATAGGCAAGTGGTTTCAACCTAATAGAATCAAGTTCCCTATTCATGTAAATGTTTTGCTAGGAGTGTCTGCATAAACTGAAAAACGAACCACTATTTCACTGCTGAAACTCAATGCTAAGTACAGGAGAGAAGACTTTTGCCCCACCCACCTGTCTCGGTTGCTTAGCAGCAAAACAAAACCAAAACTGTTACATTCATATCTTTCAGAACCCATATTGTGTTAGTTGAGATGTTTTGTGTCAAGTCCAGTTGGTTCTGGTACATAATATGTGAAGATAAACTAAGCTATCTTCAAATTAGGCCTGCTGCCGACTGAATATCTACAAGGAATTACAACCATGGTTGCCGCCTTTCTCTGATTGATCTCGAACAGCGGGCAGCCAGATTCGGCGAAGATCTCTGTGGCTGCTGTCCTTTTAGAACCCGTAATGCTGACGATCTTGTTGACTGTGCTCTCTGTAACACTGCATGATGAAATTCACATATATCCTTGAGTTCGTGATTTTGCCTCATTTACAAAAGGAAAACAGTCGAAGAACGTATGCGCGATAAGAGTTGAGTACCTGGACTCTTCTTGGTTTGTGCAGCTAATGCCTCCCTTTTTGGGGACACTTTTGTGTTCGGTATGACAGGGTTAACAGACTTGGCTTTTCCAGGGGACTGGTGAGTCTCTGGACTGTTGGAACCATCTGTGTTCGATTCAGATGCTATTGATGGCAAAACTACCCTTGCTGCTGCTGGACTGTTGGGAATTGAACAGCTGATTGTTCTTGATGGAAAACCAGGGTTTGCTGGACTGCTGGGAATTGAACTGCTCACGGTTCTTGACAAAATTTTATTCCTTGATACCTCAGAACCAAGTCTATCAACTGCAGCTGTTAGCAAAGGTGGTGGTCTGTTTCTAATCTTGGAACCAAATGAATTCCCCTTGGCAGTTGTTGAGGATGGAATTTTCTTCTCTGTTGTTACTGCAGTCCATAAATGAGGTGAGACCTGATCAACTACTGGTGCTGTTACTGATGAAAATGTTTTCTCTGGAGTTTCAGAACCATCTGAACTCTCATAATCCGAGAAACTTTTCTCATCCGAACTCTCAGAACTAGTTGACCTTTGATCAGCTGCCAGTATCAATCTCCCGGGAGTCAAACAACTAACTGACCTTTGAATTTTGAATCCACCCCCAGAAGGAAGCATGCAACTGGATGCTGGTGAAGGCAGAAATTTCCTACCAGGAGTCATAGAACCAACCGCTCTGAGATCTGTTTTCTTCCTCAGAAA
This sequence comes from Diospyros kaki, assembly GCA_036245055.1. Classification (NCBI taxonomy): domain Eukaryota; kingdom Viridiplantae; phylum Streptophyta; class Magnoliopsida; order Ericales; family Ebenaceae; genus Diospyros; species Diospyros kaki. Next base: position 38,623,231 of record BSEG01000008.1, read on the forward strand.
CTCGGGATGAAATAACTCACCATCGGCTGCTGTTCTTGTTGAACCTTTCATCCACAGAGCCTCAGAATGAACAGATCTTCGATCTGCTCCAATCCTCCTGTCTTGAACATCAGAATAAACAGACCTTTGATCCATTGCTCTGGGAGAGAAAAGGTCGCCATTGTCATCATCCCAGCCTGAAGCAGGCCCCCAGAGTGAAGGTGCTTCACCAGCTAAATCCCAAAGTTTCTCGTAGTTCCCAGAAGTCTTCTCTTTCTCAACAATTCTATAAGCAAACATTTGGAAAGGAACTTGTGAGACTGGAGCCAAATTGTGACTACCGTCTCCAGGGTACAACTTTGAGTACCCTGTTTCGATTTCACAGTAATCCACGAGCGGGGGTGGTGATTCTGGCTGTCCAAGATTAGGGTTTATGACAAGGTATTTCTTGATGTACCTTAGGATACGACATATTGCTGGGAAACTTGGGCGCTGAGTTGGTTCAGCTTGCCAGCATTTTCTAGTAAAGTTCACTAGGGACTTTGGGGAAGCGTACGGGAAGAGTGGCCTTTCCCCTGCTCTTATGTTACGGGCCACTGTGTCTTCTTGAAGATGTGCTTCCTCAAATGGAGTCTTCCCAGTGAGAATCTCAAAGCAAAGCATCCCAAAGCTGTAGACATCAGCTTTCACTGTGTATTTTGAACTGCAACTACCACCGTGCTGTTCCTGCTCTGCCAGAACTTCAGGGGCATACCATATTACAGGGTCATCTACATTTTGGTTTGCATGAGATCGAGAAGCATGACTCTTAATGGAGGTTAAGCCAAAACCTGTGACTTTCGCACAAAAATAACCTTCTGCAGAGGAATTCCTTGCTTTTAGGAGGATATTAGACGGGTTCAAGTCTCCATGATAGATCTTTTGAGAGTGTAGGTATTCCATGCCTCTTGCAATCTGAAGCATGATATCGACTGCAACTGGGAGAGAGAATGGATTCCGTTTTCTCTGGCCAGAATTCTCTTTGATGTAGGTTCCAAGAAAATTGTTCATAAGCTCCATAAGAAGAAAGCCCTCTTTCCTTTTTTCATCATAAAAAGCACAAAGGTATTGCGCAATGCAGGGATGGGAAACAGAAAGGGCTAAAGAAATCTCCTTCTGCTGTTTTTCATCTATCTCCCCAAAGAAGTTCCTCATAGCAAAACCTTCCCCAAACCAATGGATCTCCTTATAGTGGCCTCCCCCTGGTCCAAGCCGTCGCTTCACATGGTAGTCCTTAACCCCCAATAAGGTCCAAGCTGGTAAAAGCTTTCCCTTAGTTGTCTCCGATTCATTTAGCTTCTTAAGCAGGTGATCTGCAATTCTTTGCTCATGCTTGGTCAAAGCAGAACTTCTTTTCTCCCTTATTGCTTCAAGAAGCAGCCATCTATCTTCTCTCCAAGCATTGCTCAACCTGTCACATATCTCTCGAGGAATCAAGTACTGTTTTCCATACTTCCACTGGAAAAATTTTGGGTCATTCCACTCTCCATCATACTTTTTCATGAGCAACTGTCTCCTTTTCTGCATATCATCATTGTTTGATCCCGAGATTTCTCCAGCAGTCTCAATGGCCTCAACTACGATAGTAAAGCAGGAGAGCAAGTTGTGAATGTGAAACTCGACACACTCCTTGTTCTGATGGAAACTCAGTGCTTTGCCCCACCAGTCTCTAATTTCCAAGCAATGACGAATGTACAGTTCACCTTCTTTGAAGATCCTATGGAGCTCCTTAAAAGGGTTCTCAAGAGCTCTCCACTTTGTGTTCTTCTCTTCTAGCCTAAGGTTCTGTCTGATCTCATCTGAAACAGTTTCAAAGGCCAAATTGAAGATGTCGAGCAACAAAGAGCACTGCTTTCGATTGATTGTAATGTCAGTTTTCAATACCATAAGAGCCTTCATACTTCCCAGAACCTCTCCAACCTGCCTGAATTGATCCATCCTAATTCTGGAAGACCAACCTCGGCCAGGTTGGAGATTGCAGCCCCGAATGCAGCAGAGCAGGAACAAGCAACGGCCTGAAGATTCATACATAAATCCAATGAGTTACCACAACAAACAACAAGAAAAACCAAGTGAAGAAACAACAGTTTTGGCAGTTCCAGTCAGATAACATGAAGATGAAGGCAAGGAGGAGATGAGTTGCAAAACCTATTTAACGTTGGTTCAAGTATTGTAGCTACACAATTGACATACAAATTGAAAGACTGAACAGATACAGTTTTGCATTAAATTAGGTATCCATCAGAAAAACTAAGAGAAAAACGACAACCCATGTACAAAATAAACATCATTTATGCTTGTCTATATATATATATATAACTATGGATCTATCACCCAGAAACCAAAACAAAAAATGAAAACAACATGAAATTATCACAATAGAATAAAACTTTTACAAATGGCAAGACAGAACAAAATCAAAGGAGAACCCAGAAAAATAAGGGCACAAAAAGAGAGATTCAGATACGGATAAACAGAAAATGCATTCAAATGGCGATGAATCCAGAGAGTGGCGAAACCGATGAAAATAAGGAAAACGGATGGAAAAGAAGAAATACCTGCTCTGGGTTTTGACAAGAATAATAGTGGAATCGTCGGCAGGCGGTAATTTGAGCAGCCCTGAACTTTTGTTGTACGGCTTGTTGCCGGAATTCGGAGATTCGAACGTTGAAATCCCCCGCCTTCTTCGCCCCCAAACGAGCAGTCCCGCGACTTTCGTCCATCGTTCTATTTTGGAAGCCAAATTCTTCCCCAACTGTTCTATTTTATGACTCCCGCCACCGCCTTTTACTTTATTAGAGTTTACGAAAATAAATTAACACAATAATGAGTAATTTTATTTAGGAAAATTTTGATTTTTTTGACATTTAAGAAAATATAATAACTATCCCGACCTCCGATGTCATGTTATATATTTTTCTCATGTCGTTAACTTATTATTGCTAATTTTTTTAAATATTAATATACCTTTTATTTTTCGCCGTCTTGTCTCTATTATATCAATAGATTATTTCTCTTTTTTAGTTAGATAAGGGATTGTAAAACGTTTAAAATATTTTATAAGATTATAAAATTTTTTAAGTGCAAAAGAAAAAAATTATTAAATATATATTAAGAATGTTGGCTTCATTGATGATTGAGTATTCATATGCCAATTCATACAAAGTAATCTTTTACTAGGTGAGGTATTGAAAAGCAATGCTCTTGATTTGTTGAAAATGTAAAATAAATTGATGGTCGTATTAGTCATATTGTGGGCTCCACCTAATAAGTCAAATGACCAAAAATAATATTGATTGTAAGTAATAATAATATCACATAATTATAATAATGGATCTTGGTGTGATCCCAATTTAAGTATTTAGACCTCGATATTTCGATAGACATATATTAAGATAAACAATAATATAAATATTAGACAAAAATAATATAAATGAGAGATCATTTCTCTCGTTCTTTACGCATACTTTCAATAACTATGTTCTAAGATAAGTTTCGATTAGTTTCATCTTTTGGTTGTTGGTTTTATCTAATAATAGTTGCTTGCTTTACTCTAATTCTTAGTGACTTCTTTATGTTATTAGAGTAAAATATGAATAAAAATGAAATGAGATTGTTATAAGAATATCTGGTCATATAAAAAAAATAAAATTAAACCATTCATATAAAGTTAAGAGTGATGTTTATTGAAGATATAAATTAAAATAATTTATGAAGTTGAGAGATTAACTATTTTAATTCTGAGTTACATTTATGTTTTGTAATCTGGATTATGAAATATTTTAAGAATAATATTAGAAATCATGACTAATGACGACGTGCCTCCTCATTAGAAGAGTATAAGGAGATCATATGTCATTGTCTCTTTTTCCTAACACCTCATTTAATGAAGATACAACACATGACTAATAATATTGTTATTAGTCATGACTCTTAATATTATTCATGTTTTAAATATTTTTTAATAAAGTATAAATGAACATTTAAAATATTTCACAATTTAGGGTATTAAAGATGAATGAATAATAATAGAATAAAATGTATTAAAAAATAGGGGGTGAAAGTAATGTATAGTTATATAAAATACCCTTTTAATGGAAGGATACAGATTTTTTAAGTGAAAGGGCAAAATCAAACTTCTATCATATTTTTTCATGGAAAAAAAAAGTTAAGATGGATATCGAATAATCTTTATGTACAGATGAAATTAGAGTCAACCCTTACACCACTCATGAAGTTTGGGTCACTGGGTCTTTAGTCCTTTTTAAAAGAATTACTTGGTCTATTTATACCAAAGAAACTTATACAGCACTAATAAAACCTATTGTTAAGCTTTAGCAGTAGCTTTAATAGCCATTCCACCCCTTAAATCTAACTGATAATGATAAGGAACCATGCAAAAAGATAGCTGACAAGCAACACTCTCAAGCAAGCTTCAACATAATTTTGCTGCTCTGTTGGGTTTAATATTGGTAGTCCCTGAAAAAATGCCTGTCAGAGTTACAGCTACTCGAAAATTAACTCAGATTTAGTCCGTGGGGCTCGTGTGTTGGTGATGGCACCATCCATTGCACTCATAGGATTAGGTTGCTGCCTCGGCTACTAGCTATATTTTTTTAACTTGAGTGGTGAGCTTTTGGATTTTAGAGTTCAACTAGTATCAGAGCAAGTTACGAGTTCGAATCAATTCGAACGCAACTTTGGGGAAAGAGGGGAATTGTTGAGTTTAACATTGATAGTCTCTGTATAAATGCCTGGCAAGATTGTGGCCACCCAGAAATTGACCTAGACTTGGTCCTTGAGGTTCGTGTGCTGGTGATGGTGTCGCTCGTTGTACTTATAAGATTAAGTAGATGTCTTGGCTAACCGCTATAACTTTTACCTTGAGTGATAAGTGCTTGAATCGAGGGTTCAACATTATCCACTATCACTGCCCCCACGTTTTACACCTTCATCTCTTTCTATTGCCACTTGCCTCTGCCCTCTCCTTCTTTGTTGTCGTTGTACAGTCCCTTCCTCCTTTGTATTGAGCTCAATTATAGAAATTGGCTCATTGAGCCAAATCGAGCTCAGCGAATCCCAACTCAATTTAATTTGATTCAATTACAACTCTACTTAAACACGAGACCTTTTACCTAGACATTTAGTGTCAAAAGCTAACTGACCTACTAGCTTGCTAATCATAGGTAAAGACTATTAACTATATAGAACTTGTGAGATAATAACATTTTATTAATTTTTTATTTTTATTTTATATAATTGAACAGTCTTTCTTTTTTTCTTTTTTTTTTGGGGGCCCAAAATCACTTCAGAATTTCTAATGAAAACTCGAGAGACTATTTAGATATGATTTTTTTTTTATAAAAAACAAAAAAATTAGAAAATGTGTTAAAAAAATTCAATTAAAATTATAAAACTACTGGTTTGGGCTTTGTATAGATCGATCTTCAGCCTATTAGGCCAACAAGCCCAAAAGCCCATAAGCCCACTACTTTCGTGCAATTCCAGAAAATCTCTTCAAAATTTCATCGAATCTCTTGCTCACATTTTCTGATCTGCCCCACGCCAATCGACACTCTGCAAGTATCAGTACCTTGCGGATGCGCTTTGAAGATCAGATCATTTTGCCGATCTGCTATCGCATTTACGCCATTGTTCCATGCTTTAAGACCTAACACAGAAGAAGAAGAAGAAGAAGAAGAAGAAGAAGAAGAAGGGGAAAATGCAGTGGTACTTCGTTGCCGCGCTGCTCACCATACTCACCAGTTCTCAGGTTGTTTATGAATTCATATATTTGTAAACCCTAGAAGAAAGCTATTTCTTCTCTTATCTATACTCACAATTGTTGTCTTTGATGTAACAGCGAATTTAACTGTAAAATGTACCGACTCTGTAGGTTTAACTGTGAATTTTGCATTGCAAGGTCGGAGCTTTCAGCTACTTTCTTATATCAGCTAACCTTTTCTGAGATTCCGTAGTTGGATGGCTTGAAATCTGATTCATAGGATGAAAACGATGCACATACGCGTATAAGTGTAGAAGACAAACTATTACTACTATGACCTAAGAATAATATGCGAGTCTGTGGATGTGTTTCTTCTCAAATTTTTACCATTTTTTGCTGTGGGCAAAAGGGATTGGAGGAAATGCAGATAAATTTCTTTCTCATTTGCTGAGGCTGGTGGTGTGTGGTTGAAGAACTCAAATATTGTACAGTGGATCCAAAATTGTGAGATACGGTATTCTGATTGAACCCAGTCAATATATGGTGATGAGCTGGTGTCCAAGTTAGGGACAGGACCTTTTTGTAGGAATGAGCCTATAATAATATGGGTTCATGGAAAAAGCATCAGAAGGAGTTGGAAGGAATTTTTTAAGAATACAAGCTTCCCAATTGGGCTTTGATAGGGATTAATATGGGGAAGGAATTTGTATGTTGGGTTGTTTCTCTAAAGGAGTTCTATGGCATTCTTATATTGTGGTCAACAACCTTAATGTATATCATTTATGTTACAAAAGGAACTGGCAGAAATTTGGTAAGAATACAAGTTTCCCAATGGGGCTTAATTTCGGGAAGGACTGTGTGTGTGGGTAGTTTCTCTGAAGGAGTTCTATGGCCTTATATTGTGGTCAACAATGTTAGCGTTTATAATTCATATTACACAGGTTGGATAAATATAGGATAACATTGAATAAAGATGCTAGTGGATTGTATTTGGAATCAATGGATGCTTTCTCAGATTTCATGTTCATCTTCATATTAGGGAAGTGGAAGATGCCATGAAATGGAGGAAATTGATGAAGGTTAAGTTTGTGGTTATATCTTTTGCAAATTATGACAGGACTTGAAGTTGTGCGAATCTTGTGGGCTATCACTTTCTGCTGCAGTGGCTTTTCTTGTATGTGTACTGTGGCCTTGGAAAAGCCAGATAGTTGATGGTTTATGACATTGTCAACTGGATAGAAATGTTTAAAGAGGGCGACTCCTAAAACTTTTAAGGTAAGAAATGCCTAGGACTGTCCATTTTTGGTTTGAGGTAAATCATCCACAGGATAGAGTTTGAGAAAGATGTGGGGCACAACATTAGCAAGCAAGATGTCTCAAGGAGAGGAGTGCAATGGAATGTTGTTTGGTTATAGCTATTAGCTGTTGAGAGTAAAAACAATAATATAAAAGATAAAGTTGTCTCTATCTAATTGCTTAAGCTTTTAAAAGAGATGGTGGCAACAATTCAACATGTTATTAGAGTAGGCAAAGCTCTTGAGTTCAAACCTCAGTGCTAACCCAATATTAAAATAGTTGCATGTGTTTGGACTAGTTATGTGTTGAGGCTTAGCCACACTTGAGAATGCATATTGAGAGTAAAAATAATAATATAAAGATAAAGTTTGTCCTCTATCTAACTACTTAAGCTTTTAGATGAAATGGTGGCTAACAATTCAACAATAACATTCTTCTTCAGTTGGCCACTAATAGAAATGTGTCTATAGGGATATGGGTTTGTTATCTCATGATTCATAAATATCTACTTAGGCATTTTAAATGGACTTATTCATGGATAATTGTGTTGTTTTAATAGTAATAATTACAAACAAAATGAGAAAGCTATCCATAGATAAGATGAGTTTTTGGGTTTTGAATGTTGGTTCACCAATTTCCCATTGTCCCTCCTTCAAGGTTTTAATGGAATCTATCCACTAGTAACTAAAAAAGGCTATTTTATAATTTTCAGTGTACATGTCTTCCTCATTTTTTTTCCTTAAGCAAATTAACCACTCACTAGGGTTTGGGCTCCATAAAAACCCTTTAGGATTTGGAGCATGTAAAGTTTTGGATGATTCACTTAGGAAAAAAAAAAATAAAAAAAAAATAAAAATAAAGAAAGTTTTGGATGACTCTTCTAACCACTTTCAGTTGATGAGGATACCATTCTGTGATTGTTGTTGGATTTGAACGAACATATTTAAGGGGCTTGTAAACAAACATCAAGTGACATTTCTTCAAGTGACGTAAAATATTAGAACTAACAGTGGTATTAGATTCATTCGTGTTTATTGTTTGTCCATTGATGTGTTTAATATGTTGATGTGTTTAATATGAGCCATACCATAAAACTCTGGGAGAGAGTAATAGAGCAGAGGCTTAGAAAAGAAATAGAGGTCTCGGAAAATCAGTTTGGTTTCATGCCTGGTAGGTCAACAATGGAAGTTATATACCTACTAAGGCGCCTAATGGAAAGGTATCGGGATCATCAGAAGAACCTACATATGGTGTTTATAGATCTAGAAAAGGCCTATGTTAGGGTTCCTAGAGAAGTATTATGGAGGGTTTTAGAGAAGAAAGGAGTCCGAATAGCCTATATCCAAGCCCTTAAGGACATGTATCACGGTGCAGAGACAAGGGTCAGAACATGCGGAGGGGATACTGAACCGTTTAAAATTATAATAGAACTATATCAGATTCTGCACTAAGTTCATACTTATTTGCTCTAGTAATGGATGAACTCACTAAAGATATTCAGACAGAGGTGTCATGGTGTATGCTATTTGCAGACGACATAGTGTTGGTGGATGAAACAAAAGAAGGAGCGAACACTAAGCTTGAGTTGTGGAGAAACAATTGAGAATCTAAGGGATTTAAATTAAGTAGAAAAAAAACAGAATATATGGAATGTAAATTTAGTAAGAATGCAAGAGTGGAGAATGTTATAATAAAATTGGAAGACCAAATTGTCACGAACCTAGGGTTCGTGAAAGGATAGAAGAGGAATTGGGGAAGAACTGAGAAGAAATGAAGGGGGAGATTAGAAGAAGAAGGGGGAAGAAAAGAGAAGAACGAGAGAGAGAGACGGGAGAGGGGAGGAGATTTGAGAGATAGAAATCAGATTTCATTCATTCCATAATATCCTCTCTACATACTTGAGGTAATATATATATATCCTCACTTTAGCTACCAAACAAGCCTCTAACAGCCTACTACAAGACAATGAAGGAAAAGATACACAAAGAAAATATCCTAACAGAATTTAAGGGCACAATTACATAGCTACCCTTTGGAATGTGAAAATCTCCTAATATTATAATACTATTACTATAATGCCCTCTAATTACTACTTGGGTCGTGACAATCCCTTCCCCTTGAAAGGTTTCTTGTCCCCAAGAAACTTATTATCATTGAACCACTTCTTTATCTTCATCCAACTCCCACCTTCATTTTCTGTTTAATCTCTTTTTCCCTCTTTCTTCTTCTAGGCTTCTTCTTCTTTGTTCTTAGGATTCCAAGATCAATCCCTGTTGTAATTCGGCCTAGAACTTCAATAGAAGCAAGCTGATAGAATTCAAGTTTAATACCAACAACAGTTGTTCCTACTCCTCCATGGTGTACTACAGCTGCACATTGAAAGATATCAACAGCATCCTCGAGATGCAGCAATGGAAGATTGCAGAATTGCCTTGGATACTCATACCAAGTCTGTTTGTAAGCATTAGCATTAGGAGCTGTTGCCACTTCTATTTCAGCCAACAATTCATCCTTCCATGCAGTGGACAGCAACTTGGATTTGCTAGTAGAAGTAAAAAACAACACAGCAGCAGGAGTTTTGTTTCCTTTGGCAAAATCTTCGACTTCTTCAGCTATTTCCCTTAACCTTCCTGCCAAAACTCGCACCGGAGGCTGTCTGATACCTATTTTAACCCTAGCCAAGGATGATTCAGCCTTCTTTGGATCCAAAGATAAAGGAGCAGTATACTTAGGGCTTTCTTTAATTGCATGTGGTCCACCACAATCTTGACCCAGTCTAGGATAAATGTTGCAGGTATTCCCACTCTTAGCTTCCGGTAGGTCCAGAATCGGAGGAAGAATCCCAGCACCAATATCTGTATAGATTGCTGGTCCTTCAATCAAATTTTCCTGACCCAATGTTACTCCATTTCCCACAAACTTCTGATCTGGAACACCATCAAATTTTTCTTGCAGCCTTTCAGTAGATGCTTCTTGGAGTATTATTTCTTCTTCTAACTTCTCAATCACTGCAGCTGAATTTATCACCAAGCCCCTCGATTCCTTGTTACCCCTAGCCATTTCTGTTTTCTGGTTGGTTGTCTCCATCATTTCTTCTTCTCTAAAGGAACCAATATGTTCCTCTAATCCTTCTTTGGACCACACACCTTGATCTAGACCCCCATAATTGTTGCTATTGCTGAAAATGCTGTCACATGGCTGGAAATCAGCAATTTTCATAACATCCCCTTCCTCTTTCATGGCTGATTCATCAGCTTCCTGCCTTCTTGACTTCTCATTAGAACACTTGAGTCCAAGGAACTCCTCCTTATTAAAACTTCCTCTATAATCATCAAAGTATTCAGCAGGGAAGTTGTAATGATACTTCTTAGTTAGTATCATTGCGAACTCTTGCAGCTGCTCACGTATCATAAGACCAAATTCCTTGCTTGCATCCTGTATTCCACTGCTTACTCCCTTGTCCAATGGGCTGGCCTTATTCTCCAACTCCTTTTCCCATGTTTGATGCTGCTGGTCAACTGAAAATGCAGCCTTCTTTGGCTGCCATTGAGGCTCCATTCCAGCTGAAAATGAGGCTTTCTTCTGCTGCAATTGAAGGCTCATCTGCTCCATGTATGCACTGCCTCCCCTAGTTTCATGAGTAGGACACCCCATTGAAAATACAGCCTTCCTTGGCTGCCATTTATGCTTCATTCCTACTGAAAATGAAGAATTCTCCTGCTGCAACTGAGACTCCAATGGTCTCAGATATGCATTGCTACCCATGGCCGATTTTTCAGCAACAACATACTTCGATGGCCAAGGAATGGGAGTTATATACATGCTTCTGTTTTGCATGTTGTAGCAGTTCCTAGTCTCACCTCAATTGCAACTCAAGAGTCGGGCACCCACTCCTCTGTGCCTGTCCACTTTGACCCAAAAATTGACAGCCAAAATCTATTTTAATGGAGTCGGATCGTAATTACCGCAAAGGAGAGCAGCAAGTCACAGCCAAATTCCAGTCACCCATCCAAATTTGCCTTCAAAAATCCACTCCCAGCAGCTCCGAACTTGCTCAGCTTCTCCACTTGCAGCTGATTCTTAATCAACAGCCTCAAGCACCAACAACAAATGAACTGGATAAGCTGGAAGAGTCCACTTCCCACATGAAATTCGCCGAAACCGCTGCGCCCTTTGATTTGCAGCTGAGTTTCCAATTAAAATGTTATGGTCCACTTCCCTTAATTCGAATTGAAACTACACCAGAGGCTCACAGATCTGCTGCTGGGGCCAGAAGTGGGTGGCCTTGAATCAACCTTCGAATCCTCCTTCGCACGTAAATTTCGAGCAAGACTTACTAAAATTCGCTGCCGGTTGTCAATCTCTTGCCTCGCCCATTGCCAATCTGTTACTGGATTACCTTCCAATCAAGGCAGCGACACACTTCACCTCAGATCCTTCCATGTTCGAACTGAGGGGGCTCACTTGCTTGGAGATTTACACCTTTGTCTCCTCAATCCAAATCGATCAGCCAGCACCGGGCTACCACTTCAACTCCGGCTCACTGAAATCGCAGCCGCGGATGGACTTCTTGCTCGCCTCCAAGAAAATCGATCCACTCTTCTGCTTCTGTGGCTTACGGTTAATGAACGCCACCTCACCCACTGCTTCCAGAAGTCGCTCAGCCTTAATTCGCCTCAAATGGAATCCGCAGAGATTTGGGTTGGTTTCGCCTTCAAGTCTGGAGCGTCACAACAGCACTGGAGTGAAGCAACCGAAGAAGGCCACTCGATTAACTCAAACAGAAGGAGTCGACGGCCAAGGAACTGCTCTCGCCTAGTATTTCCGACATCAATCAAAGCGACAGTACCCCACAGAACTCCGGTTGGAATTCTCAATCAAAATCGCAACACCCAGTCGCGCCTATAGGAAGGTTCTCGGTCTGGTCGGACTGGACTTCCAGTTTGGTCGCACTCTCTGGGCCGTCCGCTTCACCAGTGACGGGCTCCGCTCGCCTTGGACAATCGCAACCACTGGCTGTCCACGTCAACACCTTCGACGGACTCCTTACTGCAATCCTAACGACTGGCCGAGGATGGTAAGGCTCTGCTCAATCACTTCCGCCGAGTATTGACTATCAAAAAATTGCACAAACCACAGCCGAAGAACAACGGCTCTGATACCAATTGTCACGAACCTAGGGTTCGTGAAAGGATAGAAGAGGAATTGGGGAAGAACTGAGAAGAAATGAAGGGGGAGATTAGAAGAAGAAGGGGGAAGAAAAGAGAAGAACGAGAGAGAGAGACGGGAGAGGGGAGGAGAATTGAGAGATAGAAATCAGATTTCATTCATTCCATAATATCCTCTCTACATACTTGAGGTAATATATATATATCCTCACTTTAGCTACCAAACAAGCCTCTAACAGCCTACTACAAGACAATGAAGGAAAAGATACACAAAGAAAATATCCTAACAGAATTTAAGGGCACAATTACATAGCTACCCTTTGGAATGTGAAAATCTCCTAATATTATAATACTATTACTATAATGCCCTCTAATTACTACTTGGGTCGTGACACAAATCTTACAAAGAAAAGACCATTTTCGATATTTGAGATCAGTGATTCAAAAAGATGGAGAAATTCACGAGGATGTCACACATAGAATTAAGTCAGGTTGGCTAAAATGGAGAAATGCATCGGGGGTGTTATGTGATGGTAAAATCCCATTAAAACTGAAAGAAAAATTCTATAGGACAACTATAAGACCAGTCTTGTTGTATGGTTCAAAATGTTGGACAGTCAAATACCAGTATGAGCAAAAGACGAGTGTAGCGGAGATGAGGATGTTAAGATGGATGTGCAGCCATATAAGAAAAGATAAAATTAGAAATGAAGTTATTCGTAATAAGGTAGGAGTAGTGCCAATCGAGGAGAAGATGAGAGAGACTAGACTAAGATGGTTTGGTCATGTGAGAAGGAGACCAAAAGACGCTCCTGTGAGAAGAGTTGATGAAATGAAACAATTAATCAAAAAAAGAGGTAGAGGCAGATCCAAGAAAATTTTGAGAGAGACATTAAAGTTTGATATGAAGTGTATGGACCTAAATGAAGATACGACAAAAGACAGAAATACATGGAAGTCTAGAATTCATGTAGCCGACCCCACATAATGGGATAAAGGCTGGATATGTTGTTGTGTGTATGCCATAAGTTCCTATGGTTATATTTTTGGTCTTTATGCCAGTTGAAAAAGTAAAATTTCCTTTCATGATATTTTCATGAAAAAATGAACAATTTAGGGTACGAATGAATCTGCAAACAATTTGGTTGAATTTGCATGATCCATTTGTTTCTTATATCAACCCTAGTTTTTGGTATAACATATTACCCCTGTATGTTTTTGCTGTTTTTTGAAGGCTTTAAATTGGTCTAAATAGAAAATGTTTGGTACCTATAGAAACTAGGTTGTGACATCTTTCTATTGGTGTAGGGATATAGGTTAGTTATCCCATGATCCATAAACACGAGTTTGTTGGGCATTTTAAATGCAATTATCACATGGAAATTTTTTTGTTTTAACAAAAATTATTATGCATAAAAGGAGGAAGTTACCTATAGTTAAGATGAGTTTTTGGGCTTTTGAATGTTGGTCTTCCCAATATCTCTCCTACCATGGCTCTTATGAAGCCAATGTGGGTGGCTCTCTATTAGTAATTACAAAAGGGCCAGTTTTCAGTTATTAGTGTAGACGTTCCTCATATTTCTCTCAAGCAAATTAAAAGCTCCATAGGGTTTCCTAAGGGCACCACCAAAAAACCCTTTTATATTTGGAGTAAAGTTTCTGGCTACTCTGTAGCCAGTTTCGATTGATGAGGAGAACATTGTGTGATTGTTGCTGGATTCAGACAAACATATTTAAAAGGCATAAATCACATTTCTTCAAGTGAGGTAAAATATAAAAAATAACAGCACTGTGCATCAGTATCTTTTACTTGGTCCTGAATTCTGAGGATATCTTCTGGTCCCTGATAATTTAGGAGAAACTTTAGATTGCAAACTGGACTCTTTTCTCTTTGCAGTCTTAATGGTCACCCTACATCAGGACACTAGGACAACGTTCAGTGGCCATTGAGGAGAGTAGCATTCTCTTTTTTACTTGTTCTGTGGTGTCCTCTGCCACCAAGGGAACATCTTCCTATGAATGGCTATTTAGGGATTGATGACCTCTCCTTGGGTGGCCTTTCTGCCTAGCTTCTACCTCTAGTTCCATCCTCACTTCAGATGGCTTAACAAAGATTACTGATGTTTGTAAAAAGAGTAGTGAATCTATTCTCACTATGGTTCACCTCCTGTGGAGATTCCTAAGAGGGAGCAGTTCTATAAGGATAATAAACTGCTACTTTTGACAATATTCTTTTATTTGCACTGCTAGTGGTATGGACAATGTTGAGTTTATTTTGGTCTCTGTTTGGTGACATTGGATCATGCCATCCTTGCTGCTAGATCTTTTGTTTTCTTCTTCTTCTTCTTCATCTTGGGTGATGTGGGGCTTGTGGTCCAAGAGGAACAGCAAGGCTTTGGAAAGAGTTGAACACTCAATTTTTATAGGATTCATTCTTCTTTCCCTCTTTTTTATGGTTGAGGGACACTCCTTTTAGGATTTATTCCTTTTTTATTTTTTGGATTAGATGTATTTACCTCTATTTGCATAGGAGTTTGTTCTTTCTGCTGTTCAACTCTATTTTATGGGCTATGGGTTTGTCCCCTTTCTGGTATCTTTCCTCTATGATATTTTTAGTTGTCAACAAGAGTGGAAAAAGCCATTTCTGACCAAGCAAATAAATAAATAAAATAAAAAGACCTTCTATGACGTGGTACTAAATGTTGGGTGATTAAGAAAAAGCACGTTCATAAAATGGAGAGTAACTAAAATGGAAATATTGTAATGTAATGATGGAAGAGTTGTGTTACAAGAAAAGATTAAACAAAAAATGAATGATTGGAACACTTTCTGAGACAAAATGAGTGAATGCTTTTTGAGATGGTATGGGTACAGTGAAGTCTTTCTGCTGTTCAGCTCTATTTTATGGTTATGGGTTTGTTCACTTGCTGGCATCTTTCCTTGATATTTTTGTTTGTTAAAAAGAATAACTAAGATTTTTTATGATGTGTGGTATTAAATGTTGGGTTATTAAGGAAAAAAAATGCGTTCATGAAATTCAGAGTCAGTAAACTGGAAATATTGTAATATTATGATGGAAGAGTTGTGACTTGAACATGTGAGAAGGAGACTAATAGAAGCACCCATGAGGCAAGTAGATGAAATGGAGCAAATTTGTAGCAAAAGAGAGTGGACGACCAAAGAAAATTTGGTGGGAAACCCTTAGGCATGACGTAGGATATAATGGCCTTACAGAGAATCTTTTTTTTTTTTTAAATAATACAAGTTAAAAATTTATTTAAACAAATGTGATAGTTTTCAAACTATTTACTATACTACAACCCGTCCCGGTCAGCTTCTGCAGTGGATCATATCCAGTGTGGCTGGATAAAACCTGCTCCTTCCAGGAGTGAGTACCTCTTGCTCCTAGCAGGAGTACCTTCTCTTAAAAATCATGTGAATCCACATTTTGCAAAGCACTAAAGCATTCAGTTCTTCACTTACAACTCTGGAAAAAAGGGAAATGCTCCATGTCTGAGAAAGTCATGAATATAAGTCAGAATGTGCTTTGTCTATATTTGAACCAAAATTCATTAATGCAGGGTTGAAAATGAAAGGAAACCCACCTGGAATGAAGATGGGTAAGAACTGGTTGATGGAGATACCCAGTTGAAGATGTTACCATGGGTGAGAAATTCCAGGTGGCTGTGCTTCTTCTTGCACATTTATCACTGCAATATCCTTAGATTGCTTGGAACAGAGGGAGAGAGGGAGAATTAGTTTGGATGAGGAAGCTTTTAATTTTATTGTCTCTTTCAGTCAGCCCCATGACAACTTTTGAAGGCAAAGCATACCATAGTCAATGATATTGAAAGGAGGAAAAAGCAGAGACATCAAAGATTTTCAAAGAATGAGGTACATGCTTGCTCCTAAGAGGAGTGATTTTTATCAGGCCACTCTGGCTAGAATCACGGTGGAAGCTGACTGAAAAGATTGTAGTATTTTTATAAATAGTTTTTGAACCATAGCAATTTTTTAAAATAAGTTTTTAAAATGAGTATCTATAAAAACATCC
Organism: Diospyros kaki; assembly: GCA_036245055.1. Taxonomy (NCBI): domain Eukaryota; kingdom Viridiplantae; phylum Streptophyta; class Magnoliopsida; order Ericales; family Ebenaceae; genus Diospyros; species Diospyros kaki. The sequence goes on from BSEG01000008.1 coordinate 38,639,492, forward strand.
TTTACTGAGGATGCAACTATGGATAGAGATGGTTGGAAGTCTAGAATTCATTTAGTTGACTAAATGGGATTAAGGCTTGTGATTGATGTTGTTTTATGATGGAAGAGTTCTGATACAAGAAATGATGAAAGTGAGACAAAAATGAATCACTGGAATGCTTCTTGAGATGGTAAGGATGTGCATCCTAGACCAGTTTATGCATATACAAATCTAGAAGTAACATCAAGTGGAGGTTAATGAGGGAATGCTTCTTAAGACGGTCATGCATCTTAGACCAATTTATGCAAAAATGAAGTTAGAATAGCATCAATAGAAGGTAAATAAGGTCAGTTTTTTTTTTTTTTTTGATGGAGTAGCCATTCTTAGACCAATTTATGCATAAATGAAGTTAGAAGTAGCATCAATTGAGAGGGAATGTTTTTTTGAAATGGTATGATGTGCATCTTAGACCAATTATTGATAAAGATTGTAATAATGTTTACGTTCTATTTTAAGTTTTATTTGATTGCTCTGAGCTTGTTTTTTATCTTATCTATTTTTATCTTGTTTATATACCATCTTTTGCCTAGATGTTCCAAGCACCATCTTTTACCTAGATGTTTTTTTAGGGTGCTTCTTGGAACATAGAAATGGTGTTTTCTTATCTTATTTTATTTGGCAAGACTAAAAGTTTCCTTTTGAATTTGCTTGGTTTTCTTGCTGCACGATAAAGTCAGAAGTCAGTGTGGTTACTTCTTTTAAATGAGATACTAATGGTATGTCGCGTTGCTTTCCTGTTTGTGGCAGGGAATTTTAACAACTCTCTCTCAAACCAATGGGGGTTACAAGTATGATTATGCAACTGTCCCATTTCTTGCTGAAGTTTTTAAGGTGATTCTTCAGTTGGATTTGTCAAATATTGAAAGGGATATTTTTGAAACCTTGAATAGATACTCTCTCTCTCTCTCAAAATAGTTTTCAACTTTGCAAATGTTTGGACCAATTTTTGTAACTGAGAGTTTATTTTCCTTCTATTCATGGACTTTTCTTTTGTCAGTGAACCACTGATATCATTTATGTAATGTTCCTACTCTAGCTTGCAGTTTCTTCCTTGCTTCTCTGGAGGGAGTCCCGACAATCATCTCTTACAAGGATGACTACAGAATGGAAGACTGTGCGTCTATTCCTAATTCCTTCGATCATATATCTAATCCATAACAATGTTCAGTTTGCTACCCTGACTTATGTGGACACATCCACATATCAGATAATGGGTAACCTAAAGATTGTCACAACTGGCATATTGTTCAGGTGCTTCCTTGTTATTTGCCTGACGGCCTACATCACATGTAATTCATGTTTTCTGAATTCTTTTATTTGCTCTGGTTGCCATTGATAAATTCATAATCTCTTACTTTCTGAGCATGGCCAAATTTTTTGTTCTTGTAAGAAAACTAAGGTTTAGGTGTTTTCACCCTTTTTTAACTGTTTCATTGCTCTGATGGTGTAGGCTATTTCTCAGAAGGAAGCTGTCTAATTTGCAGTGGATGGCAATTATTCTATTGGCAGTTGGAACAACAACAAGCCAGGTGAGAATAGAAAGTTTTCTGACGTTCAATTGTTCTTCTATTTATCTTGGGGTATATCTTAGAGTGGTACTGAGAGGTACTCCAATCTTCCAGTTGATTAGGGGCCAAATAGGAAAATGGTAGTCCTTTTTCCCTCCATGTTCATTTATGGGAGCAGTCTTTGAATGGATAAACAGGAATAGAACTGACATTAAGAAAGCATTCCTACATGCATCAGGAAGACTTATTTTATGTACTGAAATCTATTTTACATTCTTGTGCCATTTAGTATTACATTCTCAAGAGCTGTCTCTTTATGCATATCTGAATTATTATCTGTTACATTTGGCAGTATTGACCAGAAAGCTTGTATTAAGAGCCCATGTAATATAACTTTCACCTATTGAAACCTGAGTAGAGTGGATTTTTTTTTTCTTTTATTATGTAGGTAAAAGGTTGTGGGGAGTCTTCATGCCAATCTTTTTTTTCAGCACCCATTCAGGGGTATATGTTGGGTATCCTATCTGCTTGTCTGTCAGCACTGGCCGGTGTTTATACTGAGTTCCTGATGAAGAAGAATAATGATAGCTTGTACTGGCAAAATGTACAATTGTATACGTAGGTATCATTTTGTCTGTAAAGACTGTTTACTGAATTGTTTTCCCCAGTTACATGATGCTATTTCTTATTGCATTACAACTTAAGTTACCAGTCTACAAACTCATGAAGATATATATATATATATATATATATGATGAGGACAAGCTCATTGACTCTAATAGTTTCACGACGACCACCACAACAGCAATTATCACAATTTTAATCCCACCAGGTGGGGTCGGCTATATGAATTTGGGATCTCCAGCCATCTCTATCTGTTGCATATTCTTTGTAATGCCATTATATCCAATGTCATGTCTAAGGGTTTTCTACCAAGTTCTTCAATCTCTCTCTCTCTACAAATTTCCTCCATTTCATCTACTTGCCTCACTTGTGTTTCTATCTGTCTTTTTCTCACATGACCAAGTCTTAGTTGTGACTCCCTCATCTCATCTTCGATTGGTGTCACTCCAAACTTAATATATATGATTTCATTTCTTATTTTTCTTTTCTTTTATGGCCCACATCCACAGTAACATTATCATCTTAACTACGCTCATATTTTTGCACATGTTGGCGCTTTAAAGGAACTGTAATAATTTCACTGAGTGAAACAATATTTGCTTTGATCTCAGAAGTTATAATTAGTGACATAGTATTATACCCATAATTGTCTGAACTTTGCTTATAAATAGTGCTCTTTATGATTCATCAAGGGAAATCAATGTGATCTTCATGTGATTTTGTATTTCATTCATCAGTGACATGCATTTTGTTTTGCTGTATTTTGATTTTTTTTATGTTGAATTCTTTACAGTTGTGGTGCAATCTTTAACATGGCACGGCTTGTCATTGATGATTTTAGAGGTAGTTTCGAGAATGGACCATGGTGGCAGCGCCTTTTAAATGGCTACAATATTACAACGTGGATGGTGGTTTTGAATCTGGGATCAACTGGCTTGTTGGTTTCATGGTTAATGAAATATGCAGACAATATTGTTAAGGTAAATTTTTTAATTGGTTTGTCTTTCACAACCTGTTTCATGCAGATTGCATCTTGAAGTTTTATATAAATTCTTGTAATTGGGTCTCTGGAGTTTCTACCAGTTATTCAAAAAAAGCATGTATATATGGAGTTTTTGAATAAACATGGTTTAGGCTTTATTTTATACTCATTAATCTGTTGATAGAGATGAAATTAATGCACCTTAGCCCAAGTTACTGCAAAGATTATCATGTTACTCGTGAAGGTACTTGCTTATCTATCTCTACTCTGAAACTAGTGTGAATTGTTTTTGTTTCCTTCAGGTTTATTCCACATCAATGGCAATGCTGCTGACTATGGTTTTGTCAATATATCTCTTCAATTTCAAGCCCACGCTGCAGGTAAATCTTCACCATTTTATAAAAGGTTATGCACAGTACTCTATTCCCTGTTGCATGTTTTTACTTGTATGGATGTTTCTTCCTGCAACTTTGTTTCCTTTCTTTGTCTATATGATAAATTATCATATTTCTCCTCTTTTTGGTTTGCTGCAGCTTTTCTTAGGTATTATTATCTGTATGATGTCACTGCACATGTACTTTGCTCCTCCAAGCATGCTTGTAGACTTACCTTCTACAGAGAAAGCAGCTCCTGATAGCCTAAATGAAGTTTATGTTGAACGAAGGACGGATTCCTGATGCAATACTTCTTGCAGTTGAAAAGAAATGCCTTTGCCATCTTCTTGCCCTTTATTGGAAGTTCCACGCAGATTGTCTTAAATGCTTAGAAAATTACCCAGGTTGGTAGCAATGAGAAATATTGATATTGAAATCAGCACAACATTTTCAGCATTTGATTGTGATGTAGAGCCAGTAGTTGATATCTACGGATGCAAGTTGTTCTACCTACCTTATTTTTTACCTAGGGTACCAGAGAATCCAGCAATTAGATCTTCTTGGAATAATCCAACAGAGGATCTATCTGCAAGTTTTTTCCGGATTCAGAAACTTGACATGACGATTCTGTACTGATAGACTTTTTCTTTTTCTTAATTGATTACTTAGGGAAACTGTAGTGGACTAGAAACTATTTGAACCACCATTACTGGAATACACTACAATATGTAATTCAGTATTTTGTGAATGAATTTGTGCTAGTCAGTTGGGGTTCAAAGAGAATCTACTCTGCTGCTGCTATTTTTTCTCAGATGAGATGTGATAATTTTCATGTAGCCGACCCCACTAGTGGGAATAAGGTTTGTGCTTCTTGTTAAGATGTGATCATTCCAGATGCCTAGTTATATGGATGTTATACTGTCAAAGAATTTTTGTTTTATTTTGTTTAGGGATCAGGTTCTGGTTTTACACCTTGCCTGACTGAGCTTGCCATAGTCCTTTCCGTTTTTAGACAATCTGGTTTTGGTTTGGAGACCTAACAGAATTTGGCTAGTCTTTCAGAAAGATCATGCTTTTTAACCTTTCTTCCTTTGTAGCTGGTCAAAGTATTGGAAAAGCAAATGCTCTTAGTGATTTGCATCCGGATTACTCGTTCATTCTTTAAGAAAAAAAAAAAAAATCGGGTCCTCCATTTGGAAACTATTAGTTCAAGCTAGGTTAGAAGCTAGCTGAAGATCAAAAATCTCTGATTGGTTGTTCTCTGTTGCCAACTCCCTCCCACATGTGGCTTAGAATTTTTGAAATGATTGATGTTTGGTTAAGTCGTTGAATTATTGAACCGCAGCTTGTTCAGTCTTTGCATAGCAGGTGGCTCTTGAAGCATGGGGACCAACCCAGAAACTACTGGTGAGCTCATATATTTAATGCTCTTTCTGTGTATAAGACAACTACATAGGCTAGTGGCACTTGTTTGATCTCATGAAAGTGAGTCTTTAATGTACATAATTTGGATGAGGATCAAGCTTTGTTCTTATCAACAGAGTTTATATATTTGTTTGCCTGTTGCATTTAATGCCTTTTGAAATTTCAAACGGATTTGTTTTCCAGAGAAAATTTTGCAGATAATGGAATCTTTGCTATTGATTGGAGTGATTTCAAATGATGTTATTCTAAATTGTGCCATTTTGCATTTTAAATCCTTATATTTCATGGGTTCAAATCTACCTTTAATTTGTACTTAAAATTCAAATTCTTTCAACAATTATGCAACAAAATAATAGATTTAGAGGTTAAAATTTTAAATAAAAAATAATTGAAGTAAACTCTATTCAAATACAATCTAAAGAAATTATGAGCGCCCTAGAGGATATGCATTAGTGCCTTTGACATGATCCCCAATCAATAACACCTTAGAATAGCCTCTCCCATCCAATCAATCACAAAAGTGATTGAAAATTTATAAGTTTTGAGTTGTGGAAGTAGTTTTTTAGTAAAAAATAAAAAAAGAAATTAAGAATAGAATTGAATAAAGAAAAACTTTTTAACCTTAAATAATTAAGGTTAAAAATATCCTAATTTTCAAATAATTAAGGAAACTAGGAAGCCAATGGCTTTAATATTAATAGAAGAACTGGGTGTTAACTTAAACCTGCATGATTTTGGTCTAATACGATCGAAGATAATCTTATAGAAAATCTTGGAAAATATGCTTTAAAGTGGGTATAAATAAAACATGATTTAGAATGAGCCATATGATGTTAAGATTTGTATTTTCACCTGCAAGTTGTCATCATCAATGCTAAATCTAGCTTTTAGAAGCTAGAACAGGGGAACAGCTAATTGATTAATTGAAGAGAAAGTAAGAGTAAAGATGAACACAAAATGGATACGTCTTTTCCAGACAACAGAGTCTGGAACATCATGCCTTGTTTTCTCAGGAATCCTTATCCTCCTTCCTGTTTCTTTCTTCCAGTTCATTCCAAACTCTATCCGATCCACACTACAAAACCTGAATAATTTATGCTTTCTTTTCTCAGTAATTCCCCCACACTGTTTCCTCTTCCAGAAAATTCCTACTCTCCCTATAAAACCCCATCCACTTTAGAGGTTGCCTCAGATTAAGCAGAAGTGATCCTCAATAGACACCCCCCACATTCAGAGGCCCAAAACCAGACAATTGAAAGAGATGATGAGTGGAGGAGGAAGAGACGCAGTTGCCCAGCCACCTTCTAAGCAGTGTAATGGAGCTGCTACTAAGCATCAGAAATGCAGTGACTTTCAGATGCCACTTCATTATCCAAGATACACCAAGTCTGACTATGAGGCCATGCCTGAATGGCAGCTTGACTGCCTTCTGGCTCAATATGGGCTTTCGGTGGCCGGAAACCTGGAAGAGAAGAGGAAGTTGGCCATGGGAGCCTTCTTGTGGCATTGCTAGTTTGCCATGGGTTGGTTCCAGCATTTTAGAACCGATCATATGATTGGTTTAGATTCAAATCTGAACCAACCCAACTCACGATCTATTGTTTCTTATGTAATTCAACAGTTCCAATGGGATTCTGCACCTGTCATCTCATCTGAGTACTCTTTGTACCATATATGTTGGTCTGAAAATTCTGTTTGGAAAGTCTAGCTTTTGCAACAATATTGTTTCTTTATGAGCATTAGAAAGGTTCATGTAAGAGTTGGAGTAAGCATTAGAATATGAGCTTTTGTCAATTAAGCAACCTCAGGGCTTAGTCAACACTTGTGGCTGCTGAAATTGCAGCCATAAGGCAGATTAAATCATAACAGGATTGTTAGATTTTGTCATATACCTCACCCAAAGGCTGATTCCTTGTTCTAATTGAATAAGAAGAGGTTCCAATTGCTCATTTGGTGGCCCACAAATCATTTTCAGGGGACAATACAAACAAAGGCTGCTTCCATATAAAACCATTAACTTCATGTTGATTTCTATCAGAGGTTAGCTCACATTTTCATCATTATTTATTATTATGGGTCCAAGAGTACACAAATAAAATTTAATTCTATTTACACCACAACCACATCATTGTTAACCGAATTTATGGTTCTTGTTATATTTCAAATAAAAGACTTTATAATTGATTTTTATTATATTTAAATTGATCTAAGTGTTCGGATAATTATGTTAGATAGTTGACAATTATCGTAAAACCCATTGAAAATATGAATTCTATAGGCAACCCTTGTAATATAATTAAGATTGATTTATTGTTATTGTTATTCAAACTAAAAATTATAATTTCAAGCGTTAATTTGGTGATAAAAGATTATAGGAGTCATCTCTATGATCAAATTTAAACTTTTTAGGGTGGGATTTGATACAAATTTATAAACATTTACTTAATATGAGTGTGATCTAACTTTCCAATATGTGTTCAATAAAATTTAGTCAAACCAAACTTTGTCCACGACATAATAAAAGAAACCAGCAGAATATATGTACACTACCCAATACAATCTAGGCTTCGTTTGGCTATCATGTTTGGAAATTTTTTTGGGGGTGTTATTTCAAAAATGCTAAGAAATACTAAAAAATGTTTATGGGCTACTTTTGCAACTTTAGAAATTTTATATGGTCGTTTTGTAATATTAAAAATTATCGAAAACACATTTTCGATTTAAAAACACATTTCGATCCAAGAATAAAGATGGAATTTTTTTTGTTTCTAAGTTAAATTTTTAACTTTTTCTAGAATTTATTTCTAAAATTTGTTTGAATGTATTATAGAATTTATGTTTATTTTTAAATTAAATAATTATTTTTCATAATTTTTGTTTGGTGTGTGTTTCAGTTTTTAAATAAAAAAAATTAAAAAATATACACACACACATATATATATATATTTATATATATCATCCAAAAAACACATATTTAAATAAGAATCAACATTCGACTAATTGACATAATGCAACATTTTAAATTAAGTTAATTAATATCTAACTCTATAAAACAAATTAAAACAATCATCAAATTCAAGATTTAATTTAATATCAAAGTTTACAAAACAAAACAATAACAAATATAACATTAAATTTAATATAACATTCAACAGTTTTTTTAACATTTTTAAAATATAACATTTAACTTAATAACATGAACATGAGCAGATTAGACGAATACTGACTGATGGTCTTAGACAAATTAAGTATCAAACTGCTTAACTATCGATTTAAATACTCAAAAATTGAATACCCTAAACACACATGAAATAATTGTGTAATTTGAAGTGCATGCGGCCACTATTTTGATAAAATCACAAAACCCTACATTGCAATGCACTTGGACAATTGATTTCTCAAGTGGAGTTGGAGATTTAAGGAAGATAACATCAACCAAGTAATAGAAAAATGGATGGATCTGATAATGGTAGCCTTTCAATCCATCATCATCAGCATTTATTCTATAATCTTTGAGTTGTAGCTCTCACCTCTCTTAGTGTCACTCCATCTGTGCAATGAAATTGGACAGAATCATGCCATCTTCAACTTCTGTCCCTTTCATGACATTAATTCTTCCTACTACTCCTTTAATCTAGTGTTTGTCCTATCATTTTCAGCCATTTTTTAGCTCTAGTATCGATTAGAAAACCCTAGACTCTTAATTCAATATTAATCAGATATTTTAAAAAAATAAATAAATTTCACCCCGACCGCATTTGGGTTTTTGGATTTTTTTTTTCCCCCAAACAAACATGCCATTCCATTAGCTAGTTTTAGAGTTTAATTAACACAAGTAACAAAATTATAAGAACAACGATATTTTTGAAAAATTTTAGAGGAGAATGTGTTCAATACCTTGAGGTTTATAATAAGTGGATCATTCTTGATGTTTGAAAAAATACAATGAATACGCTTGTACCTTGATATACATTGCACTTTTTCCCATCATTAGTTAACTGCAGTTAAATATTTCAAAATATCAAGCTTTATTGTTTTTCTCTCTTCTTTTCTCTTTCTCCGTCACTTTCTCTCTTTTTCTCCTTTGTCACATTGACGTCAGTGACAAAGTCTCTTTATTCTCTCTCATTTCTAGCGTAGTGTTGGCCGTAAGGTTTATCTTGTTTTTAATCGAGTCTCGATGACAAACTTACTCTTATTCTTGTCTTTATCTCCTGTCTTTTTCTTCCTTATTTCCAAAAGCAATACATTGGTGGCCTACTTTCTCTCGGTTTGGGACCATTGCAAATGTCGATGGGCTTTGTCAAACCTAGATGAATCTAGGTTCGACGATTTCTTCCGTTCTCTTTATTTTGGGTTCGTTAAATCTAGAGATTTAGCTTTCATTGAACCTAGATGCATATAGGTTTTGATTTCTCTTTTTCTCTCTTTGTTTTGGGTTTGTCTTAGCCAAATTCATTCAGGTTCAACGATATTCCCTCTCATAGTTCTAAGTTTTTTGATCTTTCTCCCTCTATTCCTTCTCTTTCCTACTCCTATTTCTTCTATAGAGTGAACTTTAACAATCACTGGAGTTCAATAATAGGACCTTAGCTATTCTATGGGATTCTGCGATGAACGTTTCAAAGGCCACTAGTGGTGGACCGTTATCGTCGACCATTGCCACTATTAGTGTTCTTTTTATCTTTAGCTTTACAACAATTTTAAAACTAAGAGTATTTTTTTTTTCTTTTCATCTCCCTCTCTTAATATCTAACTAAGCCAAGGGTATTTCCTACAATATTTTTGAAACTTTATGAGGTGATCTTTTTAAAATTATTCTAAGTATACCTAACTAAATGACAGGGGATTTGGATGGAATTTTTCTTATTTTTTTACACTGTTAATTAGTATATTGACTTGACCTAACAAAAGGATTTAGGGATACCAAATGCTAGATTTCAACCAAAGAATATATCTGCAAAAGGAAACAAACTTGTCTACTAATTAAGCAAAAAGAAAATTAAAAAAAAAAATCAGATAACAAAGGGTTTATTTACTTAAAGAACACAATCATGGGTTCTATTTGAGGGTCTATGTGAAATTAATCATTCCTAAAATCATAATTAACTTAATTATCCAATATTAATTTTATCCTCCACCTAATATAAGCAAAAGTAGATGGTACCTCAAAGAAAATATTAAAGGAATTATTTACTTAATTATTTACAAATTAAGAAGTTACAAACTCTCAGGGTTGATTTGGTCGGGGCTAAAAGACTAAACTAGCATTCTGGCTCTTCCAACTCCATTGGGTCTGGGTCCCAAACCGAAGGGGCAAACTGTAATTTATCCAACTTATAGAGTTCGATTTCTTTTTCTTTGTTTCAATAAAAACTTATATATGGAGTAGGATTAAATCTCTTTTTTAAGAAAGAATGGGAGATAAAAAGAAAGAAAGTCTTCACCAATAGCATTCAAATTACAAGTATATAAGTTTGTTACAATTATGATTCGAAATTTAAATTTGACTGAAATTGGGACTCTTAATTTAACCATGATTATAATTTCAAATTTGACTATAATTATAATATTGTCAAATTTAATTTTATATGAGATTTATCTCGTTTAGAGGAATATCCTCATGAATCATTTTTTTTATTAGAATATAATTTTTTATATACATTTATAGATGATTTTAGCTTTATAAATAGATATTCAATGCTCTGAAATTAATTGCAGTTATATCATTTTTATTGTAGCAATATTTGCTTAGTGATATTTTGAATATGACAATGTCACTTTTGTACTAACAACTATTTATTTAGTAATATTTTGTTCTTTTTATCTGTAATTTTTTTCAATTTAAGCTTTTTATATAAAATTTTGTATTCATATGATTAATTGATTTGATTGTTAGTTTGTAGTCATTCTAATTTCGTAACAAAGTGGTGTCAACCAACCAAAAACAGCTAGCATTAAGGGTCCCAACAAGGAAACTTATAGAACCTTCATTTTAAATTCCAACTTTCCAAATCTCTCTCTCTCTCTCTCTCTCTCAAGGATAGGTCTATAAAAGGGGCAGCATAGGCATTGAGTGATGCCCAAGAAATTGTGAGGGAGTAGAAGAAGAAGAAAGAAAGATGGGTAAGGGAGCAGCAGCTTGCTCAAACTCTTTTGGCTACTCCATGGCTTCTGCAGCAGCGATGCCAATTCATAGGCCAAACAGCAAGCACCAACAAGAGATGATCAATGGAATTGGCAATAATACTACTACTACCACTGCCGCTACATCATCTTCAGAGATGAAGCAGTGTGGCAGCTGCTCATTCCAGATGCCACTGCACTATCCAAGGTACAAGAAAGCCGACTACGAGTCCATGCCAGAGTGGAAACTCGACTGCCTCTTATCGCAGTATGGCCTGCCTGTTTCTGGAGATGTCACCCACAAGAGGAACTTCGCCATGGGAGCCTTTCTTTGGCCTTCCTAGAACTGATCATCCATCCATCCATCCATCCATCTATCTCTATGTGTGTTCTATCTCTATGCGTGTGTGTGTGTATGAATGTATATATATATCTATATATATATGATCCTGACTAGCTTGGCCAGTTTGATGAAGTTTAATTACATATAGACGATAGTTTTGTTAAAAGTTTAGATATAACACTACTTGTTAAATAAAATATGACAGTTTTCTCTCTGTACACACCTTATGTTTATGTAATCAATTGATGGAGTTAAATAAATCAGTCGTTTGTTTGAGTGTCTAATGCGATACATATAGTTATTTACATTCTTTTTCATCTTTTGCACTTAAATGTTCATGGGTTCGAGTTAATTTGAGTTCTTAAGCCCCATTCGACATCGATCGTTGCAATTTCTTGTTTTCAGTTATTGTTTTTAAAATCGTAAAAAATAAAACACAAGATTCGAAAAGATGGCACGAGTTAGAGATACTTAAAAATTATTTTTACGTCTATTCCATAAAAACGAAGAGTGATAGTAAATGCATAAAAATTGATAATAAAATCAATATCAGCCTTAAGAAATTTTATTTTTAGGCTACGAGAGACAACCAAAAACTCTTGCAATCAAACATTGGATGAAAAATGGAAACAAAGAAGCCCCCAGGGCATAGTTTGGTGGTCCTGACGATCTTATTTGAAGCCTGTTTTGTCATGATTAGAGTGTTGTTTTGAAATCGAAATTGAGAGTCCTCAGATTTTCTGATTTAATTCGTTCACCATACTCTGAGGTTAGTAGGTGAGGACACTCATGATGGGATATTATCAAAAAAAAAAAAAAAAAGAAAACAAAGAAGACATCTATAGAGTAGACATTCAATGGCAAAAAAGGGCCACAATATATATATGTTGTGTAGGTTGTATGTTAAGATCTTGTTTTGTTCTTTTCTTGAAAGAGTTTCTCACAAGAAATCGAATTAAAATAATAAAACAATATATGTTGAGATTTATTTTTATTTTTTTTTCAAAGGGTGATTTATTTGGTTTGAAATTTTGAAAGCTATAATTTTTCGGACTATAAGAAGTAAGGATCTCAACAAACAATTCATGTTTTCGTTAAGTGTGAAAAGATCTTGATAAATCATAATAGTATACTTGACCCTAGTCTAAAAATAATAAGTGGATTGAATGTCTCTTCTACAATATATCTACGGACAACTAACTACTACAACAAATATGTTTACCTCTCGTTATTCTTAAAAGTGATGTTTATACTAGTTATATTCATTTTATCCATCTCTTAGGATAATGTTTGTTCATCAAGATATAAATCGAAAAAAGTGAGATATGAAAAATATTTCAGATAAGAGTAATTTTCAATGTGTTTGTTAAATTTATCTGACGACTCTTGAAAAAGAAGTCACGTGACTTTTGTTTTAAGTTTTTTTAGATAAATTTATCTTTCCCTCTCTAAATAAATTTATTATGCTTCTTACACATAAGAAAAAATATCGCTTGTATTCTCCAATATATTTCAAAAAATTTAACAAATAGTTTGATAAAAATCTTAAAATATTTTTCAGTATTATCTGAATCATTCTATATTTTGATTCAAAAAACATTCCAACTTTATTTTGATATAACTTTATTTTAATCATTTTAATAAACGCTACATAAATAAATATACAAGCATATTTTAATTATTACTGTCAATAAATGATGAAAATTATAATTTTTGAAAATTTAAAAGCATATTTTAATCTTCTTTTGACAAATGAAGTGGTTTAAACATATTCTTTTAACAATAACCTTGCAGCCTCCTTTTGATTCAACACTACTTGAGAACACTCTTCTTTTGCCAATTAAGATTACTGGAAAAGGGAAACAGTTACATAACAAAGACCCAGTGAACTTTCACTTCCAAATAATTACTAATTGAAAGGCTTTTTGACTCAGAAATAAAATACTTACTATGTTACTAAAAATTCTTAATCCCATTTATTTGGACTATCCAAACTAAACCTTGGATCTCAATTGAGAGGACATTCAATTCCAATCATCTATGATTCATTTTCTGCTGAATAAAACACAATCATCCATGATTCATCAAATGGTACACTTCCACCATCGACCCAATATTAATTTCTTCTACTGGGGTATGATGGTGGGTGTCTCGTATTAAATGTGACAAGTACTTGTAACCTTTGGGCAAGGGCATGAACACTCCTTGATGGGAAAATTGAGCAAGCAAATATCGATCCCTGAAGAGAGATCATGCCGTTGAAGCTAAGTTACACTGCCACATCAATGTTCTTCTCTTGGGATAAGGATGATGTTTTCTGGTGGCTCAGCTGCGGACTTGTGCCATCAATAGAGTAGTTGTTGGATCATTAAATACGACTGCATCTGCATAGTCGTGTTCAAAATTTTATTTTATCATTTTGCGGATCCATATTGTCCACAGCTTATGAGCAATCAATTGAATTCAGAACGGTTTGACATTGGCTTCTCAATGTTTTTTTTTTTTTTCTTTTGTTTCACACCACGAGCGCCCCTATCTGCCAGCCCCACAACATGATAGGAGATTAAATCAGGGATGTGCCTCGCACTCGCCATGGCTCGAACACGGGTGCACAACCCGGGGCCCCAAGAGCATCACCCGACAAGCACTTTCCGCGTCTTCCTATTGCCAGCGGAGATATGCCACGGCTTCTCAATGTTTTGACAGTACATTGACACTGAGAGGGTGCAGTAAGGGACAGTTGAGGGTTCATATCTAAGTTGAGATGAGAGAAGAATCATTGTCCCAATTGTTTCCATTCTTCAATCTGCTCAAAATTTGAATTTCCACAAGAGAAATACACAACTAGAAGCAAAGATAGAGAAAGACAACTATTTTCCAATGACAGAAAAGCTAGGTAATAATTGTTGCATAAATAAAAGGCGGCGAAAAATTCATTTCTCGAGGGTGAGCTTCGATAACAATACTAATCCCTTGCAACTGAAGAGTTGCGACTTCAAATTGCGAAAAGACAAAGAAAAAGACTATGTACAAATACGATCTTCTCCTGTCCCTAACAAGACAAGCCTCAGTTAATCATAGCTTTGCTTAAAATAAAACTGAGACATTTTCTAATACACAAAAGCAAAAACCCAACATAATAGTTCCCCGGGTAAAAGGCTCTATAAAAGCATCATCTAAACACAAGTTCTTATTTAAGAGAACAGGACCCAAAATTCCATTTTGGGTTATTGCCACTATTACGTTGAAGATGACCGTTTTTATCATCCAAAATTACAATCAAACAACACTAATGATAATGACTATCCTCCTCCACGTATTTCATTTGATTAATGTTCCTTTTAAAACTTGTAAACAGAGCACCCCGTAGTCTGATTATAGGATCTCCCGATTGAATTACAAGTAAAAATAGTTTGAAAAGGAGAATATCTGTGTCACAGTTGCCTTTTCAAATTAAAAGAAGGAACCCTGGTTAGCAGAAAACCCAGTTTTTCATATCTTCACCCATTCATACATAAATTCTCTACCCATCCTTGTTTTCTGAATCCACTTTCCCTTCACTCTGCTCTGCCAGAGTAAATTTCTTAACTTTCTGTAGACAGAGAAACAAGTAAACAAAGTTACAAACGCATTGGTTAAGACTACCCAACAGTGCCACATACACGTGCATACTTGTTTCTTATATAAACAGGACATATGGAAATAAAAAATTCACTAGAAACCTAGTAACCAAGAGAATAATTGCAAGACCATTATTCTATTGAATTTTTTATTCCAGAATTACAACACTGTTCTCAGGCGAAGTGCCTCAGAGCGCAACCATATAATAGTTTTGAGCTGGTAATAAGCAAATTAAGCACAACACCATTGTTATGAGAAGATATTTTATGTAATGCAAGAAATCTATGCTAATATTCTGAGAACTGGACCAAATTGATCAGTCGGACCAGGTTGATTGGTAACTAGTTGTTAGATCAGTCTAGGTGGTCAGGACAAACAACTGGCAAAAACCAGCCAGTTAAACTGGTAAATAGCTCAAAACAAGGTCATCATTTCTTTTTTCTTTTGCAATTTTTTCATTTTTAAAATCTAAGTTACAATTATTTTTGCTTATTTATTTTAAAAAGAGGGAAAGCCTTAGTAGCAATGGAAATGTTGCTCCTTTGTATTGAAAGATTACAGTTTCGATTTGTGAAGACAGTCCCCTTAGAAAGCAAGAGTAAAACTGCTTACAAAAATGACCTAACCCTTCGCCAACCCTTGCAAACTAAGGAGCCTCGTGTACTGGGAATGTCTTTTCTTTAATTAATTATTTTGAATCTAAATAAACCCCAGTTTGATCATTGACCTTTCCCCTACCTAGTTCGATACTCCCTCCAATTTCAAAACGTAGATCTAAACTACTAAACTATACTATATCCACATGGAATTAATGCTCCAAAGGTCTCCAAAATTCCATCCCTGTTTTTCTAAAAATCCTAAAACCTAAGCAGCCATGCGGCACTTTCTCCTAGCCAACCAGATCCCCTCTGCTTCCAATTAGCACCACCAAGTCTCTCTCTCTCTCTATTCAAAAATAAGAACTGAAGTTTAAACAAAAACTAGAAAGTCCCTAAATCATGCTCCAAATCCTGTCTCTCCCTCCAACCAGCACCCAAATTTACACTCCTCTTCCACAAAAGTAGTAAAACAACAAAAGTTTATGAGACCTAAAACCTCCATCTGATTTTCTTAAACTTTTTGAATTTTAAAATTATCAAAAATTGATTTTGTTGCTCGTATACAAAAAATAGTTCGAGCTGGTTTTTAAACTTTTAAAAGTAAAATTCTATTTTTTCATTTTTTTATAAAATTATACGTCTCAGTATGATTGATATTTTATTGTTCCATTTTAAACAATTATATTCTTATGTGTTGTCAGAATATTACTTAATGCTTGTAAATTTATCTCCTTAAATAGTACATTCCATATAAAAATAAAAATCTATTTTAATATATAAAATCATAATATGAATGTGTTAATAATTCCACCAGGTTATTAATATGTCCCAGAAAGAAAATTTAAAAGTCTCAAAAAGGGTATTTTTTATTAAATAAGATACATAAAATTCTTATAAAAATTTGTTGAGAGCAAGGGTCACTGAATTTTAATAATGTTCTGCTCTTAAATGTTTAGATTTAAGACTTACAAGTCATAACAATATTGATCCAACTATGAATTACCAAAGCTTTTACCTTGAAATTTTGAAAGTTACACAGTCATTTGATCAATTTGAAAAAATATGCCTGACATTAAAAAATAAATAATAATATTTAATTTAAATTCATTAAATTCTGCATATAGAATTACAGACGCTTCTAACTTTAATTTACAAGGTCACGGATTTACATTGAAATTATTTTAATTTCTCTTTAATGCATGAAATGTATATAACTTTGTGAAAATTAAAAAAAAAACAACGATTGGGTTAACTTTTTAATAATAGTTAGTTAAAAAAAAATAATTATTTAAATTAAATGTTCTCAAATTGTTTTTCAACAAAACCTATAAGCCAAGAAAAAATATAAATAAGATAAATTCATTAAATTAAAGTAGCTTTGATGATTTTTCTGTTCTATAAAAATAGAATACTAATATCTACTATGCATTTAAGAGATGAGTACACTAAGTAAAAAAGAAAAATAATTAGTAAGACAGACTAATCTTAGACTTAAAGTGTACACAAGTTTTCTTCATATTGAATATGACATAATTTATTTTATCTATATAAAGATTTGTCCAATAAAAAAAAGGAAAAAAAAAAACTTGATACAATTTGTTGCGATAAGCATTTTCACAAAATATGAACAAACAGTATTTCAAACAAAATATGATTTAATTCTCCTTGCTTATTAGAAGAAAAAAGGAGTTAGTTAACCATGTGTAACCATTCAAACTTACACAAGATATGAAACAAAATTTAATTTTGGCATAATATTGTCACTTTAAAAAATAAATCACAGGTTTAAGAATATTAATTACAATTTTTCACCTTTCAACACAAAAAGAAAAGAGAATAATTTTCTTAATTCTGTAAATTTAAATATAATTCAATACAACAACAATAAAAACTAAACTTCAATCCCACTAAATCTATCAAAGAATCTATTTTATCAATGTTTTTTATCTATGACCATATGGTCCATTTCTTTTGTAAGGCCATTATACTTTATTAAAATATAATTTGAATCATCATCATCAACTACACCTTATCCTAACCAAGTTAGGGTTAATGACATGGCATTCATAATGTCAATTGCTTCAAAAAGCCACATTGGCAATACAAATTGATTTCAATATTGATATAAAATTATAATGTATTTAATGATATGCAAATTGTTTAGTCATTTCATTTGTTTTCTTAGTTTTGAGACAATTAAAGATTGATTTAACTTTCCTAATTCTAACTTTATTAGCTAAGCAATCCAAGCTAACCCAAGAGTTAGTAATCACATGTTTTAGTATTTAAGTTCTATTATTATTTCAATGTCAAGTTCAAAACTAAAAATTTACATATTTCAGCAATAAAGCTCCTAGGACACCCATTATAAAATTCAAGATTAATTTATTAATCTTGACTTGTAGTTTGGAATAGGGGTCAAATAAATCATGTTGAAAGAGAAAATAAATGTGGACCAATGATTACATTTTTTTAATTATTTATGTTAATAAAAATTTAAAAATTAAAACCAAGCATAGACTATGAAAAAAATTAGGACCATTGACAGAGATGGTTGAAGATAAAAAATTTATGTAGCTGAGCCTACCTAGTGTGATTAAAACTTGATTATAGTTATTATATTTTAAGACCTGTGCATAGCACTGAACTCATTGCTAGTGATAATACATAAGAAAGTGCATTCCTTTTTAAGTTATGAAGGGTGGCAACACTGGCAAGCTATTTAGTGCATGAGTAGGAGGAGAGCAAAGAAATGACTAAATTAAAAATGTTTAACTTAAGGTATCCAGAAAGCTTTCCTTACTTTTGTTACCTTTGAGGAATAACACTGAAGCACTAGAGTTTGCAAATAAAGCTAACAGAATAGTGAAGCCTTCAAACAAGATAGAGACCCCAGTGCAAGAAAAAATGAACAAATTTGGCAAGGCATGGCTTTGCATACTGGTTAATTAGGATAGGTTCAGAGCTCAAACTTGAAAATTTTTAACCATACAAAGTTTTGATCCTGTTCTATCAAAGGGAAGGAATTCACTGGCAACTCATGGCTTACAGCTACATATCAAAGTGATCTAATCCCCTTTACCTATACACCAAAAGTTAGGATGAAAATGAAGAAGCTAAACTTGCTAAATAAACAGATAGAAGGATGGTGATAAGGAAACACTAATCATGAAAAATTGCAGTCCACGTTTAAAGGAAACAGAAGAGTACTACTGCCCACAGAAAATAAAAAATTGCATTCTTTTCTTTTCATGATTGATGATTCTAATAGCATTTAAACTCCATGTCTTCATATAACTCAGAGCTGAATGGCAAAATACATAAGCATTGGATCTACAAACCCAGAGGAATTTGCTATCTATCTCTTATTTGGAACATTGAATTGCAACTCGTTGACATACTGTCTATTTCTCGACTAGAAAACGAAAGTAAAACTAAGGCACTAGAATTAGATTTAACTATTTCACGATTCGCCTAGAAAATGAACAGAAAAAACTACGCAATCGACTGAAAATCAAGCAATGTACATCAAGCACGTTAGAAAATCTCTTGAAACTGAACCAAAACCGAAATTAGATTCATGAACATGCGGAGAAACCAAGAACAACAAAAACTAAAAGAATCGAGAACAGACCTGGTTCAGGACGCAATCGCGCAAGGAATGCAAGAGACGGAGGCATTTGTCCTGATCGAACGGGGACTCGGCGACGCAATTGAGTAGATCGAGCGCTTCCTTCGCGCAAACGGGTTTGGTGGCTCGGCCTTCGTCCATTTCTCCCTTCGATTGTTGGGGTTTTTGGAGGTTGGGGTTTTAGGGTGTCCACTGTCCCCCAAATTGACACGTCTTGTACGAAGAAATTGGGATTTTTATTTATCATTATATTTAAAGCCTAAGAGAGCGACCATTGGAATGGCACTAAGCTCATTGTTTTCTTCAGTACCTTTTAAAGCCTTTGGGTTTAACCCATATCGGATTTATCATTGGTTCGATAAAATATTAATTTTGGATAATGTTAAATAGTTAGATATTATTTTTAAATATATTGTGATAATAAATTTAATAATATAAATTTTGTAAAATATGTGTACGACTATAATATGATTTGTTGTTGTTTGAACACAATAATAAATTTATTAACTGAAAACGTCATCGTTAAGCTACTTGAATACTGTAAGAAAGAGAACAATAAGATGGCGCGGGACAGTTTTCAAGCAAACTCCTAGTACTTAAATTAGACACTGAACACATTGAATGTCGTATTGAAATCAATATAAAAAATACATTTTCTTAGAATAAGCGTTCATCTATTTATAGAGAAGTATGAAATTTTTTGAGATCTAGGATTAGGTTTCTTACTGACAATACTTATCCTGATGTTCTAAGATCCACTAGAATTAGGGTTCTTATAGATAATGTATATCATTTTCACAAAACTCTTAGAGAGAATTTTAGATGTTGGAGTTATCCTGTTTGCACTTTATTCAAGACACCCTCACACATATCAAGAGGAAATTTACATGACAAGTTCTAGGCTTTTACAGTCTCCTGATGACTATGAAAGTCCCCCAAAACAACCACAGGGCAATTCTTTTGGTGTTCGAGAAATGCATCTTTTTGGTCTTTGGGAGATTGTGCTACTCGGAGATTGATAATTCCAGTTTTTTATTTTTAGCCCAAAAGTTATTTCCAGCTTTTTGGGTTTTTTAATTATTTTTTTTCTATGACGCACCAATTGCTCTCAACTTTTTCATTCTAGTTTTTCATAGGAAAGAATAGATTGTGTTATGGCTTGCCCTTTTATCATTTCTCTTTCTTTTGATTGTTGTGATTTTTTTTGGGATTTCTTCATTGGACAGTTTGTTTTATTTATTTTGTCATCTCTCTATCTTTTAAGTTTTTCCATGAAGAGTATCTTAGTCAGTTGTTGAGAAATTTATCATCCAATTTAGAGTTTTTGCTCAATTTTTAGTGTGGAAATTCTTCCACCTTCAACCATGTAAGTTTTTTTAGGGCTCTTTCACTCTCTTGTGTCCTTTCCTTCTCGAGTTAGGGTTTGCTACCTAATGTAACGCCCCGCTTTCCTGGGCGCGTCATAAATTGGGACAATATTTTTTTTTTTCAAACTAAATGCTAAACCACATTATTCTTCGAATCCGTCCTAGAATTCTCATGCATTTTTCTTGAAAGATAATCATTATTCACATCAAATGCGAAAGCAAGGATCGAACCTGATACCTTAATATTAATCAAAATTCAAATCTTACATCATCGTTCCTCAACATAACTTAATACAAAGCATAAGTCCTCAACTAACATTAACCCTAAATAAGATTATACCTCATCATGCTTTCAAAATATCCTGAATTCAAAGTAACAGAACTTAAATACATGGGCTACATAACATACATTTCATTTATCATGCACCTTGCTAAGTACCATTTCATGTCTCATTCATCCTCGTATCTACTACAATCTCTATCTGGAACATTTAAATATTCCAGGGGCAAAGGCCAAATTAGATGATGAATCATCTAAGTAAGGGTATAGAAAACATATTTCGTGCATGAATACAATGTCTTACTCATCGTAGGTGTCAACTGCACCCTTCATGCTACCTACCATTTTTACCGTCACATTTTTCTAAGCCGAGGTGTATGGGTGCACCCTTGGTAAAGTAGCGGTGCCAGTTCGTACTCCCTACGGCCACAATGCGCATGATCAATGACATTAACGTATACATATGCATTTCATAGCATGTCATGTGTACAGTCTACGTGATGGATACATATCAGAGAGTGTTAATATGATGAAAGCATTTTCGAGGATCAAGGTTTGAAACATAACTCACTTATAAACCAAACATTTTTCATAAACTAAATCTAGTTAGGAAGTATCACTTACCTTCTCAAACTTATCGAGCTACCTTGATATTCGCGCCTATCTCAAAATTCGCATAGTGCCTCGATTTGCGTGCCAACCTCAAAATTTGCACAAGTCACTTCAACTTTAACTTCAAAGTATCCTAATCACCATAATTATTTAAATAAGTATTAAAACCTATTTTTTCATAATTTATTGTATTTTCTTTATTTTTCTCTCTATTTCTGCCTATATTTCCTCAATAAATCCAAACTAAATATTTCTTAATTATTTCCTCAAATATTTCACTGCGAAAATCCATAAAATAATATTCTATAATTTTTTAAAAATTTTACTTACCTTAACTTAGCTTCTTCGGCTTCCTCGGTATGCATGCCACATCCTCGAAACGCTTGTCTGAACCGCTTTCTCGCCCAAAATCTCCAGAATATTAATAAATCTCTATTTCCCATTTTTCAGAATTTTTTCTAGGATTTTTCCCATCCTTTTCCTATTTTCTTTTTTTTTTCTTTTCTTTCTTCTTTTTCTTTCTTCTCTTCTCCTCCTTCTTCTTCCTCTGCACCACGCCTACAACTCCTCTGCTTCTTCTCTTTTCTTCCTTCTTTTCTCTTATTCTTCTTCTTCTTTTTCTTCCTTCTCTTCTTTTCTTCTTCCTCTTTTTTCTTCTTCTTCCACTGCAACGCACCAGCGCGCACAGTGCGCCTATGCGTATGGCTGCCTCAAGGTCCTCGCCACCCGCCGGCCTCGCCGCCGCTTTCCTGCACCTCCGCTGGTCGTTGCTCCTCCGCCCTTACCGACTGCCTTCCGTCGCGGCGACTGCTACCGCGCTCGCTGCTACTTGCTACGCGTCGGCCATGGCTGCTGAACAACAGCTTTGCTGCTGCTGCCATGACTGATTTTGGCCATTCTAGGCGGCCTTCTCGGCTTCCAGCACTCTCTATCTCTCTCTCTCTCAATTTCCCATTTGCTTGCTGCTCTTAATCGGCCAAAATGCATCCCAATTTATAGACCTCCCTGCCTTGGCCGCTACTCTATTCGAATACATATATATGTATATATAACACTGTTGAATGCTTGCCCACCACGCACTTCAGAAATTCTCCACAAATCTTGCTGCTATTCCCTCAAATTTCGCTGCCATTTTCTTCCAATTTGCAGCAAAATCTCAACTAAGAAGATGGCCTCACAGGCACAAAGCCACACATACATATAAATACATATATATAATTATATATTATACTTTAAATTAAGAGAACTTACACATTAAACCTCAATTTTATCATAATATCACTTGGGTAATTTTCTTATTGCAACCATGCCCTCAAATATCGATTAAATTTGTATTTTAATACGAAAAATCCATAATTAATAACTTAAATTTTACTCGATATAGACGATTTCGCCTTTGGGTCTTCTCGGGACTTTTGTTTCATCTCGAAACCACTGAAGGGTTACTCATTATGCAAAATCGGAACCCTTCTAGGGTTCTGTTGATTTTTTAGAAATCTTCTACGATGATTCGATTTTGCATCCTAAATGATAGTTGTATTTTAGTTGTACCGAAAATCACTCCTGATCCGATTTCTTTTGATACCATAAATCCTATCTCGAAACTCTCGTCGAGACCATATAATTTTTCTTAGACAATTTCACTCCGAGACATTCCCTGCAGTCAATTCAGTACTTATAACTACTATCAAGCCAATTTTTCGATATTCTAAACTCATTGAAATTACGTGAAAACCTCATGCGAACATGGGGTATTACACCCAATCTTTTGGAAGGACTTTGTTTTGTGGAATGATTCTTGTAATTTATTCCTTTTTTGTGGGTTGTTATTAATCGTCTTCGTGTGTCCACCGTGAGTCACAAAAGACCCTTGGCCACCTTAGCAAGTCTTTGTTTTCATCCACGTGTTCTTAGGCAAATCATTGGTGTGTGCTTAAGGCAAATCCCTGATTTGCAAGTGACATTTTAGCTACTTAACTAATCTTCGTTATTCTAGATTGTTCTTATGCATTTATTGCTTTTGATTCTAAGTTATCCTAGGTTGTTCTCGCACTTTTGCACTTTCTATTTTTTAATTCAGTCTCCAAGATTTTGCATTTTTGATACTAGGTTTTTCCTCTATCATTCTCACGATATTTGCATTTTTAATACTAATTTTGTCCTAGACGATTCTCATGCTTTTTATATTTCTAATTTTGGATCATTTCCATGCTTTCTGCGTTTTTTATTCCTGGTCATTCTTATGTTTTTTAGCATTTCTAGTGCTAGGTTTGCTTGTTTGCCAAGACTTTGGGCTTTTTCGTGCATTCATTGTCTTGAGAAATAAAATACACAAAAAAGAAAATGTGATAGGTTAAAAGTTAGTTTATTCAGGTATTATATATATTTTGAATGACAAATATAACTCTTAATGCCCTTAATCTCGCTTATGATACTTCCTTATAGCGTATTCAAGTATTTTGATATCTTTTGAGGGTTTTAGGCATCCAAATTGTGAAACATACTTCTTGGATCCATGTTCCATTAGATTAATAAGAAGTTTTATTCTCTTATTGAGTTTTTTGTCTTGAGTTATGCTCCTTGCTGTTAGCGTAGTTTGTCTATTCATCCATCTAGTCTTTTGTGTCCATGAATTCTCTTGGTTCCCCTTCCCTAATCAAAGCCTTTATTTGATTCTTCAACTCACGACATTTGTCCATGGAGTGTCCATGAGTGTTGTGGAACTGATAGAAAATATCACTTTTCTTTTCTAGAGATTTGTCAGTCTTCTTAAGGAATTTAATAAGTTTTGACCTTTCAATAGTTGCTAATATAACAGATAAGGCTCTGTAAGCAGAATATAGTTTCTGAATTGGAGTTATGGAGGACCATTAGATTTCTGGATTTTTCCACTCTTCCGCTTGTCTCTTCATCAATATCTATTCCTTTCCATTTCTTATTTTTTTCCTCTTATCTATCGATTATTTGCATTATTTCACCTTGTATTATGTATTCATTGGCTCGTCCAAATAAATTGGCTAATGATGTTGGTTGTTTTAAGGCAAGGGATTCCTACAAAGGTATGGACTTCGTGCCTTGAAGCATAGCTGCCATGCCAACATACAAATCTCGAATTTCTAACATGGTATTTCTGAAACAATTCATGTATTGTCTTAAAATTTCTTTACTTTCTTGTCAAATACTAAGTAAATAAGTAGCATCTTTTTTGCATTGAGAATTTATAATAAATGTCTTTTATAAATTCTTTCCTTATTTAAAGAATGAAATAGACCATTCATTGAGGCTATTGAACCAAATCCAAGCATAATCTGTTAAAGTTAACAGATTATTTTTCCGCAATAGTTTTGTATGTGGTCAATAAAAATTAATCTAGGGCATTTTAAATTTTGAAGAATTAATTTGGGGTATTTTAAATTTCGAAAGAAACTATTTTTCCACAATTTTTGTGATAAAGGGAGTTTTCATTCCATTCAAGTCTTCTTCTACTGTTACCAATTTCTTTTGTTCTAAAACTTGCTCGACTATGGCTTAAATGCTAATCCAACTACTATACTTTCAATCACTTCCAGGCCTGGACCTATAGGCAAATTGAAGAGCCCATTGTCTTAGGGCCCATAAATTATGCTAATTTAGGGGACCCATAAATTTGAAAAGAAATTTACTATTTTGTCCCTGTGTCAAAATGATCATTTTGCCCCCATATAAATCTCTCCCCACCCCCCAAAAAATCTGCAGAACACAGTAATTTCTCTGGCAAACTCTCTCTCCTTTCTTTCACTCTCTCAATAACAACTCTCTAAATTATCGATTTTAGATTCAACCGTATTTTTATCATGAAAATGGTCTCGATCTACAAGATGGTAAGTCTTTTAGTTTTATTAGCAATTATTTTTAATATAGATGCATGATATATACGTATATACACATGGGTTAGGTCGAAAGTTTAATCTTAAATCTATAAAGATTCAGTCATTGAATATTGATGGTTTTTTGGTATGTTGGTTGATGGGGATAAGGGTATCGGGTGGTTGCCTCTGATCGTCGGAAACCACCGGCCATGATAGTCGGCGGTGGGGTCTGCCAATGAGATCTCCTTTTTGAGCTATTTATATTTCTGTTATGTTTTCTGTAAATATATATATATATATATTCTGTATGTATCATATTCTGAGATGTTAATGTTTTATGTGTGCTTACGTATACAAGTTTTGTGATATAGAATTTGATTTTATAGTTTGAAATCAGACCCAATAAACATATTTAATTGGGTTTAATTATTTCTATTTTATTTGATAATTTAAATTTATAAACTCAATTATGATTAACTTGAATCTCTGGTAATGGGTTATGGGTAACTAGGATTTTATACATTTATTGAGAAAAAAATGCTTGAACAATTTAATTATGTAAATTTGATTGATATTTTTTCCTTCAAAACTGTAAAGAGAGTAGCTTTTAACTGATCAGTTAGAAAATTTTCTATTTTATTCTGATATGATATGAATATTTTTTTATTTTATTATAAAAAATAAAATTTGAATGTATACTATGATTCGGGAGCCCATTTTTATATTTTGACTCAGGGCCCCAAAATCTATGTGGGAGGACTCTTCCATTTTGAATTGAAACCACCCGAGGTTGATCCAAATGTTCTCATGGTACAATTTCTCATAGACTCTTGGTGAGCAATCTCTTAGAGAGGTTCTCGAGAAAGGTTCTCCTAGCGACCCCTCACCAAGATAGTCTCCTGGTTTTCTTCTCTTGAAATTTTTTGATGAATAGTCTCCCAAAACCCTTTTTCAGTCTCCCACAACCTTTTATAATTTTTAGAAGTCATGTTTGTACCTCATTTTCTTGGAATTGTGATACATATTTTTTTTGTGTTAAGACACCCTATTTATTACTAATATTGTGAATTAAAATCTAATTAAATTAAATTTAGTTAATTAAACTCTAAGTTAATCACATTAAATTAAATTTAAAATAAAAATAAAAAATAAATAAAAAATGTAGTAGCTGCCATTCCCCCCTCCCTTCTTTCTCTCTTTCATTCATCTCCTCCATTGCCGCCTTCATATCCACCATTGATTAATGCTCCATTGACCTTCATCTCGTCTCTAATTTTCCTTCTATTTTCCTCTCTTTCGTTGAGATCAATGATGATTGGAACCTCATGGTCATCGATAGAAATTTATTATTGGTGGTGATAGGTCTTTTTTTTTTTAACTTATTTCTATTTTTTTGGTCTATGTCTACGTAGATACACACACAAATGCGTATAATACAGTGCAATGGGCTCCCTTTAGGGTTGATTCACAATTCTATGGCAAAGGAATCTCCACCACATTCTTTTTCTATAAATAAAAATACAAGAGTTAACAATTATTACTAGTGTTAAGTTATAATAATAAAAACTATGTATTTCGTGAGCCTATTCACGAGCTTGTTTAAGAATCAATTCACGAGAAGAATAGAGTCGAACTTTACTTTACTGAAACTTGGCTCATTTATAACATGAGTCGAACACAAATGAGCTTTTACTAAGTTAAACACCAAACTACTCGTGAGCGACTCGACTCATTTACAACCTTAGTCTTTCTATTTGTTTTTCTTTCTTTCTTTCTTTAGAGACTAGCGTCGCCCCGCCACCATTGTCAATTGGAGAGGCTCCTATTTTTTGATATTTTATTTTATTTTTGTTTAAATTTAATTTGATATTATTAAATTAGGATTTAATCAATTGAATTAAACTTAATTAGAATTTAATTGATAATGTTAGTAGAAAATATGTTATAGAAAAAATAAAAAAATTACGAGAACCTCTAAAACTATTTTTAAATCACATAAAGTCTCTGAATAAATAAACTAAATCATAGAGTCCGAGTTTATGCAAAGATTAAAAATGTCTAGATTTATTAGAAATAGTATTTTTTTGTTTGTTTTCAATTACATAATTAACTAAATAAAATAGTTTATAAGTAATAACTTTTAACTTGTTTTGTTTCTTTACTTTTTTTTCTTTATTTTATTTGTATATATATGCGCTCATCCTAAAAATCAAATTAAACTTAATAAATGCATAGGAGAGCTATGTGGCTTTTTAATATTGGGTGATGGGAGACTCGGACAGTTTTCAAATCAAATCAAAGTATAGGATTGTAAAAGGTAATGATGTTAATTATTAAGTTTATAAAAATTTGAAACATATCTTATTTATTTTTGTCATTATTAGGGTTGTAATTGAACTGATTCAAGTAAAGCTTCGTTGAGCTTAGGCTCGGCTCAGTGAGCCAATTTCTAGGCTAGAGTTCTAGCCTTAAAACTCGGCTTGAACTCGATAAAGCTTGAGTACCTGTTAACGAGTGGCGAGCGACAAAGACAAAAGGTGTGCAATAACAGTAGGAGACAGCAGAGGGCGACTGCAACGCAACAAAGGTGTGTGCGATGGTGATAGGCAAAGACAACACACAATAGAAGACAATAGAGTAGCGGAAGATGATATGCGATGGCTGCAAAAGGTAGCAGCTGGCGATGGTTCACTCTCAAATGGAGGCTTGCAGTGGTGACAACGACGGCAAGTGTTAATCATGGGTGATGTCCATGCTTTCCTTTTGCTCTTGGCTTTTTTCCTCTTTAGGCTTCAATCTTTTTCACTTTTTAGGGTTTTTAATTTAAATGGTATTTGGTTAAACTTAATTTGCTATTTTGCTATATTATATATACATATGTTATATTATATATGTTAAATGAATAAATTAAAATATATAATAATTTTAAACATATTCAATTTAGTTATATTATTATAATAATTTAAAATTTGATAATTTTATGTTAAATAATATATTTATAAAATTTTAAATAAACATATTAATGTATTTATGAATGAACTTGTTCACGAATTATTTGTGAAATTTTAATTGATCATATCTAATTGAACCAATAAGTATTCATGAGTTTCTAATCAAATATATTCATGAGTTTTAAAGAATCGAGTTTTACTTAATTCATACTCGACTCGTTTATAAATTGAATTTAAAAGTTAGAGTTGAACTCAAGTTGTTTACATTAATGAACAAACTTCAATGAATTTTTGTTGAGCTAAACATCGAGCCGCTAGCGAACGACTCAACTCATCTGCGACCCTAGTCATTACCAAAAGAAAACAAGGTAGAATTTTATATCTTAAGTAACATGACTTTTAAAAATGAATTTTATAAAAATAAGATGAATTATATATCATGTCGAAAAAGTTTGTAAGTATCGTGTCTAAGAAAGTGGGTCCAAACTCAAGATAGGTCCACATGGAATAAGTCCAAAAAGGGATGCTTGGAAGACCTTGTTGACAAAATAGTCCCAGAGATTATCCCGGAGGCTAGTCTCGAGTACTCCTGAAAGACTTTCTTGAGGGGCCTTTACTGGGTCCAAGAATATGTCAACTCACCTCTAATGTCTTTGCTTGAAAATCTAAAACAGATGATTCTGAAAGATGTGCATAGTCTTTCACATATCAAATTCAGCCTTTATAAATAAATGATTGATTGCTTCGACCGGGGTACGACCAAAATTCTATTTAAATTATACTTCTTTTGATCTTATATATTTTTCTGCGGAGATTGACTGAAGTATCGGAGAATCTACGTGAAAAAACACCCCGCGCCCTTCACTATATTTCATTTCGCAATTCTTTGGGAAACTATAAGCTTAAAATGAACATTCTCTAGAGTTACAAATTTATTGTTGCATATTGGCAACAATAATAGCAATAATATAATAATATATCAATTCTTAATCACTCTATTAGGGTAAATCACACTAAATATCACAAAACTTTGGTGTTTTTTCTATTTTGATAATTAAATTTTAATTCTTTTCAATATAATTACTAATGTTTGAAATTTTTTCAATGTGGTCACATTTAAAATTTTTCGACAAGCCGTTCACCAGAGTTGGTGATATGGTGTTGATGTGACAAACAAAAAAACCCACATGCTGATCGTGCAAGAAAAACCAATGAGATATTGGCACGTATCAGTGCAAACTTCTCCTTTCTCTATATTTGCCTTCTCGCCCTTTGACTTCTCTCATTTTGGTCGTCGTTTGTCATTGTTGCATTCGCGACTAACACTTTCATCGACGTTCACCTCTGACGTAGCCACTGCCATCAACAATTCCATCGCCATTCATCATCATTACAGTCGTCGTAGCCACCATCAACGCCTCCATCGCCATTCGTCCCTGGGCGGAGAAGTGCTCGAGTTTGAGTACTTGGATGACCAGTTGCTGGAGGACATTCTTGGGTGTGAAGACAAAACTACCAAGAAGTACTAATTAACCGTTCCCCATCTCTCCTCCTCTTCTTCTTCTTCTTCTGCTTCTTCTTCTATATGTAATCCATTTTGTCCATTGATCTTCCTTTCTCCTTATTCCAGCCTCTTCGTTGTTCATTACTACTCTGTTATTCTATTCCTTCTATGGGTTTTGGTTACATTTGGTAGGACACTGCTCTGTTTCCGTCAAAACCCAGAAATTTTGGTATTGATGCGAGTTAGAATGATCCAAGACATAAAATTCATATAACCCGTCATATCTAATATAAATTATGTGATGATGATAAAGCTGTTCTTGGCGGCGGCGTCTCCTCTCTTCGCCCCTGCCGATGATGGTGGTGATGATGATGATGATCCTTCCATACTCTGAGCGCCAAATTAGTTCAGAAAACAAGCTTCCTGCCATGGGGAAGAAGACGGTTATATAATTAATATATATATATATATATGGGTTCGATGGCTAAAAATAGAATGAAATTTTTGGGTCATACCTGACGGTTAAAAAACTTAATTCAGAGCATGAAATTTGTGGGTCATCCCTGGCAGCTGCAATAGTGGCGAACGGCGATGGAAGCGTTGATAGTAGTGGTGGTGGCGGAGACGAATGGCGATAGAGGCGTCGACGGCTACTACAACAATAGCGAACGACAATTAGAAGGAGAGGAGAAGTCACGAGCAAGAAGGCTAATACAGAGAGAGAGAAGTTTAGTGACAACATCTCATTTATTTTCATTACACAATTAATATGTGAGTTTTTTTATTTACCACACCCCATCACTAACTCTAGCAGAGATTTATCAAAAAATTTTAATATAACCATATTACAAAAAATTTAAAACATTACGGATCATATTATAAAAAATTAAAATTTAGTGATCAAAGTAAAAAGAACACTAAAATTTTGTAATTTTTGGTGTGATTTACCTCCACTCTACTCTATTATAAAAACATAATAAAAATATTAAAAAACCAGCGAACATCTCTGTTTGCATTTTTTTTTTTTTTGTGTCTGTAAATAAACAACCCTTTTCGCGTTAGAGAGCCGAATTACAAATTAAAAGTAAAAAACCTAATATATTTTATAAATTAAAATATATTTTTTTTCTTCTCTGCGCAAAATATTATACAAACTTTGGGTTGTTATATGATTATTATTCTCTAACTTTAAAAGGACCCAAAATTTAGAAGTAAGGTGGGCTTTTCCTTAATGGGCCGGAGTTGAAAGTCCCAAGCCATTTGGGGTATCTTTTGGTAGGGCTCCCCAACTTTGAGCCCATAAACTAGGCCAATCCTATATATATATACATATATATACTTTTATGTTTTTTTTTGGTGTGATCATTCAAATTTTTTCATTATTTCAATTATACCTTTAAATCTACACTTTCAAGTAAATTTTAATTCTTGTACTTTGACATTTTTTTTGTATAACAATTCAAACTTTTTATTATTTCGATTACACCTTTAGATCTGTATTTTTGAGTTAATTTAACTCTTATACTTCGATTCAACCAAGTATGACATGTGCTTTCTCATTTTATTTTATTTTTTTTATACACATTAAAGTACATAAATTAAATTGATTAAAAAATGTAAGTTTAAAAGTGTAACCGAAATAATAAAAAATTTGACTTGTTTCATGAAAAAAAGATTAAAATACAGAGTTAAATTAACTCGAAAATATACATTTAAAAGTATGATCGAAATAATAAAAAATTTAAATAATTACACAAAAATATAAAAATATAAAGATAAAAATATAGATTTGATACATGAACTACTTTCTACTACTAGACCATAGAATATGGGCATGATGTGGACATGACATGGGAATGGCATGATTTGTTTCCCTGATGCCAACCCAACATATAATATTCTAATTTTAAACAAGAAACCACAAGCCATTGATGAAAGACTTATGTTTAACCCACAATTTTTAACGTACCATACAATGAATTAATGCCTTAAAGTTCATGCACCTAACCAAAGGGGGCATTGGTAGGGCATGGAGATGGGGAAGATTACTTGCGAGGAATGTGAAAGAATAAAGGCAATGTGTACGAGTCCGTGCGATGCCAAACCAACAAGTGAAGGCCCGTGTGACCTACATTAAATGCCCCACCTAAGTCATTAACTAAGTTTTTTTTTTCTTTTTTTTTTGTCCTTATCAACAAAATATCATCAATTATAAAAAAAAATAATTTCACGTTAGTACAAGTTAAATTAAATGAAACAAAAAATTTGTAGGTAGGATCGTACAAACACATCTAAAATAAAAGACAATATCTCTTACGGGATCTAATCACTAAATAGATGTATAAAATTATCGTTCAGACCTAAAAATAATAATTGTAAATTTTTCATAATAAAAAATTTATTTTAAAAAATAATAATTAGTCACAAAGATGTGTAGAAAAAACTCAATCCGCACAAACCAAACCGACCCAAGTCGCCAAATGGCGATTTTTTGCTTCGAGTATTCGAGGATGGTTTGGGGTTTAGAAAAAACCAAGCATGGGTGATCATTTTGGGTTTATAGTTCAGCAAATCAATATGCAAAGCTGACGACTCACCTGCTAACCCACCCACCTTTTAGTTGAACCTATTTGCAACTACTAGCCCAACACCATATTCAACTCACTAAGATATGGAGGATGTCACCTCCATTCACAGACTATGGGTAGGGAGAATTTATTTCCTATTATGTGTGTGTGTGTGTAATGGCCTTGCAAATGAAGGATGTGAAGAGCATTCCGAGACCATAACTCTGCCTGTTGGGTAGGTGAGGGTGAAGGCCCTACCTGCCCACTTTCCGCCCAGCATTTGTATATCATTGTCTCCATCTTTACAATTTTTTTTTTTGTCAATATTTTAAAATACATAAAATGATATTTATAAAATCCTTCATTACTTTCTCAATTAATGAATGGATTCACATTTGATTTATAAAATAAAGTATTTTTGTGTCTAAGAAATTGGGTTTGAGGCTGAAGGAAGAGACCCAAAAGTTTTTCAAAAGACGATATCTACGGGAATAAGTCATAAATACAGAAAGTTATTGGATGATTAAGAGACTAGAGATTGGTTGAGTAACTAAGATTAAATGACTAAAACTAAGAGATAATTGAGTGACCTCACTTGAGAGCTTTTCTCGAAGCATTTGAGAGACCCTGTTAAAGATTCATACGTCACTCGATCGTTATTATTCAAAAGACTCCCATGTCTCTACTATCTTCGCCTACAAATTTGGAAAGGAGTCCGAAATACCCATCGAAGATCGTGGCTCTCCCTCCACCTGTGAGTCTGCCCCCCTCCCCCCATCATAAATGGAAGACTTCTCCTCTAGTAAAGGTATGCTCATAGCTCTACTCAAGTCATAACTCTACTTGCTTTGTGCATTCTACACTCTCCTCTATAAATTGACTTAACTATCGGAGGATTCGCATGAAAGATCACTCGTGCCCCTAAATCAATTTATTCCTTGCAGGTTAGTCATAGATGTTGAACAAAAGACTCTCTCACATAAAAGAATTTATTGTTATATTTAGGCAATAATAATTATAATTAAATAATATTATTTATAATAAAAGAATATTCAATTTGATTTTTCAAACATAGGAATGAGGTGAATATGATGGCTCGTACATTGTGAATTTTAATAAAAAATTTCATTCGACTCTTGCATTAATTAGTTAGTTGGAGAGGTCGACGTGAGTAACATCGGGGTCCATGTAAGTTTGATTGAGAATGAATGGTCATACATTATTAACCTCTGATTCCACATAAGGAAGCCAGCATGTGGATGGGGGAACACAGCATAATGGTCCCCCACAATGCATCTCCTTAAAATTAAATATAGAATTTAGATAAGTGAGAAAAAAATAATAAATATATCACTTAAAAGAATAGGTATACATTATTGCTCAAATACTATAATAAAGTTTTTTTTGCGAGAGAGTGTCTCGATTAGGTTTGCAAGTGACTTGCAAGGAAGAAATAAATTATGGGTGCAAGTGAGGTTCAGAAGCGAGTCCTCCAATGGTTAATTTAATCTTTGAGATAAAGTGTAGAAAGTCCATAGAGTTGTAGTTTTTATAGAGTTGTCAGTGTATCGTTGCTAAAGGAGAAGTCTCCTATTTATAGAGGGGGAGACTGACAGGTGGAGGGAGAACTATCATCTTTGGTGAGTATTTCAGGCTTTCTTTCATATTTGTAGACGAGGATATCGAAAGCTTGTGAGAATCTCCTAAATAGTAGTGGTCAGTTGATGCATAAATTACCAAGACAGTCTCTCGAAGGTCTAGAGAGAAGCTCTCGGGTGAGGTCTCGAGAGAGACTCTCAAGTGAGATCACTCAGTTTCATTCATTCAGTCTTAATTATCCGATTGGTATCCCTTGGTCTCAATCATATGATGACTTCATGCACCTGTCGCTTGTTTCTATGGAAGGCTTTTGAGCCTCTTTTCTAGAGTTTTGGCCTATTTTTGGGTATAAACCTACTTTTCTGGACACAACAATATTGAATGAAGAGTTTAGGAACAAAAAAATTATAGAAGGGTAAAACATTAACTAAAAATCACTTTATAAGGGAATCTGAACAAACTGAAAAATATCATATATTCTCCCCACTCGTATCTTAATAGAATTTCATAAACAACTAATATCATTAATCTTGTCATTTAAGCCTATAGACCTTAAATTATGGATATAATCTGAATATTATCGAGACTATGAATTAAACTCATAACTTTAATGTTAAAAAGTGAAATTGAGGAATTAAGGTTTAAGGTACGATGTGCTAATAATCAAACCAACTTAATTAGGTGGTCATTATGTTTGTGCGTTCATTCTCTTTGAAGGAAAATGAAAGTAAGGGATGTGCATGTGCATGTGCATGTGCATGACACTGATGAACATGCAACTCTTATCTAAAAAGCATCGAAACATACATTACCATCCCTATATATATATATATGTATACGTGTAAGAGTAGGACCATATGGGTGACATTATCATCTCCCAAAGGAGCCTGGGTGTCCCTTAGAACTGGGTGGAAGGGCAGAGAGAGAGAGAGAGAGAGAGGTTATAATAAGTTGGGGTTACCCAACTCAACTGGTGCCTTTTTATGGGGATTTTATGGACGACATATATTGCTTTGCCGCTTCCTAGCCTGTCAAAAAGTACTACTACTACAGCCGCCACACTGGCGGCTGAGCGGCTCAGCACGGTGGTGGTGGACCACAGTGCGTGGCTGGCTAGCTCTGGCTGCAGCATGCTCAAGTCTCAAGCTGCTGCTGCCACCTGCACCCTCCACATTCATTCATATCTCTATATATATAGAGTTTGTTTTGTCTTTGATTTTGTTTCTTTCTTCTCTCTCTCTCTCTGTGGAATAACGAAAACACAAGAAAAAGGAAACTTTGGGGGCGAAAAATTCAAAACCCTGAATTTCTGGTTAACTTTTAGTGACAGTTTCATTAGTTCCTTAACCCCTAAAACTCAAGAATAATGAGGGGAGAATGCTGACTCCAAATGGTCAAGGGATGTCTCTCATGAGTCTTAAACATGAGTAATTAATCAAATAGTTCAATTTATTGTGGGGTGTCGATATATAGAAAACGTTTTCGAGCAAATGGAAAGGCGAATTCAAATCTATTTGTTTGGTGGGGTGGGGGTGGATTGAGAGGGGACCCAAGAATAAGCTTTGAAGATACAAGAATTGAGAGGAGGAAAAGGACTGAAAGGGTGTCGTTTGGCATGAGAGAAATGGGTCTAAAGCCAGCTCAGGAAAATCCTACTTGCAGCCCCCACTTGCACCTCTCTCACTATATACCAACTCTGCCCAACACACTATCTCCCCCCACCCTGTCCTAAAATCTTACTAGATAGTTACATCTCTTTGATTTCCAAATCCCATTAATTTTCCGGCTTCCAAAACATGCCTAGGGTTCACCAAAATCAAACAATCTCTATAACATGATTATCTATTGTATTATACCTATTCCTTCTTGGCCCAAAAAGGCGGTCGAATGTGAGTTTGTTGCGACAAGGAATGGACTTTGGGGAGTGGTTGATACTTGCAAGCATTCTGACATTTAAATAAGTGAGAGAATAAAATGGTAGAGTATCGGTAGGCTAGAAAAATGACATATATATCTTGGCTCTTGATAGAGCGAGTTTATATAAAAGGAGAGAAGATTCTCCTGCATGCATACTTACATCAGACGTTGCAGGATGATGGGACTAGATATCCGATGTTAACGAGACTCCTAGATGATGACATGGTGCTGACGGGACCTTCATTGAATGTGAATAGGATATGTTATTAATGTGGATGTGATCTTTATTAATGAGAATGAGATCTGGAATATAGATGTGATTTAGAGCAAGTGTGAGAATATCTAGCATGTAATGGTAATGATAACTACTATAGATTGACGCAAAGTCGAGATTAGGCCGATATTAGGTTGTGGGTCAAAATGTGACTGAGATTAAACTGTGAGCCAAGATGGAGCTAGGCTAGGCTAGGCTTGATTTTGGACTGGTACGATCTAATACCCAAAGGGTCTCTTACTATGTTTTTTCATTTTCGACAAGTTTTACTCAAATTGTCACTTTTACGATGCGGGTTATTATGTATATATATATAGTCATATCATCATCAATTTTAGTTACATTACTATTTGTTAAAAAATTTGAGTCATATATACAGACCTGACAAAAAATAAATATGAAAAGGACAATTTGGTGTGGAGTGGCATATATTATTATTGTCATTGTAGGCGGATGGTGATGTTGGTCAGGTGGTAATGTAACACATAGCAAACCAACACTGTTATGTGACAAATGTAATTAATGAGAGAGCATGGGGAAGAACCTTATGGTGGGAAAGCCTGGCTGGCTTTATGCACCGGGGGCATATACGTCATTTCATCTACAGCCTGAGGTGGGATTGTCTGTTGCTGCAACCTCAGTGGTGTGTCCAAATCTGGGCCGTGATCTTGCCAGCTCATCACCATGGGACCACCTCATCATCATCGTTTCTGATTCATCAAACACTTGCTATATATATGCCAGTTTTAGGCTTCTTCCGAGATGGCCTTCTGATTTCAATCTTAACATAAATTTCTACATGATGATCGGACACTGTAATAATAATAATAATAATTTAATTAATTTTACCAAATAAATAATTTTTTAATTTTAGAAAATATGAAGGGTGAGTTGAGTGATGAGTCAGCAAGCAAACAGGGATTGGGCCCAAAGGAAGCACTAAAGGGATAATTCTCATGTTTTCCCACGAAAACACATGTCCTATCCCAAACATAATTATTGCTTTCTATTTTGGGTGTTGATTAAGGTGGCCCCGTTAGGATTTTTCCGTCTTCGCTTACCTTCTAGATGTTTTTTGATAATAAGGAAAAATAATACATAATTATTTAAAATCAACATAATTCATATATTGCAATGATATCTTAATTTAAATAACTTAATTATTTTTTACAAAAACAATAAAAGTGCTTCGAAACACAAAATTGATCTTGACCGCATCGGATAACATATCAATCGTTTGATATGAGCTAAGAAAAGGGGTGTGGGACCCATGGGAAGTGGGGCCATTTCTACCCTCCTTGCTAGTATGCATCTGACATTGGCAATAAATCGTGGCTGACATCAAAACAACTCTCCCTTAATTAATTTTAAAAAATGAGAATTTTGTAAGTTAAAAATGTCACTTATCATTGAGTATGCGTTTAATTGCAAGTATGAAATTTATATGAAAATAAAATATTTTATAGGTAATTGAATTGTTTAAAATTAAATTTCAAAGAAAATGTCAATTAAAGATATTTGATTGACTTAATTTTTAACTTAAAATTATTGTATGTTTTTATCTTTTGATGTTTGATTGTCACTATTTTTTATAAAAATAGTTAATTTTTTCAATTTTTGTTGTTTGATTGTTATTATTTTTCATAAAAACTATCACTTTTTCTAGGAAAATTGTACATTTCCCAACGTATCCCTTTCATTCTTTTTTTACAACTGTTTTACTGTAATATATACATATATATAGGTACATATATATGTATATATATATAAATATGACTACAACAGCATCAAATGGTAATGTGATGTTAACGATGATGAGGAAAAAGTCAGAAATGGTGACTTCAGTGGGGGTGACGTTATGCGAGTACAAATTGAAGGGGAATCTAAAGTTGTTGGAATAGAAGGGAAACTCAGAATCAACAAAAAGCTAGATAGAAGGTCATCGAAAACTTTACTGTGGATGAAGACGAATGGGAACTCAAAATTAGAGCTCGAAGATAGCAACAAATGGGAAGGGTCGATGGTGAACAACAACGAAGAAACCCTATTACCTATCGTGGATGATGAAATCAAAGCATAGTGAAAAGGAATCGACTAAAAATGAAGAACACAGTGGACAATGTGCAAAATTTATTAGAAAATTCAATCTACCCTCTCTCATGAGAAAACATTTTTCATTAAAAGTGAAAAAATCTGATCCCGTGACTAGAAGTAGAAAAACATTTTGCCTAAAAAATTTAGCTAATCAAACACTCTAAAAGCTGAAATTTAAGTGAAAAATGATCATTTTTATGAAAAAATTGATCAATCAAATGCACCTTAATTGTTTAAAATAGTTTAGGGTTTAAGATTTAGATTTTAAAGTTTAATTTGATAGTCATTTAAATTGATAAACATAATCAATCAAATTAGTCTAAGTCGTGTATAATACAATACTTTCATTTAATAATCAAAATCTTACATGAAATTGGCATATCATTTTAACAGCGGACGCAACCATTCATCAAACAAGCTCTTCCTTATATCAACCGTCCAAATCTTTCATTCAATGGATATGTTATTTTGTCAAAAACACAACTCTTTGTGCCGAAAGGCATTAAGGGGTTTGTTTCCTTATAGAAAATAATTTATATTTTTTTAATTTAAAATTTTTATAAAATTTAAAATATTTATTTTTAAATTAATTAAGCGAACTGAAAGTGTGGGTGCCACGTGTCATGCCACTGGCCGTCACTCACAAACAGCACACTCAGTCGACACGTGTTTCTTACTATTCCGGGAATGCTTTCCACTTTCCATTCACCACATTTCATTCCTTCACCTAATGCCCACACTTTTTGCATTTCATGACCAAGCAAGCACGTGCCTTGACGGCGTACATCCCTCGTCCGTCGCCGTTACTCGACGGAGTTAAACACATCAAAAAGCAAAACTCAGCAACAAAAATGGAAATAATAATAATAATAATTTAAAAAGAAAAGAAAAGAAAAGAAAAGTAAAGTTGAGCTAAGCCCAAGCCGGTGGATAACTTTATTCACCACGCCCATACAAAACAAAATTTGCCGATATTTAGAGAGCCACGAGAGGGTCTGATGTGAATATATCGCCGATATCTTGAAATTGGAAATGATCGTCTAGCGGCCACGCGGACTGCCCGAAACCGAAGTCGCATCCCGACCCGAGGAACGCGTCGGTGAAATCCTCGCTGAACAGGTTTTCTTCCAGACCCGCTTCTTTAAACAAGTCGGGTACGGGTAACGGGGTCTGGAAATCGAATATGTCCTCCGGGGGCGGAAATAGCGTCTCGAATGTGTCTTCTTTGAGATCTCGGCATTCCTCGGTGAACTCGTTGAGCGGGCAGGATGACTCGGGCTTGGGTTGATGAGTCGACTCGGCTTCGTCAGTGGCCGGAGAGTGGAACCGGAGGACGGACTTGGGAGAGGGGAGGTTATTGTTGTTGCTGTGAGACTCTTCGACCGAGTTGTAGCCGGAACAGATCGACGCTGGCTTGTTTTCCGGCGCGTCGGGTTGGGCCGGCGGCGTGGCGAAGTTGGTGAGCGCGTCGGCGCCACGGAGCTGAATCGCCGCGTGGTCGTAAACCATGGCGGCTTCTTCGGCTGTGTCGTAGGTGCCTAACCACAGCCGTACACGTCGCAGCGGATCTCTGATCTCCGCCGCCCATTTCCCCCAAGGCCGCTGTCGTACACCGCGAAACTTTCTCCCGGAGTTCACTCTCAACCGGCTCGCCGGAGACTGAGAATTTCCTGCCAGCTTTCTCCGGCGATTTCCGGCCCCAGGCACCACTGGCCTGGCCGTCGACGAACACGTCTCGATAGTGACCTCGTTAACGAACCTCTTCACTCTTTGCCGGCGGAACATTCCGTCCTCCTCGTCGCTGGACGAGTCCGTCGCGTCGGCGTCGGTCACCGATATCCGCACGACTCTCGGACCGGCGGCATTTAGTTCAGGCGATTTCCTCCTGCCGGAGACAGCTCCCAGCGGCGACGACCGGACCAAGCAGGTTTGCCTCTTGTGCTCACTGTACTTCACTGGACACAGCATATTTCGGTCCATTTATGCGTACAAATCTCAGATTCGCATTGAGAGCAAGAGCTTCAAACGGAGATAAAACCACCGCCAGTCCGATATAAATACCGGTGAAAAAGTCGCTAAAGCGAGAGAAATTTCGAGGAAAGCAACGACAAAAGAAGAAAAAGG
This sequence comes from Diospyros kaki, assembly GCA_036245055.1. Taxonomy (NCBI): domain Eukaryota; kingdom Viridiplantae; phylum Streptophyta; class Magnoliopsida; order Ericales; family Ebenaceae; genus Diospyros; species Diospyros kaki. The sequence goes on from BSEG01000008.1 coordinate 38,679,901, forward strand.
AAAGCGAATGAAAAACGCTTTCTGAGGAGATCGAGGATTTGATTTGTTAGACCGCGAAGCAGCAGCAGCTAGGGAGGCCAAGAACTCGAGAGCACGGAAAGCACAGCCGCAAGGCGTGCGTGACTGAGAGAGAAAAAGAGAGATTTTATCGGAAAGTTGCAAAGAAAAGAGAGCAACCGTGGCTGTGGAGCACCACCTTTCACCGGAAAAGAGAAAAGCGAAAGGGAATAAAAATGGCGAGAATCAGTGAAGCTTCGTCTGTCGCTTCAGCAGCTCAAGGAGGTGAGGTGAGTCTGAGTGACTTCGAATCCTTTCCTTTCTTTTCCTCAGTATTTTCCCGAGAAAACAAAAATCTCCGAGAAAGTGAAGGAAACTGATGGAGAGAGAGAGAGAAACACGCAGAGAGCGAGAGGGGGAGGCGTAGGCCGAGGCTATCAAGCCTCCATCCTCTTTTATAAGGTCCCATAGCCGAAATCTGATAACAGGTTTAAAAAATACATTTAACTTTTAAATTAAACTAAAATTTAAATTACACGGCGGGGAGGGATCGGGTACGGTAAAGACCACTGCAGTGCAGCGAGATATTTCTGGCGAGCCGCCGCGTCCATTTGGGAAACAAGATCGCGACACGTGGAAGGATCGGACGGAGGATGGGGTGCCAGGCTGACTCAGCAAAAAGATTTCACCTGGGAATCTGGGATTCAGGTCACGTGACCGGCGGGGTTCTGTTCCGTTAAGTGAGTCGGTCAAAATCAATGCCTCACTGACTCACTCGTCCCCTAACTAATCACAAAATCATTACTTAATTACTCATCCTTTTTACCGTTAATTTCGCCTAATTAATTGCTAAGCCCAGTGGATTTTCTATTTAACATAGTTTAATTTATTTATATAGCATTTTTAAATTAGATGGACAAAAATTAATTATTTGGAGGAAAGGCTCATTACTCATTATTGTTGTTATTCATAGCAACCGTACCGTGCTACCGTCCTCTAAGAGTTCACTAATTCAATGGCTTAACAGTCTCCTTTGCTTTTTAGGTGTTCCCCATTCATTACAACGTGACATTTCATTTCACTAACCGCCGCATCTTACAGTACTCTAATATTAAATTTTAATTTTATTATTAAGTGGAATCATGAAAAAATAATTTATTACTTATTTTTGTTTGTGAGTATATTTTTTCTTATATCATTATCATACTAAAGTAAAATTTCGTAATAGAAACCATTATTGCTCGATCTTTATAGAGAGTGGAATCTTATGGATACTAAAAGTTATAATGCACAAAATTGACTTAGAGAGTGCTATTTCAACATTTCTAAAGTGTTTTCTGTATCGAAATGTCAAAAAATACAAAAAAGAAATATTTATGGACTATTTTTATAATTTAAAATATATTTTTAGAATATTAAAAAAATATTATAAATATATTTTTAATTTGAAAACTCATTTCTGTCCACGAAAAGGTTAGAGACAATTTTTTTAAAAAAATTTATTATTTATTTTTAATTAGTAAGTTATGTAGAATTTATGTTTATATTTATTTCAATACATTTATAAAATTTATGTTTATTTTATGACTGAATAACCATTTTTTATAAATTTCTATAACCAACTTTTTATTTATTTATGTGTTCCCACGTTTCGATTTTCTACTTTTTTTAAAAATATCGTTTCTCTATTTCCATTTCGAGTCATATCCATTTTTAATTTTAGTTTTCGTATAATCTAAACTAAAAGTACCTTTATATTAATGGATGATTAAATGTGCGACTCATATTATGTATGTGTAAACTAAAAATAAAAAGTCATTAAATGATAATTAATAGTTATAGTTTAATTTTTATTTTTTAAAAAAATAATTTAAATAAAACTAAAATTTAGTGCAGTAGTAAAATTAAACTTATTTTGAGTTTGGAGACTATGAGTTAAAGTCTTGTTAATATAATAGTAAAGGGCAATAGAGTAATTTTAGAGAGTTTAATTGGGGCGGCCCAAGTTGATTGGGTCGGAACGGAGCAAATGGAACAACAGTCCCTCAACAAAGGATGAAACAAAATAGCCGCTTCGCCCTTCATTTCTTTTGCTTCAACTCTACTGACATATTAAGTAAATACATAAAAATTTATAAATAAATTCTCCTTCAATAAAATTATAACCTCTTATTATTGATCCAACTTTTAAGAATAAAGAGACACAAGAGATTTTATAAAGAATTATTATTATTCTAGATAATTATTAAAAAACACATGATAATATAGAGTTTAAATTCTTCGGCTATCTTTACTCTCTAAACAAAGGTAAACTTGATTTCTTATTTCTTTGTGTCTTCTTTATTTGTAGTTACTATTTTTATATGAGTCAACCCGCACTTAATATATATTGGTCCTAATAGAGCTTCATAGATCATTTATTCTAAATTCTAACTTAGCATATGCTAATTAGGCTCGAGAGGTGTCAGCCAATTATTAGTTGTTGGGTAATTGTCACCATGATTAGGCAGTTTGGAGTGAGTCCATAATTGGGAAATTCGGAATAAATCAAAGGCAAACCCTCCAATTGCTAGCCGTTTTGTTCTCTTTCTAATTTTGGATTATGCCCCATTAGCTAGTGGTTAACCTCACTTCCCATGTTAATTTGGACACACATGCGCCAACTTTATTAGCCAATTTAAGAACTAATTAATTAACGTAGCTAAACATCACAATTGGTAGCTTTAATTAATTAATGTTGTGGTTTGACTAGAATTTTGAATCCTGGGAAAGTTAGCATTGTCGCGTATTCCTGGCTTAATCAAAGTTAAGAAATGACGGCAGTAAAATTTTCTCTTAACACGTAGCTAATTAGATTATAATGGGTTTTAACTTTATCTCTAAGTTAGTACTTTGTTATCACAATCCCAAATCCATCTTTAAATAAACCAAAAATTTGGCATCAAAAGGTTGGACCAGGAGGTCTGTTATTAACTCAACAAGTATAGAGAATGAAAAAGAAGGTGTGACAGAGATGGTGGTCGGTTGCTTTTATCATCCCACCCCGCCTGCCCTCATCCTAATCCATTTTCTTTTTCATTCTCTGTATCATAATTGTTGTCGGCCACTAAATAAAGTTGTAACAGAGATAGTAGTCGACAACGATTAAAGATAAACTGTAGAGAATTGAAGGATAATTTAGATATTTCAGCTTGCGTGTATTACATGCTAGCTCTGATTTAATTATGACGAGATGTGTAATTGACTCGAAAATGTATAATTTAATGGTTTAATCAAAACAACAAAAAGTTCAAGTTGCTGTATAAATAAAAAGATCAAAGTATAAGATTAAATTATGGGTTTAATCTAAAAAAATTACTAATATATCATCATAACATACATTTTTTTTTATGATAAATAATAGTTTTATTAGCTTATTAATAGATAGGCTGATAGCATGAAAAATTTAAATTGTCTTTACGTTGATTTTAACAATCTCAATAATTTTAAAAATCAAAAGAATGATAATTTAGACCTTTTGTGTTGTCACCAAAGTTATATAACTCCATTTGATGGCTGATGCATAATTAATGACTCAAAAGGTGTGTAATTAACAAACAAACTTTAAGATTTGTAATAAATTAAGAGTTTTTGTTAATGAGTGTCATTAATTACACATTTGTTAAAGTGTATTTAATGTATTTTAGTTTTGATATTAAATATTTTATTAATTAAAAAAATATTTAAATATTAAAAATAAACATTTTAAGGAATGTGTTAACAAAATCCATTAATTAATTAATAATACGGCTGTTGGAGTGTGGCGATAAGCAATTAAAAGTGGAAGATGAAACAAAGGAATAGAAGACAGGAGAAGAAGCACATCAGATCCGACAAAGTACAAACCCTTGGGATGGGAGGCTTAATTAAACCCACACCCACATAATAATAATAATAATAATAATAATAATAATAATATAATTAAAATTAATTAATCAAATCAAATTAATTTTTGTATCATGTGCGCGCGCACATACATATAGAAGAGTTATTAGCTTTAGTGCTTGCTCGATAGCTTGTCTTTTTGTAACGCAAGTTGTTAGTGTAAAGCTGTGATTGATCAATAATAAGCATCAAGCCCAAGGTAAGGTGGCAGCTGCTGCCTGCTGCTATGAGCCACAATATATATATATATATATATAGATAGATATGCTGTGTAATAGCGTGCAAACGTCGATTTGATTAGTGATTTGATCAAAATTTATTAATCGATTAAATTAAATTGAGATGAAAAATTGAATAGATTAATTAAAAAAATTAAATTAATTAATAATTAAAAAAATTGAAGTAAAACTTTATAAAGTGAGCTGAACCGATTAAATTGAACAAACACAAAAAAATTGAAGAAAATCAAAGTAACCAATAGAAAATATACAAAATTGAAAAAAATGACGTCATTTTATAAATGTAAAAATAATATCGTTTTAAAGTTCGGTCGGTTCAATTTTTTCAATCAAAAAATCAAACCAAAAACCAAAAATTGAATTTTTGAAAAAAATTAACCAAACCCAACCAATGAAAGAAAAAATCGAAATGATCTAATAAGTTCGGTCAATTCAGTTTGGTTAGTTCAGATAAATTCAACTTTTATTCTCCCCTAATATTGTGTGGCAAAAATTCATTAAAAAAAGGGACTAAAAGTCCAAAATAATATTTTAGGCCAAAAAGGTTCAAATTTGTCTTAATTGAGGGTTTCACACAAAGTGCAAACTGAATAACTCCGACATTTTCAAATTGTCTCATAAAAAAAATAGACATTATCCTTTAGGAATCTTAATAAAACCTTAATACAAAAGAGATAAATATTATCTATCAAAAATTATAATTTTGATAAGATATTAAAATATTGGTATAAACATCATCTTCCAAAGTAAGAAGATTTAGCATTGCCCTATTCTCCTTTATAAATAAACAAGACTTTATTTAAAAAAATGTACGCCTCTGACATTGATAGAAATTTTATTCTACAGTTTTTAACATACTCAATATTTGACTTAAATATTAGAGTGTTTATGTGAGAACTTTTTCTCAGCCTCAGACTATTTTCTTCTTTGCAGATCCAGACGACGATGTTTTTAGTCAAATAAATTTATTATTGTATTTTACCAATAATATATATATGTGCACATAGAATAGAATACAAAGAAGGAAAGTGTTATTTTTTCACTTTATTTTTAATGTTAATATGTAATATCCTATGAGTCCAGAGAATGGTAGCATATATCAAGAATAAGTAAGGAAAAAAATAACACCAACTGAATACCTTTTAGGCTGAATTTAGTTAAAGAACTCTCGGATTAAGTGTGTTTAAACTAGGAAAGCTCAAGGATGGGTAACCCTCATGGGAAGTTAGCGTAGGCCTATCAGGATAAGTTGTTCTGGTCATTCCTATCGCTCGATGCAGGATGTTATAGATGGTATTAGACCAACCCTTGGTGAAGGCGGTCTGATGAGGGCGGGTGTGGCACTAGTGCTCGAGGGCTTATACAAGGAACGGTTTCTGTCAGGCTTCTAGGATGACAGTCTCCAAAAGAGAAAAGATCTGAGGCCAATTGTAAGATCACATGACGAGAACGTCATATGTTCAAGGGGGGAGAATGTAATACTCCAAGAGCCCAGAGAAGGGTAGTATATATCGAGGATAAGTAAGAAAGAAAATAACATCAGCTATATATCTTTTGGATTGAATGTAGGTAAAGAACTCACGGGTTAAGCGTGCTTGATCTAGAGAAGTTCAAAGATGAGTGACCCCTTGAAAAATTCGAGTAGACCCATCAAGGTAAGTTGTTTCGATCATTCATATCATTCGATGCGGGATGTTATATAATATCTTATATTTTGTATTATATAAATATAAATGAGCATTTAAGGTATCACATGACAAGATAGATGGAAGGTTTGAATATTAGAGGATTGCTATTAGTGGGGGTGGTAATTATTAGCTAATAATAGGGGAGAGAAAATCAAAGTGGGAATGCCATTGAAGTGTATGTTAGGATATTAGGCTCACCAACTATCGACGTTCAATTTCAGCAGACTGTGATTCATTTTGGGCCGCAATGAGTAAGTCTGAAAAATGGTAAGAAGAAGAAAAACAAAGATCCCAGATATCAGTGAAAAACACCAGCAATTTTCACGTGATTCGACTAGAATGATGCATACTCCACGCCCGCACTCTGATTATTCTTTCAGAATGGCGATGTCTGATTATTCTTCCTGTACCCTTCATGATATCTCTGACTTCTATTTATAATGAGGAGTTTTTACAATTTGGATAACATATAGAAATATAAAGATGATATAACATGGGACAAACAGTCTTTATCATTTGTACAAAATCGTGAGTGGGATCCTCATATCGAGGAGCATGGGCTGTTGCAGATAAAGTAAAATGGACCCTACCTCTGACTTCTCAGCAGCTTTGCCATTTGTGCGAGCTAGAGTTTTGTAGGCCAGCGATCTGACGGTCCAACGAACTGAGGGTTTTATTGGGAGCTCATTAGTCGATCGCGGAGAGTTCACAAGAGGCTTTACCGGAAGCTCGTGAGGAGCTTGCTTTATGAGCTGCGGATTTTGGTGGTGTATGGGCTTTCTTCGACGAGGTCGCATGGGCCTTTTAGGCTCCGGGTGATTGGGCCGGCCCCTTGGACCGAGTCTGGCCCATAAGGAGTGATGGGGGAAATGCCTATAACACCAACAAATCTAATAAATAAATTTTATAAATTAATGTAAATTTATAATTGATGTATCAGATGTAAAAATTTATTAAAAAAATAAAGAAGTTCAAAATAAAATGCGTAGATTTCTCATATAACTGAAAAATAGTCTCTCGGAGACTAAAAAACTAAGAGATCGTGATGGTTTACCAAAAACTATAGAACATTATTGAAGACTTGTATTAAGGGATTATTATTATCCCTTGGAAGCTGTAACTAAAATCCGGCCTCAAAACTTGTCTTGTAAAATTCCCTTTGATTGAAAGGTGTCTTGAATAAAGTGTAAATATGATAATTTTGACATAAAAAAATCACTTTGAGAGTTCTACGAAAAGAATGGACATTATCTTTGAGAATCCCACTCTTAGTGGATCTCATAATATCAAGATAGATTTATCTGTGAAAATCCTAATTCTAGTAGATCTTGAAAAGTTTCATATTCTTCTGTAAATAGAAGAGTCCTCATTCTAAAAAAGGTATACATTTGATACTAATTTAAATACTGCATTCAAGTCTTTATTGTTTAACTTAAGTATTGGAGTGTTTGCGTGAAAACTGTCTTACGCCATCTGATCATTCACTTTTTTGCAGACTTTAAGTAATTTGACGACGACGTTTCCAATTAGTAAATTTATTGTCATATTTGAGTGATAATAATTTTAATTTTATTTAAATTTATAGTAGTCTTATTTAAAATTAATAATAAATCTAGTTACTACTATAAATCATTATTATTTTTAGATAAAATTGATGCTATAACTTTGTAAAATATAAAATGTAGAAAAAATTTAGTTATAAAATTAAATAAAATAAAAAATTAAAAAATATTTGCTAAAATCAAAAGGAATTAATAATTCAAATGAAAAGTAAATTCCTTATATATTGTTATCTTCCATCAATTTATATGATATTTTTTGAGTATGAAAATTAATATTTTACTTTCATCTATTGACAAAATTACTTCATTGAAATATTTATATTAACCAAATACATAACCTCGTGATTAGTTACACTAATTTTTTTTACTAGTATTAGGGATACCTCTACAGTTGACATTATACTTACTCATATTCTCAAAACATACTAACTTTAGTATCAAATTCTCCATTTGTTATATGGCCTATAATTCTAGGTTGATTTGATGATACTTGAGAATCAACTTATGAATCAAGTCTTGCTTAGCCTCGGCTCACAAGATAAGTCCTTGTTTGGCCTTGGCCTACATGCTTCGCTTTAGATCAATACTTTGCGAGGGGCTTTCTATCGGTTGATCATCAAGACTTCTATAGATTTGCCAATAAGCTAATTTTACTCTAGAAAAAATGTCTTCTCATAAATTTGAAATAAGTGTCTTCTCATAAATTTTACGAAAATGTTTTATGCAGATAACATTAATCCCCTAATATGTGTGTGTGTTGGGGGGGGGGGGGGGGGGACATTATTAATGGTTGAGTGATGGTGCAAGAGTAAATAACAAGGGTCGTATATTAGGGGGTTCTAGTAAGCAATTAGGAATTAGAGGGACACAGTGACCCCATCTCTCTCTATAAATATTTATGTTAGTTAGCATAATTTAATGGGCTGTCAATCCCTTTATTTTCCTTCAAGCATTGTGTGCAAGTAGTTAGCATAATTTAAAGGGTTAATTGCTTATATACGTTATGTGGTTTGAGTTTTTTTTTTTTAATAAATATTTTTTCTGATTTATTTTTAGTTAAAATAATTTATGTATTTTGCTTAAACCCCTTCTTATGTTAATAGCATCGTCAACTAAATGTGATTAAAAGAAGATTAAATCTAATTCTACTCTAATTAAAATAATAATTAAAAATAAAAATATAAAATAAAATAAAAACACTTTATCAAAATCCACCGATCAAAACCCTTGTTGGGTTTCGTCTCATCAACATTATCATCATCATCATCTTCATCTTCTTTTTTTTCTTTTTTTCTCTCTCTCAATTGTTGTTTTCTATTTGGAATCTAGCATCGAGCCTAGATGAGTTTGGGTAAGGTGTTTTTTTTTTTTTAGTTTTTTAATTATGGTGAAATTAATTTAAATTTGTTTTAATTGTTTTTAGTTGACAATATTGTTTGATGAATTAGTGTTTTGGCGATTTAAGCAAATTACACGGATTAATTTGGCTAAAAATAAATCAAATTATAGGGAGTGTATGCACAAGTTACCCAAATTTAAATATTTATGTTTCATTGTTTTGGTTAAAATTGAGATAAATTTGGATCTAAATTCAAATGTTTTCAACATTAATGTTTGAATTTGAAATTTGAAATATTTAAATTTTAAACAACCAAATCAAATAATCATATTCAAACACATATCAAATTAAAGAAAAAAAAACTTATACAATGATAGATTTTATATATAAAAATGTGCCTTTTAACATATTTGTTACTTTTATACTTAGACAGTGTTTGTTAACTAAGATATAGATCGAAAAAAGTGAGATATAAAAATCATTTCGAACAAAAATACTTTTTATTGTATTTGTTAAATTTATCTGAAAATAAGTCATAATTTTTTATTTTGAACTTTTTAAATAAATTTATCTCTCCCACCTTTCGAATAAGTTATTTTGGACCTTACAAATAAGTTATTTTAATGTAATCTTATCTTACTCATTTTAACAAACGCTAACTTAAATGAATGCGAGAAATAATATAACGGTCTAACAATTATTAACTAATTAATTAATAACCCTTACAATTATAATTAGAAAAATACTACCACCATCATATAATATAAACTCAAAACAATTAGCACTAAGAATTAATTAGTAATAAGATTGATGTATATATATATATACACATTTACCTATATGGATTTCATGTGGCGATCCCACATTGTGGTTATCATTCCCCACCAAGTCTAAGATGTCTAGGAGACTGCTAATCGATTTGTAATCGTTATATTGTCTTCAAATCAAAAGAGAAAAATTAGTTTAACTACAAGTCTCGGTGCTTGTGCCCTCAATTATCTCAGAAAAATAACACAAACGATACATTAGATTAATTCCAAAAAGTGGATTAATTACATCTTAATCTATTTACATGATATGGTTAATACATGCTGTGTCAATTATTATATCCAAGAAACAATATTCTTTTTTTTTTTGTGAAAACTTTAATTTGAATTTATCTTCAAAAATTAAGTATGCTTTGCTTGTTAAAATAATCAATAACTAATAATAAATACAAAAAATCTTTGGAAATTCTAAACAAAGATTAAATAATAACTAATCCCACCTCATGAAATTAAAATTTATTATGAAGTAACATTGTTTAATTGTTAATGCATATTGTAAAAGATAAATATACTGTATCGTTGTCTATTATCATTTCAATTGATATTGTTTATCATAAATGATGTGTATAGACAAAAGCTAATTAAAATATCAAAAAAGTTCAAAAGTCCAAAATTAATATTTAGGCTCCTCCCTTTGATTGGAACTTTTAAATAAAGCGCAAACAAGATAATTTCAATATTCTAAAATTCATCTAAAAATTTTACAAAAAAGATAAATAATATCCATAAAAATTCTAATTCTAATGGATTTCAAACGATTTCACTTTGTCTGCGTCAGGACAGCATAAGAGGCAGGGGCCCCATGAGAGGTGTGGGACCCACACCTCCCTTGCATTCCACGTCGGACAACATAAAAGTTTCTCGACGCGAGCAACATAATAGGACTTGAATTCCAGAATGTTAGAATAAACATTATTTATAAGAATCCTAATCCTAGTGGATTTCAAAATATTAGGATAAACATTATATGAAAGAATCCTAATTCTAAGGGATCTCAGAAAACTCTGTACTCATTTATAAATAGATAAATTCTCATTATAAAAAAATGTATATATCTGATACTAGCTTTAATATGGCTTTTAAGTCTTTAATGTCTGACTTAAATATAAGAGTATTTGTTAATGAATTACTTTGTATTTTCTGATTATTCTTTTTTTTACAGAATTTAAATGACTTGACGATGACGTTTCCACTTAATAATTTTATTATTATGTTTGAACAATAACAATGGGTGTATATAATTTTTGTGAATAAGAAAGTAGATATGAGAGAAGAATATTAATAGCTTAATATTTTTAACCCATATAATAACTATAATACTGTACCAACAAAGAAAGTAGAAAGTGAGTGACAATCTAAGGTGCTGTTGTAGGTGTTCATTAATAAGAGTAATTAATTAATTAATGTAATAATGTTTGCTTATTAGCTGTTGATAATTAATTAATGCCTGGCCATGATTTAGATTTTAATCAATGGGACGCCCCAATAATTTCTGGTTTTAAGAAGGGTCCCAACCAGGGGCAGTCCTCGCATTTCAGTCCAGTGTGGCCTCGTGGTTTCATGGGCCGGCCCTATAGTGTGTTCGGGCCCATCTACTTACACCTTTCTTTCATTTGTACTTTTTATTTTTATTTTTTTTAGATTACACTCTATCACTCATGTTCTCGCTACTCGATACCACAATTTCAATATAAGAGATAAATCAAAAAATCTAACAGACAGGTTTCGACTCTTACCACAACTTTGAACTTGAGGGCGACAAATATTTTTTTTTCTCTCTTTTCATTATAGAAAATGTGAGATATTATGATATGAATGACTTTCATTTATATTGATTATTTTAATTTTTTTTTATTTTTAGTTTGGTATAATGTATGTGTTCTTTTAGTTATTTTCAATTATTTCGTATTACTATTTTTTATTTTTTTATTTTTCTTTATCCACCTCTTGTTAGTTGGGTGGAGCATAACAAATAAAAAGATCACTCTAATTGTGAGGTTGTCGTCGCCTTGCTTCCTTCCCATACGATCAAATCGACAAATTTATTCACCGTTTGAAATATGAAATTTATTTTTTTTGGTTAAAAAAAGTACAAATTAAAGTTTTGTTAACTCTTAAAAAATAAAAATATAGAGCATTAAACCCTAATATATTATATTTGATCTCTTTTGAGTACAAAATAATATTTTGACACTCAAAAGGGGTCAAAGAGTGAAGAAGGAGAGCAAGCAAGCTTCCATCTTTTGGGGGACTCAAAACAAGAGAACAGAAAACTAAGTGAAGAAAATATATTGAATTGGACAAGGGTCTGTTTGGTTTTCACAATTTATTTATAATTTAATATCATATAATAAAAGCACACTTTGACGTTTGTTTTGGGTTCACAAATCCATGCAAATATAATTTTTCCACCATTTTTGTCCTGTTTTGTGAGCTGTAATTTGCTGGGAATTTGCAGTGAATAAGCTGTAAGGTAGGTGCCACCAAACATTTTCTCAAATTGGGTACTCATTGTGTTAATATCTTGAATTAATGAAGTACAGGGTTAAAATATAGGATTAAATTAATTTAAAAATTAAGTGTAAAGGTAAAAATAAAAAATAAAAGATAGATTAAGATCAAGTGATCAATGCCACATCATCCATCACTATGATACTTAACCAAGAGTGGGATCAACCCATGATTCTGAAGCTTTGTCTTCACTAGAGACAATTCTTCAAGTCCACTAATTAACATTATTATTTTCACTAATGATATAGTTTACACATACAATTATATTTTGTAAGAAAGTAAGTCATAGTCAAAAATAGATAATAATGAATATAAAATATATAAATAAAAAAGAACAAAAATAATAAGAACAAAAAATAAATAATACATAAGAATGATAATAAAATACACTAATAATTCTCTTGCAAGAGAGTTCCATCAATACGTGTATACTAATGAAATTTGACCACATTCTTTCGCATGAATTTTTAGTGTCATGTGACTTTTTAAGATATCAATTGACAGTATAAATACCATGTTACTAACCCTAACTTGGTTTGGATAATGTGTAGCCAATGGTGATAACAATTGATAAAATGCACTAATAAGTATTCGACCAAGGCTCAAAATGATATATGTATACATGTTTTTTCGATAAGATTATTTCACTTAGAATTTAGTGGGAGAGCAATTGAGACTCACAAGACCCAAACTTGAGACTAAAAACTCATTAGCAACACGACCTACCATTAGGCTACATCTTTGATGTTATATATATATACATATCTTCATAAATGAAGGCAAAAGGGCACCAGTATATAAGATTTTTTTTTTAAAAGCTTAAAAAATAGATATAAGTGAAATGGGTAAACCACGCTTCAAGGTTATCCCTTAATTGTCAAGATAGCTATGATAATCAAAACAATAATATCTAGGTGTATTTATGAGCCTAGCGCGTAGATCAATTGTAATTGTAATATCTTGATATTTTAAAAATAAATAATAATTATACCAACTATAACAGTCCAAAATTTCCTCAATTTTTATTTACAAACAATAATAGCTCAAATACATGGGCTAAAATTTTGCCCCAAAATTATACAATAGCAGAAACAAGAAAATTATAAATATACATCTCAAGGGTTTTCTTATACACAACAGAACATCAACCAATCAAATATAACAAAACACAACATCTGAGCCTTTGTTTACAACTCTTTTCTAGAGATCTTTTTGGTCGGGATTGTCCTGTACACACAACCTGTAACACCCCGCTTTTCGGGGCGTGTTATAAATTCGGACAATTCTGGGATACTATTTTTTTTTCTTCAAACTTTAAGCTAAATCATATCATTCTTCATATCTATCTCAAAATTTTCATACATTTTCTAGAAAAAGAATTATTATACACATCAAATGTAGAACCAAGGATCGAATCTGATATCTTAACATTAATTGAAATTTCGTTCTTACATCATCGCTCCTCAACATAACTTAATACAAAACATAAGTCCTCAACTAACATTAACCCTAAATAAGGTTATACATTATCATTCCTCCAAAACATTCAAAATTCAAAGTAGTAGAACTTAAATACATGGGTTACATTACATATATTTCATTCATCATGTACTTTGCTAAATGCTATTTCATGCTTAATTTATTCTCGTATCTGCTACAATCTTCATCTGGAACGTTTGAATATTCCAAGGACAAAACTCAAGTTAGATGATGAATCATCTAAGTAAGGGTACAAAATATTTTATCATAAATGTATGCAATGTGTAACATTCCGAAATTTGGGAATTAAATAAATGATTATTAATCTATTTGGGAACAATTAATAATTTCTAAATGTTGCATTTAAAGTGACTTTGACTTATTGGAATTGAATAATCTGGTGAATGGTTGATGCTTGGTAATTACCGCGTATAAGTTAATTGTTAAATATTTTGGGGATTTAAAGAAAATATTAATTATTCATTATTGAGATTGTGGTGATTATTGAATATTTATGGGGAAAAAGGGGAATATTAATTTATTTGAGTATTTATAAAAATAGAAAAATAAATTAATTTAGTGAAATTTCAAGAAACTTTGGGTGTTAATTGAATAAGTGAGAAAAAGAGTTAGGGGTGTATGTGGAGTTTTTTGGAAGTTGAGGGTTTAAGTGTGATTTGAGGAAGTGTGTAAGTTTTAATTTAAATACAATAAAATGTGTATATATGTAAAAAGGAGGTGGCAGGATCGAGGCTTGTGGGCTGCGTGCGCGTTGGAAGGAATTAAGAAGATTTTTGCAAGACAATGGCGCCCAAAACGGCGCCGTTTTGATTAGGCGGTGGGCAGCCCTTGGCTGCCACATGGCGCGCGCTGACGCGCCCAGCGGCTGCCTCTCCCTCACGCCCACTGTTGCACGCAAATTAAGGCCAATTTGGCCAAGTATTTGGCCGATTTTTCTTGGGTATCGGCTGGGTGATTTTACTGCTATATAAAGCTTCAATTGAAGCTTAATTGAAGTTTAAACAGTGAGCAAGGGTGAAGAACAGAGCGCCAAGCAGCGAGGAATCTGGGAGAAATTGAGCACTAATTCAGGTTTTATTGCGATTTAATTAGTTGGGTACGTGAATAATTATGTATTAATCATTTTATACGGTTAAGAAATTAATTATAAGTTTGATTTATTAAGTTTGGGTGATTAAGTTTGGTGTTCGAGTATATATATATACACTGGTGCGCTGTGTGCATTATTTTGACTGTGAGAGTTGTACTGCTGTGAGTGTGTCAAGCTATATATATATATATATATAAACATAGAATATGGCATGAGAATCCCTGTGTGTGGGTGCAATGAAATTGGGGTGATAGAAAAGTTAAGGAATCCTTGGCCGTGTAAGCATATGGGTGAAGATATTTGTATATGCTGCTAAGCAAATATATATATATATATATATATATATATATGTTTCCACGTTTATAAGTTAAGCGGAATGTCCCTGGTGCATATTGGTGAGTTGTTAATATTATATATATTAAGTAATTAATTATATATATTGAGGATATTATTGATGTAATATGATTTAAATTAAATATAAGATTTATTGAGATTTTATTTACGGTGTGCTCACATAGGATTTTAGATGGTTAAATTATTTAAATTTCACGGTTAGATTTAATTAGTGTGAGCCACGGGATTTATTAATAAGTATTAAACGTTTACTTCGCAGCGGGAGTGCAAGAAGGGCAAGAAACGATCGTGTAAAGGCAAGCTCTTAACCCTCTCCCCGTGTTCTTCAATTTCCGTAAAAGACCCCGTGATTTCTCGTACTTTATCATCTCCCTTACTTTAATTCGGTACCCAGTCTTATTTGTGAATTATTATTCATTTGTTTTAATTTAATTTAAATTCGAGGCTTCTAGAATTTTATTTGTTGTGAGCCTACGGGGGTTTGTACCGCCCCCACTCCTTTTGGGAATGATGCTGAACCATCTTGGGGATTAGGTTCTTAGACGTGCAGGTTTATTCACTGTTCTTATTGGATTTATTTATGGCTCGGTTAGAGCTATCGAGCAGTGGGGCAGGGGTCGGTTGTTGGTGACGTTGGGGTGGACTTTTGTACGGCTCTGATGTGGACCGTCGGGTGGACACTCCTAGTCACGGGCTGTTGACCGGTGCCGGGCACTGCTGACTAGCTCTGCCAGTATGTGATTTATTGCACGTCTAGATTCATTATTTTACTGTTCATGATTTGATATGCACATGGGTACGGGTTGCATATTGGGATATTCATTTATTGAGTATGCTTGGACACGGACATTCTAGCCTGGTTAGGTTGCATCCAGCGCGAGCATATGCATGGCGTGTGGTTTACTATGTGGGCAGAGCATGGCCTGATGCCTGGATGTATGGGCGCCTTGTATCACGTTGATGCTCACTACGCCATTGCATTTTTATGTGCATTGCATGGCTACTTATAGTTATTAGTTCTCGGACGGGAGTACCGTTCCGAGGGAGCCTATGGCTCGGTTGTCGGGAGTACCGACGGGGACGGGTGACGGGAGTACCGGCCCGGGATCGCGCGCGCAGGTTTGTGGAGATATTTGTTGCCTTTCAGGGCAGCGGCAGGTTGGTATGGGACTTGGGTGCCGTGTGTCTTATGTGGGCCCCAAGGATCGGTATGTGCTTTTATTATGCTCTACTATTGTACTGTTGTAGCGTCTCATGGCTTGTGTGTACCTGGGGGTTTATTTTGGGGAGAGTTTTCCGGTTATATTTAGCCCTCGGCCTTTCTCTTCTTCATGCTTGCTGAGTCTCTCGACTCACTTTGCTTTCCATCATTCCAGGTAGTGCCAGCGTGGGTCCGAGCAAGGGAGTCAGCGTTTGGCAGCAAAGTCGGTATGGTGTACAGGCAGTCCCATCAATCTCTGTCAACTCTGATGGTAGAGTAGGGTTTACTCTATTATTTGTACTGTGTCAGGTCACTTCTTGGGTCTCGTGTATGTTGGCACAAGAGTCTGTTTTCATTTATTGATCTTGTGACCGCTGTGCTAGCAGGGCACCGGTAGTGCATGCATGTGTTTTACTTCGCTTCCGTTGCTCTTATTTTTGTGTATGCATGCCAGAGTGGTGCTGGTCTTGTGTTCATTCTTTTTCTCCTCCCGTAAGTGCTCCCGTTCCGGTAATCCGGGCGGTTGGGATATCCGGGCGGGGGTGCTTACACAATGTCTTACTTCATCGTAGGGGTCAACTACATCCTTCATGCTACTCACTATTTTTACGGCCACCCCTTTTGAAGGCGGGGTGTATGGGTGCACCCTTGGTAAAGTAATGACGCCAGTTCGTACTCCCAACGAACAACATGCATGTGATCAATAGTTTCAACATGTACATATGCATTTCATTATCATGTCATGTATACAGTCTACGTGATGGATACATATCAGGGCATGTCAATATGATGAAAACATTCCCGATGATCGGGTTTTTAAACATAAATCACTTACAAACCAAGCATTTTTTATAAAACTAAGTCCAGTTAGGAAGTACCACTTACTTTCTCAAGCTTGTCGGGCTATCTCGATATTCGTGCCTTACCTCAAAATGCGTGCATCACCTCGATTTGCGTGGTTGTCTCAAAATTCGCACAAGTCACTTTAATTTAAAGCCTCTAAGCATTCTAATCACCATATTTGATTAAATAAGTATTAAAACTTATTTTTCATAATTTCTTATATTTTCTTTATTTTTTTCTCTATTTCTTCCTATTTTTCCTCAATAAATCCAAACTAAATATTTATCAAATATTTTCTCAAATATTTTACCATGAAAATTCATAAAATAATATTTTTAAATTTCTAAAACTTTTTTAAAAATTTTACTCACCTTGATTTAGCCCCTCAGGTTTTCTCAGTATGCGTGCCATATCCTCGAAACACGTGCTCGAACCGATTTCTAGCCCAAAATATTCGAAATAATAATAAATATTCACTTCCTATTTTTCGAGATTTTTCAAAAATTTTCTCCATTTTTTTATTTTTTTTCTATTTCTTTTCTTTTCTTTTTTTTTCTTTTTTTTTCTTTTCTCCTATTCATCTTCTTCTCCATGCTTCTTCGTCCACGCCTGCAACTGCCATTCTTCTTTTCCTTTTTTTTTTTCCTTCTTTCTTTCCTTCTTCTTCTTCTTCTTCTTCTTCTTCTTCTTCTTCTCTTCTTCTCCTTCTTCTTCTTCTTCTTCTTATTCTTCTCTTCCACTGCAACGCACCAGCACCTGCGCACGGCCTGTCTGGCCCTCCCGTCAGCCATTGCGGCCTGCCAACACTGCCGCACGTCGCCTTCGACCACCCCCAGCGGCATCCACCCTCCCTACTCGCGTCTCCGTTCGTGCCACCGCCGCGACCAACTGCTGCCCTGCTTTGCCGTCGCGCCGCCCAGTCGCTTGGACGCCTGTGGCTAGGCTGCTGCCGCTCCTTCCATCTTCACTTCTTCCTCCCTCCCAATCCCTCAATCTCTCCCTCTTATTTATAGGCAATGTACTGCCTACTTGGCCATCCCCTATTGCGCCAAGCCATCTCCCTATGCATCCACTTGAAAGATTTATAGAGGCATGGCCATGAAGATTTTGCAGAGGGATGGCCTCCATGCACGCCAACGATTTGTTTCTGTGCTACCAATTGCACAAATTTGCAGCCTACTGCTTCACGCAGTTTTATATATACATATATATATATATCATATATTATACTATAAAAATAAAGAAATTACATATTTAAATTTTAAAATTCATCTTTATTTCACTTAGGTAATTCTCTAATTGCATTTACATCTCAAACATTAAATTAATTGACATTACGATACCGAAAATTTAAAATTAATAACTTACGTTTTATTCGATAGAGACAATTTCGTCTTTGCGTCCTCACTGGACCGTCGTTTCATCCCGAAATTAATGAAGGGTTGCTTATTATGAAAAATCAGAGCCCCCTCAGTCTTCCGTTGACTTCCCAGAAGTCCCTTACAAGGATTCGATTTTTGCAACCTAAATGATAGCTGCATTTTAAATGTACCAAAAATCGTACCCGATCCGATTTCTTTCGATACCATAAATCTTATCTTGGAATGATTATCAAGATCATATCATTTTCCTTAAACAATTCCACTCCGAGGTATTTCCTGCAGTCGATTCGATACTTATAACTACTATCAAACCAATTTTTCGATATTCTAAACTTATCGAAATTACATGGAAGCCTCATACAAACATGGGGTATTACACAACCACCTAAAGAATAACATGCCATAAAACCCAGCATCGACATCAGCTCTCATATCCAGTGTGATGCCTTGGCCCCACTAACAGGTGCCACCATAATCTATATTACAACCCCGGCCTGCTTTAAGGACGGTTATGCCCCTACCAATATAAAACTTTAAAATAATATGGGCGCCCTGGGTGGGGTCCAGACTTCGCCGCCTTCGTCCGGACGAGAGCTTGGGAGTTAATTACGAGGACAACGAAAACTCACCCGAGTCTCGTACCTGATTAGGCCCTAAGAGCATAAATTCAATCTCAAACAAATATCAACAAGCCCAATAAATTACTTCAACCACCAAACATAATTAAGCATATCTCAATTTTCGACCGTAGTCGATAGGTACAAGTTCCCTACCCTACTTGGTTTACTCATAGTGGGAACCTTAACTTGATTCCAACTTACTTTAGGTTAAACTATATCCGACACCCATAGTCAATACACAGTAGTTATATTACATTATTAACATTTGGGTTAACCCACACCCCCACGGTTAATGGTCACTGCCAACTGGAAGCTCTTCTATCAGCACCGTCTTTCCTTTCTTGAATCCCGAGCCACCTGTTGGGTTAGTGAGAAAAATACAACGGTGGGGGTGTGGGTAATATGAGTTGCAGTAAATTAAAATGTATGACAATTATAGAATAATATAAAGTGTATCATGTATGTAGGCCTGTCCACCTCACCATGATTCGATTTTGATGGCCCCACTGATTTCATTTAGGACCCTATCTCGAGACCCACACGGCCCAAATCTACAGCTCCATACCTAGACACTTCTCCCACAGTCTAATACAAGCCATGACATAATAAATTTATGCGCAAACCATATTAAACCTTACCGCGCGTTAATCACCACTTCACGTCGGTTTCACGTCCCACTTCCTAAACAATTATAAAGTAAAATAATTTAATTAAACATGCAATTAACTTTAATTATCACCGTTACATTACTAATTAATTTAGTTAAGCATGTCATTAATTTATAATTAGCACTATTAAATAAATTTAAAAAAATTGTATACCTCGCGTATACACACGGGCAGAGTTTCAGCGTGTTAAAAATTACAGAGCGTTGCAGCAGTGAAATCATTGCTATTTATAGGTGAGAGAGTGAGCAATTCGGCCAGGGGTGAAGAAATTGGGCTACCAAGGCCTCCCACACGCTGCCACGTGGCAGCAAGGGAGAGGGGTGGGTGGCGCATGGCCACCCATGCGGCACAGCCAGGGCTGTGAGCCTGGTGCCCTAGCCGCGTGGCTGCGCGTGGCCTTGCCATCCGTGTGGCCGTGCGCATGGGCGTCGCCTGGCGCCCAGTTGGGTGTTACAGTCTCCCCTCCTTATGAAATTTCATCCTCGAAATTTTGTACACTTTATTCCATTAAACACAGATCCTTAACATTAACTGTGATTATCAAACAAGTAAAGATATTTTTCTTACGCATTTCTTCTTCCATTTCCCAAGTCGCCTCTCGCCTTGAGTGTTGGCCTACTGCACTTTTACCATTGGTAGAGTTCTATGTCCTTATTGGCGGTCTTGGCGTTCCAGAACTACCTTCTGACAATAGCTTGCCGAAATATCTTATTTTGAAACATCTTAGCATTTCTATTTCGAAACTTGATTCCCAAAAATTTCATTTTGAACCGTACGTTGTTCCATGATTCGAACTGTAGGGTTGGGATTATAAATATCAGAAAAGCCTCGAACTCGACATTCGTGTGTCCGGATAATTTTTTTTTTCTTCTTGTCAAAAGGTTCGGAATAATAAAACATGTTTTTTCCATAAAATTTTACTTTTTTTTTCATTTCATTTAATTTCTTTTTCTCTTTCTTCTTTCCCCCCTTTTTTTTCTTTTTCTTCTTCATTTTTCTTCTTTCTTCTCCTTCTTCTTCTCCTTTCCTTTGCAAACCCTGCACGAATAACCGCCGTTGCCTTCCGGTGTCGCCGCCACCCCCTCTACAACCGCCTCTAGCGCCTGCTCCACCATCGACTGCGAGCCACGACGTGGCTTCTCTGCGCCCCAGCCACCGATCACAGCTCCTCCCAACCATCATTGCCAGCCCAAACGACCCTCACGTCGGCCAGATCTGATCACGCCGTCACTTGATGTAATACCCCATGTGTAGAAAAGATTGACACGTAATTTCAATGAGTTTAGAACACCGAAAAGTTGGTTTTATAACAATTTCAAATACCGAATCGACTGGAGGGAATGCCTCAGAATAAAATTATCTAAGGAAAATTATATGGTTTCGACGAGCGTATCGAAATAAGATTTATGGTATCGAAAGAAATCAAATTCGGAACAGTTTTCGGTACAGCTAAAATACAGCTATCATTTAGGCTGTAAAACCGAATCATCGTAGGAGACTCCCGAAAAATTAACGGAACCCTAGGGGGGCTCCGATTTTACGTAATAAGTAACCCTTCAGTGGTTTTGGGATGAAACGACGGTCCGGTGAGGACATTAGGGCAAAATCGGTATTATCGAGTAACTTTAAGATTATTAATTTAGCGTTTTATGTATCGAAATGCAAATTAATTCGATGTTTGAGAGTATAATTATGATTAAAGAATTTCTTAAGTGAAATAAAAAAAATAAAAAAACAAAATTTGAGATTAAATGTGTAACTATCTTTATAGTATATTATAGTTATATACAATATATATATGGGCGAAGCAGTGGCTGTGTGCGTGTGTTCTTCTGAGAAGCTTTTAATGCCCACGATTTGGGGCTGCAAATGAGAGATTATGGCCATGTGATCTGTGGATAGGTGGCGTATGAAATTAATGTGCATTTAATGTAGAGATTTTCGCATTAAATGTCATGCGTAGCGGGCAAGCATGTAGCAGTGTGTATATATATATATGCGCGTGGGAAGCAAGCTGAGGCTGCCTATAAATAGGCAAAGAAGTTGGCCAATTTAGAAGCATCAAGTAAGGGAAATCGAGAGAGATAGAGAGGAAGAGAGCAAGCAATAGAGAAGCGGAGCAAGCCGCGGCGACTCGCGACAGCCATAGCCGCGAGTTTCCAGCAACTCGAGCAAGGGCTGCCATGGCAGCACGTTGCAGCAAGGAGGGCCGTGGGCATGCGTATGGGCGAGGCGGTGGCAGGCTCGGTAATGGTCCGAGAGGAAGCACGCAGTGGCGCGGGAAATCAGCGGCAAGACCGACGACCCGAGGAGCTGCGAGCTCGCAGAGGCGCCCATGGCCGCGAGCTCGCAGCGGCTGGGCAGCCAGCGGGTGGCGGCCGCGAGCAGCAGCTCGCGGCGGTGCATGGTGTCGAGGTCCGGGAGGCCGGGGCAGCCGGCGGCCGGCAGCAGAAGCGCGCGAAGGCGCTGGTAGCGGCGGTGGCCGCGGGAAGGAGGAGGCAGGGGAGTTGCAGGCAGCCGCGGGGAAGAAGGAAGAGAAAGAAGAAGAAGAAGAAGAAGAAGAAGAAGAAGAATAAGAGAGAAGAAGAAGAAGAAAGAAGGAAGGAGGAAGGGGTTGTAGAGGTTGCAGGGGAGGCGCAAGGAGGAAGAAGAAGAAGAGAGGAGAGAGAAAAAGAAAAAGAAAAAGAAAAAAGAAAAAAAGAAAAGAAAGAAAAGAAAAGAAAAATTAGGAAAAAAAATAGAGAAAATGTTGGAAAAATTCTAGGAAAAAATCCAGGAAAATAGGAAATTATGTTTCGGTGATGTCCCGGAGATTTTGGTGAGAAAAACGGCTCGGGCAAGCTTTTCGAGAATATCGCACGCAAATCGAGGAAATCGGAGATGCTAAGCCCAGGTGAGTAAAATTCTCTAGAAAATTTCAGAAATTTCAAAATATTATTTTATGAATTGTCGTAGTGAAATATTTGAGAAAATATTTCTAGAAATATTTAATTTGGAATTATTGAGGAAAATAGGAAGAAATAGAGGAAAAATTATAGAAAATGCCAGAAATTATGGAAAAATAGGTTTTAATGTTTATTTAAATACCTATGATGATTAGGATGCTTTGAGGTCAAATATGAGGTGTTTGGCGCGAATTTTGAGATTGACACGCAAATCGAGGCAAGACACAAATTACGAGGTAGCCCGATAAGCTCTAAAAGGTAAGTGGTACTTCCTCGAAAATGTTTTCATCATATTGACATGCCCTGATATGTATCAATCACGTAGAATGCATACATGATTATGAAATGCATGATTACACGTTGATGTCATTGATCACACGCATATGAGGCCGTAGGGAGTACGAACTGGCACCGCTGCCTTACCAAGGGTGCACCCATACACCCCGGCTTCGAAAGAGGTGGCCGCTAAAATGGTGGGTAGCATGAGCGGTGCAGTTGACACCTACGAGGAAAGACATTGCATACACTCATGACATAGCATTATGTACCCTTACTTAGATGGTTCATCATCTAATCGGGCTTTGCCCCTGGAACATTCAAACGTTCCAGATGGAGACTGTAGCAGGTACGAAGATGAATGAGGCATGAAATGGCACTTAGCTAAGTGCATGATGAATAAACGATAAGATGAATGAATGTGATGTAGCCCATATGTTTAAGTCCTGCTACTACGAAGTCTGAACGCTTTGAAAATTCATGATGTAAGATATGATGATGATGTGATATGAATAGTTAAGGATTATGTACATATGTTTTACTTTTCGAAGGTTATGTAACAACGTTTGTAATAAATACTTGTCTAGTTATTCATGTATATATATTGCCATGAGCAGGTTCGATTCAGCTTCCGCTTTGTAAATTGTATTCATCTCTAGTGTGTAAATTAAACACTAGATAGGCCTTAGGGAATTTCGGGACAATGTAATGAAAAAAAAATATAGACCAAATTTCCTAAGGTATAACACGCCCGAGAAAGCGGGCTGTTACACTTGATCTCCCTTGCGCAACCACCGACTGTCGTCGATCGCTCACTTTCTCCAACTGCTGCCTTCTGTCGGTTAGATCCGGCTACTGCCCGGCTTCCTCAGCCACCACCATGACCATTGCCGCCTCCGTCGGCCATCAACGCCACTACCCGCTGCTGTCGGATTTGAAGCCAGATCTGGGTGGATTTGACCCGACTCGACCGACCCGATTTAGGTTTGACCCATCCAATTAGATCTGACCCATATCTGATTTGCTTAGATTTAACCAGATCTAGATCTATCATGAGAGCCCGGTCTCGATGTGGGGCATGCCCAGTCTTAAATAGAGGATGCAGTCCATAGTGCATCTTTACCCCTTACTTTCGTCATGAGGATGGTACTACTCACTTTGCTGCCATCCGTAATATTTTTAGTGTCAGAAATGCCACCGACCTCCTTGCTCTGCTTTATGTAAATGACCGATTTTGGACGACTGATACACTCTTCTTTGAAGTTTAGGCCGGGCTTCATGATCCCGTCTATGGATGCGTATCCCTCATTCTTGCTCTTCAACAACAGGTTAGTGATTTGCAAGCTTATCAAGCTTATTTACAGGATTTACTCTTTGCTACCTATCTTGCACATTTCCAACTTGTCCCAGATTGGTCTCTCGTACAACTTGATCAAAACCCGAATTGGAGCTCCGATCTTCCCATCATCCCAGATGATGTCCTTTATCCTAGTTTCCCAAAGGATACTCTTCTACCTTATCTTGGTGAAACTAGCAGTAGTCAGATGCCATTCTCAAATGACATTGATGAGTTGGGACCCGTTGTGTTTGGCAACCGTCGTCGTCTCTGAGCATCGACATCATTTTCAGTTCTATGGTTTGCCTTTTTCTTTTGAATAATTGTATGTCTTGATCTCTTGTAACTGTTTTGAATATATGGAATGAATATTATGTTTTTGGATACTTTAACATTTCATTCCCTTATCTTACCCTCGATTGCATATTGATCATAAAATATCTCAACCTCTTACAGCTGTTTAGTAATTTATCAAATCGAGGTAAAAAAAAATATCAACTCTTAATTATCACCTGATAATTCATGTCCTTAATCAAGTTACACATAGCCAAGTATCCAAGCTATCATTGGCAATTTCATCATTAAGAAATAATCCCGTTAAATCTTCTAAGAATGTATCATAGTATTTTTCTTTTTTTCTTACGGCTTTACACTGATCGTAAGTATTTATACCTCACATCAATAGGCTCCTTATAACTTGCTGACATCACTTTAATGATTGTCCAGCTATACATTTCTCAATTTGCTTACTAGGGCTACCTAGACTAACCGTCTAGCCATATGAGAGTTTCATTCTTCGAAATTTGAAAATCCTGGATCTCTTAATCGATTTAGGTCTGCAGGTTCCTTTACTGCAACCTATCATTTTGGCACATCTGCCATCACTTGATTCCCTCATCACGAACCTCTAGATCCTCTATGACCCTTAGAATCGATCTCTTTAGAAAATTTCTCAGGAATCCCAAACCAATTTATCTCACATTAAGGCATCCGTACACTCTCTTCAGATGTTGTTCATATGCTTCTTGCGAATAACACCTGCTTCTCTGGCAAACCCCACAACTCCGCAGATATAGTGTCTTGGTACACCTGGTTTACCTTACACGAGAAACTTAAAATTCCCTCATTGAAATGTTGACTACCTCTTATTAGAACGGACAATTCTTGCTCCCATTACCACCATAACAGATCTACGAGTGGAAGGTTCGGGTCTGGACCTGGCACGCTAGGGCCTGCCTCACCAAAATTCATGATAGTATCCTATTATCTGCATATAAAATCAAGGGTCATATCGATAACTAGTATAAATTTCTTTCCTCCCCACAAGGCCTAAATTCAGGGATTCACACATCCCTCTGCTTACTATCCTGGGAAACACATTTCCTAAGCAAACCCGTAAATCAAATCATGCCCACTCGAGGGAGTATTTCAACTCCAGTTACGACCTACCCCGTCCCAAATGTGCATTTCCAATCCCATCATCCACATTCTGGTGTCTCCGGTATTTTTATATTTGACCCTAATCAACACATCATGCCGATCACAAACCTCGCTCTGATACCACCTTGTGACGCCCCAGCCCCACTAATGGGTGCCACCAAAATCTACGTTACAACCTCGACCTGCTCGAAGGACGGTTATGCCCCTACCAATATAAAACTTTAAAATAATATGGGCATCCTGGGTGGGGTCCAGACTTCGCCGCCTTCATCCGGACAAGAGCTCGGGAGTTAATTGCAAGGATAACAAAAACTCACCCAAGCCTCATACCTGATTAGGCCCTTTGAACATAAATTCAATCTCAAACAAATATCAAGAAGCCCAATAAATTACTTCAACCACCAAACATAATTAAGCATATCTCAGTTTTCGGCCGTAGCCGACAGGTATAAGTTCCCTACCCTACTGGGTTTACTCATAGTGGGAACCTTAACTTGGTTCCAGGTTACTTTAGGTTAAACCATATTCGACACCCATAGTCAATACACAGTAGTTATATTACATTATTAATATTTGGGATTAACCTACACCCCCACGGTTAACGGTCGTTGCCAACTGGCGACTCTTCTATCAGTACTGCCTTTCCTTTCTCGGATCCCGAGCCACCTGTTGGGTTAGTGGGAAAAATACAGGGGTGAGTCTCGGAGACTCAGTAAGGGTAATATGAGTTGTAGTAAATTAAAATGCATGACAATTATAGAATAATGTGAAGTGTATCATGCATGCAGGCCTGTCCACCTCACCCTGATCCGGATTTTAGTGGCCCCATTGATTTTATTTAGGATCCTATCTCGAGACTCACATGGCCCAAATCTACAGCCCCATGCCTAGACACTTCTCCCACAGTCTAATACAAGCCATGCCATAATAAATTTACATGCAAACCATATTAAACCTTACCGCGCCTTAATCACTTGCTTCACGTCGGTTTCACATCCCAATTCCTAAACAATTATAAAGTAAAATAATTTAATTAAACACGCAATTAAATTTAATTATCACCGTTACATTGCTAATTAATTTAGCTAAGCATGTCATTAATTTATAATTAGCACTATTAAATAAATTTAAAAATATTTTATACCTCGTGTATACACACGGGTAGAGTTTCGGCGTGTTAAAAATTACAGAGTGTTGCAGCAGTGAAATCATTGTTATTTATAGGAGAGGGAGTGAGCAATTCGGCCAGGGGTGAAGAAATTGGGCTACTAGGGCCTCCCACACGCTACCACGTGGCAGCAAAGGAGAACGGGTGGGTGGCGCATGGCTACCCACGCGGCACAGCCAGGGTCGCGCGCCTGGTGCCCTTGCCGCGTGGCTGCGCGCGGCTGTGCGCATGGGCGCCGCCTGGCGCCCAGTTGGGTGTTACACACAGAATGATGTTAAAACGAAGTAAGCCACAAGGCTCAACCTTAGTTATTAAAGGCGCGCCTAGGCGCAAGACATCTTAAGGAGCCAGTTCGACACCTCAATTGGGTCGAGGCGAGGGGTTTTCCGAGAGGTATGCTCCTTGCACGGCAAGGCACTGAGGCGTGAAGCGCTTTTCATGAAACCTGCTGTTAAGCAACCCACTGCCCATCGAAACCAGCTGTCATTCTCAGTTCCAGCCCCCCTTCTCGGTTCTAATATGCTATTATGAGTTTTTTACTTGTTTTATTTTATTAGAATTAGAATTAAACAAACTCAATTACAATCGGTTCAATTTTGGCTTCGATCATACCGTGGGGGGGCTTTGCCCTCCCTCCCTCCGGCTCCCTCCCCACGAGAGCAGTGGTGGGCTTTGGGCTTGGGCTTTTAGCCTAAGCCATCCGTTACCACCACAACTCTCCTGAAAAATCCACATTTGGGTCTTGTCCCAAATTATCTGGGTCGAGTCAAATAACAGAGTTCATTCTGGAAATTAAGACATACTTCAATAACTTCTTTATTGATTTTGGACTTGTAATGTTTATTGATTATGGACTTATAGTGTTTATGTGTTTGTTTAGAATTTTGTATGATGATTGCTACTTGTTTGAGTTTGAGACTTTGAGTTTGAACTTTGATAATGTTTCTAGTTTAAAATTTGCATAATGAATGAATCAACTTTGATGTTGTTAGTTTAGAATTTGAAAATGATGAATCATGAATGATATGCATGTGTTATTATTGATAATTTGATAGTTATTTATGATTTTACAATATTTTGAGTTTATTTTTTTCCTAAAATGTGCGCCTCACTTTGCAAAGGCACGCCTCAAGCTCCAGGACCCTTTGCACCTCGGTGCGCCTATTACTTGTCAGAAATATGGGCTCAACAAGCATAATAAGGCTAGGGATAGATCTCTCACATTGAATACATTCCATAATATGTCGTGTTGAAAATTAAAATGTTACTCTATACTATACACCAAAATATCCGAGTTTCAACATAAATACCAATGCACTCAATAGTTCTTGGGGCTGACATAATAAATGTACAACCTAGCACCCAAGTCCTAGCATACAAACCTGCTGCATCCATAAACTATTTAGCATAACCACATGAGCCTGATGTTCTCATAACATAATCCACATGGGCCCGTGACCCTCATAACATAATCCACATGAGCCCGAGGTTCTCATAATATAATCCACATGAACTCGAAGCCCTTATACCACAACCATATACTGGAGTTCCTAAGTCATAGTTACCAAGAGCTGAGCTCCATTTATAACTATTGAGGGTCAACTCCATGTCACGTCATAACGGAATCATGCAATGTAACAAATAATAAATACAATGGCATAGTAAGTATCAACGTCATATATTGGCCCCCATAAGCCAGTCATTAGGCCATGCTTCGCCCACATAAAAATACATATCCAATGTAATGCTTGTGCACCTAGACATTCTAAGATGTATGTGTTCAAGCATACATAGCCCATGTTTCCCCCAATAGACATTCTAGATTGTCTATCCTTGTGAGTTTGGGCCTATGTACTAAGAGTTTTGGTTGTGCAGGGAATATGAGCACTCGACGAGGATGGGGACGACCACCTACCAGGGGCTATGGATGGGCCATTCATACGCCCAAGATGACAGGAGGTTCCAGAGAGGCTCTTCGGCACGAGGCAACCAATGTACAGAGCACTTTGCAGACATTTTATAGGCAATTGATGTATTGGTTGTCGCTCAGTTGAGACATGAGCGTCATAATAATGATGGTGAGGCGTCACACCCTGGGGCTTAAGAGGTGGAAGGCATTGCTGGTGGAGTTCTTCTAAAGAATTTTATGGCGTTGCGACCACTTAAGTTTCACAAAAGTGCAGATATTTCTGAGGTCGAGAATTAGCTACTTTTTGTGGATAAGCACCTAAGGACGATCGGATTCATTGACCACAGAAGGTATAACTGGGTACCTTCCTTTTACGTGGTGATGTTGAGCGTTGGTGGGAGACAGTTCATGAGCGTTGGTGGGAGACAGTTCATCAGCAATATGCCAATCGAGAGGTGACATGGGTTGAGTTTTAGAAAGCCTTTTTGTTTTGTATGTATGTATATACCATATTTTTGTTGTGCTACTGTATTGTTCCTTTTGCGTGTTGTTTCATCAAAGATTTTATGGGGTCCTATCTCTCTCTTTCGAGACTCTCGTTTGGGACTCACGGGTTTCTAGGATCTTCAAGTGGGGGTCCCCACAGATAATATTAACATTTTAAAAATTTCAAATAAAAATTAAAAATGATATTTAATAAAAAATAATATATTTTATGTATGAATATTAATACATATTTAAAAATTCATTTAATGTTACCAAACATACTCCTGCTATATAAAAATTAATTAGTTGATATACGAATATTGAGTGGATAAATAAGGTATAGTTAATTAGTAGTTGGACATTGAGTTGGCGAGAAAGGTGAATAATTAGTCAAATAGAAATAAAATATATATATATATAAAAATACTATTTTGTATTTTTAATTTTTGAAAAATAAAATTGTGTTTATTATTTTGAGAAAAAAAAATACCAAATGCCCTATTTTTTTCAGAGAATTTCATAGGAAGTGGCCATTTGAGGAAAATATTGTAATTTTTTAGTAATGCCGAGAGTAAACTTGTCAACTATTTGAGCGAGGAGCGCCATTGATCCAAACTTGACGGATGAAGCAATGGGCAAAGTGCTCAAAATAGAAGCCAGCCTTCGAAACTGCACCGGGGGGGGCAAGAGAGATCCTGGATTGCCGATACTGAGCTGCATTTGGTGGGGCTGAGAAGGGCATGGAAATGGAGGAGAAAGGACTGCCAACAATATGACCCACATGAGGCCGCGGCCCATCAACAAGGCCCAAAAGGGGGGGCCAAGAGAGATCCTGGATTGCCGATACTGAGGTGCATTTGGTGGGGCTAAGAAGGCATGGAAATGGAGGAGAAATGACTGCCAACAGTATGACCCACATGAGGCCGCGGCCCATCAACAAGGCCTGAAAAACCTTTTAAAGAGTGCCCATGGTCTTGTCTTGAGGTGGGCTGAAAACTCCTTGAGCCCAATCCATACACAGATGGCCCATGCACTTGGCCCAAGGTCGAACCTATAGGCCCTTAACCAATACGAGAGGACTCCTCGCCTTGAGATCTTCGGTCCAGATGCATCCAAGCTGGTTGAGTCAGAGCTTAATGGGGCCCACTTCTCAGTGGAACCCTTCTTTCTCGGATGTCATTTCGGTCACCATCTTGCACACCCACAGAAGGAACATTTAATGCGGCTGCTTCAGAAGGAGGACAAGAGGTGATAGGGGGCCCACCACGAGAGAAGACAGATGAGACAGAGGGGAAGGCACCTTGCAATTGTCATGCATCGTCGAAAAAGATAGAGCCTCACTGGAGATGAGCTAGCTAACAAGCAGCCTCCACGCACGACGGATCATCACTGAGCGACGGAAGATGAGGGGATGGCTCACTTGTATTGAGACTTATACTACATCACGAGGAGATAATGACGATGACGATGTACCAGAAGGAAGAGTGGGGGATGGCCACTTGAGCCAGCACACGCGAAGAGAGCTGCGAAAGCTTCCGGAAGACTGCTTACCAAATCACCGCACCTGATAACTCCGATATTGGGCCCAACTCTCCTGTAAGGCTCCATAAAATTACCACAAAGAAGGCCAAAACTCTCCTGTAAGGGTCCGTAACTTCCTTCAATCCTCACTAGATCCACTCCTCAATCACTACATACCTATCTATTTGAATAGTAATTCTCGTAATGAAAATTACTTTTTTGTATGATAAAAATATGATTAGGATTCGTTCATTTTTTTATATTAATTAAAAATTAAAACAATTATTTACGAGAAATAAAATATTAAGGAGATTAGGTGATTACCTTTATAGCGTACTTTAATTCTCACTAGCGATTCCACGATTAAGAGACTGTTTGACTTAGTATTTTTTTTAATAGCTTTTAAGTGATTTAGCGTTTAACTTAAAAGTTAAATAGTGTTTAAGTTGATAATGTATTTGAATAGATGTGCTTTTAAGGTATCAATTATTAGTTATGTGTTTAGTTTGTAAAAACTGATAAGTTATTATAACTTGACAAAAAAACTAAAATAAACATGATGCTGAATAATACAATTAAAAATATAAAAATATTATGTTTGATTAAATAAATTATAAATTAATTTTTAATTAATAGAAAACTTATAATTACAAGTTAATAAATTATATGTAATTGTCAAAAAAATATTAATACAATACTTTAGGTTTATAAATTTAGGTTTACTGTATAAAAATATTAAATATATATATTGATACATTATAAAAAAAATTTATTTTTATATTTAATCAATACATTTAAAACATTAATATTTAAAAAAATTATTTCTAAAATGTGGGATTTGTTTTATCTATAAATTTGATATATATTAAAAAATTATAAAATTAGATAAGACTATTTAATTGATAATTAAATAAACTTAATATTTATAAATTTTAAATGTAGATAAGACACCATATTTGAATTGAAGTGAATTTTTTCCATAATTTATGTAAAATACTTACAATTATAAATTAATAAATTATACATAATTATTAAGAAAATACTTATAATTACAAGTTGATAAATTATACATAATTATTAAAAATTCATATTAATACAATACTTTGTGTTTATAAATTTAGGCTTAGTGTATAATAATATTAAATATAAATTATTTATTTTATACATAATTATTTAAAAATATTTTAGGCTTAGTGTATAATAATATTTAAAAATTCATACATAATTATTTATTGTATAATATAAATTCATAATTATTAAATTTAGGCTTATTGTTTATAAATTATTTATTTTTACATTTTATCAATACATTTAAAGCATTAATATTTAAATAAATTATTTCTAAAATGTGGGATTTGTTTCATCCATAAATTTGATATATATTATAAAATTATAAAATTAGATAAGACTATTTAATTGATAATTAAATAAACTTAATAATTACAAAATCTAAATGCAGATAAGACACAATATTTGAATTGAAGTTTAATTTTTCCATACAAATACAAAAAGTATCAGTAGAACAAACTTAAAAAATTATATACAATTATTATGATTGTCCAATATCTAGAGCTGTAGCATCTCGCAATACCATCCAATAATTATCACTACAGTCCACTTCTTCGTTAAATTGTATGTCAGATGGGGAGACAAATTGTGCACTAGGAATATAATTTTTCGTTTTTTGCTATTATGAATGCATTATCTTGTACCTCATTCTTCCTAATATAGTTATGGATAGCCATTGTACCTAAAATTATGTCTCGTTGGATATCAAAATTGTATGTAGGCATATCTCCTAAAATCCTAAATCTAGACTTCCACACTCCAAAAGTGCGCTTAACAAGCATTCTGCAAGAAAAATTTAAGTAATTAAATGACTCTTTATGTCCTATTGGTGCATGTAAATGCGATGTTCTTACACGTCGAAAATCTTTAAGATGGTATCTTATATTCTCAACCTTGTATGGCCCCATGTATTTAGTTATATGAGCGTACCCTGTATCAACCAAATAATATTTTCCTCCCATTAGGTGAGGAAAATTCAAGTCTGACCTACAAATTGCCTCACCGAATATCCTGACATCATGAGCTGATCCCTCCCACCTGACCCATACGAATGTAAAACACATATTGAAGTCCACGATTGCAAGGATATTTTGGGTCAGATATCCTTTACATCCTATATAGGGTATCTCTTGATCTCATGACAGTCTAGCATTTACATGAGTACCATCAATAGTGCCAATACAATCCTGCAATATAATGTCATATGTTTGAATTTAAATCATAATTAAGTTAAGAATAATCACATATTATTAGAAGGTGTTAATAGATAACTTAAAGAATGGTAAATACTTAGGATTAGTCGGCTTGTGATATCATACTCCAGCATTGTAGTTAGGATGGGGTTTAATAATATCAACAACTAACCTATTAACAGCAACCAAAACCCTGTGAAATTGTCGACTAATTGTCTCACCATAATGATTGAACATTTCTTGTATCAGTCGATTCCTAGCCCTATGTGCACATATCATAAAAAATATTCCTACTAATTCTGGCACAGACATCTCTCGTGTGGGACTGAAACTATATTTGTCAGTTAAACCACAACAAAAATCCAAGAAAATTGATTTCGTCATGCGAAAATCTGATAACATCGAGTTTTGTTACCACGTAATATTTCTTGAACAAGCATATGACCTGTCCGTTGAGATGTATGGCATGGTTCTTTTACCATGTACTTCACGTAATAAGTTAGAATAACCCTTGTAACTTGCCTGAATAAGAACATTGATTGAGTATCTGTTTCTGTATTACCTTGCTCATCATTTGTTTTATCATATGCATTATCCAAATGATTCATTAATCTGTAAATAAAGCATTAAACATTAGGTGTATGAAAACTAGCAATGTTAACTACTCAACTCAATTTCACAAACATGAACTCATGCCTACATACAAATATTACCAACTCAATTAAGGAAGGCAATAACTGTAACGCCCCATTTTTCGAGTATGTCATAAATTGGGACAATTCTGGAACGATAATTTTTTTTTTCTTTCCAACTAATACTAAATCGCATCATTCTTCGCACCCATCCCAAAATGTCCAATCATTTTATCTCTAAAAGAGAATCATCATAACCATTAAATGCGGAAACTAGAATCGAACCTGATATCTGATCTTAACATTAAATCATAAATCAATTCTTTACATCACCGTCTCTCGAACTTAATCCTCAATACAAGGCTATTCATCAATGACTTAAGACATAACATAAGTTCTCAACATGACTTTAATACATAACACATGTCCTCAACTAGCATTAACACATAACATGCATCCTCAACTGACGTTAACCCTAAATGGGGTTGTACATCGTCATTAACCATAAGGTTATACATCATCATTCATCAAACATCAATCATAACTCATATCTTACACCATGGACTTTCAAAACGTTCAGATTTCAAAGTAGCAGAACTTAAACACATGGGCTACATTACATACATTCATCTCATCATTCATTTCATCATGCACTTGGAAAGTGCCATTTCATGTCTCATTCATCCTCGTTCCTGCTACAATCTCCATCTGGAACGTTTAAATATTCCATGGGCAAAAGCCCAATTAGATGATGAACCATCTAAGTAAGAGTACAAAAATCATTTTCGTGCATGAATGCAAAATGTCTTTTCTTTTCATTTCGGTTTGAGCCGACCGTTCCTTATGCTACTCTCCATTTTTACAGCCTCATTCCCAGGCCGAGGTGTATGGGTGCACCTTTGGAAAAGCAGCGGCCCCAGCCCGTACTCTCAAACCCTTATGCGGATGCATGATCAATAATTTCATCGTGAACACATGTATATTTCATCATCAATACATGTAAATGCAATCTACATGAGATATTCATATCAAGACATAACAACATGATAAAACTGTTTACATAAAATTGGGTTTTGGAAAAATAACTTACAAACCAAGTATTTTCATAAAACTAAATTCAGTTGAGAAATACCACTTACAACAAAGCATTTTCTATAAATCCAAATTCATTTAAGTAGTACTACTTACCTCATTCACATCTCATAACATCTCGATCCTCGTGACAGGCTTTTAACGTAGTTAATTCGAATCCTCAACATACCCTGGTCATCATATTTATTCAATAATATCAATAATCTATTTTTCATAATTTCCTCATAACTTTCCTCTATTTCTTCATATTTTTCTCGATAAATCCTTAAACATTTTCCTCACTAAATAATTTCTCAATAAATCTATTCTAAGCATTTTTCAATATTTATCTATAATAATTCATAAAATAATTTTCCTAATTTACTGGAATTTTTTTTTAGGGAATTTCTACTTACCTTAACTTAGCCTCTCAGGCTACCTCGGTATGCGCACCCTAACCTTGAAATGCGTGACCAATCTCGATTGTCACGCAAATCCTCGATTCTCGCACAACACCTCAATCTCGAGCACTACATTGATTCCCGTGCATTTACCTTAGTTTTTGTGCAACATCTTGAGTTTCGCGCATTGCCTCGATTTTCATGCACAACTTTGATCCCCGAGTCTTGCCTCGATTCTTACGCCCGACCTTGATTCTCACACTCTACTTCGCTATTTGCTCACCACATCAATTTTCGTGCTATATCTCGATTTTTGTACCACCGTCTTGATTTTCGTGCATCGCCTCAAATCGTATGCCAGACCCATTTTTCTTACCAAAATCTCCGAAATATTAATACATTTTTATTTCCTATTTT
The DNA here is from genome assembly GCA_036245055.1 of Diospyros kaki. Lineage (NCBI taxonomy): Eukaryota > Viridiplantae > Streptophyta > Magnoliopsida > Ericales > Ebenaceae > Diospyros > Diospyros kaki. The sequence goes on from BSEG01000008.1 coordinate 38,715,509, forward strand.
TCAGAATTTTTCTAGCATTTTCTCACATTTATTTTCCAAATTTTCCTTTTTGTTCTCTTTCTTTTCTTTTTCTTTTTTTTTCCTTATTTTTTCTTCACTTCATCTCCTACCTCCAGCCGACCTGCGCGTTGCCTGCACCTGCACCATGCGCAGCCGCTGCCACCGCCTATCACGGCTACCACCGTCGCCTCTGGCTGCTCTGCGCCCACCGCCTTACCGTGAGCCGCGGCCGCCACCACCAGTCTCCCACGCACAGCAGCGGCACTGCCACTGATTCTTCTTCTTCTCATCCGCCATGGCTGCCTTGTCGGCCATGACAGCTTCAGTGCTACCAACGCTTCCTCCTCTAGCCAAAGTTCCAGCCTTGCCGGTTGATCCTTGCCGCCACATGACCATCATCGACGGCCGCTTCGACTTGTTGCCATCACCGCGGCTTGCTTCGCCCGAGCACCCACCTTCCGTTGCTGCCCTGCTCCTCTCGCTTACTGCCATGGCCGTGCATCGCTGCAACAACCACCAGCTCCCTTCTCTCTTCTCTAGCGATCTCTTGCCCAGCCAAGCTTTATGCTTTCTCTCTCGGCCTCACTTTCTCTCGGCCAGCTCATGGAGCTCTCGGCCATGACCGATTCGGCCACCTCTCTCGCTCTATATATCCCTCTCTCTCTTTCTCTCTCTCTCTATATATATATGTATATATATATATATAAGCCGAAGAAAACTTGAGCGCTACTCATCCCCCTCAACAACCTCTCAAATCCTCACAAAACTCTCAGCCCAATTCCAACATCTGCAAGCTTGCTCCCCATGCGTAGAGACAGAATTCTCGAGCTTCTCCCCTGCCCCTCACGCGTATATACTTGCACAAAATAATACATATATATACTATATTAATACATCATAATATAAGGGAATTGCACATTGAACCCCCCCTAATTTTCCTCTAATTCCACCTCAAAATCTCTAATTGCAATTACATGCTCGAACCTCAAATTAATTTACATTCCGATACTTTAAATCCAAAATTAATAACTGATAATTACTCGATAAAATCGATTTTGCCCTTGGGTCCTCATTGGGCCATTGATTCATCCCACAACCACTAAATGGTTGATCCTGACGAAAAACAAAGCCCCCTCAGCCTTCCGTTATCTTCCCGGAAGTCTCTTATGACAATTTGGTATTTCAGCCTAAAACAAAGCTGTATTTTAGCTGTACCGAAAACCATCTCAATTCTGATTTCTTTTACTTCTATAAATCCTATCTCGAAATGCTCATCGAGATTATACCATTTTCTATAGACATTTACATTTCGGGCATTCCCTTCAGTTGATTCGGCAATTTATTTTGCTATCAAACCCACATTTCAGTATTCAATCTTTGCTTAAATGACGTGGCAACCTTACAGAAAAATGGGATCTTACAATAACATTCAACTACATTAAACAAAGTCAAGTCTATAAAATTATTACCAAACCAAATTGCATTCAAATATAAAACAATTCTTCGCTACAAGTTAAACAAAATAATCCTAAACTTGGAACCCAAATTAGTTCAAACATAACCCAAATTAGTTTAAACATATTAAAAAAAATCTTCATAATGGAGGTTGATGTTCCTCATCTCTCTGATAGAGGTAGTCCAACCAAGACATTTTGGTCTTATCATCTGATTGATTAATGAAGACAATTTGATTTGCTGGCTTTGTAAAAAGTGTGCAAGCAAAATTCCACAACCTACTCCCAACCAGGATGTGGAGACTCTTCAATACAATCATGCATTTTGGAATACTCTCTGCATCTGGTCCTGCAATTGAGTGTGAAGTATTTGTGCTCTTTGAATATAGTTGCATCAATTCTTCAATATTTGTTCTCAACATAGCGGCATTCGACATCTTTTCCTTCTTAACCTTTTTAGCATTCGGTGCTATCTCTTGTTGCCAGCTTGGTTCTAGAAACAAATAGTCACCAGTTCTGACATCATTGGGAGTATTCTCCCTAGCAATGACTCTCCATAATTATGTATTTCTTGAGTGTTGTCAATTGCATCATCCTCTTTATTAGTACTTGAAAGTTGGGTTAGAGCTTCGTATTGACATGGAGCTCATGCTTTTTCCCCAATTGCTGCAATATTAGAGAACAAGCCATCATAGCAAAACCATATGATGGACAGGTATTTGTTTTTGAATTTTCAAAAATTTTCATTTTCCTGTAAACTCACAAATGCAAATTAATTGTCATTTATTGTATGAATTAGCATATAAGATATAAAAAAAAATCATCAAATGGATGACAAATGGAAATACCTTTATTTTCTATTCCCATCAATCGTGATCTGCCCCAATAGTCTTATTTCTTTCGTCCCACCCAAACCTGACTCTCCTCATATCATTTTGCTTAAAAAATGTCCATTATTTCTTCATAGAATCCCAATGATTTTTTAATTGTATGTTGTCATAACATTTTTCTGTTACTTCATTAAAACTCTTGACCAAATTTTTTCATCCATTTTTATTTATAAATGATCCTGGCCTATTTCTCTTCTGAATCTCTTGTTCTACCAGCTCTATAAATTGTAGATGTGTTTGGTCATCCCACTTAGCAGAATATCGCCCCTTATTGGAAACATTGTTCATTATTTTGTTTCCTTTATCCATCTATATCATAACCAATATACAATGTAGGAGATATAAAAAATCGAAGGTATTGGAAAACACATGCATAAACTAGAACATAGGCATAAAGTTGAATATGGTAGACCTAAATCCCTATCCAACATGGGAGCCATGCAGAAACTAAAATGTTTAGCATTTGTTTCTCTTAGAAATTAAACATAAAAATTATAGCAAAAGTAGCCAGAAAGTAATCACAAAATTACAAATTCATATCACAAAACATAGTATTTGCAGAAACTAATCAGAAATCACAAAATGTTATCAGAAACATATTATTTACAACAATTAAATTAATCACAACACAACACATTGCATATAATATTACAAAAATATAAACATATAACAAAAATTATTTACAATAAGTAAATTAGCCAACTGCAAGTTGCAATCCTTATCTATCTCTAATGAAAAAGGGACACATTATGGAAATTAAATTCAAGAACCTGGACCCGAACATGATTGGATGACTGCGTCAGCAAGGACAAGCTTCATTGTCTGGTTATTCATATCATACAAAAGCAAAGAGAACAAGAAGTCAACTAATCATTTTCTTTGTACATCAACCCACCAATGAATTTTTCAATCGAAGTCATAACAGAAATAGTTGAATTAATGAAGACTCATAAACAACTTAAGCTGTCACACGCAAAACAGGGAGGATAGAGAACTACACTAGATAAGATATAACTGTATCCACTTGATAGGAAATGGAATGCAACTCATTATCTCCTACCATTTTTGACAACAGAACTTGGCAGAAGTTACATCCTGTTTTTCAGTCATATAATTTTGCATTCCTTAGTCTATTTCTTGGTGACAATATGACTTTGACATCTTCATTTCCATCACAATTCAAAAAACAGTTACCAAATACGAATCCACACTTCCCCAAAAAGGAAGACAAAATGACAAACAACTGCCTACACTCTTGCATTTCTTGAAATATGTAAGTTATAACTGTAATGCAATTGCTTACATTATGAGAGAGATAAATAACCCAATTTATTACAACAATTGTAAATAATCATATAAACACATGTAAAGTTATCAATAACACAATTTAATCACAACACAACACATTGCAAATAATATTATAGAAATATAAACATATAACAAAAATTATTTACAACAAGTAAGTTATCACAACACAATGGAGCAGACAAGCTACGTAGATATGCAAACAAGAAGATGCAAACAATGGGAGAAGGAGATATACCAATGAAGGGGACAGATCTGGAAGAAGAGGTGGCAGAAGAAGATGCAAACAATGGGAGAAGGGGACGGATATAGCGACGGACGGCTAGTGATGGCCCGGCTGGAAGCAGAGGCGGCGATGGCGTGACAATGAAGAGACTCACCAGCGACTACAACGGTGACACCAGATTTGGGGAGAAAGCCCCGCGTCTTGCGATGGCAGATCTAGAAAAGAAGGAGGCGAAAATGGCGGATTTGGAGAAGAAGGAGGCGGCATGTTCTTGCGCGACCCAAAATCAAAGGCCGCTTGGTGCAATGAATCTGGAAGAAGGACCGGTGATGGCGCGACCTGAATCTGGAACAACACTGCTTGCGGAGGCCCAGTTGGACTATGGTGATGTCAACGACGGTATGAAGGATGGGCGACGGCTGTGGCGGCGATTATGGTAGAGTAGAGCTTGGGGAGAAGATGATGGAAGAAAGAGATTTGGGAGAAGATGTAACCATTATGAAGGTTACGCCTGTAAATATGAAAAATATATGAGGGCATTTTGGTATTTTAATTGGTTAACTTAGCAGTTTTTTTGGGGAAAGCTAGGGGTACCAACTTTTGGAAAACGTTGGTATAATAGCGTTTAAGCGAAGCAACTTTTACACTTGAAATCTTTGCCAAACACTTAACCTTCAAAAGCTGCATAACTTATCAGCTGAAAAATGGCTTATAAGCGGTCAAACCGCTGAGCCAAACAGCCTTTAGGTCTTCGAACTCTTTCAGATCTCTAAGCCTTCTCCAATGTTCTTCAAAAATTGCAAGAGAATCTCTACACTTTTCTTGTTCTCCAGTGTTTTTCAAGAATTGCAAGAGAATCTCTACACTTTTCGTACGATAAAAACACGATTAGGATTCGTTCACTTTTCTGTATTAATTAGAAATTAAAATAATTATTTACGAGAAATAAAACACGAAAGAGATTAGAAAATTACCCTTATAACGTGCTTTAATTTTCACTAGCGATTCCACAATTAAGACTCTGAACTCCTTCAATCTGCAACCCTTCTCCAGTGTTCTTCAAGATTTGCAAAAGATCTCCAAATCACACTTTTCTTGTGGTTTCATGGGCCGGCCTAAAGTGTGTTTGGGCCCATCTACTTACACCTTTCTTTTATTTGCATTTGTTTTCTCTTTTCACCATAGAAAAGGTGAGATATCATAATCTGAAGGACTTTCATTTATATTGATTCTTTTAAATTTTTTATTTAGACAAGAATAATGTATGTGTTCTTTTAGTTATTTTTAATTATTTTGTATTACTATTTTTAATTTTATTTTTAATTTTTTAATTTTTTTTATCCACTTCTCATTTGTTGGGTGGAGCATAACAGACAAAAACATCACTCCAATTGTGAGCTTGTCCTCACCTTGCTTCCTTCACACATAATCAAATTCACAAATTTATTTCACCGGTTTAAAATATAAAATTTATTTATTTTTGTTAAAAAAATTACAAATTGAAGTCTTGTTAACTCTTAAAAAGTAAAAATGTCAAACATTAAATCCTAATATATTATATTTGATCTCTTTTGAGTACAAAATAATATTTTGACACTCAAAGCGGTCAAAGAGTGAAGAAGGAGAGCAAGCAAGCTTCCATCTTTTGGGGGACTCAAACAAGAGAACGAGCCCTAAAGTGTAGAAAGCATGTTGAATTGGACAAGGGTCTGTTTGGTTTTCACAATTTATTTATAATTTACTATCATATAATAAAGCACACTTTGATGTTTGTTTTGGGTGGGTTCACAAATCCATGCGAATATAATTTTTCCACCATTTTTGTCCTGTTTTGTGAGCTGTAATTTGCTGGGAATTTGCAGTGAATAAGCTGTAAGGTAGGTGCCACCTTATAGCTTATTATATGAAAGAATAAAAAAATCTAAAGTGAGCCAAAAATGTAGAAATATAATGAAACTATTGAAAAAGATTGTAACATATGGTCAACAGGAATATATGATTTAGTGAAAATAGAAAGGTAATAAGTTTTCGATAATGAGATCTTCGAAAGGTGAAAAGTAATAAGTTTTCGGTAATGAGATATCCAAAAGGTGAAAGTGAAAAATAAACCAGTGAGAGGTCGATAATAGGGTGTCTGAGAGGTGAAAGTAAAAGGAAGAATAAGAGGAGGGAGTGAAAGAGAGTGAGAAATTAAGAGGGAAGTTATCTTTTATATTAAGGGTTATATATCTAATTTATTTAGAGTTGTTCATCAAGTTTTTCACTTTTTGATTAGCATAGTATTTTCTAAGTTTTAATTTTATTTTGATTGGAAGAATTATTTTTTATTCATATTTTTAAATTATTTATTTCAAATTTTTGGATAGAACGCGAGGTAGGTTTGACATGTTGTCATACGTTAGTGATAAAAGCTACAACCAAGTACAGGTTTTATCCACTGGCCAGCCAATAGGGATGTGCCACGCAAGTGGAAGTTATGTGGGCCAAGCAGTTACTGTTCTAGGGGCGGGTTGGTCAAAGAGTGCACCAAGTTTTGGTGTAACGGAAGAGAAAAGAATCTAAGGATGTGGGAGGAAGATATCAAGGCCACAAGAACTTGTGGCTGAGAAATCTTTGGCCACGTGACGTGGCGCCCACCCTTCTATTCATTTTTAACAAATCAAAATCATAAACCCCAGCAATGCCAACCCACGGGCTATGTTGCACGAAAATAAAAATAAAAAACGTTTTTGATAGGAAACAGAAATGTGGAAATTGATATTTTTTTTAAAAAAAAAGTATAAATAAGGTTCGAAACGGGAATAGAAAATGTTTCGAAAACGGGGAAACGGCTCCTATGAGGTGTTTTCGTGCAACATAACTCACGGGTACATCACATTAAAGGTCACAAAACTTTGGTATCTTTTGCAATTTGATCACTAAACTTTAATTCTTTGCAAAATGATCACAAAACTTTAAAATATTTTACAATATAGTTACTAAAGTGATTTTTCGACAATCTCTCGCCAAAATTGCTGATGTAGCAATGGCCATATCATTGCCACACCAGCACCACATCATCGCCATGTCAGCAATTTCGGCTAAGAACCATAAAAAAATTACTTTAGTGACCACATTGCAAAACATTTTAAAGTTTTGTTATCACTTTGCAAGAAATTAAAATTTAGTAATCAAATTGAAAATGACGCCAAAGTTTTGTGACCTTTGGTGTGATTTACCCGCCAACCCACCCACACTCTCCCTGGATATTAATTTGTATGATATAGTAAGTTGTAAGAACAACACGCCATAAGATCCTTTCTCCAACATCAGCTCTTGTACCTGAAATACTATTTAAATAACGTGAGCTATAAAATTCGATAAGTATAATAAAAAAATAAGATAAGACTAAAAATAGATCTCTCACACTAGATACACTTAATCAAATGTTCTATAGTAAATTAAAATATCACATCATACTATGTATTAAAATATCCAATACTCAACATAAATATACCCATGCATATAACGATTCTTGAGGCCCACAAAAAATATGCACATTTTGGCACTTAAGTCACAACATACAAACTTGTTGCAGCTATGAACTGACTAGCATAATCTACATGAGCCCGAGGCTCTCATACCACAACCACATACTCGTTCCTAAGTTATAACTACTTGGAGCCAAGCTCCATTCATAGCTATCGAGGGTTAACTCTATACCATATCATTACGTAACCATGCAATGTAACTAATAATAAATGCAATAATGGCATAGTAAGCATTAGCGTGAATAAGTTGTAATTAAGCTAGGGTGTCGCCTTGAGCCACCAAACATTTTATCTTAAATTGGGTACTTATTGTGTTAATATCTTGAATTAGTGAATATATCCCATAAAAGGAATTTGTGTCCCAGAGAGATTAGCATCAGCCAAACTTATATTTTTATTCACATACTTTTACTTTTTTTATGTGATTATTTAAATTTTTTGTTGTTTTGATGTAAACATAGTATAATGTGTACTTTGTTATTTTATTTTACTATTTTTTACACATAAAAGTATAAGTGTTAAATTGACTAAAAAATAAGAGTTTAGGGGTGCAATTGAAACAACAAAAAGTTTGAATTACTATAAAAAATAAATAAATTCACAGTACAAGAGTTAAATTGATTTAAAAATTAGGTTTAGGGGTATAATTGAAACAATAAAAAATTCAGGTAACTATATAAAAAGAGCATAAAAGTATAAAGATAAAACTATAAATTTAATCATTAGCATTTGAACAAAGTTAAGTGAATATTTAGAGTTAAAGTGATCAAATACTCTTTAAAAATAGATTAAGATCAAGTGATCAATGCCGACATCATTCATCACTAAGATGCTTAACCAAGAGTGGGATCAATCCATGATTCTCAAGCTTTGTCTTTGCTAGAGACAATTCCTCAAGTCCACTAATTAATATTATTTTTTTCACTAATGATATGGTTTACACATGCAATTATATTTTGTAAGAAAGTAAGTAATAGTCAAAAATATATAATAATGAATATAAAATATATAAATAAAAAAGAAAAAAAATTAATAATAAATAAGAATGATAATAAAATACACTAATAATTCTCTTGCAAGAGGGTTGCATCAATAAGAGCATACTAATGAAATTTGGCCACATTCTTTCATATGAATTTTTATTGTCAATGTGACTTTTAGAAATATCAATTGGCAATATAAATACCATGCGACTAACTCTAACTTAGTTAGGATAATGTGTAGTCAATGGTGATAACAATTGATAGAATGCACTAATAAGTATTCGACCAAAGCTCAAAATGATATATGCAAATATGTTTTTTCGATAAGATTATATCACTCTGGATTTAGTGGGAGAGCAATTGAGGCTCACAAGACCCAAACTTGAGATCAAAAACTCATTAGGAACACGACCTACCATTAGGTTACAACTTTGATGTTTTACATATATACATATCTTTCTAAAATGAAGGCAAAAGGGCACTAGCACATAAGTGTTTTTTTTTTAAAAAAAAAACTAAAAAAATAGATATAAGTGAAATGGGTAAGCCACGCTTCAAGGTTATCCCTTAATTATCAAGACAACCATGACAATCAAAACAGTAATACCTAGGTGTATTAATGAGCCTAGCATGTAGATCAATCGCAACGTTATCATTTTATCTATACTCACGTTTTGGACATGTTTCTAAGTTATATAACTAAGGAGATTTTATAGTTGTTCAATAGAACTCTTTCGATCAGTCATTGATGGTACTTATCACATGGTGATTGGTGGGCCCACAAGAGTAATACTGTAACAACCCCTTTATTTGTGAATTAATATAAATTTGGGTGTAAGGAATTAATTAGAAAAAAATTAAAATTAATCTATTTTTGATTAAGGGAGTTTTGGTAATTATTCAGAAATAATGGGGTTTAAGTGTAATTTCAAAAACTAGGTGGATGTCACCTTAAATATAAATTGCTTGCAATAAGAAGCAAACAAGACTGTAGGTGAGTTGGTTGGGTGTGTTAAGGGGGAGGGAAAGGTCATGGGATCAAGCCTGCGGCCAAGTAAGAATTAAAGCTTGGTTTTTTTAAAACCCAACTGGAGCCTAAACGACATCGTTTCAAGGTGTCAGGCAACGCCTATGCGCGGCTAGGTCGCGCCACGCAAGGCCTTGTGTGGCCTTACTGCGCGGCTGGCCAAACAGCCATGCCACATGCCCAGCTGCCCCTTTTACCAGCAGAACTTGATTCCCTCTGTACTCACGTTATTTCTACACTGCCCCTTCTTCTTGGCCTATAAATAGGGGTCCCTTGCCTTCACAATGCTCACACACAACCTCCTTTTTCCTTAGCCTATATATATGGGATGAATGCTTGAGGGAAGGAGAGAAATTAAGGAAAATTTTAGTGGCGTGGGCTTGAGTAGCGACTCTAGTGCATTGTAAGAGTTAAGGAAAAATATTTAAGGCAAGTTCCTATTCCTTAATTTTCTAAATTACAAGTTTAGTTGCTCTTCTTCGCAAGTTCATGTTTCTAAGTTCTCCAAATTGCAAGCTCTTATTGATTAATGTCCTAATTTGTAAGTTTATGCTTTCAGTTTAGCAAGTCATTTTGCAAGTTATTCCTCATTTCTAGTATATTATCTTATGGTTCTCATTTATACCTCCTAAGTCTCAAATAAGGTTTTGAATCACCCTATCTTTCTTTAGGAATGATGCTTTATTGAGGACATGCAAGGGTTTGATGTTGTCTTGCATGAATGTTGCAATATTGTGTATATTATTTCAGTAATCGCATGTCAGTTATATATGAGAAGTCATCACATGTGCTTAGTTGTAATGATGCATAGAGTGTGTGCACGAAAATGATTTTAAAATGTGTAAAGGCTTCATGATGCGCATAGTGAATGAGTTCGTAGGATATATCCGTAGAGAAAACTTCAGCTCAGAGATGGATTTTGGTTCCATGATTATGGTTTTGAAAAGATTGCATATGAGCATGAATGCATGTTTCATTGTGTTACCATGTGAAAGTACCTTAAAAGGTATTCATGATTCTTTTGCCTCTCGATACTCATAACTCTTATGTTCACTTTCTTCTAGTTATACTTATTGGGCATTGTGGCTCATATTTGCCTGCATCATTCTGGGTAAGGATAAGGCTAAAGAAATGGGCGAGTCAAGTGATGTTGGAGCCGTGGGATAGAAGTGTGTATAGAGCTGTCTCAACCAAAAGGTCCTTAGGGGGTGTTCGGTGATGTGTAATATTAAGTTACACTTGTTTATGTTCTAGGTTATACCTTTGAGGGGATATGGTGGGTATGTGGACCCTAATGTATTTGTCTATGAGTAAAAATATATGAGTATGGCTTCCGTTGTTAATAGCAAGGAGTATGGGTGATGCTTCTAATTGGTTTGTGCATATATGTAATCTTTTTGTGGGTCCCTAGTTTAGGGGTACAAATAGAGTAATTTCTCTCTTAGGAGGATATTCTCTCATCAATTACGTTATATAAAAAAGTAAATGATATCTTAAAATTGTTAGAGAAAATTATGAGAAATTTTGTATAATGCGACTTTGATTGTGATGAATAATTGTTTTTAAGGTGTTATTTATCCTTACTAGAATTGGTGTAAGGTTAATGACAAATCACCTCAAGAGTTGTCAAAGACATGAAAATTTGCAGTTAGTAATTTATGAAGATTTTTCTTTAAAAGAACTCGATATATATTTTAAGAGAAGAAGATAGGAATAACTAATGAAGCGTTGATGTGGGACCCCCACCCGGATACCCCAGCTAAGCCGAAGAACCCGAGCAAGAGTTCACGATGGGTAGAGAAAATAGAAAATAAACTACTCTGACCTATCATGCATGTTCAACTAGGATCACTTGAACTCATACTGAAGAAATAATAGCCGAAGCATAACTCACATCCTAGGCATGCATATGAAAGATAACCGATCACAAGGTTATACTACATATACATATACACATACAAAATTGTGCCAAGTACTCAAAAACTAAACATCTATGTCACAAAATCACAAGATATACACCAAACCAGGATCTACTAGGACTGCCCTGTACACCACCTATCGGGATAGTTCAAAGACTACTAGCCTCGCCCCTACACTTATCCTTTCCCTTACTTGGAATGAAGAGAAGCAAGAATGAGTCACAAGACTCAATAAGCATATAAGAAGGGAAAAGCTGACAAGAGTATTGAAGGTAAAGATAACTCGCACCCAAGTGCAATATTCATGCAAAGCATGACAACCAACCATACATCACATGCCCAAGAATCTCATGACAGATATATAAATACGCTACATAATAAAATATGCACATATTGGTCATTGGGGCTCACATAAGACACACGACACCCAAGTCCCTATCACAAACCTGTTACTGCCCTGAAAGGCAATTGTACCTGAATCGTGAGCCAAAGCTCTCTCGGGTAGGAGTGACAAACACCCATATTTGTAACTAGAACTGAAACTTTAACTAGAGATGAAGCTCTAACTTGAGCTGAAACTCTAACTGGAGTCGAAGCCCAAACCGAAAAACATCCACACCCACCCACACAATGCCAGTAACCATGCAATGCACAAATATAATGTAGTGGCATAATGAGCATAAACGATAATACATAGCCCCCATAAGCCATGCATCAAGCCCTGCTCGCCCATATAGGAAATCACATACGATGCAATGCTCGTGTCTAAGTATGACGTAGAGGCATAATGAGCATAAACAATGATACATAACTCTCATAAGCCATGCATCGAGCTCTGCTCGCCCATATAGGAAGTCACATGTGATGCAATATGCCCATGGCCAAGCAGACCAGTCACATGAAATCTCCAAATGCATGTCCCAAGCCCCTGCATGCATATGAACTGATGATAAACTGGAAATAAAAGAAAACACATGCAAATACTTTTAGCCACAACAAACCTAAGTTGGGTAGTGCCTAAGGATGGCCTTGATTCATTCCACGAAGGAAATGGAGAGTGAAGAAACCCTCTCGAGCCAATGCGAAGACTTAATACATCATCTAGATTAATCCTCGAAGACATAAGAGTCACCAAAGAGGAAATCTCCCAAAGCCATCTGTAAGTCTCCATTGACCCAACCAAATCAACCCCAAGCTGACAATCACCAAATTGAGAAGCCATGGATCGGCCATTGCCCTCGAGTTCATCTCTCTCTAATTAACTTTCTTTTAATGCAAACCCATTTCTCAAAATAAATATATAAATATAGATATAAATATAAATATATATATATACTTATATGACTCACCTTGTACTACAGTCTTGACCACATATAAATATACATATGTGTGAGTCACAACCTTCAGCCACTTAACCCAAAGCATACATATGTTTCTCGGCCTTGTATATATATATATATATATATATATATGAATAAACTTGCATAACAAAGAGTCTCCATTAGTCTCAGCCACATATATGCATAACCCAACCTTTGGCCACTTAACTCAAGCATACATATGCTTCTCAGCCATGCATATTCGTATATGTATATATATATATACCTACATGCAACAAACCCACATAACCATATGCATTCCCTCTTATTCGAATATCAAACTACAAATCAACATCACAACAAGAAAATCCTCAAATAAAAATCCATTTGAAACTATTATTCTCAAACAAATCTTCAAATATCAAGATTACAATGACGAGATCTTCAATAAATTCTCATTTAACAAGCTTATCTAGAAACTCCAATTTCAGCCTCCAAATCAACACATAGCAAGGAAATACATCCACCAAGAAAATAACAAAATACCTCACAACTAAAGATCAAAAGTTGTGGAGGAAAAAGGGTATATAAGAGCTTGCAATGATAAAGAAGGGCAAAAGAGGTAGGATGCTTGCCTTTACCGAGAATAACACGCTAACTTCCTTCTTTTTTTTCTTCTTCCTTATTGCTCTCTACTTCGTGAAAATGCTCCTAGATGATGAACAAAAGCATCTGGTGAGCACGCAGACGCGTGCGTGCGTGCACACACACACACACACACACATAATGGACAAAAGTTGATGAGTGAGGACGAGTGGCAAAGTCGTGGCAAGATGGGAGGATAAATTCCCCGGCATGCCTTCTGAAAAGCCGGGGTGGATGGAGAAAATGGCTTGGGAATTCGGTCTCAGAAAGACCTATTTGGATGCTACAATGGATAATTCGAATGAGCAGAATTAAATGAAATCGGACATTCTAGATAGATTCAACACCCTTTAGAATTCCAGGTATAACTCTCTCATCCGAACTCCGATTAAGGGGATTCAAATTTTATGGAACGAGAAGAGATATATCTACAACTTTTATGTTTTGGTTTTTGAGAGATTCGGCCTGCATCAAGCTTAAAATCAGGTCGCAAGGTGAAGACCACACACTGGAAATTCGAAACCTTAGCTCCATTCGAATGACGCATTCCCCATTCGAATTACCCTCAAGCCATTCGAATGAGCTACTGTAGCATTTGAATGACACTCACATAACTCACAAAAACTCATCCGAATTAGCCTTCATTCGAATTATTTACTGTACCATTCGAATCATACTCACAAAACTCATCTGAATTAGCCTCCATTCAAATCACTTAATGTATCATTAGGATCATACTCACAAAACTCACAAAAACTCATCCAAATTAGCCTCAAACCATCCGAATGACAAGACCTCCCATTTGAATGACTCACTTCCAATTCAAATTGATCACTGTAGCAACCAGATGTCTCATCCTTCTATTCTAATACCTAACTATCCATCCAGATATCTAAACTCCAATTTAAATATAACTTCATATTCATTTGGATATTCCAACTTAGACCCAATACTTAATTAATAATCGCCAAAAATAACTTATTGCACCTCATGACTAACCCACACAACCTCGAGACATGACACAACATTAAATAACTAAAGTCGGGTCATTACAATTATAGCATGTGATTGTAGGAGGTGAGAAATGAGGCTTCTAGGTAGTCCTAAAACCCGAAACCACTTACTTGATCAAGCAATGCCAAATCATTTGGGCTACCAAGATTTGATGGAATTTAGCATGTGTTTTCAGGTCTTTGATACCACGCTCATTTGAATTTATGAATAAATTAACATGCATATGAAATCATAAGGTTTCTTTGATTTTGTTGTGAATTTCATATGTTTACTCTCATTTTAAGGTTTTGAGTTTTTGTGTTTAATTTTTATTTCCAATAGAAAACAAAAAATGACAACTCATTAAGTGGTTTGATTTTGAGCCAACTTACCAATTTGAATTCCTTAAAAAACAAAAATAAGAAGTAAAAATGAGTGGGCCCATTTGCAAATGGATTGTGTTAGGGCTCGCTACCGAATTTTTCTACTAGTATAGGAAGTCTGAGAGAAGATCCATTCAAGATGGATACAGATATAAAAATCAGTCAAAATTTGTCAAAAAGAAATTTCTTTTCATTTCCATACTTGCTCACCATCAATAGGAGCTATAAAAAATATTATACATTATTTACATTATCATTTCGGGCTTACCACTCTTACATTTTCAAAATAAAAAGGACATTAAGACTTTAAATTCAACATGAAACACTCTACTCATGCCCTCAAAATTTACACCCATGGATCTTGAGGCCAGGATATCTCTGTACACATCTAACCAAAACTTGTCCCAAATATCTATCTTCCACTTTTTTAGAATGACAAAAGAAGCAAAGTGAGCCACAAGGCTCAACAAGCATATATATTCAACAACAACAATAGTTGAATTAAAGACATGAATAACAAAGAGGGTCTACAATAGATACGTTACTATCCATACCAAAGTTTTAATTCCAACCATTTAATTAGAATGGAAAAGTTTTCCCATAATAATAATAATAATACAACCCTCTTCCCATAATTCAATATAATATCATGTCTCTTATCCACATTTTCATAGCATTCTTATATCATTTCATTTCCCGCTCACAACATGTGAAATCATCAATGCAAAATTATACCATGTGCTACTGCCATGCAAGATAATTTTGCGGACACACCACCATACAATATAATCACGCCGCCATGCAATATACTTACATGAACACACTGCCATGCAATATAATCACGCAGACACATCGCCATGCAGTATAATTACTCGGACACACTGCCATGCAATATAATTTCGCGGACACACCGCCATGCAATATAATCCTGCGGACACACCACCATGCAATATAATTATGTGAACACACTGCCATGCAATATAATCCTGCAAACACATCACCATGTAATAGAATTACACGGACACACCGCTATGTAATATAATTATGCGGGCACACCGCCAAGCAATATAATTATGCGGACACACCGCCATGCAATATAATCACAACAAATGCTATAACTGTTGTTGTACTTTTTGTACAATAGTTTTAATGATGAAAAACATATATTAGTTTAATCCTTAAGTCATGAGTCAAGTATGTGGTTTTCAATATATATCAATTTCAATATCAAGTTTCACTTTGTGAAAATGAAAACCCTGGTTTGACTAAGTCTAGAAGGTTAGCACCTTATAAAGATAAGTATAAGATAATATTTTCTTTTTAGAAAACTATCTCTCAGTATTTTGATATCTAACATCCATTAGTGCTAAAACGATTTTTAATGAATTTTTCATTAAATAGAAAGTATATATTTTGGAGGTGGTAATATTGCTAAATATCGAGTTTGTTCTAAAACCCAAAATCTACTTTCTTGTTGATTTGGATTTTGATTTTCTAGATATTTTTATTGAATCAAAATAGGGGGTACTTCGTTATTTACATTTATATATTAAAGTAAATGGAGGTAAAATATAAATAAAAAGAAATGTGGACATTTACTTAAACTAAAGAAATGTAAATAAGTTGTGATGTATACATGTTGTGGATTGTGCTTTCATGCAAATGTTTCTGAATATCTATCATGTTCCTACGCATGTTTCGAAACTCCTTTGAAATGGTTTTCAATGTTTTCAGTGTATGCTATTTCGAAACATCTCTATTATGCATGTGTTTTCAAATCAGGTTTTGAACTATGTTTCGAAACCTCCATATCATGTTTCGAAACCTCATTTCCAGAGAGGTATGTTTCGAAACCCATCATGTCATGTTTTGAAACCTCTGACATTCTATTAGCAGAATTATTCAAAACCGAGTTGCATGTGTGCTGCATTTTTGTATGCTTCAAATATCATTTTATTAATGCATTCTCCATGCTATGAGATTCAAATTTGAATTTGAATGTGAGTGCTTATAAAATATTCAAAGTGGGTCTAAGACTTTGTCTCCCACTATTTGCTGTATCTAAGTGCTTTGTCCAACTGGAAGCTTGTATATTTCGAAACCTTAGTGCATTTATGTGATATTTTGAAACCTACTAAGTATGTTTCGAAACCTACTTTTCTGTTTTGTCTCTAACGGCTATAAACGATCAGATTTCTATATCTTGGTATAAATAGCAGGTATTTGAAGACAAGAATAGATTGATTGAGATTGATAGAGAGACAACAAGCAAGAACAAGAGAACACACACTAGAGACACACACACAAGCACATGTGATCTAAATCCGTTTCACAAGCTTTCAAAGAGGATCCATTCATCCATTCCTAGATGTGCATTGTGATGTAAAAAAGGAGAAGCAAGTGCAAACAATGAGTATCATCCTCCAGCTCTCCTCACATCAAGTTAAGAGGTTTGCACAACCATTTGGTAAGGCATTTATTACTCATTGGATTGTAAAGATAAAACGTTATTTATCTTGTTTAAAGTTATAAGGTTTGAGTTTAGCCTAAAACTCATTATGGTGTAAAGGTTTGAGTTGAGCCTAAAACTCATTGTGTCAAAGGTTCGAGTTTAGACTTAAAACTAACTTGGTGTAAGGTTTGAGTTAAGCCCGTAAAAACTCACTTAGTGCTAGGTTTGAGTTGAGCCCGTAAAAACTCACGTTGTAAGGTTTTAGGGTAACCCGTGGTAAAACCCTTGTTGTGGTGATCACTAGTAAAAGTGATTGGGATTGCAAATCTTTCAAGTGGGTAAGCTTAAAGGTAGTGGAGTAGGCGGGTGCCGAACCACTATATATGTTGTGTGCAATTGTTATTTAGCTTTTGCTTATCATTATTGCCTATTGCACATGCTTTCATATGTTTTGTTATCAAAGTCTAAAATAGTTTTCTTGAGCATAAGTTTATACTCATACATAGAAAACATATCTTTGATATACAAACATCTTTGGTATACTCTTAATTATATAAATCATCTTATCCAAAGATCGTTATTTTGAAATACAAGGTAAAGGATTTCGTATCAAGCAAAACAGTGAAGTAGATTTCGAAACATCTATAGTAGGTTTCGAAACCTACTTAATAGAAAGGTTTATTTTGAAACATATACCCTATATTTCAAAATACAATGTTTTTCCATTCATCAAAGTTTTAAAGTATAAAAAATTCAGCCTAATCTCAATTCACCCCCCATCTTGGGATATATTTGTCATCATTAGGAACTAACAATAACAAGTGACATTTACACACCCTTAATTTCTCCCTATTAAGGTTCTAGGATCTTTCACACAGTTCACATTTAAATAGGTTCCACCACATCACTTAAGGACAATTATTTATATGATGATAGTAATGCATCACACATGAGATTCCATGGATATGCCAACCAAAAACATTTCTTAACAACTTCCCAAATGTGATTATCATGCTTCCTCATGCAACTCAATTACATTTTTATCACATGAATTTCATTTATACACACAAATATATATATATATATATATATCCTCATCCACATGCTATTATTTTAGAGGATTGAGTGGTATCAGAAGAAGCATTTAATAGCAACTTATTTTAATAATCATACTTAATTTGAATTGGGAAAAGCCTTAACAAAACTCAAATTGCAACCAAAGTATATGATATTATATATCAAATTGAATCCCTCGAAGTCTAGTTTATAACTCTTCAAACGGATCTTAATTTAGAGTTCTACATCGAAAGTTATGACCAAAATAGTGCAATATGCGTAGTGCTGTCTTTTTAGCAAAGTCAACTTAATTAGAGGGGAGTAGACTTAGGCTAAGTTGACTTGCCTAAAAATAAGTTGACATTTCACAAAATAAGTTGACTTTTCACAAAATAAGTTGACTCGATCGAGAACTAGGATAAACAGCTAAAAACTGGCATCTGCCGAGTTGACTTAACCCAAAACAAGTTGACTCAATGCACCTAGAGCACACAAAATTGACACCAAATGTAACGACCCATTATTGGGTCTAGAATTTTAGAATGATGTATTAATTTATTTTAGTTATTATATAAGTTAAGCAAATTTGATTCTTAATGTTGAGATAGATCTATGGGCTTGTATGTATGGGTTTAAATTAAATGGATGAGATAATGAGTTGGGCTTCAATTAATTAAGGCAAGTGGGCTAAGAGTTGGGCTTGGGCCTTTAAAGAAATAGAAGATGGGCCATTTATTTGGGCTTAAGCCCAATACAACACAAAAAATAATAATAAAATAAAAATAAATAATAAATAAGTAAATAAATAATAATAATAATAATAAGAATAAATAAAATGATAACCATAATAATAATAAATAAAATAATAATAAAATAATAATAATAATAATAATAATAACAACAAAATTTAAACACCCAATTTCTTTTTCTTCTTTCACTTCTTCTTTATTTTTCACTCCCTCTTTTACTTCTCCTTTCTTCTTTCACTTCTCCTTTTTACTTCTTCTTTTTCCTTTTACTCCTACTTTCTTCTTTCACTTCTTCTTTTACACCTTCTTTTTCTTTTTCTTTATCTCCTTTTCTTCTTCTCCCTCACGACTTCTTCTTCTTCTTCTTCTTATTCTCTTCTTCTTCTTCTTCTTCTTCTTCTTCTTCTTCTTCTTCTACGCATTATTTTTCTTCTCTACTGCTTCTATTCTGTTAAATTTTATGTGGCAATTGGAGCTTCTGTGCGGGTGCTTCATCTTGATTTACTCATCCTCAGGCAAGTATCCTTTCTTCTTCTTCTTTTATTTTCTCCCCTTCCATGTGTAGCATCTCTATTAATTTCTTTTTTTTGTATTTACATAGTATAAAATCCCTAAATTTTGTGAGTCTACTTGATGTCTCAAAAGGGGTTTGATTCACCCCAATATTATTCTGTGAATGGCATTTTTCACCTCCATTGTGATGGGAGTTTATTCACTTTCATTGCTCATTGTAGTGTATTTATTGGTATATCTTATATGTGAATGATGTCTGGATAATTAATGTCTATACCCGAATGTCCCATGAAATTGTGAAAAAAATATCAAGTTAATGTGTGAAAAATTCGGATGCTACAGTACCATACAGTACCGATACAGTATCTCAATACAGTACCTATACAGTATCTCGATATAGTATCATACAATACCTATATAGTATATTAATACAGTAACTATACTGTATCTCAATACAATACCTATATAGTATATCGATACAGTACCATATAGTACCTATACATATCTCAATACAGTACTTATACAGTATCTCGATACAGTACCATACAATACTTATACAGTATCTTAATACAGTACTTATACAGTATCTCAATACAGTACCTATACAGTATCTCGATACAATACCATATAGTGTCCCGTTATAGTATAATACCGTATCCATACAGTATATGTACAGTATCTTGCTACAGTACATACCGTATCCGTATAGTACCCCGCTACAGTAACCATCCGAAATTTTTTATTAATATTAATTAAACATTTACTTAATGTATTAGAGCGATTGTATGGTGGAAAAATAACATTTTTTTAGCCATAACATTCTTCAATGGTATTAAATGTATATTGAGAACGAGAATTTTAATTTTAAATTGCTGGTAAATGCATACGTGATGCATACATGTACATGATGCTCATATATATGTTCTTAGCGCACTTATTATTTTGCGCAGAAATAAAGGGTACCTTAGGAGCGCCTGACGCGGGACGAGGTGGCCATAGCCCGGCAGGTTGTGCTCGATACGTTATGTGATGATTTATTGATATGATGATTAATGCATATTTTGCATCGTGGCTTATGAGCCTATGGGATTTATACTTATGATGTATGCACTTGTATGTTATACATGAACAAAAATTGAAATTTATAATTCCATGAGATATGATTTCCTGACTTATATATTTGAATATCGATATGAAGTCGTTGTACCATTCTCTCGGTGTCATCATGATTTCTCTTTCTTTATACTACTCCTTTGTACTAGAACTTGCTGAGCCTTGTGGCTCACTTGATCTTCTTATGCCATTCCAGGTAAGGGTAAAGCAGTCATTAAGGGTGAGTCCAGTGGGACTACAACCCAAGGGTAGTGGTGTACAGAGGCACTCAACTCGGAGATCCTAGTTGCGTTTTGGTGAGGTAGATTGATGAGATTTTAATTTGTTATTTTGCATTAGAGTCTCATATTCAGTTTGTATGGCCTTAGAGCCCAGACGTATCAAACATTGATTTGTAACGAAAGTTATTGATATTCCACTGCATGAAAATAGATAAATGTGTGTGTTTATTATGAGGTATTGTTCTATATCATCCTTGTGATGACTTCCTTTCGAATGTCCTATGCTAGCGGGCACATTCGGGAGTGGGTCCTTACACCAAACACCCCAAAAATTTCCAATCTAGCTTCTTAACCCACAAATGTCATTCCATGAAAGAAAGATGAGGTGATCAAACCCCAAGGATACCATTTTCAAGACACACCCAACAATAATAAAATGAAAACCCACAAATTTTTTAAGAATATAAAACAAGACTTACTTATTTCAAGAAAATGGCTCCAAGAATTTGGAAAACCACTCTAAATTAATGGCTACAAGAATATTTAATTTTTTAAATCAAAAAAGAAAACAAGGAATAAGCTTTCCAAAAGAAGAGAACAAGAGAAAAGAACATGCACAAACCATTTAAAAGAGAGAGTGCAAGAGAACTTACCTTGAAACTTGAACCGAAAGAGAAGAAGAAGAAGAAGAAGAAGAAGAAGAAGAAGCCTCCTCAAAGCTACAACCTTGAAGCTCCCAGCAAGAAGAAGAAGAAAATTGAAGAAGAAGAAGAAAAAGATGTAACGACCAGTTAATTGTAATTTATTTTATTCCAATTAATTAGGGTACTAAGGTAAAGGAAATATTAAATAATTTTAACTTGGAAAATTGGGAGAAATTATTTGGAAGAATTAGGGTTTAAGTGTTATTATTGAGTGGGGGTGTTTATGGTAATTTATGAAAATTAATAGGTGTAGGTGTAATTACTAAAACTTTCTTGGGGAGTCTCTTTAAATTTAATGAAATGGCTATTATTAATAAGATGGATGGCAGATTAGGCGACAGACATGCAAGGTGGTTGGGGCGTGAACACAGGATCAAATCTGGTTGGAAGCATATGTGCTTAGAGAAATGCTAATTTTTAATTAGTAGCCTAGCCCGAAAATGATGTCATTTCAGGAAAGGCTGGGATGCCACGTGGCGCACGCTGGGCTGCCCAATTCCATGCTTTTTAAACCCTAATTTTAGCGGGTTTGGGGAGCAAAAATTGAGCAATCCCAGTGAGTAAATTAAAGGAAATAAGATGGTGCGTCAGGTGGGAAAATTTAGGAAAATTCAATATCAAATAAGGTTTAATTAGCAAGGTGAGTAGAGAAACATGTATTAATGGTTTTGTATGGTTAGAATTTAATGTTGGGTGTGATTTTGTTAATTTTGGGAAGTTATATTATTTTGTAGCGTGTATTAATTTAACGATGTGTGGGTGTAAAAACACCGAAATCCACTAACTAGAGGCAAGCTCCTTACTTCCTTTGTGAGCTCTTTCCGTTTTATAAATTATATGTCTTCCCTTGATTTGATTCGATTTTGCATATTAATTATATGAATTGTGAAATTTGTTGGTATAATTTAATTTAACTTAAATATGAGACTTGCTGGGGTTTATTTGTTGTGTGCCTACGTGGTATTGTGTCGCTCCTATTTTTTTGGGAATGATGTTGAACCTGATCCGAGCTAGGTTCCTAGAGGTTGACAGGATTTAGTTGTGGTTGGGGTTTCTTGCAAATGTGGGTCCTGATAACGGAAGGCATGAGCTGTTGACCAGTGAGATGACATGTTAACTATTTGGTGATATGGGAGCGAATTGTTGATCGAGCCAAGGACGGCTATCGATTGGTTGTCCCTAGTCATAGATGGTTGACCGGTACCTAGTCACTATTTACAGGCTCTATCATTATATAGCATATCGCATGGCATGACATTGCACGGGACTGAGTTTGCATTTACTAGCAATCATGTCCGTATGTGTTGGGCATGTGAGCATTGGTATTACACGGTTAGCCTGCTGAGTACTGACTCGTGTATGTTAGGCGAGCATATGTATTTAGAGCATTCACTTGTGTGAATTCCTACGTGGGCGTAACATGGATTGATGCTTGGCTTATGGGGGCCTTGTCATCATGTCAATGCTGCAGAAGCCATTGCATTTATTACTTGTTGCATTGCATGGTTATGATATTATTTATTTATACTAGCCAAGGCTTCTAGCTCATATATCTTTGCTAGCCAGGGCCTCAGGCTCATATGTTCTATGCTAGCCAGGGCCTTGAGCTCATATGATTTATGTTAACCAATTCATGATTGCCATAGCTGGGACTTGGGTGCCAGGTTTTGCATTTCTTATGTGGGCCCTAAGAACTGCCATTATGTGCATTGGTTTATTTATTTATGTTGATGGCTGAGTATTGTAAGACATGGCATGACACTTGATTTCCATCACGACATTTGATGGGTTGTATTCTATGTGGGAGCTTTATTTCTAGTTTGATCATATTTCTTCTATGTGTTTGCTGAGTCTTGTGACTCACCCTTCCTTTACATCATTCTAGGTAAAGGAAAGGAAAAGACTGAGGGTGAGAGCAACAGTGTAAGAGTGCAAGGGTATTCGGTTGTACATTGTAGTCCCAGCCATCGGTCTTGCGTGGCTTCGGGGCACAAGAAGGTGCTAGCTTAGTTTTTTTATGTCGTGATCTTGTACCCAGGTTTTGTTCGGGGGTGTGTCCTGTGTTTGCCATCCCCTCATCTTTTGGGTTTGTATTTATGTAAATACCATGCTTCCACAGTGCTTTTGGTCTTTCCATTTTGCATGCCATTTTGGCCAAATTTTTTTGGCATACTTTACTTTCCTCTTGAGGCTTTTGCCTGGGGCTCGTGGGCCTTCGGGATCTCCAGGTGGGGGACCTCATTGAAGAAGAAGGAGAAGCCATCGTTGGGAACCAAAAGAGAAGAAGAAGAAGAAGAAGAAGAAGAAGAAGAAGAAGAAGAAGAAGACAAGAGAGCGTGGCGAGAAAAAAGGGAGGAGTGGGACGCCAACCACCCCCTAAAATGTACCATTTTGCCCTTAACTTTTCCCACACACACATAGCATATAAGCCCTCTTTGGACATTTTACATTTTTCTTATTTCTTTCTCATTTTCTTTATCAAACCAATTATGAAAATCCCTTCACCTTTCACATAAAGCATGCCCATTTTTGTCATTTGCCACATTTGTCACTTTCATTTAATTATAATGCCACCTTTTATACACATGGGCCCAAATCCAAATCAATGGCCCAATCAAATAAAATGACCCACTTCTATCTTAGGCACCAAATAAAATATAACACACATATTTACTTTATTTTAAGCTCAATCCATTAAATTAAACACATAATTTACTCACATACATTTTGTCACATAAAACTATTTCTCACATTTAATTTAATAAGGAAAAATTTTCAATGCTCATAAATAAAATATTAATAAACTCCTAGACCCACTAACGGTTCATTATAGATTGGGCTTAGTTTGGGAGACCTCTTCGATTATACAAAATGCAATGAAAAATGAACACTTCATATTATAAGGCGAAAAATCATTTACCAAACAAATTATATTACAACATTTTATTCAATTAAAACAAATTAAAGTAAATTGAATCGAGTCAAACCATTCTAAAAATTAATTGAATGGAACTTACAATTTTGATTAATTTGATTGAATTAGATTTGTTTAACTAAAGTTTTGCTCACCCCTAGTACAATCCTAATATTTATTTATTTTTTGTAACGTAGGAATCGAAGGAAGCCCCAATACATAAGCCTTTGGCAGAGACCGTTACCTTCTCCTCTATAACCCACAAGTACCAATCCAAATCGAGCAATCAGGTCGAGCTGGGTAAGACTGGGTTAAAGCATATATTGAATAACCACATTGCTCGGAATAACCATAGCCACTTAACTCTTCACCCTCACTTCACACTCTTCTCGCTCATACACAGCTTCTCCATACGCAAAGTATATATCGAATCGGCACCAACCATTTCTATATCTCTCTTTGTTTGTATATAAAAAGAGCGAGAGAGATAGAGAAGCAAATGGTGAGCATAATTCCTATGGCGTTGTCCATTCTGCCTTTAGGTCGTCTTCCCCTTGCCTTGGCATTTTCTTCTTCCCAAATCCCTCTCAGAGGCTTAGTTTCTTCCATCTCGGCAGTGGTAAAATTAATTCTTCTGACCCCATAATTTTGTCTTTTTATTTACTTTCTATGCTTACTCAATTTGCTGTGGGTAGTTTGGGGGCCGCCTTTGAGCTTGATTGGTTGACTGTTTGGATTTGTTAGTATTGTGATTTATGTATGTTGGATCGCTTGGCTTGTTGGCCAAATTTAATGTAAAATGAGTAAATTTAGTAGGCTTTTTGATCAACATTGAAGTCCACTAAAGTTACATTAACCAAGCTTGGGACATTGATTGAGCTTAAGCGCCACATGAGCTTATTTGAAGAAAATCCCAATGTTCTGTGTTCTGAATACATCAATGCCACCCTAACATTAGCCCACGTTTATTTGACCACACTAAACAGACACTTAAAACCATTATCTGATATAAGATTAACTCATATGTGCAGACATTCTGTTTCCATTTTATAAAAGTGAAATTTATTAAATAAGGAATGAAGCCCATAAAAAAAACACCAATGGTCTTGAAAGTTGAAATTACGAGAAGCCAACATCATTTTAAAGATATGGTTATTTCATATTTAAAAAAAATATTAATGTGTTTTACAAAGTGAAAAATCACGTGGATCTTCCTTTGTGAAAATTTATGCAAAACCACTATACATTTTTTTATTTGACCAAAGTAAACCACTACATTTATTTAAATATTTAAAAATTGTGCAACAAAAGTTATATTAAAATTAAAACATAAGAAAAAAAAAAAGAAAAAGACACCAAATGTTTAAAATTAAGTATTTACGTAATCATATTATCTATGATAAT
Source organism: Diospyros kaki (assembly GCA_036245055.1). Taxonomy (NCBI): domain Eukaryota; kingdom Viridiplantae; phylum Streptophyta; class Magnoliopsida; order Ericales; family Ebenaceae; genus Diospyros; species Diospyros kaki. The sequence continues at coordinate 38,741,309 of BSEG01000008.1, forward strand.
TTTAAATTTAGTGATAATGTTTTCATTATTTTTGAAATATAGATATGAACATATTTCTAAATACTATTTTTGGAAAATTGAAGACTTGGTATTAACAAATAAATTTGTAAACTATAAGTGTTATGATTGATATATATTTATTTATTTAACAAAAATACATTGGAGTTTGACCATAGTTAGACCTGAGTTGGACCTGAACTTCTCACATTTCTAGTTTGACATTCGATTTGATTTTCAAAGTGTTGATTTCTACAATTATTTAAGCATTTAATTTACATTTAAGCTAAACATTTTAATATATATTTTTGTAATATGTTATGCATTTAAGCTAAAAATTATATATTTATATATAAAGTTATGATCAATGTATAAAAAGTAAGTATAATAATATATTTCAAATGTAGTTAGAGACAAATAAAAAAAAAGTGTCTCTAAATTATGTGTTTCAAATGCTACAATTGATAATGCAACTGATATCAACTACGGAGTTGTCTAAGAGTCACCATTTGGAATGTACTTTGCATAGATGGCCTCCTCTTTGATAGCTCAGAAGTAACTTGCTACATAGATGGTCTACATTGTGGATTGGTATTCAAGCAAGCAAATGCTAGCCTTGCAATACAAACAACAACTTCTTCTATCACTGGATTCTCAGGTGGTGGGATGCGATTGTCTAATATATCTTTCAATAATATATCGTCCACAATTACTGGTGATGATGAGGAAGAGGAAGCAAAATAAAGGGACGAGATGAATTCGCTTGGGTGCTTTCCCATTAACACCTCTAAAGTTAATACTCCAAAACTATAAACATCCAACTTATCATTCACTTCCATTGTGTAAGCAAGTTCTGTAAAGAGATATAGATAAAAACAAGTATTAAAAAAATACTAAATACAAATCCTCTAAATTTCTATATTGAACATTTTAAACTTGAAGTTGTGTAAGACCATTTAGTTAAATAGATTAAGAATGTCAACTAGTCAAGTATCCAACTTGTTTGATCAACTAAACTTGATTTGCATAAAAAAAAAAAAATTCTTCACATTCAATGCATACTCGGATATGGTATTTCCAAAAATCTCATTATTTGTTCTTCTTTGTCATCTTAACCAAAATGCCAACTTGTCTCTCTAATAAATATCTAGTTTAATATCTATTATTTTTCTTTTTAGATAAGTTGAGTACTTGAATTTTTAAAACCGTCCCAACTTTATACCTATTGTTAACTGTTGGCAGTCAAATTAATGGTTAACTCATGATAAATATGAAATTAGCACACTATTTTAAAATTTGAGTATTTAAATAGACTACTTTTTTACTTGAAAAAATTAGATATTTATGCTTAAATTCACAAAATTATTTTATTTTACTTCTTGTTTCACAATTAGAGATAGGAACATGTCAAATTTAAATTACAAACGTATAAACAAAACTTAAAGCTAAATGTAAGAGCATACAACAATTTTAGAAGCGAATTACCAACCTTACACCTCCTAATGGAGTAGGTCTGAACTTGGATCCAAACTGTTTAACCAATCTTGGTGTTGAGCACAAATTTGACTACTCGAATTAACATCGAATTTTATATATCATAAATGGTCCAGATATGAATAGTAGATTAAATATATACCATTAAATACATTTAATATTTGATATTATATATTAAATATTATATATTTACTATTATATTATTATAACAGCAAATATTTATAACATCTAATATTTTACACAATATATTTATTATAATCCTCGTATTTTTCTTTTTTTTCAAAAATCTCATTATTTGTTTTTCTTTATCAACTTAACCTAAATCATCACACTTTTGTTTATATAATCTAGATGATACAATTGAGGTTTGGTAAAGATATGAATAAGGGTCTAACAGAATTAATATCATAGAGAAAAGAATTACTATCAAACATTGTCTCCTATTTGTAATTACATCTCAATATCCAACACATTAGGATTGTGTTGGATAGATAGGTGCATGTGGGTAAATTAATAAATCTTTGAAATATGTAATTAATTAGAGAAAAAAAAAAGATAATGGCTATACCTGGAGCAACATATCCAAAGGTTCCTGCAAATGAAGTCCAATTGGAGGAGTGCAACTTTAAAACCCTAGCAGTGCCAAAATCGGATATGTGAGCAACATATTCTGAGTCAAGTAAAACATTCTTGGTTGATATGTCCCGATGAATCAATGGAGGTGAACATTCATTGTGCATGTAACACAAACCATTTGCTACACCTTTAATGACATTCACCCTCTTACTCCACTCAAACTTCAAAGCTTCCTCTTCATTTCCCAACACCTTTTCTAAGCTTCCTCCTTCCAAAAACTCATAAACCAAAAATGAATGTCTTGGATTCGAACAAAAACCATAAAATTTTATGATGTTAAGATGTCGAACCTCTGTGATGGCACGAATCTCGTTCTCAAAGCTTTTTAAATAAGCAAGATTGCCATCTTCTGAAGAATGGACCTTTTTGACGACAACAATCAAATCACTTGGCAACTTAGCTTTATAAATAGTGCCATATCCACCTTGACCAATGCAATACTTGTCATTAAAGTGTTCAGTTGCTTCCATGATGTGTTTATGCATCAACTTTCCATCATAGCTCCATATTTCAAACAAATTTGTACTATCTATTTCTTGGAGCTCGTTCTCACTAGTTGTTGTACTTTTGCGCAAAACTTGAAAGGCACTGAGAACCACAAGTAAAAGAAATAGAGTGCTCACAATAGGAATTACCACAAAAAACATGAATTTCTTTAGCTTTTTGGCTTTGGTGGCATTGCTTAGTCTGGGCAAGCAAGGTGTCAAGCCTGTCTTATTTCCGCACAAACCATCATTATTTTTGTATGTTTCAATTGGAGCTTCATTAAAGGCTTTGGTGCTTGGAAAAGGACCCTTTAAGTGATTGTAAGATATATCAACTGATGTTAGACTTGGTAGCCCATTGGTGAAAGATGATGGGATGGAACCAGAAAGCCTATTGTGAGAGAGATTTAGATTTTGCAACATTTGCATTCCCCCAATCTCTTGTGGTATTTCACCGGTCAACATGTTGTTTCCAAGATCAAGGCTTTCAAGAAACTTTAACTTGCTTATTTTATTTGGAATATTACCTATAAGTAGATTCTCACCCAAATTCAAATTCAGTAGCTTTGCACACTCTGATACCTCCCTTGGAATTGGCCCGTTAAGATTGTTCGCTGCCAAATCAAGGTATCGCAATTCAGACAACCTTCTGACCTCAGTTGGAATGTAGCCTAAGAGTTTGTTACTACTCAAAGTAAGGTTGTACAATTTTCCCAAGTTTCCCAAATTCTTTGGGATACTTCCTACTAAATGATTTGAAGAGAGGTCAAGATATTGCAATTGGGCTGCCCCACCCAACTCAAATGGTATTTTTCCACTAATTTTGTTATTAGAGATCTTTAGAGCAGTCAAATTTTTGCACATTCCCCAATTTTCAGAAAGCTCGCCTGTGAAATGATTATAACTCAAATCCATGTAAACCAAGTTTGGGAGTACGCCAAAATCTTCTTGTATATTTCCTTGGAGTTGGTTGTCCTCAAGTCTAACTCGATACAAGTACTTGCAATTTCTCAAGCTTTTTGGGACATGACCTATTAAGTTGTTGTGTGATGCAATTAGGTATGTCAATGATCCATCAAGGCACAGACCTTGGGGTAGATAACCGGTGAGCTTGTTATGGTTAACGTCAAAGACTTGCAAATGTGTAAGCTTATCCAATTCGAGTGGAATAGAGCCATTGAGTTGATTTTGACACAATTTTAACTCATTAAGGGAATTTAGATTTCCTAACTCGGGAGGTATGGCACCAGATAGTTGATTTGAATACAAGGACAACATTTTGAGGTTTTTTAAGCTACCAATGGTGGAGGGGATACATCCTGAAAGTTTGTTTTCAAAAAGGTATAGAATGGTTAAACTGGTTAGATTCCCTATTGAAGTTGGGATTGAACCAGTGAGATTGTTCCTTGAGAGGGCAAGGAGATTAAGAGACTTTAACATCTCAATTTCTTGAGGAATTGATCCTGAAAGCTTGTTTTCATAAAGGAATAGATTGGTTAAACTAGTTAAATTCCTTATTGAAGTTGGGATTGAACCACTGAGATTATTTCTAGAGAGTGAAACATCATTGAGAGATCTTAACCGACCAATTTCTTGAGGAATTGATCCTAAAAGCTTATTTTCAAAAAGGTATAGAATGGTTAAACTGGTTAAATTCCCTATTGAAGTTGGGATTGAACCAGTGAGGTTGTTGGCTGCGAGCTCAAGGTCATTGAGAGACTTTAACATCCCAATTTTTTTAGGAATTGATCCTGAGAGTTTGTTTGTATAAAGGTATAGAGTGGTTAGACTGGTTAAATTCCCTATTGAAGTTGGGATTGAACCAGTGAGGTTGTTTTCAGAGAGGTCAAGGTCATTGAGAGACTTTAACATCCCAATTTCTTGAGGAATAGGACCATAGAATGAGTTGGAATATAAGATGAGTTCACTAAGGCAAGGGAGATACCTCATTTCTGGTGGAATTGTTCCTGAAAAGTGATTTGTAGATAAGTTCAAAGAGGCAAGTCTCGAAATATTGCCAATTTGGGGAGGAATAGAACCATAGAATGAGTTGTTATTGAGATCAATGTGGAGAAGGAAAGGAAATGATGAGAAGCTAAAATTGGAAAGCGTACCTCTCAAACCAAAGCCCGTAAGATTTACGTGAGTAACATGACTAGCCTTGTTGCAGCCAATTCCGGGCCAAATGCAATGGTTGGTTCCGAGCCATGAGGACAAGAGAGATTGGCTTTGGTTTTCCAAGGTGGCTTTCCAGCCCAAGAGAGCCATTGCTTCTCCATTTCCTTTATTTATGGAGGAAGAAGAAGATCCTTTATTTATGGAGGAAGAAGAAGAAGGAAGAGGCATCAGAAGGATAGCAAGATGGATGAAAGGCCACCACATTGTTGAGGAGTAATAAGAAATTATTGCTTTCAACAGTCTCTCTAATTAAGAAAGGGTAGTGGTTTGATGGGAGAGAAGATGAATTCCGTTGAGGGTATTTATAGACATAAGATGCAATACGTCTATTTTTTTTTTTATTTTTTTGGGGATACCCATTTGATTTGATCATTTTTAAATAAAACAAGAACAGTACATCACGAAGGATAGCAAGTTCTGCTAGACACAATTAAATGTATTGGCACTATCATGCTGAATAGTAAAGGTGTGGAATTTTCTTATAACAAAGACAGGCATCCCAACTCCTGCTCTATTAGGGAACTGCTAAAATGCTTAAATATATATTTAATTATCTATATAATGTATATATACATATATTAACGATTCTTGCAACCAATCCGCGCAAGGCAATTAACTGTGTATGTTGTAAAAATGATATTCAATGATAAGAATTAAACTGTATGTATTCTATTTGATGATTAAATATATTTATAAATATAAATGTTTATGGTCATTGAAATCTATTTCAATCATTGAAAATAATCATTACTAAGTTTTTTTTTTTATTTTTCTTATCTAATATTGTTATGTATGATATAAATAATACTTTTCCCAGAAACTAATAAAGAAAATGAGACAACAATTGAAATATTATTAAATTAATGGAGTTCAACAGCTAAGCTAAGCCAAGTTTAAAAAATAATTTGGGTAGAGAGAGAAACTTAAAAAAAAGAAACTTTCCCTAAAGGTATTTTATTTACTTATTTTAGTTTACATGCCATCTCAAAGGTAATTGCAAGTTTATATATATAACATAAAAAAAATTATAAATATTCATGTTAAGAGGTGTAGAAGAATCTAAAATTCAAAATTTTATAGTTATCACAAAAATGTTGATTGGACAAAAGAGAAAATGAAATCAAATTACAAAAATGAGTGCATTTTTCTTATATAAAAATTACAAAAAAAAAATATCTACACTAAGATACATAGAAACCCCACAAAGCACCATGGGGACCAAAATTATTGCATTTCAAAGTTTATCAGCTACCATCATTTTAATGAAATTTAATTGACAACCCCTGGAATGTATGAGCATGCGGAATTTTCAAACACTAATGGACAACCACCATAGTCAATTGGGGGAAAACGATTTTTTTAAAGATTAATTTGGGGGAAAATTGATTTTAATCATATTCTAAATGAATTCCAAAACAAATTCTAATCAACTAGTTTGATTAACAAACAGAATTTCAATTCATGAAATCAAATTCAAATTGAGTTAAGAAAATAAATTAATCTAATTTTTTTTACCGCAATAAGTTTTGTATAATGATTGTTTTTATATTTTGAGTAGAGTTGATTTGAATTATAAGAGTGATAACTAAAACTTTCATAATAAGATTTTATTCGATAGCCTGCCTTGACAAAATAAAATAAAACTATTGTTGTCCTTAGCTCATCAAATGGATGTGGAGGGCCAATAAGCACTTAATGCTCATAAACAAATTGGCCAAATATTTTTGAATCAGGGACATGAATCTAGACTGCTAGTTTGTTCGATTTTTTATCAGATTATTCGGTCTATCAGTTAGTTTGGTTTTGATAGATTTTTTTTGTGTTAATTCTCTCAGTTCAATTTATTCAGTTTGTTAATTTTACCGAATCAACAATTAGTACACCCCTAGAAACACCTATCCCTTTTGAAGTTGGATCAAGCATAAATAAATTTGTTTACAATAATTTTATTATTTTCTCTTACGGTGCGTTTGATTGCAAGCATAAAACAAGAACACAATTCAAATAATAATTCTAATTTTAACTTCATATCTTATCTTCCAATTTGGTGTGATAAAATAAATTAAAAATTCAAAAAACCTAAAAACACTCTCTTTGGAGAGGCGGACACAAAATAGAAGGTGTAGGATGATCAAAATTGGAACTTTAAGATAATTATGATAACCAATTAAACTTTGTGTATACTCACACCAAATAATGATAATAATATGGCAAAAAAGAAGATGAAAAAAAAAAACTACAGAAACTTAAGTATAATAAAATTCAAACTTATGACCCACATAAACAATAATAGAGATGAAGAATTTTCTTGTGATAAAGACTTGGAAGACGTGGAGATAAATAATTATTTTGATTTTTTTAAAGATTAATTGGGGGAAAAATTGATTTTAATCATATTCTAAATGAATTCCAAACCAAATTCTAATCAATTAGTTTGATTAATAAACAGAATTTCAATTCAAATTGAATTTAAGAAAATAAATTACTAATAAGTATTTAAGATCTAATTTTGTTACAGCAATGAATTTTGTATAATGATTGTTTTTATATTTTGATTCATTAATAATGATACAAAACACTAAGATACATAGAAACCTCACAAAGCACCATGGGGATCAAAATTATTGCATTTCAGAGTTGATCAGCTACCATCAATTTAATAAAACTTAATTGTCACCCCCTGAAATGTATGAGCAAGTGGAATTTTGAAACACTAATTATTGCATCACAGTCAGTAAAATTTGATTTTTTTTTAAAAAAAGTTAATTGGGGAAAAAACTGATTCTAATCATTGCGATGATGGGGCCTTCAGATTTTTTTTTTTGAATTTTTTTTGGTACAATTTATTTGATTTATTAATTTTACTGAACTAACTATTTATACACTCTATAAGCATCAATATTTTTATTTATACACTGATCCTTTTGAAGTTGGATCGAGTATATATAAATTTATTTACAAGAATTTTATTATTTACTTTTATTTTTTTATTATTTTACCGTAAAAAAGAATAAAAATTGAAGATGAAATTGGAAGTGGAAAGGAAGACCGCTGCCCTTATCGTCGGGTAAATGGATTACGGGCCCACCAGCTTCGAAGACTTGGGAAGACCTCTCAGTGAAGTCTTAAGTGTTTGTTTATATATATATATATATATATATATAGTGTTATTTTTTGTTTTTTAGAAAAAATTGAATATTAAGTTCAATAATATTAACACTTTAAAATTTTCAAATAAAATTAAAAATGATAAATAGTAAAAAAAATAGATATTATGTATGAAGATTAAATACATATTTTAAAATTTTATTTTATAAAATAAATTATTACATTTCAAAGTTGATGAGCCACTAATGAATTTTCAAACATTAATGGACAGCCACCATATAAACAAATATCTACACTAATATACATAGAAACCCCACAATACAAAGCACCAAAATTATTGCATTTCATACACTAATGGACAGCCACCATCATTGGAAATAATCATTACTTCATTTTTTTTTTTCTTATCTAATATTCTTATGTATGATATAAATGATACTTTTTCTCAAAATTAATAAAGAATATAGCTCCAACACCTATGAAAATAATGAGACAACAATTGAAAAATTATTAAATTAATTGAGTTTCATAGTTAAACTAAGCCAAGTTTAAAAATTATATTTGTAATGGTCCTTCAGATTTTTATTTATAATGTCGTGGTGATGCAGGAAACCATCTCTGCCTCTCTCTTTTGCCGTGGTGATGCGATAACCCATCTCTGTCTTTCTCTCTTGTCGTGGTGATGCAGAAACCCATCGTGATGATGATAGTCCTTTAGATTTTTTTTAAATTTTTATTTATAATTATATTTATATATATAATTTTGAAATATGTAAATCTATTAATTAAAAATATAAATTTAACATGTTTATTAATTATCAAATTTATTGTATAACTATCATTAATATATGTTACAATTTTCCTCAAAATACAATTTAGTTAAATTTCTTACCTAAACATTACATTTAAATAACTTCTGTTAAAATAAGTTTTTGTTTGGTCATTTTATAATTTTTGACAACTTATAAGTATTTTTGAGAGTTTGTTAAGTCGATTCAGTTTATACAGTTTATATTTAATTTTTTTGATTATCAATTAATTCGATTAATTGAGTTTAATCAGTTGATTCGATTCGATTTAATCCCTTCGATATGGTCTATTTGATTTGTTAATTTTACTAAACTAACTATTCACACACCCTTAGAAGCATCTATCCCTTTTAAAGTTAGATTGAGTATATATAAATTTGTTTACACGAATTTTATTATTTTCTCCTATTTTTTTGATATTTTACAGTAAAAAGGAATAAAAATTGAAGGTGAGGTTGCCCTTATTTTTGGGGTACAATGTGCGTGGGACCTCGCCGTAGAAGACAGTGCGGTCTTTGATTTTTGGCCATACCCACAAACCCTGAACTTGGTGGAAGCCAATGGTTGGCTAATTGCTGGCCCACCAACTTCGTTATATATATATATATATATATATATTATTTCAAATTTATGACCCACAGAAATAATAATAGAGAGTTGGAAGATTGGGAAGACGTGGAAAGACGTCCGGTCAAGTCTTAAGTGTTTGTTTATATGTATGTATAGATATATATATATATATATACATTGTGTTATTTTTTATATTTTAGAAAAAATTGAATATTAAGTTTAATAATATTAACATTTTAAAATTTCCAAATAAAAATTAAAAATGATAAATAGTAAAGTAAAAAAATAATATATATTATGTATGAAGATTAAATACATATTTTAAAATTTTATTTTATAAAATAAATTATTGCATTTCAAAGTGATCAGCCACTAATGAATTTTCAAACACTAATGGACAGCCACCATATAAATAAATATCTACACTAATATAGATCGAAGCCCTACAATACAAAGCACCATGGGCACCAAAATTAGGAAAATGTTAGATGAACATACAAATGAACAACTTAGTAAACAACTCTCATTTTAAATTACAATTTTGCCCTTTACTTTCCCCTCACTTCATTTTTAGTCTCTTTCTGAAACCGCCCAACCGCTAACATCATTTTCACTCTCTCTCTCTCCCTCTTCCACCATCTCTTTCTCTCTCTCTCTCTCCCTTCCACAGTTGTCCAAACTTAATCCATTCTCTCTCTCACCCTCGACCTTGAGGAAGGAGCATGCCATCACTGTCACCATCACTCCTGTCACCACTATATACTCTAAATATTTATTTTGATAAATAATAGGAGATTGACAGCACAACTGTTAACACTCACGTTAAAAGCCTAAATAATACTTGGAGATGTGATATGCTGGATGAATTTAGAAAGTTAAGATAATGAAAATCTCCCTAAACATTATTTAGTGATTTAACCAAATAAAACAAAAACAATACATCAATGGAGATGGAGAATTTTTTTGTGATAAAGACATAATTTGAAAGACTTGAAAAGTCCTCTCTGGCAAGTCTTTTAAGTGTTTGTTTATATGTATATATATACATTGTGTTATTTTTTATTTTTCTGTAAAAATTGAATATTAAGTTTATTAATATTAACATTTTAAAATTTTCAAATAAAAATTAAAATTGATATTTAATAAAAATAATATATATTATGTTCGAAGATTAATGCATATTTAAAATTTTATTTAATATTACCAACATACTCGTGACATGAAAAAAAAATCAAATGCCCTATTTTTTTCAGTGAAATAAACATTTGAGTACTACATTTTCGGCTTTTGGTTCTTTCTTCAACCTTGCTAATGTCAAAGACACTTTTTTTCCCACCTTTATGAATGCAAAAAATAGTATTGAGGTAATAAATGGTAGGTTACATGAAAGCATTCTTAACTTAAAATATCAAATCTTTGTTGAGAAAATTTTTAGTATAATAATGATATAGCATTATCATACTAATTTGATATTATCATACATGAGTACGGTGATACGATATTATTATTATACAAAATATTCTCCTATTTGATTTAAGAAATATTACCCGAAAGAGTTATCTACTTAAATAATACATAATATTATTCTTATTTTTGCAATTCAAGCTCAACTTAAAAATTACTGAAAGAAACGACATTACCATTGCTATCGGTTGAGGTGACTATTAAATGATTTATAGACCAAACGTACTATCACTATTAATTAGGACCATTTAAGAATCGTGGAATTTTTGAATAAAAACAAAGAGACTTGGAAATTAATGATGTTGAAGAAAGAGCATGGATACAAAAATGAAGGACAGTATTGATAACAAACACACATTAATATCTTTGTATTTATTAATGATAGAACGTGTTCCAATAACTGTCTTGACCAACTTAATAATAATATTTGGTTGTCCTTATAATAGGGAAGCATTTCATCAATTAGTGCGGGAAGTGTGAAATTTTCTTATAATAAAGATATAACAATAACAAAGGAGAAAGTTTGGCTATTTAAAGGGTTTATAAATTCATTAGGAGTTGAATACATTTAGTTGAAAGTAAGTAAGTTTATTATTTAATAGTTAATTATTAATATTTAATATTTATTAAGTAAATGATGGTTTGACAAGTTTCGAAGCCCAATCACTCTCCCAGTGAAAAGATTAGGAGACGGAATTTGGCTCTCAAACAAATTTTGTCAAAGAAGTCGTAGCCATAGTCAAAACCCATCTCTCTCTCTCTTCTCTTTTTCTCTGGTGATGCAGGAACCCATCTCTCTCTTGCTCTTGTCGTGGTGATGCAAGAACCCATCACCGTGATGGGTCTTTCAAATTTTTTTATAATTATATTTATATATAAAATTTTGAAATATGTAAATCTATTAATTAAAAATATAAATTTAATGTGTTTATTAATTATTTAATTTATTGTATAACTATAGCTAATATATGTTACAATTTGCCTCAAAATACAATTTAGTTAAATTTCTTACCTAAACATTACATTTAAATAACTTCTGTTAAAATAAGTTTTTCTTTGGTCATTTCATAATTTTTGACAATTTATTAGTGTTTTTGAGTTTGTTACAAATTTGGATCGAAAACAGATCACGAACAAACCATCAATCACACACACAAACATAAAATTTAAGATGAAAAATCCAAATTAAAAAAAAATTACGAATAGAAAAAATAAAATATCACATTGCTACCTTAATTTTAACATACTAGGCACCTATTTATAAATCTAAATTATCTATAGATGTAGACAGGAAATTATATCCTGATTAGAAGATAAATCAATAGAACATTTATCCAAATGAGATAAATTTCAATTAAATTTGAATTTGACAAAATTCAAATTATAGTCAAATTAAAAATTATAATCACAATCAAATTAAAAAATTCAATTATAGATGCATTATGATTTTGATTCATGATTATCACAAATCTCTACCTTGACTCTAAATTTACATATGGAATTACTTAGAATTATTTCTTTTAATAAAATTATGAAGAATTAATCTCTCTAACAAATATCAATCAAATTCACACCACCATGAATATCAACCAAATCCACAATCAATAGAGATGGAGAATTTGAAAGTGTCAACCTAACCATTTACTTGTCTCATTTAGATTTTAAGCAGTTAGTGATTTAACCAAATAAAACAAAAACAATACATCAAAAGGGTCAATGAAGACCCTTGTGACTTGACATATATGACTTTAATACGTTACAATTACTAATTGTCGTGAAGCCTGTAAGATGCTAAAACCCTTTAAAGTTAAAATTAAGAATTTTAATCACATGATTATACAACGATATTTTTATTGGTATGATTCAAAATGTTGCCAGTTAGTTATCATTATCTGCAAAGTACGAGGGTACTAACCATTGAAGTGAAAGAATAAAATTAAAATTCAAAGTTAAGAAAGATTTAATAAAAATGTATTAATATTTTTAAGTTTTAAAAAAATTGAAAATTCAAAATTAAAAATGTATTAATATTTTTGAGTTTGAATAAAAAGATCAAAATAGTTTTTAATTTTTCACAATTCAGAAAGATTTTAGTCAACCTTATTAACATATGGGTACTTATAGATATAAAATGAGTGTCTTTTTCATAGGTGTTGGAGCTATAAAGAATATAGCTCCAACACCTATGAAAATATGAGACAACAATTGAAAAATTATTAAATTAATCGAGTTCAATAGCTAAACTAAGCCAAGTTTAAAAAATAATTTGGGTAGAAAGAGAAACTTAAAAAAAGAAACTTTCCCTAAAAGGTGATTTATTTACTTATTTTAGTTTACATGCCACGTCAAAGGTAATTGCAAGTTTATATATATAACATAAAAAATAATTATAAATATTTGTATTAAGAAATCAAATTACAGAAAAGAATCTAAAATTCAAAATTTTATAGTTATCACAAAAATGTTGATTCCACAAAAGAGAAAATGAAATCAAATTACAAAAAAGAGTGCACCAGGGACCAAAATTATTGCATTTTAAAATTGGTCAGTTACCATCAATTTAATGAAATTTAATTGTCACATGCTGGAATGTATGAGCATGTGGAATTTTCAAACACTAATGGACAGCCACCACAGTCAATTGGGGGAAAGCTGACTTTTTTTAAGATTAATTGAGGAAAAATTCTAAATGAATTCCAAAACAAATTCTAATCAACTAATTTGATTAACCAACAGGATTTCAATTCATGAAATCAAATTCAAATTGAGTTAAGAAAACAAATTACTAATAAGATTTAAGATCTAATTTTGTTACCTCAATGAGTTTTGTATAATAATTGTTTTTATATTTTGAGTTGAGTTGATTTGAATTATAAGGGTGATAACTAAAATTTTTATAATAAAATTTTATCGGATAGCCTGCCTTAATAAAATAAAATAAAACTATTGTTGTTCTTTGGATGTGGAGGGCCAATAAGCACTTAATGCTCATAAACAGATTGGCCAAATATCTTTGAATTAGGGACATGAACCTTGAGTGCTAGTTTGTTCAATTTTTCAGCTCATTCATCATTCTATCAGTTAGTTTGATTTTGATTGATTTTTTTGCATTAATTCTCTCAGTTAGTTTGATTTTGATTGATTTTTTTGCATTAATTCTCTCAGTTTAGTTCAATCCCCTCAGTTTAATTTATTTGATTTGTTAATTTTACCGAACTAACAATTAGTACACCCCTAAAAACATCTATCCCTTTTGAAGTTGGACTGAGTATATATAAATTTGTTTACAAGAATTTTATTTTTTTTTCTTATTTTTTTATTATTTTACAATAAAAAAAGAAATAAAAATTGATGGTGAAGTTGGAAGTGGAAGGGAAGACGCCCTACCCTTATCTTTGGGGTACAACGTGGGTGGGACCATCGCCGTACCCCAAACCTATGTTTATTTCTAACTTGTGAACTGAGTTGACGCCAATGGTTGACTAATTACGGCCCCACTAACTTCGTTAATTAGGTGTGCATAGTAACTGACAACTTGCAGGTCAGTGGACCAACCCAACAAGGATTTATTTTTTCTTTTTGGCAAGCATTTAACACAAAAAATATAAATATAAAAATACTATTTTGTACTGTTAATTTTTGAAAAAATAAAAATTGCATTTATAATTTTGAGAAAAAAAATACCAAATGCCCTATTTTTTTTCATAGAAATAAAAATCAAAAGAAATTTCAAAGAAGAGCATAATTCAAATAATAAAATTCAAACTACAAAAACTTACGTATAATAAAATTCAAACTTATGACCCATAGAAATAATAATTGAGATGGAAAATTTCTTGTGATAAAGACTTGGAAGATGTGGAAATACCTCTCACTCAAGCCTTAAGTGTTTGTTTATAAGCATATATATACATTGTGTTTTTCTTTTAGGAAAAATTGAATATTTAGCTAAATAATATTAACATTTTAAAATTTCAAATAAAAATTAAAAATGATAAATAGTAAAAAAATAATATATATTATAACATTTTTAAAAAATTATTTTATAAAATAAATTATTACATTTGAAATTGAGTGGCTACCATCAATTTAATGAAATTTAATTGTCACCCGCTGAATGTATGAGTAAGTGGAAATTTCAAACACTCGTGTATGAGAAAAACTGATTTTTTTTAAAGATTAATTGGGAAAAAAAACTGATTTTAATCATATTCTAAATGAATTCCAAATCAAATTCTAATCAACTAGTTTGATTAATAAATAGAATTTCAATTCATGAAATCATATTCAGATCGAGTTTAAGAAAACAAATTGATAATAAGTATTTAAGATCTAATTTTGTTACTGCAATGAATTTTATATAATAATTTTTTTTTTATATTTTGAATAGAGTTAGTTTCAATTATAAGAGTGATAACTAATACTTTCATAATAAAATTTTATCCAAGCCCTACCTTAACAAAATAAAACCATTGTTGTACACATAATAAAGACACACCTCACAGTTAAGTGTTTAAATATCGGTCTAAATTAAAAAATTAAATTAAATTATATCAAAATAAATAGTCTAACCTAAGAATGACATATATTCACGTGTACACATATGAGTGGGACACACATGTAAAATAAAATTGTGCATGTAAATCTCACTCATATGTTTACATGTGATAGCTTGCCACGTCAGTAATGATACACATCTTTCAAATTGATTTTAAGTGTTGGATAAAATTAGAACTAATTAAACCAATTGGGATACAATTACCAAAATTGTAATGCTTGGATAAATTTACAAATTTGAGAAAACATTTAAGTTTTTTTTTTTTCTTATTTGCCCATAAGAAAACAAATTACTAATAAATATTTAAGATCTAATTTTGTTACCATAATGAGTTTTGTATAATGATTGTTTTTATATTTGGAGTAGAGTTCGTTCCAATTTAATGTATAGTAAATGCCATATCCTATTATTTTAGCAACAATTTTACAATTAAGTATTCAAATAGTATTTTTATTATTTTAACTATTAACACTCGTGTTAAAAATCCAAATATTTCTTAAGAAAGATATGAATTGATGGTTCCCATATTATATTTGTTGTCTACTCCTATATTTTGAGTTATTTAATAACTATGGGTTGATATCGCAAATGCCAACTTTTATGTCAAATGATGGTTCGAATTATGAGCACACTTTATACTCTAAATGTTTATTTTGGTGAGTAATAGGGGATTTGTAATATCCTAAGAGTCTAGAGAATGATAGTATATATGGAGGATATGTAAGGAAAAAAACAACACTAGCTAGATATCTTTTAAACTGAATATAGACAAAGAACTTCCGGGTTAAGTGTGCTTGAGCTGGGAAAGTTCGCGTAGGCCCATTAAGATAAGTTGTTCCGGTCCTTTCTATCGCTCGATACAGAATGTTACAGGTGGTATCAGAGCCGACCCCCGAGCCTTTGAGTACGGTGGTGGGACAAATCTCAACGAGTACGCTGAGTCCCTAAGGGGGTGCATGTAGGCACCTTAGGCTAATCTCACATCGCCCATGCAAAGAGGGAGATCTGGGACTGCTTATAGGGTCACATGACGAGGACATCATGTGCTCAAAAGGGGGAGAATGTAATACTTCAACGGCCTAGAGAATGATAGTATATATCGAGAATAAGTAAGGAAAGAAATAACACCAGTTGAATACTTTTTAGGCTAAATGTAGGCAAAAAACTCCTAGATTAAACGTGTTTGAGTTGGAGAACCTCAAGGATGTGTGACCCCCTAGGAAATTCACGTAGACTTATCAAAGTAATTTGTTCCACTTTTTTCTATCGCTCAATACATAATGTTACAGGATTGATAGTACAACTGTTAACACTCACGTTAAAAATTTAAATAATACTTAGAGATATGATATGCTAGGTGGATTTAAAAAATAAAGATAATAAAGACCTCCCCAAGCATTATTTAGTGATTTAACCAAATAAAACAAAAACAATACATCAATGGAGATGGAGAATTTTCTTGTGATAAAGACATAATTTGGAAGACTTGAAAAGTCCTCTCTAGCAAGTCTTTTAAGTGTTTGTTTATATGTATATATATATATATTGTGTTATTTTCTATTTTTCAGTACAAATTGAATATTAAGTTTAATAATATTAACATTTTAAAATTTTCAAATAAAATAAAAATGATATTTAATAAAAATAATAATATTATGTATGAAAATTAATACATATTTAAAATTTTATTTAATATTACCACCATACTCGTGACATGAAAAAAAAACCAAATGCCCTATTTTTTTCAATGAAATAAAAATTTGATCGCTACATTTTCAGCTTTTGGTTCTTCCTTCCACCTTGCTAATGTCAAAGACACTTTTTTTTCCCATGTTTGTAAATGCCAAAAATAGTATTGAGGTAATAAATGGTAGGTTACATGAAGCATTCTTAAACTTAAAATATCAAATCTCTGTTTGTTGAGAAAAGTTTTAGTATATAATGATGATATCACATTATCATACTAATTTGATATTAGATTGTGATACCACATTAGTACAGTGGTGATATGATATTATTATTATAAAAAAATTTCTTCTATTTGATTTCAAAAATATTACCCAAAAGAGTTATTAACTTAGATAATACATAACATTATTCTTATTTTTTTCAATTCAAACTCAACTTAAAAATTACTGGAAAAAACATTACTATTGCTATCGATTGAGGTGACTTGTACTATTAAATGACTTTTATAGGCTAAACGTACTATCACTATTAATTAGGACAATTTAAGAGGTGTGGAGTTTTTGAATAAAAACAAGAAGACTTGGAAATTAATGATGTTGAGGAAAGAGCATGGATACAAAAATTTAGGACACTATTGATAACAAACACACATTCATATCTTTGTATTTATTAATGATAGGATGTATACCTCTCAGTCAAGTCTTAAGTGTGAAAGGTAATTCATCACCTAAAAATCGTATAAAATTTTGAATTTTAAATGATAATAACCAATTAATTACCCTATCCAAATTATTATAAAAAGGGGTTCGGTGTTCTAGTAATTGTCTTGACCAACTTAACAATAATATTTGGTCATTCTTATAATAGGGAAGCCTTTCATCACTTAGTGTTTTAGTATTTATTAAGTAAATGATAATTTGACAAGTTTGGAAGCCCAATCACTGTCCCAATGAAAAGATTAGGAGACAGAATTTGGCTCTCAAACAAATTTTGTCAAAGAAGCCATAGCCATGGCCAAAACCCATATCTCTCTCTCTCTCTTACCGTGGTGATGCAGGAACCCATCTCATGATGTAGAAACCCATCTCTCTTGCTGTGGTGATGCAGAAACCCGTATTTCTCTTGCTCTTGCCATGGTGATGCAAGAACTCATCTCATGATGCAGAAATCCATCTCTTTCTTGCTCATGTCGTAGTGATGCAGGAACCCATCTCGTGATGTAGAAATCCATCTTCTCTTGCTCTTGCCATGGTGATGCAGGAACGCATCTCTCTCTTGATCTTGTCGTGGTGATGCAGGAACCCATCACCATGATGGGTCTTTTAGATTTTTTTATTTTTTTATAATTATATTTATATATAAAATTTTAAAATATGTAAATTTATTAATTAAAAATATAAATTTAATGTGTTTATTAAGTATCAAATTTATTGTATAACTATCGCTAATATATGTTTCAATTTGTCTCAAAATACAATTTAGTTAAATTTCTTACCTAAACATTACATTTAAATAACTTCTGTTAAAATAAGTTTTTGTTTGGTCATTTTATAATTTTTGACAACTTATAAGTGTTTTTGAGAGTTTGTTACAAATTTAGATCGAAAACAGACCACGAATAAACCTTCAATTACACACACGAACATAAAATTTAAGATGAAAAATCCAAATCGAAAAACAATCACCGATAGAAAAAATAAATATCACTATGATGATATTGCTACCCTACTTTTAACATACTATGCACCTATTTATAGATCTAAATTATTTATAGATATAGACAAGAAATTATATCCTGATTAGAAAATAAATTAAGAGAATATTTATTCAGATGAGATAAATTTCAATTAAAATTGAATTTGACAATATTCAAATTATAGTCAAATTCAAAGTCATAATCACGGTTAAATTAGAAATTTCAATTACAAATAAATTAGATTTTTGAATCATAATTATCACAAATCTCCATCTTGACCCTAAATCTATATATAGAATTACTCAAAATTATTTCTTTTAACAAAATTATGGAAAATTAATCTCTCAAACAAATATTAATCAAATCTATGCCATGACAAATATCAACCAAATCCACACAATACATCAATAGAGATGGAGAATTTGAAAGTGTCTACCCAGCCATTTACTTGTCTCATTTAGATTTAAACGGTTAGTGATTTAACCAAATAAAAACAAAACAATACATCAAAAGGGTCAATCAAGGCCCTTGTGACTCAACATATATGACCTTAATACTTTACAATCACTAGTTGTCGTACAGCATGTAAGATGCTAAAACCCTTTAAAGTTAAAATTAAGAATTTTAATCACATGATTATACAACTATATTTTTATTGGTATGGTTCAAAATGTTAGCAGTTAGTTATCATTATGTGCAAAGTACGAGGGTACCAACCATTGCAGTAAAAGAATAAAATTAAAATTCAAAATTAAGAAAGATTTAATAAAAATGTATTAATATTTTTGAGTTTTAATAAAAAGATAAAAATATTTTTTTAATTTTTCAAAATTCAGAAAGATTTTAATCAACATTATTATAGCGCATCACCTTCCCTTTTGATGCAAGATTAGAGAACGATCATTAAATTTTTAAAATTATCAAAAATATAGAATTTCTGTCTTTAAGTCTTTGTTTATATGTATATATATATACATTGTGTTATGTTTTATTTTTCAGTAAAAATTGAATATTCAGTTTAATAATATTAACATTTTAAAATTTTCAAATAAAAATTAAAAATGATATTTAATAAATATATATATTATGTATAAATATTAATACATATTTAAAAATTTATTTAATATTATCAAACATACACTTGCCATATAAAAATTAGCTAGTTGATAGACGGTATTAAGTGGATAAACGTGATATAGTTAATTAGTACTTAGAGATTGATTTGACGAGAAAGGTTACTCAAATAGAAACAAAAATATAAATATAAAAATATTATTTTTTATTTTTAATTTTTGAAAAATAAAAATTGTGTTTATTATTTTGAGAAAAAAAAAACCAGGTGCCCAATTTTTCTCAGAGAAATAACTCCTCGAGAAAGATGAAGACGTGGAATTTCACAGGAGATGGTCATTTGAGGAAAATATTGTAATTTTTTGAAAATGCAGGGCGCAGACTTGTTACAGATTTTCTAAGACACTCACATTTTCACAAATTTGAAGCCTCAAATCATATCAATTTTTGAATAATATCTTTTGTCAATTGAAATTATTTATTTAATTCATGATTGTTCACATGCTTACAACTTTCATCATATCATAAATAGATTATCTACTTCTGTCTCTCTTTATTTACTGAATATGAACATAACACATTCCATAGTATTTTGATTCAGAATACCATGTTCACTTCTACAGAGTTCTAACACTTTCAAATGCATACCAATCTATTTTTTTTAAATTTTTTAACTATCAAACACTTTATGGACACTTGGGGAACACCTCTCATCAATCACAAGAAGAAGCATGTCATCCTGATCAAATTAGAACCAATTCATAATTTTCAAAATATAAATCAAAAACCAATTGTCCTCCACCTGAATTTTATAATTTTTAAGAACCTTAAATTTCAAAGATTTCATAGAAATTTTCTATTATAAATTTTTAATTATATTTATCTTTTAGTGTGTAAAATGTGAGCTATTTTTATGTGTATGTGTGGCATATGTAATTTATTACTTGACATGTTCTCATCATGTTGTGCCCCTCTCTCTCTCTGTCTCTCTTTTGGGGTGGGAGCAGGGGGTATCATGTTTATATTGGGTCATGTCCATGTCCCATGTATTTGTAATTCTTAGCAGTCAGGGCACTGAGTCATAACTTTATAGTTGAGGTGCATGAATTAATGCAATTGTTTATAAGTATATGTCATGGATTGAGATCAAACAATGAATAAATATATAGGCTTTTCCTTTTAGTTTCTTTCATTATTTGTGTCTAATTATGTACTCCTTAGTTATCTTATCTCTCTCGACATAAAAAATTTAGTTTCAACAAAAAACTGATTTTCAAATTTTAGCAACTAGAAAAATAAGAGAAATTAGAGAGAAAAAGAAAGAACATGGAAGCAAAAGAGAGCAAATGAGGGAGAAAAATGAGAAAAAGTTATTTTTTGATCCTGTAAGGATGTAATTTGATCTTTTGATTTCAAAGTAAAAGTTCTCTTGGTGAATAACATATTCGGGTACTGTTACTCTTGTCTTCATTTTGGCTATACGTCCGCCTATATATACTTAGAGATATCAATTCATACCAACAACTAGACCACTGCTAAACTAAATTCCATTAATGTCAAATAGTTATCACAATTCTCCTTAAATTCTATACATAAGCTCTCAGCATGTCTTCTAGAGCTTCAAGCATCTTTTGTTAGAATTTTTTCATTATGTGTGCAATATTAATTGGATCTTGGTTTTAAAGAAAAAGCCAGTTGGGCTATAACTTAACAATGCCTGGAGGGCCAAATGGATTACATGTGATCATAATTGGACATTGGGCTTGGTGCACCTTAATGGGCTTAGGCTTGTTTGTACATATATATGATTTATGGAATAAGTATAGGCTCAATAGGGTTTTGTGATGGATAAAACTCTATTGGCTCTATATATATGTATATGGCTAGGTCTCATCTTCTCTCTAATTAATCTATTACACCATTTTCTTCCCATTAAGAAAAGGCTAAGGCATAATAATAGAGAAGAAGAGGAAGATCTGGTTTGGTGCAGTGCATTTGTGCTGGCCATTGCAAACAAGATTTTCATCGCTGTTATGGAGTTGAGAGGTATTCTTCTTCTTGTAGATATCAGTGTTTTATATGATATGTGCATTTAATATATATACTGTGAAGCATTTATATCTAACATGCAGTATCAGAGCCCACACATATCCGTATAGGACTTGATTACACGTACTGTTCAGTTTCAATATATATATATATTGTATCTATGCAATCTCTCTATATTGTGAACTGCTTTGTCTCTGCCATGAATGTTTACTTATATATATATATATATATACGAGACATATATATATATCATATCCCTCTTTCTTCTCCAATCTCTCTACAACTAGACAATATATACATATATATATATATATATATTTCATAACATGTTCACTGTTATCGATTTGAGAGAGAGATGCCGCCGTCGGATCATTGGCACGTCACTGGTGGCCATGGACACATCCACTGTTTTTGCCCGCCTTGCTTGCCCTCTCGCCGTCGGTCGATTCATGCCATGCCCGATCGGTTGAGCTACTTTTCTCGGCCATGGCGTTGGTTTTTTCTGTGGGCCGATTGAAGATGAAGCGCGACCGGTGATGAGCAACGATGAAGTCGCTGGTGAAAGAAGAAGAAAAGGGGTGGCAGCAGCGTCGATCATGGCGTCGTTCGTCATCTCCGATGGCCCGCGTCACCGGCCTTGAATGGAGAAGAAGAAGGCGAGGCGGCCGGTGAAGCAATGAGAAAGAAGAGGTGGCGGCGGCGGCGCATAGTGAGGAAAGGAGAGGCTGTGGAGGCGGGGGTTTGAGAAGAAACCCTAGAAGGAAGAAGATGGGGTTTATGAGGAGTTGGGCCAGATTTTGGGTCGGATTTGGGCCGGTTGACCCGATTTGTTGAGATCCATAAGTGGATTTGTTCCAGCAGATCCAAAGTTTGTTTTTATTGGGCTTGGGAAATCCTTTTATCAAGTGGGCTAATTTCAATTCATGGGCCTATTTTGTTATGGGTTTTAATTTGATTATTTGGCCTGTTTTATTAACTTAGCCCATATGTTTATTGGGATATATATACTTTTGTTATGGGCTTTACTCATTTAATTATTTAAATTATATTTTTGGGTCTGAAATTAAAATTTTATTTTGAGCCTAAAAATTAATAATTAAATGATAAATCCATTACTCAAAAAAAAAAAAAAGAGGGGGGGGGGAAGGAAATTTAAGTTGATTGTTTTCACTTAATTATTTTGGGATATTTGTTGTCTGAATTGAGGTGCATAATTTTCTGCCCAAATGTGTTAATTGTGTATTTTAATTTAGATAGCATGATATAAATTTGAAAACACATTGTGACTTGAAACTTTTATCCCAAAGGAGATTGTTTCTGAGTTACTTGTTTTTCATATTTGAGAATTTAACTTGTATATTATATTTTCTACCCAAAGGTGATTTTATAATGTGCATTTTAAATTCTTGTGAGAATAATGCCATAAAGGTTTAAGGCTTGTTCTTGTTTATCCTTTGCCCTTGATTTACTTACTTGAGAATTTAATTTGTATATTATATTTTCTGCCCAAAAGTGATTTTATAATGTGCATCTTAAGTTCTTGTAAGAATAATGCCATAAAAGTTTCAGGCTTATTCTTGTTTATCTTTTGCCTATATTCACTTGTGATATTTTTTTTTTTTATACAGCCCCTTGCCCTTTCAATGTCGGTAATAAAACTTCGACCATTGAGACTCTGACTAGAACCAACTTTAAGAGATGGAAAGAAGATATTGAAATTCAACTGGGTTTGATGAATCTTGACATGGCCTTACATGAGAATGAGCCTTCTAAGCCAACTGCGAGGAGTTCTATTGAAGAGAAAGCTAGGTATGAAAAATGGGGAAGGGCGAATCGTTTAAGTTTGATGATAATGAAAAGGTCTATTTCCCATACTCTCATTGGTGCCATATCTAAGACAGAAAATGCTAAGAAATTCTTTGATGATATAGCTGAAAAATACAAATCATCTGAAAAAGAAGATGCTGGAGAACTTATGGATAGGTTAACAGGAATGAAGTATGATGGGGTGGGTGGTGTTAGAGAATGTATTATGAAAATGGTTGATATAACTACTAGACTGACCGAGCTTGAGATCCCCATTATTGAGTCATTCCTTGTTCATCATGCTTTAAATTCCTTACCTTCACAGTTTGACCAATTGAAGACTTCTTATAACACTCAGAAGGATAAGTGGAATACTAATGAACTAATCTCCATCTGTGACCAAGAAGAAAAGAGGATCCTTAGGGGTTCTGGTTGTAATACCCAAAAAATTTTAAAGGGTTCAAGAGTAAATTATCTAGAGGGTAAAAATGGAATTTGAGGATAAATGAAGGGTATAATGGTAATTTATTACCGTATGAATAACCAAATTGACTGCCGGGAGTGCCTTGAAGTCGAGATGTTAAAGGAAAATGATATGGCATTAACGAGCACCTTGAGATAGGATTTATGGTGCAGAAAGAAATCGAATCGGGAACAATTTTTGGTACAGCAAAATAACAGCTGCCAATTAGGCTGCAATACCAAATTGTTATAGACAACTTCCCGAAAGTCAACGGAAGCTTAAGGGAGCTTTTTTTTTTCATAAGGAACAACCCTTCAGTGGTTTCAGGAAGAAACGAAGAGGTTTAAGGCCAAAATGAAGATTTGAGCCTAAGTGCAGTTTTTCAAAATTACTAGAGGGAGGTTGAAACGATATTTTTTTTGAAATCCTCAAGGGTTAAAATGACGTTTTAGGACTTGAGGGTCTTAAATGCAATTATGGAAAGTCAAGGGGTTAAGTAGAAAAGGGCCAAAATGAGAATACCAAAAGTTGAGGGGCCAAAATGCAATTTTTCAAAGTTAGCCAATGACCAGCACATGGCTGGTCAGCCATGGAGGAAATTTACCACAGGAATAGCACGAAGGATGGTCAGGGAGCATCTTTTGTAAAAGCTTGAGTCGACAACAGCCTATGGATTGCCAGAAAAGCAAGAAAATTGATCAAAAATTCGGTCAGATTATCGCGAGCCTGCAACTCGCTTTTGGGGGCAGGAAAGGTCGGTTTGAGGTCGATCTAAGGTAGGTTTTAACTCCTAAGGCAATGGGCTAGCCGATCTCGGGCATTTGGAGCATCAATTTAGCCTATAAATAGGCATTCGAAGTGGCCGAAAGTTGGGAAGAATGGAACTTCAAATCGGCCTCGAAATCGAACAAATTGGCATTCCAAAATAAGGGGCTTTTGTTGCCCATGTCTTGAAGAATAAATATGGAGATTTTGGTGCATTTTGGTGAAGGTTTGAAGGTAATTCGAAGCTCGCTGGAAAGAGGGAGGCAGACAGTCGGCCGAGGCTTTAAGCCTCCAGTTGACGGCCTTCGGGTTGTCCTTTCAAGGCTCAAGAAGTGCCATTGGGATCCACTGGAAGCAAGGGTTCACGAGGTGGAGAAAACCAGCATCGCTCGCTAACCAGCACTAGAGAAGACTACCGGCGTGTGCCGGTCACGCGGGCAACTCGCCCTAGACGGGTGTAGGCGCGTGCGGGGGCGTGGGTCCTCTGAAAAATTTTGTAAAAATCCCTAAAATTCTAAAAAAATATTTTATGAAGGTTGGTGCAAAAATATCTAAAGTTGGGATTCTTGATGTCTCGATTTTAGAGCCAAAGAGCCTTGTTTTGTGTGAAAACGCAGCATCTGGGTAAGTCTAGTATTTTTCCTTGGAATTTTATAGTCTATAATGAATTGTGGTGAAATTAGATTTGAGAAAAATAGTCCCGAGGTATTTATTGGAATTTTCAGAAAGGAAAAATGAAAGAAAATAAAGAAAAAATGAAATAAATGGAATATTGAGGATATTTAGTGATTAAATATTATTTTATGATTGAGGTAATTGAGATGATATGATTGGTGGAACTTTTGAGAGTTGGCACGAGAATCGAGGCGGGGCACACATATCGAGGCGATGAATGCTTTTTGAGAAAATGCAAATTTATCTCAAAAGGTTAGTTTTCCTATCCTACATGATATGATTGTTTATTATACATGATATTTATGAAAGATATGATTGCTTATATATGCATAATATTTACGAAAGATATGATTCATTTTGTCATATTGCATGGAAAGTCGTGATAATTACCTAGCACAATATTATTGTCACTTTGATATTTGTGCATGGGAATGGAATGTCGCCCCCAGAGTGTAGCCGTAATATCTCAAAGACAATGATGGAATAACGTTAGGCTTATCCTGCAGAGGTTTGGGATTTGCCTAGGATTTCGTGCCGAGCTAGTGGGCCTGAGAAGTTACATTAAGGGCAAATGTTGTTCATGTTATTGCATCATGCATTCGTATATATATATATATATGTTTTGGACCCTCATTAGAAGTTTCATCTTCTAATGGGTTATGCCTCTAGAACATTCCATGTTCTAGTTTTAAGACTTACAGTTAGGGCAGAAAGCAGGTTGAGATATAACGGCACGTGATAGCGTGGCCGATGATTCGGCAAGCTGTCTTGGAGATGTTTTGTTGATGATTAACTTTGTTAGAACATTACGGAATCTCCATGTATTTATGTATTTCAATATTGAGGATATGATGTTAACTATGGTATGAATTCTTATGTTATAAATAAAGTGAATTGATTATGTACCATATCAGGTTTCGATTATCGTTTCAGCATTTTTAATGATTTGCTGGGGGTTTTGTTTGGTATTTGATACTTAAGTTTAAGTTATGTTCTGAGAAAGAAAGAAAAAAATAATTTATGTATATTTTGGGCCCCAGCGTAGTGACACACTTTGTAAGAGAAAAAACGGGGTGTTACACTAGTGGTAGTGTGAATTTTGTGAGTCAGCCAAACATGAAAGGGCATTCCTCGAGCCACAATTACCGTAGAAATAACAAAGGTGGCAACAAGATTAAAAATCAGAAGAGCAATGGCCCCAAACCTGTTATCAAGAAAGAGATCAGTTGCTGGTTCTGTAAGAAAAAGGGTCACAAGAAATTTGATTGTCACAAGTATAAGAACTAGTTGGCAAAGAACAAAAGTGGAGGTAAACCACTTGCTTTTGTTTGTTTTGAATCCAATTTAATAGATGTTCCATTGAATACTTAGTGGTTTGATTCTAGGGCAACCATTCATGTGGCCAATACCTTGCAGGGGTTCAAGAGCAAGCGAAAGCCAAATGATCATGAGAGAACGCTGGTGGTTGGAAATGGCATTCGAGTACAAGTTGAAGATATAGGAGCAGTAGAGTTTAGATTAGAAACTAGATATACCCTTGTTTTGAATGATGTCGCTTTTGTACCGTCTTTTAGGTAGAATTTGATCTCCATTTCTAAGATGGATTCTGCGGGATATCATTTTGGTATTGGTAATGGAAGTTTAAATTTGATTTTCAATTCAGTTATTATTGGCATTGCACTCTTGTGTGATGGGTTATATAAGTTAAATTTTTCTTCCATGGCTACTTCCTTGAACGTTGAGAATGTTGGTGTTAAAAGAACCTTGATTAAAGAAAACTCTTCAACCTTATGACATAAACAGTTGGGTCATATTTCCAAAGAAAGGATGGAGAGACTTGTTAAAAGTGATATTTTGCCTACTGTTGACTTCAATGATTTTGGGACTCGTGTTGATTGCATAAAGGGAAAGCTCACCAAAACCAAGAAAAGAGGTGCAACTCGTAGTAATAAGCTCCTAGAAATTATCCACACTGATATAAGTGGACCTTATGTCTCTATATTATGTGGGAACAAATATTTTCTCACCTTTATTGATGACTTTTCTCGCTATGGATATGTATATCCTATTGCAGATAAATCTCAAGCACTCGAAAAGTTTAAGATTTTCAAAACTGAGGTTGAGAAGCAGCGAGAGAAAAGTATAAATGTAACGCCCCGCTTTTCCGGGCACGTTATAACTTGGGACAAATCCGGGACAATAATTTTTTTCTTTCAAACACTAAAGCTAAACCACATCATACCTCGAATCGGTCCCAGAACTTCCAATCATTTTTTTCTCGAAAGAGAATCACTATACACATCAAATACGGAAGCAATGATCGAAACTTGATATCTTAACATTAATCATAAATATATTCTTACATCTTTGACATTTCTCAAAACGTTCAGAATCTAAAGTAGCAGAATCAAAAATACATGGGCTACATAACCTACATTTCATTCTTTCTGCACTTTGCTAAGTGCCATTTCATGCCTCATTTATCCTTGTATCTGCGACAATTTCCTCCTGGAACATTTGAATATTCCAGGGGCAAAACTCAAGTTAGATGATGAACCATCTAAGTAAGGGTACATTATGTTATGTCATGTGTGTATGCAATGTCTTTCATCGTAGGTGTCAACTGCACCCCTCATGCTACCTACCATTTTTGCGGCCCCCTCTTTCGAAGCCGAGGTGTATGGGTGCACCCTTGGTAAAGTAGCGGTGCCAGTTCGTACTCCCTACGGCCTCAAATGCGAGTGATCAATGATATCAACATGTATTTATGCATTACATAGTCATGTCATGTATGTAGTTTACGTGATGGATACATATCAGAGTATGTCAATATGATGAAAACATTTTCGAGGAAGTATCACTTACCTTCTCAAGCTTATTGGGCCACCTCGATATTTGTGTCTTGCCTCAATTTGCATGCCAACCTTAAAATTTGTACGAGTCTCTTCAACTTCAGTCTCAAAGGATCCTAATCACCATAATTATTTAAATAAACATTAAAACCTATTTTTTCATAATTTTTGGTATTTTTTAAAAAATTTTACTCACCTTAACTTAGCATCTCTGACTTCCTCGATATGCGTGTCATCTCCTCCAAATGCGTGCCCCAGCCATTTTTCTTGCTAAAATATTCAAAATATTAATAAATACCCAAATCCTATTTTTTGGGAATTTCCTGAAATTTTTTCCTATTTTTTCCTCTTTTCTTTTCTTTTCTTTTCTTTTTTTTTTCTTTTCTTTTTCTTTTTCTTTTTTTCTTTTTCTTCCCTTCTCCTTCCTCCCTTCTTCTTCCTTCTCCCGCCTGCGTGCTTCCTGCAACTCTCTTTCTTTTTTTTTTCTTCTTCTTCTTTTCTTTCTTTCTTCTTTTATTCTTCTTCTTCTTCTTCTTCTTCTTCTTCTTCTTCCTTCCTTCCTCCTCCTCCTTCTTCTTCTTCTTCTTCTTCTTCCTTCCTTCCTCCTCCTCCTCCTTCTTCTTCTTCTTCTTCTTCTTCCTTCCTTCCTTCCTCCTCCTTCTTCTTCTTCTTCTTCTTCCCTGCCTCCTGCGCAAATAGCCATGCGTGCACCAACCCGCTACTGTCGCGTGCTGCCGCCTCCCTCGCTGCCCACGGCGCCTCCACCGGCCTCCCCGGACACGACCACGACCACCGCACCGCCGCTGGCAACAGCTTGCGGCCGCGGCTTGCTCCGGTTGCTTCCGGCTCTCTCTCTCTCTCTCTTTGCAACTCTTTGTTGCTTGCTCTGCTCAAATCTCTCAAACTCTCATCTATTTATAGCCAACGCCAACCCTCTGCCCATTTCTCATAACGTGCAAATCTAACCAAATTTTGTAGAGACGTGGCTGATTGCAGCAGGGGTATGGGCGAAGCTTGCAGAGGCGTGGCCATTTTCTTTGCGTGAAAATCTTTCTAAATGTTGCAAGAACGTGGCTGATTGCAAGGCATGGCTGATTACAACAAGGTATGGACTTAAAAGTTATCAAGGCATGGACTTAAAGTTATCAATGCATGGAGATTTGTGGAGGTATGAAAGTTGCAGCGCTGCTACGTACATACATATCAATATATATATATATATTGTTATATATTTTATACTATATTAATAACAATTTTATACATTTAAACTTCAAATTTTATCATAAATTTATTAGAATAATTCTCTAATTACAATAATATCCTCAAATTCTGAATTAATTGACATTATAATACCGAAAACTCAAAATTAATAACTTTAAAGTTACTTGATTTGGATGATTTTGCCCTAGTGTTCTCACTGGGCTATTGTTTCATCCCGAAACTACTGAAGGGTTGATCCTTACGCAAAACCGGAGCCCCCCTAGGGTTCCGTTGATTTTTTGGGAGTCTCTTATGACAATTCGATATTTCAGCCTCAATCACAATTGTATTTTAGCTGTACTGAGAATCATCTCGATTCTGATTTCTTTTACTTCCATAAATTCTATCTCAGAACGCTCATCGAGACCATGCCATTTTCCATAGCCAATTACACTCTGGAGCATTCCCTTCAGTCGATTCGATGATTTATTTTGCTATTCGACCAATTTTCG
The DNA here is from genome assembly GCA_036245055.1 of Diospyros kaki. Classification (NCBI taxonomy): domain Eukaryota; kingdom Viridiplantae; phylum Streptophyta; class Magnoliopsida; order Ericales; family Ebenaceae; genus Diospyros; species Diospyros kaki. Next base: position 38,771,386 of record BSEG01000008.1, read on the forward strand.
GTATTCAAACATTGCTTAATGACGTGGCAACCTTACGTCGAAACGGGGTATTACAATAAAGGTTGTGAGATCTGATAGGGGTGGAGAATACTATGGTAGACATGGATCTAACAGACAATGTATGGGTCCGTTTGCCATATATCTACAAGATTCTGAGATAGTTGCTCAATATACCATGCCTGACACACCAGATCAAAATGGAGTAGTTGAATGGAGAAATCGCACACTAAAAGATATGTTGAGGACAATGATTAGTAGGTGTAATCTACCCATGTCTCTTTGGGGTGAATTCATAAAGACTGCAATGAACATCTTGAATAGAGTTCCTAGTAAATCTGTTCCTTTGACTCCTTTTGAACTTTGGGTTGGTCGTAAGCCGAGCCTAAATCATTTCTGAGTTTGGAGTTGTCCTACTGAGGTAAGAATCTACAATCCTTTTGAGAATAAATTGGATCCTAAGACTACACGTTGTTTCTTTGTTGGTTATCCTGACCATTCTAAGGGATACAGATTTTATTGCTCTAGTCGAGGCACAAAGATTGTGGATTCTATCGCTACAAAATTTTTGGAGAATGATACAAGTGAATGCTCTTGTTCTAGTGTAAGGGATGTTAATGTGGAAGAGGAAATTATGATAATGCCAGTACCAGTTGTACATGAAATAATGGTGTTTGAACCAGATCAAACAAAAGAAGTATCCCAACAGGAAGATGTTCCAGTACACATTTCACATCTTGAAATTCCTGATAGATGCCCTCAGAGAGAAAGAAGATTTGCTATATCAGATGATTATGTGGTATACCTTGGTGAAAATGACTACGATGTTGGTCATGTTATAGATCCGATCACATATAGCCAAGCTGTTTCAAGTACTTGTTCTGATAAATGGTTGGAAGCCATGGAGGATGAAATGAAATCTATGGCACACAACGATGTGTGGGAACTAGTTGAACAACCTAAACGAGTTAAGCCTATAAGTTGCAAATAGGTGTTCAAAACTAAGAAAGATTCAAAAGACAATATTGAAAGGTACAAGGCGAGATTAGTAGCTAAGGGCTTCACTCATAAAGAAGGAGTTGATTATAATGAAACATTTTCCCTTGTTTCTTGAAAGGATTCCTTCAGAATTATTATGGCACTAGTGGCACACTTTGATCTTGAACTTCATTAGATGGATGTTAAAACAACATTTTTAAATGGACATCTGCATGAAGAAGTATATATGCAACAACTTGAAGACTTCAAAGAAAATGGCAAAGAACATTTGGTATGCAGATTAAAGAAATCCATTTATGGTTTAAAACAAGTCTCTCAACAGTGGTATTTGAAGTTTGATGAGGTAATTACTTCCTTTGGATTTGCTAAAAATAAAATAGACCAATGCATATATCTCAAGATTAGTGGGAGCAGATTTGTTCTTCTTGTGCTATATGTTGATGATATTCTCCTTGCGAGTAATGATTTGAACCTGCTTCATGATACTAAGAAAATGCTTTCCAAAACTTTTGACATAAAAGATTTTGGTGAAGCATCATTTGTTCTTGGTATTGAAATTAACAGGGATAAGACTCGAGGTTTGTTGGGACCCTCTCAGATATCATATACAGATTGTGTTCTCAATCGCTTTAATATGCAAAACTGTAGAGCTGGGGAAGTGCCTATAGCTAAGGGAGAATTGCCTAGTAAGAAAAATTGTCCCAAAAATGTAATAGAGCAACAGCAGATGGAAAATGTGTCTTATGCTAGTGCTGTTGGGAGTTTGATGTATACTCAAGTTTGTACTAGACCCGATATTGTTTTTGCAGTTAGTGTGTTGGGGAGATTTTCTTCTAATCCTGGGCTTGAACATTGGGTGTTAGCAAAGAAAGTTATGAGATACCAGCAAAGAACAAAGGATTTTATGTTAGTATATAGAAAAGTTGATCACCTTGAGGTGGTTGGGTATACAGATGCAGATTTTGCAGGGTGTCCCGATGAAAGAAAATCCACTTCTGGATATGTTTTCATGTTAGCCAGTGGGGCAATTTCATGGAAAAGTACAAAACAAACACTTGTGGCTTCATCTACTATGCAAGCAGAGTTTGTAGCATGTTATGGAGGGGCATCACAAGCTATGTGGTTGAAGAACTTCATTTCTGGGCTTTTGATATTGTTGATTCCATCTCAAGGCCAATCAAAATTTATTGTGACAATAGTGCTGCAGTTTTCTTCACTAAAAACAATAAAAGTTCTAGTGGTTCCAAACACATAGAGATCAAATATCTTTCAGTCAGAGACATGGTCAAGAAAGGTGATATTATTGTGGAGCACATAAATACTCAGGTTATGGTTGTTGATCCATTAACCAAAGGACTTCGACTTATTGATTTTAAAAGGCACCTTGTTAATATGGGGATTTTAGAGTCTTCTGATGTGCTTGATTAGTGGGAGTTGTTATTTTTGTTGAATTGTTATTCCCAATCACTGTTATGTAATGAGCTCAATTATTTTGTTCCATGGATCCATGTTAAATTTTAAAGTCATATGCATGCTGATGTATCTTTTCATGATATTAGATTGGTGATATCACTGTATGTTTTGGAGCTGTTATGCTTGTTTCTTTTATCACTATTGAAGGCATTCAAATTCAGCTTTCATGGATAGTGATAGTTAAAGGACTGATATAGACTTGGCATAAAGATCATATAAGGTATATGTTATTGTTTGTACTATACTTTCAAATCATATTACCTTCATGTTAATTTAATTGCCAAAGTTATGACCATAGTGCGAATTTATGGAAATAAATACATTTTGACGGCTATGATCTAATTTTGGTAATTAGGTCGAATGGAACATGTTTAAAGGTGATTATCTGTTAAGCTATGCTTTCAAAATAGTGGCCACTCAAGTTTTCAAATACTTTTCCAACTAGAGAGTCAATTTCAAAAATATATATATGTATATTGACACCAACTAATATTGCACAAGTGGGAGAATGTTAGAATTTTTCCATTATGTGTGCAATATTAATTGGATCTTGGTTTTTAAGAAAAAGCCAGTTGGGCTATAGCTTAACAATGCCTGGAGGCCCAAATGGATTATATGTGATCATAATTGGACATTAGGCTCAGTGCACCTTAATGGGCTTAGGCTATTATTGTACTTTATGTACAATAGTTTTAATGATGAAAAATATATATTGGTTTAATCCCTAAGTCATGAGTCAAGTATGTGGTTTTCAATATATATCAATTTCAATATCAAGTTTCACTGTGTGAAAATGAAAACCCTGTTTTTGACTAAGTCTGGAAGGTTAGCACCTTATAAGGAGAAGTATAAGATAATGTTTTCTTTTTAGAAAACTAACTCCCGGTAATTTGATATCTAACATTTATTAGTGCTGAAACGATTTTTAATGAATTTTTCATTAAACAGAAAAAATATATTTTGGGGGTGGTATTATTGTTAAAACTTGAGTTTGTACTAAAACCCAAAATATATTTTCTTACATATTTGGATTTTGATTTTCTAAGTATTTTTATTGAATCCAAATAGGGGGTACTTTGTTATTTACATTTATGTATTAAAGTAAATGGAGGTAAAATATAAATAATTATTTACTTTGTTAAAACCTATGATGTATGTATGCTGTGGATTGTGCTTTCAAGTAAATCATTCTGAATATCTGTCATGTTTCCATGCATGTTTCGAAACCCCTTTGAAAATGTTTTCAATGTTTTCAGTGTATGCTATTTCGAAACATCTCTGCTATGCATGCGTTTTCAATTCAGGTTTTGAACCATGTTTCAAAACCTATATGTCTATGTTTCGAAACCTCATTTCTAGAGAGGTATGTTTCGAAACCTATATGCATAATGTTTCGAAACCTCATTTCCAGAGAGGTATGTTTCGAAACCTATCATGTCATGTTTCGAAACCTCTGACATTCTGTCAGCAGATCATTTGAAAACCGAGATGCATTTGTTTTTCAATTTTGCATTTATCAAAATGCTTCTCTATCATTTATTTAATACACTATCCATGCTTAAGAGATTCAAATTTGAATTTGAATGTGAGTGCCTTTAAAATATTCAAAGTGGGTGTAAGATTCTGTCTCCCACTATCTGCTGTCTCGAAGTGCTTGTCATGCTGTAAAGTGCTGTATGTTTCGAAACATGAGGAGTATGTTTCGAAACCTATGTGTAAAATTGTGATGTTTCGAAACCTATTATGTATGTTTCAGAACCTACTTTTCTGTCTTGTCTCTAACGGCTATAAAACGGCTAGATTTCTATCTCTTGATATAAATAACAGGTATTTGAAGATAAGAAGAATAAGATTGAGCAAGAACAAGATACAACAAGTGAATACACACTAGAGACACACACACAAGCACAAATTATCCAAATCCATTCTTTTGACAAGCATTCAAAGAAGATCCATTCATCCATTTCTTAGATGTGCATTGTGATGTGAAAAAAGAGAAGTAAGTGCAAACAACGGGTATCATCCTCCAGCTCTCCTCACCTCAAGTTAAGAGGTTTGTACAACCACATTGGTAAGATATTCATTGCTATATATTCCACTGGGTTGTAAAGATAAACTTTATTTATCTTGATTGTTGTAAGGTTTGAGTTTAGCCTAAAACTCATTTTGGTGTAAAGGTTTGAGTTGAGCCTAAAACTCATTGTGTTAAAGGTTTGAGTTTAGCCTTAAAACTCACTTGGTGTAAGGTTTGAGTTAAGCCCATAAAAACTCATTTGATGCTAGGTTTGAGTTGAGCCCGTAAAAACTCACATTGTAAGGTTTTGGGGTGAACCGTGGTAAAACCGTTGTTGTGGGTGATCACTAATAAAAGTGATTGGGATTGCAAATCCTTCAAGTGGGTAACCTTGAAGGTAATAGAGTAGGCGGGTGCCGAACTACTATATATCTTGTTTGCAAGTGTTCTTTAGATTTCATTTATCATTATTGCATATTGCACATGCTTTCATAAGTTTTGTTATCAAAGTTTAAAACAAAGTTTTCTTGAGCTTAATTGTATACATACTTAGAAAACATATCTTTGATATACAAACATATTTGGTATACTCTTAATTACATAAATCATCTTTTTCAAATATCGTTATTTTGAACTACAAGATAAAAGATTACGAATCAAGCAAAACAGTGAAGTAGATTTCAAAACATACATTTCATATTTCAAAACTTATAAAATAGTGAAGTATATTTTGAAACATATATAGCAGGTTTCGAAACCTACTTAACAGAAAACTTTATTTCGAAACATATATCCTATATTTCGAAACATAGTGTTTTGCATTCAATCAAAGTTTTAATTTATCAAAATTTATACAAATCCCAATTCACCCCCCCTCTTGGGATATATTTTCCATCATTAGGAACCAACATAGGCCTGTTTGTACATATATATCATTTGTGGAATAAGTGTAGGCCCAATCGGGTTTTGTGATAGGTAAAACGCTATTGGCTCTATATATATATGGCTAGGTCCCCTCTTCTCTCTAATCAATCTATTACACCATTTTCTTCTCATTAAGAAAAGGTTAAGACATAATAGTAGAGAAAAAGAGAAAGATCTGGTTTGGTGCAGTGCATTTGTGCTGGCCATTGCAAACAAGATTTTCATCGCTGTTATGGAGTTGAGAGGTATTCTTCTTCTTGTAGATATCAGTGTTTTATATGATATGTGCATTTAATATATATATATATATATTGTAAAGCATTTATATCTAACATCTTTCTCATTGGCCATTCGTTTGGGGGTGAAATCCAATGTTAAACTTCAAATTTGTTCCTGGGGCAGTTGAAGAAACGGATTCAAACCCATTCTTCAACAAGAACATCAAATCCACTCAGAAAAAAGTTATATATAGGCACTAAAGTCAAGATAAGTATATTCCAATATCAAGATTCACAACCATCATAGTCATATAAATACAAGCTAGATGTATAATCTTAACAAGACTAACCTTCTGCGGACTGACTAACGCCTGCCAAGTTTAATCTTAACAAGATTTTTCAAAAATCTTTGATTTGGAAAAAGAGTAGGGTGATCCATTTGGCAAGAAAAAAAGGATGGCTTATAACTTTGTTTTTCAAGAGCCAATGTGGTTGGAGGCTGCAGGGGCTTGAGATGGGAGAGGTAATGGTGAAAGACGTAGATGTCAGGTTGGTTGAAATGTAAACAAAAATGTAGAAAATCTAGAGAGACAAAGAAAAATGTAATAACAAATGCTCTGCTACCTCTCTTTTGCACGAGAAGAACCAATCAGCTATAACATGCATGCATTCCCTCAAGTAGCCAGTGTATGAGGAGGATAGAGCCATGTGTAAGCTGTCTAACCAAGAATGACACTCTATGGGCCACTCTTGCTCTCCAAATAGCCTTCTGATATAAGGTCGTATTTCTTCCCTCACCAAGAGCTTTCTAGAAGGAACTTACCATAAAAATTCCCTTCCTTGACAGACTCTATATAGCTATCATTCCTCCCACTATTTGGTGATGGATGGTCAATAAGTAATCTTAAAAGGGAAATCATTGAGTTCACTTCCCAATCTTGGAGATTATACCTAAAGAGTGAAAACCACCTTAGATCCCTATACAGAAAGGAAGGAATCAGTTACAGAGGCATCCTTACTGTTAGCTAACTCCAAAATGTTATAGACCCTCAACCTCACATAAAACGCAAGTTGGGCCACCAATAACACCTACTTTGGATTCCATATTATTGGGCTAAGAAGAAAACCTAATTTGGACCATTATAATTTTTCTCCCATTAAAGGAATTTCATCCTCACAATATTATGTTGTCAAGTTTCTATATCATCATAGCACTCCTATGTAGCTTCATCAATTACATGATTCCTCCATAATACCTTTACCAAGGGTATAATCTAGTTGTTTAACTTTCATTTTTTGGTACATAAGCTATATTGGCATCCTATGACAAGTTGTCACTAAATTGCACCTCTAGTTATTGGAATCTAGAATTATCAATAGAAGTACATTGGACAAGTCCAATTTTCAGTCTTATGATGAGGTCTAAAAATTAAAATACCTTTTCTTTAAGCAGTGTTACGGATTCTATTAAGTATTAACCAAACCATACTAAACCATTGAAGCTTTTCAGATAATGCTTTAGATTATGTGGAGCCTTTCAATGTAGATAGGTATAGATGTTGCATTTTATTTAGAAAAGAAACCAACAAAAAGAAAAAACTACATACATTATTCATTTTATCATTAACAATTTAGCAACAACAACCCTTAGAGATCAACAATGTAGTAGCATCAACTTGCTAAACTTTTGCTTATTTTGATTAACAATCTAGTAGCATCAACTCTTAGAGATCAATATATTCTATGCATTAATTGGAAGATTTTGAACCTAATAGGGTTGAACATAAGATGAATAAGCCATTAGTGTCAAATACTATCAGCACCATACAACAGTTTACCTATTAAAAAATATCTATATCATATTGTAATGAACTCTTGTTAAAAAGTCAATTTCCCGTAGTTAAAGAGTTTTAATGGTGGGAAAAATCCCGTCGTCGCCCATCGTTAAAGCTTTCTTTGTCGTTAAAAGTATTAATGATAGAAAGAAAAGTACCGTCATTAATATAAGTAGTGAGGGACATAAGTCCCATCATTAAAAGTAACAATAACGACGAATATTTCCGTTGTTATAACAATGTGTGGGTTGTTAAAAATAATATAAACGATGGATATTTTCATCATCATTACAATATTTATCGATTACTAAACATAATATGAACGATAGAAATTCCTGTTGTTATTACAATTTATCAATCACTAAGCATAATATCAATGATGAATATTCCAGTCGTTATTGTAATATTGTAACATCCCATATTGAGCGATAGGAAGAACTGAAACAACTTACCCTGATGAACCTACACGAACTTCCCAGGAGTCACCCATCCTTGAGCTTCTCTAGCTCAAGCATGCTTAACTCGAGAGTTCTTTGCCTACATTCAGCCCAAAAGTTATCCAGATGGTATTGTTTCATTTCTTACTTATTCTCGATATATACTATCCTTCTCTGGACTATTGGGGTATTACATTCTGCCCTCTTGAGCATATGTCGTTCTCGTCATGAGACCTCACAACTGGTTCTAAATCTTCTCCCCTTTGGAGGTTGTCATCCTAAAAGCCTACTAGGAGCCGCTCCTTGTTCAGGTTCTCGAGCCCCCGCACCACTCCCTGCTCTTATTGGACCACATTCTCTTAGGGTCGACTCTAATACCACCTGTAACATTCTGCATCGAGCGACAGAAAGGAGCGAAACAACTTACCCTAATGGGCCTACAAGAACTTCTTAGGGGTTATCCATTCTTAAGCTTCCCCAACTCAAACACACTTAACCCGAGAGTTTTTTGTCTACATTCAGTTCAAAAGATATCCAGTTGGTGTTGCTTCCTTCTTTACTATCTTTGATATATCTACTAGGTTTTCTAAAGTCCCTTATTAGACTAGTTGTAAGGTCACATGACGAGAACATCATGTGTTCAAGGAAGAGAGAATATAACATTTATCGATCACTAAACATAATATCAATAATAAATATTTCTGTCATTATTATAATATTTTTGTCGATCATTATTACTATTATTATAATTCTATGGACCATTGTTACTCTTATATAAAAATTTATTTTGTACCTATTAATTATGGTAATAGAGATATTGATAATAAAAATTTAATTCTCAATTAATTTAGTAAAAAAAAGATATATACAAAACACAATCATTGGGATCTATGATGTACTAATTATAATCATTTTAAGGGCTTGATGCGATTCACAATCATAAAAAATAAAGAAAAAAAACTATAAATTTCTTATTATCCTTGTTGTTGCTCAAATACAACAATTAGAATTTTTAGTAGTGGGATGCACGTGGATGCCGTCGGCCTCGGGACTTGATCGAAGATTTGGCTGCAAAACTAAGGAGGGGCTTCCAAAGGGTTCCTTCCGAAGGGATGCTTCCGAAGCCTCCTTCCGAAGGGTCAATGTGGGCTTCCGAAGGTCACTTCCGTGGTCAGCTTCCGAAGGGTTCAGGTGGGCTTCCGAAGGTTTAGGTGAGCTTCCGAAGGATGGCAACCACATTGAGCTTCCGAAGGCATGATGGGTCTTCCGAAGGAAGAGAGGGTCTTCCAAAGGAAAAGAGGGTCTTCCGAAGGAAAAGATGGGCTTCCGAAGCTTGCTGCCGAATTGGGCTTCCGTAGCGTGATGGGTCTTCCGAAGGAAAAGATGGGTCTTCTGAAGGGAAAGAGGGTCTTCCGAAGGAAAAGATGGGTCTTCCGAAGGAAGAGATGGTCTTCCGAAGGAAAAGATGGGCTTCTGAAGCTTGCTGCCGAATTGGGCTTCCGAAGGTCTGTACGGGGCAAACAAAGGTTAGAAGGCTCGCGGGATTTTCCTCCCGCGAAGGCCCTCCGACGCTCAAGTCAGTAATGGAATGAAAAAGAGGACTAAATTTCGGAAGGAAAATGAGAGAGAAATACCGATGTCCGGATCCGTTTTTGAGGGTTGAACTTGGCCTTTTATAGAGATCGAGTAGGGAGTACACATAGGCCTTCCGAAGGATTCCTTTCGAAGGGATCCTTCCGAAGGAACCTTCCCCAGCGGCTTCCGAATGGGGCTTCTGAAGCCCCTTCTTCAATAGCTTCTGAATCTCTTCCGAAGAGAGCTTCCGAAGCTTTCTCCTTAGCATATTCCGAAGACCTCTTCCAAAGGGAACTTCCGAAGCTCTGTCACCAATAGCTTCCGAAGACCTCTTCCGAAGGGTTCTTCCGAAGCTCCTTCCTCAGTATCTTCCGAAGCTCTTTCCTCAGCATCTTTCGAAGCTCTTTCTTCAGCAGCTTTCGAAGGTGGCTTTCCCGCCATGTTTGGACTTTTTCGTCCTCGATTTTTTGGGGCACCACAATTGTCCCCCACTCTTTGTTTTGTTCTTCTTAGATACAAAATGAAGAGTATTTTCTAAGCATAGGGTGCCAACAATTGGAAATGGCTCTTCCCGAATGACCTTGCATCCCTAAGAATTTTCCTTCCTTGGGAATTTTTTTCGGATGTAACTTTTAACAATGCTATGTCCGTGGAGCTCTTACGCTCTTGAGCTCGAGGAGGGCGAAGTAAGTGTCGCATGTTTAGCACCACTCACATGATCGAGAAGGGCCTAAAGATGGACCTTAGCGCAGATGCTTCTCCAAACCTGCTCCTTGGTGTGGGTTAAGGTCACGTGGATCGTCCCTTAGCCGAAGATTAGTGCCGACTTTATAATTTACATTATTTTTTAACTGGCTGTAAGGAGCAATCATTTTGCTAGTTTCATCTCAAAGCACTCTTAGAATTTTTGACGCATTTCTTTGGCTATTGCGTTTCATTTTGTCATCTTTGGATGAATGTAGTTTCTTGGTAGTTGTTTCAACGTGCCTCATGTAATTGTCTTATTTGAATCACCATGTAATTCAATCATGTTTCCATCATTTGTTTGTTGGTCATGCGACTTGTATTCATACCTCTTCAGGCTTTGATTTATTAGCCATAATAGTTCAGTTTCTTCTGTTCCTGTCTACACCTTTTCTTCAAGGCTCTTTGGCCCCAGGAAACTCGGGATAGGCCTCGCGCCCCTGACATTACTGCGAGACTCATGCAACATTCATCGAGCTCTCAGCCTTTGTCTAGATTGGGGGATTGTCAAGCCTTCGAGGACGTTTTCGGGAGGGGCCTTCGTTTGCCATAGGGAAGCTAGATTGGGCTAAAGATCCAACGTGGGATTCATTCCGAGCGTCCAAGTCTTTTCTGGGAGACCTAGGCGCCAGATCGATCGAGGAGTCGGGTCTAGCTTAGGAGCGTAGCACCGGACTCAATCGAGTGATCTAGGTGAGTCTGCGGGCATAAGTGTCGGAGCATCTGATGATCCCGTGTTGATCTATCGTCTTGGGTGGTCCTCGATGGTGCCTGTTGTTTTCTATCAGTTTCGTTTGCCATGGGAATGGTGGATTGAGTCAAGGATCCAATGTGAGATTCATCTCGAGCGTTCGAGTTTTTACCGGGAGACCTAGGCGCCAGATCGATTGAGGAGTCGGGTCTAGCTTAGGAGCGTAGCATCGGACTCAGTCGAGTGATCTAGGTGAGTCTGCGGGCATAGACGTCGAAGCATTCAATGATCCCGTGTTGGTCTATCGTCGTAGGCGTTAAATTGAGTCGTGGAAGTCAAGTTTTTGAGGGTTGTATCTCGTCTCTTACTCTCTTCGTTTATCCCTTTGAGGTCCGATCTGTCCAGAGGGATTTGGCTTTGACCAAAGATCCAATCCAAGATTCTTTCTGGGTGTCCGAGCTTGCCAGGAGACCTAGGCGCCAGATCAATCGAGGAGTCGGGTCTAGCTCGGGGCATAGCACCGGACTCAGTCGAGGGATCTCGGTGAGTCTGCGGGCACAGGTGTCGGAGCATCTGATGATCCCGAGCTGATCTATGGTCATGTGCGCCAGATCGCACCTGGGCAACACAAACCTCGTATGGCGAGGGTGTCTTTCGACTTACCATAGCTGCTCACTACTTTTGAGGTCCGGTCTGTCCTAGGGGATCTAAAGTTGGCTAAAGATCCAATCCGAGATTCCTTCCGGGTGTCCGAGCTTGCCGAGAGACCTAAGCGCCAGATCAATCGAGGAGTCGGGTCTAGCTCAGGGCATAGCACCGGACTCAGTCGAGGGATCTAGGTGAGTCTGCGGGCACATGTGTCAGAGCATCTGATGATCCCCAGCTGATCTATGGTCATGTGCGCCAGATCGCACCTGGGCAACACAAACCTCGTATGGCGAGGGTGTCTTTCGACTTACCATAGCTGCTCACTACTTTTGAGGTCCGGTCTGTCCTAGGGGATCTAGAGTTGGCCAAAGATCCAATCCGAGATTCCTTCCGAGTGTCCGAGCTTGCCAGGAGACCTAGGCGCCAGATCAATCGAGGAGTCGGGTCTAGCTCGGGGCATAGCACCGGACTCAGTCGAGGGATCTAGGTGAGTCTGCGGGCACAGGCGTCGGAGCATCTGACGATCCCGAGTTGGTCTTAGGTCATAAGAATCAGATCGCACCTGGGCGACATAAACCTCGCATGGTGAGGGCGTCTTTTCGACTTACCATATAGCGGCTTCATCACCTTTTGTCCCTCATGAGAGTCAGTCTGTCCTCGGTGTATCAGGGTTCAATAGCCAGTCCGGTTCTGGATTCTTTCTCGGTGTCTGAGCTTGCTGGGAGGCCTAGGCGCCGAATCGATCGAGGAGTCGGGTCTAGCTGAAGGGCATAGCACCGGACTTGATCGAGGGATCCAAGTGAGCCTGCGGGCACAGACATTGGAGCATCCGATGATCCCGACCCGACCTGGGGTCATATACACCTGATTTCGACCGAGTCACCCTGATCTCATCGAGGTCATCGCTGAGCTATTGCACCTGTATTACATTTCATCGTATATACAAATGCTCAAGGTATAGGTTACGTGGTTCGGCTTATACTTTGCCTACTCCACGGGAATACATGGGGTATATTCTTTTATTTATAGGGGGGTTATTACATAGAGAAATCAGGAAGATCTCTGGTTTATGGTGGAGTCAAGTAGTGCCTCTTGCAATGAATGCATCTCCATGTCTTGTGCTTCGGATCTTTCATAGCTAGCTCCGACCGATAGAGCAAGGGAATACCTTTAATGGTGCATAGTGTTCCAGGTCTTGCTCTTCAGATCCCCTCTGATTGTTTTTTCCTAAACATTTTCCCCGGCCTTGATGATTTTTTGGTTTATCTAGTATGAATCGATCGAGTTTTCCATCTTTGATTAGCTGTTCAATCTGGTTTCATAGCTCCTGACACTATTCTGTAGTGCGCCCTGGGAACTCGTGAAACTTTGCAGAAAGAGTCTCTGTTCCTACCCATGTGCAATGGAGGAAAGGATAGCGACTCTTGGTTTAGTGGGGGGAGCAAAGCTCTAGAATTGCATCTTTCGGGGGCTCTTCTTTTCTCAGCAACTTCACTGATGTGTCCGACCCAACGTCGTTCGGCCTTCCTCTTTTTTTTCCTTCTCATGCTTCTAAAATTTCCATTTGAATGATGAATTGTTCGGCTCGGGCAAACAATTCGGCCATTGAGTCTAGCTCGAAAAATGCTAGGGATCTTCGGAGCGGGGCGTAGGCAGTTCCATTAAGCAAGGCTGAGGCTGCCAAACTGATAGGGAGGTCCTTTACCTCTTGCGCTATAGCCCTAAATCGCTCAATATATCGCTTTAGGGATTCATTTGGCCTTTGCTGCAAGCTCATCAAGTACACAACACCCTTCTTCTTCGGGACATAGGCAGTGAACACCTCCAAAAACTCTTTCTTCAGTTGTTCAAATGATCGGATATGTCTGGCTGGTAACTCAGTGAACCACTGTTGAGCCTGTCCTACTAGGGAGAGAGGGAAGACTCTGCACTTAGTGACCTCATTCCACCCATGTAGCACAGCCACTGCGACGAAATGTTATAGGTGCTTCTCTGGGTCTTCCTTCCCCGAGTATACCGAAAGCTGTGGTAGCTCGAACCCTTGTTGCACTGGTTGCCTTTGGAGTTCTTCAGATAAGGGAAACCCCTTCGAGGGTATTTTCTTGGGCGTCATCATTACCTGTTTCTTCTCTAGCACCCCTTCTATGAGGTGCTTAATGTCAGATGCCTTGAGGGTTTCCTGTTCTGCTTCGTTTTTGTAAGGGGTGGGAGATAAGAAGCTCATGCATAGGTGCTTCCCGTTGTCTCTTTATACATGGGGGCTTTTCCTATCCTTCTATCATGTTCCTTCCCCAAGTTTGTCATCTCTGGGACTTGGTTATTCGGCCATGGAGTTATAACTCTTACCCCCTGTCGTGCGGTCCTTGGAGGGGTTTCTATGGATCTCCGGTGTTCTCCTCTCGTACCGGCTTTTCCCATGTAGGGAATTAATTCACGCAGAAAAGTAGTGATTCCCTGTAGTCTTCTCATATTCTTCTCATTGTTTATCTTGAGTTCATCATTTTGTTGTTTTAGTTCCTCAAAATTCTTCTATAATTGTTCATAATCTGATAGCAGGACCGTGGGTAGGGCTATCCTAGAGGGTTCTGGAGGTACTAAAGTCTCTACGAGATCTCTTTTTGGAATTGAAGACTGTCCAAATGAGTGTTGTTCCCGATTAGAAAGTGTTGCATGCTGGACTTGCTTCCCTCGTTCTATTGCATGCCTCCTCAATCTAGCTATGTGTACTTTCTCCTGCTCTGAACGTTCCATGCCGCCCAGTCTAGTGGTCTGGTTGCCTTCGAGCGTGGGAAAGTTTTCTGAACGCATTTCATTGTCATGGTGATCTTCTAAAAATTCTGGCACTATAGGGTGCACCTGATTGGGGCCCCTTGTGTCTTCTATCCTAGTACAAACGCTCCTTCGGGTGGAGTTATGCGTGTTCGTCGAACTAGCTGATCTGGTCCCATTCAACATTTTGTGATAAGATTGGCTTTTTGTTGTGTTTCCCACAGACGACGCCAAATTGTTGTTGCTCAAATACAATAATTAGAATTTTTAGTAGTGGGATGCACGTGGATGCCATCGGCCTCGGGACTTGATCGAAGATTTGGCTGCAAAACTAAGGAGGGGCTTCCAAAGGGTTCTTTCCGAAGGGACGCTTCCGAAGCCTCCTTCCGAAGGGTCAATGTGGGCTTTCGAAGGTCACTTCCGTGGTCAGCTTCCAAAGGGTTCAAGTGGGCTTCCGAAGGTTTAGGTGAGCTTCCGAAGGATGGCAACCACATTGAGCTTCCGAAGGCATGATGGGTCTTCTGAAGGAAGAGAGGGTCTTCCAAAGGAAAAGATGGGCTTCCGTAGCGTGATGGATCTTCTGAAGGAAAAGATGGGTCTTTCGAAGGGAAAGAGGGTCTTCCGAAGGAAAAGATGGGTCTTTCGAAGGAAAAGATGGGCTTCCGAAGCTTGCTGCCGAATTGGGCTTCCGAAGGTCTGTACGGGGCAAACAAAGGTTAGAAGGCTCGCGGGATTTTCCTCCCGCGAAAGCCCTCCGACGCTCAAGTCAGTAACGGAATGAAAAAGAGGACTAAATTTCAGAAGGAAAATGAGAGAGAAATACCGATGTCTGGATCCGTTTTTGAGGGTTGAACTTGGCCTTTTATAGAGATCGAGTAGGGAGTACACGTGGGCCTTCTGAAGGATTCCTTCCGAAGGGATCCTTCTGAAGGAACCTTCCCCAACGGCTTCCGAATGGGGCTTCCGAAGCCCCTTCTTCAATAGCTTCCGAATCTCTTCCGAAGAGAGCTTCCGAAGCTTTCCCCTTAGCACCTTCCGAAGACCTCTTCCAAAGGGAACTTCCGAAGACCTCTTCCGAAGGAATCTTCCGAAGCTCCTTCCTCAGCATCTTTCGAAGCTCTTTCCTTAGCATTTTTCGAAGCTCTTTCTTCAGCAGCTTTCGAAGGTGGCTTTCCCACCATGTTTGGACTTTTTCGTCCTCGATTTTTTGGGGCACCACAATCCTAATCTCACCCTACAGTCAAAATCAAACTATGATAAATCAAATTCTATCTACAGTTTACAAATTTCAAGAACTACACATTTTTCACAAACTAATAACTAATTTAACATATGATAAATATAAATAGTTTATACAAAATAATAAATAATATGACAACATATAATAAATTAGTAACATAAATAATTAAAATATAAAATATAATAAAATTTTCAAAAAAAACATGACAACATATGATAAATATAAATAGCTTATACAAATATTAATTTTTTCAAAATAACTTAAATAATTTATTTAAAATAATTCAATTTTACCTAAATAACTAATTTAACATAACCTACAAACTAATTATTTTTTAAAATTAAGTAATAACTTAAACATATATAAGATTTGTATTTTTTTTGCATGGTTCTGAAATTAATTAAGGGTATTAGAGTTTTGAATAGTGGCTTTATTGAGAGAGAATGAGAGGTAAATTATAGGAAATAAAATAAAAAATTAAATTTATTTTTTTAAAAAAATTACTTGGTAGTCGGTATTTGACGGTATTACTTGATTTCTCAAGATTTTTGTCGATTTAAAAAAATCTCATTTTTTTGTAATTTATTTTAATTAAAATTTTATGTTATTATTTAAAAATTAATAATATTGATTAGATCTTACTTCTTTATATACTAACATGTTTATACATTCTCCAAATACTATTTAATTATGAAAAAACCATCTACAGGTTTTAAGAACTACACGTTTTCAACAAACTTATATTTAATTAATGATTTATAAAAATTTTATTTTGGGTAAGAAAAAAATAAATAAAATATAATAAAATATCGAAATAGAAAGTGGAAATGGGCGGGAAAAAATTTTGACGGCATTTTCGTTATAATATATATATATATAGATGACAGGTGTTAGAGGACGATATCGTGCAAGACGCAGTGGTTCTAGACCTAACTCGTCTGGGTCTACTGTTGCTTCCACCTCATCTACTGCAGCACCACATATTTCAGGAGATATTTCACCGGCCTCCCTCCCATCAGCATCTCCTGTTGCTACTCCTGCAGTTGCTTCTTCACCGACCCTTCCTGTAGAGTCACCAGTACATCCATCATCTCACTCGACTGCCAGTCATTTTACATCCGACCCATTACATGTTATAGAGCAAGACGACGATGGGTAACTTTAATTTTTTTTAATTTTTTTTCACATTATGACATGTATTAGTTTTTATACTAATTATTATTATTTGTATACAAGAGCATCTTTTGTCGTACAATAAATATCTCCCATATTATATCGACAATCTTCAAGAAACGTCTTCATAAAGAAGGTCATGTTTGGAAAGAAGTGCCTTCGGAGATAAAGGGCATGTATTGGGATGAATTTGCGGTATTAAATTTAAATTAATAATATATATATATTCAACTATTAATGTAGAAATATTTAAATTATTTAATCTTTTTTTTTTGTTTTACAGAAAATTTTTCAGTGGGATCCTGCAATTGATGCATTAGTGAGAAGAGAATGGGCACAAAAAGCAGCGAAACGATATATCGACAACATTCGTAAGTGGCATGCCAATGGAAAACCGATCTTTGTGCCAGATGATGTTTGGGATAGCTGGATGCAGAAATGGGAACAAGATGAAGCTTTCAAGAAAACGGTCTGCACAAGCATCGCTGAACCGTTTGAGTGAGACAGGTGGCCTTGGGGCTGGTCCTTCCCGTCATACTGGGGGTTCTATATCTTCAGCAGAGCATAAAAGACGAATGGTGAGAAATTTAATTTATTTAATTTGTTAATATTTAAATTTTTTTTATTAACATGGTTAATTTTATATCATTTTTTTTAGACACATGACTTTGGGAGAGAGCCTACACTGATTGAATTGTTTGAACGAACTCATTCTAAAAAATCTGAGGAAGGACAGATGGTGTATGTCGATAGACGTTCTTCGAGTGTCGCTGTAAGTATTTTTTAATTGTAAGTAATAACATTTTTATAATTAACATAAGTTTTAATATTCATAATTGATTTATTTTCTTTTCTTCATTAAACTGTTGTAGGAAATGTATGGACAGTTGCTAGAGCAAGCAACTCAACCAAATGAAGGGTCTGAGGAGCCTCAACAGCCAGATTGCGATCAGATATTCATCCAGGCTGCTGGGGGGAAAAATAAGAAGAAGAGGATTTATGGCACGAGATCTTTATCCCAATCAAAATTTTTTGACGTTGGTAGCTCATCCTCTGTCTCATCTGGTTTTAATGAAAACCCAGTTATACAAGAAATGACAGAGAAATTAAAAGTGCAGTCAGAACAGATAAATTCGCAGGCGGAGCAGATAAATTCACAAGCAGAGCGGATAAATTCGCAGGCGGAGCAGATTAATTCGCAGGCTCATGAGCTGAGCGATGTTCGACGACAGATGTTTGAGATGCGATTTTTGATTGAACAACTTACTGCATCTACTCGTGATATTGTTCCTTCTTCTTCTTCTTCTCAGCCACAATCGACTCATCAACCTGAGCCTAATGTTGATGATGATTTAGATGATTAGTTTTTGTAGTTATTTTTATGTAAGGATCGGTATGTAACAGACAATTATATTAGCATGTAATAGACAATTATTAGTATCTTGTTTGAATATTAATTTTTATATTATAAATATAAATTTTGGAATTTTTATATAATTTGTTTAATAAATAATTATAAATAAATTTTAAAATTAAATAATTAAATAAAAATAAAATTAAAAAATGTATAACTTTTAGCGACGGAAAAATATTGTGTCGCTAAAATTTAAAAAAAAATTAATATATTGCGACGGAATTATTCCGTCGCAATAAATTTTTAATATATTTTTCATTTTTTTTAATTTACTTCAGCGACGGAAAATTCTGTCGCTATAATTAATTTAATAAATTTCAAAAAAATTCTTAGTGACGGAATTTTCCGGCCCTACAATTAATTTTTAAAAAAATTCTAAAAATATTAGCGACGGAAACTTCCGTCACTATATTAATTGAATAAAAAAATTCTAAACTAATAGCGACGGACATTTTCCGTCGCTATAATTAATTTAATAAAAAATTCAAAATATTATAAATTTCTTCTTGAAAATTATTCTTATAAAAAAATTCTAAAATATAGCGACAGAATAGTCCGTCACTAAAAAAAGAATTTTTTTTTAAAAAATTGCGACAGATATTTCCGTCGCAGAATTAAAAAAAATAAAAAATTCTTATTTTTTAATTAGCGACGGAATATTCCGTCGCTATATTTTAAATATTTTTTTAAAAAATAATAGCGACGGAATTTTCTGTAGCTAATAAAAATTAATAATTTTAATTTTTTTTAAAAATATTGCGACGAAAATATTCCGTCGCAAATTTAAAAAAAACATACATTTAGCGACAGAAATATTTCTGTCGCTAAGACGTCGCTAAAATAGCGACAGATCCGTCGCAAAGAAAATTTAGCGATGCAAGATTTAGCGACGGAAATTTTCCGTCGCTAAAGATATTTTGCGATGGAATTTTTGATTTAGCGACGGAAATATTCCGTCGCTAAATCTCGAAATTCTTGTAGTGTATATTAGGGGGTTCTGGTAAGGGTTACCCCATCTCTCTATGTAGCATAATTTTTATTGGGCTGAAAATCTCTTCCTTTTCCTTCAAGCATTGTGTGCAAGTAGTTAGCATAATTTAAAGGGTTAATTGTTTATATATGTCATGTGGTTTGAGTTTTTTTTTTTTTAATAAATATCTTTTGTGATTTATTTTTAGTTAAAAGAATTTATGTATTTTGCTTAAACCCCTTCTTATGTTAATAGCATCGGCAACTAAACTTGATTAAAAGAAGATTAAATCTAATTTCACTCTAATTAAAAAAAAATTAAAAATAAAAATATAAAATAAAAAAAAAGCACTTTGTTGAAACCCATTGACCAAAACCCTTGGGTTCTGTTTCATCAACATCATCATTTTCTTTTTCTTCATCTTCTTTTCTCTCTCAATTGTCAGTTTTAATTTGGAATTCAGTAAGTGGTTGAAACCCAGTGAAGGCTTAGCCATTGAACCTAGATGAGTTCGGACAAGGTTTTGTTTTTTTTTTTTTTAGTTTTTTAATTATGGTGAAATTAATTAAAATTTGTTTTAATTGTATTTATTTGACAATGTTGTTGATAAAATAGTGTTCTTGAAATTTAAACAAAGTACACGAATTAATTTGACTAAAAATAAACTAAATTAAAGGAGGTATATACGCAACTTATCCAAATTTAAATATTTATGTTTCATTGTTTTGGTCAAAATTGGAATAAATTTGGATTTGAATTCAAATATTTTCAACATTACCTTTGAATTTGAAATTTTAAACAAGCAAATCAAATAATTATAATCAAACACATACAGAAGTAAAGAAAAATACTACCACCATCATATAATATAAAATGCTTATCGAATCATTTTGTACTTAAAGATGGATTAAGAATTAATTAGTTCATAAGATTGATATATATATACACACATATACATATATAGATTTCATGTGGCGACCCGACATTGTGGTTATCATTCACCACCAAGTTTAAGATGCCTAGGAGAGTGCTAATTAGCCTATAATCCTCAATATTGTCTTCAAAATAGACAAATTAGTTTAAGTACACTTATGACAGATTAAATATGCTTTGCTTGTTAAAATAATCAATAATTAATAATAAATACAAAAAATCTTTGGAAATTCTAAACAAAGATTAAATAATAACTAATCCCACCTAATGAAATTAAAATTTGTTATGAAATAACATTGTTTAATTGTTAATGCATATTGTAAAAGATAAATATAGTGCATCCTCATCGTCTATTATCATTTCAATTGGTATTATCTATTATGGGTGATATGTCATAGACAAAAACCTATTAAAAGATCAAAAAAGTCTAAAAGTTCAAAATTAATTTTTAGACTCCCCTTGATTGGAGGTTTCAAATAATGTGTAAACAGAATAATTTCAATATTCTAAAATTCTTCTAAAAGTTTTACGAAAAAGATAAACAATATTCATAAAAATCTTAATTCTAATAGATTTCGAATGTCAGGTTAAAAGTTATCCATAAGAATCATAATCCTAGTGAACCTCAAAATATTAGGATAAATATTATTTGAAATAATCATAATTCTAAAGGATTTGAGAAAGCTCTATGCTCCTTTATAAATAGATACGTTTTCATTCCAAAAGAGATATGTCTCTAATACTGACTTAAATATGGCCTTCAAATTTTTAGTGTTTGACTTAAGTATTAAAGTATTTGTGCATGAACTATATTGTGTCCTCTAATTGTTCTCTTTCTTCTAGAATCCAAATGGCTTGATAATGAAGTTTTGATTTAATAATTTTATTGTTATGTTCAAGTGATAACAATGGGTATATATAATTTTGGTAACTAAGAAAGTAGATATGTAACATCCCACATTGAGTGATAGGAATGATTGAAACAACTTACTCTGATGAGTCTATACAAACTTCCCAAGGGTCACCCATCCTTAAGCTTCTCTAACTCATGCATGCTTAAACCGAAAATTATTTACCTACATTCAATCCAAATGATATCCAACTGGTGTTGTTTCCTTCCTTATTTATCCTTGATATATACTACTGTTCTCTGAGCTCTTGAGATATTACAAGATATAAAGGAAGAATATTAATATAGCTTATTATTTTTAAGAATAATGCTATTCATCTCTAGTAAAGATGAATAGGGGTGATGTGTCAATCCATATGAAAGTGTTTAGTTGGTATTACACATCTAATTAAAAAATATAAAAAAAGAAATTTATTAGGTATCATTTTATCTTCTTCAAATAAATACTTTTATATGGATTCGCACATCATCGTTGTTCATCTCTACCACTAGAGATGAATAATATTACTTATTTCTAACCCATATAATACCTATAATACTGTACCAACCAAGAAAAGTAGAAAATGGGTGAAAATCTATGCTGTTGTAGTGTTGTAGGTGTTCATTAGCAAAAGTAATTAATTAATATAATATTGGTTGCTTTTAGCTGTCGATCATTAATTATTACTTTCAATGTCTGGCGATGATTTAGATTTTAATCCTTGAGTCGTGGGCATCGTTTCTGTAAACTTTGGTGACCAACGGAGCAGCAAAGAGGGAGAATCGAAGCTCGCCGGAAAATTGCAACTCGCCGGAGCCGCGCCTTCAATCGACGAATCAAGGTATTTTTAATGTTTTTTTTCCAGTTTTTAATGGCATATTTGGTTTCGGGGGGTTGAAATTAGGGGGTAGGAAAGCTTCGTTTGAAGCTTTAAAGCTCGGTGGGGGCCGCCGGCAGTCGAAGGGTCACCGGAGAAGAAGAACTAGTACGGGCGCGTGGTTACACGCTGTAACACCCTGCCCTATACAGGCGTGTTACTATAAGGAAATTCTCGGAATTTTTTTTTTCTTTCATTTTTACCAAGTCTGATACTCGCGACGCCTGTGAGCACAATCTTCACATGCAGATGAAAACCCCAAGAGATCCAGTCCTACTCGTTTAGTTAAAAATAACATAATCTTAACCGAACGAGACAACATAAACACAGCGGAAATACTTAATTAATCAAAATGACGTGGCCTACCACGTATTACACTCGAATTGTTCCCATACCGTCATACGAATACAACATCAATACTAATTATTACAACATCGTCAAGCGATATATATAACATTAATGTTTCCAAAATAATATAACAACAGCTATCAAACATACACCACTGGCTCCTCGGTCGTGTCCTTGACCTCGTTGCTATCCCTGACTGGAACGTTGAATGTTCTAGGGACATAACCCATGTTAGATGATAAACCATCTAAGTGAAGGTATGAAACAGATATATAATGCATGAAAGACATACGAGCATGGCATACTATACGACAAATGCAAGACACGTCTAACTCGAGATATCACCCTGACATGCTTAATCCCTCGAATGCCCCACTGTGGCACACGTTCACCTGGTCCAACGTTAATCCCTCGGGTGCACCGTCGTGACACCCGTTCACCTGGTTTAACATTATTCCCTCGAGTGCCCCAGTGTGACATCCGTTCACCTGGATTTGCATTATCCCAATCTCAAGTAGACCTCACATCGCTCCACACAGACCCAACGATGCAATTAAACATGACTCCTCATGATATGAAAATTTACACGCCATGCACCAACATAAATGTTTAAAAATTAAATAAAAATAGAGAAAATTGTGAAAAAATAGAAATATTGATTCCAAAGGTATTAAATGGTGAAATAGGAGTCAATTGGGTCATTGGAAGAGGATTTACACAGTTTTCAAGGTGTGGCACATTTTTTGAGGCAAAATCTGGACTTTTTCAAATTGAGGTGAGTGGCTTGATTCTAGCTTATCCTTGTCTTGAAAGTGTTTTTAAAGTGCTTTGGTGAGTTCTAGTGAGTAATTTTACCCTCCTAGACTTAGCTTAGTTTACAAGGTCTTTACTTTCGTTCGTTGTATCGATATTCACTACATTGCATTAATTACTTATTTCTAAAATGTTGGTGCATGGCGTGTAAATTTTCATATCATGAGGAGTCATGTTTAATTGCATCGTTGGGTCTGTGTGGAGCGATGTGGGGTCTACTTGAGATTGGGATAATGCAAATCCAGGTGAACGAATGCCCCACTGTGGCACACGTTCACCTGGTCCAACGTTAATCCCTCGGGTGCACCGTCGTGACACCCGTTCACCTGGTTTAACATTATTCCCTCGAGTGCCCCAGTATGACATCCGTTCACCTGGATTTGCATTATCCCAATCTCAAGTAGACCCCACATCGCTCCACACAGACCCAACGATGCAATTAAACATGACTCCTCATGATATGAAAATTTACACGCCATGCACTAACATTTTAGAAATAAGTAATTAATGCAATGTAGTGAATATCGATACAACGAACGAAAGTAAAGACCTTGTAAACTAAGCTAAGTCTAGGAGGGTAAAATTACTCACTAGAACTCACCAAAGCACTTTAAAAACACTTTCAAGACAAGGATAAGCTAGAATCAAGCCACTCACCTCAATTCGGAAAAGTCCGGATTTTGCCTCGAAAAACATGCCACACCTTGAAAACTGTGTAAATCCTCTTCCAATGACCCAATTGACTCCTATTTCACCATTTAATACCTTTGGAATCAATATTTCTATTTTTCCACAATTTTCTCTATTTTTATTTAATTTTTAAACATTTACACCTTTGGAAATTCATTAAAAATACCAAACATCATTTTTTTCAAAATATTCTTCCATGATAATTCCTAAAATAATTCAACCAAAATTATGAAATTAAAAACACTCAAAAAACCTACCTCACGCGCCCTCACGCGCCACCCCGAAGCCCTGCGAGTGGGATCCACGCGCCGCCGCACAGGTCGTCTTCTCCGGTCGTCTTCCCCGATTCCGACGATGTCCAAAACCCTAAATTCTTATAGGGGCTTGTAGAGCTCTTCAAGGTGACCTCAATGGTGCCTTTGTTCGTCGGAAACAGTGGCCGAAAGTAGGATTAAAATCGAGTTGCAGGTCGCGGCGGTGGCGGTTTCGGTTTTCCGGCCAAGCTTCAAAACCTCTCCATTTCTACACCAAACGATCTCAAATGCTCCAGAAAGAATCCTTAGAACACCAAGAACAAAAGCCCCTTATCCCTCAAGCTCGATTCAAGCAAAAACACGAGAATTTGTAATTGATTTTGTTTTTGAACCCTCGGCCGAATACCCCCTTTTATAGTCGATTTTCACTCGATTCTTCACCCTATCTTGCTCGTCTTCATCCCTTTAGCCCAAATCTAGCCTCTAAATCAATCGAAAAGCAATGAATCAAGCTCTAGATCCCTCGAAAGATTCGGCCAAATCGGAAAAATCTTCCGCCATCATTTCCGGTCACGTCGCTGCCGTGCTCGGCCAATGGCCACCCCCTGGAGCTTCATCATCACCTGGCGAGCAAGCTAGCACCCATAGGCGAGCTTCCCGACGCCTCCAGAGGCGGCTGCCGGCGGCCATGTGCGGCGGTCGCGTTCCCATGTGCAATTTTTTCAAAATTGCATTTTCACCCCTATTTTCTTAATTTGACATTTTGGCCCTTTCCTTTGAGTTCCTGATCTTTCTAAATATACCACAATGACCCTCAAGTTCTACATTTTCCATTTCCTTTTGGAATTTCTGAAAAACTCGTTGATTCGACCTCCCACTGATATTTTGCAAAAACTACACTTTTGCCCGAACTCTCCTAATTGCGTGTTTTTGACTTCAAACCTTTGAAATCCATGATTTTTATCAAATATCGTCTAAATATGCCATTTTTCCTCAATTGGATCATCTTAACTTAGTCATTCGTCTTTCATTTTAAGTTTTGAATATTGTACTTAGGCCCAAAACTTTGCTAAATATCATTTTGACCCAAATCTTCAAAAATTCTCTTATTATTTAATACCGGGTATTACACACGCGCCCGTGAGTAGGAAGAAGGCGCATGCAGCCCACGCGCCTGTCAGAGAAAATAGAAAAAAAAAAGAAAAGAAAAGAAATAAAAGAAAAAATAAAAATAAAAGAGATAAAATTTTGAATAAATTTTATTAAATCTAGAATGTTGTTTATGATTTATTTGGTGTAGAATTTTTTGGAAATGTTAAATTTATTAATTATTTAAGTAGATTTTTCTATTATGAAATAAAGAAAAATAAGATTTTAATTCAAAACAAATTCCAAGAAAATTTCAGAATGTTAGAAGTATTATTTAAGAAATATTAGCGAAAAGAAATTGAATAAAATGAAAGATTAGATATTTATTATGTAATAATTATATATTTAGCTATTAGAAAATAAGGGAAAAATAGGAATTTAAGTTAGAAAATTCCATGAAAATTCCATAATGATAGAAATATTTTATAAGGGATATTAGTAAAGATAAATTAGATTTTATGAAATACGAGATAATTTTTATGCAATTCTTGAAGAAATAAGATTTATAAATAAAGGGAAATTATGAAAAAATGGCAAAATAATATTCTAAAAATAAGTTTAATGTCTAGGAATCTTCGAGGGCAAGAAGTAGCCGCTTGACACGAATTTCGAGACTGTCACGTCTTTCGAGGCTACTTAACTGTAAGTATACCGCTTGAATTTAGTATAGTTATAAATGTAAAGAATGCTTTTATCATATTGGCATGCTATGATGTGAAACCATCACGTAGACTACATCAATAATATGATTATGAAATGCATAAATACACATTGATACTGTTGGTCACACGCATATGAGGCCGTAAGGAGTACAAACTGGCACCACTACCTTATCAAGGGTGCACCCATACACCCCGGCTTCGAAAAAGGTGGCCGCTAAAATGATAGGTAACATGAGGGGTGCAGTTGATACCTACGATGAAAGACATTGCATATACTCATGACATTGCATTTGGTATCCTTACTTAAATGGTTCATCATCTAACTTGGGTTCACCCCTGGAACATTCAACGTTCCAACCGGGACTTGTAGAGATGATTCTGAGATTGGTGATGAGTAGTGACACGAGACATTAAGATACGAGTAAATGTACCATTTTATAATATGATTAGTTTAAGAATTGTGTACATTGTTTTCTTATCAAACGCTTCTATGTTAACTTTGTAATAAATGCCATGTTCAGTTATTCATGTATGTATTGCAATGAGCAGGTTCGATTCAGCTTCCTCTTTGTATTTAATTTATAGTGTAAACATCTCGTCTAGCACTAGATAAGGTCTTAGGAAATTTCGAGAATAATGGATTTTTTTTTAAAAAAAAGGACCTAATATCCTAAGGCATAACACGCCCGAGAAGGCGGGCTGTTACAGTTGGTATCAGAGCCCAACCAAGTAGGGTACCTAGGAAGAAAAATTTAGACCAAGCCTAGCAGGTGGGAAGTACCAACTCGAGGATAGTTAGGGGAACTAACGGAAGTTGTGATGACAGATGGCTGGAAACTTCTCGAAGCAGGTCTTGGTCGATCATTGGGCCCATCGTATGGAGAACCGGATCCCAGAGTCGAACGAGGGTATCATGGAACACCTCGTCCAAGTGGAAGAAATTATTAACGACATACCCACAAGCTACCGACTTTGGCCTGATCTAGCCCGGTTTCAGATAAACATGATGGTCGGTGTCTTAGAAGGTGAGCTGTAGGAATTCCCAGATTGGGTCCGGCATCAAGACGAACAGTTCCTCGAATTCCGTCTTTACTGCGCATGGGTTCACGAGCTACTAGTGGAGATGTACGAGCCAGTACCAGTGGATGAGCCCGATAAAGACATGGAGGACCCGCTCGAAGAGAGGGAGGAAGAAAATATAGAGAACCCGATTGAGCCCGGAGAAGTAGGAGATATGGGAGGTCCAGTTGACGCAGAAGAAGAAGAAGAAGTCGACATACCCATATTCTGGGCTGAAGACGACTTCGAGGATACGAACTCGGAGGATGAGGAAGAGATAGAGGAAGTAATAGACGATCCCGAGGCACTCCCGTACGAATCTGAAGATGAAAGGAACGTTTGGATATGGAGGTCATCAAGACCAAAATAAATCCATCTAAGAAACGTTCTAACTATTTACGTGACTTGTATAAGTGTTGTCTATAGCCTATATGACTTATGTAGCATGTACCTGTAACATTTTGCAGCCGAATGCACAATATCTATAGAATTAATGAAGGATTTACCTTATTGGATGGCAAGATCCTGTTGTCTAATCCAGGATGCTACTTCTTTTCAGATGGTGAATACTCAAAGAAGATTGGCAATAGGACCCAGGACGCCTAACCCACAAGCTGGCAACGCAAAAGGAAACACCAGTGGGCACCCGGAAGGCGACTCCAGCTAGGAGACCAGGAGTAGCCGACTGGATCAAATGGAGTGAATTCTAGGAAGTGTGGTGGGATTCATGCATGAGACTCACTCCCAGGACGATCATGTGGCCAACATGCTTGACCTATACAGACGGTAGAACCCTCCCGTCTTTCAGGGGAAACTTGGTGCCGACCCCAGTGAAGGGGAATTTTGGATCGAGCAAACAGAGAAGCTGCTAGACCACCTTCACTGCGGGGAAGAAGAGAAAGTTAATTGTGCCACCTTCATGCTGCAAGGCGAGGCAGATAGATGGTAGAGAGGGGTCAAGAGAACAATGACCCCTTGAGCTAGGGCACCTTACATTACTTGGGAACAATTCAAAGAACTCTTCAACGAGAAGTACTTTCCCCTGAATTTAAGGATGAAGAAGGAGAGAGAGTTCATGGAGATGAAACAAACCGGGGACATGTCTGTCGCCTAGTATGAGGTCGCTTTTAGCCGATTGATCCGGTACATGCCTATTTACGAAGAGGACGAAAGGATCAAGACTCAAAAGTTTTTGGGAGTGCTAAATCTGAAACTTCAGAGGGCATTGAGTAGTGTAAGTACTCAGTCCTATGCAGAAGCGGTACTGCAAGCCTTTACTACCGAGGCTAACCTAAGCCGGATTGACGCTATCCAAGGAGAGAGTCAGTAGGGAAGTAGTCATAGGGTAGACAAGAAGCTAGAACCCCAGAAACCGAAGTTCAAGCTTGGTACCCCGTGTGCAAGATGCCAAAAGCAACACCCTGGAAGGCCGTGTCGGCTCGGGACAAAGGGTTGTTACAATTGTGGAGAAATGGGGCATCTCAACCAAAACTGCCTAAAGAAATGAATCACTTGCTTCAACTGCCAGCAGACAGGTCATTTCGCAAAGGACTGTCCTAAGCCGCGACTGATAAATCAACCACAGGGGACGTTTGGAAATGCCAGAGCACAATAAGGAAGGGTGTTTTACCTAACCCGACAGGATGCGACAGAAGATCCAGCAGTAATTGAAGGTACCATATTTCTATCCGGTATTCCTATGCATGTTTTAATAAACTCTGGAGCAAGTCATTCATTCATTTCACATGCATTCACTGAAGTGCTAGGAGAAAAATCAAAAAAATTAAATTGTCGTATGATCGTGACAACCCCAATGGAGAAATCTCTAGAAACCTCTTCAGGATACAAAAATAGGAAGATTCAGATAGGAGAAGTTGACTTTCCGGTGGATCTGATCCTTCTAGAATTTCAAGATTTTGATGTAATTTTAGAAATGGACTTCCTAACTAAATACAACGTCACATTGGACTGTAAAGCTAAAATAGTCTACCTCATGAGTGGAGGCTTGAACGTCAAGTTTCGAGGGCAAAAAGGGGCAAGTGAACGGAAGTGGATCTCAGCTCTAAAAGCTGAGAGACTGTTACGTCAAGGGGCATAAGGATACTTGGCTTGTGTTCAAAAGAAAAGCAAGGAGCCCTTAAAAATCGAAGAAGTGTGACTCTTTAAAGAATACGAGGATGTGTTTCCCAAAAAAATGCCTAGATTGCCACCCCAGCGAGAGATCAAGTTTTCGATAGAGATTATGCCAGGAGCAGGTCCGATTTCGATACCCCCGTATAAAATGGCTCCTGCAGAATTGAGAGAATTAAAAATCCAACTTCAAGAGTTGTTAGACAAGGGGTTCATCAGACCAAGTATGTCGCCATGGGGAGCACCAGTACTCTTTGTCAAGAAAAAGGACAGGAGTCTGAGGATGTGTATCGACTATCGACAACTAAACAAGATAACGGTCAAGAATAAGTACCCACTCCCCAGAATCGAGGAGCTGTTCGACTAATTACAAGGAGCCAAGGTTTTCTCGAAGATTGACCTAAGATCAGGA
Organism: Diospyros kaki; assembly: GCA_036245055.1. NCBI lineage: Eukaryota > Viridiplantae > Streptophyta > Magnoliopsida > Ericales > Ebenaceae > Diospyros > Diospyros kaki. Next base: position 38,800,724 of record BSEG01000008.1, read on the forward strand.
TATTATTAATTGAGGATCAAGGCAGAAGACGTGCCTAAGACAGCTTTTCGTTCTCGATATGGGCACTATGAATTTTTGGTGATGCCGTTCGAACTAACCAATGCCCCAGCAGCTTTTATGGACACTATGAATCGAGTCTTCAGGCCATTTCTGGACAAGTTCGTGATCGTGTTATAGATGACATATTGGTATACTCTCCCTCGGAAGAAGAGCACGAATCACATTTAAGGATAATATTGCAAACATTGCGAGAACATAAGTTGTATGCCAAATTCTCAAAATGTGAATTTTGGTTATACTAGGTGGCATTTTTGGGACATGTTGTATCGGCCGAAGGAATATCGATCGACCCAGTCAAGATAGCAGCTGTGACGAATTGGAAACAACCCCAGTCAGTTACTGAGGTTAAGAGTTTCTTGGGATTGGCAGGGTACTATAGAAAGTTCGTGAAAGGATTTTCAAAAATTGCGACACCCCTCACCAAGTTAACTCAGAAGGGGGTAAAGTTTGACTAGAATGAACGGTGCGAAGAAAGTTTTCAAACACTTAAGGATAAGCTGACAACCACTCCAGTACTGGCTATGCCAAATGGATCAGGAGGATTTATGGTGTACACTGACGCCTCAAGAAATGGGTTGGGATGTGTACTGATGCAGCACGGGAGAGTCATTGCCTATGAATCTCAATAGCTAAAGAACCATGAAAGAAACTACCCGACTTATGATTTGGAATTGGCTGCAGTAGTATTTGCTTTAAAGATTTGGAGACATTATTTGTATGGCGAGAAGTTCAAAATTTTTACCGATCACAAGAGTCCACAATACGTCTTCTCACAGAAAGAATTAAACATAAGGTAACAGAGATGGATGGAACTATTAAAAGATTACGACTGTACTATTCAATACCATCCCGGTAAAGCTAACGTTGTGGCAGATGCCCTAAGCAGGAAAGAAACCGCTTGTGTAGCCGGAATGATGGTGGCAGAATGGAAGCTAGTTGAAGCATTTAGCCTAATGACGGTAAGAGTAATTTTTCGAGGAAACTCAGCTTACGCAGCTAGTCTCACACTACAACCAGAATTAATGGATCAGATACGGCAAGCCTACTCCGAAGACTCTCGAATAAAAATGTGGGTTGACAAGCAAGGGCAAGTAAAGAGACCAGAATTTGAGGTAAGAGAAAACATCCTTCAGTTTCAAGGAAGAATATATATGCCTCGTGTGAGGCAATTGCGACAGATAATTTTGGGAGAAGCCCATCGATCCAGATACTCGATCCACCCTAGAGCCACCAAGATGTACCAAGACTTGAAGGCTGTGTATTAGTGGCCAGGAATGAAGAAAAGCATGGCAAGGTACGTTAGTCAATGTGACACGTGCCAGAGAATCAAGATTGAGCACCAAAAACCCGATGGGAGTCTGCAGCCATTGGAAGTCCCAGAGTGGAAATGGGAGCATATTACGATGGATTTCGTGACAGGATTGCCAAGAAGTCCTAAGGGAAATGATGCTATCTAGGTGATAGTTGACAGACTATCTAAGTCTACTCATTTCTTGGCTATGAAGGTAAGCCAACCAATCAGCAAATTAGCCCAACAGTATGTAAACGAGATTGTCAGATTACATGGAGTGCCAATAAGCATTGTATCAGACCGTGACCCAAGGTTCACTTCTAGGTTTTGGGGAAGTTTACAAGAGAGTTTGGGTACTCAGCTTAGGCTAAGTACAGCCTATCATCCCCAGATAGATGGTCAATCAGAAAGGACCATTTAAACCCTAGAAGATATGCTGCGAGTTTGTGCGATTGATTTTCCGGGTAACTGGGAAGAGCATTTACCATTAGTGGAATTCGCTTACAATAACAGCTACCACAGTAGCATTGGAATGGCTCCCTATGAAGCCCTATATGAACGAAAATGTAGGTCCCCGATATGTTGGACGGAGGTAGGTGAATGTCAAATTTTGGGACCCGAGATAGTTCAGAAAATGACAGAAAAGATAAAAATCATTCAAGAAAGAATTAAGGAAGCTCAAAATTGCCAGAAATCCTACGCAGATACAAGAAGAAGGAAATTGGAGTTCCAAGTAGGCAACAAAGTATACCTGAAGATATCTCCACTAAGAATGGTGACTAGAAGCAACAAGAAAAAGGGTAAGTTAAGTCCCCGGCATATAGGACCATACGATATAGTGGAAAAAATTGGGTCGGTCGCTTATCGACTTGCACTATCAGTAGCCCTGTCAAACCTCCACGACGTGTTTCATGTATCACAACTTCGTAAGCATGAGCCAGATCCCTCTTAGGTAATGCTAGCTGAAGCTATCGAGATTCAAGAAAATCTCTCGTACGTGGAGAAACCAGTAAACATTTTGGATCGTAGGGATCAAGTTCTAAGAAATAAGTCAATTCCCCTGGTACAAGTTTTGTGGAGAAACCTAGTGAGTGAAGAGATAACTTGAGAGCTAGAGGAAGACATGAGGCTCAATTATCCATACTTGTTCGAAGACCCCATAGTTAGGATGAATGAGTGAATAATCAAATTTCGAGGACGAAATTTTTGTAAGGAGGGGAGAATGTAATACCCTAAGTCATTATAAATAAATAGTATATTGGTTTAATTAAATTATGTTATATGATATGTAATTAAATTATTTAATAAAATGATACCAGAAATAAAATAAGCATGTGACCCTAAAGAAATTATAGAATATTAAGATAAATAATTATGTTAAATGGGATTTTTGTGTGTATGTATATAATTTAGTATATATGCATAGCTATACCTGTATGTATATAATTTAGTATGTATATATGTATAAATGTATATATGTAATATATGTACGAATATATATATATAAAAAAAATTCCAAAAAATCTAGATTTTGTAGAGCAACGCACGGCCAGAGCATGGCCGCGCCTGCAATTGATTTTCAGGGCAAGGGAGGGCTTTTAATGCCGAAGTGACCCTAGAATGGCCTCTAGGATGCGTGGCCGATGATGATGAAGCAAGGCACGTCGAAATCGGGCTATAAATAGCCAAGTTTGCACAAGCCCATTCATCCAAAAATTGCGAAACTTAGATCGAGCGTTTGAGTAAGTGTTTGAGAGCTTCGTGAGTGAGATCTTGGTCCTTGAGTCGTGGGCATCGTTTCTAGAAACTTTGGTGACCAACGGAGTAGCAAAGAGGGAGAATTGAAGCTCGCCGGAAAATCGCAACTCGCTAGAGCCGCGCCTTCAATCGACGAATCAAGGTATTTTTAATGTTTTTTTCCAGTTTTTAATGACATATTTGGTTTCGAGGGGTCGAATTAGGGGGTAAGGAAGCTTCGTTTGAAGCTTTAAAGCTCGGTGGGGGCCGCCGGCGGCCAAAGGGTCGCCGGAGAAGAAGAACCAGCACTGGCACGTGGCTGCACGCACCCGCGAGTAGGAAGAAGGCGCATGCAGCCCACGCCCCTGTCAGAGAAAATAGAAAAAAAGAAAAGAAAAGAAAAGAAATAAAAGAAAAAATAAAAATAAAAGAGATAAAATTTTTAATAAATTTTATTAAATCTGGAATGTTGTTTATGATTTATTTGGTGTAGAATTTTTTGGAAATGCTAAATTTATTAATTATTTAAGTAGATTTTTCTATTATGGAATAAAGAAAAATAAGATTTTAATTCAAAAAAATCCAAGAAAATTTCAGAATGTTAGAAGTATTATTTAAGAAATATTAGTGAAAAGAAATTGAATAAAATGAAATATTAGATATTTATTATGTAATAATTATATATTTAGCTATTAGAAAATAAGGGAAAAATAGGAATTTAAGTTAGAAAATTCCATGAAAATTCCAGAATGATAGAAATATTTTATAAGGGATATTAGTAAAGATAAATTAGATTTTATGAAATATTAGATAATTTTTATGCAATTCTTGAAGAAATAAGATTTAGAAATAAAGGGAAATTATGAACAAATGGCAAAATGATATTCTAAAAATAAGTTTAATGTCTAGGAATCTTTGAGGGCAAGAAGTAGCCGCTTGACACGAATTTCAAGACTGTCACGTCTTTCGAGGCTACTTAACTGTAAGTATACTGCTTGAATTTAGTATAGTTATAAATATAAAGAATGCTTTTATCATATTGGCATGCTATGATGTGAAATCATCACGTAAATTGCATCAATGGTATGATTATGAAATGCATAAATACACATTGATACTGTTGGTCACACGCATATGAGACCGTGGGGAGTACGGACTGGCACTGCTGCCTTATCAAGGGTGCACCCATACACCCCGGCTTCGAAAGAGGTGGCCACTAAAATGATAGGTAGCATGAGGGGTGCAGTTGACACCTACGATGAAAGACATTACATACACTCATAATATTGCATTTGGTATCCTTACTTAGATGGTTCATCATCTAACTTGTGTTCGCCCCTGGAACATTCAACGTTCCAGCCGGGACTTGCATAGATGATTCCAAGATGGTGATGAGTAGTGACACGAGACATTAAGATACGAGTAAATGTACTATGTTATAATATGATTAGTTTAAGAATTGTGTACATTGTTTTCTCGTCAAACGCTTCTATGTTAACTTTGTAATAAATGCCATGTTCAGTTATTCATGTATGTATTGTAATGAGCAGGTTCGATTCAGCTTCCGCTTTGTATTTAATTTCTAGTATAAACATCTCGTCTAGCACTAGATAAGGTCTTAGGAAATTTGAGAATAATAGATTTAAAAAAAAAAACAATGGACCTAATTTCCTAAGGCATAACACGCCCGAGAAGGCGGGCTGTTATAGTTAGAATAATGTGTAATCAATGGTGATAACAATTGATAAAATGCACTAATAAGTACTCAATCAAGGTTCGAAATGATATATGCATACATGTTTTTTCGATAAGATTATATCACTCCGAATCTAGTAGGAGACCAAACTTGAGATAAAAAACTCTTTAGCAACATGACCTACCATTAAGCTACAATTTTGATGTTTTACCTATGTACATGTCTTTCTAAAATGAAGGCAAAAGGGCACCAGTATATATTTTTTTTAAAAAAAAAAAAGCTAAAAAGAGATATAAGTGAACAGGTAAGCCATGCTTCAAGCTTATCCCTCAAGTATAAAGACAACTATGACAATCAAAAAGGTAATACCTAGGTGTATTAATGAGTGCTTAATACCTAGATCTATTGTAACATTATTATCTTAGCAATACTCATGTTTTGGACATGTTTCTAAGTCATATAACTAAGGAGATTTTACAGTTGTTCAATTGAACTCTTTTGATCAGCCATTGGTGGTACACGTCACATGGTGATTGGTGGGCCATAAAGGCAATAGAGTAATTTTTCTCTTAGGGGGATATGTAATATCTCAAGAATCCAGAGAAGGGTAGTATATATCGAGAATAAGTAAGGAATGAAACAATACCAGCTGGATACCTTTCGGGCTGAATGTAGGCAAAAAACTCCGAGGTTAAGCGTGCTTGAGCTGGGGAAACTCAAAGATGGGTGACCCCCTGAGAAGTTCGCGTAGACTCATCAGGGTAAGTTGTTTTGGTCCTTTCTATCGCTCGATGAGAAAGTTACAGGTGGTATCAGAGCCGACCCCCGAGTCTCTGAGCGCGGTGGTGGGACAAACCTCAACAAGGACGCTGAGTCCCTAAGGGGGGTGCGTGTAGGCACCTTAGGTAAATGCCATATCGGCCATGCAAATGGGGGAGATCTGGGACCGATTGTAAGGTCGCATAACGAGGACATCATGTGCTCAAGGGGGGTAGAATGTCATACCCCGAGAATCCAGAGAAGGGTAGTATATATCAAGGATAAGGAAGGAAGGAAACAACACTAGCTAGATATCTTTTGGGCTAAATGTAGGCAAAAAACTCCAGGGTTAAGCGTGCTTGAGTTGGGGAAACTCAGGGATGGGTGACCCCCCTAGGAAGTTTGTGTAGACCCATCAGGGTAAGTTGTTTCGGTCCTTCCTATCGCTCGATCCGAGACGTTACATTCTCAAGGAGGGAGAATGTAATACCCCGAGAACCCAAAGAATGGCAGTATATATCGAGGATAAGTAAGGAAGGAAACAACATTAGCTGGATACCTTTTAAGCTAAATGTAGGCAAAAAATTCCAGGGTTAAGCGTGCTTGAGCTGGGAAAACTCAGGGATTGGTGACCTCCTAGAAAGTTTGCGTAGACTCTTCAGGGTAAGTTGTTCTGGTTCTTCCTATCGCTCTATCCGGGACGTTACAAGATATCCTCTCATCAATCATGTTATACAAAAAAGTAAGTGACACCTTAAAATTGTTAAGAGAAAATTATGAGAAATTTTGTATAATGTGACTTTGATTCTAATGAATAATTGTTTTTAAGGTGTTATTTACCCTACTAGAATTGGGGAATGACAAATCACCTCAAGAGTTGTCAAAGACATGAAAATTTGCCATTAGTAATTTATGAAGATTTTTTTTTTTTAAAGAACTCGATATATTTTAGGAGAAGGAGATAGGATCTTACTAATGAAGTGTTGTAGCATGTGATTGTAGGAGGTGAGCAAGGAGGCTTCTAGGTAGTCTTGAAAACCGAGACCACTTACTTGATCAAGCAATGCTAAGTCATCTAGGCAACCATGATCTGATGGCATTTAACATGTGTTTTTGAGTCTTTGATATCGCGCTCATTTAGATTTATGAATAAATTAACATGCATATGAAATTGTAAGGTTTCTTTGATTTTGTTGTGAATTTTGTATGTTTACTCTCAATTTAAGCTTTTGAATTTTTGTGTTTAATTTTCATTTCCAATAGAAAAAAAAATGACAGCCCAATAAATGGTTTGATTTTGATCCAACTTGCCAACTTGAATTCCCTAACAAAACAAAAATAAGAAGTAAAAATGAATGGGCCCATTTGCAGATGGATTTGGGCTTAGTTTGGGAGGCCCATTTGGTCATAGAAATTACAACAAAAAATGAACACTTCATATTACAGGGCAAAAAATTATTTACCAAACAAATTATAGTCCAACATTTTGTTCAATCAAAACAAATTAAACTAAACTAAACTGAATCAAACCGTTCTAAAAACTAACTGATTTGACCTGACAATTTTGATTAATTTGATTGAATTAAATTAGTTTAACTAAGATTTTGTTCACCCCTAGTGCCACCCTAACATTAGCCCACATTTATTTATTCACACTAAACAGACACTCAAAACAGTACTCGATATAAGATTAACTCATACATGTAGACATTTTGTATTTATTTTATAAAAATGAAATTTACTAAATAAAGAATGAAGCTCACAAAAAGAACACCAATAGTCCTGAAACCTGAAACTATGAGAAGCCAACATCATTCTAAAGATATGGGTATTTCATATTTTAAAAAAATAATAATATATTATACAAAGTGAAAAATCACGTGGATCTTCCTTTATAAAAATATATGCAAAACCACTATACATTTTTTTATTTGACCAAAGTAAACCACCACTGTATTTACTTAAATATTTAAAAAATGTGCAACAAACGTTATCTTAAAATGAAAACATAAACAAAAAAGACACTAAATGTTTAAAATTAAATATTTATGTAATCTTATTATCTATGATAGTTTTAAATTTAGTGATAATGTTTTTATTATTTTTGAAATATAGATATGAACATATTTCTAAATACTATTTTTGGAACATTGAAGACTTAGTATTAACAAATAAATTTGTAAATTATAAGTGTTAAGATTAATATATATTTATTTATTTAATAAAAATACATTACAATTTGACCGTAGTTAGACCTGGGCTAGACCTAAACTTCTAACATTTCTAGTTTGATATTCATTTTCAAAATGTTGATTTCTACAATTATTTAAGCATTTAATTTGCATTTAAGCTAAACATTTTAATATATGTTTTTATAATATGTTATGCATTTAAGCTAAAAATTCTATATTTATATATAAAGTTATGATCAATGTATAAAAGGTAAGTATAATAATATATTTCAAGTGTAGTTAGAGACAACAAAAAAAAAAAAAAAAAGACAACATAAAAAGAGTGTCTAAATTATGTGTTTCAAATGTTACAATTGATAATACAATTGATATCAACCAAGGAGTTGTCTAAGAGTAACCATTTGGAATGTATTTTGCATTGATGGCCTCTTCTTTGACAGCTCAAAAGCAACTTGCTTTGACAGCTCAAAAGCAACTTGCTGCATAGATGGTCTATATTGTGGATTAGTATTCAAGCAAGCAAATGCTAGCCTTGCAAAACTAACAACAACCTCTTCTATCAGTGGATTCTCGGGTGGTGGGATGCGATTGTCTAATATGTCTTTCAACAATATGTCATCTACAATGACTGGTGATGATGTGGAAGAGGAAGCAAAAGAAAGGGACGAGATGAGTTCCCTTGGGTGCTTTCCCATTAACACCTCTAAAGTTAAGACTCCAAAACTATAAACATCCAACTTATCATTCACTTCCATTGTGTAAGCAAGTTCTGTAAAGAGAGATATAGATAAAAAAAAAAGTATTAAAAAAATACTAAATATGAATCCTCTAAATTCCTATATTGAACATGGTAAACTTAAAGTTGAGTAAGACCATCCAGTTAAATAAATTAAGAATGTCAACTATAGTCAAATATCCAACTTGTTTGATCAACTATACTTGATTTACATAAGAAAATTTTTCTTCATATTCAATGCATACTCTCATATGATTTTTCTAAAAATCTATTATTTTTCTTTTAGATATTTTTCTTTTTAGATAAGTCAAGTACTTCAATTCTTAAAATTATCCCTACTTTATACATGTTGTTAACTGCCGATAGTCAAATTAATAGTTAACTCGTGATAAGTATGAAATGAACACATTTTTTTAAAATTTGTGTATTTAACTAGACTATTTTTTTACTTAAAAAATTAGATTATTTATGACTCAATTCACCAAATTATTTTATTTTAATTACTTCTTTTTTCACAATTAAGAAATGAAAATATGTCAAATTTAAATTACAGATGAATAAACAAAACTTAAAATTAAATGTAAGAGCATATAACAATTTTAGAAGCGAATTGCCAACCTTACGTCTCTTAGTGGAAAAGGTCTGAACTTGGATCCAATCTGTTCAAGTAATTTTGGTGTTGAGCACGAATTTGATTACCCGAATTTACATCAAATTTTATATATAAAAAATGGTCCAAATATGAATAATAGATTAAATATATAATATTAAATACATTTTATATTTGATACTATATATTAAATATTAGATATATATTTACTATTACATTATTACAACACTAAATATGTATAACATCTAATATTTTACAGAATATATTTATTATAATCCTTGTATTTTTCTTTTTTCAAAAATCTCATTATTTGTTTATCTTTATCATCTTAACCTAAATCGTCGTACTTAAGTTTATATAATCTAGATGATACAATCGAGGTTTGGTAATGACACGAATAAGGGTATAATAGAATTAGTATCATAGAGAAAAGAAATATCCATGATATTAGGATTGTGTTGGATAGATAGGTGCATGTGGGTAAATTAATAAATCTTTGAAATAAGTAAATAATTAGAAAAAAAAAAAGATAATGGTTATACCTGGAGCAGCATATCCAAAGGTTCCTGCAAATGAAGTCCAATTGGAGGAGTGCAACTTTAAAAGCCTAGCAGTGCCAAAATCAGATATGTGAGCAACATATTCCATGTCAAGTAAAACATTCTTGGTTGATATGTAACAGCCCGTTTTTTCAGGGCGTGTTATACCTTAGGAAATTTGGTCTATATATTTTTTTTTTTCATTACATTATCCCGAAATTCCCTAAGGCCTATCTAGTGTTTAATTTACATACTAGAGATAAATACTATTTACAAAGCGGAAGCTGAATCGAACCTGCTCATGGCAACATATACATGATTAACTAGACAAGTACTCATTACAAACGTTGTTACATAACTCTCGAAAAGTAAAACAAATGTACATAATCCTTAACTATTCATATCGTTACATAACATGGCACATTTCCTTGTTTCCTGACGTCTCGCGTCATCACACATCATCCATCTCAAAATCATCTCTGCAAGTCCCGACTGGAACGTTGAATGTTCCAGGGGCGAACCCAAGTTAGATGATGAACCATCTAAGTAAGGGTACGTAATGCTATGTCATGAGTGTATGCAATGTCTTTCCTCGTAGGTGTCAACTGCACCCTCATGCTACCCACCATTTTAGCGGCCACCTCTTTCGAAGCCGGGGTGTATGGGTGCACCCTTGGTAAGGCAGCGGTGCCAGTTCGTACTCCCTACGGCCTCATATGCGTGTGATCAATGACATCAACGTGTAATCATGCATTTCATAATCATGTATGCATTCTACGTGATAGATACATATCAGGGCATGTCAATATGATGAAAATATTTTCGAGGAAGTACCACTTACCTTTTAGAGCTTGTCGGGCTACCTCGTAATCCGTGTCTTACCTCAATTTGCGTGCCAATCTCAAAATTCGCACCAAACACCTCAACTTTGACCTCAAAGCATCCTAATCATCATAGGTATTTAAATAAACATTAAAACCTATTTTTCCATAATTTTTGGCATTTTCTATAATTTTCTCTCTATTTCTTCCTATTTTCCTCAATAATTCCAAATTAAATATTTCTAGAAATATTTTCTCAAATATTTCACTACGACAATTCATAAAATAATATTTTGAAATTTCTAAAATTTTCTAGAGAATTTTACTCACCTGGGCTTAGCATCTCCGATTTCCTCGATTTGCGTGCGATATTCTCGAAAAGCGTGCCCGAGCCGTTTTTCTCACCAAAATCTCCAGGATAACACCGAAACATAATTTCCTATTTTTCGGGATTTTTCTAGAATTTTCCCCTTATTTCCTCTATTTTTTTTTCTTCTTTTTTTCTTTCTTTTCTTTCTTTTCTTTTTCTTTTTCTTTTTTTTCTTTTTTTTTCTCTTTTTTTCCTCTTCTTCTTCCTCCTCCTCTCCCCTGCTTCCCGCGCCTGCAACTTCCTCCCTCCTTCTTCATTTCTTCTTCTTCTTCTTTCTTCTTTTCTTCTTCTTTTCTTCCTTTCTTCCTTCTTCTTCTTCTTCTTCTTCTTCTTCTTCTTCTTCCCTTTCTTCTTCACCCGCGGCTGCATTGGTCGCAGCTGGTTGCTGGTTCGGCGGGACTGCCATGGCCGAAACCAGCCATCTCGAAAACCTCCGATCGCCCTTGCTGTCGCCGCCCGAGCCTCCGCTGGCCGCCCGCACTTGCTGCGCCGCTGCTGGCAGCCATACGCGGCCGCTGGCCGCCGCTTGCGGCCATTGATGGCCGCGGCTGGTTGCAGCCTTGCTGCAACTGGTCGCGGCCATGGCTTCCATGGCCGCGACCGCTTCCTCCGGTCGCTTCCCGAGCCTCCAACGAGCCCACCGGCCTTGCTGAATGCCGCCGTATCTCGCCGTCCTCCGTCGCGGGCCGCCCCCTGCCGCTGCTGTTTGCAGCGGCTGCCATGGTCGAATTTGGCCCATCTCTTCCTGCTCTCTCTCTCTCTCTCTCTTTCTCTCCCATTTGCTTTGATGCTCTCGGCCCCAACTCCCAATCCGATCTCCCTCCCTCGCTGCTTCTTAATCGGCCAAGATGGCTGCCAATTTATAGGCAGCCATTGCGTGTATATATATACATATATCTATCACATTAATTGCTGCATCCCCACATTGCGTGTATATGTATCTATACATTAATTGTTCCATTAATTCAGCCGCTTTGCTGCCACGATCTCCACATTAATTGCTCCAAGATTCATACGCCACTTAGCCGGAATTCACGTGGCCAAAATCTCAATTTGCAGCCCAAATTTCGCGGCCATTAATGCTTCACGAAGCCAGCTTACGCACACAGCCACAATTACATACATATATATATATATATTATATTTTGTATATTATATTTAATATATATAAAAATTACGTATTAACCCTAATTTCGACCTTGATTTATTAGAATAATTATCTGATTACAATAATATTTTCAAACATTGAATTAATTGACATTTCGATACCGAAAACATAAAATTAATAACTTCAAAGCTTAGTAAAAAAATGACAATTCGTCCTAGTGTCTTCACCGGGCTATTGTTTCGTCCTGAAACCACCGAAGGGTTGTTCGTTACGCAAAACCGGAGCCCCCTTAGGGTTCCGTTGATTTTTCGGGAGCCTCCTACTACGATTCGGTTTTACAGCCTAAATGATAGCTGTATTTTAGCTGTACCGAAAACTGTTCCGAATTTGATTTCTTTCGATACCATAAATCCTATCTCGATATGCTCGTCGAGATCATATAATTTTCCTTAGATACTTTCACTCTGAGGCATTCCCTCTAGTTGATTCGGTACTTGAAATTGCTATAAAACCAACCTTTCGGTGTTCTAAACTCATCGAAATTACGTGGCAACGTTATACGAACATGGGGTATTACATTCTCCCCTCCTTACAAAAATTTCGTCCTCGAAATTTGCCACATGTCCTAAATCTCAAAATTAGAACTCTTAAACTGACCATACTTATTACTCCCTAGATAAGTACACTTGTCAACCATTCATACCTTTCAAATCATAACCGCATAACTTGGCCACGAATCTTAACCTGAACTTCTACTCGTATCATTGTAGTGAGCCTGCCACTCTCATATCCACATCATCAATTTTCAATTTGCTTTTCTCTAGGTCATCCAGTCGATATCCTTAATCATGACACTTTTCTAATTTTGATCTCTTACGATGTCATTTATTTTGAATCAATCAATCATGCTTTGACAATTTTCCAACCTTAACACAAAGTCTCTGATCTCGATACATCTTAACTTTTATCAAATCGATCCTTAGGGAAATACTTTTATGTCGTCAAACTATTTCACGTATCCTTGAATCCTCAAACATCGCATATCTTGTTATTACTAGGTTGTTTCATAGGCTGTCATAACAAGTCACTGGTCCTACCCTATCATCTCGTGCTCAAATGATTTTTGTCCTCGAAATCACCCTTACCTTGAGTCATCATAAACTTAATCATTGCTTAATCTTTACTTGTGCTAATCCATTCGAGATTTCTATTGCTTACTCATTCTTGTAGGTATTCATCTCCCGATAAAACCTTAAGTTTCTGCCAACTGACCACAATCATCTTCTAATCATGTACTATTTTCTCAAGAAATCTTTATTAATAGATTCTATCGGTCTCCAAAACTTTGATCGAAATTTAACGTTGTCTTCCAAATCCAGCAATACTAATTTCTTTGCATCGCTTGTTCCTTTGTTACTTGATTGCTAAACTAATACCTATTTATCCCTATACCCATAACTTAAATAACTCCTCGAACTTTTCGAAGTGATCCTCAAATAACGTTTTATATCATCAAATTAATCATTTAATCCTCAAATTACTTTTCTAGTAATAACGTTTTATGTCAACTAACTTTAATCATGCTCAATTCTTTTGGAGCTACTTACTCAAGTTACTGACTTTTGCTTGAACCAACCTCTACTCAAAACATTGGGTTCGTTTCTTAAAACCTACTGGACGTCTGACTTTCGAAACTTTCAATCCCTGACCTTGATTTCACGTTCTTGATACGGAGCCTCATGCTCTCATCATACGACCTAGCAAGCAAGTCTCAGTATTAACATCTATTGCAATGTTCCCGAATATTATCCTCAATGTTTCTCATGCACCTCCCTAACTGAGGAGTACACCAATATATCCTTGATAGACACAATTACCACGTGACTTTAATGCAATTGGTACTTTGGTCAAATCATCCAATCATGATTCCATTGCTGATATTTAAAATGTCTCACCCCTCGATCGCACATCAATCACAATTATTCCAGCCTCTTGTAACTGTTCATCAAATTTGATAAAGATATCGACTCTTAATTATCATATCTTTCAAAGCTCAATAATTTACATCCTCAATTGAGCTACTTATAACTAAGCGTCTAATAACCTCAAGCTATTTATTAGCAATTTCATCACTAAGAAATAATTCCAATAAATCTTCCGAGAGCATATTCTGACATTTTTCTCACTTTCTTAATTTTCTCACGGCTTTTCATTGACCACGAGTGGCCGTATCACATATTGACAAGCTCCTTATTTTCATAACTTGCTTACATTACTTTAGTGATCGTCTAGCTATACATCTCCCGATTTGCCCATCCGGGCTATCTGGATTAATCGTTTAGACCAATAGGATTTTCATTCTCCCAAAATTGAAAATTCTAGATCTCCAACAGATTTTAATTTATTACTAGCATCCTGACACATCTGTCATTACTTGTTTTTCTCAAACATGCCAAAAATTTCTCAAAGACATCTATCCGTAACAATCTTGCTAACTGGAGTGGGTAGATACTTACGTCTCTCTGGTAATCCTTAGGGAAATTCCCGGAAATCTCAAATCGATTCATCTTTGAAGATCTTTATCCAGATCAGGTTAATTGGCTTCAATCATTTCTTACAAAGAGCCGAACCTCAAAAATTTCCCGGGACTCTCTACCTAAAGATACCTTAAATAATGATTCAGGTCTCCATACTGATGCACAAGGCATGACTTATCTGCAAGACCTTCGATTCCTTAAACCTACCTGGCACATTGAATCGAGGTTGCTAACTTACTACTTATCGTCGGGGCCTTGAACTGGCCATGTTGTACTTCCCAAAATCTCATTTATCGAGAATTTACTGACCCTCACATTTCGATCTTTAGATCTCGCTGACTATCGACGTACGACCATTCGTGACCCCACTGTCATACTAGGTATCAAGGTATTCTACTCCTCAAGTCTCGTACTGTTCATCGTGTCACCCTACTCCCAGGACGACCGTGAATCCTAATATACTTCTTTAAATAGGACACTTAGTTCAATTTCGTTTTGGGTTGATTCTCTGGCCTCGATCAATCACGACTAGTGGCACACCTGGCTCCTAGACCATTGGGACTTAAACCCATACAAGGTACAGACCCTACTGGGTTGTCCTAGATTTTCAGCATCTGATCGTCTCCCAGGCAGTCTGACATGATGCTTCGATCGACGGGCTTCCCGTACCTTATCGCAAGCCATCCCTCAACCATCTGCACGTGGGTCCCTAGATCTAGATCTGTCACTGAGAACCCCGAACCAGTAGTGTCATCACGCTGCTAGGGTTCTTATCCCGTCCTTGCGAGTCACATCGGTTACACCACTGCCAGCTCATTGATTCATACGCTATCATTTGACCATCTCCGGCCTCTCGCTTGACTTAATTCGTCGAATCTCTGATCTACACATCCTATTTTCGAGATACTAAATGATACTCGAAATACTTATAATTTGATCTTAACTTTTTAACTAGGTCTTGCCACATTAGACTAATCATCCATGATTCGATTATCCTTAATAACTACAGTTACCCTATCATGTCACGCCATGATTCGACTAATAACCTCAAATCAATAGTCTCCAAATCTCTCGGATCCGTACTCATGGTTTATCGAGTCATCCTTACACTCGAATCATATCATCAGATCCTAATATCAATAGCTTGACCGGTCGTTTTATTGCTTAGTAAGATTAGATCCTCAAATCAATAACCTCTAAGGCTTTCATCGTCCATTCCCAAATCTCTAAGTAGGGATCATGATTCAACCATTCTTGCTAACTATCCTTTATCGTATAACCTCAAATTGACATATTAATCCTCAAATTCCTATCGTTTCCCTTATCGAGATAACTTTACCTCAATCAAAATCAAACATCGAAATTTTCAAATTTTATTCTCCGAAAATGTTAACCAAAATATCATAGGTTTCTCAATTCCTATTCAACTTTTCCTAAGTCTCCAAATCAAACTTCTCATAAATCTTCTTGCTCTAAATTAACAATTTCTAAATCATCAGCAATCCCTAAGTCACCAAATTAGACTTCTTATAAATCTCCAGTAACTTAAGCTCTTATACTAACTGTATCAAAGTCACTTAAGATTTCTAATACAACTTAAGCTCTGATACCAAGTGTAACAGCCCGTTTTTTCAGGGCGTGTTATACCTTAGGAAATTTGGTCTATATATTTTTTTTTTCATTACATTATCCCGAAATTCCCTAAGGCCTATCTAGTGTTTAATTTACATACTAGAGATAAATACTATTTACAAAGCGGAAGCTGAATCGAACCTGCTCATGGCAACATATACATGATTAACTAGACAAGTACTCATTACAAACGTTGTTACATAACTCTCGAAAAGTAAAACAAATGTACATAATCCTTAACTATTCATATCGTTACATAACATGGCACATTTCCTTGTTTCCTGACGTCTCGCGTCATCACACATCATCCATCTCAAAATCATCTCTGCAAGTCCCGACTGGAACGTTGAATGTTCCAGGGGCGAACCCAAGTTAGATGATGAACCATCTAAGTAAGGGTACGTAATGCTATGTCATGAGTGTATGCAATGTCTTTCCTCGTAGGTGTCAACTGCACCCTCATGCTACCCACCATTTTAGCGGCCACCTCTTTCGAAGCCGGGGTGTATGGGTGCACCCTTGGTAAGGCAGCGGTGCCAGTTCGTACTCCCTACGGCCTCATATGCGTGTGATCAATGACATCAACGTGTAATCATGCATTTCATAATCATGTATGCATTCTACGTGATAGATACATATCAGGGCATGTCAATATGATGAAAATATTTTCGAGGAAGTACCACTTACCTTTTAGAGCTTGTCGGGCTACCTCGTAATCCGTGTCTTACCTCAATTTGCGTGCCAATCTCAAAATTCGCACCAAACACCTCAACTTTGACCTCAAAGCATCCTAATCATCATAGGTATTTAAATAAACATTAAAACCTATTTTTCCATAATTTTTGGCATTTTCTATAATTTTCTCTCTATTTCTTCCTATTTTCCTCAATAATTCCAAATTAAATATTTCTAGAAATATTTTCTCAAATATTTCACTACGACAATTCATAAAATAATATTTTGAAATTTCTAAAATTTTCTAGAGAATTTTACTCACCTGGGCTTAGCATCTCCGATTTCCTCGATTTGCGTGCGATATTCTCGAAAAGCGTGCCCGAGCCGTTTTTCTCACCAAAATCTCCAGGATAACACCGAAACATAATTTCCTATTTTTCGGGATTTTTCTAGAATTTTCCCCTTATTTCCTCTATTTTTTTTTTCTTCTTTTTTTCTTTCTTTTCTTTCTTTTCTTTTTCTTTTTCTTTTTTTTCTTTTTTTTTCTCTTTTTTTCCTCTTCTTCTTCCTCCTCCTCTCCCCTGCTTCCCGCGCCTGCAACTTCCTCCCTCCTTCTTCATTTCTTCTTCTTCTTCTTTCTTCTTTTCTTCTTCTTTTCTTCCTTTCTTCCTTCTTCTTCTTCTTCTTCTTCTTCCCTTTCTTCTTCACCCGCGGCTGCATTGGTCGCAGCTGGTTGCTGGTTCGGCGGGACTGCCATGGCCGAAACCAGCCATCTCGAAAACCTCCGATCGCCCTTGCTGTCGCCGCCCGAGCCTCCGCTGGCCGCCCGCACTTGCTGCGCCGCTGCTGGCAGCCATACGCGGCCGCTGGCCGCCGCTTGCGGCCATTGATGGCCGCGGCTGGTTGCAGCCTTGCTGCAACTGGTCGCGGCCATGGCTTCCATGGCCGCGACCGCTTCCTCCGGTCGCTTCCCGAGCCTCCAACGAGCCCACCGGCCTTGCTGAATGCCGCCGTATCTCGCCGTCCTCCGTCGCGGGCCGCCCCCTGCCGCTGCTGTTTGCAGCGGCTGCCATGGTCGAATTTGGCCCATCTCTTCCTGCTCTCTCTCTCTCTTTCTCTCCCATTTGCTTTGATGCTCTCGGCCCCAACTCCCAATCCGATCTCCCTCCCTCGCTGCTTCTCAATCGGCCAAGATGGCTGCCAATTTATAGGCAGCCATTGCGTGTATATATATACATATATCTATCACATTAATTGCTGCATCCCCACATTGCGTGTATATGTATCTATACATTAATTGTTCCATTAATTCAGCCGCTTTGCTGCCACGATCTCCACATTAATTGCTCCAAGATTCATACGCCACTTAGCCGGAATTCACGTGGCCAAAATCTCAATTTGCAGCCCAAATTTCGCGGCCATTAATGCTTCACGAAGCCAGCTTACGCACACAGCCACAATTACATACATATATATATATATTATATTTTGTATATTATATTTAATATATATAAAAATTACGTATTAACCCTAATTTCGACCTTGATTTATTAGAATAATTATCTGATTACAATAATATTTTCAAACATTGAATTAATTGACATTTCGATACCGAAAACATAAAATTAATAACTTCAAAGCTTAGTAAAAAAATGACAATTCGTCCTAGTGTCTTCACCGGGCTATTGTTTCGTCCTGAAACCACCGAAGGGTTGTTCGTTACGCAAAACCGGAGCCCCCTTAGGGTTCCGTTGATTTTTCGGGAGCCTCCTACTACGATTCGGTTTTACAGCCTAAATGATAGCTGTATTTTAGCTGTACCGAAAACTGTTCCGAATTTGATTTCTTTCGATACCATAAATCCTATCTCGATATGCTCGTCGAGATCATATAATTTTCCTTAGATACTTTCACTCTGAGGCATTCCCTCTAGTTGATTCGGTACTTGAAATTGCTATAAAACCAACCTTTCGGTGTTCTAAACTCATCGAAATTACGTGGCAACGTTATACGAACATGGGGTATTACATGATATGTCCCGATTAATCAATGGAGGTGAACATTCATTGTGCATGTAACACAAACCACTTGCTACACCTTTAATGACATTCACCCTCTTACTCCACTCAAACTTCAAAGCTTCCTCTTCGTTTCCCAATACATTTTCTAAGCTTCCTCCTTCCAAAAACTCATAAACTAGAAATGAATGTCGTGGATTCGAACAAAAACCATAAAATTTTATGATGTTACGATGTCGAACCTCTGTGAGAGCACGAATCTCACTCTCAAAGCTTTTTAAATAAGCAAAATTGTCATCTTCTGAAGAATGGATATTTTTCACGACAACAATTAAACCACTTGGCAACTCAGCTTTATAAATAGTGCCATATCTTCCTTGACCAATGCAATACTTGTCATTAAAGTGTTCAGTTGCTTCCATGATGTGTCTATGCACCAACTTTCCATCATAACTCCATGCTTCAAACAAATTTGTACTGTTTATTTCTTGGAGCTCGTTCTCCCTATTTGTTGCACTTTTGCTCAAAACTTGAAAGACACCGAGAACCACATGTAAAAGAAATAGAGTGCTCACAGTAGGGATTACCACAAGAAACATAACTTTCTTTAGCTTTTTGGCTTTGGTCGCATTACTTATTTTAGGCGAGCAAGGTCTCAAGCCTGTCTTGTTTCCGCACAAACCATCATTATTTTTGTACGCTTCGATTGGAGCTTCTTTAAAGGCTTTGGTGCTTGGAAAAGGACCTTTTAAGTGATTGTAAGATATATCAACTAAAGTTAGCCTTGGTAGCCCTTTGGTGAAAGATGATGGGATGGAGCCAGAAAGCCTATTGTGAGAAAGATTTAGATTTTGCAACATTTGCATTCCCTCAATCTCTTGTGGTATTTCACCTGTCAACATGTTGTTTCCAAGATCAAGGCTTTCAAGAGACTCTAATTTTCTTATTTCAACTGGAATACTACCTATAAGTAGATTCTCACCCAAAACCAAATTCACTAGCTTCACACACTCTAATACCTCCCTTGGAATTGGCCCTTCAAGATTGTTCACCGCCAAATCAAGGTATCGCAATTCAGACAACCTTCTAACCTCAGTTGGAATATAGCCTGAGAGTTTGTTACGACTCAAAGTAAGGTTGAACAATTTTCCCAAGTTTCCCAAAGTTTTTGGGATACCTCCTACTAAATGATTTGAAGAGAGGTCAAGATATTGCAATTGGGTTGCCCCACCCAGCTCAAACGGTATTTTTCCACTAATTTTGTTATTAGAGATCTTAAGAAAAGTCAAATTCTTGCACTTTCCCCAATTTTCAGAAAGCTCACCTATGAAATGATTATAACTCAAATCCATGTAATCCAAGCTGGGGAGTACGCCAAAATCTTCTTGTATATTTCCTTCGAGTTGGTTGTTCTCAAGTCTAACTCGATGCAAGTATTTGCAATTTCTTAAGCTTTTTGGGACAAGACCAATGAAGTTGTTGTGTGATGCAACTAGGTGTCTCAATGATCCATCAAGGCATAGACTTTGGGGTAGATAACCAGTGAGGTTGTTATGGTAAACATCAAAGAGATGCAAATGTGTAAGCTTATCCAATTCGACTGGAATAGAGCCATTGAATTGATTTTGAAACAATCTCAAGTCATTAAGGGAATTTAGGTTTCCTAACTCAGGCGGTATCGCACCAGATAGTTGATTTGAAAACAAGGACAACATTTTGAGGTTCTTTAAGCTACCAATGGTGGAGGGGATACATCCTGACAAATTATTTTCAGAGAGGTCAAGGTCATTGAGAGACTTTAACATCCCAATTTCTTGAGGAATTGATCTTGAAAAATTATTTTTGAAAAGATGCAAAGTGGTTAAATTCCTCAAATTCTTTATTGAAATTGGGATTAAACCAGTGAGGGTGTTATTTGAGAGGTCAAGTGTATTGAGGGACCTTAGCATCCCAATTTTTTGAGGGATTGATCCTGAAAGTTTGTTTGTATAAAGGTATAGAGCGGTTAGACTAGTTAATTTCCCTATTGAAGTTGGGATTGAACTAGTGAGGTTGTTTCTACTGAGTGAAAGACCATTGAGAGATCTTAACCTCCCAATTTCTTGAGGAATCGATCCTGAAAGCTTGTTTTCATGAAGGTATAGAATGGTTAGACTGGTTAAATTCCCTATTGAAGTTGGGATTGAACCAGTGAGGTTGTTTCTATTGAGTGAAAGACCATTGGGAGATCTTAACCTCCCAATTTCTTGAGGAATCGATCCTGAAAGCTTGTTTTCATGAAGGTATAGAATGGTTAGACTGGTTAAATTCCCTATTGAAGTTGGGATTGAACCAGTGAGGTGGTTGTTTGAGAGCTGAAGGTCATTGAGAGACTTTAAAATCCCAATTTCTTGAGGAATTGATCCTGCAAGTTTGTTCGTATGAAGGTGTAGAATGCTTAGACTGGTTAAATTCCCTATTGAAATTGGAATTGAACCAGTGAGGTTGTTTTTCGAGAGGTAAAGGCCATTGAGAGACTTTAACATCCCAATTTCTTGAGGAATAGGACCATAGAATGAATTGGAATATAAGACGAGTTCACTAAGGCAAGAGAGATACCTCGTTTCTGGTGGAATTGTTCCTGAAAAGTGATTTGTAGACAAGTTCAAAGAGGTGAGTCTTGAAAGATTGCCAATTTGTGGAGGAATAGAACCATAGAATGAGTTGTTATTGAGATCAATGTGGAGAAGGAAAGGAAAGGATGAGAAGCTAAAATTGGAAAGTGTACCTCTCAAACCAAAGCCTGTAAGATTTACGTGGGTGACACGACTGGCCTTGTTGCAGCCAATTCCGGGCCAAACGCAATGGTTGGTTTCGAGCCAGGAGGACAAAAGAGATTGGCTTTGGTTTTCCAAGGTGGCTTTCCATCCCAATAGAGCCATTGCTTCTCCATTTCCATTATTTATGGAGGTAGAAGAAGAAGGAAGAGGCATGAGAAGGATAGCAAGATGGATGAAAGGCCACCACATTGGTAAGGAGTAATTAATTAAGAAAGGGTGGTTTGATGGAAGAGAAGATGAATTCCATTGAAGGTATTTATAAATGCAAGATTCACCAAAACAAGTTATGCTGGACATAGTTATGATTGATGAGTGTCGGTCGGTCAGTCGTTAGATGGTACGTAGGCAGCTAGGGATGGGAGGATTAAACGTTGTTGACTTTAACTGCCCATAAAATCGTGAATTCTTAAATTGAAAACCACCACTGTCTTCACGACGAGAATATAATAATGGAATAAAGCATATTGTTGCAAGGCTTTGTACTTCAATGGAATAAAGCATATTATTTGAAGATTATAAAAAATTCAAATAATCTTCCCAGACTTTGTACTTCTTTTAAATTTGAATGATTGTGATTTTAAATAAAGATGATTTTTTCATGACGACTTTTTCTTTCTTTTTCATATTGAAAAAGTAATAAGAATGGAAGTGTTAAGCTACGAGTCAAACTCCAACAAGTTTAATTTTTGTGTAGATATTACAATTATTATATCATCAAAAATATTATTTAAACACTCAATTTTTACACTTGTATAGTTTCAATTATAATATCTTATAATTGTATCATATTAATACAAATATAGAAGATATAAATACAAAATTTTGGTGAAAATGTCAAATTTAAATTTTTAAATAGCATTTCCCTTATATCATACTCTTAAGTTTCCGTCGTGCAATATTTTTTTTTGGATTAATTGATTGTGTACTATTTGAACTTTAGATCTGTAGATTTATTTACTTATTTTAGTTTACATGCCGCTTCAAAGGTAATTGCAGGCTTATATATATAATATAAAAAATAATTATAAATATATTATTAAGAGGTGTAAAAGAATCTATAAAAGAGAATGAAACACAAGGGTACTTATAGATATAAAATGAGTGTATTTTCTTATATAAAAAATTACAAAAAATATCTACTCTAAAATACATAGAAACCCCACATAGCACCATGGAGGACAAAAATTATTGCATTTCAAAGTTGGTCAGTTACCATCAATTTAATGAAATTTAATTGTCACCTACTGAAACGTACGAGCATGTGGAATTTTCAAACACTAACGGACAGCCACCACAGTCAATTGGGTAAAACAGATTTTTTTTTTTTTTAAAGATTAACTGGGAAAAAAAAACTGATTTTAATCATATTTTAAACGAATTCCAAAATAAATTCTAATCAACTAGTTTGATTAACAAACAGAATTTCAATTTATGAATTCAAATTAAAATTGAGTTATTAAAATAAGTTTTTGTTTGGTCATTTTATAATTTTTGACAACTTATAAGTGTTTTCCAGAGTTTGTTACGAATTTGGATAAAAAATTAACTACGAACAAACCATCAACCATACACACGAACTCAGAATTTAACGTGAAAAACCTAAATTAGAAAAAATTACAGGCAAAAAGAACAAAATATCATTATAATTAATGATATTGATACAACAAAAATGATATTACTACCCTAATTACAGCATATTATGCACTATAGATGTACATAGAAAATTAGATCATTATCAGAAAATAAATCAAGAGTGTAACAGCCCAAACTTATTCGAGCGTGTTATACCTTAGGAAATTTGGACCTATTTTTTTTTTAAAAAACATTATTTTAAAATTCCATAAGACCGTGTCTAGTGCCAGATAAAATAATCTAGACTAGAAATAAATGTAAGCGGAAGCTGAATCGAACCTGCTCATGGAAATGCATAATTTAATAACTGTACATGGCATTAAATACAAATACATAAAGCGTTTGATTACAAAACAATATTCACAAATCTTAAACTAATCACATTACAACATGGCACATTTTCTTGCATCCCGATGTCTGTGTCATTACACATCGCCCATCTCTAAACCGTCTCTGCAAGCCCCGACTGGAACGTTGAATTTTTCAGGGGCGAACCCATGTTAGATGATGAATCATCTAAGTAAGAACACCAATGCAATGTCATGAGTGTATGCAATGTCTTTCCTCGTAGGTGTCAACTGCACCCCTCATGTTGCCTACCATTTTAGCGGCCACCTCTTTCGAAGCCGGGGTGTATGGGTGCACCCTTGGTAAGGCCAACGGTGCCAGTTCGTACTCCCTACGGCCTCATATGCGTGTGATCAATGGTTTTATCGTGCATGTATGCATTTCATAGTCATGTAATTGATGCAACCTATGTGATGATTCATATCATAGCATGTCAATATGATAAAAGCGTTTACATTTACAATTGTATTAAATTTAGGCAGCATACTTACAGTTACTTTGTCTTGAACTACGTACTAAGCTGCTATCCTTTAACCTTTGTGCTTGCTAGGACCCCTACAACATAGATTTATTTTTAGAATACCATTTGCTAGTTTTTCATAATTTCTTTTACTTTTCTAAGCTATATTTCTAATAATTATCTAGTCTTCATAAAATTTTACTTTCTTTTTACCAATACTCCTTAATTAATATTTTTAATATTCTGGAATTTTCCTGCAATTTTCTGGCTTAAATTCCTATTTTTTCTTTATTTCATAATGGCTAAATATGTAATTATTACATAATAATTACTTAATATTTCAATTAATTAAATTTCTCTTCACTAATATTTCCTAAATAACAATTATAACATTCTAAAATATTCTTGAAATTTTCAGAATCAAAATCCTATTTTTCTTTATTTCTATAATAGAAAACAATCTACTTAAATTACATAATAATTACCTAAAATTTCATTTTATTCCATTTCTTTTCACTGGAATTTCCTAAATACTTCTTTTAACATTCTAAAATGTTCTTCGAAATTTTCAGAATTTAAATCTTATTTTTTTATTTATTTCAAAAATAGAAAAACCTACTTAAATTACCTAATAATTACTTCATATTTCATTTCATTCCATTTCCTTTTACTAACATTTCTTAAATAACACATATAACATTCTGAAATTTTCTTGAAATTTTCAGAATTAAAATATTATTTTTTTCTTCATTTCTAAAATAGAAAACTTACTCAAATTACATAATAATTATTTAATATTTCATTTTATTCCATTTCTCCTCACTAACATTTCTTAAATAATACTTCTAACATCCTAACATTTTCTTTGGAATTTTCAGAATTAAATTCCTATTTTTTCTTTATTTTCATAATTGAAAAATCTACTTAAATAATTAATTAATTTATCATTTCCAGAAAATTACACATTGACTAAATCACAAACATTATTTCAAACTTAGAAATAAAATTTTTAAAATTTTATTTCATTTCCTTTATTTTATTTTATTTTATTTTATTTTATTTTCTTTTCTTTTTATTTTTTTTCTAATTTTTCTGGCGGGCGCGTGGGCTGCACGCGCCGTCTTCCCACTCGCGGGCGCGTGCAGCCACGCACCCGTGCTGAACCTTCTTCTCCGGCGGCCTCTTCGCCGCCGGCGAGCCTTCCGATCCTCCGAAGCTTCAAAACGAAGCTTCCCCCCCCCAATTCCGACCCCCTGAATCTAAATTTGCTATTAAAAATGGAAAAAAAACATTTAAAATACCTTAAATTCCCAATTGAAGGTGCGGCTCTGGCGATGCGCGATTTTCCGGCGAAGCTTCGATTCGCCTTCTCCTTTGCTCCGTTGGCCTCCAAACTCTCCAGAAACGAAGCCCAAGACTCAAAGACCAAACCCTCATTCTCCAATCTCACAGAATCGCTCTCAAACGAATGCTCTAAGGCTCGAAAATTTCGGATGAAATGGGCAACGTAAACTTGGCTATTTATAGCCAAAAGCTCCGCCGAAAACGTCAAATCGAAGCCCCTACGTGGCCGGGAAGGCCTTACCTCCGGTCACTCGGCCATAAATGACCCCCCTCGCCCATTAATTCCATCTTTTGCAGGCGGCCATGCGCGCTGCCTGCAAATCCGGATTTTCTGGATTTTTTTTTTTTATAAAGTATTATATATCTATATACATATGTTTTAACATTTAGCATATTATAATTTCATTTTATTCTTTTAATCCTAAATCAAATTTATATATTTATTTAAATTTTTATAAGTATACTTTTAATTAACTAAATTAATTACATCATTTAACATAACTAAATTCATTTTATAACACTTAGGGTATTACATTCTCCCCTCCTTACAAAAATTTCGTCCTCGAAATTTGATTATTCCTCAATCATACTAACTATAGGGTCTTTAAACAGGTAGGGAAAATTGAGTTTCATGTCTTCTTCTCGTTCCCAAGTTATTTCTTCACTTACGGGGTTTCTCCACAAAACTTGTACCAATGGTATTGACTTGTTCCTTAAGACTTGATCCCTACGATCCAAAATACTAACTGGTTTCTCTACGTATGAAAGATTTTCTTGAATCTCAATAGCTTCAGCTAGCATTATCTGAGAAGGATCTGCCTCATGCTTCCGTAGTTGTGATACGTGAAACACGTCATGGAGGTTTGATAGAGCCAAGGGTAGAGCGAGTCGATAATCGACTAGTCCAATTCTCTCCACTATATCGTATGACCCCATATATCGAGGGCTTAACTTGCCATTTTTCTTGTTGCTTCTAGTCACCATTCTTAGTGGAGATATCTTCAGGTATACTTTGTCGCCTACTTGAAACTCCAATTTCCTTCTCCTTGTATCTGCGTATGACTTCTGGCGACTCTGAGCTTCCTTAATTCTTTCTTGAATGATTTTTATCTTTTCTGTCGTTTTCTGAACTATCTCGGGGCCCAAAATTTGTCGTTCGCCTACTTCAGTCCAGCATACCGGGGATCTACATTTTCGGCCATATAAGGCTTCATAGGGAGCCATTCCAATGCTGTTGTGGTAGCTGTTATTGTAAGCGAATTCTACTAATGGTAAATGCTCTTCCCAGCTACCTGGAAAATCAATCGTGCAGGCTCGCAGCATATCTTCCAGGGTTTGAATGGTCCTCTCTGATTGACCATCTGTCTGGGGATGATAGGCTGTACTTAGCCTAAGCTGAGTTCCTAAACTCTCTTGCAGACTTCCCCAAAACCTAGAAGTGAATCTTGGGTCACGGTCTGACACAATGCTTACTGGCACTCCGTGTAGTCTGACAATTTCATTCACATACAGTTGAGCTAATTTGTTGATTGGTTGACTTACCCTTATGGCCAAGAAATGAGCAGACTTAGATAGTCTGTCAACTATCACCCAGATAGCATCGTTTCCCTTAGGACTCCTTGGTAGTCCAGTCACGAAATCCATCGTGATGTGCTCCCATTTCCATTCTGGAACTTCCAATGGTTGCAAGCTTCCACCAGGCTTTTGGTGCTCGATCTTAATTCTCTGGCAGGTGTCACATCGACTGACGTACCTTGCCACACTTTTCTTCATTCCTGGCCACCAATACACAGCCTTCAAGTCTTGGTACATCTTGGTGGCTCCAGGGTGGATCGAGTATCTGGATCGATGAGCTTCTTCCAAAATTGTTTGTCGCAATTCCCTCACACGAGGCACATAAATTCTTCCTTGAAACCAAAGGATGTTTCCTCTTACCTCGAATCCTGGTTTCTTTGCTTGCCCGTACTCGTCAACCCACATTTTGATTCGGGAGTCTTCGGGGTAGGCTTGTCGTATCTGATTCATCAATTCTGGTTGGACCGTGAGACTAGCTGTATAGGCTGAGTTTCCTCGGAAAGTTACTCCTACCGTCATCAAGCTAAATGCTTCGACTAGGTTCCATTCTGCTACCAACATTTTGGCTACGTAAGTGGTTTCTTTTCTGCTTAAGGCATCTGCCACCACGTTAGCTTTACCGAGATGGTACTGAATAGTACAGTCATAATCTTTTAACAGCTCCATCCATCTCCGTTGCCTCATGTTTAGCTCTTTCTGTGAGAAGACGTATTGTAGGCTCTTATGATCAGTAAAAATCTCGAACTTCTCACCATACAAATAATGTCTCCAAATCTTTAGAGCAAATACTACTGCAGCCAGTTCCAAATCATGAGTCGGGTAGTTTCTTTCATGGTTCTTTAGCTGACGAGATCCATAGGCAATGACTCTCCCGTGCTGCATCAGCACACACCCTAAACCGTTTCTTGAGGCGTCGGTGTAGACCATGAAACCTCCCGATCCGTTCGGCATAGCCAGGACTGGAGCAGTTGTCAGCTTAGCCTTAAGTTCCTGAAAACTTTCTTCGCATCGCTCGTTCCAGTCGAATTTTACCCCCTTCTGAGTTAACTTGGTAAGGGGTGTCGCAATACTCGAAAATCCTTCCACAAATTTTCTATAGTATCCTGCTAGCCCCAGGAAACTCTTAACCTCAGTAACTGATTGGGGTTGCTTCCAATTTGTCACAGCTGCGATCTTGACTGGGTCAACTGATAGTCCTTCGGCCGATATCACATGTCCCAAAAATGCCACCTGATGCAACCAAAATTCACATTTTGAGAACTTGGCATACAACTTATGTTCTCGCAATGTTTGCAAAATTATCCTTAAATGTGATTCGTGTTCTTCTTCCGAATGAGAGTATATCAGTATGTCGTCTATAAACACGATCACGAACTTGTCCAGGAATGGCCGAAAGACTCGATTCATAGTGTCCATAAAAGCTGCTGGAGCATTAGTTAGTCCGAACGGCATCACCAAAAATTCGTAATGCCCATATCGAGAACGAAATGCTGTCTTCGGCACGTCTTCGGCCTTGATCCTTAATTGATAGTATCCTGATCTTAGGTCAATTTTTGAGAAGACCTTGGCCCCTTGCAATTGATCAAACAGCTCCTCGATTCTGGGGAGCGGATACTTGTTCTTGACCGTTATCTTGTTGAGCTGTCGATAGTCGATACACATCCTCAGGCTCCCGTCCTTTTTCTTGACAAAAAGTACTGGTGCTCCCCACGGCGACATGCTTGGTCTGATGAACCCCTTGTCTAACAGCTCTTGAAGTTGGGCATTTAACTCTCTCAATTCTGCAGGAGCCATTTTATACGGGGGTATCGATACCGGACCTGCTCCTGGTACGATTTCTATCGAGAACTCGATCTCTCGCTGGGGCGGTAATCCGGGCAATTCTTCGGGAAACACATCCTCGAATTCCTTAACGAGCCGCACTTCTTTGATTTTTAAGGGCTCTTTGCTTTTCTCTTGAACACAGGTCAAATATCCTTGTGCCCCTCGACGTAATAGTTTCTCAGCTTTCAGAGCCGAGATCAATTTCTGTTCACCTACCTTTCTTTGTCCTCGAAACTTGACATTCAAGTTGCCATTCTTGAGGTAGACTGTCTTAGCCTTACAGTCCAATGTGGCGTTATACCTAGTTAGGAAGTCCATTCCTAGAATTACATCAAAATCCTGAAATTCCAGAAGAATTAGATCCACTGAAAACTCCACCTCTCCTATTTGAATCTTTCTATCTTTGTACCCTGACGAAGTTTCTTGAGACTTCCCCATTGGGGTTGCGACAATCACTCGACAGTTCAAATTTTCTGGTTTGTCTCCTACTACTTTAGCAAATGCATGCGAAATAAATGAGTGACTTGCACCTGAATCTATTAATGCATGCATGGGGATACCAGATAAGAACATAGTACCTTCAATTACTGTTGGATCCTCGGCCACCTCCTGCCGTGTCAGATGGAACACTCTCCCTTGATGTGCTCTGGCATTTCCGGACGTCCCCTGGGGTTGATTTATCAGTCGCAGCTTGGGACAGTCCTTTGCGAAGTGGCCCGTCTGCTGGCAATTGAAACAAGTAATTCCTTTCTTTGGGCAGTTTTGGTTGAGATGCCCAATTTCCCCACAGTTGTAACAACCTTTTGTCCCAAATCGGCACGGCTTCCCAGGGTGCTGTTTCTGGCATTTTGCGCATGGGGTGCCGGGTTTGAACTTTGGCTTCTGGGGTTCTAACTTCTTGCCTGCCCTGTGGCTGCTTCCTTGCTGAATTTCTCCTTGAATAGCGTCGATCCGGCTCAGATTAGCCTCGGTGTTGTAGGCTTGTAGTACCGCTTCTGCATAGGTCTGGGTACTTGCACTACTCATCGCTCTCTGAAGCTTCAAATTTAGCCCTCCCAAAAATTTCTGAGCCTTGATCATTTCGTCTCCCTCGTAAATCGGCATGTATCGTATCAAACGACTGAAAGCGTCCTCGTACTGGGCAACAGACATATCCCCAATCTGTCTCAGCTCCATGAATTCTCTTTCTTTCTTCATTCTTAAGTTCAGAGGAAAGTATTTCTCGTTAAAAAGTTCCTTAAATCTTTCCCAGGTGACGTAAGGTGCCCTGGCTCGAGGGGTCATTGATCTTTTGACTCCTCTCCACCATTTGTCTGCCTCTCCTTGCAACATAAAGGTGGCACAGTTAACTTTCTCTTCTTCGCTACAGTGAAGGTGGTCCAGCAACTTTTCGGTTTGCTCGATCCAATATTCCACTTCACTGGGATCGGTACCAATCTTTCCCTGAAAGACGGGAGGGTTCTGTCGTCGATATAAATCAAGCATGTTGGCCGCGTGGCTATCCCTGGAGTGAGTCTCGTGTATGAAACCCACTACACTTCCCAGAATTCGCTCCATCTGATCTAGTCTGCTACTCCCAGTATCTTGGCTGGAGTCGCCTTCTAGGTGTCTGCTGGTATTTCCCTCGGTGTTACCAGCTTGGGAGTTGGGTGTCCCAGGCCCAACTGCTAACCTTCTTTGAGTGTTCACCATCTGAAAGGAAATAGCACTCGAGATTAGCCAACGAGATCTTACCATCCGATTAGTTTTACATTCAACTACAAAACGTTGTATGTACATGTTACATATTTACATAGATTATACATAACATTATACAAGTCATGCAAGTGGTAGAGTGTTCTAAGATGGATCTACTTGGGTCCTGACGACCTCCAGATCCAAACATCCTTTTCATCCTCAGAGTCACATGGGGGTGCTTCAGGGTCGTTCACTACTTCCTCAACCTCCTCCTCGTCCTCTGAGTCTGAGGCCTCAAAGTCATCCTCGGCCCAGAACACGGGTATGCCATCATCGTTGTCTTCTTCCTCTGCGTTCACTGGATTAATCACCTCTTCTGGCGCGGCTGGGTCTTCCACTTCTTCCTCCTCTCCCTCTTCGAGTGGCTCTTCCATATCTTCATCGAACTCGTCGGCAGGCACTGGCTCGTACATTTCTACCATTAACTCACGGACCCGAACGCAGTAATGATGGAAATCCGGGAACTGCTCGTCTTGATGTCGGACCCACTCTGCGAATTCTTGCAACCCACCTTCTAATATACCGATCATCATGTCTATCTGAAATTGAGCGAGATTGGGCCAAAGTCGATAGCTCGGGGGCACATCGTCGATAATCTCTTCCATCCGGACAAGATGTTCCAGGACTCCTTCGTCTGGCTCCGGGACTCGGTGCGCTATGCGATGAGCCCAGTGATCAACCAGTACCTGTTCGGAGAAATTGCCAGCCATCTGCCATCACAACTTCTGTTAATACCCCTAACTGTTTTTGAGTTGGTACTTTCACCGGTTGGGCTTACTCTAAATTTTCCTTCTCAGGTATTATCCTAGGTTGGGCTCTAATACCACCTGTAACATCCCGTTCGAGCGATAAGAAGAACCGGAACAACTTATCCTGATGGGCCTACACGAACTTCCCAGGGGGGTCACCCATCCCTGGATTACTCCAGGTTAAGCACGCTTAACTTGGGAGTTCTTTGCCAACATTCAGCCCAAAAGGTATCCAGCTGGTGTTGTTTCCTTTCTTACACTATCCTCGATATATTCTAACTTTTCTAGGCTCTCGAGGTATTACATTCTCCTCCCCTTAAGCACATGACGTCCTCGTCATGCGACCTTACAACCGGTCCCAGATCTCCCCCCGTGCATGGCCGATGTGGGATTCGCCTAAGGTGCCTACACGCACCCCCCATAGGGGCCTCACACCCCCCTCGGGACTCAGCCTCCTTGCTGAGGTTTGCCCCACCACCGCGCTCAGAGGCTCTGGGGTCGGCTCTGATACCACCTGTAACAGCCCAAACTTATTCGGGCGTGTTATGCCTTAGGAAATTTGGACCTATTTTTTTTTTTAAAAACATTATTTTAAAATTCCCTAAGATCGTGTCTAGTGCCAGATAAAATAATCTAGACTAGAAATAAATGTAAGCGGAAGCTGAATCGAACCTGCTCATGGAAATGCATAATTTAATAACTGTACATGGCATTAAATACAAATACATAAAGCGTTTGATTACAAAACAATATTCACAAATCTTAAACTAATCACATTACAACATGGCACATTTTCTTGCATCCCGATGTCTGTGTCATTACACATCGCCCATCTCTAAACCGTCTCTGCAAGCCCCGACTGGAACGTTGAATGTTCCAGGGGCGAACCCATGTTAGATGATGAATCATCTAAGTAAGAACACCAATGCAATGTCATGAGTGTATGCAATGTCTTTCCTCGTAGGTGTCAACTGCACCCCTCATGCTGCCTACCATTTTAGCGGCCACCTCTTTCGAAGCCGGGGTGTATGGGTGCACCCTTGGTAAGGCCAGCGGTGCCAGTTCGTACTCCCTACGGCCTCATATGCGTGTGATCAATGGTTTTATCGTGCATGTATGCATTTCATAGTCATGTAATTGATGCAACCTATGTGATGATTCATATCATAGGATGTCAATATGATAAAAGCGTTTACATTTATAATTGTATTAAATTTAGGCAGCATATTTACAGTTACTTTGTCTTGAACTACGTACTAAGCTGCTATCCTTTAACCTTTGTGCTTGCTAAGACCCCTACAACATAGATTTATTTTTAGAATACCATTTGCTAGTTTTTCATAATTTCTTTTACTTTTCTAAGCTATATTTCTAATAATTATCTAGTCTTCATAAAATTTTACTTTCTTTTTACCAATACTCCTTAATTAATATTTTTAATATTCTGGAATTTTCCTGCAATTTTCTGGCTTAAATTCCTATTTTTTCTTTATTTCATAATGGCTAAATATGTAATTATTACATAATAATTACTTAATAGTTCAATTAATTAAATTTCTCTTCACTAATATTTCCTAAATAACAATTATAACATTTTGAAATATTCTTGAAATTTTCAGAATCAAAATCCTATTTTTCTTTATTTCTATAATAGAAAACAATCTACTTAAATTACATAATAATTACCTAAAATTTCATTTTATTCCATTTCTTTTCACTGGAATTTCCTAAATACTTCTTTTAAAATTCTAAAATGTTCTTCGAAATTTTCAGAATTTAAATCTTATTTTTTTCTTTATTTCAAAAATAGAAAAACCTACTTAAATTACCTAATAATTACTTCATATTTCATTTCATTCCATTTCCTTTTACTAACATTTCTTAAATAACACATATAACATTTTGAAATTTTCTTGAAATTTTCAGAATTAAAATATTATTTTTTTCTTCATTTCTAAAATAGAAAACTTACTCAAATTACATAATAATTATTTAATATTTCATTTTATTCCATTTCTCCTCACTAACATTTCTTAAATAATACTTCTAACATCCTAACATTTTCTTTGGAATTTTCAGAATTAAATTCCTATTTTTTTTTTTATTTTCATAATTGAAAAATCTACTTAAATAATTAATTAATTTATCATTTCCAGAAAATTACACATTGACTAAATCACAAACATTATTTCAAACTTAGAAATAAAATTTTTAAAATTTTATTTCATTTCCTTTATTTTATTTTCTTTTATTTTCTTTTCTTTTTATTTTTTTTTCTAATTTTTCTGGCGGGCGCGTGGGCTGCACGCGCCGTCTTCCCACTCGCAGGCGCGTGCAGCCATGCGCCCGTGCTGAACCTTTTTCTCCGGCGGCCTCTTCGCCGCCGACGAGCCTTCCGATCCTCCGAAGCTTCAAAACGAAGCTTCCCCCCCCCCAATTCCGACCCCCTGAATCTAAATTTGCTATTAAAAATGGAAAAAAAACATTTAAAATACCTTAAATTCCCGATTGAAGGTGCGGCTCCGGCGATGCGCGATTTTCCGGCGAAGCTTCGATTCGCCTTCTCCTTTGCTCCGTTGGCCTCCAAACTCTCCAGAAACGAAGCCCAAGACTCAAAGACCAAACCCTCACTCTCCAATCTCACAGAATCGCTCTCAAACGACTGCTCTAAGGCTCGAAAATTTCGGATGAAATGGGCAACGTAAACTTGGCTATTTATAGCCAAAAGCTCCGCCGAAAACGTCAAATCGAAGCCCCTACGTGGCCGGGAAGGCCTT
The DNA here is from genome assembly GCA_036245055.1 of Diospyros kaki. Lineage (NCBI taxonomy): Eukaryota > Viridiplantae > Streptophyta > Magnoliopsida > Ericales > Ebenaceae > Diospyros > Diospyros kaki. Next base: position 38,834,770 of record BSEG01000008.1, read on the forward strand.
ACCTCCGGTCACTCGGCCATAAATGACCCCCCTCGCCCATTAATTCCATCTTTTGCAGGCGGCCATGCGCGCTGCCTGCAAATCCGGATTTTCTGGATTTTTTTTTTTTATAAAGTATTATATATCTATATACATATGTTTTAACATTTAGCATATTATAATTTCATTTTATTCTTTTAATCCTAAATCAAATTTATATATTTATTTAAATTTTTATAAGTATACTTTTAATTAACTAAATTAATTACATCATTTAACATAACTAAATTTATTTAATAACACTTAGGGTATTACAAAGAGGATATTTATCTAGATGAAATAAATCCCAGGTAATATCGAATTTAACAACCAAATTATAGTCTAATTCGAAGTCATAATCATAATTAAATTAGGAAACTCAATCAAAGATGAATTAGGATTTTAAAGATTAATTGGGAGAAAAAAACTAATTTTAATCATATTTTACACGAATTCCAAAACAAATTCTAATCAATTAGTGTGATTAACAAAATTACCCACACTAAAATAATATAGAAGGTTCAAACTTATAATCTCATATTTATTTATTATGAAAGCTACATCGTGACTCAAAAATCATATAAAATTTTGAATTCAACACAGTACATTTGTTGATCATGAAATTCTGGCATGTCTTTTTTAACACAATACATTTTTTCGGATTCATACAGTTTGTATTTCTCCCAGATTGGATATTGTCATCTTCATCATCATTAATTAATATTGCTCTTCCCAGATTGGATATCTACTCTAGAATATATTGCAAGAAATGTGGCTTTGCAAAAGTTGCTACAAATGGGCTTGCTCTGCACTGAAGGCTGAAGACGATATTTCTATTACCATCCAAAGATTCAAAAAACACTAAAATATGATAAGACTAAGGGAATGACAAGCCAAATAACTTCCAGATATATGTGTATGTTGTGAAGAATCTAAGCCAAACCACATTCAATGTAGAAGAACAAAACAAAGAAGAAGAATAAGGAGGAAGAAGACAAAATTATAACAATCCACACACTAACATTAGGGTTTAGAAATAGGACATTAAAGTATATATACAACAAATAGATAAAAGAGGAAAAGACTGAACTACCCTAATACTAATTATGCTAACATATGTTTGTTACATGAAGCGAGCATTATCTTTTATGAATGAATTTCTTTTCATTTTATTTATTTATCAACGTTTAAAAAAGTTTCAACAGAGAACATGCATGGTGGTGGATTTGACTAATTTATATGGCCGTTTCTTTATATCAAGGCTAAGGTCACTGCTGACCTGGTGCTGCTAAAGATATGATCTACCAGCTTCTTCATGAAGAAGGTAGAGGACAACATGAGAAACAAAGAACCAAAAAGACCATAACAAAAGCAGCCTTAATGGCATCTGATCAGTCTGATCTTTCCAGCTATGCAGCTCGATCGTTTACCATATTTTGATGGAGACTACTGGCCTGGTGCTGCTGAAGATATGATCTACCAGCTTCTTCATGAAGAAGGTAGAGAACAGCATGAGAAACAAATTAGAACAAAAAATTAGACCATAACAAAAGGGGCCTTAAAGACATCTGGTCAATCTGATCTTTCCAGCTATGCACCAAAGGATTTATTACTGATGGACAATGTAATACTAATTCTTTAATTTTTATTCTCTTGTGATAAAGACTTGGAAGACTTGGAAATACCTCTCACTCAAGCCTTTAAGTGTTTCTTTATATGCATATATGTACGTTGTGCTTTTCTTTTTAGGAAAAATTGAATATTAGTTTAATAATATTAACATTTTAAAATTTCAAATAAAAATTAAAAAATGATAAAGTAAAAAAATAATATATATTATAACATTTTAAAAAAGTTTATTTTATAAAATAAATTATTATATTTCAAAGTTAGCGGCTACCATCAATTTCATGAAAATTAATTGTCACCCGCTGAATGTGTGAGTAAGTGGAATTTTGAAACACTCATGTATGGGAAAACTGATTTTTTTTAAAGATTAATTTAGGGGGGGGGGGGGGGACACTCATGTATGGGAAAATATATGAGGTGACTACCATCAATTTAATGAAAATATAGATAAGAAAAAATTATCTACACTAAGATATATAGAAACCCCACAAAGTTTTGTTAAGATTATTAATTTTGTTAAGATTATTTCAACAAAAATTAAATGTTGCATCGCATAACATGTTTGTTCTCAAATTGTAAAAACTAAAAATGATATTTGATGATAAGAATTAAACTGTATGTATTCTATTTGATGATTAAATATATTTATAAATATAAAAGTTTAAAATGAAGATATTTTTGTGGTTATAAAATGACGTCGTTTTTTGCCCACTATATGGTTTTGCAACTTGTTCGGTTTTTCAGCTTATTCGGTCTATCACTTAGTTCGATTTTGATAAACTTTTTTGTGTTTATTTGATTTATCTGATAGGTTTAATTTATACCGTTTATATTCAGTTTTTTTTATTATCGATTTATTTGGTTTATTGGATTTAATTGGTCGGGTCGGTTTGATTTAGTCCCCTCAATTCGATTTATTCGAGTATATATAATTAGTTTACAAGAATTTTATTATTTTCTTTTTTTTTATTATTTTATAGCAAGAACTAGAAGGAATTAATAAAAATTGAGGTGAAGTTCGAAGTGAAAGGGAAAACGTGCATGGGTGGGAGCGTCGCCGTAGAAGGCGGTAGGGTCTTTGAAATTTGGCCATACCCCCAAACCCACGTTTATTTCAATGGGGCCAATTAAGAAGGCAATGTCTTAACAGCTTTGCTAGTGTAGACTTTCTTTCATGTGGAAAGAACAGAATGCTACCTACTTACCCTTAATTAGACAACGGGGCCAAGAAGGTGGCTGTCACTATATATGTATGAAGAAATGGGAGGTTGCATTGCATGGACGCAGTGCAGTGCAGAGAGTTGTGTTAGGAAACTACGTACGGCGGAACTTCAACAAAAATGTGCTCTCATGGTGATGCAAGAACCCATCTCTCTCTCTCTCTCGTCATGGTAATGCAGGAACCATCTCTCTCTCTTGCCGTGGTGATAAAGAAACACCCCTCTCTGTCTCTCTCTCTCTCTCTCCCCGCTCTCTCTCTTGCCGTGGTGATGCAGGAACCTATTGACGACGTTTTTGTGGTTATAATTTATAAATATAAAAATACTATTTTGTAATGTTAATTTTTGAAAAAATAAAAATTGTGTTTATTATTTTGAAAAAAAAAATACCAAATGCCTTATTTTTTTCAAAGAAATAAAAATTAAAGCAGATTTCAAGCAAGAGCACGATTCAAATAATAATTCTAATCTTAACTTCATATCTTATCTCCGAATTTAGTGTGGTAAAACAAATTAGAAATTTGAAAATAATAATAATAATAGGGAAAAAAAGAAGATGAAAAAAAAAAACCACAAAAACTTACATATAGTAAAATTCAAACTTATGATCCACAGAAACAATAATATAGTATACGTTATGTTTTTTTAAGCAAAATTGAATATTAAGTTTAATAATATTAACATTTTAAAGTTACAAATAAAAATTAAAAATGATAAATAGTAAAAAATAATATATATTATAAAAAATAATATATATAGTAACTTTTTAAAAATTTATTTTATAAAACAAATTATTGCATTTCAAAGTTAGTGGCTACCATCAATTTAATGTAATTTAATTGTCACCCGCTGGAATGTATGAGTAAGTGGAATTTTCGAACAACACTCGTGCATGGGAAAACTGATTTTTTTTTTTTAAAAAGATTAATTGGGGAAGGGGGAACTGATTTTTTTTTTTAAAAAAAAAATTGTATAATGATTGTTTTTATATTTTGAGTAAAGTTGGCTCTAAATATAAGAGTGATAACTAATATTTTCATAATAGAATTTTATTTGAACCCGTACCTCAACAAAACAAAATAAAACCATTGTTGTGCACATAATAAAGGCATACCTCATAGTTAACTGTTTAAATATCAGTTTAAATTAAAAAATCAAATCGAATTATATCAAAATAAATAGTCTAATTAAGAATGACATATATTCATATGTATACATATAAGTGGGACCCACATGTATGCATATGAAAAAAATAAAAAAAAATTATACGTATGGGTCTTACTCATATGTGTATATATGTGAGTAGCTTGTCACGTCAATAATGGCATACGTCTCCCAAATTAATTTCAGATGTTGGATAAAATTGCACTCAATTGAACCAATTAGAATACAATTAACAAAATTAAAATGTTTGGATAAATTTGCAAATTCCCGAAAAGGTTTGAATTTTTAAGTGTTTGTTTATATGTATATATACGTTGTGTTATTTTTTATTTTTCTATAAAAATTGAATATTAAGTTTACTAATATTAACATTTTAAAATTTTCAAATAAAAATTAAAAATGATATTTAATAAAAATAATATATATTATGTATGAAGATTAATACATATTTAAAATTTTATTTAATATTACCAACATACTCGTGCCTTGAAAAAGAAAAAACAAATGCCCTATTTTTTTCAGTGAAATAAAAATTTAAGCGCCACATTTTCCGCTTTTGGTTCTTCCTTCAACCTTGCTAATGTCAGAGACACTTTTTTTCCCACCTTTGTAAATGCCAAAAATAGTATTGAGGTAATAAATGGTAGGTTACATGGAAGCATTCTTAACTTAAAATATCAAATCTTTGTTGAGAAAATTTTTAGTATAATAATGATACCACATTATCATACTAATTTGATATTATAGTGTGAAACCACGTTAGTATGGTGATATGATATTATTATTATACAAAATATTCTTCTATTTGATTTAAGAAATATTATCTAAAAGAGTTATCAACTTAGATAATACATAACATTATTCTTATTTTTGCTATTCAAGCTCAACTTAAAAATTACTGAAAAAAATAACATTACCATTGCTATCGGTTGAGGTGACCATTAAATGATGTATAGGCCAAACGTACCATCACTATTAATTAGGATGATTTAAGAATTCTGGAGTTTTTGAATAAAAATAAGGAGATTTGGAAATTAATGATGTTGAAGGAAGAGTATGGATATAAAAATTTAGGACAATATTGATAACAAACACACATTAATATCTTTGTATTTATTAATGATAGAACATGTACTTCTCTGTCAAGTCTTGAGTGTGAAAGGTAATTCGTCACTTAATCGTATAAAATTTTGAATTTTAAATGATAATAACCAATTAATTACCCTATCCAAACTACCATAAAAAGGGGTTTGGTGTTCTAGTAACTGTCTTGACCAACTTCACAATAATATTTGATCATCCTTATAATAGTTGCCTTTCATCAATTAGTGCTAGAGGTATAAAATTTTCTTATAATAAATAGACAGCAATAACAAGGGAGAAAGTTTGGCTACTTAGAGGGTTTATAAATTCATTAGGAGTTAAATACATTTAGTTGAAATTTAGTAAATTTATTATTTAATAATTAATAATTAATATTTAGTATTTATTAAGTAAATGATAATTTGACAAGTTTCGAAACCCAATCACTCTCCCAGTGAAAAGATTAGGAGACGGAATTTGGCTCCTAAAATTTTTTTGTCAAAGAACCTATAGCCATGGCCGGTACCCATCTCTCTCGCTCTCTCTCTTACCGTGGTGATGCGGGAACCCATCTCTCTCTTGCTCTTGCCATGGTGATGCAGGAACCTATCTCTCTGTCTCTCTCTCTCTCTCTCTTGTCGTGGTGATGCAGGAATCTATCTCTCTCCTCTCTCTTGTCATGGTGATGCAGAAACCCATCTCTCTCTTGCTTTTGTCGTGGTGATGCAGGAACCCATCTCTGTCTTGCTCTTACTGTGGTGATGTAGAAACCAATCTCTGTCTTGCTCTTGCCATGGTGATGCAGGAACCCATCGCCATGATGGGTCTTTCAGATTTTTTTATAATTATATTTATATATAAAATTTTGAAATATATAAATCTATTAATTAAAAATATAAATTTAACATGTTTATTAATTATCAAATTTATTGTATAACTATCGCTAATATATGTTACAATTTGCCTCAAAATACAATTTAGTTAAATTTCTTACCTAAACATTACATTTAAATAACTTCGGTTAAAATAAGTTTTTGTTTGGTCATTTTATAATTTTTGACAACTTATAAGTGTTTTTGAGAGTTTGTTACAAATTTGGATCCATATCTTGAGAGACATTGGCTAAGCGGCCCAAATCAGGAAGCTTCGCGGCCACCGAAGGAGAGGGGCCCAAAAGGGAGCCGTGGCCATCAAGATCCAGATCGATATGGGCTGACAAAACCTCTTCTAACATTAGAATTGTTATAAAATGTTTGAAGTTTAAATAAAGATAGAATTTTAATAAACAATATTCCATCCTTTCACTATGAATTTTATTATTCTTCTCTTCTTAACATTTTTATTTTTCATTATTATTTATTGACATGTTACAGATTTTCTAAGACACTCACATTTTCACAATTTTGAAGCCTCAAATCATATCAATTTTTGAATAATATCTTTTGTCAATTGAAATTATTTATTTAATTCATGATTGTTCATATGCTTACAACTTTCATCATATCATACATATATTATCTACTTCTGTATCTCTTTATTTACTGAATATGAACATAACACATTCCATAGTATTTTGATTCAGAATACCATGTTCACTTCTAGAGAGTTCAAACACTTTCAAATGCATACTAAACTATTTTTTTAATTTTTTTAAATATCAAACACTTTATGGACACTTGGGGAACACCTCTCATCAATCACAAGAAGAAGCATGTCATCCTGATCAAATTAGAACCAATTCATAATTTTCAAAATATAAATCAAAAACCAATTGTCCAATAAAACTAATGTAGCCTTCCTCCACTTGAATTTGATAATTTTTAAGAACCTTAAATTTCAAAGCTTTTATAGAAATTTTCTATTATAAATTTTTTAATTATATTTATCTCTTATTGTGTAAAATGTGAGCTATTTTTATGTGTATGTGTGGCATATGTAATTTATTAATTCACATGTTCTCATCATGCATGTTGTGCCTCTCTCTCTCTCTCTTGGGGTGGGAGCAGGGGGTATCATGTTTATATTGGGTCATGTAATGTATTTGTAATAAATTACATATGTGTGGCATATGTAATTTATTACTTGCAATTGGTTATAAGTATCATGGATTGAGATCAAACTATGAATAAATATAGACTTTTCCTTTTAGTTTCTTTCATTATTTGTGTCTAATTATGTGCTCCTCAGTTATCTCTCTCGACATAAAAATTTTAGTTTCAACAAAAAATTGATTTTCAAATATTAGCAACTAGGAAAATGAGAGAAACTTGGAGAGAAAAAGAAAGAAAATGGAAGCAAAAGAGAGCAGATGAGGGAGAAAAATGAGAAAAAGTTCTTTTTTGATTCCGTAAGGATGTAATTTGATCTTTTGATTTCAAAGTAAAAGTTCTCTTGGTGAATAACATATTCAGGTACTGTTACTCTTGTCTTCATTTTGGCTATACGCCAGTCTAAATATACTTAGACATATCAACTCATACCAACAACTGGACCCCACTGCTAAACTAAATTCCATTAATGTCAAATAGTTATCACAATTCTCCTGAAATTCTATACATAAGCTCTCAGCATGTCTTCTAGAGTTTCAAGCATCTTTCTCGTTGGCCATTCGTTTGGGGGTGAAATCCAATGTTAAACTTCAAATTTGTTCCTGGGGCAGTTGAAGAAACAGATTCAAACCCATTCTTCAACAAGAACATCAGATCCACTCGAAACAAGTTAGATATAGGCACTAAAGTCAAGACTAAGTATATTCCAATATCTAGATTCACAACCATCATAGACACATAAATACAAGCTAGATGTACAATCTTAAGAGGACTAACCTTCTCTGGACTGACTAACCCCTGCCAAGTTCAATCTTAACAAGATTTTTCAGAAATCTTTTAATTGAGGTACATGATTCCTCCATAATACCTCTACCAAGGGTATAATCTAGTTGTTTAACTTTCATTCTTTGGCACATAAGCGATATTGGCATCTTATGATAAGTTGTCACTAAATTGCACCTCTAGTTATCGGAATCCAAAATTATCAATCGAAGTACATTGGACAAACCCAATTTTCAATCTTGTGATAACATCTAAAAACTAAAATACCTTTTCTTTAAACAGTGTTATGAATTCCATTAAGTATTAATCAGACCATACTAGAGATGGACAAATATTAACCAAATCCACATAATACATTAATAGAGATGGAGAATTTGAAAGTGTCTACCTAGCCATTTACTTGTCTCATTTAGATTGTACTTGTTGGTTTCACCATGTCAACTAAGTTATGGAACACAACTATATCAATTATCTTCATTCACCACCATCTCATGAAATTTCTTCATGTGAAGATGGTGTTCAAACTTCATTTCATCATTACTCCACCAGGGGATATTATCCACTGCCGGTCCCAAGCCCGGATAAAGGAGGAGGGTTGCGTTAGGTAGCCGACAGCCAGCGTAAAACCTAGTCGGATCCAAATATGAATTCTAGACAAACTATCTGTTGGGATGTAACCCACATAGAAGTCTAGAATTCATGTAGTCAACCCCACATAGTGGGATAACGGCTGGATATGTAGTGATTTAACCAAATAAAACAAAACAATACATCAAAAGGGTCAATGAAAACCCTTGTGACTCAACATATATGACCTTAATACTTTACAATTACTAGTTGTCGTGCAGCCTGTAAGATGCTAAAACCCTTTAAAGTTAAAATTAAGAATTTTAATCACATGATTATACAACTATATTTTTATTGGAATGACTCAAAATGTTGGCAATTAGTTATCATTATGTGCAAAGTACGAGGGTACCAACCATTGCAGTGAAAGAATAAAATTAAAATTCAAAATTATGAAAGATTTAATAAAAATGTATTAATATTTTTAATTTTTAATAAAAATTCAAAATGTATTAATATTTGTGAGTTTTAATAAAAAGATAAAAATAGTTTTTAATTTTTCAAAATTCAGAAAGATTAACAGCATATCACCTTCCCTTTTGATTCAAGAGACGAGAACGATCGTTAAATTTTTAAAAATATCAAAAATATAGAACTTCTATCTTAAGTCTTTGTTTATATGTGTGTGTATGTATATATATATACATTGTGTTATTTTTTATTTTTCAGTAAAAATTGAATATTAAGTTTAATAATATTAACATTTGAAAATTTTCAAATAGAAATTAAAAATGTTATTAAATAATATATATTATGTATGAAGATTAATATATATTTACAAATTTATTTAATATTACCAACATACTTGTGCCATCTGAAAATTAGCTAGTTGATAGACGGACATTAAGTGGATAAACCAAACATGTTGATTAATAGTTGGAGATTGAGTTGACGAGAAAGACGACTAGTTAGTCAAATAAAAACCAAATTATAAATATAAAAAAACTACATTTGATATAAATATAAATATAAGGTGACTAGTTGTAGTTTAATGGCAGGTTACAATCTTGTTTAATGCATTAATTTTTTATCAATGCATGGCGAGAAGTGATCACTTTGTTCTTGCAGTGGAAGTTGACAGTGCAAGAATATATAAGCACTACATTTTCGAAAAATATAGTAAGAAGATAGCATAACTAAAACAATATTATTTTGAATATGCCCAAATCATTATCCAGCCTTGATTTCCTTCTTATCTTCTTCTTGAAACATCTACTACACAAATCATTCTTAAACTTAAAATATCAAACTTTTGTATGTATGCATGTTGAGAAAACTTTCAACATAATGGTGATGTCACATCATTATATTGATGTAATATTGGATTGTGATACCACATCTATATAATGATGTGATATTATTATTATACAAAATATTCTTCTATTTGATTTAAAAATTATTACCCAAAAGAGTTATCACCTTAGATGATAAGATTATTTATATTTTTACAACTAAAATGTAACTTAAAATTTACTTAAAAAAAATAACTTTACCATTGTTATCGGTTGAGGTGACATGTACTATTAAATGACTTTTGTAGGCGAAACATACTATCACTATTAATTAGAACAATTTAAAAGATGGTGAATTTTTTAATAAAAATAAGGAAACTTGGAAATTAATAATGTTGAAAAATGAGTACCAACTTTTATGTCAAATGATGGTTCGAATTATGAGCACGCTTTACACTCTAAATGTTTATTTTGGTGAGTAATAGGAGATTGGTACCACAACTGTTAGTACTCGTTTTAAAAGCCTAAATAATATTTAGAGATGTGATATGTTGGATGGATTAAGAAAGTGAAGACAATGAAGATCTCCCTAAACATTACTTAGTGATTTAACCAAATAAAACAAAAACAATACATCAATGGAGATGGAGAATTTTCTTGTGATAAAAGACATAATTTGGAAGACTTGAAAAGTCCTCACTGGCAAGTCTTTTAAGTGTTTGTTTATATATATATTGTGTTATTTTTTATTTTTTTGTAAAAATTGAATATTAAGTTTATTAATATTAACATTTTAAAATTTTCAAATAAAATAAAATTGATATTTAATAAAAATAATATATATTATGTATGAAGATTAATACATATTTAAAAATTTAATTAATATTCGGCTTTTGGTTCTTCCTTCAACCTTGCTAATGTCAAAGACACTTTTTTTCCCACCTTTGTAACTGCCAAAAATAGTATTGAGGTAAGAAATGGTACGTTACATGAAGCATTCTTAACTTAAAATATCAAATCTTTGTTGAGAAAATTTTTAGTATAATAATGATATCGCGTTATCATCCTAATTTGTATTATTATTATTATACAAAATATTATTCTATTTGATTTAAGAAATATTACTCAAAAGAGTTATCAACTTAAATAATGCATAATATTATTCTTATTTTTGCAATTCAAGCTCAACTTAAAAATTACTTAAAGAAACGACATTACCATTGCTATCGATTGAGGTGACTATTAAATGATTTATAGAGCAAACATATTATCTCTATTAATTAGAACGATTTCAGAATCATGGAATTTTTGAATAAAAACAAGGAGATTTGGAAATTAATGATCTTGAAGAAAGAGAATGGATACAAAAATGTAGGACAGTATTGATAACAAATACATTAATATCTTTGTATTTATTAATGATAGAACGTGTTTGAGTAACTATCTTGACCAACTTGACAATAATATTTTTTTTTGGATTACGCCTCATTACTGGCATCCTCAGCCACCCTGCTCCTAGAGTTATACTGAGGAGGTAAATCGAGAGATGTGCCCAAATAATTAGGGTGGTAGGACTTAGCACCACTAATATCACTCCTAAGGTCTTCTCCCAAAAGGAAGCATTTTGCTTTCTCCAGGAATCAAACCCACACTAGGAACCTCCAGACAAGCTTTCAGCCTACCCTTTTATCATTTGGCTATGCCCCTGGGGCAACTTGACAATAATATTTGATTGTCCTTATAATAGGGAAGCCTTTCATCAATTAGTGCTGGAGGTGTGAAATTGTTTTATAATAAAGAGACAACAATAACAAAGGAGAAAGTTTGGCTATTTAAAGGGTTTATAAATTTATTAGGAGTTGAATACATTTAGTTGAAATTAAGTAAATTTATTATTTAATAGTTAATTATTAATATTTAATATTTATTAAGTAAATGATAATTTGATAAGTTTCGAAGCCCAATCACTGTCCCAGTGGAAAGATTAGGAGATGGAATTTACCTCTCAAACAAATTTTGTCAAAGAAGTCGTAGCCATAGCAAAAACCCATCTCTCTCTCTCTCTCTCTCTCTCTCTCTCTCTCTCTCGTCGTGGTGATGCAAGAACCCATCTCTCTCTTGCTCTTGCCGTGGTGATGCAGGAACCCATTGCCATGATGGGTCTCTCAGATTTTTTATATTTTTTTATAATTATATTTATATATAAAATTTTGAAATATGTAAATCTATTAATTATGTAATACCTTAAAGAGTCTAAAAAATGGTAGTATATATCGAGGATAAGTAAGGAAGAAAACAACACCAGCTGGATACATTTTAAGCTGAATATAAGCAAAGAACTCTCGGATTAAGCATGTTTGAGATGGGGAAACTCAAGGATGGGTGACTCCTTGGGAAATTCGTATAGTCCCATCAGGGTAAGTTATTCTGGTCGTTCCTATAACTCGATACAGGATGTTACAAATGGTATCAGAGCTGACCCTTGGTAAAGGCGGTTCGATTAGGGCGGGGAGTGGCGCCAAGGTTCGGGGGCCTGTACAAGAAGCGGCGCTTCTACTAGGCTTCTAGGATAATAGCCTCCAAAGGGGAGAAGATATGGGACCAGTTATAAAATCACATGACGAAGATGTCATATGCTCAAGGGGGGAGAATGTAATACCCCAAAGAGCCCAAAAAATGGTAGTGTATATCAAGGATAAGTAAGGAATTGAATAACACTAATTGGATATCTTTTGGCCTCAATGTTGGCAAAAAAACTCCCGGATTAAACGTGCTTGAGATAGGGAAGCTCAAGGATAGGTGACTCATTGAAAAGTTCGTGTAGACCCATCAGGGTAAGTTGTTCCGATCTTTGATATCGCTCAATGTAGGATTTACAACTTAAAAATATAAATTTAACGTGTTTATTAATTATCAAATTTATTGTATAACTATCACTAATATATGTTACAATTTGCCTCAAAATACAATTTAGTTAAATTTCTTACCTAAACATTATATTTAAATAACTTCTATTAAAACAAATTTTTGTTTGGTCATCTTATAATTTTTGACTTATAAGTGCTTTTGAGAGTTTGTTACAAATTTGGATCGAAAACAAATCTCCACCTTGACTCTAAAACAGATCACACACACGAACATAAAATTTAAGATAAAAAATCTAAATCAAAAAAAAAATCAAGAATAAAAAAAATAAAATATCATTATGATAATATTGTTATCCTGATTTTAACATACTAGGCACCTATTTATAGATCTAAATCATATATAAATGTAAACATGAAATTATATCTTGATCAGAAGATAAATCGGGAGAACATTTATGTAGATAAGATAAATTTCAGTTAAAATTGAATTTGACAATATTCAAAATATAGTTAAATTTGAAGTTATAATCATGATCAAATTAGAAAATCTATTTACAGATGAATTATAATTTTGAGCCATAATTATCATAAATCTCTACTTTGACTCTAAATTTACATATGAAATTATTCAGAATTATTTCTTTTAACAAAATTATGGAGAATTAATCTCTCTAACAAATATCAATCAAATCCACGCCATAACAAATATCAACCAAATCCACACAATACATCAATAGGGATGGAGAATTTGAAAGTGTCTACCTAGCCATTTACTTGTCTTATTTAGATTTTAAGCGGTTAGTGATTTAACCAAATAAAACAAAACAATACATCAAAAGCGTCAATCAAGACCCTTGTGACTCAACATATATGACCTTAATACTTTACAATTACTAGTTGTCGTGCAGCCTGTAAGATGCTAAAACCCTTTAAAGTTAAAAGTAAGAATTTTAATCACATGATTATACAACAATATTTTTATTGGTATGACTCAAAATGCTGGCAGTTAGTTATCATTATGTGCAAAGTACGAGGGTACCAACCATTGCACTGAAAGAAAAAAATTAAAACTCAAAATTATGAAAGATTTAATAAAAATGTATTAATATTTTTAAGTTTTAATAAAAATTCAAAATGTATTAATATTTGTGAGTTTTAATAAAAAGATAAAAATAGTTTTTGATTTTTCACAATTCAGAAAGATTTTAGTCAACCTTATTGACAGCATATCACCTTCCCTTTTGATGTAAGAGAAGAGAACGACCATTAAATTTTTAAAAATATAAAAAATATAGAACTTTTGTCTTATGTCTTTGTTTATATGTGTGTGTGTATATATATATATATACATTGTGTTATTTTTTATTTTTCAGTAAAAATTGAATATTAAGTTTAATAATATTAACATTTGAAAATTTTCAAATAGAAATTAAAAATGATATTAAATAAAAAAATAATATATATTATGTATGAAGATTAATACATATTTACAAATTTATTTAATATTACCAACATACTTGTGCCATGGAAAACTTTGCTAGTTGATAGACGGACATTGAGTGGATAAACGAGACATGTTGATTAGTAGTTGAAGATTGAGTTGACGAGAAAGGCGACTAGGTAATCAAATAAAAACAAAATTATAAATATAAAAAATATTTCATTTGATATAAATATAAATATAAGGTGACTAGTTGTAGTTTAATGGTAGGTTACAATGTTGTTTAATGAATTAATTTTTGAACAATGCTTGGCGAGAAGTGATCACTTTGTTCTTGCAGTGGAAATTGACAGTGCAAGAATAAGCAATATTAAAACAACATTATTTTGATGACTCTCAAATCATTATCCAGCCTTGATTTCTTTGTTATCTTCTTCTTGAAGCATCTACTGCACAAATCATTCTTAAACTTAAAATATCAAACTTCTGTATGTATTGGATTGTCATCTGTGCAATGATGTGATATCACATAATTATATATATTGGATTTGTAATATAGCGGCAATGCTATGTTGTCTATTGGTGGGCAACATAGTATTTGTCTGCCAGTGAGGGAGGACGTAGACCCCATGTACGTGGCGCCCGCCTTTGCACATAAACCCCACGTGCATGGGGCCCGCACCCCCCTCACTGGCAGACAAATGCTATGTTACTCGTCAGTGGCCAACATAGCATTACTTTGTAATATAGAATTTGTTGCATTGATGAATTATAAAAAAAGTATATAAGAAGTGTGGCAAAAAATGAAGCAAAAGGAAGATTTGGACAGAAAGATTCAAATCATAAGAAGTGTGGGTCCAAAAGAAGATGGAGAAAAAAGAAACTACTCAAAATAATTATAAATATTCATAAAAAATAATTTGGGTAGAAAAAGAAACTTAAGAAAAGAAAATTTCCCTAAAGGAGTGCACTCAAATTGATTTACTTATTTTAGTTTACATTCCACATTAAAGGTAATTGGAGGTTTATATATATATATATATAGTATAAAAAATAATTATAAATATTCGTATTAAGAGGTGTAAAAGAATCTAAAATTCAAAATTATTGCATTTCAAAGCTGATCAGCTTTGAAATTTAATTGTTACCCGCTGGAATGTATGAGCAAGTGAAATTTTCAAACACTAATTCACAGCCACCACAGTCAATTGGGGGAAAACTGATATTAATCGTATTTTAAATGAATTTCAAAACAAATTCTAATCAAATTCCATCATTGTCTCAGTGAGAAGATATAGCCTGTTTGGCTCTCAAACCAATACTGTCAAAGAAGCAATACCCATGGCCAATACCGAGTGTGATTTTGTTCACCCTCTTTAACGAGGGTGAACGTAACCCCTAGTGCTTTGGGGGTTACAAATAACAGAAGAGGGGTTAAAAATAACAGAGAGACCCCCCCTTCTGTTATTTGTAACCCCCAAAGCACTGGGGTTACGTTCACCCTCGTTAAAAAGGGTGAACAAAATCGCACTCGCCAATACCCATCTCTCTCTCTCACTCTCTCTCTCTCTCGCCCTGGTGATGCAAGAATCCATCTTTGTCTCTCTTGCCGTGGTGATGCAGGAACCCATCGCGATGATGGGTCCTTCAGATTTTTTTTTTAATTTTTTATAATTATATTTATATATAAAATTTTGAAATATGTAAATATATTAATTAAAACCATAAATTTAACATGTTTATTAATTATCAAATTTATTGTATAACTATCATTAATATATGTTACAATTTGCCTCAAAATACAATTTAGTTAAATTTCTTACCTAAACATTACATTTAAATAACTTTTGTTAAAATAAGTTTTTGTTTGGTCATAATTTTTGACAACTTATAAGTGATTTGGAGAGTTTGTTATGAATTTGTATCGAAAACAAACCATGAACATATAATTTAATCTGAAAAATTCAAATAGAAAAAACACTACAGACAAAAAATATAAAATATCACTGCGATGATATTGGTATAACAAAAGTGATATTGTCACCCTAATTCTAGCATATTAGACACCTATTTATGAGCTTAGAATATCTATAGATGTTAACAGAAAATTAACTAATTTGATTAATAAATAGAATTTCAATTCATGAAATCAAATTCAAATTGAATTAAGAAAACAAATTACAATTTAATAATTTGTAATTAAACAAATTATATTTTGAGTAGAGTTTTGAGTTAAGAATTTCAATTCATGAAAATAATTATTAACAAAAACAAATTGAGTTAATAAGTATTTAAGATATAATTTTGAGTAAAGTCCTCTCAGTAAGCCTTTAAGTATTTGTTTATATGTACATACATACATTGTGTTATTTTTTATTTTTCAATAAAAATTGAATAATAAGTTTAATAATATTAACATTTTAAAATTTTCAAATAAAAATTAAAAAGGGTATTTAATAAAAAATAATACATATTATGTATAAAAATTAATACATATTTAAAAATTCATTTAATATTACCAAACATACTCCTGCCATGTAAAAATTAGTTAGTTGATAGACGAATATTGAATGTATAGTTAATTAGTAGTTGGAGATTGAGTTGACGAGGAACGTAAATAGAAACAAAAATATAAATATAAAAATATTATTTTGTATTTTTAATTTTTGAAAAATAAAAATTATGTTTATTATTTTGAGAAAAAAAACTTGTAGCAGCTCTCTCCTGGATAATCCTACTACTAGCATAGGATATCTGAAAGGAGGTCATCACAAAAATGATATAAAACAATATAACTCAAAATCACAACTTCTAACTTTTGATTTTATTAGCAAAAGCCAATATAAGTTTACATCATCCTGGCACTAACGCCAATACAAAATGAACACATGGGCACTAATGGAATTAACAAAATAAAAATCTCCTCACAATGCACCCTCAACAAAACTGCCAACACGAACCTTTTTGTTGGGAACGTCTCTGTACACTTCTAAATTTAGGCTCAAGCCCCACTAGACTCGCCCCCAATGATTTCATTGCCCTTACCTGGAATGACAAAGACTAAACAAGGTGAGCTACAAAGTTCAGTAAGTATGTGTATATAATAACAAAAACAAGAATGAAGGGATGGATAACATAAATAAAGTACACCCAACTCTCCAACACAATTTAAATTGTAATGACTCATTAGTGGGTCTAGACGTTATAGATATTTTATTTTTGAGCATTGCAAATTTTTCCCTATTAGAATAAATGGGGGAAATATTTTTATGTGAAAAAATATATATGTAAGTAAATTATGTGTTTAATTTAATGGATTGGGTTGCCCATTTGGGCCTAAGTTCATGTATTAGTGGATTGTGTTTTAAGTAAATGGAAATGATTTTGATTGGGCCTAGTCATATGTAGAATGTGTATTAATTAATGAGTTGGGCTAATTAAAATGAGTGGGTTGATAGGTTGAACTTGAGCTCAATTGCAAAATTGTGTTTTTAATTAAATGAAAATGTGAAATGACAAAAATGGGCATGCTTTATGAATAAAGGTGAGGGCAAAAAGGGGATTGCATAATTGGGTTGAATAAAAAAAAAGAGAAAAGAAATAGAAATGATGCAAAATGACCATAAAGGGCATGAGATATTTGTGTGTGTGTGTTTTATGTGGAGGACAATATGGTAAAAGCAAAGGGGAAAGTGGTTGGCAGACCACTCCCTTCCCCTCATCTCCCCATGCCCTCATGTTCCTCCCAATCTCTCTCTCTCTCTCTTTCTCGTGGCTCTCCCTCTTCTCCTTCTATTTCTTCTTCTTATCATTTTTCTTTAATTTTCTTCTTCTTGGTTGGAGCTTCAAAATGTGAGGGCTTGAGTTCTAGTGGATTGCTTCTTCTTCCAAGCATCACCCAAGGCAAGTTCTCCTTACACTTTTATTTATGTATTGTGCAAGTTTCATTTCTTTTTCTTCCTTGTTCTCTTCTAAAGAAACCTTTTTGCGATTGCAAAGTGATGCATATATATTCATAGTTAGTCTCTTCTCGTGGTGGTAAGAACCACCTTTGCTAATGGTTTCTAAGCCTTTCATATTTTTCTCAAGTTGTGGGTCTCTTATTAAGTCATTGTGGTGTCCCGTTGATGGTTTCGTTGGGGCTTGTTTACCCCATATTTTATTCATGGAATGGAATTTGTAGGTTAAAAAGTTAGAATGAGAGTTTTTGGGTGTTTTGTGTTCATTTTGTGAATTTCGGGTTGCGTCGAGTTGACTTGTTTGTGGGTTAAGTCGACTCGACCGAACCCGGTTTCTTTTGGTCATTTTTCCCTATTTTCGGCCAAGTCGACTCAGATTTCCCTCTAGTCGACTCGGCTGCTACTTAACTACACTACACGTGTTTTACTATTTTGGCCATAACTTTTAATGTAGAAGTCAGAATTGCTATTTGCATGAAGTGTCATAAACTAGACTTTCAGGGCTTCGATTTCATATATAATATCATATATTTTAGTTATGATTTGAGTTGGTTAAGGCTTTTCTTAATGCAAATCAAGTAAGATTGTTAAAGTAAGTTATTTTTAAATGCTTCCTTTGATATCCCTCAATCCTCTAAAATGATAGGATGTGGTTGAAGACACCTATATTTATATACATGGGAGTCATGAGATAAAAATATAATTTCCTTGCATGAGGAAGTATAATAATAATCAATTGGGAGATTGTTAAGAAATGTCCTTGGTTGGTATGCCCATGGAGTCTCATCGGTGATGCATTGATAACACAATACGAATAATTGCCTTTAAATAATGGAGTTGCCATAAATGGATGTGAATGAAGTCATATGCATGATCATGATGTGATGTGGCCTAGAGTCTTAGTGGGTGATTTTAGGCATATTGTTGTGAAGTTGCGAAGATTCTGGAATGTGTATGCATATGTATTTATGTATATATTTCCTTTGCGCAACTATTATTTTGCACAGAAGAAAGTAAGTGGATATCCCCAAAGCATGTCATGGCAAGAAAGACAGTTCGTCCGTAAGGAAAGAAATGTGAAAAAAGGCGGCTCATCCGCAAGGAAGAAAGAAAGGAGGATATCTTACCAAGGCTGCTTGTCCGCATTTGTTTTTGTACGTGCATCATGTATTTTCTTATACTATATGTTATGTTGACAAAGTGCGTTGCACCATGGCATCAAGTGTGTGAATGTTATTTGTTGTAATTGTGCTTGCAGTTGTGTTGCATTGCACTGTGTTCTATACTGTAAGGCGGTGTGTCCACAAAAAGACAGTGTGTCTGCAATGGTGGTGTGTCTGCAAATGGCGGTATGTCCGCTTAAGGCGATGTGTCTGCATTATTTTTGTATGTGCATTATATATTTTTGCACTATAAGTTATGTGATAAAAGAGCATTATGCCATAGTCTAAGTGAGTAAATGTTATCTTCCGTGATGGTAAAGTGTGTGAATTGTTGCAAGAAAAGAAAGCATGGTATATATATATATATATACAAATTGAATTATGGTTAATGAGAATGCATGATTTGTGTGTCATCTAAGTTTTTGAGATTGGCAACTTTCCATACGTGACATGATATACATGATGTTTAGGGAAAGTCTGGTCATATCCAGTTTTCACTGTTTTTAGACACTTGTCGAGCCTTATGGCTCACTTTGAAAAATGTATTTTAATAAAAAGTAAGAAATTGTCTTCTTGGGGAATGATGTTGTCAAACGTAGAAGGCATGGATTTAAGTGAGGTTTAGTTGTTGGGATTGTGATTTTTCTTGGCTTTGAATTGTCCATGTCTTCATATATTATCCTATTGATGTCTTCCTTTGACATATATTCTTGTTGAGCCTTGTGGCTCACCCTTGCTTCTTTGTCATTCCAGGTAAGTGGAAGATAGATATTTTGGGCAAGTTCTGGTTAGATGTGTACAGAGATGTCCCGGCCTCAAAGATCTGTGGTATAGATTGGAGGGCATGAATAGAGGGTTTCATAATGTATTTAATGTCTTAGTGTAACGTCCCGTAAATCTTAGGATCGTTTCCAACGCATTAGTTTCAAAATTTAAATATAGGAGGCATTAATTAACTCGTTAACGTTTTTCCCATTTTCTTGAGGTATTTAAATGTCTTTAAATTTCAAGCCTGGAGAAGTGTGTTAGGAAGGTTTTAGATAAATATGGGGTATAAACTTGTAACCTTCAAGAAGAATACGTTGCAACCTGTGCCTTGGTCTTTCATGTTATTCCATGTTTTATGTATTCAAATAGTCATAATGACATCATGAAGAAGGGTTTTACTTTCTGAGATCGCGTGTTTATTTGCATCCCACGTATAACATTATGAACCATATGTCTTTCATAGGTGATGATTTTGATTGTATTCTTTTTAGGGGTTTGAATAGGAAATAAAAGTACATCCATAATATAACATGGTAATTACCACATCCAACCCTTTATCTTTTTCTTGATCCCAACATTCCAAATAGTGAATAGTAATAAGCAAGAGTTGTCTTAAGTATTATGATTACAACAACTTGGCTTATCACAAGGTAAGTAAAATGAGGGTAATATTAAGTAGTCGCTTCCTCTTGCCTTTACTTGTTCTCGGGGTACCTGAAACAATTGCTGCACTTGGAACGTGGAATGTTCCAGGGGTATGAAACACCCAAGTTAGATAATGATATCTAAGTGGATAACTCAGTATTGGAGGTGCGTGCAAATGCATTATGTAGTATGTCATGAAGTAACCCGATGGTAGTGACGCCAGGGCGTTGCAATCACTCCCGCGGGCCATCATGTTATCAAAAAGCCATAGCCGTCCCTAACTTGGGAAGGTGTGGTCCTAGACCACGTACATGATGCAACCCATCTCAATGCCACTAGCCATGAATGTAGTGATGTATGTCCAAGTGTATAAAAATGCGAACCAATGGTATTAAATGATATGCAAACCACCCGAATGAAAGTACAACATGTAAGAGATGCAAGAGTTCAAAGAGGAGGAGTCACCCACCAAAGTTACCTAACCCAATATGTTCACGATTGTCGGTTAGGTTATTCTGCACAAAACATAAGATTTCGTAAAACCAAAGTGAAATATTTTTATATAGACTTGTAGGGAATAATTAGAGGAATAACTGGTTAAAATTTTAGGTCAATAGGAGCCCTCACGCGCCCCTAGAAGGGACCCCACATACCCCCACTCACGGCCAGTAGCCGCGCGTGTATTACACTCGTCATGTTGATGGTTTTGCAGCAGCTCAGTTTTTTGGGCTTTTTCTCCTTCATTTTAACTCCGATTTAACCCCTATTTGTTCCTGCACCTCCCTCTTTCTTCCCTCTATAGGATTATAAAATAAAACGGAACTTACCTCACTGTTTTCCAGTGATTCAGGCCCAGACTCCGGTGATGCATAGTTTTCCCGACAAAACTCATAACCCCTTTGTTTTTTAGGAGAGTTTTCCTCCTTCTTTGGCAAAGTTTTCTTCTCTCAAAATCTCCTCATTTTTCTCTCGTTTTGTGCCCCAAAATCATCCTCCCAAAGTCTTGTATTAATAGGCAATTTCAACGAATCCAATCGCGCCACGTGTCACTTTGGGATAAGAACTCATCATGAGATTTGCAATGTTAAGCCACGTATATATAGAGATTTGTGCATTCACATTTGTGCTCCATCATTACACCCCTCATCATTACACTCCTAAGATTAAGCCACATATCCATAGAGATTTGAGCGTTCACATGGGATTTGTGCTCATCATTACACCCTAATCATTATAAGATTTCAACCAATCCAATTGTGACACCTGGGGGGAACACTTGGCCATTCATGATTAGCCCATGGCTGATATTTTGTTACTTTTGTGGTTATTATAGTTTGGTCCCTCAAAGTTTCCATAAATTGCACCTTTACCCTTTGTAACTTTTGAAAATCTCATTTTGGCCCTCAAAATTCTATTCCTCTATTTCTAAGAATTCTTACAATCCTCCTTCACTTTTAGGTACCATTCTTGATTCCAAAATGGCCTCCAATTATTTTTGTGAAATTATGCTTTTGCCCAGAATCTCCAAAAACATTTTATATTTTGCCCGAAATATCCCTGTTTCTTCTTGAATCCTAAATCCATCTTCTCTTCTTTAAAAGAGATCACTCCTATAAAAATCCTAGGTGTTACACTTAGTGCTCTTGTATATTTTAAAAGGTATGGGGTGTAAACTCGAGCTTAATGTAAAGAATGTTATATAATATTTTATGGCTCCTATTAATAGGGAGCAAATATGAAAATGAAAATAATTTTTTAGCAAATTTTGAGTGAGTTGTTTCTGTATCCATCTTGAATGAACTTTCTCTCGAACTTCCTATGTTAGCGGGTAATCCGGGAGCGGGCCCTGACATAAACCCATCATTCAATTTTCATTATTATTACCATTCCATACCATCATCATTACGGATTTATGCAACATTTCATTTCCCATAATCACATAGACCTCCATATATCGCATTGGCTAACACAGCCTTTGTAACATCCCGATCGAGCGATAGGAAGAATCGGAACAACTTACCCCGATGGGCCTACACGAACTTCCTAGGGGGGTCACCCATCCCTGGATTACCCCAGGTCAAGCACACTTAACTTGGGAGTTCCTTGCCTACATTCAGCCCAAAAGGTATCCAGCTGGTGTTGTTTCATTTCTTACACTATCCTTGATATATACTAACTTCTCTAGGCTCTCGGGGTATTATAGCCTTCCATATACATTGATCACCATGGCTATCAAAGCCACTCCATTCACATGCATGTATGCATACATATATATATATAATCAATTTGCCACTCATTGGTTTGAGCATCGCCTACCAGGCTATATGGCCACCTCACCTGTATTAGGCACTCCATAGGATATCCTTTTCTTTTCTCATTCACGAAACATAGCCCCCGCGCCAAAATAATAGTAATAGGGGCACAAATAATAATGTCATGCAATGCTCATGGGGTCTCACATAAGTATAACATACATATTCCATTATAGAAATGTACACATCATGAACATCATGCATTTTTTAAACATTTCAATAAAATATTCATTCATGAGCCCATTTCTATACATATGTATATCTTTAATCACATCCTAGTATTTTAGAGGATTCAGTGATGCTAGAGGAAGCAATTAATAGCAACTTAGATCAACAATCACGCTTAATTTGGATTGAGAAAATCCTTAACCAACTCAAATTTTAATCAAAGTATATGATATATTAAATCGAAGCCCTCGAAGTCTAGTTTATGACTATTTAAACAGATCTAAATTTTGACTTCTATATCAAAAGTTATGGTCAAAATAGTGCAATATGCATAGTGTTGAAAGAAAGAGAATAGTCGACTAATGGAAGGAATAGTCGACTTTTGAAAGGAATAGTCGACTAATGCTTAGTCAATTGGGCCGAGGGCTAGCACTTAAATTTGAGAAAACAGTTCTCTTTTAAGTCAACTAAACCCCAAGATTAGTCGACTCAATGCACACAGAAAGCCCGAAATGGACCCAAAACACACCAAAACAACCACCACTGGCTTCCTAACCCACCAAAGTCATTCCATGAAGTAAAAATGGGGTAAACAAACCCCAACGAAACACTAAAAAGACCCAACTTCATGTCCACAAAAAGACCCACTAAGATACAACAATGAAAACAATCGAAGATTTTCATGGAAAAATTTCAATATTTATAATGGAAGCTCTTTGAAATGAAATGGAGAAGAAAGGAAGGAAATGCTTGCATAACCATTAAAAGAAAGTGCAAAGGAACTTGCCTTAAATGGTGCAACTTCAAAGAGATGAAGGGAACCTCAAAATCTGCAATTCTCCTCTTGAAGCTCCAACCAAGAGAAATAAATGAAGAAAAAAGAAGAAGAAGAAGAAATGAACTAGAGGGAGAGCAAGAGAGAATGGAGAGAGAGAAGAAGAATGAGTGTAGAGGAAGCAAGAGAGAATAGGGTGGGAATGGGTTGTCGTCAACTCCAACCACCCCTTTCTTTTCCTCTTCCCAATTTGCCCTTCACCACACACACTTGAAAGTTCCGTGCCACTTATGGACATTTCTCACCACTTTTCATTTCTTTTCCCATTTCTTTAATCAACCCACATTAATATCTACATGGCCTAAGCCCAAATCAAGAGTCCACTTATATTGGGCCCAAGCCCATTTAGCCCACAACTTTGGCTCTCTTACACATTAACTTCATTTATATGGGTTTATAAATTTTTAATTTCACTTACATTATCATCCCACAAAATTATTATTTTCATTAATTGCCTCTTACCAACACATAAATTATTTTCAACAATTAATTAAAGTAAAACTCAAATATCCAAAATAAATTACCAATAACACCTAGACCCACTAACGGGTCATTACAAAACCAAATGGCCTATTTTTTTCAAAGAAATAAAAATTTGAGCACTATGTTTTGGGCTTTTTGTTCTTCCTTCAACCTTGCTATTTTTGGCATTTGTAAATGCCAAAAATAGTATTGAGGTAATAAATGGTAGGTACCACGAATCATTCTTAAATTTAAAATATCAAATCTCTATTTATTGAGAAAATTTTTAGTATAATGATGATATCACATTTGGATTGTACCAACCCAATCTTCACCCTTGGCCCACGGCCCAATCTCGACTTTCGATCCACGACCCAATCTTGGCCCCCGACCCGATCTCAGCCTTCAACCCATGGCCAAATCCTAACCTTGCGCCAGCCTGTAATAGCATCATGACAATCGCATATTGGGTACCCCCTGCACTCGCTCAAGATCCCATCATCATTAATGGTGGATCCCATCCATATTAATCAGGGTCTCGTCGACACCATTCCATCATCAATGAGCTATTGGTTCCTAATGATGGAAAATATATTCCAAGAGGGGGGTGAATTGGGATTAGGTAAATTTTTGATAAATTAAAACTTTGATTGTTGGAAGAATACTAGCTTTCGAAATATAAGCTATATGTTTCGAAATAAACCTTTTTGTTAAGTAGATTTCGAAACCTACTATATATGTTTCGAAATATACTTCACTGTTTTGCAAATTTCGAAATCTTTTACCTTGTAGTTTAAAATGATGATCTTTAGAAAAGATGATTTATGTAATTAAGAGTATACCAAAGATATTTGTATATCAAAGATATGTTTTCTATGTATATGTATAAACTTGTTCTCAAGAAAACTATTTTAGTCTTTGATAACAAAACTTATGCAAGCATGTGCAATAGACAATAATGATACATGAAAGCTAAAGAACACTTGCACACAAGATATATAGTGATTTGACATTCGCCTACTCCACTACCTTCAAGCTTACCCACTTGAAGGATTTGCAATCCCAATCACTTTTACTAGTGATCACCATAACAAGGGTTTTACCACGGTTCACCCCAAAACTTTACAATGTGAGTTTTTACGGGTTCAACTCAAATCTAGCACCAATTGAGTTTTAAGGCTAAACTCGAACCTTTGACACAAGGAATTTTAAGCTCAATTCAAACCTTTACACCAAATGAGTTTTAGGTTAAACTCAAACCTTACAACATTAACAAGATAATAAATGTTTTATCTTCACAACCTAATGAGCAATAAATGCCTTACCATATGGTTGTACAAACCTCTTAACTTAAGGTGAGGAGAGCTGAAGAGATGAGACTCGTTGTTTGCACTTGTTTCTCCTTTTTCACATCACAATGCACATCTAGGAATGGATCTTCTTGAGAGCTTGTCAAACGGATTTAGATCATTTGTGCTTGTGTGTGTGTCTCTAGTGTGTCCTCATTTGTTGTATCTTGTTCTAGCTCAATACATCTCTTCTTGTCTTCAAATACCTGCTATTTATACCAAGATATAGAAATATAGCCATTTATAGCCGTTAGAGACAAGATAGAAAAGTAGGTTTCGAAACATTACAATTTTACACATAGGTTTCGAAACATACAGCCTTTCCAGCTGTACTTGCACTTAGAGACAACATTGAGTGGGAGACAAAGTCTATTCGCACTTTGAGTATTTTAAAGGCACTCACATTCAAATTCAAATTTGAATCTCTTAGCATGGAGAAAACATTAAACAAATGATAGAGAATCATTTTGATAAATACAAAAGTGCAAAACAAATGCATCTCGATTTTCAAATGATCTGTTGACAGAATGTCAGAGGTTTCGAAACATGATATAATAGGTTTGGAAACATACCTTTTTGGAAATGAGGTTTCGAAATATGATGCATATAGGTTTCGAAACATATCTCTCTGGAAATGAGGTTTCGAAACATGATATGGAGGTTTCGAAACTTAGTCCAGAACCTGATTTGAAAACACGTGATTAGCAGAGATATTTTAAAATAGCATACACTGAAAACATTGAAAACCATTTCAAAGGGGTTTCGAAACATGCATAGGAACATGACAGATATTCAGAAACATTTGCATGAAAGCACAATCCACAGTATGTATACATCACAGCTTACCTCCATTTACTTTAATACATAAATGTAAATAACAAAGTACCCCCTATTTGGATTCAATAAAAATACTTAGAAAATCCAAATCCAAATCCAAATTAATAAGAAAATAGATTTTGGGTTTTAGTACAAACTCAAGTTTTAGCAATAATATCACCTCTAAAATATATACTTTCTATTTAATGAAAAATTCATTAAAAATCGTTTTAGCACTAATGAATGTGAGCTATCAAAATACCGGGAGACAGTTTTCCAAAAAGAAAACTCTTTCTTATATGTCTCCTTATAAGGTGCTAGCGTTCCAGACTTAATCAAAACAGAGTTTTAATTTTCACAAAGTGAAACTTGATATTGAAATTGATATATATTGAAAACCACATACTTGACTCATGACTTAGGGATTAAACCAATATATGTTTTTCATCATTAAAACTATTGTACAAAAGTACAACAACAGGAGCCCCATCGATATCGGATATCCAGTCCCATCACCCTGCAAATGCACGATGCATGCATGCAGGAGGACCTCTCATTCTTATATATAAACTAACTCTTTTTAGAACCAAGGTATGTTATTCTCTAACCTATTGATACTCTGACAATTTACTCTCTTACTGACTTGAGCGTTGGAGTGCATGTAGGTGTCAATCACCCCTTGATAGATCGATCGCTAGAGCCCATTCCCTGCCGTTGCAAGCCCATGTCCGACCATCCATTTGGGCTGGAAGGAACAACATTATCATACTAATTTGATATTAGATTGTGATGTCGCATTAGTACGGTGATATGATATTATTATTATACAAAATATTCTTCTATTTGATTTAAGAAATATTATCCAAAATAGTTATAGCTTAGATTGTAACATTATTCTTATTTTTGCAATTCAAACTCAACTTAAAATTATTGAAAGAAACAACATTACCATTGTTATCTATTGAGATGTGTACTATTAAATGACTTTTGTAGGCCAAATGTACTATACTATTAATTAGGGCGATTTAAAATGTGCAGAGTTTTTGAATAAAGACGAGGAAACTTAGAAATTAATGGTGTTGAAGAAAGAGCATGGATACAAAAATTTAGGGCAATATTGATAACAAACACACATTAATATCTTTGTATTTATTAATGATAGGACGTGTTCCTCTCATACTAGCATTCAATTTTTTTATTTATGATAGTATTTGTTTTTGTTTATTTAGGATAGTATTTGGGTTTGTCTGTAAAAACAACAAAGAAAAGTAAAAGTGAAGAAAAATTAAAAAGGTTAATTTTTTATGATAAGACTAAAAATTAAAGTAAAATCAATAACAAACATATGGTCAGGTAGGATTGAAGAGAAATTCTATATGTATATCTTCTATCTTAAGTTTTTAATTTCATTTTATAAGTGGAGGATCAAACTTTTCTATTCATTTTTTAATTTTAGTTTTTAATTTACATTTGATATGCGAACCAAAATGGACTTAAAATACTAAGCTTGAGATAATAAAAAAAGCCCAAAAAATGAAAGCTAAGATAGCCAAAGTGACATTTTTTAGTCTCCGAGAGACATGTGAGTCTTCATGAAGACTCCAGAGAGCTTCTTTAAGGTCACCACGAAGACTCCCCCAAGTCTCGTGGTAATCTCACGAATGTGCATCCCTAAATAAGTTAGCTCACCTTCAAAGTTATCTCCTTTAAAGTCGAAACAAGCAATTACAGTCTTGATCCTACAAGAAGTGAATACCCTATCATCTATCAACTACAATATCATAAATAAGAGGTGACCTCCCACTTACTAGGTATGCGAAACTACACTACTACTTTTTGTATATTTTATTGATTTTTTACTAAAGTAACTTAAGTATAAGAAAACTTGCGCTAGAGACACCCCGTACCCTCTAACTAGCTTTTGTCTTGCTGGCACTTGAAGATCTAAAGACGATTCTTCAGTTATAAATTTTATTATTGTATTTTGATAATAATAATATTTTATTATAAGACTAAAAATTAAAATAAAACTAAAAGAAGAATTGTTGTGGAGTAGTACTAAAAAAAAAAAAGTTTTATGTGTGGACTGAAAAATAAAAAAAGATGTGGGCCTTCAGTTGGAGTTGGGGTTGTTCATCTACTCCTCCATTGCAGATCGAAGGTTGTCAAGCCTGCATGGGTAGCCCAGTTGGTCAAGAAGGGGGCACAAAGTGCCTTCTGTGGTGAATCTTGGAACAAGGACCAGAGATCAAAACTCGCAAGCGGCAGTATGGGGGTAATTTCTCTCCAAAGTGAGGGGGGCTCCTTGTGTGCGATGAGAACAGTCTAGCCACTGCGTTCGGCTGGGTCACTATGATTAAACCCCCCACGTCCTGTCGGGCCAAAGGTAGGGGGCAACCGGTGTGAGCGATTTCATCTTTTAGAACAAGATCGAAGGTTGTCAAACCCTCGAAATCCCAAGTCCCCACCCGACACAAAACAGGGCACAGAAAATAAGCAACTTAATAAAAAGTGAAGGGGTAGGGGTAATCATGGAGAGTAGAAGTGGTCCCACGCTTTGGAGTTTGGGCCGCCTCAAGTGGGCTTCCCTGTTTGGAAGTCTAACTCCAACCAACCACGCCCACTTTTACTATAAGATTTGTTGTTATTATTATTATTATTATCAGATATAAATAAATTTCATTAAATTAAATCTGCTGATAAGTTCATAATTCATTGCCTCCATTCAGCCCTTTAAATATGACCCTAATACTTTACAATTACTTCTTGTCGTGTAAGATGATAAAATCTTTTAAAGTTAAAATTAAGAATTTTAATCATATGATTATACAACTATATTTTTATTAGTATGATTCAAAATGTTGGCAGTTAGTTATCATTTTGTGCAAAGTACGAGGGTACCAACCATTGCAGTAAAAGAATACAATTAAAATTCAAAATTAAGAAAGATTTAATAAAAATGTATTAATTTTTGAGTTTTAATAAAAATTCAAAATGTATTAATATTTTTGAGTTTTAATAAAAAGATAAAACTCAATTACAACTTATCACCTTTTCTTCTGATGTAAGAGAAGAGAATAATGATTAAATTTTGGATAAATTATATGAAACCCTTTGTACTTAGAGTCAATTGCAACTTATCCTCTTATACTTTTGATTATATCAAAAGGCCCTCTTATATTTTCAAGATATTGTAATCAGGCACAATTTGTTATTGTTATACAGGATTTTGTGCAGTAATTTACATACAAAATACATAATTCTAATATATAAAAGAAATATAGAATTTAGTCAATGAGTAGATTGCACAAAATCTTATATAATAATAACGGATTGTGGTTGATTGGGATTTTTTTATGCAATCAAAAGAACAGGAAATAAGTTGTACATGACTCTAAGTACAAAGTATTTTCATATGATTTACCTTTAAATTTTTAAAAATATAAAAAATATAGAACTTGTCTTAAGTCTTTGTTTATATGTATATATATATATTGTGTTATTTTTTTTATTTTTCAGTAAAAATTGAATATTAAGTTTAATAATATTAACATTTTAAAATTTTCAAATAAAATTAAAAATGATATTAAATAAAAAATAATATATATTATGTATGAAAATTAATACATATTTAAAATTTTATTTAATATTACCAACATACCCGTTTGATATAAAAATTAGCTAGTTGATAGAAGAATTGAGGATAAACGAGGTATAATTGATTAGTAATTGGAGATTGAGTTGACGAAAAATGTAAAAATAAAAAAAAATTATAAATGTCAAAAATATTTATTGTCTTGCTTTAGAATGGGATGTTGTGTGTCTGCAATGAAGCATTCATGTGCTCAATAGGGGTGGGTTTGTTACCTCTTTTACGAAGTGTGAAATGGATTGGAGTACTGAGTGAAATCCTGGTCTATACCTTCATTCCTTTTGACACTTTTCTTGAGATGCTAAAGTTATTGCGTAGATAACAACATAACTTTAAAACAATTATTTATACTAAAGTGATTATAATACACCTCTCATTCTCTCAATATTAATACTAGATATCAATAATCGATGACTTTTCAAATAGTATTGTTTTGTCATGTCATACTCCAAGTTTTGGGGACACTTGAAGGAGATTGATAATTTTGTACAGAAGTAAAACATCATTATAAATATATCAAATCTCAAAAGATGATTAATTAAAAAATAAGTGTCATGCATGGTAGAGATAGATAGATTATTGATGATTATTTCTTGCATCATGGAATTCTTGTAATATAAAAAATTTTGCAATAATATTAAACATGTCGTGAATGTGTTAATAAAAGTACTAAAAGTAATAAAATACTCTTAGTAATTACTCGAAAGTCAAAAAGTATTCTCATACCAACTCTGGGCCTGCACAAATAAATTGTCTAAAAAGATGTGAATTAGGAGGAGCTGGGTGGGATGATGGAATTGGTAATTAATTAATTAATAAAACGATGCTGCTGGTGCAGCCAAATGTAGGAGAACTTGGCACATGATGATTGATTCCTCTTTGAATTAAAATTAGAATTAGAATTAGATGAGAGACTCTTTATTAGACAGGCACACGCATCGATCTCCTACTCTTTTGTGTCTCTCTTACCTTCACATTTGCAAATTAAATTTAATTAATTGTTAGCCAAAAGTTCTATTTAGTGTAGTATTGATAACAAACACAAGTTAATATTTTTGTATTTATTAATGATATGACGTGTTCCTTTCATTCTAACTTCCAATTTATTTATTTATGATGGTATTTTGGTCTACTCATAAAAACAACAAAGAAAAGTTAAAATAAAGAAAAATTAAAAAATAATTTTTACGATAAGACTAAAAATTAAAATAAAATCAAGAACAAACATATGGTGGGGATTTATTTATTTATGATGGTATTTTGGTCTACTCATAAAAATAATAAAGAAAAGTTAAAATGAAGAAAAATTAAAAAAAATAATTTTTCATGATAAGACTAAAAATTAAAATAAAATCAAGAACAGATGTGGTGGGGGTGGGGTGGGGGTGGGAATTGAAAAAAAATTCTATATATATATATATATCTTCTATCTTACGTTTTTAATTTTATTTTAAATATTAGAGAGTTCGCGTAAAAGACATTTTGTGCTCTCTAACCAACTTCTATCTTGCGGACACTCGAAGATTTAAAGACAATTCTTTAACTACAAATTTTATTATTGTGTTTCAACCATGACAATATTTTATTGTGAGACTAGAAATTAAAATAGAACTAAAAGAAGAATTGTGGTGGAGTAGGACTAAAAACCAAAAAGGTTCTATATATGGACTGAAAAATAAAATGTGAAATAAAGTTGAAATGAAATTAAGATGAAAAATTAGTGGGGTTGAGTGAAAAACATCTTAGAAGTTAGTTTTTAAATTTATTCATATTCTTAATAGTTAGAATAATGATTAAGTTATGAATTAGGAGGTAATTGCGAAGGAATATTATTTTATTGACATAATCTCCACCATTAAATCTTGGTTTGAAGAGGCGTCAAAAATCTATACTAAGACTCGAGAAAATGGAGGAAATAATGAGAATAATCTCTACCATTAGACCCATTTTCTTGTATAAGGCTTCTTTGATTTTTCTTCTCTGATTTTATCTGTATGTTTATATGTTATTTTTTTATATTTTATTAAAATTAGAAATTATATATTAACTTCAATAATATTGTTGTTTCTTTGCTAATTTAATAATGTTATTTTTAAAATTTTGTAAATAAAATTGAAAATAATATTTAATAAAAATAGAGTACATTGCAAGTAAATTACTCAAACACCCTAACTTAATAATATTTAATAATATACAGAACATACAAGAATAAATTTATTTTACCCTAAACAAAATAATAAATTTATTTAATAAAAACGTCATTCTTAATTAAGTCACTTAAATTCTACAAGAAAAATAACAATTAGAGACCACAAAATAATTTCTGTATGAATATTTCGATACTTTAAATCAACTTCAAGAAGATAAATTTTCATTTAAACCTTCAATTAGTGTAAGTGTACCAAAGTTGTAACAAATCATTGGTGATTTAAAAAACCTTAAAAGCATGATTCTTATGTATTAAAACCAAGCATACCACACATATGACTTCGACATATACGACCAAATTTTCACCATCATTTCTAACCCCACGAATGTGGTGAAGTTTCCTACTATTGGTTTCATGAACACTTTGAAAGGTGAATTAAAACCTTTGGTAGAAGTGGCACCACTTCTAGTTAAAAACTAAATCAAAAAATTGAGTTTCCATTGCCGATGGTTAAGAATGATTCGAACACATCCCTCATGCTTTTAATTACAACTCTTGTGTTGCTGCAACATAAATCACATCATCAGAATTACTTAATTAGAAAATAGTTGTCTAATATAATATATAATCCACTAATTGTAATATAATTAATTTCAACAATAAAAAACCTATTATGACTTCCTCGTTAACACTCTTTTCCGGCGGAACATTCCATCCTCCTCGTCGCTGGACGAGTCCGTCGCGTCGGCGTCGGTCACCGATATCCCCACGACTCTCGGACTGGCGGCATTTAGTTCCGGCGATTTCCTCCTACCAGAGACAGCTCCCGGCGGCGACGACCGGACCAAGCAGGTTTGCCTCTTGTGCTCACTGGACACAGCATATTTCGGTCCATTTATGAGCACAAATCTCAGATTCGCATTGAGAGCAAGAGCTTCAAACGGAGATAAAACCACCGCCAGTCCGATATAAATACCGGTGAAAAAGTCGCTAAAGCGAGAGAAATTTCGAGGAAAGCAACAAGAGAAGAAGAAAAAGGAAAGCGAGTGAAAAACGCTTTCTGAGGAGATCGAGGATTTGATTTGTTAGACCGTGAAGCAGCAGCAGCTATCGAGTTCAAGAACTCGAGTGTACGGAAAGCACAGCCGTAAGGCGTGCGTGACTCCGAAAGAGAAAAAGAAAGATTTTATCGGAAAGTTGCAAAGAAAAGATGGCAACCGTGGTTGTGGAGCACCACCTTTCACCGGAAAAGAGAAAAGCGAAAGGGAATAAAAATGGCGAGAATCAGTGAAGCTTCGTCTGTCGCTTCAGCAACTTAAGGAGGTGCGGTGAGGTGAATAAAAATGGGGGAAATTCTATTTGCAATCATCCAATTTACTCATCGCAATTATTGTAATAAAAATTTTAAATTTTATTATTTGTAACCTTTGAATTTACTCTTTGCAACTATTTACATACCAAATATACCCTCCACACACCCATCCCTCAAAACATACATCCACGCGCTCAAACCGTAGTCTTCTTCTTCAGAACAGCACCGTCGACCTCGAAATCGCAGGTAAACCATATTTGATTTATTTCATGTAGAGGCAATCGATCTTTTCGTTCGCGGAAGAATTTCCAGTTCAGGAAGCCCCAATTTTTAGGGAAAAAATTTTCCGAACAACGATGTTCGGGGGAGGGGCGGAGTTCCCCGAACATCGTTGTTCGGGGAAAATTTTTCCCCCTAATAACGATGTTCGGGGGGGGCGGGGTTCCCCGAACATCGCTTTTCGGGAACCCAGCCCCTCCCGAAAAGCAATGTTCGGGGGAGCTCGCTTCCCCCAAACAGCGATGTTCAGGGAACCCCTAACCCCCGAACAATGAGATTCGGGGGTATGGAGTTCCCCGAATCTCGCCATTCGGGAGTAAGGAGTTTCTCCAAAATTATAAAAGTAATTATACCAATGATATAAAATATGAAAGCAAATAATGTATAAAATTAAAACCGAACTTACCTAATTTAGATCAGATTAAGTTGAGTTATTGGTATCAAAAATTAAAATTAACTCAAAAAAAAATTAAAATTAAAGCAACATTAATTTAAAAATAAATAAATATAATATTAATCCAAAGATTCAGAACATAATAATTTAGAATAATTTATATATATTTGAAATAATTTATAAACTAAATTATTATATATATGTATATAGTTATAATATATATAATAATATAATATAATATATAATAAACATATAATAGTATAGTATAATATTATATAATATATTATATTAGATTTCGGGAGAATTATTTCTCCCAAAAACTGGAATTCGAGAGAATCAATTCAGGAAAAATGATTTTTTTCGAATTCGGGCTTTCCCGAACACTCAGAACACTGGGGTTCGGCCGGTTAAGAGTTCCTCGAACCTTGAGGTTCGAAGAACCCTAAATTGCTAGAATCTCAGGGTTCAGAGCATCTCTTAACCCCCAAAATAGTATATTTTTTATTTTTTAATTAATCTTATTTTTTTAATTTATTCGTCGTGTATGTATATGTAAATTATGTGATATTATGTGATTAAACTAGTCATAGATGTTATAAATTGTGTTTTTTCTCGCCGAAACAGGAATACTCGCTTTTTTTTTTGTCAAACACTGTGTAATAATCGTTACGCGATGTTCAGTTGTGAGCGAAAAAATGGTTATGACGATGGTGATCGAGAAAGTGAGTGTACGTGCTTGAAGAATGATGATGGATGGTTGAGCGTGAAATGTTTAAATGAAGGGTAAATATAAATTTTTATTTCAAGATATTTTAAAAATATTAAAAGTGGGTTACAGAGAGCAAAAGTATGGTTAGAAATAGAATTTCCCTAAAAATAGGATACGGTAAAGACCACTGCAGTGCAGCGAGATATTTCTGGCGAGCCGCCGCATCCGTTTGGGAAACAAGATCGCGACACGTGGAAGGATCGGACGGAGGATGGGGTGCCAGGCTGACTCAGCAAAAAGATTTCATCTGGGAATCTGGGATTCAGGTCACGTGACTGGCGGGGTTCTGTACCGTTAAGTGAGTCGGTCAAAATCAATGCCTCACTGACTCACTCGTCCCCTAACTAATCACAAAATTATTACTTAATTACTCATCCTTTTTACCGTTAATTTCGCCTAATTACTTGCTAAGCCCAGTGGATTTTCTATTTAACATAGTTTAATTTATTTATATAGCATTTTTAAATTAGATGGACAAAAATTAATTATTTGGAGGAAAGGCTCATTACTCATTATTGTTGTTATTATTCATAGCAACCGTACCATGCTACCGTCCTCTAAGAGTTCACTAATTCAATGGCTTAACAGTCTCCTTTTCTTTTTAGGTGTTCCCCATTCATTACAACATGACATATCATTCCACGAACAGTCGTATCTTACGGTAGTCTAAGGGTGTGTTTGATAAAATTTAGATGAAATAAAAATAAATTTTAAGAATTTAAATTATCTAGAATTAAATTTTTAAAAAAATATCAATTGCATGCGTTTGATTAGTTTAATTTTTTACCTAAAAATTATTTAAAAATAAACCAAATATAATATACAAAATATTCAGAAAACCACTTCTTCTCCTTGACCGGTTGCAGATCCTAGCAAGTCGGTTGCAGATCCCATCACCGCCATACATACACACACCCAGCAAGTTGCAGCGCTCATTACCGTCGCCATTACCGGTTGCAGCACCCATCACCGCTGCCATTGCCGGTTGCAGCAGCCATTGCTCTGTTTTAGAGGAACAAAGCATCATAAAGAACTCTAGAATTCATCCTCACTACTAATCATCGAAGCAATCTTAAATAAAAAAACAAACACAAATAATCGTCAACATACAGCAACAACAAAAGCCATCACCACTTATTCAAAATCATGGGAGCCACCACCGAAGCCATTGAAAGAGCTCCTACTTCATATTGGGCACACCTGACCTCATTACAGTGCTCAAAGTCTGTCATGTCATCGAGCTTCATCAACATCCCGTTGACTTCTTGTTTCATCCATATACACAGAATACATGTACACACACAGTGAGAGAGGCAACAGCGAGAGCGAGATCGAGGGCGAGGGGCGAGGCCAAGGCGGTGAGAGAGAGTAAGATCGACGAGAACGAGGTCAAGAGCAAAGGGCAGGAGGGTGGCCCGCCGCTGCCATATTCGGTACCCATCTCTCTCTCTCTCTCCTTCCTCTCTCCCAAACCCACTTCTTCTCCCTAACCCATTTCTTTTCCCAAACCCTTTTCTTCTCTCTCCCCTCCTCCCTCCCAAACCTAATTCTCTGGATTTCCCAAAATGGTTTTCTGGGCCGGATTCCTGCTCATCCTTCTCCTCGTCTTCTTTGGAATGGTGATCGTGTCCGGCGCCGATGACTCCGACTACAGCGTTGCAACCTTTGCCACCATGGCGCGCTTCGACGTGGACTCCCCCTCGTCGCCATCGCTACTTTCTCTCTCTCTCTCTCTCTCGCTCGCTCACTCGCAGGTAAGGGCCATCTTCTCTTAACGCTCACCTAGAAAAGAAATTCTCTCTCCCCCCTCCCCCCATGGGAATTGATTTTCCACCAAAAGTGGGAAAAAAGGGTCATGTGACCCTAAGTGAGAAAATATTTTTTATGAAAAATTTGACTAATCAAACACTAAAAAAGCTAGAATTTGGATAGAAAATAACCATTTTTCATGGAAAAAATGGCCAATCAAAGAAGCCCTAATATTAAATTTTAGTTTTATTATGTGAAATCGTGAAAAATAATTTATTACTAATTTTTGTTTGTGAGTATATCTTTTCTTAAATCATTATAATATTAAAGTAAAACTTGGTATTAGAAACCAACATCACTCAACCCTTATAGAAAGTGAAATCTTGTGGAAACTAAAATATATGATGTGCAAAATGCATCGAAATTGTCTTTTCGATATTTCTAAAATATTTGATGTATTGAAATGTCGAAAAATGTCAAAAACTATTTGAGCTACTTCTATAATTTAAAAAATATTTTAAGACTATTTCGTAATATTAAAAAAATATCATAAATATATTTTCAATTTAAAAACTCATTTCCATCCATCAAGAGGTTTGAGATAATTTTTTTTTAAATTTTTTTTATTTTTAATTAGTAAGTCATGTAAAATTTATGTTTATATTTATTTGAATACATTTATGAAATTATGTTTATTTTATGACTAAATAACCATGTTTTATAATTTTCAATAATTATTTTTTTTATTTATACATTCTCTGTATTTCGATTTTTTACTTTTTTAAAAAATATCATTTCTCTATTTCCATTTTGTGTGGTATCAGTTTTCAATTATCGTTTTTGTCATACAATCTAAACTAAAAGTACATATTATATTAATGGATAACTAAATGTGTGACTCATATTATGTATGCGTAAATTAAAAATAAAAAATTATTAAATGATAATTAATAGTTATACTTTAATTTTTGATTTTTTAAAAAGAATTTAAATAAAACTAAAATTTAGTGCAGTAGTCAAATTAAACTTATTTTACGTTTGGAGAGTATTGAGTTAAACTGTTGTCAATATGATAGCAAAGGACAATAGAGTAATTTTAGAGAGTTAATTGGGGCAGCCCAAGTTAATTGGGTTGGAACGTGGCAAATGGAACAACAATCCCTCAACGAAGGATGAAACAAAAGAATCACTTCGCCCACCTTCATTTCTTTAGCTTCAACTCCACCGGCAACGTTACGTTGACCGCCATCAACCCTCAAAGTTGCTTTCATGCTTCCTGCTCAAATTTAATATATGTATATATATATATATATCTTTACATATATCTTTTCTTGTTCTATTTCTTTGCATAAATATTTTTCACAAATAAATATCAAGAAATTAATGTGTGTTGTCGATCAAACACAATAATAGATTTATTGATTGAATATGTTATCATCAAGTCACTTAGAGTTTGTAAAAAAAAGGATCAGAGAGGACATAAAAATTCTTGTGCAAACACTTCTATAGTTAAATCAAACACTAAATACTTGAAAATTATATTGAAACTAATACAAGATATGATCGTACTTCTTTTAAAATAAAAGCTCATTTATTTATAAAAAAATATAAAATTAAGTGCTTGTGTCCCCCCTTAAATATGATTCACTAATATGTTGTAAGATTCACTATTATGGTAGATATATATATATATATATGTATCCATCAATTGATATATCAAATATTTTACGTACCATTCATATCAAGTAAATACATAAAAATTTATAAATAAATTCTCTTTCAATAAAATTCAAAACTTCTTATTATTGATCCAACTTTTAAGAATAAAGAGACATCAGAGATTTTATAAAGAATTATTATTATTCTTGATAATTATTAAAAAATACATGACAATATAGAGTTTAAATTCTTCGGCTATCTTTACTCTCTAAAGAAAGGCAAACTTGATTTCATATTTCTTTGTCTCTTCATTTGTAGTTATTATTTTTTGAGTATCTAATTTCTCAATTACATATAAAATTGAGTATTTTATATTAAGTTATAAAATATTCAATTTTATATGAGTCAACCCCCACTTAATATATGTTGGTCCTAATAGAGCTTCATAAATCATTTATTGTGAATTGTAACTTAGCATATGCTAATTAGGCTCGAGAGGTGTCAGCCAATTATTAGTTGTTGCGTAATTGTCACCATGATTAGGCAGTTTGGAGTGAGTCCATAATTGAGGAATTGGGGATAAATCAAAGGCAAACCCTCCAATTGCTTGCCGTTTTTCTCTTTCTAATTTTGGATTATTCCCCATTAGCTAGTGTTTGACCTCATTCCGCATGTTAATTTGGACACACGTGCGCCAACTTTATTAGCAATTTAAGAACTAATTAATTAATGTAGCTAAACATCACAATTGGCAGCTTTAATTAATAAATGTCGTGGTTTGACTAGAATTTTGAATCCTGGGAACACTACAAGAATTTCGAGATTTAGCGACGGAATATTTCCGTCGCTAAATCCAAAATTCCGTCGCAAAATATGTTTAGCGACGGATTAGCGACGGACAATTTCCGTCGCTAAATCCTGCGTCGCTAAATTATATTTGCGACGGATCCGTCGCTATTTTAGCGACGTCTTAGCGACGGAAATATTTCCGTCGCTAAGTGTATTTTTTAAAAAATTTGCGACGGAATATTTCCGTCGCAATATTTTTAAAAAAAAAATTAAATTTAATATTATTTTTTATTAGCGACGGAAAATTCCGTCGCTATTTATTTTTTAAAAAAATATTTAAAATATAGCGACGGAATATTCCGTCGCTAATTAAAAAATAAGAATTTTTTTTTTAAAAAAATTTGCGACGGAATATGTAGTATCCCAAAAATTTGGAGACAGGTAAAAATAATTAATTTGGATGTTTGAGGATATTTTAGAATATTTGAAGATTTTTGAAAAAATATTTATTTATGATATTTTGAAGAAATAGGAAATTAAGATGATTAATTAAATTAATTGGATGTATTTATGAAAATAATAAAATAAACTATAATAAAAATAATAACAATAATAATATAAATCATAATAATAATAAAAGAGTTAATCAAATTAAATTAAATTAAACTAATTAGTAATATATATATATAGATAGATATTTGTATGTATGCATGGCGTGGCCTTGTCTTGGCCATGTCTTTTTATGGCTTTAATGCCATTGAATTGTGTGCAAATTGGAGTCTTGGGCAGCAAGCTTGGAGCCTTTAAAAGGCTCATAAATTAGGCAACCTGGGAGCAGAAGATGAAGAAGAAATGGGAGGGAGTAAGGGCCGCGAGCAGTGAGGGAGAGGAAGGAGAGAAGGATTGAAGAAGAAAGAAGAGGCGCGCGGCAGTGGAAAATGAAAGGAAAGATGAGAAAAATTAAAGGATTTTGTGGATTAATTGATGTTTAAAATATTCAGGTAAGTGGGTAAAATTATTGTAAGTATTATACGTTTAAATCATATATTTCATACGGTTAGATTTGATTAAAATAGGCCGTAAACTTATTTTTTTATGTTAAAGGTTTTACTTCGCAGCGGGAGTATGAGAGAAGCTACGATCGACTATCTACAGGCAAGCTCCTAACCCTCTCCTCGCGTTATTTATTTCTCGTGAAAGTCTTCGAGGTTTCTTATATTCTATTCCCTTCCTCACTATGATTCGGTTCCACGCATCAATAACAATAATCCGCGTGGCAACCACCCTATGACTTATGTTTTATTGAATGAGATTATTGTTAATGGGATGAGTTAAGAAAATGATGATTTGGTGTCATTCTTTCTGTCCATCACGGAGTTTCGTACCGCTTCGCTTCCCTTGGGAATGATGCCGAACCCGTTGGGGCTAGGTTCTTAGAAAATGATATGGTTTAGATTATAGAAATATGATAAGAGTTTGTTTTGCATGTTGAGATGGTTTTATGAAAATTAGAAGAAATGAGATCAGGCATGGTGTATTAATGGTTATGTTACAAATGCATGAGATGTCATGGGAATGGTTTAATAAATGTTAAGTTGGAAGTGTATAAGTTGGATGTTGTTAGTAAGTGTGTCTAAGGGTATGGGTACAAAGCCGCTGACTGTCGACCGTGGGTCGTGGCAGTTGATGGCTGGATGTATGGGCGCCAGTCATCGGCTGTTACGATAAGCACTAGACGGGCCAGAAGAGCTGGTACTCCAGATTCCCGCCTTGGTTTGTGCATTTCATAATGTGTGTGCTACAAGGGGCTGGGTTGCATTCACGAGAGGACATGTTTTGTGTGTGATGAGATGTATGAGCATTTGCATGACCCGATTGGTCTAAGAACCAATTTGGGTATCCTAGGTAAGCATATGCATTTAGAACATGTCGCATGTGTGAATTCTTATGTGTGGGCGTAGCAGGGCCTGATGCTTGGTTTATGGGGGCCTTGTCATCATGTTTATGCTACAGAGGCCCTTGCATTTCTTACGTGTTGCATTGCATGATTTTATTGTTACTGTTATTCTGGACGGGAGTACCGTGCCAGGTGTCGGGAGAACCGACTCATGTGAGCTTCTGCTCGGCTTAGATATTAGCTCGGGGTTGGCCCGAGGGAGCTTCGGCTCGGCTTAGATATTAGCTCGGGGTTGGCCCGAGGGAAGACCAAGATCGCGGAAGTATATGATTATGTGATGTATGACATGAAGAATGTATGAGAGTATGATGGGTATCAGGAAGAGCATGTAACGAGTATCAAGAAAAAGAAAATGGTTGAATGTCAGGAAAAGCCGACCGTGTCAGGAAAAGGCTGGTCTAAGAGAATGATGATATGGTAGCCTATGTTAGGCTACGACAGGTTTGTATGCAGGACCTGGGTGCCAATGTGTGACTTATGTGGGCCCCTGGCTCCTTATGTGCAGTTAATTTTATGTTATGCATGTAGAAGTAAAGTACGTATAGCTCATGACATGGCGTGATTGCATTGGCATGAATTGCATGGGGTGTCAAGGGAAGAGTCCTATCTTAAACCCTCAACTTTCTTTCATGAGCTTGCTGAGTCTCGCGACTCATGTTTGCTTTACATCATTCCAGGTCAGCATATCCTGAGATCGCAGGTACGCTCATTAAAGTCGAGTCATGATAGCAAGTGCAGAGCTCTCCCGAAACTAGATCCTGGGTGTCATCGTGTCTTTGATAAGGTTAATGTTTATGTTTTCGGAGTTTTTTGTATGTTATGTAAGCCCAGGTGGGCCAAAGTGATGAATGATTTTGTAAAACTGATTATGAGATGTGGAATGATAAAAAGAATATGATTTTAACAAGGATTTTACATGAGTTGTAGTTGTGTTTTGTTCTGTATCATTTTAGTAATGACCCTCTCACGGATCCTCTTGGTGCACAGGGGCTCCGGGAGGCGGGCCGTTACAAGTTTGGTATCAGAGCATGTTAAGGGTTAAGGGAGGTGACTCTGCACACATAGGACGATCGGGTAGAGTTAGGCGCGTGTCATGGGTCGTATGGCTAGAATTGTATTCGAGGTGCGATTAGTTATAATCTGGACTTCTAAGTATGGTTGCTATATAAAGAAGTGAATGTTAAGGAAAGAAAATTACTGGCTTGAGGGCCCGAGGTGCTAGGAATGCAAGAAATAGATTTTCAGTTGGCATCGTTGCAAGTTTAGAGATTCGTGGAGGTTGAAGTTAGCCACGAGTACATGGTAGGAGTAGACCCCGCTTGAGGTACATGCTCAACGTCTAGGTTAATCTTGGTGTTCGTGTCCCTATCGATGTTAATTTTGGCTCTAAAGAAAGGTATGGTATAAGTGAGAGCTTAGGAGCATGATGAATGGTTATAGATTGTTAAGGATGTGCTTGGGTGATTTCTTGGTAACGGGAGTAACTGTTAGTAGGAGGCCACAATAAGAAATGTTACACGAGGCAATGAGGGAAAGTTAGATATTATAACCCACCTAAGGAAATTTGCAGTAAATAAAGACTCCCAAATGGGAATTCGGTGGGTAAGGTGTATAATGGTGCTAGCCAAATTAGGGTCAACCTTATAGTTGAAATGAGTGATAAGACGATTTGGAAGTCATTAGTGCTATAAGAAAATTGA
The DNA here is from genome assembly GCA_036245055.1 of Diospyros kaki. NCBI lineage: Eukaryota > Viridiplantae > Streptophyta > Magnoliopsida > Ericales > Ebenaceae > Diospyros > Diospyros kaki. Next base: position 38,877,768 of record BSEG01000008.1, read on the forward strand.
GGTTGATAGTTGACTCGGTACAAAAAAAAAAAAAAAAAAAGGCAAGACCTTGAGGATGATTTAGTGACGCAAGATGTCCAGTGAGATACTGGAAAATGATGATATGGAATGTCCCAGAAGTGAGGTTGAGTAATCTGATGAGAGTTACGAGTGTGTCTTGAGGAGTTGGTGTGAGCGCGAATTTCGAGGACGAAATTTCAATAAGGAGGGGAGAAATGTAGTATCCCAAAAATTTGGAGACAGGTAAAAATAATTAATTTGGATGTTTGAGGATATTTTAGAATATTTGAAGATTTTTGAAAAAATATTTATTTATGATATTTTGAAGAAATAGGAAATTAAGATGATTAATTAAATTAATTGGATGTATTTATGAAAATAATAAAATAAACTATAATAAAAATAATAACAATAATAATATAAATCATAATAATAATAAAAGAGTTAATCAAATTAAATTAAATTAAACTAATTAGTAATATATATATATAGATAGATATTTGTATGTATGCATGGCGTGGCCTTGTCTTGGCCATGTCTTTTTATGGCTTTAATGCCATTGAATTGTGTGCAAATTGGAGTCTTGGGCAGCAAGCTTGGAGCCTTTAAAAGGCTCATAAATTAGGCAACCTGGGAGCAGAAGATGAAGAAGAAATGGGAGGGAGTAAGGGCCGCGAGCAGTGAGGGAGAGGAAGGAGAGAAGGATTGAAGAAGAAAGAAGAGGCGCGCGGCAGTGGAAAATGAAAGGAAAGATGAGAAAAATTAAAGGATTTTGTGGATTAATTGATGTTTAAAATATTCAGGTAAGTGGGTAAAATTATTGTAAGTATTATACGTTTAAATCATATATTTCATACGGTTAGATTTGATTAAAATAGGCCGTAAACTTATTTTTTTATGTTAAAGGTTTTACTTCGCAGCGGGAGTATGAGAGAAGCTACGATCGACTATCTACAGGCAAGCTCCTAACCCTCTCCTCGCGTTATTTATTTCTCGTGAAAGTCTTCGAGGTTTCTTATATTCTATTCCCTTCCTCACTATGATTCGGTTCCACGCATCAATAACAATAATCCGCGTGGCAACCACCCTATGACTTATGTTTTATTGAATGAGATTATTGTTAATGGGATGAGTTAAGAAAATGATGATTTGGTGTCATTCTTTCTGTCCATCACGGAGTTTCGTACCGCTCCGCTTCCCTTGGGAATGATGCCGAACCCGTTGGGGCTAGGTTCTTAGAAAATGATATGGTTTAGATTATAGAAATATGATAAGAGTTTGTTTTGCATGTTGAGATGGTTTTATGAAAATTAGAAGAAATGAGATCAGGCATGGTGTATTAATGGTTATGTTACAAATGCATGAGATGTCATGGGAATGGTTTAATAAATGTTAAGTTGGAAGTGTATAAGTTGGATGTTGTTAGTAAGTGTGTCTAAGGGTATGGGTACAAAGCCGCTGACTGTCGACCGTGGGTCGTGGCAGTTGATGGCTGGATGTATGGGCGCCAGTCATCGGCTGTTACGATAAGCACTAGACGGGCCAGAAGAGCTGGTACTCCAGATTCCCGCCTTGGTTTGTGCATTTCATAATGTGTGTGCTACAAGGGGCTGGGTTGCATTCACGAGAGGACATGTTTTGTGTGTGATGAGATGTATGAGCATTTGCATGACCCGATTGGTCTAAGAACCAATTTGGGTATCCTAGGTAAGCATATGCATTTAGAACATGTCGCATGTGTGAATTCTTATGTGTGGGCGTAGCAGGGCCTGATGCTTGGTTTATGGGGGCCTTGTCATCATGTTTATGCTACAGAGGCCCTTGCATTTCTTACGTGTTGCATTGCATGATTTTATTGTTACTGTTATTCTGGACGGGAGTACCGTGCCAGGTGTCGGGAGAACCGACTCATGTGAGCTTCTGCTCGGCTTAGATATTAGCTCGGGGTTGGCCCGAGGGAGCTTCGGCTCGGCTTAGATATTAGCTCGGGGTTGGCCCGAGGGAAGACCAAGATCGCGGAAGTATATGATTATGTGATGTATGACATGAAGAATGTATGAGAGTATGATGGGTATCAGGAAGAGCATGTAACGAGTATCAAGAAAAAGAAAATGGTTGAATGTCAGGAAAAGCCGACCGTGTCAGGAAAAGGCTGGTCTAAGAGAATGATGATATGGTAGCCTATGTTAGGCTACGACAGGTTTGTATGCAGGACCTGGGTGCCAATGTGTGACTTATGTGGGCCCCTGGCTCCTTATGTGCAGTTAATTTTATGTTATGCATGTAGAAGTAAAGTACGTATAGCTCATGACATGGCGTGATTGCATTGGCATGAATTGCATGGGGTGTCAAGGGAAGAGTCCTATCTTAAACCCTCAACTTTCTTTCATGAGCTTGCTGAGTCTCGCGACTCATGTTTGCTTTACATCATTCCAGGTCAGCATATCCTGAGATCGCAGGTACGCTCATTAAAGTCGAGTCATGATAGCAAGTGCAGAGCTCTCCCGAAACTAGATCCTGGGTGTCATCGTGTCTTTGATAAGGTTAATGTTTATGTTTTCGGAGTTTTTTGTATGTTATGTAAGCCCAGGTGGGCCAAAGTGATGAATGATTTTGTAAAACTGATTATGAGATGTGGAATGATAAAAAGAATATGATTTTAACAAGGATTTTACATGAGTTGTAGTTGTGTTTTGTTCTGTATCATTTTAGTAATGACCCTCTCACGGATCCTCTTGGTGCACAGGGGCTCCGGGAGGCGGGCCGTTACAAGTTTGGTATCAGAGCATGTTAAGGGTTAAGGGAGGTGACTCTGCACACATAGGACGATCGGGTAGAGTTAGGCGCGTGTCATGGGTCGTATGGCTAGAATTGTATTCGAGGTGCGATTAGTTATAATCTGGACTTCTAAGTATGGTTGCTATATAAAGAAGTGAATGTTAAGGAAAGAAAATTACTGGCTTGAGGGCCCGAGGTGCTAGGAATGCAAGAAATAGATTTTCAGTTGGCATCGTTGCAAGTTTAGAGATTCGTGGAGGTTGAAGTTAGCCACGAGTACATGGTAGGAGTAGACCCCGCTTGAGGTACATGCTCAACGTCTAGGTTAATCTTGGTGTTCGTGTCCCTATCGATGTTAATTTTGGCTCTAAAGAAAGGTATGGTATAAGTGAGAGCTTAGGAGCATGATGAATGGTTATAGATTGTTAAGGATGTGCTTGGGTGATTTCTTGGTAACGGGAGTAACTGTTAGTAGGAGGCCACAATAAGAAATGTTACACGAGGCAATGAGGGAAAGTTAGATATTATAACCCACCTAAGGAAATTTGCAGTAAATAAAGACTCCCAAATGGGAATTCGGTGGGTAAGGTGTATAATGGTGCTAGCCAAATTAGGGTCAACCTTATAGTTGAAATGAGTGATAAGACGATTTGGAAGTCATTAGTGCTATAAGAAAATTGAGGTTGATAGTTGACTCGGTACAAAAAAAAAAAAAAAAAAAGGCAAGACCTTGAGGATGATTTAGTGACGCAAGATGTCCAGTGAGATACTGGAAAATGATGATATGGAATGTCCCAGAAGTGAGGTTGAGTAATCTGATGAGAGTTACGAGTGTGTCTTGAGGAGTTGGTGTGAGCGCGAATTTCGAGGACGAAATTTCAATAAGGAGGGGAGAAATGTAGTATCCCAAAAATTTGGAGACAGGTAAAAATAATTAATTTGGATGTTTGAGGATATTTTAGAATATTTGAAGATTTTTGAAAAAATATTTATTTATGATATTTTGAAGAAATAGGAAATTAAGATGATTAATTAAATTAATTGGATGTATTTATGAAAATAATAAAATAAACTATAATAAAAATAATAACAATAATAATATAAATCATAATAATAATAAAAGAGTTAATCAAATTAAATTAAATTAAACTAATTAGTAATATATATATATAGATAGATATTTGTATGTATGCATGGCGTGGCCTTGTCTTGGCCATGTCTTTTTATGGCTTTAATGCCATTGAATTGTGTGCAAATTGGAGTCTTGGGCAGCAAGCTTGGAGCCTTTAAAAGGCTCATAAATTAGGCAACCTGGGAGCAGAAGATGAAGAAGAAATGGGAGGGAGTAAGGGCCGCGAGCAGTGAGGGAGAGGAAGGAGAGAAGGATTGAAGAAGAAAGAAGAGGCGCGCGGCAGTGGAAAATGAAAGGAAAGATGAGAAAAATTAAAGGATTTTGTGGATTAATTGATGTTTAAAATATTCAGGTAAGTGGGTAAAATTATTGTAAGTATTATACGTTTAAATCATATATTTCATACGGTTAGATTTGATTAAAATAGGCCGTAAACTTATTTTTTTATGTTAAAGGTTTTACTTCGCAGCGGGAGTATGAGAGAAGCTACGATCGACTATCTACAGGCAAGCTCCTAACCCTCTCCTCGCGTTATTTATTTCTCGTGAAAGTCTTCGAGGTTTCTTATATTCTATTCCCTTCCTCACTATGATTCGGTTCCACGCATCAATAACAATAATCCGCGTGGCAACCACCCTATGACTTATGTTTTATTGAATGAGATTATTGTTAATGGGATGAGTTAAGAAAATGATGATTTGGTGTCATTCTTTCTGTCCATCACGGAGTTTCGTACCGCTCCGCTTCCCTTGGGAATGATGCCGAACCCGTTGGGGCTAGGTTCTTAGAAAATGATATGGTTTAGATTATAGAAATATGATAAGAGTTTGTTTTGCATGTTGAGATGGTTTTATGAAAATTAGAAGAAATGAGATCAGGCATGGTGTATTAATGGTTATGTTACAAATGCATGAGATGTCATGGGAATGGTTTAATAAATGTTAAGTTGGAAGTGTATAAGTTGGATGTTGTTAGTAAGTGTGTCTAAGGGTATGGGTACAAAGCCGCTGACTGTCGACCGTGGGTCGTGGCAGTTGATGGCTGGATGTATGGGCGCCAGTCATCGGCTGTTACGATAAGCACTAGACGGGCCAGAAGAGCTGGTACTCCAGATTCCCGCCTTGGTTTGTGCATTTCATAATGTGTGTGCTACAAGGGGCTGGGTTGCATTCACGAGAGGACATGTTTTGTGTGTGATGAGATGTATGAGCATTTGCATGACCCGATTGGTCTAAGAACCAATTTGGGTATCCTAGGTAAGCATATGCATTTAGAACATGTCGCATGTGTGAATTCTTATGTGTGGGCGTAGCAGGGCCTGATGCTTGGTTTATGGGGGCCTTGTCATCATGTTTATGCTACAGAGGCCCTTGCATTTCTTACGTGTTGCATTGCATGATTTTATTGTTACTGTTATTCTGGACGGGAGTACCGTGCCAGGTGTCGGGAGAACCGACTCATGTGAGCTTCTGCTCGGCTTAGATATTAGCTCGGGGTTGGCCCGAGGGAGCTTCGGCTCGGCTTAGATATTAGCTCGGGGTTGGCCCGAGGGAAGACCAAGATCGCGGAAGTATATGATTATGTGATGTATGACATGAAGAATGTATGAGAGTATGATGGGTATCAGGAAGAGCATGTAACGAGTATCAAGAAAAAGAAAATGGTTGAATGTCAGGAAAAGCCGACCGTGTCAGGAAAAGGCTGGTCTAAGAGAATGATGATATGGTAGCCTATGTTAGGCTACGACAGGTTTGTATGCAGGACCTGGGTGCCAATGTGTGACTTATGTGGGCCCCTGGCTCCTTATGTGCAGTTAATTTTATGTTATGCATGTAGAAGTAAAGTACGTATAGCTCATGACATGGCGTGATTGCATTGGCATGAATTGCATGGGGTGTCAAGGGAAGAGTCCTATCTTAAACCCTCAACTTTCTTTCATGAGCTTGCTGAGTCTCGCGACTCATGTTTGCTTTACATCATTCCAGGTCAGCATATCCTGAGATCGCAGGTACGCTCATTAAAGTCGAGTCATGATAGCAAGTGCAGAGCTCTCCCGAAACTAGATCCTGGGTGTCATCGTGTCTTTGATAAGGTTAATGTTTATGTTTTCGGAGTTTTTTGTATGTTATGTAAGCCCAGGTGGGCCAAAGTGATGAATGATTTTGTAAAACTGATTATGAGATGTGGAATGATAAAAAGAATATGATTTTAACAAGGATTTTACATGAGTTGTAGTTGTGTTTTGTTCTGTATCATTTTAGTAATGACCCTCTCACGGATCCTCTTGGTGCACAGGGGCTCCGGGAGGCGGGCCGTTACAGAATATTTCCGTCGCAATATTTTTAAAAAAAAATAAATTTAATATTATTTTTTATTAGCGACGGAAAATTCCGTCGCTATTATTTTTTAAAAAAATAACTAAATATAGCGACGGAATATTCCGTCGCTAATGAAAAAAAAATAATTTTTTATTTTTTTAAATTCTGCGACGGAATAATTCCGTCGCAATATTTTTAAAAAAAATTAAATTTAATATTATTTTTTATTCGCGACGGAATTTTCCGTCGCTATTATATTTTAAAAAAATATTTAAAATATAGCGACGGAATATTCCGTCGCTAATTAAAAAATAAGAAATTTTTATTTTTTAAAAATTCTGCGAATTTTTTTTAAAAAAAAGAAATTCCTTTTTGAAATTTATTAAATTAATTATAGCGACGGAATTTTCCGTCGCTGATGTAAATTAAAAAAATTAAATAATATATTAAAAATTTGTTGCGATGGAATAATTCCGTCGCAATAAATTAATTTTTTTTAAATTTTAGCGACACAACTTGTTTCCGTCGCTAAATTTATACATTTTTTTAATTATATTTTAATTTAATTATTTAATTTGAAAATTTATTTATAATTATTTATTAAACAAATTATATAAAAATTTCAAAATTTATATTTATAATATAAAAATTAATATTCAAACAAGATACTAATAATTGTCTATTACATGCTAATATAATTGTCTGTTACATACCAATCCTTACATAAAAATAACTACAAAAACTAATCATCTAAATCATCATCAACATTAGGCTCAGGTTGATGAGTTGATTGTGGCTGAGAAGAAGAAGAAGGAACAATACCACGAGTAGATGCAGTAAGTTGTTCAATCAAGAATCGCATCTCAAACATCTGTCGTCGAACATCGCCCAGCTCATGAGCCTGCAAATTAATCTGCTCCGCCTGCGAATTTATCCGCTCTGCTTGTGAATTTATCTGCTCCGCCTGCGAATTTATCTGCTCTGACTGCACTTTTAATTTCTCTGTCATTTCTTGTATAACTGGGTTTTCATTAAAACTAGATGAGACAGAGGATGAGCTGCCAACATCAGAAAATTTTGATTGGGATAAAGATCCCGTGCCATAAATCCTCTTCTTCTTATTTTTCCCCCCAGCAGCCTGGATGAATATCTGATCGCAATCTGGCTGCTGAGGCTCCTCAGACCCTTCATTTGGTTGAGTTGCTTGTTCTAGCAACTGTCCATACATTTCCTACAACAGTTTAATGAAGAAAATAAAATAAATCAATTATGAATATTAAAACTTATATTAATTATAAAAATGATATTACTTGCAATTAAAAAATACTTACAGCAACACTCGAAGAACGTCTGTCGACATATACCATCTGTCCTTCCTCAGATTTTTTAGAATGAGTTCGTTCAAACAATTCAATCAGTGTAGGCTCTCTCCCAAACTCATGTGTCTAAAAAAAATGATATAAAATTAACCATGTTAATAAAAAAAATTAAATATTAACAAATTAAATAAATTAAATTTCTCACCATTCGTCTTTTATGCTCTGCTGAAGATATAGAACCTCCAGTATGACGGGAAGGACCAGCCCCAAGGCCACCTGTCTCACTCAAACGGTTCAACGATGCTTGTGCAGACCGTTTCTTGAAAGCTTCATCTTGTTCCCATTTCTGCATCCAGCTATCCCAAACATCATCTGGCACAAAGATTGGTTTTCCATTGGCATGCCACTTACGAATGTTGTCGATATATCGTTTCGCTGCTTTTTGTGCCCACTCTCTTCTCACCAATGCATCAATTGCAGGATCCCACTGAAAAATTTTCTGTAAAATAAAAAAAAAGATTAAATAATTTAAACATTTCTACATTAATAATTGAAATATATATATTATTAATTTAAATTTAATACCGCAAATTCATCCCAATACATGCCCTTTATCTCCGAAGGCACTTCTTTCCAAACATGACCTTCTTTATGAAGACGTTTCTTGAAGATTGTCGATATAATATGAGAGATATTTATTGTACGACAAAAGATGCTCCTGTATACAAAAAATAATAATTAGTATAAAAATTAATACATGTCATAATGTGAAAAAAAATTAAAAAAAATTAAAATTACCCATCGCCGTCTTGCTCTATAACATGTAATGAGTCCGATGTAAAATGACTGTCAGTCGAGTGATGAGATGATGAATGTACTGGTGACTCTGCAGGAAGGGTCGGTGAAGAAGCAACTACAGGAGTAGCAACAGGAGATGCTGATGGAAGGGAGGCCGGTGAAATATCTCCCGAAATATGTGGTGCTACAGTAGATGACGTGGAAGCAGCAGTAGACCCAGACGAGTCAGGTCTAGAACCACTGCGTCCTGCACGAAATCGTCCTCTAACACCTGTCATCTATATATATTATAACGAAAATGCCGTCAAAATTTTTTCCCGCCCATTTCCACTTTCTATTTCGATATTTTATTATATTTTAATTATTTTTTCTTACCCAAAATAAAATTTTTATAAATCATTAATTAAATATAAGTTTGTTGAAAACGTGTAGTTCTTGAAACCTGTAGATGATTTTTTCATAATTAAATAGTATTTGAAGAATGTATAAACATGTTAGTATATAAAGAAGTAAGATCTAATCAATATTATTAATTTTTAAATTTTTAAATAATAACATAAAATTTTAATTAAAATAAATTACAAAAAAATGAGACTTTTTTAAATCAACAAAAATCTTGAGATATCAAGTAATACCGTCAAATACCGACTACCAAGTAATTTTTTTAAAAAAATAAATTTAATTTTTTATTTTATTTCCTATAATTTACCTCTCATTCTCTCTCAATAAAGCCACTATTCAAAACTCTAAAACCCTTAATGAATTTCAGAACCATGCAAAAAATAATACAAATCTTATATATGTTTAAGTTATTACTTAATTTTAAAAAATAATTAGTTTGTAGGTTATGTTAATTTAGTTATTTAGGTAAAATTGAATTATTTTAAATAAATTATTTAAGTTATTTTGACAAAATTAATATTTGTATAAGCTATTTATATTTATCATATGTTGTCATGTTTTTTTTGAAAATTTTATTATATTTTATATTTTAATTATTTATGTTACTAATTTATTATATGTTGTCATATTATTTATTATTAAGTATAAACTATTTATATTTATCATATGTTAAATTAGTTATCAGTTTGTGAAAAATGTGTAGTTTTGAAATTTGTAGACTGTAGATAGAATTTATGATTGTGAGGTTACTAATTTTAAACAAATTCAATATATATGAATTTTCGTGCATCGCACGGGAGGTGAATTAGTACCTATAATGAAATAAATCAATTAACAAAATCAATATCATTAATAATTAAACATAAGTATTTAAATCATAAAATTCACCTCTAATCACTATCATATAAGTCTACATCTGTGTCATTAGATTCTAAGTCGTCATCAGAATCTAATTGAAGAACTTGTTCATCCTCTGATTCAGAATCATATTCAGAGTCTGATCGCAAGACTTGCTCATCATACGATTCAGACTTATCTTCAGAATCAGATCTCAAAATTTGCTCATCATTCAACTCTGGGGCTTCATCAAATTCTGATTCCATAACTGGCTCATCATTTAAATCAACGTGGTCACCATCATTCACTGTCTCAAGGATTTGGGCATCATCAACTGCGATATCATGTAGTTCCACGTCATCCTCTTGGTAAGGCAACGCTTCACGTGGAAGAGTCGCCTCTTGATTATTAAAAGATTGTGGAACCTCTACTGTGAACCTTGGTTTGACTTTTGTTACAACCAACCAATCGCTTTTGTTACGCCTCAAGCTTGGATATTCGCAAAAATATACTTGAATTGCTTGAGAAGCTAATACAAATTGCTCGTTTGTATTCCATTTCTTCTTTTCATTGACCTCGACGATCTTATATGCATGATGAATCTTCACCCCCTCGTTCAAAGTTGGAATAAACCAATCACCCTTGAACAATATAACTTTCTTGAATGACGATACTGAAGGATACTCAAGTTCAATAATCTCTGTTATCCGACCATAATAGTCCTTCTCGGGATCATCGTAGTTGGATCCTTTAACGCACATGCCACTATTCATAGTGCCTTTATTCGAACCATAACTAATCGTGTGAAATTTAAATCCATTAACAAAGCAGCCAGGGTACGTTGTAACAGTGTTAAAAGGTCCTTTTGCGAGATCCCTTATGTATGAATTTGTCACATTGTTCGTAGGATCGCGAACCTATTAAATAAGACAGATATATAAGAAATAATTATATAAGAAATTGAGTGAAATTAATATTTTACTTAATCAACTCACATAATTATGAAACCAAGAAGGGAATTCCTTATTTGTTAATTGTTCAATGATGTGGTCCCCAATGCCGAGATTACGTTGCCTTAGCTCAGCATCGTAAATTCTTGAAAAATTAAAAAGAAAAATAAAAATAACTACATTAGACTATTCAATTTAAATATAATTTAAAAATTAACAACAATTAATTAGCAAAATCTTACTGCAGATACGGTTCAACTTCTGGACAATTCATCAAAATATATCTGTGTGCAACATCATATTCTTCACCGAATAACATTCGTGACTTTTTACATCCAAATGGTCGACAAGGATGCTTGAAAATTGATAACTTCCCCTCCTGGTCATCCCCTTCATTTACAACACCAGCATCGTTACGCGGCACTCGTGTATGCCTTGTAACAACATGGTCCTCAAAGTAATGAGAACACAACAATGACGCTTCTTCCACAACGTATGAATTAGAAATAGAGCCTTCCACTCGAGCTTTATTTCTAACTGTTTTCTTCAACTTTCCAAGGTATCTATATAAAATGTATATAGTAATTAGATAAGTGAACTACAAAATAAATATGTTTCTTATAAAATAGGAAAAAAAAATTATCAATATAATAAATAGTACCTTTCAAACGGATACATCCATCGATATTGAACTGGACCTGCTATCCTTGCTTCATAAGCCAAATGGACTGGAAGATGCTCCATAGAGTCAAAGAAACTTGGAGGGAATATAAGCTCCAACTTGCACAAAGTGATGGGGATGTCGTTCTCTAATTTCATCATATGCTCACTTTTAATAGTGGTCGATGTCAAATCTTTGAAGAAAAGACTCAACTCAGTCAATGCCTCCCATACTTTTTGCGGTAGTAATTCTCGAAATGCAATGGGCACCAACCTTTGCATGAACACATGACAATCGTGACTTTTCATCCCAAACAACTTAAGCTTCTTTGTGTCAACACATCTAGCCATGTTCGACACATACCCATCAGGAAATTTTAAATTTTTTACCCACGCACACATGACAGCTTTTTCTTTCTTGTTCAGGGTAAAAGTTGATTGAGTAATGCGGCGACAATATTGATTCAACTCTTCTCTCGACTTCACTGTGTCCTTAGTTTTGCCCGGTACATTCATCACTGTATTGAACACATTTTCGAACACGTTTTTCTCTATATGCATAACATCCAAATTGTGTCGAATAAGTTGAGTTTTCCAATAAGGTAAATCCCAAAAAATGCTCTTACTCTTCCAACCACTACCATGACTGTTATCCGCATTAGTCTGTGCAGCATTGGGTTGTGTCGCCTTCACTAAACCCAACTCGTCCAAGGAAGCAAGTATCTCAGGTCCAGACAGTACAGGAGGTGGTGTTTTTTTTACCAAAGTATTTTTGCGAAATCCATACCTATTCCGTCGATACGGATGATCTCGGTGCAAGAATTTTCGATGGTTATCAAACCATGAAATCTTTCGACTCTTTGACAGGTAAAATGCGTCCGAGTGAATCGTGCAATAAGGACATGCCAGTTTTCCTGCCGTGCTATACCCCGAGAGCATTGAATATGCGGGAAAATCACTAATGGTCCACATCAAAGCCGCTCTCAGTTGGAAATTTTGTTTCAATGAGATATCATATGCATGCACACCAACATCCCACAAATGTTTCAACTCTGCAATAAGGGGTTGTAAGAAAACATCAAGTTTTGCCTTAGGATTCTCTGGTCCTGGCACTAGCACTGTTAAGAACATTGTTGTATCCTTCATACACATCCAGGGTGGTAAATTATACACCGTAACAATGACAGGCCAACAAGAATATTGCTTCCCAGATTGACCAAACGGCTGAAACCCATCAGTACAAAGACCAAGTCTGACATTCCTTTTCTCGGCAGCAAATTCCTTATGAGTCTGGTTAAAATGAATCCATGCAGGAGAATCCGACGGATGACGCATGACGCCATCTTCGACCACATGATCTGCGTGCCACCTCATTTCTGCTGCTGTTGAATTGGATGCATACAATCTCAAAAGCCGAGGAGTTAAAGGAAAATAATGCATCTTCTTATAAGGAACACAAGTTTTTTGTCGTTTGCTACTGTCAGCTTGATCAACTTGCTTGTATCGATTCTCATGACAAAACTTGCAGACTGTTAAATCACTGTCATCACCCCAAAAAATCATACAATTATTTCTACAACAATCAATTTTCTCAACAGGAAGGCCCAACCCTCGAACCAGTTTTTTAGTACTGTAAAAATTATCAATCACTGTATTAGGTTCAGGAAGAACCTCCTTAAGTAATTCACAAAGTTGATTAAATCCCCTCTCAGATAAATGGTGTTCTGACTTAAAGCTAAGCAATCTAGAAACAAGCGACAACTGCGTATGCTTTCGACAACCAGGATATAACTCTTTTTTTGCAGCACTAAGCATGTCATAGAATGCTTGAGCTTCCGGATTTGGAGGTTCTTCTTCCATATTCGGATTGAAATCAGGCCCGGCAGCATCCATTACCATAGTCTCAAATAAGTTGCTTGGCTCTGCTTCAAGCGTTGATGCTGAGTAAGACATATCGACTGAATCTACCGTAGCAATAACTTCCCCATGAAGTGTCCACTCATAATACCCCGGTACGAAACCTTTGGTGAGCAAGTGACTTGTCACGGTATCCTGGTCATGAAAAGCCGTGTTCCTACACTTTGGTTTATTACAAGGACATTTAATCTTATTCCCATCCATCCACTCTGGTTGACTCTTAGCAAAATTAACAAACTTCTCAACACCCTTGATAAATTCCGTAGAAACATAACCATCTGAGTTACGCCTGATATACATCCACTGACGATCTGATCTCATAACTTTCCTGTACCATTAAATAATAAAAAATTACTAAATGATAATTATAATATTTTTTTATTTGAGTTGTTTTAATATTATTCCACTGAACTACTCCTTATAACTCCTCCTTAAAATTTGAAGGTTAGGACCTATCCCATCCGGAAATGAATCGTGATATGACCACTAGCGGACGCATTTACTCACGATACGAAATTTCGGCAGCATCTCAGCGCAGTTCTCCAGATGCACGATAAAGATTATGTGTTGATTCATACAAGTTAAACTCAATTTGAGTTAATTGCATGAATCAAAACATATTCCTATCTGCAACCAGAGAACAACAAGAAATGCTACTGAATTTTCGTACCATGCATGAGTAAATTAATGCGTATTCGCTGGGCACACAACACGATACCAAATTTCCAGACTGTCCAACTGGACAATTCAGTGATCTCCTCGCTCCATCGAGGAAGTCACCAAACGGGAATCTAAGGTTAAGTTCCAACCAATTTAATTAAATACCTAAAAAATATCACGATTAATTATATTTTTTATTTAATATAATTTTTAGAGAAAATTCGACAAAGTCTCCCCTATAAATGGACTACACCCTATGTAAGAAAAAAAAAACACAAAAATTTAACACTTCAATACATGCAACATCATCAATTCTCAACGCAACATCATCAATTCTCAACACGTCATACACTTCATAATCATCCAATAAAATAAATAAATTCAATAAACAAGAACTAAACAAGCTTTAACTGAAACTTAAATGTCAACAAGGGAAAAGTTATGTTTATTTGTTTAGTTCATTTATTGTTATTCATTTATTAGTTCAATGTTTATTTATTTGTTTATAATTATTCATTTAGTTTACTATTATTCATTTAGTTTATTTAATTGTTCAATGTTTAGTTTAATGTATTTAATTTAAATTTAGTTTAGTTTAGTTTATGTTTATGTGTATTTGATTATTTGGAGTTTGGTTAATTTACTGATTATTTATGTGTATAATTTAGTTTAAGTTAATTTACTGATTATTTTTAGTGTTTAGTTTAATTATTCATTTAGTTTAGTTTACTGTTCAAATTGTTACTTAGTTACTGTTCAAATTGTTAATGTATTTAATTTTAAATTTAGTTTAGTTTTGTTTTAATTTATGTTTTAATTTAGTTTATTTAGTTGTTTTCTGTATTTAGTTTAGATTTACTGTTTATTTAGTTTAATTTAGTGTTTATTTAGTTTAGTTTACAAATATGTGTGTATTACACGTCTGTATTTTAATTTAGTGTTTTATTTAATTTAGTGTATTTTAATTTGTATTTAGTGTTAGTTTAGTGTAAATTAATTTAGTGTTAATTTAATTTAGTTTAATTTAGTGTTAATTTAATTTAATTTAGTGTTAGTTTAGTGTAAATTAATTTAGTGATAATTTAATTTAGTTTAGTTTATGTAAACAAATATGTGTGTTAATTTATGTACATTTCATTATTTCTATCCTATTATTTTGTGTATTTTTTATAGTATTTTATGTTTTGTGTACATTTGATATTTTAAAATGTTAGTGTATTAATTTAGTGTATTATATAAATATACACGTGTGTGTGTTAATTTAGTTTAGTGTAAATTCATTTAGTGTTAATTTAATTTAGTTTCGTTTATTAATTTAATTTAGTTTAGTATAAATTAATTTAGTGTTAATTTAATTTAGTTTCGTTTATTAATTTAGTGTATTTCATTTAGTATATGTGTATTTAATAATTTGATTATTCATTATGTACATTTGATATTTACACATATATATTTGATGTTATTTTGTTGGTGTGCTAATTTTTTATACAATAACTTTAATTTTTATTCAGAATTTAGTTTTAATATTATTTACATCGTGCCTTTAGGCACGGGCATTCTCTAGTATATTAATATAATACAAATACAACACATTAATATACTGATATAAAATATATCAATATTTTATATATTTATATTAATATAATATAAATACAACACATTAATACATTGCAAAATTGTGCAAGTGAGCATTCAAATATCATTTTCATTAAAAATATAAATAGTAAATTACATTATTAACATATATGTTGTTGTCATTATATTTTCATTAAATATAAAAATACAAGTACTTAAAATTAATGATAATAATTCTATTGTTGTCTTTTAACTGAGATTTTAAAAATAAATATTTATATCATATCTTGTCATATTATAAAATAAAAAATTTAACAATTTTAGCATCAACAATTAAATATTCAATCACATTCAACTATTTCGGCCACAATTAACATATCTCAACCACAACAATTCCTAATTAAGTGAAGTAGTCAATTAACAATCAGCAAAAAAACCTAAAATCATAATTGCTAAACTCATTATAATAGGTATTAAATTAGCCAAAAATAAAATATAAATACACATTAAATAGAACATAATCAAATAAATGAACTTACCTCTAATCTTTTGATTTCTAGAGTATGAAGGGATGCCCACTGGCCACTGATTATCTGCCAAGAACAAGAATACAATACCAATATTAAAATTAACAAAATAGGTGAGCCAGTGATTATCTCCCCAACTACCAATATAAATACAATACCAAGATATGATATAAATACCAATATAAATACCAATAAAAATACCAATAAAAATACCACTGATTATCTCCCCAACTACCAACCGAGAGAGCCGCGAGAGGCGAGGGAGAGGGTGAGCCGCGAGAGGCGAGGGAGAGGACGAGGCAGCAGGTGGCGAGGGAGAGGAAGAGGCAGCGGGTGGCGAGGGAGAGGAAGAGGCAGCGAGGGTGAGCCAGTGAGCGAGGGAGGGCTAGCCAGTGAGCGAGGGCGAGGGAAAGGGCGAGCTGCGAGAGGTGAGAGCGAGGGCGCGCGAGGCAGCCGGTGAGGGCGAGGGCGATGGCGAGCTGCGAGAGCGAGGGCAAGGCAGCCGGTGAGGGCGAGGGCGAGCTGCGAGAGGCGAGAGCGAGGGCGAGCCGGTGAGAGTGAGCGAGGGCGAGGGCGAGCCGGTGAGACTGAGCGAGGGCGAGGGCGAGCTGCAATAGGCGAGAGCGAGGGCGAGCCGGTGAGGTCGAGCCAGTGAGAGTGAGCAAGGGCGAGGGCGAGGGCGAGCTGCGACAGGGGCGAAAGCGAGGGAGACGCTGAAGGGAGAAGAGGGAAAGACAGAAGAGGGAGAAGAGGGAAAAAGAGAAAGAGAGGGCGCGGGGCAGGGTTTTATGGGGGGAAGGGAAAGAGGAGGGGGGAACAGGGTTTTACGGGGGGGAGGGAAATTAAGGCGGGGAGGGAAAATTAGGGGGGGGGAAATTATTAATAATTATTAAATAATTTTATTAATAATTTATTATAATCATTTAAAATATCATAATAAAATTATTTAAATCATTGCATTTTAAATTAATATTAATTTAAAAAATACTTATATTATAAATCTAATAATTATAATAAATTAATTTAATATATTATAAATATTAATTTAATAAAAAATTCATAAAAGATAAAAAAAATTCAAAAATTTTGTAACAATATTCTTTATATATTTTGAATTTTGATTAGTCTTTAATTTTTTAAAGAAGAAAATTTTGATTATTTTCTCTTTTATATATAAAGAGTTTCCCTCAATTATCGAATTATCGAATTAATCAAAGTTAATTAAAATTGAATTAAACTAATCAAAAATCAAATTGAATTGAGAAATTAAATTGAATTTAGTTTAATCAAAATAAATATATTCATTGTATTAAATTTCAATTATCGAATTAATCAAAAATTAACAAATTGAATTGAGAAATTAAACTAAACTAACTTGACAGATTAAACCCAATAAACAAAATTAACTAACAATAATGTTTTATACATAATGTTTTATACATAACACTTAAACTTCAAAAATAAAAATTAACCTTCTATAGTTTTTTTATAGTATAACTATTAAGGGAGAAAACCATTATTCCATATTTTAATCTAAAAACTATTTTGAACTTATCTTCATACTTATTTATCCTCTTCATTTTAACAAGCGCTACATAAAAATTTTATTATATATTTTATTTTTTATTATTTATTATGAATGACTTAATTATACATTTAATTATTTCATTTTTTATTTTTTTAAAACAATTTTTTATTTTATTTTATAATTAATACACTTATTTTAATTTAAATTATTTATTCAATCAACTAATTTAATAAGATATATATCTTTAAAAATTAGTTAAATTTATTTAAAGATGTATGTATCTTTTTAAAAATAATTTATTAAATAAATTCAACTAATTTATTTTTAAAAAGAATTAACTAATTTAATTTATTTAAAGATAGATGTATCTTTTTAAAAAAATTAACTAATTTATTTATTAAATAAATTCAACTAATAAGATATATGTATCTTTCTAAAAATTAATTAATTAATTAATTATTTTATTTTATTTTATTATAATAAAAAATAATTAAAAACAACAAAATAACAAAAAAAATACAAAAACTCCCCCTAAAGCCAACTTTTGGGAAACAGGGGGTTTCCCGAAAGCTGGCTTTCGGGAAACTCCCTGTTTCCCTAAAGTTGGCTTTAAGGGGAGTTTTTGTTTTTTTTTTTTGTTTTTTTTTGTTTTAATAAAATAAAATAAGTTCTATTATAAAATAAGTTTATTAATTTATAAAATAAAATAAAAATTGTTTTAAAAAAATAATTAATTTTTTATTATAATAAGTTTTTTTTATTATATGTATCTTTTTAAAAATAATTTATTAAATAAATTCAAATAATTTATTTTAAAAAAATTAAATAATTTAATTTATTTTAAGATGAATGTATCTTTTTAAAAGAATTAACTAATTTATTTATTAAATAAATTCAACTAATAAGAAATATGTATTTTTTTTAAAAAGAATTTATTTATTTATATATATTTTTTTAATTTTATTTTATTATAATAAAAAATTAATAAAAATAAAAAAAAATTAGAATCTTCCTCGAAATCTGGCTTTCGGGGAACCCAGTGATCCCCGAAAGCTAGCTTTCGGGGATCTCAATTTTTTTATTTTCATGAACTTTTTATTATAATAAAATAAAATTAAAAAATATAAATAAATATTTTTTTAAAAAAAATATATATCTTATTAAATTAGTTGATTGAATAACTAATTTTAAGTACATGTATCTTTAAGTAATTTAATAAGATAAATTAACTAATTTTAAATTTTTTTGAGTATCAAAAATTTAACTCACGATGATTTAAAATTTAAAATTAGTTAAAAAATTTATAATTAGTTAATTTATAAAATTTAAATTTGTTGTAGCTTTTAAGCTACAACAAACATGCCCATTATGTTTGGTTTTTAAACTTTTTAGCATAGTAAAAAATTCTCATATTTATAAAGAGAAAGAGATTGATAAGATAACCGGCCCTAGACTCCTTTCCATATAATGTAATCTCTCAATATTTTTTTATTTTTATGATTTTTAAAATTTAAAATATATTTTTTAATAATATTATGATTTTTAAACTTTTTATTTATTTTTCAATTATAGTGTTTGTTTACATTTTGTACACAGTTAATAAATATTATAAATAATTAATTATTATACATTTAATTGATATAGTTAGAATTTAGTAATATTATGATTTTAAATATTAATATATTTATTTAAATTTTATAAATTAATCTTTTAATATTCATCTCATCGTTAAATGTATATTTAATTTTTTATAAAAATTTAAATATTTATATATTTAAATATTCATTTCAAATTCAAATATTTATAAATTAACTGAATAAAAAATATAAAAAATTAATGTCAGCGACGGATTAAATATGCCGTCGCTAGCTTTATTTTTTTAATTTAAATTAATTTTAAATTTAAATTTTTTATTTTAACATTTAATATTAAAATTAATTTTTTATTTTAAAATTTTGCGATGGAATTTTTTTCGTCGCAAAAATAAAAAAATTAATTTTTTTTTATTATTATTAAAATATAGCGACGAAAATAATTTTCCGTCGCTAAACATAGCGATGGATTACAGTTTCCGTCGCTAAAATAATATTTTTTTTATTTTTTCGCGACGGAATTTTTTCCGTCGCTAAAATTAAAAATTTTTATTTTTTTACTTTTTTATTATTATTAAAATTTAGCGACGGAAATAATTTTCCGTCGCTAAACATAGCGATGGATTACAGTTTCCGTCGCTAAAATAATATTTTTTTTATTTTTTTGCGACGGAATTATTATTCGTCGCTAAGAAATTAATTTTTATTTTTACTTTTTTTATTCTTATTAAAATTTAGCGACGGAAATATGTTTCCGTCGCTAATTACAGCGATGGATTACTGATTCCGTCGCTTAAAAATTATTTTTTTATTTCTTTGCGACGGAATTATTATCCGTCGCTAAAAAATTAATTTTTATTTTTACTTTTTTTATTCTTATTAAAATTTGGCGACGGAAATATGTTTCCGTCGCTAATTACAGCGATGGATTACTAATTCCGTCGCTAAAAAATTATTTTTTTATTTTTTTGCGACGGAATTTTTTCCGTCGCTAAAATCTGTTGCTAATTTTACAAAAAAAAAAAATTCCGTATTCCGTCGCAAGTCCGTCGCTGGTTCGTCGCAAAATAACGAAGGAAATTTCCGTCGCTAAAAATCCGTCGCTAAATCCCGAATTTCTTGTAGTGGAAAGTTAGCATTGTCGAATATTCCTAATGTGTCGACTTAATCAAAGTTAAGAAATGACGGTAGTAAAATTTTCTCTTAACATGTAGCTAATTAGATTATAATGGGTTTTAATTTTATCTCTTAGTACTTTGTTGTCTTAATCCCAAATTCATCTTTAAATAAACCAAAAGTTTGGCATCAAAAGATTGGATCAGAAAGCCTATTATTAACTTATGAAGTATAGAGAATGAAAAAGAAGGTGTGACAGAGATGGTGGTCGATTGCTTCTTGTCATCCCACAACCCCTGCCCATCCCTACCAATTTCTCAGCCCCAACAAACTCCCTTCATCCTAACCAATTTTTTTTTTCATTCTTTGTATCCTAATCATCATCGACCACTAAAGAAAGTTATGGCAGAAATGGTGGTCGACAACGAGAGTTTATTGGAGATGGATTATAGATGATGGAGGGATAATTTAGATAATACACGCTACCTCTAATTCAATTATAACAAGGTGTATAATTGACTAGAAAATACTTAATTTAAGAGTGTAATCGAAATAACAAAAAATTTGAGTTACCGTATGAACAAAAATGTCAAAAATACAAGATTAAATTATAGGTTTAATCTAAAAAGATCACTAACATGTCATCAAGAACATACTTTTTTTTTTAATTTTTCTAACAAATAATAGTTTTATTAGCTTATTAATAGATAGGTTGATGAGTTAATTACACTAATAATCACTTAACTTTACATTCTGTTACTGTTTGGTTACTAAACTTTGAAATGTTACCTGTTAGTCACTAATATTTCAAAACTGTTACTACTTAGTCACTAAACTTTAAAATGTTACCTACTAATCACTAATATTTCAAAACTGTTTCTCAGCCGTCACTCGTGAACTTATAGCCGCAAGCTTGCTAGGACTGGACAACATCCATGGCGCTTGGAGCAGCCGCGATGATGGCTGTTGGAACGTGAGGCGATAACCAGCATGATCGGGCAAGGCTGGTGAGGCTGGCGATGGTTGGCGATGGTGATAGTAGCCGACGGCTGGCGCGCACAGAGGGTGGCAGCAAGGTTGCTCGCGCGTAGGAGGTTGGAGGAAGAAGATGAAGGAAAAAAGAAAAGAAGAAAAGAAAAAGGAAAAAAGGAAAATAGAAGAAATAGAGGAAAAATAGGGAAAATATGAAAAGTCTTTCAAAAAATCCCAAAAAATTCTCAGGATTAATTTGAGGCTAGAGGAGTATGCCAAAGTTAGAAAATTATTCAGGCTCGCATTTCGAGGCTTAACACACATTACGAGGCACAAATCGACTTTTCGAATAAGGTGAGTGATTCGATTCCAGTTTTACCCATTATCTTGAAAATGGTTTGGTGTATGTGTAATGGGCTCATGTTAATGGTTCTACCCTCTCGAGCTTAAGTTACATGTGTTTAAACCAGTTCTAGCGAGCAGTTATACCCTTCAAAATTTGGGTTATATCTTGTAGGCGTTTTACTTCAAGTACTTGTGGCATCGTATGCATATTGAACATGTGGTATATTGCATCAACTATTTTTACTTATAAAGGAGTCGGTGCATGGCGTGTGATTTTCATATCATTATGGTGTTGAATTCATGTCGTTGTTATGTCTGTGGGGAACGGGATAGGGTCTGCTTGGTTATGGGGCAAGGTTAATCCTAGTGATCGGGTGACGTGAATGGGAACTTAGGGATTAAGTATGTCGTGACAAGGTCAACCCCAACGGTGTATGGAATGGATTTTCCACTTGAGGTTGGGGATGCCAAGGAGATTTCTTAAGTTAGACGTGTTGCATGTTGTCGTTATCTGTATATGCCATGCTTGTAATCATTCATGTATTCAGTAAACTGTAACATGCCATCACTTAGGTGTTTTATCATCTAATATGGGTTATGCCCCTAGAAAGTTCAACGTTCCAACTAAGGACTGCTGCGAAGGCGAGGATGTGGCCAGTTGAGGGTCGACGGTGTTTAGCGTGATAGTGTTTTTATCATTTTGTAACATTCTAATACTTATTTTGGTATGGAAACATTATGTATGAACCTCGTGGTAGGCCACGGTATTTTGATATTATTATATCCACTGTGTAATATTATGACTCGTTTAGTTTAAGACTATTGATCTTGTTAGTTAAACGGGCAAGATTGGGTTTTTCGGGATCTTGTGTGCATGTGAAGATTGTTCTTGGAATCACTGTCGGTGCCGGCCTTTGTGTGCATGTGAATGTTGTTCTTGACGCACCGCGCATGATGAACTTGAAAAAAAAAAAAAAGATTCCCGAGAATTCCCTTATAGTGACACGCCTGGCGATGCGAGGTATTACACGTATCATTTCCTTTCTCAGTCTCCTCTGAGGTCAAGGCGAAAACTCGCCCCTGAACATGGGACTTATCAGCTCCTAAAGAATGTTGCGCTTGTGGTAGAGCCAAATGTGGAGTTATCCCTTGCATCCACATTGTTGAGGCTGGTTACAAACATTGGCCTTATGGTTCTTCCTACCACATCGATAGCATACTACTTCTTTATGCACTGCCATACTAGAATTCTAAGGGCAATCTTTCTGCAAATGCCTAGTCTGTCCACAAAGATTGCAAACTCCCTTAGCAATATGACATGGATCTCAATGTCTTTTCCCATACATCTTGCACCATGGGGCCTCTACTGCATTCTTTACTAAATTCACTCCACATTTCCTCTTCTTATCATTTTTATGCCCCTGAGATGAACTTACTCCCTTAGATGCGGCTTGCACAATTCTTAACTCTCTTCTTTCCCTTTCCAACATATAAGCTCTCTTAACCATGGTGGCATAGTCCGTAAATTTGGCGCCTCCCATTGCATACCTAATCTCCACATTCAAACCTCTATGAAATTTCACTGGCTTCTTTTCCTTCGTGGACACCAAGTCTAGAGCGGACCTTGCCAAGGAGAGGAACTCTACTTCATACTGTGATACTGACTTGTCCTTTTGCGTCAATTCAATAAATTCATAAGTCTTTTGTTTGTGGATCCAGACAGGGAAAAAGTTTCCATTGAAACTCTTGGAATTTTGTCCAAGTCGGTTCCTTGTCTACGAACCTCTGTCTAGTGGTATCCCACCATCGTTTTGCATTATCCCTTAGTAAATACGTGGCCAGTTGAACTTTTTGCGCACTGCTACATCCCATAGTTCGAAGGGACCTTTTCATTGCCCTCATCCAACTTTTTGCTGCTAGTGAATCTACACTTTCATGGAATTCTGAGGACTTGAGAGCCATAAAATTCCTTAAAAGTTGACTCCTTGTAGTCCCATTAGTTCCCTGAGTCTCCACTTTTGGGTCATAGGATTTGAAGTCTGCCCCCACATTTCCCTCATCCAGGGTTTGTTCCACCCTACCTCTTGGGGCGCTGGACCTTGTCCTCTTTGATTTGCCATAAACTCCTCGAAGTATCTCATCATGCCTGCCACTGCACCCCTTAATTCACTCATCTCCTGGCGCAGCTCGGTAGAAGACTCCCCAAGGGTAACAAATGCTAGCGGCAGAGTAGGAGCAAGAGCAGGAATAAGAATAGCCCTGTTGCCTTTGGCCCAAGTGGGTGGTTTACCTCGACGTCCACTCATTCCTACACATGCAAACTATTTTTAGTACACTATCATAACTTAGTCTTATTTGGACCACAAAACATAATCTTGACTTCATCCAACATTCATATGTGTACAGAGACTCCTCTCATCCCAAGTCTTGCTCTGATACCAAAACTGTAGCGACCCTCTCCTGGATAATTTCGCTAGCATAGGACATCATAAAGAAGGTCGTCCCAAAAATGATATAGAACAATATAACTTAACATCACAACTTCCAACTTTTGATATTAACAACAGAAGCCATAATATAAGTTTACATCATCCTGGCATTATGGCTTATACAAAATGAATACAAGGGAACTAATGGAATTAACAAAATAAAAATCTCCTCACAATGTGCCCTCGGAAAAACTACCAACATGGACCTTTTTGTTGGGAATGTCTCTATACACTTCTAAACTTAGGCTCAAGCCCCACTAGACTCACGCCCAACGATCTCCTTGCCCTTACCTAGAATGACAAAATTAAACAAGGTGAGCCACAAGACTCAGCAAGTATATATATACAATAGTAGAAACAAGAATGAAGGGATGAATAACAAATATAGAGTACACCCAACTCCCCAATACAATTTAAACCCATCATTCAATTCCCATTATTAATACCATTCATACCATCATCATTATGGATTTATACAACATTAAATCTCCCATAATCACATAAATCTCCATACATTACATTGGCTCACATGGCCTTTCATATACATGTATCACCTTAGCTCTCAAAAGCCATTTATTCACATGCATGAATGCATACATACATATATATAAATTAATTTGCCATTCATTGACTTGAGCATCGCCTGCCGGGCTATATGGCCACCTCACTCGTGTCAGGCACTCCATAAGATATTGTAATATCCCAAAGAATCTAAAAATAAATAATAATTATTCAAACCGGTGTTTGAGGACATTATTATATATTTAGGATTTAAGAGGAAGTATTTATTTATGTGGTTTTGAGGAAAATACGGAATTAAGGGTAATTAGTTGAATTATTTGGAAATAATTATTAATTATTAATTATTGTATTTGTGAAAATAATGAAAGAATAAATAGATTAAATTGGTGGATTTTTGGAAGTTTTAGGATGTGAGTGTAATAAAGGAAAAAAAAGTTTGAGGTGTAGTGTTAATTTTCAGAAGTTATGGAGTAGAATGCGAAATTTAATTAAAAGTGGTTGAGAGTTAATATAAAATTAAATGGGTGCATCATATGTAATAAAGGATTGGCCAGCCTAGTGGTTGTGTGCGCGCAGGCGCTGGCGTGAGGCACGGGATCGAGCTGAGGGAGGTGTGCAGCTGGGGAGAAGAAGGATTTAATTTTGGCAGTAAGGGGCGCCCAAAACGGCGCCACTTTGGGGTGCCAGTGCCAGCCCACTACACGACCACGTAGCGCGCACTGGCGCGCCCATGCGAGTGCTCTCCCATGCCCTTTACTTGCACGAAATTTAAGGCCAATTTGTCCATGTATTTTGCTTGATTTTTCTATGGGATTAGATGGTTATTTAATGCTTCAATTGAAGCTTAATTTGGAGGAAAATAGTGAGCGAGAAGGGAGCTTTCGGAAGAAGAAGATGGCGCGTTAAGGCTTGAAATGGTGAGGAAATTGGGAGAAACTGAGTATTAAATCAAGTTTTATTACGGTTTAATTAGTCAGGTAAGTAAATAATTATGTATTAATAATTTTGTAAGGCTAGAATTTAATTATAAGTTTGATTTTATTAATTTTGGGTGATTTTGCTATGTTACGTGTATTAATTTGGTGTGCAAGTATATATATACACTAGTGCACTATGTGCAAGGAGTGGGCTCACTGTGTGCGTGAGAGTGTATATTATTTTGTCTGTGAGAGTGGGTGTGTTGCTGTAAGTGTGCCGATTTATATATATATATATATCAACACAATGTATGGGCGTGAATATCACTGTGTGTGAGTGCAAAGGAATTAGAATAAAAAAAAGAAGAGAAGAAATGGCCCTAGCCGTGAATACATATCAATGGAGATATGTGTATAAGTTATTAATAAAAGATGTACACTTCTCTGTGTGTATATTCTAAAAAAGAAGTGATGTTTGCACATTAGAAAGCATTAAGTTAATATTATTATATATTAATTATATGACTTGAGGATGTTTTTGGCAAGATTTAATTTAAAATAAACAGGAGATTTATTGGAGTTTTATTGTGGTGTGCCTACGTGGGTAAAAAAGTATTAGAAGCGACATACATTTAAGAATTTTATATGGCTAGATTATTTATTTTACACGGTAGATTTATTTAATTAAACTTATGATTTCATTAATTACCAGGAAATGCTTTACTTCGCAGCGGGAGTACTCGAAAGGCAAGAAACGATTATGTAAAGTGAAGGTCTCAACCCTCTCCTCATGTGCTTTAATTCCCGTGAGAGACCCCGTGGTTTCTCGTATTTTATCCCTTCCTTTACTCTAATTCGGCGCCAAGCTTTATTTATTTTAATTCATTTGCTTTAATTTAAATTAAATCTAAGACTTCTAGAGTTTTATTTGTTGTGTGCCCATGGGAGTTCGTACCACCCCTATTCCTTTCGGAATGATGCTGAACCACTTGGGGACTAGGTTCTTAGTGGTGTAAGTTTATGTATGGATTTCTCGAGCTTATTTATGGATCAGTAGGAGCTATAGAGCAGTGGGGCAGGGGTCGACTGTTTGGTGACGTTAGGCTAGACTATTGTACGGCCCTAAAGTGGACCGTCGGGTGGACACTCCTAGTCACTGGTCGTTGATAGGTGCCGGGCACTACTGACTAGCTCTGCCGGTATGTGATTTACTGCATGATTAGATACATTGTATTACTGTTCATCATTTGATATGCACATGGGTACATGATATATAATATCCTAGTATCTTGAGAATAATAATAATAATTATTATTATTATTTTGTTTGTAGTTAAAATATTTTTACTTCCATTGGAGATTATAATTGAGAAAACTAATGGGTTAAGTTGGAAAAAGAAAGCTAAATAAATGGGCTTAGTGTTAATGGACTAAGTTGAAAAAAAAAAAAGAGAAAGGCTAAATAAATGGGCTTATAGTTAGTGGGCTAAGTTGAAAAATGAAAGATTAAGTAAATGGGCTTAAAGTTAGTAGGTTAAGAAAGTGGGCTTGAGTTTATGGACTAAATGAAAGAATAGTCCATTCAAAATAGGATTTAGTTGAAAAATAATAATAAAAGATAATAGGTGAATTAATGGAGAATGTGGGAGACAAAATATGGTGTGAATAAATAATCAAAGATAATGGGTGAATTAATGGAGAATGTGGGAGACAAAATGTGGTGTGAATAAATAATCAAAGATAATGGGTGAATTAATGGAGAAATGTGGAAGACAAAATATGGTGTGAACAAATAATCAAAGATAAAGGATGAATTAATGGAGAAATGTGGGAGACAAAGTAAAGTGTGGCCAAATAATCAAAGATAATGGGTGAATTAATGGAGAAATGTGGAAGATAAAGTAGAGTATGGACAAATAATTAAAGATTATGAGTGAGATTTAGTGGAAAATTAAATAAAAAAATGATAAAATAATAAAAGATGGTGGATCACTACAATTAAATTAAACTTAATTCAACCTCTATAAATAGAGAAAACTTGAAAGGTTGGAAGACTTGAGTTAGAAAGAGAAATGTTGTAAGAAAGAAGGATTTGAGAGTAAGAGAGAGATTTGAAAGAAAGAAAGAAAGAGATTGTGAGAAAAATTGAGCTTGAAAGAGATTTGGGAGGAAGGAATAAAGAAGAGGAATTTGGGCACATCAAAGACAAGCTTGAAGAAAGTGTTACAAGGTAAGTGTAAAATATCTCAAATAGATGGAAGTTGATAATATTTTCTTTTATCTTATTATGTTTAATTTTTTAAAAACATTTCAAAAAAAATTAGGTGTTTTATTTTATGAATTATTATGGAATAAATTTATGAAAAATATGGAAAGAAATATTTATTTGGTAATTGTTGGGATAAAAAGAATTCTAGGAAAATAGAAGAAAATAGGAAAAAATCATGAAAAATTCCCATAAAATTTTAAAAGATTAGAAATGTTGTTTTATGAATTTTTGTGGAGAAAAATTAAAAAAAATGCTTGGGGAAGTATTTATTTTAGAATTATTGAGGAAATAATGGAGAGAAATTTAAACAATTGAGGAAAAATTGAGAAAAATAAGTTTTAATACCCTTGAATAAATATGATGTCCAGGAATCATTGAGACTAAAGTTTGGGTATAACTAAAAGTCTAGTACGAAAGTCAAGGCGAGCACGTTTTTGAGATTAAAGCATATTTTTCGAGACTCAAGCCAATTTCAAAGATAAGCTAGTATTTCTCAAACCTAATTTGTCTATGTAAGGTAATTTCTAAAATGTGTTATATGATTTGATGGAATGTTAAATGCGATGTATGTTTCAAAGTATGTTTCGACATGTTGACATGGTATGATGTGTGCATATGTCACGTAGATGCATTTACATAATATGATGATGATATGCATATGTTCACATGTAATCCATCGTTACTCATGCATCGCATATGTTTGAGAGTACGGGTGGGCATCGCTGCTTTACCAAGGGTGCACCCATACACCTCGGCCTGGAAAGAGCTGGTCGTAAAAATGGTAAGTGGCATATGATGTATGGATGCCCGTCGGCTCAAACAGGCCAAATGACAAGACATTATGCATTTACATTCATTCATGAATATTATACTCTTACTTAGATGGCCGATCATCTAATTGGGCGATGCCCCTGGAATATTTAATGTTCCAGATGGAAGTCATAGCAAAAACGAAGAGAATGAAGGCATGTGATGGCACTTGTTGAAGTGCGTAAATGTATCGGTTATGCATATAACCTATCATGTTATGTCTTGCTATGTTATCCATGATGTTAATTATGATATTTCGGCATGTAATATTAAGGGATGATCATGATTGTGTTTAAACACTAGTACGTTTGAGAATAATGTTATGATTTTATTATGAATATGAATGTACGATTCTGATGTTAAAAGCTTGTTAAGTATTAGGTTACGATCTATCATGTTTCCGCTGTTAGCTATGGTTACCCCAATGAGGAAAATGAGAGAAAGAAAGAGAAATATATGAAGTATAAAATAATTATTAATTAATAAATGTCGGGGTAAGAAACGCTTCGAGAAGAATGGGGCGTTACAGTTGGTATCAGAGCGAACTATAAAAACTTAGGAAAGATCATCAGGAATCCATGAACTTGAGGTTTAGAAAAGAAAAAAAAAACTTAGATTTAGAAATCCCTATTTAGAGATTTGGGGATGGATGCTCAAAGTCATAAAAGCTACTAGATTTAAGTGTGGTATAGTGAAAGTGCATGTCTAGGAAAGTTCTGGCTAAGGAAAGACTTGGTACTTAAGTGTGTCCGTTTGTGACCCACCTCTCTTTCCTGGGAGCTTACCTGGTGTACTATTCACGATTAAACACTAATCTAGTATATAGCTACTATTCATAGTAAATAGTGGAAGCACTAATGAAGTTTTGTGTTGAGTCGACAGGATGGCAGGAAACTTTTCGGAACATGTGCTAATTTACCATTGGACACATCGCCTTAACACAAGGGAACAAAACCCTGATGGTCTCTATGCATACTTAGCTCAAATTGAGGGCATTATCGAGGATGTGCCACCTAGTTACCGGCTATGGCCTGACTTAACCCAATTCCAAATAGATTTCCTTATTGATGCATTGGAGGGAGAGCTGAAGGCCATTGCCGAATGGGTTCGACAAAATGGAATCTTTCATTCATGTTATTACTTCTGTGAGGGGATTCGTCAACGTTTGGCAGAACTGTACGAGGAAGAGCCTTGGGAGGAACCTGAGGAAGACGAAGAAGATTCTAGCGTGGACGACGAGGAAGAGGACATTTTGGAAATAGAAATCGAGAATCACCCTCCAGAATTCGATAGTTCTGATGATGAGATGGAACTAGAAGAGTATAGGAGTGACCTCGAGGGACCTTCTTGGGAGTCCGAAGATGAGGAAAATGTCTGGATATGGAAGTCGGCTAGTTTCAAATAGGAGAATCTTTGGAGTGTTTTTAATTTCCCTAATGGACTATGTAATGGATATGTATTTCCTTATGAGACAATGAAAGTTGCTTAAGTTAAGCCTTGGTAGATGCTAAATTCTTGTAGTCTAATAAGAAATGTTATTTTCAGATGGTGCACATTCGAAGAATGTTAGCCGTGGGACCACCCAACCATCAAGATGATGACACTGAAGGACGTGCTAGCGACGTTCCTGAAAGTAATGCAAGCCAAGAAAATTCGGGAACAAATGGAAGCCGGTTAGATCAAATGGAGAGGATTATGGGGAATATGATAGGGTTCATGCAAGGAACCCAAACCCAGGATGGTCGAGTGACCAATATGCTCGACCTGTATCGCCGTCAACACCCTCCTACCTTCCAGGGAAGACTTGGAGCAGATCCTAGCGAAGGAGAATTTTGGATCGAACAAACCGAGAAATTGCTTGATCACCTTCATTGTGGCGACGAGGAAAAGGTTAACTGCGCCACCTTCATGCTTCAAGGCGAAGCAGATAGGTGGTGGAAAGGAGTTAAGAGGGCAATGACACCACAAGCCAGAGCATCATACGTCACATGGGATCGATTTAAAGAACTCTTCAACGAAAAGTACTTCCCATTAAGTGTGAGAATGAAGAAGGAAAGGGAGTTCATGGAACTAAGGCAAACTGGGGACATGACCATCGCTCAGTACGAGGATACCTTCAATCGATTAATTAAATATATGCCCATATATGAGGGAGATGAAAGAATTAAAGCCCAAAAGTTTTTGGAAGGATTGAACCTCAAGCTTCAGAGAGCCTTAAGCAATGTAGGCACTCAGTCCTATGCTGAAGTGGTACAACAAGCCATCACCGCTGAGGCTAACTTGGGACGGATCGAAGCAATTCAAGGAACAAGCCAGCAGGGAAACAACTCTAGGCCAGGGAAAGAAAAGAAATTGCACCCCAAAGGGTCTCAATTCAAGCCTAGCAAGCAATGCCCACGATGCCAGAAACAGCACCCTGGGAAGCCGTGCCGTCAGGGAATGAAAGGTTGCTACAACTGTGGGGAGGAAGGACATTTCAGTTGGAATTGTCCCAAGAAAGGACTCACCTGTTACAATTGCCAACAAACGGGACATCTTTCAAAGGACTGTCCCAAGAAAGGAATCATCTGTTACAACTGCCAACAACCAGGACATTTCGCAACCGACTGCACCAAACCGCGACAAGCTAGACAGCCTCAAGGACCGCCAGAAAATGCTAAGGTGCGGCAAGGAAGGGTATTCAACCTAACACGGCAAGATACGGCAGAGGATCCAACCGTAATTCAAGGTACCATGTTCATTTCTGACTTTCCTATGCATGTTCTGATAGACTCCGGAGCATCTCATTCATTCATATCACATGCGTTAGCTAAAGAGCTAGGGGAAGAACCTGAACAAATGAATTGTCGTATGATTGTAGCAACCCCTATGGGGAAGTCTCAAGAAACATCGTCGGGGTACCAAGATAAGTCAATCCAAATAGGAGGTGTTGAATTCCTAGTAGACCTAATCCTACTAGAAATTCTGGATTTCGATGTAATCCTAGGAATGGATTTCCTAGGGAAATACAATGCCTCAATAGATTGTAAAGCCAAAACAGTCAGTCTTAAAATTAGAGACTCGATTGTCAAATTTCGAGGGCAAGGAAGGGTAAATGAAAAGAAGTGGATCTCAGCCTTGAAGGCAGAGAAATTATTACAAAAGGGGGCATACGGGTATCTGGCCCATATCGAGGAAAAGAAAGAAGATCTTTTAAAAATAGAGGAGGTGCGGATGGTTAATGAATTCGGAGATGTATTTCCAGATGAGCTACCTGGGTTACCACCGCAGAGAGAGATCGAATTTTCCATAGAAATAATGCCAGGGACAAGTCCAATTTCTATACCTCCTTATAAAATGGCTCCCGCAGAATTAAGAGAGTTAAGAATTCAACTTCAAGAACTGTTGGACAAGGGGTTCATCAGACCTAGCATGTCTCCATGGGGAGCACCGGTACTTTTTGTCAGGAAAAAGGATGGGAGCTTAAGGATGTGCATAGATTACCGACAGCTGAACAAAATAACTATTAAAAATAAGTACCCGTTACCCAGAATAGATGAGTTGTTCGACCAATTGCAAGGAGCCAAGGTTTTCTCGAAGATTGATCTGAGATCAGGGTACTACCAACTAAGAATCAAGATAGATGACGTACCCAAGACAGCTTTCCGTTCACGATATGGACATTATGAATTTATGCTTATGCCTTTTGGGCTAACCAATGCCCCAGCAGCTTTTATGGATACCATGAATCGAATTTTCAAGCCATTCCTAGACAAGTTTGTGATCGTGTTCATAGATGACATACTGATTTATTCTCCTTCAGAGGAAGAACACGAATTGCATTTAAAGGTGGTGTTGCAAACATTGCGAGAACATAAGCTTTATGCCAAATTCTCTAAATGCGAATTCTGGTTAAGCCAAGTGGCATTTCTAGGGCATGTCATATCAGCCGAAGGAATATCGGTCGACCCAACAAAAATAACGGCTGTAAAGAATTGGAAGCAACCTCGATCTGTTACAGAAATTAAGAGCTTCTTAGGGTTGGCAGGTTACTACAGAAAGTTTGTAGAAGGATTTTCCAAGATCTCTACACCCCTTACCAAGTTGACCCAGAAAGGAGTGAAGTTTGATTGGAACGAGCAGTGCGAGACGAGCTTCAGATGCTCAAGGATAAGCTTACAACCGCACCGGTGCTAGCTATGCCAGACGAATCAGGAGGCTATGTGGTGTATGCCGATGCCTCGAAGAATGGCTTGGGATGTGTGTTGATGCAGCACGGTAGAGTTATTGCCTACGGATCCCGACAACTTAAGAACCACGAGCGAAATTACCCGACCCACGATTTGGAGTTAGCAGCCGTGGTTTTCGCACTAAAAATTTGGAGGCACTACCTATACGGTGAGAAGTTTGAAATTTTCACTGATCATAAGAGTTTACAATATGTGTTCTCTCAGAAAGATTTGAACATGAGGCAACGACGATGGATGGAGTTTTTGAAAGATTATGACTGCACTATCCAGTACCATCCAGGTAAAGCTAATAGTGTGGCTGATGCCTTAAGTAGAAAAGAAATCGCTTGTGTGGCTGGATTGATGTTATCTGAATGGAAGCTAGTCGAGGATTTTAGCTTAATGACAGTGGGGACAGTTTCTCGAGGAAACTCTTCTTACGTAGCTAGTCTCACCTTGCAATCAGATTTGATGGATCAGATACGACAGGCCTATTCAAAAGATCCCCGAATTAGACTATGGGTTGATGAGTGCGGTCAGGTAAAGAAACCAGAATTTAAGGTAAAAGAAAATATCCTTCGATTTCAAGGAAGGGTATATGTACCTCGGGTGAAGGAATTACGACAAGTGATTTTGGGAGAAGCTCACCGATCTGGGTACTCGATACATCCTGGTGCCACTAAAATGTACCAAGATTTGAAGTCAGTATATTGGTGGCCTGGAATGAAGAAAAGCGTGGCAAGATACGTCAGACAATGCGATACATGCCAGAGAATCAAGATCGAGCATCAGAAACCAGGTGGAAGTTTGCAACCGTTAGAAATCCCGGAATGGAAATGGGAACACATCACAATGGATTTTGTAACGGGGTTGCCAAAGAGCCCTAAAGGAAGTGATGCCATCTGGGTAATTGTTGACAGACTAACTAAGTCTGCTCACTTCCTAGCAATGAAAGTAGGTCAACCAATCAACAAGCTAGCTCAACAGTATCTCAACGAGATTGTTAGATTGCATGGGGTACCTGTAAGTATTGTCTCAGATCGTGACCCAAGATTCACTTCGAGATTTTGGGAAAGTCAGCAAAAGTGTTTAGGCACTCAACTTAGGCTAAGTACAGCCTATCATCCCCAGACCGATGGTCAGTCAGAAAGGACCATTCAGACCTTGGAAGACATGTTGCGGGCCTGTGCTGTAGATTTTTCAGGAAGCTGGGAAGAGCACCTACCATTGGTAGAGTTCGCCTACAATAACAGTTATCATAGTAGCATTGGTATGGCTCCTTACGAAGCATTGTATGGTCGAAAGTGTAGGTCTCCATTATGTTGGACTGAAGTGGGTGAACGTCAAATGTTGGGGCCCGAGATAGTTCAGCAAACGTCTGAGAAAATAAAGATCATTCGAGAAAGAATCAAAGAAGCTCAGAGTCGCCAGAAATCTTATGCAGACACTAGAAGAAGGACTTTGGAATTTCAAGTTGGAAACAAGGTGTATTTGAAGTTATCTCCCATTAGAATGGTCACTCGAAGCAACAAGAAGAAAGGCAAGTTGAGTCCCAGATATATAGGTCCGTATGATATATTGGAGAGAATTGGGCCAGTTGCTTATCGACTAGCCTTACCTATGGCCTTATCCAACCTTCATGATGTATTCCACGTGTCACAGCTCCGAAAGCACGAGCCGGATCCCTCTCAAGTAATGCCATCAGAAGCAGTTGAGGTTCAAGAAAATCTCTTCTACCTAGAGAGGCCCGTTAAGATTTTGGATCGAAAGGAGCAAGTCTTGAGGAACAAGTCAATACCACTGGTACAAATTTTGTGGAGAAACCCGATAAGTGAAGAGTTGACTTGGGAACGAGAAGAAGATATGAAAACTAATTTTCCATTTTTGTTTGAGGAGTCTTTAGATAGAATGATTGAAAAATGAACAAATTTCGGGGACGAAATTTTTACAAGGAGAGGAGAATGTAATATCCTAGTATCTTGAGAATAATAATAATAATTATTATTATTATTTTGTTTGTAGTTAAAATATTTTTACTTCCATTGGAGATTATAATTGAGAAAACTAATGGGTTAAGTTGGAAAAAGAAAGCTAAATAAATGGGCTTAGTGTTAATGGACTAAGTTGAAAAAAAAAAAGAGAAAGGCTAAATAAATGGGCTTATAGTTAGTGAGCTAAGTTGAAAAATGAAAGATTAAGTAAATGGGCTTAAAGTTAGTAGGTTAAGAAAGTGGGCTTGAGTTTATGGACTAAATGAAAGAATAGTCCATTCAAAATAGGATTTAGTTGAAAAATAATAATAAAAGATAATAGGTGAATTAATGGAGAATGTGGGAGACAAAATATGGAGTGAATAAATAATCAAAGATAATGGGTGAATTAATGGAGAATGTGGGAGACAAAATGTGGTGTGAATAAATAATCAAAGATAATGGGTGAATTAATGGAGAAATGTGGAAGACAAAATATGGTGTGAACAAATAATCAAAGATAAAGGATGAATTAATGGAGAAATGTGGGAGACAAAGTAAAGTGTGGCCAAATAATCAAAGATAATGGGTGAATTAATGGAGAAATGTGGAAGATAAAGTAGAGTATGGACAAATAATTAAAGATTATGAGTGAGATTTAGTGGAAAATTAAATAAAAAAATGATAAAATAATAAAAGATGGTGGATCACTACAATTAAATTAAACTTAATTCAACCTCTATAAATAGAGAAAACTTGAAAGGTTGGAAGACTTGAGTTAGAAAGAGAAATGTTGTAAGAAAGAAGGATTTGAGAGTAAGAGAGAGATTTGAAAGAAAGAAAGAAAGAGATTGTGAGAAAAATTGAGTTTGAAAGAGATTTGGGAGGAAGGAATAAAGAAGAGGAATTTGGGCACATCAAAGACAAGCTTGAAGAAAGTGTTACAAGGTAAGTGTAAAATATCTCAAATAGATGGAAGTTGATAATATTTTCTTTTATCTTATTATGTTTAATTTTTTAAAAACATTTCAAAAAAAATTAGGTGTTTTATTTTATGAATTATTATGGAATAAATTTATGAAAAATATGGAAAGAAATATTTATTTGGTAATTGTTGGGATAAAAAGAATTCTAGGAAAATAGAAGAAAATAGGAAAAAATCATGAAAAATTCCCATAAAATTTTAAAAGATTAGAAATGTTGTTTTATGAATTTTTGTGGAGAAAAATTAAAAAAAATGCTTGGGGAAGTATTTATTTTAGAATTATTGAGGAAATAATGGGGAGAAATTTAAACAATTGAGGAAAAATTGAGAAAAATAAGTTTTAATACCCTTGAATAAATATGATGTCCAGGAATCATTGAGACTAAAGTTTGGGTATAACTAAAAGTCTAGTACGAAAGTCAAGGCGAGCACGTTTTTGAGATTAAAGCATATTTTTCGAGACTCAAGCCAATTTCAAAGGTAAGCTAGTATTTCTCAAACCTAATTTGTCTATGTAAGGTAATTTCTAAAATGTGTTATATGATTTGATGGAATGTTAAATGCGATGTATGTTTCAAAGTATGTTTCGACATGTTGACATGGTATGATGTGTGCATAT
Source organism: Diospyros kaki (assembly GCA_036245055.1). Classification (NCBI taxonomy): domain Eukaryota; kingdom Viridiplantae; phylum Streptophyta; class Magnoliopsida; order Ericales; family Ebenaceae; genus Diospyros; species Diospyros kaki. The sequence continues at coordinate 38,913,982 of BSEG01000008.1, forward strand.
GTCACGTAGATGCATTTACATAATATGATGATGATATGCATATGTTCACATGTAATCCATCGTTACTCATGCATCGCATATGTTTGAGAGTACGGGTGGGCATCGCTGCTTTACCAAGGGTGCACCCATACACCTCGGCCTGGAAAGAGCTGGTCGTAAAAATGGTAAGTGGCATATGATGTATGGATGCCCGTCGGCTCAAACAGGCCAAATGACAAGACATTATGCATTTACATTCATTCATGAATATTATACTCTTACTTAGATGGCCGATCATCTAATTGGGCGATGCCCCTGGAATATTTAATGTTCCAGATGGAAGTCATAGAAAAAACGAAGAGAATGAAGGCATGTGATGGCACTTGTTGAAGTGCGTAAATGTATCGGTTATGCATATAACCTATCATGTTATGTCTTGCTGTGTTATCCATGATGTTAATTATGATATTTCGGCATGTAATATTAAGGGATGATCATGATTGTGTTTAAACACTAGTACGTTTGAGAATAATGTTATGATTTTATTATGAATATGAATGTACGATTCTGATGTTAAAAGCTTGTTAAGTATTAGGTTACGATCTATCATGTTTCCGCTGTTAGCTATGGTTACCCCAATGAGGAAAATGAGAGAAAGAAAGAGAAATATATGAAGTATAAAATAATTATTAATTAATAAATGTCGGGGTAAGAAACGCTTCGAGAAGAATGGGGCGTTACAGTTGGTATCAGAGCGAACTATAAAAACTTAGGAAAGATCATCAGGAATCCATGAACTTGAGGTTTAGAAAAGAAAAAAAAAACTTAGATTTAGAAATCCCTATTTAGAGATTTGGGGATGGATGCTCAAAGTCATAAAAGCTACTAGATTTAAGTGTGGTATAGTGAAAGTGCATGTCTAGGAAAGTTCTGGCTAAGGAAAGACTTGGTACTTAAGTGTGTCCGTTTGTGACCCACCTCTCTTTCCTGGGAGCTTACCTGGTGTACTATTCACGATTAAACACTAATCTAGTATATAGCTACTATTCATAGTAAATAGTGGAAGCACTAATGAAGTTTTGTGTTGAGTCGACAGGATGGCAGGAAACTTTTCGGAACATGTGCTAATTTACCATTGGACACATCGCCTTAACACAAGGGAACAAAACCCTGATGGTCTCTATGCATACTTAGCTCAAATTGAGGGCATTATCGAGGATGTGCCACCTAGTTACCGGCTATGGCCTGACTTAACCCAATTCCAAATAGATTTCCTTATTGATGCATTGGAGGGAGAGCTGAAGGCCATTGCCGAATGGGTTCGACAAAATGGAATCTTTCATTCATGTTATTACTTCTGTGAGGGGATTCGTCAACGTTTGGCAGAACTGTACGAGGAAGAGCCTTGGGAGGAACCTGAGGAAGACGAAGAAGATTCTAGCGTGGACGACGAGGAAGAGGACATTTTGGAAATAGAAATCGAGAATCACCCTCCAGAATTCGATAGTTCTGATGATGAGATGGAACTAGAAGAGTATAGGAGTGACCTCGAGGGACCTTCTTGGGAGTCCGAAGATGAGGAAAATGTCTGGATATGGAAGTCGGCTAGTTTCAAATAGGAGAATCTTTGGAGTGTTTTTAATTTCCCTAATGGACTATGTAATGGATATGTATTTCCTTATGAGACAATGAAAGTTGCTTAAGTTAAGCCTTGGTAGATGCTAAATTCTTGTAGTCTAATAAGAAATGTTATTTTCAGATGGTGCACATTCGAAGAATGTTAGCCGTGGGACCACCCAACCATCAAGATGATGACACTGAAGGACGTGCTAGCGACGTTCCTGAAAGTAATGCAAGCCAAGAAAATTCGGGAACAAATGGAAGCCGGTTAGATCAAATGGAGAGGATTATGGGGAATATGATAGGGTTCATGCAAGGAACCCAAACCCAGGATGGTCGAGTGACCAATATGCTCGACCTGTATCGCCGTCAACACCCTCCTACCTTCCAGGGAAGACTTGGAGCAGATCCTAGCGAAGGAGAATTTTGGATCGAACAAACCGAGAAATTGCTTGATCACCTTCATTGTGGCGACGAGGAAAAGGTTAACTGCGCCACCTTCATGCTTCAAGGCGAAGCAGATAGGTGGTGGAAAGGAGTTAAGAGGGCAATGACACCACAAGCCAGAGCATCATACGTCACATGGGATCGATTTAAAGAACTCTTCAACGAAAAGTACTTCCCATTAAGTGTGAGAATGAAGAAGGAAAGGGAGTTCATGGAACTAAGGCAAACTGGGGACATGACCATCGCTCAGTACGAGGATACCTTCAATCGATTAATTAAATATATGCCCATATATGAGGGAGATGAAAGAATTAAAGCCCAAAAGTTTTTGGAAGGATTGAACCTCAAGCTTCAGAGAGCCTTAAGCAATGTAGGCACTCAGTCCTATGCTGAAGTGGTACAACAAGCCATCACCGCTGAGGCTAACTTGGGACGGATCGAAGCAATTCAAGGAACAAGCCAGCAGGGCAACAACTCTAGGCCAGGGAAAGAAAAGAAATTGGACCCCAAAGGGTCTCAATTCAAGCCTAGCAAGCAATGCCCAGGATGCCAGAAACAGCACCCTGGGAAGCCATGCCGTCAGGGAATGAAAGGTTGCTACAACTGTGGGGAGGAAGGACATTTCAGTTGGAATTGTCCCAAGAAAGGACTCACCTGTTACAATTGCCAACAAACGGGACATCTTTCAAAGGACTGTCCCAAGAAAGGAATCATCTGTTACAACTGCCAACAACCAGGACATTTCGCAACCGACTGCACCAAACCGCGACAAGCTAGACAGCCTCAAGGACCGCCAGAAAATGCTAAGGTGCGGCAAGGAAGGGTATTCAACCTAACACGGCAAGATACGGCAGAGGATCCAACCGTAATTCAAGGTACCATGTTCATTTCTGACTTTCCTATGCATGTTCTGATAGACTCCGGAGCATCTCATTCATTCATATCACATGCGTTAGCTAAAGAGCTAGGGGAAGAACCTGAACAAATGAATTGTCGTATGATTGTAGCAACCCCTATGGGGAAGTCTCAAGAAACATCGTCGGGGTACCAAGATAAGTCAATCCAAATAGGAGGTGTTGAATTCCTAGTAGACCTAATCCTACTAGAAATTCTGGATTTCGATGTAATCCTAGGAATGGATTTCCTAGGGAAATACAATGCCTCAATAGATTGTAAAGCCAAAACAGTCAGTCTTAAAATTAGAGACTCGATTGTCAAATTTCGAGGGCAAGGAAGGGTAAATGAAAAGAAGTGGATCTCAGCCTTGAAGGCAGATAAATTATTACAAAAGGGGGCATACGGGTATCTGGCCCATATCGAGGAAAAGAAAGAAGATCTTTTAAAAATAGAGGAGGTGCGGATGGTTAATGAATTCGGAGATGTATTTCCAGATGAGCTACCTGGGTTACCACCGCAGAGAGAGATCGAATTTTCCATAGAAATAATGCCAGGGACAAGTCCAATTTCTATACCTCCTTATAAAATGGCTCCCGCAGAATTAAGAGAGTTAAGAATTCAACTTCAAGAACTGTTGGACAAGGGGTTCATCAGACCTAGCATGTCTCCATGGGGAGCACCGGTACTTTTTGTCAGGAAAAAGGATGGGAGCTTAAGGATGTGCATAGATTACCGACAGCTGAACAAAATAACTATTAAAAATAAGTACCCGTTACCCAGAATAGATGAGTTGTTCGACCAATTGCAAGGAGCCAAGGTTTTCTCGAAGATTGATCTGAGATCAGGGTACTACCAACTAAGAATCAAGATAGATGACGTACCCAAGACAGCTTTCCGTTCACGATATGGACATTATGAATTTATGGTTATGCCTTTTGGGCTAACCAATGCCCCAGCAGCTTTTATGGATACCATGAATCGAATTTTCAAGCCATTCCTAGACAAGTTTGTGATCGTGTTCATAGATGACATACTGATTTATTCTCCTTCAGAGGAAGAACACGAATTGCATTTAAAGGTGGTGTTGCAAACATTGCGAGAACATAAGCTTTATGCCAAATTCTCTAAATGCGAATTCTGGTTAAGCCAAGTGGCATTTCTAGGGCATGTCATATCAGCCGAAGGAATATCGGTCGACCCAACAAAAATAACGGCTGTAAAGAATTGGAAGCAACCTCGATCTGTTACAGAAATTAAGAGCTTCTTAGGGTTGGCAGGTTACTACAGAAAGTTTGTAGAAGGATTTTCCAAGATCTCTACACCCCTTACCAAGTTGACCCAGAAAGGAGTGAAGTTTGATTGGAACGAGCAGTGCGAGACGATCTTTCAGATGCTCAAGGATAAGCTCACAACCGCACCGGTGCTAGCTATGCCAGACGAATCAGGAGGCTATGTGGTGTATGCCGATGCCTCGAAGAATGGCTTGGGATGTGTGTTGATGCAGCACGGTAGAGTTATTGCCTACGGATCCCGACAACTTAAGAACCACGAGCGAAATTACCCGACCCACGATTTGGAGTTAGCAGCCGTGGTTTTCGCACTAAAAATTTGGAGGCACTACCTATACGGTGAGAAGTTTGAAATTTTCACTGATCATAAGAGTTTACAATATGTGTTCTCTCAGAAAGATTTGAACATGAGGCAACGACGATGGATGGAGTTTTTGAAAGATTATGACTGCACTATCCAGTACCATCCAGGTAAAGCTAATAGTGTGGCTGATGCCTTAAGTAGAAAAGAAATCGCTTGTGTGGCTGGATTGATGTTATCTGAATGGAAGCTAGTCGAGGATTTTAGCTTAATGACAGTGGGGACAGTTTCTCGAGGAAACTCTTCTTACGTAGCTAGTCTCACCTTGCAATCAGATTTGATGGATCAGATACGACAGGCCTATTCAAAAGATCCCCGAATTAGACTATGGGTTGATGAGTGCGGTCAGGTAAAGAAACCAGAATTTAAGGTAAAAGAAAATATCCTTCGATTTCAAGGAAGGGTATATGTACCTCGGGTGAAGGAATTACGACAAGTGATTTTGGGAGAAGCTCACCGATCTGGGTACTCGATACATCCTGGTGCCACTAAAATGTACCAAGATTTGAAGTCAGTATATTGGTGGCCTGGAATGAAGAAAAGCGTGGCAAGATACGTCAGACAATGCGATACGTGCCAGAGAATCAAGATCGAGCATCAGAAACCAGGTGGAAGTTTGCAACCGTTAGAAATCCCGGAATGGAAATGGGAACACATCACAATGGATTTTGTAACGGGGTTGCCAAAGAGCCCTAAAGGAAGTGATGCCATCTGGGTAATTGTTGACAGACTAACTAAGTCTGCTCACTTCCTAGCAATGAAAGTAGGTCAACCAATCAACAAGCTAGCTCAACAGTATCTCAACGAGATTGTTAGATTGCATGGGGTACCTGTAAGTATTGTCTCAGATCGTGACCCAAGATTCACTTCGAGATTTTGGGAAAGTCTGCAAAAGTGTTTAGGCACTCAACTTAGGCTAAGTACAGCCTATCATCCCCAGACCGATGGTCAGTCAGAAAGGACCATTCAGACCTTGGAAGACATGTTGCGGGCCTGTGCTGTAGATTTTTCAGGAAGCTGGGAAGAGCACCTACCATTGGTAGAGTTCGCCTACAATAACAGTTATCATAGTAGCATTGGTATGGCTCCTTACGAAGCATTGTATGGTCGAAAGTGTAGGTCTCCATTATGTTGGACTGAAGTGGGTGAACGTCAAATGTTGGGGCCCGAGATAGTTCAGCAAACGTCTGAGAAAATAAAGATCATTCGAGAAAGAATCAAAGAAGCTCAGAGTCGCCAGAAATCTTATGCAGACACTAGAAGAAGGACTTTGGAATTTCAAGTTGGAAACAAGGTGTATTTGAAGTTATCTCCCATTAGAATGGTCACTCGAAGCAACAAGAAGAAAGGCAAGTTGAGTCCCAGATATATAGGTCCGTATGATATATTGGAGAGAATTGGGCCAGTTGCTTATCGACTAGCCTTACCTATGGCCTTATCCAACCTTCATGATGTATTCCACGTGTCACAGCTCCGAAAGCACGAGCCGGATCCCTCTCAAGTAATGCCATCAGAAGCAGTTGAGGTTCAAGAAAATCTCTCCTACCTAGAGAGGCCCGTTAAGATTTTGGATCGAAAGGAGCAAGTCTTGAGGAACAAGTCAATACCACTGGTACAAATTTTGTGGAGAAACCCGATAAGTGAAGAGTTGACTTGGGAACGAGAAGAAGATATGAAAACTAATTTTCCATTTTTGTTTGAGGAGTCTTTAGATAGAATGATTGAAAAATGAACAAATTTCGGGGACGAAATTTTTACAAGGAGAGGAGAATGTAATATCCTAGTATCTTGAGAATAATAATAATAATTATTATTATTATTTTGTTTGTAGTTAAAATATTTTTACTTCCATTGGAGATTATAATTGAGAAAACTAATGGGTTAAGTTGGAAAAAGAAAGCTAAATAAATGGGCTTAGTGTTAATGGACTAAGTTGAAAAAAAAAAAAGAGAAAGGCTAAATAAATGGGCTTATAGTTAGTGGGCTAAGTTGAAAAATGAAAGATTAAGTAAATGGGCTTAAAGTTAGTAGGTTAAGAAAGTGGGCTTGAGTTTATGGACTAAATGAAAGAATAGTCCATTCAAAATAGGATTTAGTTGAAAAATAATAATAAAAGATAATAGGTGAATTAATGGAGAATGTGGGAGACAAAATATGGTGTGAATAAATAATCAAAGATAATGGGTGAATTAATGGAGAATGTGGGAGACAAAATGTGGTGTGAATAAATAATCAAAGATAATGGGTGAATTAATGGAGAAATGTGGAAGACAAAATATGGTATGAACAAATAATCAAAGATAAAGGATGAATTAATGGAGAAATGTGGGAGACAAAGTAAAGTGTGGCCAAATAATCAAAGATAATGGGTGAATTAATGGAGAAATGTGGAAGATAAAGTAGAGTATGGACAAATAATTAAAGATTATGAGTGAGATTTAGTGGAAAATTAAATAAAAAAATGATAAAATAATAAAAGATGGTGGATCACTACAATTAAATTAAACTTAATTCAACCTCTATAAATAGAGAAAACTTGAAAGGTTGGAAGACTTGAGTTAGAAAGAGAAATGTTGTAAGAAAGAAGGATTTGAGAGTAAGAGAGAGATTTGAAAGAAAGAAAGAAAGAGATTGTGAGAAAAATTGAGCTTGAAAGAGATTTGGGAGGAAGGAATAAAGAAGAGGAATTTGGGCACATCAAAGACAAGCTTGAAGAAAGTGTTACAAGGTAAGTGTAAAATATCTCAAATAGATGGAAGTTGATAATATTTTCTTTTATCTTATTATGTTTAATTTTTTAAAAACATTTCAAAAAAAATTAGGTGTTTTATTTTATGAATTATTATGGAATAAATTTATGAAAAATATGGAAAGAAATATTTATTTGGTAATTGTTGGGATAAAAAGAATTCTAGGAAAATAGAAGAAAATAGGAAAAAATCATGAAAAATTCCCATAAAATTTTAAAAGATTAGAAATGTTGTTTTATGAATTTTTGTGGAGAAAAATTAAAAAAAATGCTTGGGGAAGTATTTATTTTAGAATTATTGAGGAAATAATGGGGAGAAATTTAAACAATTGAGGAAAAATTGAGAAAAATAAGTTTTAATACCCTTGAATAAATATGATGTCCAGGAATCATTGAGACTAAAGTTTGGGTATAACTAAAAGTCTAGTACGAAAGTCAAGGCGAGCACGTTTTTGAGATTAAAGCATATTTTTCGAGACTCAAGCCAATTTCAAAGGTAAGCTAGTATTTCTCAAACCTAATTTGTCTATGTAAGGTAATTTCTAAAATGTGTTATATGATTTGATGGAATGTTAAATGCGATGTATGTTTCAAAGTATGTTTCGACATGTTGACATGGTATGATGTGTGCATATGTCACGTAGATGCATTTACATAATATGATGATGATATGCATATGTTCACATGTAATTCATCGTTACTCATGCATCGCATATGTTTGAGAGTACGGGTGGGCATCGCTGCTTTACCAAGGGTGCACCCATACACCTCGGCCTGGAAAGAGCTGGTCGTAAAAATGGTAAGTGGCATATGATGTATGGATGCCCGTCGGCTCAAACAGGCCAAATGACAAGACATTATGCATTTACATTCATTCATGAATATTATACTCTTACTTAGATGGCCGATCATCTAATTGGGCGATGCCCCTGGAATATTTAATGTACCAGATGGAAGTCATAGCAAAAACGAAGAGAATGAAGGCATGTGATGGCACTTGTTGAAGTGCGTAAATGTATCGGTTATGCATATAACCTATCATGTTATGTCTTGCTATGTTATCCATGATGTTAATTATGATATTTCGGCATGTAATATTAAGGGATGATCATGATTGTGTTTAAACACTAGTACGTTTGAGAATAATGTTATGATTTTATTATGAATATGAATGTACGATTCTGATGTTAAAAGCTTGTTAAGTATTAGGTTACGATCTATCATGTTTCCGCTGTTAGCTATGGTTACCCCAATGAGGAAAATGAGAGAAAGAAAGAGAAATATATGAAGTATAAAATAATTATTAATTAATAAATGTCGGGGTAAGAAACGCTTCGAGAAGAATGGGGCGTTACAGTTGGTATCAGAGCGAACTATAAAAACTTAGGAAAGATCATCAGGAATCCATGAACTTGAGGTTTAGAAAAGAAAAAAAAAACTTAGATTTAGAAATCCCTATTTAGAGATTTGGGGATGGATGCTCAAAGTCATAAAAGCTACTAGATTTAAGTGTGGTATAGTGAAAGTGCATGTCTAGGAAAGTTCTGGCTAAGGAAAGACTTGGTACTTAAGTGTGTCCGTTTGTGACCCACCTCTCTTTCCTGGGAGCTTACCTGGTGTACTATTCACGATTAAACACTAATCTAGTATATAGCTACTATTCATAGTAAATAGTGGAAGCACTAATGAAGTTTTGTGTTGAGTCGACAGGATGGCAGGAAACTTTTCGGAACATGTGCTAATTTACCATTGGACACATCGCCTTAACACAAGGGAACAAAACCCTGATGGTCTCTATGCATACTTAGCTCAAATTGAGGGCATTATCGAGGATGTGCCACCTAGTTACCGGCTATGGCCTGACTTAACCCAATTCCAAATAGATTTCCTTATTGATGCATTGGAGGGAGAGTTGAAGGCCATTGCCGAATGGGTTCGACAAAATGGAATCTTTCATTCATGTTATTACTTCTGTGAGGGGATTCGTCAACGTTTGGCAGAACTGTACGAGGAAGAGCCTTGGGAGGAACCTGAGGAAGACGAAGAAGATTCTAGCGTGGACGACGAGGAAGAGGACATTTTGGAAATAGAAATCGAGAATCACCCTCCAGAATTCGATAGTTCTGATGATGAGATGGAACTAGAAGAGTATAGGAGTGACCTCGAGGGACCTTCTTGGGAGTCCGAAGATGAGGAAAATGTCTGGATATGGAAGTCGGCTAGTTTCAAATAGGAGAATCTTTGGAGTGTTTTTAATTTCCCTAATGGACTATGTAATGGATATGTATTTCCTTATGAGACAATGAAAGTTGCTTAAGTTAAGCCTTGGTAGATGCTAAATTCTTGTAGTCTAATAAGAAATGTTATTTTCAGATGGTGCACATTCGAAGAATGTTAGCCGTGGGACCACCCAACCATCAAGATGATGACACTGAAGGACGTGCTAGCGACGTTCCTGAAAGTAATGCAAGCCAAGAAAATTCGGGAACAAATGGAAGCCGGTTAGATCAAATGGAGAGGATTATGGGGAATATGATAGGGTTCATGCAAGGAACCCAAACCCAGGATGGTCGAGTGACCAATATGCTCGACCTGTATCGCCGTCAACACCCTCCTACCTTCCAGGGAAGACTTGGAGCAGATCCTAGCGAAGGAGAATTTTGGATCGAACAAACCGAGAAATTGCTTGATCACCTTCATTGTGGCGACGAGGAAAAGGTTAACTGCGCCACCTTCATGCTTCAAGGCGAAGCAGATAGGTGGTGGAAAGGAGTTAAGAGGGCAATGACACCACAAGCCAGAGCATCATACGTCACATGGGATCGATTTAAAGAACTCTTCAACGAAAAGTACTTCCCATTAAGTGTGAGAATGAAGAAGGAAAGGGAGTTCATGGAACTAAGGCAAACTGGGGACATGACCATCGCTCAGTACGAGGATACCTTCAATCGATTAATTAAATATATGCCCATATATGAGGGAGATGAAAGAATTAAAGCCCAAAAGTTTTTGGAAGGATTGAACCTCAAGCTTCAGAGAGCCTTAAGCAATGTAGGCACTCAGTCCTATGCTGAAGTGGTACAACAAGCCATCACCGCTGAGGCTAACTTGGGACGGATCGAAGCAATTCAAGGAACAAGCCAGCAGGGCAACAACTCTAGGCCAGGGAAAGAAAAGAAATTGGACCCCAAAGGGTCTCAATTCAAGCCTAGCAAGCAATGCCCAGGATGCCAGAAACAGCACCCTGGGAAGCCGTGCCGTCAGGGAATGAAAGGTTGCTACAACTGTGGGGAGGAAGGACATTTCAGTTGGAATTGTCCCAAGAAAGGACTCACCTGTTACAATTGCCAACAAACGGGACATCTTTCAAAGGACTGTCCCAAGAAAGGAATCATCTGTTACAACTGCCAACAACCAGGACATTTCGCAACCGACTGCACCAAACCGCGACAAGCTAGACAGCCTCAAGGACCGCCAGAAAATGCTAAGGTGCGGCAAGGAAGGGTATTCAACCTAACACGGCAAGATACGGCAGAGGATCCAACCGTAATTCAAGGTACCATGTTCATTTCTGACTTTCCTATGCATGTTCTGATAGACTCCGGAGCATCTCATTCATTCATATCACATGCGTTAGCTAAAGAGCTAGGGGAAGAACCTGAACAAATGAATTGTCGTATGATTGTAGCAACCCCTATGGGGAAGTCTCAAGAAACATCGTCGGGGTACCAAGATAAGTCAATCCAAATAGGAGGTGTTGAATTCCTAGTAGACCTAATCCTACTAGAAATTCTGGATTTCGATGTAATCCTAGGAATGGATTTCCTAGGGAAATACAATGCCTCAATAGATTGTAAAGCCAAAACAGTCAGTCTTAAAATTAGAGACTCGATTGTCAAATTTCGAGGGCAAGGAAGGGTAAATGAAAAGAAGTGGATCTCAGCCTTGAAGGCAGATAAATTATTACAAAAGGGGGCATACGGGTATCTGGCCCATATCGAGGAAAAGAAAGAAGATCTTTTAAAAATAGAGGAGGTGCGGATGGTTAATGAATTCGGAGATGTATTTCCAGATGAGCTACCTGGGTTACCACCGCAGAGAGAGATCGAATTTTCCATAGAAATAATGCCAGGGACAAGTCCAATTTCTATACCTCCTTATAAAATGGCTCCCGCAGAATTAAGAGAGTTAAGAATTCAACTTCAAGAACTGTTGGACAAGGGGTTCATCAGACCTAGCATGTCTCCATGGGGAGCACCGGTACTTTTTGTCAGGAAAAAGGATGGGAGCTTAAGGATGTGCATAGATTACCGACAGCTGAACAAAATAACTATTAAAAATAAGTACCCGTTACCCAGAATAGATGAGTTGTTCGACCAATTGCAAGGAGCCAAGGTTTTCTCGAAGATTGATCTGAGATCAGGGTACTACCAACTAAGAATCAAGATAGATGACGTACCCAAGACAGCTTTCCGTTCACGATATGGACATTATGAATTTATGGTTATGCCTTTTGGGCTAACCAATGCCCCAGCAGCTTTTATGGATACCATGAATCGAATTTTCAAGCCATTCCTAGACAAGTTTGTGATCGTGTTCATAGATGACATACTGATTTATTCTCCTTCAGAGGAAGAACACGAATTGCATTTAAAGGTGGTGTTGCAAACATTGCGAGAACATAAGCTTTATGCCAAATTCTCTAAATGCGAATTCTGGTTAAGCCAAGTGGCATTTCTAGGGCATGTCATATCAGCCGAAGGAATATCGGTCGACCCAACAAAAATAACGGCTGTAAAGAATTGGAAGCAACCTCGATCTGTTACAGAAATTAAGAGCTTCTTAGGGTTGGCAGGTTACTACAGAAAGTTTGTAGAAGGATTTTCCAAGATCTCTACACCCCTTACCAAGTTGACCCAGAAAGGAGTGAAGTTTGATTGGAACGAGCAGTGCGAGACGAGCTTTCAGATGCTCAAGGATAAGCTCACAACCGCACCGGTGCTAGCTATGCCAGACGAATCAGGAGGCTATGTGGTGTATGCCGATGCCTCGAAGAATGGCTTGGGATGTGTGTTGATGCAGCACGGTAGAGTTATTGCCTACGGATCCCGACAACTTAAGAACCACGAGCGAAATTACCCGACCCACGATTTGGAGTTAGTAGCCGTGGTTTTCGCACTAAAAATTTGGAGGCACTACCTATACGGTGAGAAGTTTGAAATTTTCACTGATCATAAGAGTTTACAATATGTGTTCTCTCAGAAAGATTTGAACATGAGGCAACGACGATGGATGGAGTTTTTGAAAGATTATGACTGCACTATCCAGTACCATCCAGGTAAAGCTAATAGTGTGGCTGATGCCTTAAGTAGAAAAGAAATCGCTTGTGTGGCTGGATTGATGTTATCTGAATGGAAGCTAGTCGAGGATTTTAGCTTAATGACAGTGGGGACAGTTTCTCGAGGAAACTCTTCTTACGTAGCTAGTCTCACCTTGCAATCAGATTTGATGGATCAGATACGACAGGCCTATTCAAAAGATCCCCGAATTAGACTATGGGTTGATGAGTGCGGTCAGGTAAAGAAACCAGAATTTAAGGTAAAAGAAAATATCCTTCGATTTCAAGGAAGGGTATATGTACCTCGGGTGAAGGAATTACGACAAGTGATTTTGGGAGAAGCTCACCGATCTGGGTACTCGATACATCCTGGTGCCACTAAAATGTACCAAGATTTGAAGTCAGTATATTGGTGGCCTGGAATGAAGAAAAGCGTGGCAAGATACGTCAGACAATGCGATACGTGCCAGAGAATCAAGATCGAGCATCAGAAACCAGGTGGAAGTTTGCAACCGTTAGAAATCCCGGAATGGAAATGGGAACACATCACAATGGATTTTGTAACGGGGTTGCCAAAGAGCCCTAAAGGAAGTGATGCCATCTGGGTAATTGTTGACAGACTAACTAAGTCTGCTCACTTCCTAGCAATGAAAGTAGGTCAACCAATCAACAAGCTAGCTCAACAGTATCTCAACGAGATTGTTAGATTGCATGGGGTACCTGTAAGTATTGTCTCAGATCGTGACCCAAGATTCACTTCGAGATTTTGGGAAAGTCTGCAAGATTCATTTCAATATTCCATTTACAGCAGCTGTACAAAAATCACATTGTTGTCATAAATACATAACCGATCCCGTATTTTGGGCCCTTGGCATAATTATGTGCCAACAAAAATAAAATACAAAACATCAGACTCTACAATACGCATATGTCTCCACAGAGCATCCTATATCACATCAGGGTTCAAAAGAAGGTCTGATATCATACCAGAAAATCTGTTGGACCAATAATCAAAAGGAGAATTCCCTAAAAATATTTTTTTAAAAAAAGGGGAGTGAGTCTTGTGGACTTGCGAGTATAAGGTATGTCATGCGCACTAGGAGAGTATACAATAAAATGCTAAGATGATCATCATGAATACAATAACATAAAAACAGTATAAATAGCAGAAATATGTACCATAAGTTTAAATAATTTGAGGTTTCAAGAAAAACGTAGTGTAGGAAAAATAGGTGCCTAAGACAACCCCATAAGTTGTTCCCTAACCACCTAAGTCTCCTATATTTTTATATGAGATGCATGCACTGATTTTGAGGACACACTAGTAGAAACTAGCCTAACGCCTATATACACATGCACACAAGTATATATATCAGCACATACATTATCATCACACAATATCATCATAATGGCCCACGTGATAGTAGTGCTAAAACATACTATCCGTGTCTCTCATGGCCTTGGCATGCCAAGCCTCACAGTACTATGATCTTTTCCTACTGTGAGTCACCAAGGAATCTACTAGATAGTCCTCTAATAACAATGCAAATGATACCCTAATTTATGCACAAGTCATAATCATTTATCATTTCATATGGTGTCTAAAATACACCATTCATGCAATATTTCATATTCTCAAGACAAGAAATCAATCAGGGTATCGTTCAGCTTATGTCTCTCCTAGTAGGATGAAAACATTTCATGCAAGTTCGAAACATTTAAAAGTATTTTTCTATGATTCGCATATAAAAATTATGTACAAGTTATGCATATAAAATCAGTACAAGTTTATAATCTTTATGCATGAAATAATATATATGTGCATAATATAAGGTAAACATAATATATCCTGTCTACTTGCTTGGGAAACGATGACTCAAGTTCGAGTCTGGGGAGAAGCTTGAACAAAATCCTGAGAATCTGAGCCTACAATAAATAGAATGGGGTGGTCACATTTAGGTAACAAGAGTAACAATGAAATGAAATTACCGAAAACCCTAACCATTGCCTAACACCCTGAATTAATTATTTTATACCTTGGCCCGCGCAATATTCAAATCTAATGTCATGGAATTCGTCGAGCTAAGCCATTGACTACGTCATCATGCCTTGCCTTGTATGCTACGCATAAGTGTATAGTGGAACTACACACCCACTTATAGGCTGCAATATCATAATATATATATATATATTTACCCATAAACTAGTTTTCTTTTAACATAGATAATATATTTTTTTATCTAAATTCCTCCTTTATCAAAAATACATACATATATATATATATTTATAACTAAATTGATAAATTTTCTTAAAACTTAATAATTAATTAATAATTTAATAAATAGTTTAAAAGAATAAATTACAATATTCTAGCCTCAGAATAAAAGGAATCCATCAGAAATTAGGATTCGAAATAAACCCACGTCATCATCATAGGCTAGCCTAGAATGCACTCGGGGTCAGTCTTACTCGGCCTCGAGTCAGCTAATAGGGCTTCGTCCTTAGGATTCTGATCAACAAAATGACTCGCCAATCATATCGCCAATTCTAGGAGACCTAAAGAGAACCAAAATTAGACTAACCTCGATATCCTGAGTAGGACCAACCTAACCAAGTCATCCTAGGTCCACGGACAAGCGACAAGGGAGAACAAGCCGAGTGGGCTACCCCAAGGGCTGCCACAACTGGGTCAGTCATGCCCAACACATTGGGCCATCCTAAATCCCAATCGGGCCCCACCATCCTAGGCCAAAACCTAACCCGACATGCCCAACTCCAAAAAGCCCTCATTTTTTTTCTTTCTTATAGTTTATTTATTTTTATTTTATTTCCTTTCGTTCTTTTTTTTTCTTTTCTTTTCTTTTTTTTTTTTTTCTTTCTTTTCTTTCTTTTTTTTTTCTTTTCTTTTATTTCTTTCTTTTTCCTTCCCAACAAACTGCCACCACCGGCGACCACCGCCGGCCGGCCAAAAATGGCCGATCAATATACCGATATGAAGCCCTCGCCAAGAATAACAACATACCTTAAAACGAAGCCCATCGAACGGTCAGATCTTAGTAGATTTGAGAATTAATTTTTGGCCAAAATAGGGGCGAAATCTGGCCACTGCCATTCATCGGCCGTCGACCATTTTTTCAACAATTAGAGGCTAGAACTTTGTAGATCGGACGGCTAGAACTTCGTACGGCTAGAACTTCGTAGATCTAGAGTTGAACTCTCTGCCAAAAAGGGGAAAACACACTGCCAGCATCGCCGGCCATCGTGGCCGGCGATTTCTGACGATCCAAGACCGCCATCCACATCTCTCAAACAAACCGACCAACATATCGAAAAAGCAAAGAAATCCAACACTCGGATCTTCGTAGATCTGACCTTAAACATCCGGCCATAAAACCCACATTGCGCCTACACATTCATCTTGAGAAAACAACAACAAAAAAGGATAAGATCGAGCCAAAACACTTACCTCTTTGTAGATCGGGGGCGCTTTAATGATAGAAATGAAGTCGAATTGAGGATCGAACGGCTCGATCACTTGGAATCAACGAAAATCCGAGAGATAGCAAAAGAGGAAAATAAGAGAGAGAGAGAGAGAGAGAGATAGAGAGAGATTAAATCTGTTGGGGGGGTGCCCGAGCATCTCCCCCTTTTCTTTTATATTTTTTGTTTTTTTATATATATATTTAATTTAATTTAATTATTGTTTATTTATTTATTTATTTATTATTTTTTTAGATCTTTACAGGTGACAAGGGGCATTTCGGTAATTTCAATTCCATTATTTTTATTGATTTATTTTAGGATTTATGATGTTGAAATATTTGAGAAAATATTTGAGGAGATAATTATTTTGGAATTATCAAGGTGAAAAATGAGAGAAAAATAGAAAAAATTATGAAAAATTGAGGAAAATGGATTTTGATGCTTCCTTAATTAAATATGGTGTTTAGGGACTATCCTGGCTCAAGGTTAAGTACAAGCACGAGTGTCTGTGATTCGGCACGCATTTCAAGGTAAAAATCAGACTTTCTCGAATTCAGGTAAGTGGTTTGATCCTAGTCTTACCTTGTTTTGAAAGTATGTTGGATGTATGTAATGGATTCAGGTGAGCGGTTTTACCCTCACGAGCTTAGGATACACGTGATTGAACCAGTTCAAGTGAGTAGTTGTACCCTTAAGAACTTGGGATTTTATACATCGGTGTTTTACTTATGTACATGTGGCTTCATTTGCATATCGAACATATGATATATTGCATCAACTATTTTTAACTTATAAAAGAGTTGGTGCATAGCGTGTGATTTTCATATCATCGAGGTGTCAATTTTCATGTCGTTGTTGGGTCCGTATGGGACAGGATGGGGTCTGCTTGAGAATGGGACAAGGTTAATCCAAGTAAACGGGTGACACGGTAGGGCACCAGAGGGATTAAGTATGTCGGGGCAAGGTCAACCCCAAAGGTGTGTGGAATGGATTTTCCACAAGAGGTTGAGTATGTCAGGGAGATTTCTCAAGTTAAAGATATTTGCATGTTGTTGTCTTTGTATGCCATGTTGGTATGTCTTTCATGCATTCAGTAAGCTTTTTCATGCCATCACTTAGATGTTTTATCATCTAACCTAGGTTATGCCCCTGGAACATTCAATGTTCTAGTCACGGACTGCGGCGAGGTCGAGGACGAGGCCAATTGAGACCAACGGTGTTTAGCTTGCTAGTTGTTGTATCATTTTGGAAGCTTAAGTATATATTTCGGTTGTGTATGTATGGTAGTATGATAATGTTGTTTTCATTTGGTACTTTTGTAATAAGTGTATCGGTGTAGAAACACTTTGTACGAACTCATGTTAGGCCACGGTATTTTGATGTTAATGTATTTGTTATGTTATAATATGTCTCGTTTAGTTATTAAGATTATTGATCTTGTTAGTTAAATGGGTAAAACTGGGGTTCTCAAGATTCGTTATCTACATGTGAAGATTGTTCTTGAAATCACCGCGCGTGATGAATTTGAAAAAAAAAAAAAGAATTCTCGAAAATACGCTTATAGTGACACGTCTGGTGAGGCGGGGTGTTACAATTAGTATCAGAGCCAGGTTAAAACCCTAGGATGGTTAAGCTAGGTTGTTGAACTTAGTATGGTTAAAACTATTGAACGAAAACTTAGAATAGGGTTATGGATTCTAAGAGACATTCGGAACATAGTTGAAAATGGTATGAAGACTCTAGAGAGGTGAAATTTGAGGTTTTTAACTTGAATATACTTTCAGTGACAAGAGGAATTGAACAGGTTCTATTCACATCTTTTGGAAATGAAGAAGCCAGTAATGAGGGTCGTCAAAATGACATGGATATATGATCAAAGATGTTAAAAGAATAAATATTTTGTGATTTTGGTACAACTTGAAGCATAGTATAAGTCTTTTTTGGAAGAATTTTAGTGAATCGTTTTAGTACCTCCCAATTGAGACATGATAATAATGGTGATGTCATGGTCTAACAAGATAAGTGAAACGACTGAGGTTACTAGGAGAACACTAGGAGAACTTATCAAATAACGTGGGAAAGTAAGAATGGCTTGCAACTAATGTAAATCTTAAGGTTGAGTTAGATACCCGAAGTAAGGACTTAAGAGGAGCAGATTTAGTTTTAGCCAATTAGTAGAAATTCCAAATGGGGACTTAGGGGGAAAGAAACTGATGGATCGTAAAGACGAAATCCCTATTTAGAGATTTGAGGGTTTGTCGGTTGAAGTCTTTGAGGTTATTAATTGGAGAATACTAGGCTTTGCTAAGCGATAGAACGTCGGGTCGAGAGTTAGCATCCAATGATGTGGTTTGAATGTAAGGTTGGTTCAATCACCATAACTGAGGATCCATGGGATTTGGGAACTAAAAATTGAAGGTCATTAGTCAAAATCCTTTTCGCTGAATGTGGGGATATCTAGTGGTTATTAAGAATGAGCGAGTTATGGATGGATGGTCTGATATGATATAACCTAATTGTAAAATCAGGGTTTGTGAATGGATGATATAAAATCATTAAGATTCAAGAGTAAGAATGACTAGGTATAGATCAAGGATCCTAAGGAACAACCCGAAGTAAGAAACCCAGGATGATTCGATAAGTTGCTTTTAAGAATATAATTTGAGGGTTTTAGGAATCCGAAATGGTTAATGGGGATATTGAGATCCAAAATTGATGACAAAGGAAATAAGGAAAGATTACCTTAAGGAAACGGTATGTGTTTGGTTTCATATGTTATTCAAAGGTAAAGAAGGTCAAAGTGTAGCCTTTAGTCTTGTGGGAGTTTTAAGAAATGATAGAAGAAAGAACTGTATCGAGGATATTAATCTAAGATTAAGCAAGGAAAACGAATCAGAAATAACTGAGGATTAGAATTTTCCCTTTAGTTAGAAATTTGAAAGAATCTCTTGGTGTATAGAGGAGTTGCATAATGAAATCTTACGTAAGCATCTAGGGGATTGGAAATGAAATAGGGATCAATGATAAATTGGAGATTTGTGATTTAGGACAAATCTTGGAGATAAAAGATATTTCAACTTGAGGAGACGTTTACATCTAAAGCTTGAAATGACCCTAGTTGATGTAAGAAGGTTAGGGCTTGGGAGAAAAGAGCTAACAAGGTGTGAGGTAGCCAGATCAAAAATTATGCACACAAAGGGTTGTATGGATGACAAGTTTTTATAAACCACATAATTAATACGATGATTGTCGAGGACCAAAGGTTAATTATAAAAGTCTGGGTTTGAGTTTTAAGGCACTAAGCAAAGAGATATGATTTGCTAAACTTGATAAGCTTGTACAGATATCTTGAGACATGATATAGTGATTGGATCTTAACACGTTGAAGTTGATCCTAATAGATTCAAAGAGAGAAATAGGATTGATAATTCATAAAGTGAGGTGTCAAGAAGGCTGATCACAAAATAAGATGTCGAAAACATAAAAAGGAGTGCAGAACTTCTAAAACGAGATTTGTGATAGACGGAGCATATGGTTGTGACATAAAGAGAATAATTTCTGAATATGATAATAATGCTGGATGGACTTCTAATAATTTTGGAGGAATTAATTATAGCACCTGTAAGGGTAGCAACAAGAATCTGAAGTTCCATGATAAGTTGGAAACTAAAGGAGATTAGATTGTAGAAGAAAATCTGAGGTACTGGGAATGGTTAGGACAAGGATGCACTACTCAATTAAGTAATATTTTCAGAAAAGAAAATTGAGAAATCTAAGAAATCAGGGATTTGGACTAGTATTAACTAGACCACTATAGCTCTCGGAGGTGGAATGAGGAATTCTAACATAACAATAACACCACTGGTGTTTGGCCTGTAACAACGGATCTGAGCCTAGGGACCAAGGTAGAGGACTGGTGGTTGGCTCGCGGTTTGGGGTGTGATACCCATGAGTCGGAGCAACACAGTGAACTATGGAGACGATCAAATGCCAAGGTTTGGGTGGCAACGTGAATGTTATGTATGGATTAGAGTCCAATTTCCAAGGGATCGAAGCATCGTGGTAGGGTCCTTAATCATTGTGAAAATGTTGAAAGTTTGGAAGATGACCTAAGCTGGATAATTGTTGTGTGGAGTATGATAGTCAAAAGAGAATCGAAAGAAAGAAATGAAATATCGAATGAGGAAATAGTGCTTGACAGACTATTACGAGAGATTTATGGAAGGATTTTTCTAGGATAATTGCACCCACGATAGAACTCGGGAAGTTATGGCTACTACAAAACAATGTGTGGGCCAAGAATTCAGAAGTTGTGGTGAAATATATATATATATATATATATATAATTTTGTGCATAAGTCTAGGTAAGTCCTACCCAGGAATGGAATAATCCCTGGCATAGGCATGTGTTGTGGTTTGTCTAGAAAATGTGTATCCCAGATTAGGTAAATAGTGGGACGGTTGTTCCCGGATATAGTCTTTGGGAAGGATTTAATTCTAGGTACTGACTTGACTTTTAGTTTAGTAGGCTTAATATTACGCACCCTAGAAATTGAGAGCAAATGGCTTTGATTTAGTTGTCTCAAAACTTGCCTTTGGTGATATAGAAAGGTTGGAGCGATAGTAGGTATATCTTGGTACTCTTGAAAACATGAGTTGATCTTTAAAAAGGAGACGAAGTCAACATAAATATATAGTAAGTTATAAGTTGATAAGTAAACGAAAGTATCTTTTCTTTCCGAGAGACGTGTGATGATTTGGGAAAAACATATAAATGAGCTATTATAAAGGAAGATGTGAGTTCTTAGTTCCACTATGAAAGTTTTATTTGTGAAACAGTAGGCTAAACTATTAAAGCAATACTAGGTGTTGCCAAAGACCCAGTGGAAATTGGAAGTTGTCCCGTAAGGGTTTCCATTTAAGATAGTTGGGTGGGAACTAAATTACCTAGTAGAGAACGAGAAAAATATGCTCCTAGAAATCGGGGATGATGGAAACCTTGTTTGACTTCATACTGAGATTTTTCTCACATTAGATGGATATGGAAAGCATCGCTTAGTTGAGATAGAACATTTGGTAGTACTAGGTAAGGTGCTACGAATGACGTATAGGTTTAGGTGCTCTACTTGATAGTATAATTATGGAATGTTGTTTTGTGAATGATGTATTGAAATGACACTAGAGTACTGTGTTGAGACAAACTGATCCGAGTGATGGATAGTGGTTGGGAAAAAGAAATGGTAACTTGCTAGGATATCAGGTTACTATAGGAAAAATTGTGTTCTTAATAGACTTAAATTGATGATTTGCGTGATTAGTTGCAAGAGGCTAAGAAATTATCTCTAAAGTTAATGTGCAATCGAGACACTGATAATTGAGAGAAAGGTATGCCGAGTTAGTTCAATGTTATCAATTTCTGTGTGATCATGGCAATCGAGTTAGCTCAATGTTATCAATTTCTGTATAATCGTACCATATGCATTAGCATGAGAGCGGGTTGGGAGAACCATGAGTCAAATAAATGGAATTTGATGACACAATTAGAGGTGATATTAAGTGTTATGAATTATTTTGGAAGTGGCATAATCGCCTGTTTAGAGCTACAATGGGATATTCTGGAAAATAAGAAGCGTAACTGGTAAGTTTGGACCATATAGAGACGTAAGATAAGAATGATTGCCAAGAATTAGGAATGATACATCTAGGACTTTTCAAATTGGGAGTCATTAGCAATAGCAATGATACAATTATCACGGGCCAAATTTCGAGGACAAAATTTATTAAAGGGAGGAGAATGTAATACCCGAGAATTACTTAAGGCTATAAATGGAAATTCTTGAGAATATAAACGGTATTTAATGAAAGGCATAAATGAAATTTACAAAAGAATGAGGCTTTAGGGTACACTATCGTAATCTTAAGCGACTGAATCGATCAAAGAGAGTACCCCAGACTCTAGATGATTAAGGAAAATATATTGGTATTGACGAGTACAGTTGTTGACCGGGCTGAGAAAATCGAAACGACGTAGGAAATATCCGAAGAGTCAAATATATTGGTATTGATGAGTACAGTTATTGACCGGGCTGAGAAAATCGAAACGACGTAGGAAATATCCGAAGAGTCAAATATATTGGTATTGATGAGTACAGTTGTTGACTGGGCTGAGAAAATCGAAACGACGTAGGAAATATCCGAAGAGTCAACGGAGTTTCTTCTTGACTAATATTTTACATGTAAAACAACCCTTGCATGAATTTGGGTTGAAATGAAGAAATTTAGGGGCAAAACAGTCAACCGGGCCAAAGTATAATTTCCTAATTTTGCCCGAGGGAGGTCAAAAAGGTAATTTTAAGAAGTTTCAAGGGTGAAATGAATAATACAAATCTTGTGGACCTTAGTGGTTTAGTTGGATAGTTCAGGGGTGCTATGGAAAGGTCAAAATGAGATTGGGAGAAACTATGGGGGGTCAAACTGTAATAAAAGGAAGTTGTGGTGTGAATGCACAAGGAAGAAATCGGCCGTCGCCACCCACGCACGTGACCGCAGTTTTCGGCGATGGGACGATCGAGGGTGGCTAGGGGGAGGTGGTATCTGGCACTAGGAGGCTTCGGGGCCAAGCCATGGTCTCTGATTGGTTGCAAGTTGGCCAAAAATCACTTATAAATAGCGAGGGTTTCGGTCGAGACTTAGGCATAAAAATTGACCGTTTCTTTGGATGATTTTGAGAGCTCTGATAAGGGGCTATTGATCCTTGCATAAAGGGGAAGATTTTGGTAGGATTTGGGAGAGTTTTCATCAAGTCTAGAGGCCGTTTGAAGCTCGGCTAGAGACAAGAGGCGAACTGCCTATTGTCGCCTGCAACTGCCAGGTAAGAGGTCTTTCTGGTAGCCTTTCAGCCTGAAACCGGTGCGATTGTTGCGATCGTTATCGAATAGGTGAGGGCTTGAAGAGGGTACCCTCAGATTGACCATCAGAGACGACATCGGCAGCCAGAAAAATGAGGAAGAAAGTAGCGCATGGCTACACGTGCCACACTCCACATGTAGCCACACGTTAGGGGCGCGAGGGCATGTGATAAGGGTCATTTCGGTAATTTCAATTCCAGTATTTTTATTGATTTATTTTAGGATTTATCATGTTGAAATATTTGAGAAAATATTTGAGGAGATAATTATTTTGGAATTATCAAAGTGAAAAATGGGAGAAAAATAGAGGAAATTATGGAAAATTGAGGAAAATGGATTTTGATGATTCCTTAATTAAATATGGTGTTTAGGGAGTGTCTTGGCTCGAGGTTAAGTACAAGCAAGAGTGTTTGTGATTTGGCACGCATTTCGAGGTGAAAACCAGACTTTCCTGAATTCAGGTGAGTGGGTCAATCCTAGTCTTACCTTGTTTTGAAAGTATGTTGGATGTATGTAATGGGTTCAGGTGAGCGATTTTACCCTCACGAGCTTAGGATACACGTGATTGAACTAGTTCAAGTGAGCGGTTGTACCCTCCAGAACTTGGGATTCTATGCATCGGTGTTTTACTTATGTACATGTGGCTTCATTTGCATATTGAACATGTGGTATATTGCATCAACTGTTTTTAACTTATAAAAGAGTCAGTGCATGGCGTGTGATTTTCATATCATTAGGGTGTCAACTTTCGTGTCGTTGTTTGGTCCATATGGGACGGGATGGGGTCTTCTTCAGAATGGGACAAGGTTAATCCAGGTGAACGGGTGACACGGTAGGGCACCCGAGGGATTAAGTATGTCGCGGCAAGGTCAACCCCAAAGGTGTGTGGAATAGACTTTCCACAGGAGGTTGAGTATGTCAGGGAGATTTCTCAAGTTAAACATGTTTGCATGTTGTTGTTGTCTATGTATGCCATGCTGGTATGTCTTTCATGCATTTAGTAAACTGTTTCATGCCATCACTTAAATGTTTTATCATCTAACCTGAGTTATGCCCCTGGAACATTTAACATTCCACCCAGAGATTGCGGCGAGGTCGAGGACGAGGCCAATTAAGGCCAACCGTGTTTATCTTGCTAGTTGTTGTATCATTTTGGAAGCTTTAGTATGTATTTCGGTTGTGTATGTACGGTAGTATGATAATGTTGTTATCATTTGATAGTTTTGTAATAAGTGTATCATTTGGTAGGCCATGATATTTTAATGTTAATGTATCCGTTGCGTTATAATATGTCTCGTTTAGTTATAAAGATTATTGATCTTGTTAGTTAAACAAGCAAGACTGGGTTCTCGGGATTCGTTATCTGCATGTGAAAATTGTTCTTGAAATCACCGCGTGTGATGAATTTGAAAAAAAAAAAGAATTCTTAGAAATACCCTTATAGTGACATGCTTGGCGAGGCGGGGTGTTACAGACTAAGTAAATCCTTAGTCGACTAATGCTTACTCTACTGATCAAACTGATTAGTCGGCTGGGTCGAGGGCTGGCACCAAAATCTGAGAAAACAGGCCTTTGTTGAGTCGACTAAACCCCAACATTAGTCGACTCGACGCGCACAGAAAGCTCGAAATGAACCAAAACCCCCCAAAACAACCACCACTAGCTTCCTAACCCGTCAAAGTCATTCCTTGAAGTAAAAATAGGATAAACAAACCCCAACGAAACACTAACAAGACCATCCAATTTACCAGATAAATATACAATACTTATAACCAATTGAGAGAAACCATTTTACCAAAAGAGATTTCAACAAAATGGAGAAGATAAAATCTTGCATGAAATGGAGAGAAAGAAAGTTAAGGAAAGCTTGCACAACCAAATAAAAAAGGGTGCAAGAAGATCTTACCTTAAATGGTACTACTCCAAGAGATGAAGGAAACCCCAAATTTTGCAATTCCTCTTTTGAAGCTCCAACCAAGAGAAATGAAATGAAGAAGAAGAAGAAGAAGAAGAAGAAGAAGAAGAAGAAGAAGAAGAAGAAGAAGAAGAAGAACGAGAGGGAGAGCAAGAGAGAATGGAGAGAGAGAGAGAAGAATGAGTGTAGAGGAGGTAAGAGAGAATGGGGTAGGAGTGGGCTGCCGTCCAACTCCAACCACCCTTTCCTTTTTCTGTTCCCAATTTGCCCTCCACCACACACACACACATCACCTAAAATATCCATGCCCCTTATGGACATTTCTCACCACTTATCATTTCTTTTCCATTTATTTAATTCAATCTAACATTTTTATACACATGGGCCTAAGCCCAAATCAAAAGTCCACTCATATTGGGCCCAAGCCCATTTAGCCCACAACTTTGGACTCTTCTACACATTTAAACTCCATTTATATGGGCTCATACATTTTTACTTCACTTGCATTTATCATCCCACATAATTATTATTTTCATTAATTTTCCTTTTATCAACACATAAATTATTTCTCATAATTAATTAAGGTAAAACTCAAATACCTAAAATAAATTACCAATAACACCTAGACCCACTAACGAGTCGTTACAATTACGTTATACAAAAAAGTAAATGACACCTTAAAATTGTATTGGTAATTATGAGAAATTTTTTTCAATGCGACTTTGACTATGATGAATAATTGTCTTTAAGGTGTTATTTATCCCCACTAGAATTGGGGTAAGGTTAATGACAAATCAGATCAAGAGTTGTCAAAGACATGAAAATTTGCATTAGTAATTTATGAAGATTTTTCTTTAAAAGAACTCAATATATATTTTAAGAGAACGAGATAGGAATAACTAATGAAGTGTTGTAGCATGTGAATGTAGGAAGAGAGCAAGAAGGCTTCTAGGTAGTCCTAAAACCCGAGACCACTAACTTGATCAAGCAATGCTAAATCATCTTGGCTACCATGATCTAATGGCATTTAGCATGTGTTTTCGGGTCTTTGATACCACACTCATTTGAATTTATGAATAAATTAACATGCATATGAAACTGTAAGGTTTCTTTTATTTTGTTGTGAATTTCATATGTTTACTCTCAATTTAAGTTTTTGAGTTTTTGTATTTAATTCTCATTTCCAATAGAAAACAAAAAAAATGACAGCTCAATAAGTGGTTTGATTTTGACCCAACTTTCCAACTTGAATTCCCTAACAAAACAAAAATAAGAAGTAAAAATGAATGAGCCTATTTGCAAATGGATTGTGTCAGGGCCCGCTCTTGAATTTTTTTACTAGCAAAGGAAGTCTGAGAGAAGATCCATTCAAGATGGATACAGATACAAAAATCACTCAAAATTTGTCAAAAATTTCTTTTCATTTTCATATTTGCTTACTATTAATAGGAGCCATAATAAATATTAAATATTTTTTACATTATCATATCGGGCTTACCATCTTTACATTTTCAAAATAAAAAGGGCACTAAGACTTTAAATTCAACATGAAACACTCAACTCATGCCCTCAAAATTTACACCCATGGATCTTAAGGTTAGGACATCTCTGTACACATCTAACCAAAACTCGTCCCAAATATTTATCTTCCATTTTCCTAGATTGCCAAAAGAAACAAAGTAAGCCACAAGGCTCAGCAAGCATATATATTCAACAATGGCAATAGTTGAATTAAATACATGAATAACAAAGAGGGTCCACAATAGATACCTTACACACCCCCCCATCCAAAGTTTTTCAACCATTTAATTAGAATGGAAAAGTTTTCCCATAATAATAATAATACAATGCTTTTCCTATAATTCAATATAATATCATGTCTCTTATCCACATTTTCATAGCATTCTTATATCATTTCATTCTCTGCTCACAACATGTGAAATCATTAATGCATAATTATACCATGTGCCACCGCCATGCAAGATAATTATGCAGACACACCGCCATACAATATAATCATGCGGACATGCCGCCATGCAATATACTTACGTGGACACACCGCCATGCAATATAATTACGCGGACACACTGCCATACAATATACTTACACGGAGACACCACCATGCAATATAATTACGTGGATACACCACCATGCAATATAATCCCACAGACACACCGCCATGCAATATAATTACGCAGACATATCGCCATTCAATATAATTATGCGGACACACCGCCATGCAATATAATCCTGCAGACACACCGCCATGAATATAATTACGCGAACACATCGCTATGCAATATAATTACATGGACACACCGCCATGCAATATAACCACAACCAATGCTATAACAAGTGACATTTACACACCCTTAATTTCTGCCTATTAAGGTTCTGGGTTCTTTCACACAATTCACATTTAAATAGGTTCCACCACATCACTTAAGGGCAATTATTTATATGATGATAGTAATGCATCACACATGAGATTCCATGGACATGCCAACCAAGAACATTTCTTAACAACTTCCCAAATGTGATTATCATGCTTCCTCATGCAACTCAATTACATTTTTATCTCATGAATCCCTTGTATACACATATATATATATATATCCTAAACCACATCCTATTATTTCAGAGGATTGAGTGGTATTCAAGGAAGCATTTAATAGCAGCTTATTTTAACAATCATACTTAATTAGGATTGAAAAATGTCTTAACCAACTCAAATTGCAACCAAAGTATATGATATTATATATCAAATCAAATCTCTCGAAGTCTAGTTTATAACACTTCAAACAGATCTCAATTTAGACTTCTACATAAAAAGTTATGATCAAAATAGTGTAGTATGTGCAATGCTATCTTTTCCAGTAAGTCGACTTTCCTATAAATGACTTTTCACAAAATAAGTCGACTCAACCGAGAACTAGGAAAAACAACCAAAAACTGGCCTCTGCCAAGTCAACTTAACCCAAAACAAGTCGACTCGACACACCCAGAGGATACGAATTGGCTAACAAACACCCAAAAATTTCTAATCTAGCTTCCTAACCCACAAATGTCATTCCATGAAAGAAAAATGGGGTGAACAAACCTGAAGGAGACCATTTTCAAGACACCCAACAACAATAAAATGAAAACCCACAATTTTTTAAGAATACTAAACAAGACTTACTTATTTCAAGAAAATGTCTCCAAGAATTTGGAAAACCACTATAAATTAATGGCTACAAGAAGATTTAAGTTTTTACATCAAAGAAGAAAATAAGGAAGAAGCTTGCCAAAAGAAGAGAACATGCACAAACCATTTAAAAGAGAGAGTGCAAGAGAACTTGTCTTGAAGCTTGAACTGAAAGAGAAGAAGAAGAAGAAGAAGAAGAAGAAGAAGAAGAAGAAGAAGAAGAAGAAGAAGAAGAAGAAGAAGACGCCTTCTCAAAGCTGCAACCTTGAGCTCCAAGCAACAACAAGAAGAAGAAAATTGAAGAAAAATAAGAAGAAGAAGCCACCGTCGAGAACCAAAAGAGAAGAATAAGAAGAAGATGATGAATGAGACAAGAGAGCATGGGGAGAAAAAGGGGAGGAGTAGGCTGCCAACCATCCCCTGGGATTTACCATTTTACCCTTAACTTTTCCCACACACACACATAGCATATAAGCCCTCTTTGGATATTTTACATTTTTATTATTTCTTTCTCCTTTTCTTTATCAAACCAATTATGAAAATCCCTTTTTGCCCTTACCTTTCTCATAAAGCATGCCCATTTTTGTCATTTTCCATATTTCTCATTTTCATTTAATTATAATGCCACATTTTATACACATGGGCCTAAGCCCAAATCAATGGCCCAATCAAATAAAATGGTCCACTGCTGCTTTACCAAGAGTGCACCCATACACCTCGCCCTAGTAAAGAAGCTATAAAAATGGGGAGCAACAGTTGGGTGTGGTTGACTCAAACCGAAATGATATGAAAAGAACATTTTTCATTTTACATTCATGCATGAAATATGTTTATTGTTCCCTTATTTAGATGATTTATCATCTAACTTGGGTTATGCCCCTGGAACATTCAACGTTCCAGTCGAGACTTGCAGTTTAGGCAAGAAGTAGGTTCAGATATGACGGCATGGGTAACGTGTCTGGTGGATTCAGCATGTGGTTCCGGTATTTTATTTGTTCATGAATATCTGGATATGTTTCAGTTAAGTTGAGAAATGTCAATGTATGTTTGAGGTATCATTTGATTTCACTAGAGGTGTTTAGTTGTTACCTCGGGAATCCAGTCTTCATGTATTAAGGCTGTTATAGATATGATGTTAAACTATGGTACGAATTCTTATGTTATGATTAAAGTGAATGTACCATATCAAGTTTCGATTATTGCTTCCGCATTTATAATGATATGTTGGGAGATTTCTCTTTGAAATCTGGTATTTGAGGTTTAAGAAATGTATTTAAGAAAGAGAATATATAATATATGATGGGCCCCAGCATAGTGACGCCCTCTGGAAAGATGGGGTGTTACATTGAGTCATCTAATAGGGCTTTATCCTTAGAACTCTGATCAACAAAATGATTCGCTAGTCACATTGTCAATTCCAAGAGAACTAAGGAGAACCCAAATTAGATTGATGTCAATATCCTGAGTATGACCAACCTAAACAAGTCATCCCTGGGCTGCTACAACTAGGGCTGCCAAATTAGATTGATGTCGATATCCTGAGTAGGACCAACCTAAACAAGTCATCCACGGACAAGCGACAAGAAGGAAAAACAAGTCGAGTGGGCTAGCCTAAGGGCTGCCACAACTAGGTCAAGCCATACCCAACGCATTGGGCCATTTTATAACCCAATCGGGCCCCGCCATCTTAGGCCAAAACCTTATTTTATGTGCCCAAACCCCAAAAGCCCTCTTTTCTTTTTTCCTTTTTCTTTCTTCCCGACAATTTGCCACTGCCGGCTGGCGAAACATGACCAACCAGCATACCGAATTGAAGCCCTTGCCACGAACACTGACATATCTCAAAATGAGAGCCATCAGACGGTTATATTTTTAGAGATCTACGAATTAATTTTCGGCCAACGCAAGGCCGAATTCTGGCCATCACCGACCGCTAGCCATTTTTCCGACGATCGGAGGCTACCACGAGGTGTGCAACACCTAGGCGACCAACATACCCAAAAATAACAAAGATCGGACGGTTAGATTTTCATAGATCTAAGATTTAATTTTCAGCCAAAAAATAAAACCCACTGCCAGACGCCGCCAGCCATCATGGCTGGTGATTTTCGGCAATTTGAGACAGCCATCCAACACCCTCGAGCATTCTGACCATCATATCCCAAAACCAAGCAAAACCAACGGTCAGATCTCCGTAGATCTAACTTTAAACAACTGGCCAAAACCCACATCGCATCTATATATATACCTCTCATGAAGCAACAGAAACCAACGAAGATCAAAGTACAACACTTACGTCCTTGTAGATCGGGGGGTCTTAAACAACGAAAATGAAGTCAGATTGAAGATTGAACGGTCAGATCGTGAGTAATCGGCAAAACCAGAAAAGATAGTGAGAGAGAGAGAGGATTTTCTGGAAGGGGGCTGCCCGCGCGCCTCCGCATTTCCTTTTATATTTTCTTTTTTTTATATAATTATATATATTTTATTTATTTATATATATATTTCTTCTAGAATTGAATTATTATTATTATTTTTATTTTATTTTCTTATTTTATTTTAGTTTAATTTTTTCAGATCTTTACATATATCGAATCAGCGCCAGCCATTTCTATATCTCTCTTTGTTTGTATATAGGGAGAGCGAGAGAGATAGAGAAGCAAATAGTGAGAATAATTCCCATGGCATCTTCCATTCTTGCCTTTAGGTTGTCTTCCCCTTGCCTCAGCGTTTCCCTCTTCCCAAATCCCTCTTGAAGGCTTAGGTTGCATTCTCTTTAATTTTCAATTTTCAGTTTTGAGTTTTGAATTTATTTTCAGTTTTTTATTTTGGTTGTCTGTTTTTAGAAAATTGAAAATACGTTCACTTTATCATTTTGAAAAACTATTTCTGAAAACAGAAAATTAGAAAACGCGTTCTCTTTAAAATTTTGAAAATAAATTTTTAATAATATTTTATACAAAAAAAATTTGATTATTCAGTAAATTAGAAATATTTAATGTTAATATATTATTAAAAAAATATATACATTTTGAAGTTAATGAATTTTGTAATTTTTTTCCCATTACAATAGTAAAATATGAATAAATACATAAATAAATGTGTTTTGAGTTTAGAGTTTGTTTTGGATAAAAACACTCAAAATAACTTTTTGTTGTTTTGAATTTTTCTTATATTTTTTTTTGTTTTCAAAAATACATTTTTAAAAACAGTAAAGAGAACGCGTTTTCATTATTTAGAAAATTAAAAACTAAAAATAACTTGAAAACAATAAAGAGAACGCAATCTTAGTTTCTTCCATCTCGGCATTGGTAAAATCAATTCTTCTGACCCCATAATTTTGTCTTTTTATTCACTTTCTATGCTTGCTCAATTTCTTGAGCTTGATTGCTTGACGATTTGGATTTGTTAGTATTGTGATTTATGTATGTTGGGTCGCTTGGCTTATTGGCCAAATTTAATGTAAAATGAGTAAATTTAGTAGGCTTTTTGATCAACATTGAACTCTACTAAAGTTACATTAACCAAGCTTTGGGACATTGATTGAGCTTAAGCGCCACATGAGCTTATTTGAAGAAAATCTCAGTGCTCTGTGTTCTGAATACATTAGTGCCGCACTAACATTAGCCCACGTTTATTAGGCCACACTAAACAAACACTCAAAACTATTATCCCATATAAGATTAACTCTTACGTGCAGACATTCTGTTTCTATTTTATAAAAGTAAAATTTATTAAATAAGGAATGAAGCCCACAAAAAGAACACTAATGGTCTTGAAAGCTGAAATTATGAGAAGCCAACATCATTCTAAAGATATGGGTATTTCATATTTAAAAAAAATATTAATATGTTGTACAAAGTGAAAAATCACGTGGATCTTCCTTTGTGAAAATTTATGCAAAACCACTATATATTTTTTTATTTGACCAAAGTAAACCACTGCATTTATTCAAATATTTAAAAATTGTGCAACACAAGTTATTTTAAAATTAAAACATAAGCAAAAAAAAAAAGACTCTAAGTGTTTAAAATTAAGTATTTATGTAACCTTATTATCTATGATAATTTTAAATTTAGTGATACTGTTTCATTATTTTTGAAATATAGATATGAGCATATTTCTAAATACTATTTTTGGAAAATTGAAGACTTTGTATTAACAATTAAATTTGTAAACTATAAGTGTTATGATTGATATATATTTATTTATTTAATAAAAATAGATTGCAGTTTGACCATAGTTAGACCTGAGCTGGACCTGAACTTCTCTCATTTCTAGTTTGCTATTCTATTCGATTTTCAAAGTGTTGATTTCTAGAATTATTTAAGCATTTAATTTGCATTTAAGATAAACATTTTAATGTGTGTTTTTATAATATGTTATGCATTTAAGATAAAAATTATATATTTATATATAAAGTTATGATCAATGTATAAAAAGTAAGTATAATAATATATTTCAAGTGTAGTTAGAGACAAAAAAGCAAAAAAAGACAAAATAAAAAGAAGTGTCTCTAAATTATGTGTTTCAAATGCTACAATTGACAATACAATTCATATCAACTAAGGAGTTGTCTAAGAGTAACCATTTGGAATTTACTTTGCATAGATGGCCTCTTCTTTGATAGCACAGAAGTAACTTGCTGCATAGATGGTCTAAATTGTGGATTGGTATTCAAGCAAGTAAATGCTAGCCTTGCAATGCTAACAACTTCTTCTATCACTGGATTCTCGGGTGGTGGGATGCGATTGTCTAATATATCTTTCAACAAAATGTCATCCACAATGATTGGTAATGATGAGGTAGAGGAAGCAAAATAAAGGGACGAGATGAATTCGCTTGGGTGCTTTCCCATTAACACCTCTAAAGTTAATACTCCAAAACTATAAACATCCAACTTATCATTCATTTCCATTGTGTAAGCAAGTTCTGTAAAGAGATATAGATAAAAACAGTATTAAAAAAATACTAAATGCAAATTCTCTAAATTTCTATATTGAACATCTTGAAGTTGTGTAAGACCATCTAGTTAAATAGATTAAGAATGTCAACTAGTCAAGTATCCAACTTGTTTGATCAACTAAACTTGATTTGCATAAAAAAAAAAAAAAAATTCTTCACATTCAATGCATACTCGCATATGGTATTTCCACAAATCTCATTATTTGTTCATCTTTGTCATCTTAACCAAAATGCCAACTTGTCTCCCTAATATATATATATATATATAGTTTAATATCTATCATTTTTCTTTTTAGATAAGTTGAGTACTTCAATTTTTAAAATCGTCCCAACTTTATACCTATTGTTAACTGTTGGTAGTCAAATTAATGGTTAACTCATGATAAATATGAAATTAGCACACTGTTTTAAAATTTTAGTATTTAAATAGACTATTTTTTTTACTTGCAAAAAATTAGATATTTATGCCTAAATTCACAAAATTATTTTATTTTACTTTTTTTTTTCACAATTAGAAATGGGAACATGTCAAATTTAAATTACAAATGTATAAACAAAACTTAAAGCTAAATGTAAGAGCATATAGACAACAATTTTAGAAGCGAATTGCCAACCTTACACCTATTAACGAAGTAGGTCTGAAATTGGATCCAAACTCTTTAACCAATTATTGTTTTGAGCACAAATTTGATTACTCAAATTAACATTGAATTTTATATATCATAAATGGTCTAGATATGAATATATAGTAGATTAAATATATACTATTAAATACATTTTATATTTGATATTATATATTAAATATTATATATTTACATTATATTATTATAACACTAAATATTTATAACATCTAATATTTTACACAATATATTTATTATAATTCTCGTATTTTTCTTTTTTCAAAAATCTCATTATTTGTTTTTCTTTATCATCTTAACCTAAATCATCACACTTATGTTTATATAATCTAGATGATACAATTGAGGTTTGGTAAAGACATGAGTAAGGGTCTAATAGAATTAATATCATAGAGAAAATAATTACTATCAAATGATGTCTCGTACTTGTAATTGCATCGTATATCCAACACATTAAGATTATGTTGGATAGATAGATGCATGTGGGTAAATTAATAAATATTTTAAATATATAATTAATTAGAAAAAAAAAGATAATGGTTATACCTGGAGCAGTATATCCAAAGGTTCCTGCGAATGAAGTCCAATTGGAGGAGTGTAGCTTTAAAACCCTTGCAGTGCCAAAATCGGATATGTGAGCAACATATTCCAAGTCAAGTAAAATATTCTTGGTTGATATGTCCCGATGAATCAATGGGGGTGAACATTCATTGTGCATGTAACACAATCCACTTGCTACACCTTTAATGACATTCACCCTCTTACTCCACTCAAACTTCAAAGCTTCTTCTTCATTTCCCAACACCTTTTCTAAGCTTCCTCCTTCCAAAAACTCATAAACCAAAAATGAATGTCGTGGATTCGAACAAAAACCATGAAATTTTATGATGTTACGATGTCGAACCTCTGTGAGGGCACGGATCTCATTCTCAAAGCTTTTTAAATAAGCAAAATTGCCATCTTCTGAAGAATGGACCTTCTTCACGACAACAATCAAACCACTTTGCAACTCAGCTTTATAAATAGTGCCATATCCTCCCTGACCAATGCAATACTTGTCATTAAAATGTTCAGTTGCTTCCATGATGTGGTTATGCACCAACTTTCCATCATAACTCCATACTTCAAACAAATTTGTAGTATTGATTTCTTGGAGCTCATTCTCTCTATTTGTTACACTTTTGCTCAAAACTTGAAAGGCACCGAGAACCACAAGTAAAAGAAATAGAGTGCTCACAATAGGAATTACCATGAAAAACATGACTTTCTTTAGCTTTTTGGATTTGGTGGCATTGCTTACTCTAGGCGAGCAAGGTGTCAAGCCTGTCTTATTTCCACACAAACCATCATTATTTTTGTATGCTTCGATTGGAGCTTCTTTAAAGGCTTTGGTGCTTGGAAAAGGACCCTTTAAGTGATTGTAAGATATATCGACTGATGTTAGCCCATTGGTGAAAGATGATGGGATGGAACCAGAAAGCTTATTGTGAGAGAGATTTAGATTTTCCAACATTTGCATTCCCCCAATCTCTTGTGGTATTTCACCTGTTAACATGTTGTTTCCAAGATCAAGGCTTTCAAGAAACTTTAACTTGCTTATTTCAACTGGAATACTACCTACAAGTAAATTCTCACTCAAATTCAATTTCTGTAGCTTTGCACACTCTGATACCTCCCTTGGAATTGGTCCGTCAAGATTGTTCGCTGCCAAATCTAGGTATTTCAATTCAGACAACCTTCTTACCTCAGTTGGAATGTAGCCTGAGAGCTTGTTACCGCTCAAAGTAAGGTTGTACAATTTTCCCAAGTTTTCGAAATTCTTCGGGATACCTCCTACTAGATGATTTGAAGAGAGGTCAAGATATTGTAATTGGGTTGCCCCGCCCAACTCAAATGGTATTTTTCCACTGATTTTGTTATTGGAGATCTTTAGAGAAGTCAAATTCTTGCACTTTCCCCAATTTTCAGAAAGCTCACCTGTGAAATGATTATAACTCAAATCCATGTAAACCAAGTTGGGGAGTATGCCAAAATCTTCTTGTATATTTCCTTGGAGTTGGTTGTTCTCAAGTCTAACTCGATGCAAGTTCTTGCAATTTCTCACACTTTTTGGGACATGACCTATTAAGTAGTTCCCCGATGCAGATAAAGCTATCAATGATCCATCATGGCATAGATTTTGGGGTAGATGACCGGTGAGCTTGTTATAGAAAACCCAAAAATATTGCAAATGTGTAAGCTTATCCAATTCGGGAGATATGGTACCAGATAATTGATTTGAATGCAAGGACAACATTTTGAGGTTATTTAAGCTACCAATGGTGGAGGGGATACATCCTGAAAGATTGTTGCTTGCAAGTTGAAGGTCATTGAGAGACTTTAACATCCCAATTTCTTGAGGAATTGATCCTGAAAGTTTGTTTAGATGAAAGTATAGAGCGGTTAGACTAGTTAAATTCCCTATTGAAGTTGGGATTGAACCAGTGAGGTTGTTGCTTGAGAGCACAAGGCCATTGAGAGACTTTAACATCCCAATTTCTTGAGGAATGGGACCAGAAAGTTCATTTGTGCTAAGATTCAAAATTTTGAGGTTGCTCAAGTTCCCTATATAAGCAGGGATAGGCCCACTAAAATTGTTTCGTCCTAGGGAAAGTGTGGAGAGGGATTTAAACATCCCAATTTCTTGAGGGATGGGTCCAGACAAGAAGTTGGAATATAAGATGAGTTCACTAAGGCAAGGGATATACCTTGTTTCTGGTGGAATTGTTCCTGAAAAGTGATTTGTAGACAAGTTCAAAGAGGCGAGTCTCGAAAGATTGCCAATTTGTGGAGGAATAGAACCATAGAATGAATTGTTATTGAGATCCATGTGGAGAAGGAAAGGAAAGGATGAGAAGCTAAAATTGGAAAGCGTACCTCTCAAACCAAAGCCCGTAAGATTTACATGGGTGACACGACTGGCCTTGTTGCAGCCAATTCCGAGCCAAATGCAATGGTTGGTTCCGTGCCATGAGGACAAGAGAGATTGGCTTTGGTTTTCCAAGGTAGCTTTCCAACCCAATAAAGCTATTGCTTCACCATTTCCTTTATTTATGGAGGAAGAAGAAGAAGGAAGAGGCATC
Organism: Diospyros kaki; assembly: GCA_036245055.1. Lineage (NCBI taxonomy): Eukaryota > Viridiplantae > Streptophyta > Magnoliopsida > Ericales > Ebenaceae > Diospyros > Diospyros kaki. The sequence continues at coordinate 38,950,880 of BSEG01000008.1, forward strand.
AGAAGGATAGCAAGATGGATGAAAGGCCACCACATTGGTGAGCAGTAATAAGAAATTATTGCTTTCAAATGTCTCTCTAATTAAGAAAGGGTAGTGGTTTGATGGAAGAGAAGATGAATTCCATTGAGGGTATTTATAGACACAAGATACAACACCTCTAATTTTTTTTTTTTTCTTTTGAGGATACCCATTTGATTTAATAATTTTTAAATAAAACAAGAACAATACATCACGGAAGGAAGTTCTGCGAGACACAATAAATGTATTGGCACTATCATGCTGAATAGTAAAGGTGTGGAATTTTCTTGTAACAAAGACAGGCATCCCAACTCCTGCTCTATTAGGGAACTGCTAAAATGCTTAAATATATATATATATATATATTTAATTATCTATATAATGCATATATACATATATTAACGATTCTTGAAACCAATCCGCGCAAGGCAACTAACTGTATGTTGTAAAAATGACATTGATAAGAAACTGTATGTATTCTATTTGATGATTAAATATATTTATAAATATAAAAGGTTTTTTTTTTATTTTTCTTATCTAATATAAAATCATTACTAAGTTTTTTTTTTATTTTTCTTATCTAATATTTTTATGTATGATATAAATAATATTTTTCCCAGAAACTAATAAAGAAAATATGAGACAACAATTGAAAAATTATTAAATTAATGGAGTTCTAAGCCAAGTTTAAACAAATAATTTGGATAGAAAGAGAAACTTAAGAAAAAATAATTGCAGGTTTATACATATGATATAAAAAATAATTATAAATATTCGTATTAAGGTAATTGCAGGGATGTATAAGGGGAATTTTATTTACTTATTTTAGTTTACATGTCACCTCAAAGATAATTGCAGGTTTATATATATATATATGATATAAAAAATAATTATAAATATTCATATTAAAAGGTGTAAAAGAATCTACAAAAGAGAATGAAATACATGGGTACTTATAGATATAAAATGAGTGCATTTTTCATAGGTGTTGGAGCTATAAAGAATATAGGTCCAACACCTATGAAAATATGAGACAACAATTAAAAAATTATTAAATTAATTAATCGAGTTCAATAGCTAAACTAAGCCGAGTTTAAAAAATAATTTGGGTAGAAAGAGAATCTTAAAAAAAGAAACGTTCCCTAAAAGGTAATTTATTTACTTATTTTTGTTTAAGAAATCAAATTACAAAAAAGGAATCTAAAATTCAAAATTTTATAGTTATCACAAAAATGTTGATTCCACAAAAGAGAAAATGAAATCAAATTACAAAAAAAGAGTGCACCACAGTCAATTGGGGGAAAACTGATTTTTTTAAGATTAATTGAGGAAAAAAACTGATTTTAATTATATTCTAAATGAATTCTAAAACAAATTCTAATCAACTAGTTTGATTAACAAACAAGATTTCAATTCATGAAATCAAATTCAAATTGAGTTAAGACAACAAATTACTAATAAGATTTAAGATCTAATTTTGTTACGGCAATGAGTTTTGTATAATGATTATTTTTATATTTTGAGTTGAATTGATTTGAATTATAAGAGTGGTAACTAAAATTTTTATAATAAGCACTTAATGCTCATAAACAGAACCTTGAGTGCTAGTTTGTTCGATTTTTCAGCATATTCAGTCTATTAGTTAGTTTGATTTTGATTGATTTTTTTGTGTTAATTTTCTCAATTTAGTTTAGTTTATTCAATTAGTACACCCTTAAAAACATCTATCCCTTTTGAAGTTGGACTGAGTATATATAAATATGTTTACAAGAATTTTATTATTTTTTCTTATTTTTTTATTATTTTACAATAAAAAAAAATAAAAATTGATGGTGAAGTTGGAAGTGGGAGGGAAGACGCCCTGCCCTGCCCTTATCTTTGGGGTACAAGGTGGGCGGGACTGTCGCTGTACCCCCAAGCCTACGTTTATTTCTAAGCCGTGATCTTAGTTGACGCCAATAGTTGAGTAATTACCGGCCCACCAACTTTGTTAATTAGGTGCGCATAGGAACTGGCAAGTGGCAAGTCAGTGGACCAACCCAACAAGGATTAATTTTTTCTTTTTGGCAAGCCTTTAACACAAAAAATATAAATATAAAAATACTATTTTCCACTGTTAATTTTGGAAAAATAAAAATTGCGTTTATTATTTTAAGAAAAAAAAACATACCAAGTGCCCTATTTTTTTCAAAGAAATAAAAATTGAAACAAATTTCAAAGAAGAGCATAATTCAAATAATAATTTTAATTTTATATCTTTTCTTCGAATTTGTGTGGCAAAATAAATTAAAAATTCAAAACACTTAAAAAACACTCTCTTAGGAGAGGCGGACACAAAACAGAAGGTGTAGGAGGATCAAAATTTAAATTTTCAGGTAGTTATGATAACCAATTAAACTTTGTTTACGTAGTATACTTACTATAATAATAATAAAATTTTGACTTAAGTTTTTGTTTATAACATATATATATTGTCTTTTTTTAGGAAAAATTGAATATTAAGCTAAATAATATTAACATTTTAAAATTTCGAATAAAAATTAAAAATGATAAATAATAAAAAATAATAATATATATTATAATATTTTTTAAAAAAATATTTTATAAAATAAATTATTGCATTTCAAATTGAGCGGCTACCATCAATTTAATGAAATTTAATTATCACCTGCTGGAATGTATGAGCATGAGGAATTTTCAAACACTATTAATGGACGGCCAACACAGTCAATTGGGGAAAAAATTGATTTTTTTTTTAAGATTAATTGAGGAAAAAAACTGATTTTAATCATATTCTAAATGAATTCCAAACCAAATTCTAATCAACTAATTTGATTAATAAATAGAATTTCAATTCATGAAATCATATTCAAATTGAGTTAAGAAAACAAATTATTAATAAGCATTTAAGATCTAATTTTGTCACCACAATGAATTTTGTATAATAATTGTTTTTATATTTTGAGTAGAGTTGATTTGAATTATAAAAATAATAACTAAAGCTTTCATAATAAGATTTTGTCCAATAGTATGCCTTAACAAAATAAAATAAAATTATTATTGTGCTCAGCTCATCAAATGAATGTGGAAGGCCAATAAACACTTAGCATACGTTTAATTGGAGGGTGGAAAGTGACTTTGAATTCTAATTTTATGGAATTCTAATTATCACTCCATCTTCTAGGAATTCTAATTCTTTGATTTCAAAGAAAATCTTCACTTTTTGAACTAAGATAGAATTTGAATTTCAAGAAGAAAAAAAAAAAGCTATTTGATGAAATTTCTTATAATTTGGATGAAAAATAAATTCCACTCTCATTTTTCACCTCCTATCAAATGCACCCTTAATGCTCATAAACAAGTTGGAGAAATATTTTTGAATTAGAGACATGAACAGTGACTGCTAGTTTGTTTGATTTTTTAAGCTATTCGGTCTATAAGTTAGTTTGATTTAGATTGATATTTTTATGTTAATTCCCTCAATTCAGTTTAGTTGATTTGTTAATTTTATAGAACCAAAAATTAGTACACCCCTAGAAACATCTATCCCTTTTGAAGTTGGATCGTGTAAATATAAATTTGTTTTCAAGAATTTTATTATTATTTTTTATTTTTTATTATTTATCATAAAAAAGAATAAAAATTAAAGGTGAAGTTGGAAGTGGAAGGGAAGACACCCTACCCTTATCTTTAGGGTACAACGTGGGTGGGACCGTCGCCGTAGAAGGCGGTGCGGTCTTTGATTTTTGGACATTCCCCCAAACTCTGAAATAATAATACAGTGGACGCCAGTGGTTGACTAATTGTGGGTCCACCAGCTTCGTTTATTTATATGTATTATTATTTCAAACTTATGACCCACAAAAGCAATAATAAAGACTTGGAAGATTAGGAAGACTTGGGAAGAATTCTCAGTCAAGTCTTAAGTCTTAAGTGTTTGTTTATATCTGTGTGTATATATATATATATATATTGTGTTATTTTTTAGAAAAAAATCGAATATTAAGTTTAATAATACTAACATTTTAAAATTTTGAAATAAAAATTAAAAATGATAAATAGTAAAAATATATATATATATATTATGTTTGAAGATTAAATACGTATACTGAAAATTTGTTTTATAAAATAAATTATTGCATTTCAAAGTTAATTGTCTACCATCAATTTAATGAAATTTAATTGCTGGAATGTATGAGCAAGTGGAATTTTCAAACACTAACGGCTAGCCACCACAGTCGTGGAAAACTGATTTTTTAAAAAATTAATTGGAGAGAAAAATTGATTTTAATCATATTCTATAAATGCATTCCAAAACAAATTCTAATCAACTAGTTTGATTAACAAACAAAATTTCAATTTATCAAATTAAACTCAAATTGAGTTAAGAAAAGGAAAAATAGTAAAAAAATAAAATAAACATTTTCGTAAATTTGTCAATTTATCAAAACGTTTTAATTTTGTCAATTATATCTCAATTGCTCTAATTGTGCGTAATTTTTTCTAATACTTGAAATCAATTTGGGAGGGATGCGTAATTACTGATGTGGTCACTCATCATAAATATATATTCTATAAATATTTTTTTATTTTTTATTTATAAATATTTTCATAAATATTTATATATTTATCATTTTTAATAACACAATATATATATATATATAAGACTTAAGACTTGGCTGAGAATTCTTTCAAAGTCTTCCTAATCTTCCAAGTCTGTATTATTGTTTATGTGGGTCATAAGTTTAAAATAGTAATACATATAAATAAACGTAGCTGGTGGGCCCGCAATTAGTCAACCACTGGCGTCCACTGTATTATTGTTTCAGAGTTTGTGGGTATGTCCAAAAATCAAAGGCCGCACTACCTTTTACGGCGACCCCACGCACATTGTACCCTAAAGACAAGGGCAAGGTGTCTTCCCTTTCACTTCCAACTTCACCTTTAATTTTTATTCCTTTTTATTATAAAATAATAAATAATAAAAATAAAATTCTTGTAAGGAAATTTATATATACACGATCCAACTTCAAAAGGGATAGATATTTCTAGGGGTGTACTAATTTTTGGTTCTATAAAATTAACAAACCGAATAAATTGAATTGAGGGAATTGACATAAAAAAATCAATCAAAATCAAACTAACTTATAGACCGAGAATAACTTAAAAAATCAAACAAACTAGCAGTCAATGTTCATGTCTCTAATTCAAAAATATTTGTCCAACTTGTTTATGAGCATTAAGTGCTCCACATTCATTTGATGAGCTAAGCATAACAATAATTTTATTTTATTTTGTTAAGGCAGACGGTTAGATAAAATCTCATTATGAAAGCTTTAGTTATCATTCTTATAATTCAAATCAACTCTACACAAAATATAAAAATAATCATTATACAAAATTAGATCTTAAATACTTATTAATAATTTGTTTTCTTAACTCAATTTGAATATGATTTCATGAATTGAAATTCTATTTATTAATCAAACTAGTTTATTAGAATTTGGTTTGGAATTCATTTAGAATATATGATTAAAATCAGTTTTTTCTCCAATTAATCCTTAAAAAAATCAGTTTTTCCCCAATTGACTGTGGTGGCTGTCCATTAATAGTGTTTGAAAATTCCTCATGCTCATACATTCTAGCGGTGACAATTAAATTTTATTAAATTATTTTTTTTTTATAATTTGATTTCATTTTCTCTTTTGTCGAATCAACATTTTTGTGATAACTATAACATTTTGAATTTTAGATTCTTTTATATTATACATAAAAGAATATTTATAATTATATTTTTTTATATTATATATATAAACTTGCAATTACGTACCTTTGAGGTGGCATGTAAACTAAAATAAGTAAATAAATTTGAATGCACTCCTTTAGGGAAAGTTTTCTTTTTTGAGTTTCTTTTTCTACCCAAATTATTTTTTAACCTTGGCTTAGTTTAGCTATTGAATTCGATTAATTTAATAATTTTTCAATTGTTGTCTCATATTTCCTTTATTATTTTCAGGAAAAAGTATTATTTCTATCATACATAAGAATATTAGATAAGAAAAAATAATAATAATGATTATTTTCATTGATTGAAACAGATTTCAATGAACATAAACTTTTATATTTACAAATATATTTAATCATCAAATAGCTAGAACACATACAGTTTAATTCTTATCATCAAATATCATTTTTAGTTTTTACAATTTGAGAACAAACATGTTATGAGATGCAACATTTAATTTTTGTTGAAACTTAAAAGCACAAATATATATATAAATCAAATAACTTAAGGTTGCGTTCTCTTTATTATTTTCAAGTCATTTTTAGTTTTCAATTTTCTAAAATAATGAAAACGTCTTCTCTTTACTGTTTTTAAAAATATATTTTTGAAAACATAAAAAAAAAATTGTAAAGAAAACTCAAAACAACAAAAAGTTGTTTTGAGTGTTTTCATCCAAAACAAACTCTAAACTCAAAATACATTTATTTATGTATTTATTCAAATTTTACTATTGTAATGGGAAAAAATATTAAAAAATTCATTAACTTTAAAATGTATATATTTTTAAAAAAATATATTAACATTAAATATTTTTAATTTACTAAATAATCAAATTTTTTTGTATAAAATATTATTAAAAATTATTTTCAAAATTTCAAAGAGAACACGTTTTCTAATTTTTTGTTTTGAGAAATAGTTTTTTAAAATGATAAAAAGGACGTGTTTTCAATTTTCTAAAAATAAATTACTAAAACAGAAAATTAAAAATGAATTTAAAACTCAAAATTAAAAATTAAAAAACAAAGAGAACGCAAATGTTGCATCTCAAAACATGTTTGTTTTCAAATTGCAAAAACTAAAAATGATATTTGATGATAAGAATTCAACTGTATGTATTCTATTTGATGATTAAATATATTTATAAATATAAAAGTTTATTTTATTTTTTATTGACAAAAGTTAAGATTACCTCAATAAATTAAAATAAAACTATTGTTGTGCTTAGCTCATCAAATGGATGTGGAGGGCCAATAAGCAGTTAATGTTCATAAACAAATTGGGCAAATATCTTCAAATTAGGGACACTAACCTTTGATTGACAAGTGAAATGTAATATCATAATAAAGGCATACCTCATAGTTAAGTACTTAAATATTAGTTTAAATTAAAAAAATTAGACCAGATTATATCAAAATAAATAGTTTTATCTAAGAATGACATAATCCAATCTTTAGGGTGGAAATTAAATTATTTACCCAATCATATAAATTCATGTACCAAAAAATAACCTTTTAACTTTACATTTCAAATTATTCATGTACCAAAAATGTCTACACTAAAAGGACATAGAACATCATAAAAATCATCATCTAAAAATCGTATAAAATTTACTATGAAAGGTTGTCCGTCACCTAAAATCGTATAAAATTTTGAATTTTAAATGATAATAACCAATTAATCACCCTAACCAAACCACCATAAAAAGCGATGTTCTATTAACTGTCTTGACTAACTTGACAATGATATCTAGTTGTCTTATGATAGGGAAGCCTTTTACCAATTAGTGCTGAAGGTGTGGAATTTTATTATAGTAAAGAGGTAACAATAGCAAAGGAGAAAGTTTGGCTATTTAGTGGGTTTATAAATTCATTAGTAGTTGAATACAATTAGTTGAAATTTAGTAAATTTTAAAATTTAATAGTTAATTATTAATATTTAATATTAATTAAGTAAATGATAATTTGACAAGTTTCAAACCCAATCACTATTCCAGTAGAAAGATATAGCCTGTTTGGCTCTCAAACCAATTCCATCAAAAAAACAGTAGCCATGGCCAAAACTCATCTCTCTCTCTCTCTTTCTCTCTTGCCGTGGTGATGCAAGAACCCATCCTGTTGATGGGTCCTTCAGATTTTTTTTTTAAATTTTTATTTATAATTATATTTTTATATATAATTTTGAAATATATAAATTTATTAATTAAAAACATAAATTTAACATGTTTATTAGTTATCAAATTTATTGTATAACCGTTACTAATATATGTTACAATTTGCCTCAAAATACAATTTAGTTAAATTTCTTACCTAAACATTACATTTAAATAACTTCTGTTAAAATAAGTTTTTGTTTGGTCATTTTATAATTTTTGACATCTTATAAATGTTTTCAAGAGTTTATTCAGTCGATTCAGTTTATACAGTTTATATTTAGCTTTTTTCAATTATTGATTAATTTAGTTTATTAAATTTAATTAGTCGGTTTGATTCAATTTAATCCCCTTAGTATGGTTTATTTGATTTGTTAATTTCACTGACCTAACTATTTACACACTCCTAGAAGAATCTATCCTTTTTGAAGTTGGATTGAGTATATATAAATTAGTTTACAAGAATTTTATTATTTTTTATTTTTTATTATTTTACAGTAGAAAGGAATAAAAATTGAAGGTGAAGTTGGAAGTGGAATGGAAGGGAAGACGCCTTTGCCCTTATCTTTGGGGTACAACATGCGTGGGAACGTTGCCGTAGAATGCGATTATGTATGATTTTTGGCCATACCCCCAAACCCTGAACTTTGTGGACGCCAATGGTTGACTAACTGCAGGTCCACCAGCTTTGTTATATATATATATATATATATATTATTTCAATCTTATGACCCACAGAAACAATAATAGAGACTTGGAAGATTAGGAAGACTTGGAAAGACCTCTCAGTCAAGTCTTTAAGTATTTGTTTACATTGTGTATATATACATTGTGTTATTTTTTATTTTTTAGAAAAAAATTGAATATTAAGTTTAATAATATTAACATTTTAAAATTTCCAAATAAAAATTTAAAAAGATAAATTGTAAAAATAATAATATATATTATGTATGAAGATTAAATACATATTTTAAAATTTTATTTTATAAAATAAATTATTGCATTTCAAAGTTGATTAGCCACTAATAAATTTTCAAACACTAATGAACAGCCACCATATAAACAAATATCTACACTAATATACATAGAAACCCCACAAAGCACCATGGGCACCAAAATTATTGCATTTCATACAATAATGAACAGCCACCATCAATTTCATGAAATTTAATTGCAGGTCAGTGGACCAACCCAACAAGGATTATTTTTTTTTTCTTTTTGGCAAGCATTTAATATAAAAATATAAATATAAAAATACTATTTTGTATTGTTAATTTTTGAAAAAATAAAAATTGTGTTTATTATTTTGAAAAAAAAAAATACCAAATGCACTATTTTTTCAAAGAAATAAACATTGAAGCAAATTTCAAAAAAGAGCACAATTTAAATAATAATTTTAATTTTAATTTCATATCTTTTCTTCGAATTTGGTGTGGTAAAATAAATTAGAAATTCCAAACACCTAAAAACACTCTCTTAGAGAGAGCGGACACAAAATAGGTGTAGGAGGATCAAAATTTAAACTTTCAGATAATTATTGTAACGACTCGTTAGAAGGTCTAGGCATTTTCGAGTATTTTATTATGAGCTCAATTTTTTTTTTATTTGAGGATTGAATATATTTTTATGGAATAAAGTGAAAGTTGAAAGAAGAACCGATGGGCTTTAATTTAGTTAGGTTTAGTTTATTTGAGATAGATTAACGGGTTAGGCTTGATCAGCCCATTGGCAATTAATGATTGAAATCTAATGTGAATTTGAAATAAAGTGTGAAATGTCTAAAATGGGTTAATGAATATTTATGCATGGTAAAAAGGTAAAGGCAAGTGTGTAATTCCACAATTGGGTTGAATAAGGAACATGGAGAAAATGGCAAATGTCAATAGTGCCATTGGACCTTTGTTTGACCATTGTTAGGATAAGGGGCAGTCAAGTAATTTTCATGGGATGCAGGGGACAGACTTGCAGCCCTCCCTTTATCCCCTATATTACGCCGAGGATTTTCTCCTTGGTGTAACATGCCCGACGACCAATGTTATTCGCCAGTCTTATTCCTTTCTTCATCTTCATCTACGACCTTATCTTCTCCTTCCTCCTGGCTTCTCATGTCTATCTTGACCGATAGCAACATTAGGAAGAGAGAATTCTTCTACATAGCCAAGTCGTCAGACAAGTTCTTCTTGCACTCCCACTTCATTTTTAGTGCGAGCTCCCTTATTTAATTATTATTCTAGTGTTGTTGCCCTGTTGGTCTCTTCATTTTAGTCATTGTGAGGGATTATATGTGTATATATATATGCCCATTGTTGTGTATGGTTCTCTTTCTATTGGTGTTCATTGAGTTTTCATATCTAGGTATCTATTGGGGTCTCATCGTGGTCTCAGAATGGGGTTTGTTTCCACGCCAACTTCCATTTAGTGAATGATAATTTATTTGTCTAGATATAGATACGAGGCTCTGTTCGCTTTTGTACATTCCTGAGCTTAATAGTGTATATATGGCCAAATGCAACTCGCAGAAGCATAAGTCACGCATTCGAATAACATTTGCAAATATATATATGCCCCATTCGAATGCCCCTTGAATCATCTGAATGATACTCACATAACATTATAGCCATTTGAATACCTCTTACCTCATCTGAATGTCACTTTGAATATTTGTTTGGCACCATATTCGTATATATATTGTAATAGCTGAAACCTTGAACCCTTTGTCGCGAGCTCCTTCCTCGAGCTCTTCCATGAACCCTTGTCTCAAGCTTTTTACGAGCTCTTGTCGCAGTCCTTTGCTGGGAGCTCATGCCTATATGCCTTCTTACCATAAGCCTCATTGCTGCGAGCTCTTACCTAAAGCCCTTGGTTGTGAACACTCTCTGCAAGCTCTTACGTGAGTTCTTACCTCAAGCCTTCCACTAGCTCTATCGCAAGCTCCACTTCAAGCCTTTCCACTAGCTTTACTATGAGCTCTTTCTTGCAAGCTCTTGCTCGTGATCATTTACTACGAGCTCTGGCTTCATCCCTTTCCATGAGTTCTTTTTGCGAACTTTTACCCCCAAGCCCTTTGCCCCGAGGTCTTGTCGCGATCCTTGTCGTGAGCTTATGCTTATATGCCTCCTTATAACAAGCCCTTTGCCGCAATCTCTTGCCTCGAACTCTTTCCACGAGCTTTTGCCACAATCCCTTTTTTGCGAGCTCTTCCACATATGTCCTCTTGTCTTAAGACTCATAACCGTGAGCTCTTGCCACAAGCCCTTGTTGTGTCATGCCTTTGGCCGCGAGCTCCAACCTTGTCGCAAGCCTCCACCTCAATCATCTTTTGGAAATCAAATTGCCTTGAACAATACTCTCCTTTAGCAAGTCAAAGTCGATTTTGATAGTAAATAAGAATACATAAACGTGACCATTGTAAGTGTATGGAATGCACGGTTTATCTATTTTAAATGATCTCAAATATGTTCAAATTATGAGATGCCTCAGTGAAATTCCTTCTGAATATTCCTCAAAATGTGGTTATTAAATTTAACACCCATTGTTTTTGTAAAAGATCAATACTAGCTTGTCAATGAACAAACCCGCGTAGTGTGGTCATTCTGATTGCATGGGGATAAATCATGAATTTGAACTATGAGCACGAATGCAAGTCAAGGCATACTGACATTGGTTAATGAATTCACAAAGATCATACGATGGGAAAAATAGTTATTAAATCTATAATATTCCTCAACTGGTGAATCAAGATTTAGTCTTAAATAGCATCTCTCAAAATTATTCATATGTTGTAATTTACATCAAGCATTTATGTGTCATAAATTACATCTTAAATGTGGTAAACGTTATAAAGTAAAATATGTTGAATTTATCTAATGATGGAAAAATATCCTATAATATCTTGATAATTTAGGAATAATTAATGATTATTAATTTAATCGGGAGCAGTTGATAATTATAATGTAAATTGGAAGTGGTTGGTAATTAATAATTATTGTATTTATGGTGATTATCGATTATTGGTGAGTTTAAAAGAACATATTGAATTATTTGGAATTTGGGAAAGAGGCAATTAATTATTAAAAATCTTGGGGGTATTTAAGGAAATAAAGAAACATTAAAATAAAATGATTCGGGTGAATTTCTGAAAATTTGGGGTGTAAGTCTAATAAGAGAAAAATTGGATGTCGGGTGCAAGTGTCAATTTATGGAAGTTCGGGTGTAAGGGAAATTATTAAGGGGGCGCGTGTGTAATTAATGGAATATTGTGGTGTTGAAATGTGATTTGCAGAAGTGGTTATGGTTCATTTTAAATTTAATGGGCTGTGTATAATACGTGAAGGAAGTGGCCAGCCCAGCTGGTCGCATGCGCGAGTGCAAAGGTAGGGGTCGTGGGATCAAACCCGTGTGAGCACGCACAAGGCTAGGGATTTTGCCCATTTTATTCGGCCAGGGAAGGGCCGAAAGGACGTCGTTTCAGCCCTAAGGCGGTGGCCTCCCGGCACAGCCCAGAGGTTGCCACATGGTCGCGTTCTAGCCACCCATTTTTTGCCATTTTAAGCCCAAATTAGGTGTCTCTGAACTAGCAAAATCATAAGAAAAATTAAAGAAGAAATGGGAAATTTGGGGGAAAAATCCAAGATTAAATGAGGTTTAATTGAGTTTTAATTAGCAAGGTAAGTAGAGAAATATGTATTAATCATTCTATATGGTTAGAATTTAATTTTGGGTCCGATTTTATTAATTTTGGGAGTTTATGTTAATTTGCAGCGTGTATTAATTTGGTGGCGTTCAAGTGTAAAAGCACTAAAAATAGCTAAATCGAGGCAAGCTCTTTTCTACTTTTGCGAGTTCCTTTCATTTTCTAAACCCTACGCCTTTCCTTAATTTGTTTCGCTTTCGCGTATTAATTATATGAATTGAGGATTTTATTAGCATGATTTAATTTAAATTAAATATGAGACTCGTTGGGGTTTTATTTGTTGTGTGGATCGGCTAGGGCTATTCAACAGTAAGAGAGGGGTCAGTTGTTTGGTGACGTTAGGGTAGACTATTGTACGGCCCTGAAGTGGATTGCCAGGCGAACACTCCTAGTCATTGACCGTCGATCGGTGCCGGACACTACTGACTAGCTCTGCCAGTATGTGATTTACTACATATTTTGATATGTTGTATTATCGTTCATGGTTTGATATGTACATGGGTACGGGATGCATGTTGGGGTATTCATTTATTGAGTATGCTTGGACACAGGGCATTCTAGCATGGTTAGATTGCATCCAGCACGGGCATATACATCGTGTGTGGTTTACTATATGTGGGCATAGTATGGCCTGATGCCTGGATGTATAGGCGCCAATGTATCACGTTGATGCTCACTACGCTACTGCATTTTTATGTGCATTGCATGGTTACTATATGTTTAGCAGTCTCGGACGGGAGGACCATTCCGAATGAGCCTAGGGCTCGATTATTCTACAACTCGGGTGTCAGAAAGACCGACGTAAACATTCGGGTGATGAGAGCACTGACCCGGGACAGGGTGCACAAATTTGTTAGAGATATTTGTTACCTTTCTGGGCAATCGCAGGTTGGTATGGGACTTGGGTGCCGTGTGTCTTGTGTGGGCTCCAATGACTGATACGTGCTTTTATTTACGCTTTTATACTGTGTTGTGCATCTCATGGCTTGTGTGTGCTTGGGGGTTGGTGTTTCTGGGGAGAGTTTACTAGATATGTTCAACCTTCAGTCTTTCTTTCCTTATGCTTGCTGAGTCTCTCGACTCACTTTGTTTTCCATCATTCCAGGTAACGGCAGTATGGGTCAAGGGCAAGAAAGTCAGCATCTAGTGGCAGACTCGGTATGGTGTACAGACAGTTCCATCACTCCCCTATTAGCCCCTAGTTAACTCTGATGTTTGAGTATGATTTACTCTATTAGTTTTGACTGTGCCAGGTCATTCCTCGTGTCTCATGTATGTTGGCACAGGTGTTTGTATGTATTTGTTTATCAGGTGTCGAAAATTATCACATCCACCCCAGATATTAATAACACTTATACCCCGAATTTCCAACAATTTTATACCCATTTCTCTAACACCAAAATAAATTAATATTTCCTTTGAACCAACAAATATTCAATAATCTCCACAAATACAATAATTAATAATTATCAACTATCTACTAAATTATTCAATTCCAATAAATCAAAAATTACTTCAAATGCGAAATTTAATAATTATTAAGTACTCCCAAATTATCGGGATGTTACAGTCTCCCCCCTTTAATGAAATTTCGTCCTTGAAATTCTCGTTGGTTAGCTTAAGCCAATCAGGGTGACACACCTATATCAAGGAATTAGATTTATTACACTCACATTTAACTCAATTTCAACAAAATGAATTTGTAAGTCCCATGACAACATCCCACACTCTCCAAGACATTCCATATCATCATTTTCCAGTATTCCTGCAAGTCCAGGTCTACTCCGTATACTACTTGACTTAATACACTAACACATCTCCCCATCCATCACCTCAATTCACTATAAAAAAAATCGGCATTTAGGAGAGGTTTTTTTTTCATTTAGCGACAATTTTCAAAACCGCCGCTAAGTCAGCCGTCGAGGAGCGTTTAGCGGCGATTTTTAGCAACCATCGCTAATTATATTTTTTGCAGTGATTTTTTAAACTGCCACAAAATAAGTGATTTAGCTGTGGTTTCTATAATATTTAGCAGCGGTTCTGAAACCGCCGCAAAAAATTTAAAAAAAATTAAATTTTTAATTTTAGCGGGGGTTTCAAAACCATCGCGAAAATTAATAAAAAAAATTAATTTTTAATTTTCGTGGCGGTTTTGAAACTACTGTGAAAATTGAAACCGCCCCCATTCCTTTCGGAATGATGCCGAACCCAGTTTGGGGACTAGGTTCCTAGACGTGCGGGTCTATTTATGATTTTTTCGAGTTTATTTATGATTCGGTTAGAGCTATTGAGTAGTGGGGTAGGGGTCGACTGTTTGGTAACATTGGGGTAGACTATTGTACCGCCCTAAAGTGGACCGTCAGGCGGACACTCCTAGTCACTGGTCGTTGATCGGTGCCAGGCACTGCTGACTAGTTCTGCCGGTATGTGATTTAGTGTATGATTAGATATATTGTATTACTATTCATGGTTTGATATGCACATGGGTGCGGGTTGCATGTTGGGATATTCATTTATTGAGTATGCTTGGACACGGACATTCTAGCTCGGTTAGATTGCATCCAGCATGGGCATATGCATCGCGTGTGGTTTACTATCTGGGCGGAGCATGGCCTGATGCCTAGATGTATGGGGGCCAGTGTATCACGTTGATGCTCACTACGCCATTGCATTTTTATGTGTATTGCATGGCTACTGGTAGTTATTAGTTCTCAGACGGGAGTACTGTTCCGAGGGAGCCTATGGCTCGGGTGTCGGAAGTACCGACATGACGGGTGACGGGAGTACTGACCCGAGACACCGCATGCAGATTTGTGGAGATATTTGTTGCCTTTCAGGGCAGCGGCAGATTGGTATGGGACTTGGGTGTTGTGTGTCTTGTGTGGGCCCCAAAGACCGATATGTGCTTTTATTATGCTATACTATTGTGTTGTAGCATTTCATGGCTTGTGTGTACATGGGGGTTTATTCTGGGGAGACTTTCTAGATATGTTCAGCCTTCAGCCTTTCTTTCTTTATGCTTGCTAAGTCTCTCGACTCGCTTTGTTTTCCATCATTCCAGGTAGTGGCACCGTGGGCCATGGCAAGGGAGTCACCTTTTAGTGGCAAAGTCGGTATGGTGTACAAGCAGTCCCGTCAATCCCTGTCAACTTTGATGTCTGAGTAGGATTTACTTTATTATTTTGTACTGTGCTAGGTCTTTTCTCGAGTCTCATGCATGTTGGCAAAGGAGTCTATATTCCTTTATTTATCTTGCGACCGCTGTGCTAGCGGTGTTCTCGTAGTGCATGCATGTATATAGTTTAGCTTCCGCTGTTTTCGTTCTTGTGTATGCATGCCAGGGTAGTTTTCGTCTTGTGTTTCATTATTTTTCCCTTCCATAAGTGCTCCCGTTCGGGTAGACCGGGTGGGGGTGCTTACATTGTTGGTATCAGAGCGTAGTTTGAATCAGTTTTGGGGACGAGTTCCTGTACACCAAGGTTATCGGGTAGAGTTAGGGAGGTCTAGGTGAATCAAATAGAGTCAGGCTGTGTCAAGTTAAATTTTGCTGGTTCGTGTGAGAGACAGTATCCCAATTTATATTTGTGCAGGGGTGATAAGTGCACGTTAGGATGGGACCGTGAGGTGGTATGAATAGGATTTAGTTAGGACATGTGCCTTCCCCTAGGAGTTTGGGTAAGAGGTTAGTCTAGCATTAATATATTTTCCTGATATTTGGTGATTTTCAGTATTCCCAATGGAATTCGGAGGCCTAGATTCCGGTGTACCCCTACCTAATCCAGATGACCTCCTAGCATTGGATCATTTATGATGACGATGGGAATATGAGTTTTCTTCGGGATGGGGAGGCAAGCAAGACGAAGAGGAATACCTGGTGAGTTATATGTATCATCTTAACGAGTAGTTTTAAGAGACGATCCACGAGATCTTTTAGGGATTGTCAGAGAGACAAGTCATGTTCGCCCGTGAGCACATGAGTGACGTGTGGAGGTGGCTGACTGAAGCAATGATGAACGATGTGGGCCCTCATTCTCATTATGATGTTTTTTCCAGGGCTGTGAGGCAACAAGTAGTCGTTTGGGAGTCTTACTAAGGACCGGTACAGGATGTGCCCAGGGTTGGAGCACTACCTGACACCTAGTTAGTCCAAGCCACTATAAGTGGATCGTCACTACCACTAGATGGACTTGTTGTACCCAACTCCAGTGTAGCTAGCAATGAGGACTTAGCTTACCTTGCAAAGGAAGCTACCTTAGTTGCCAAGGGTGATGAGGGGAGTTCTAGTTAATATAATTAGTAGGGGGGCTGTAATGCAAATGTGTGGTTGTAAATTACGAGTTTTGTAAGGATGGGAATGGTGTGGGAAACACCAGGTACAATGTTGAAGGTAGTATGTAATGTGATGCATTTAGTAAACTTATGAGCCTTGGGATTCTTAGGAATCAAGTAGTTATCGCTATTAACAAAGAGTATCCTAGTGACCTGATGTGAAGAATCGTATGCACTTGGAAACTCACAAGTTTGGCCTACAATGGACATTTGATTGTTGACTGTTTTCGTTAAGACCGAGTGGACCAGACACCTGGCTTATGGTGGATTTATTGGGTCCCTAATCATTGTCTATTAGTGATGCGGATTAGAGATAACATGTATCTCATGTAAGGGAAGCAATTAAGGGAACTTTTAAAGCTACCTTTAGGGGGCACGTTGTTCATGATAAGGGTGTGTATAGTTGATGAATCACATGATAGTCTATGATTCAAATATAAAAAGTTTCGATTTTAATGATGAAATAAATCTCCTACTTTTGCAAAATCTCGTATATTAAAAAGCGATTTGTCATCTCCAAAATCAAAGCATAGTCTCTTTAAAAGAAGTTGTAAAAAGGCCATTAGGTATAAGCCTTTGTTTTTAAAATTCTGTGAAACATCTGTCTACCGGTCAATATAATCTGTCGACCGTTTTTCATATTTTGGACCATCTGTCGACCAATGGTTTTCCATCTGTCGACCGACAGAATGAGTGTTTCTTAAAAATACCTTCATCTGTCGACAGATCATTTTTTATCTGTCGACTGATTTCTTGTTTTAACCTTGATCTGTCGACCGATGCCTATGCATCTGTCGACTGGCAGTAAGGATCTTCTGAGAATAAGCTTCATCTGTCGACCGATGTTCAAACATTTGTCGACTGGCAGTAAGGGTCTTCTGAAAATAAGGCTTCTTCTTTCGACCGATGTTCAAACATCTGTCGACCGATCATGTATATTTGTGAAGATCTGTCGACCGATGCCATTGCATCTGTCGACCGACAGAATGCAAATCCCTGATGTCTTCTTATGCAATCAAGCCATCTGTCGACTGATGCCTATGCATCTGTCGACCGACAGTATGCTCGCCCAAGAAAATGTCGATAGATTGAAAACATCTGTCGACCAGAATTTGAAATTTTACCTATCTGTCGACCGATGCTTTGCATCTGTCGACCGTTTTATTCGCAGAGACAAATAACAGCTAGTTCAGCTTTTGTTCCCAAGTGCTCCTTCCACCAACAACGGGTTGTTTCATTAATGGGCTTTGAAGAGGCTATATATAAAAGTCATTTGAAGATTTGAATGGTCAACAAGATTCAATCTACAAGCTCCAAAGTTCTGAAACTTTTATTGTGCTTCATTGGTAAAGTTGTTCTCTCTTTTTAAGGCATTGGGTTTATCTTGAAATCAATTCTATTGTATGCCTTGTTTTAATCTTTGAAGAGAACTTGTAACTGAGAAGATTGTTTCTCAGATCCTCTTGTAAACTGTAACAATTCATATAATCCTAGCTTGTATTGCTAGTGGGCTTACTTTGCTTGTAAGAGGTCTAGAATATCTAGATTTTTCTAGAGGACTTGTTGGTTCAAGCAAGAGGTTTGTATCTTCCTAGCTTAATGCTAGAGGGCCTATCAAGTGTGATAGGAGAGTTATAATACTTTGCTTAAAAATCCTTAGTGAGGAGCTAAGGTAGTGGATTAGGCTTAATCAAGCCGAACCACTATAACTCATTGTGTTCTTTCATGCTTGTGTCTCTTTTGATTCTCTTAGGCATCTCTTATTTCTTTCTTGGCCCATAAATTTAAAGTTCTTCATCGAAAATATAAGTTCATAATTTTGAGTCTTGTATTCTTCATTGTCTAATCAAGAGTATTTTAATATAGTTGATACATTATTGTGCTTTCTCAAAGACTTAAGATTTAGCTAAGCCATACTATAAATCATTTAATTAAAAGAATTTTTAAATATACCAATTCACCCCCCTCTTGGTATTTCCCATAGATTCGTCAAATCTAACAATTGGTATCAGAGCCAAGTACCCATTTGTTTTAAACAGGTCTAACAACCTAGGGTCAAGATCAATCCATGGCTCATTTGGCTAGTTCATCCAATTCCGAGGGTCAAAGTACTACTCGTCCTCCTCTATTCGATGGTACTAATTATAACTATTGGAAAGCAAGAATGAAAATCTATCTTATGCAGGATTCCTCTCTTATGCAAGCCATCAAAAAGCAAGTCACATTAGCCAACATGGAGAAAATGGAAACTTGGACAGCAGAGGAAAGGAGAAATATGGAAATAAATGCAAAAGCAATGAATGCCTTGATATGTGCTCTAAGCGCCGAAGAATTCAACCGTATCTCTACTTGCAAGACCGTCAAAGAAATATGGGACAAACTAGAGGTAACGCATGAAGGTACAAAACAGGTAAAAGAAACAAAAATTAGTTTGCTTGTTCATGATTATGAATTATTTTTTATGAAGGATGATGAGTCTATAAAAGAAATGTTTACTAGATTTAATGACATAGTCTCAAGTTTAGAATCTCTAGGAAAAACATATTCAAATGCAGAAAAAGTTAGAAAAGTCTTGAGGAGTCTTCCTAGAAATTGGGATCCAAAAGTCACTGCCATAACGGAAGCCAAAGATCTGGACACTCTAACTTTCGATACCTTGTTAGGATCACTCATGACTCATGAAATTTTGATGAAAAGAAATGACTTAGATGAATCAAAGAAAAATAAAAATATAGCCTTTAAGGTAGAGACCAACAACCAAGATTTGCAAGATAGTGAGGATGAACAATTTGCAATGTTTACTAGGAGGTTTAATAGATTCATGAGAAATCGAAAATTCAATCAAAAAGGTCGCTTTAAGAAAGAAAATGAACTAAAGGAAGAAGGTACTAAAGAAATTAAATGTTATGAATGTAAGAAAGCAGGTCATGTAAGATCTGAATGTCCTTCCTTGAAAAAAAATGAGTGGAAGGGAAAGAAGAAGGCCTTAGCCGCATGGAGTGAGAACGATTTCTCTTCGGAAGATGAAGATCAAAATGAAGAAGTTGCCAACCTCTGTCTTATGGCCAATATTGAAGAAATAAGTCTTTCTAAACCATCAAAATTTACTCTTGAAGAACTACAAGATGCATTAAATGAAATCATGAATGAGTTTGAAGAAGTTAGTTTCAAATACAATGTTCTAAGGAAGAAATCTAAATCATTAGAGTGTGAAGTAAGAATATTGCAAGAAGAAAAAGACTCTTGGGTGAATGAGAAAAATGACCTAGTAAGTAAAACTGAAATTCTTATCAAACAAAATCTTGACTTAAAAGAATCTTTAGAAAAACTTGTTGAAGGGAAAAAGAAACTTGAAATGATCCTAGGAGCTCAAAGAAGCTATGGAGATAAACAAGGACTGGGTTTTGATCAATGTCTAAACAATCAAAACAAAACTATTTTTGTAAAAGCTTTGTGTCAAAAACCAAAAGATCATTTTCATAAAACATACTTTTCAAAGAATAGGATCACATGTTATTATTGTGGGAGACATAATCACTCTATCAACAAATGTCTTATAAGAAACAATCCACATAGATATAAGCAAGTTTGGGTACCAAAAACAGAATTATGTGCTAACGTAAATGGACCCAAAAAGGGTTGGGTACCAAAGGAAGCAACTTGATTGCTTGTGTGGCAGGTTGCTCTTGCTACAAATGTTGTGAGAAGAAAGTGGTTTCTTGATAGTGGTTGTTCAAAACACATGACCGGAGATGAACGACTCTTCAGTAACATCACCTACACACAAGGAGGTAACGTTGTCTATGGTGACAACTCAAAAGGTAAAATCCGTGGTATAGGCTCTATTTGTTTTCCAAAATTTATGCTTGAAAATGTTGCTTTAGTAGATGGTCTTAAACACAATTTAATTAGTATAAGTCAATTATGTGAAAATGGAAATAAAGTATGTTTTAACACCTATGCATGTGAAGTATCTTGTCTAAAAACAAATGAACTAAAGATTGTAGGAAATAGAATTGATAACGTATACATAATTTTTCTAAACCTATCCCTATCTAGTATAGAAAGATGTCTAGTAACTTCCATATCTCAAAATACTTGGTTATGGCATAGTAGACTAGGCCATGCTAGCATGAATCTTGTAAACAAATTATCTAAGCATGATCTTGTTAAAGGGTTACCTAAGTTGAAATATGAAAGAGATCACATTTGTGATGCTTGTATGAAAGGCAAACAAATAAGTATATCCTTCAAACCTTCTAATGAAGTTTCTACATCTAGACCCTTAATGTTGCTTCATTTAGATCTTTTTGGACCTATGAGAACTCAAAGCCTAGGAGGTAAACACTATACTCTTGTAATTGTAGATGACTACTCTAGATTTACTTGGGTAATTTTTCTTGCATCCAAAAATGAAACATTCAAACAATTTGAAATCTTTTGCAAAAGAATTCAAAAAGACAAAGGAATATGTATTTCAAAGATTAGGAGTGATCACGGAGGGGAATTTGAAAATGAATACTTCAAATATTTTTGTGAAAATAATGGTATTGAACATAATTTTTCTTGTGCTAGAACCCCTCAACAAAATGGACTAGTTGAAAGGAAAAATAGGTCTTTACAAGAAATGGCTAGAACTATGTTATGTGACAAAAATCTTCCTAAAAATCTTTGGGCAGAAGCTGTAAACACAGCTTGTTATATTCTAAATAGAGTTTCCATAAGACCTATCTTAAAGAAAACTCCGTATGAACTATATAAAGGGAGAAAACCTAATATCTCGTACTTTCATATTTTTGGAAGCAAATGTTTCATTCTAAATAATAAAGATGCTTTAGGAAAATTCGATTCAAAATGTGATGAGGGCATATTCTTAGGATATTCAATTCTAAGTAAGGCATATAGAATATTCAACAAAAGGACCTTAACAATAGAAGAGTCTATTCAAGTAAAAGTTGATGATACAAACTCTTTTGTCCAAAAACCTCAAGAAGAAGATGAAAACGAAATAAGACAAAATCTTAGAAAACTTTCACTAGATCAGTCTTCAAATAGCCAAGGACAGAATGAAGAGATTTTATCTCAAGAAGAAAAAGAACCATTATTCCCAAGAGAAAGAAAATATGTAGAGGATAATGATATCCTAGGAGATCCTTCTAAAGGAATAAGGACTAGAGCATCTATTAGAAATGAATGTCAATATGCTGCCTTTATATCTCAAATAGAACCTAAGAACATTCAGGATGCCTTAAAAGATGAAAATTGGATTATTTCTATGCAAGAAGAATTAAATCAATTTGAAAGAAATGAAGTGTGGAATTTAGTACCTCGACCTAAAAATCATCCAATCATAGGAACAAAATGGGTATTTAGAAACAAAATGGACGAAAACGGAATTGTTACAAGAAATAAAGCAAGGCTGGTTGCTCAAGGATACAGTCAAGAAGAAGGAATAGATTATGATGAAACCTATGCCCCCGTAGCTAGACTTGAAGCTCTAAGAATGCTATTGTCATTTGCATGCTACAAAAATTTTAAACTATATCAAATGGATGTTAAAAGTGTCTTTCTAAATGGATATATAAATGAGGAAGTGTATGTAGAACAACCCCCGGGTTTTGAAGACCCAAAATTTGAAGATCATGTATTCAGATTATCTAAAGCGTTATATGGTTTAAAACAAGCCCCTAGAGCTTGGTATGAAAGACTTAGCAAATTCCTTATTGAAAAAGGATTTAAAAGAGGGCAAATAGATACAACCTTATTCATAAAATTACAAGACAAAGATATTCTATTAGTTCAAATATATGTTGATGACATTATTTTTGGGTCAACTAATAAATCGCTATGTGATAATTTTGCAAATTTAATGCAAGGGGAGTTTGAAATGAGTATGATGGGAGAAATGAAATGTTTCCTTGGATTGCAAATTAAACAAGAAGATGAAGGGATCTATATATCTCAACAAAAATACATTAAGGATCTTCTTAAGAAATTTAATGTTCAGGATAGCAAACCCATAGCTACTCCAAATGAGCAGTTCAGCATACTTAGACAAAGATGAAATAGGACAAAAAGTAGACATTAAGCTATTTAGAAGTATGATTGGATCCCTACTATACTTAACTGCAAGTAGACCGGATATTATGTTTAGTGTTTGTCTATGTGCTAGATTTCAATCCGATCCTAAAGAGTCTCATTTGAAAGCAGTAAAACGAATCTTTAGATACTTAAAAGGGTCATTCAATCTAGAACTATTCTACCCTAAATCAAATGAATACTATCTTGAAACTTATACCGATGCCGACTATGATGGGTGCAAAATTGATAGAAAAAGCACTAGTGGTTCATGTCATTTTCTAGGCTATTCTCTAGTATCATGGTCAAGTAGAAAGCAAAACACCGTAGCACTCTCTTCCACTGAAGCTGAATATGTAGCAGCTGGAAGTTGTTGTGCTCAAATTTTATGGATGAAACATCAATTAGAAGATTATGGAATAAAGCTTCATAATATTCCCATAAAATGTGACAACACAAGTGCAATAGCCTTGACCAAACATCCTGTTTTCCATGCTCGAACTAAACATATTGAGGTTAAACATCACTTCATCAGAGATCATGTGCAGAAAGGTGATGTAGTACTTGATTTTATAGATACAAATCATCAAATTGCCGATATATTTACAAAACCTCTTAACAAAGGAAAGTTTGAGTACTTTAGAAGCAAATTAGGAATGATTATTCATAAATCTGATTATTAACTGAATATCTTGTATGTACGCTTAAAGCTCTAGTTGTTGATCTGTATAATGGCCAAGAGTACAAATCTATCGACAGATGATATTTAACTGTCGACCGATTTTACAAAAATGTGCAAACTATAGACCGATTTTCTTATCTGTCGACCGTTCTATCAATCGGCTAAAGTAAACTGTGATACATAAAGAATCTATCGACCGACTTCAGTCTATATGTCAACCGTTTTTCTCTTTTTTGCATATCTGTCGACCGATTAAACAATCTGTCGACCGTTTCAATCGGTCTTTAAAAGGAACGGGCGACCACCCGATTTCTTTCCAAGCCCTAATTTTTCAAATTCGATTCTCCCTCTCTCGATTTCTCTTTTCAAATCGTCCTTTCCCCAAGATTCCTTCTTCCGATCATCAATCTCTCTTGTTCATCATCATGATGCGCACAAAGAATCCAGAAAAGGGAAAGGAGAAGGCCTCTTCAAGTCATCCTCCGCGTTCTCTTCCTCGGCCCCAACTCTTTGAGAGCATCCGACAAAATGAAAGGTATCTTTAAAAGTTTGAATCTAGAGAGGTGCTACTTGGGCGATATCTAGAAATCGACTTTTTGATGGGTATTCAGTTTCCATACCTAAGTACTTTCAAAGATTTTGGATGGTGGAATTTTTTGACTGCTCATAGGGATATTCTAGAAGATGTTATACGAGCCTTTTATTCAAATGCTGATAACCTATTTAATGGCCGAAGATCGGATATTCGGTTTAGAACCAACATAGGCAAAACCCATTTTGAAGTAAACCTACCCTTAATTCAAGATCGTCTTGGAATCCCTGAAGGAGGAGAAGATTATTCTGCTTGGACTCAAGACCTTGTTAAAGCCTGTAAAGAAGTCTATGAAGATGACTCCATTGAGTCACACATAAATGAAACCACTAGAATGAACTTGCATACTAGGATATTGCATTTAATTTGCTGTCAAATGTTGATTCCTAGAAGTGGAAATTTTTTAGAGGTTACTAGGATGGATTTATGGCCAATGCAGTGCATTATGGCTAAAAGAAGGCCAAATCTTTCACTTCTCATTGTGAATCACATGATAGAATCATTTCAAGGAAGTAAGCGATCACTGCCCTATGGAATGGTATTGAGTGATCTTCTAGAAAAAGAAGTAGGAGGTCTTAATGGGGCACGAAAGATTTATTTGAACCCCGCACAGCATATAAATAGCAATACAGCCATAAGAATAGGCTTTGTGGCTCAAGAAGGGGGGATTTGGGTTCGAGGCAAAGCAAGCGAGAAAAGAAAGACTGCCACTCCAGCTGGGCCCTCTTCAACTGATGATCTTATCCATGGCTTAGCCGAGCTCAAGTCAGAATTTTCAAGCTTTAGAGAAGAAGTTTGACATGAGTTTCGGGAGCTTCATCGTTGCCATGACGACCTTTTTCATCTCGTCTTCCAGCTGCCTCATCCTCTTCTTCCTCATCTGAAGACATTTGAACATTTCTCATATGTATCACACATTTATTACATGCCATTGAAAAACAATGTTTTGTGTTTGTCCTTATGATATTTGCTATCTTCTATTGTTAAACAATGTTTTGAGTTATCCTTATGATGAAAAGTTCATTTCTTTGTATTATGTGACTGCTTGTATGATTCAGCCTATTTATGACTATTTCAATGAATGATTGGTTAAGAATTGAAATTTTCACTCTTTTGGGAAATAATCCATCTTTTAGCTTAAGGGGGAGCTTTGCTTAATATTGGATCTCTCGTTGTCCTTAACTTTTTGACATATGACAAAAAGGGGGAGATAGGTATATAGGTTTATAAAATCGCTTTGGAAATATGGAGATTTTTCAAAATCTAATAAAGGTTTTGTCATCATCAAAAAAGGGGAGAATGATGAATCACATGATAGTCTATGATTCAAATATAAAAAGTTTCGGTTTTAATGATGAAATAAATCTCCTACTTTTGCAAAATCTCGTATATTAAAAAGCGATTTGTCATCTCCAAAATCAAAGCATAGTCTCTTTAAAAGAAGTTGTAAAAAGGCCATTAGGTATAAGCCTTTGTTTTTAAAATTCTGTGAAACATCTGTCGACCGGTCAATATAATCTGTCGACCGTTTTTCATATTTTGGACCATCTGTCGACCGATGGTTTTCCATCTGTCGACCGACAGAATGAGTGTTTCTTAAAAAGACCTTCATCTGTCGATAGATCATTTTTTTTCTGTCGATCGATTTCTTGTTTTAACCTTGATCTGTCGACCGATGCCTATGCATCTGTCGACTGGCAGTAAGGGTCTTCTAAAAATAAGCTTCATCTGTCGACCGATGTTCAAACATCTGTCGACCGATCATGTATATTTGTGAAGATCTGTCGACCGATGCCATTGCATCTGTCGACCGACAGAATGCAAATCCCTGATGTCTTCTTATGCAATCAAGCCATCTGTCGACCGATGCCTATGCATCTGTCGACCGACAGTATGCTCGCCCAAGGAACTGTCGACAGATTGAAAACATCTGTCGATCGGAATTTAAAATTTTACCTATCTGTCGACCGATGCTTTGCATCTGTCTACCGTTTTATTCGCAGAGACAAATAACAGCTAGTTCAGCTTTTCTTCCCAAGTGCTCCTTCCACTAACAACGGGCTGTTTCATTAATGGGCTTTGAAGAGGCTATATATAAAAGTCATTTGAAGATTTGAATGGTCAACAAGATTCAATCTACAAGCTCCAAAGTGCTGAAACTTTTATTGTGCTTCATTGGTAAAGTTGTTCTCTCTTTTTAAGGCATTGGGTTTATCTTGAAATCAATTCTATTGTATGCCTTGTTTTAATCTTTGAAGAGAACTTGTAACTGAGAAGATTGTTTCTCAGATCCTCTTGTAAACTGTAACAATTCATATAATCCTAGCTTGTATTGCTAGTGGGCTTACTTTGCTTGTAAGAGGTCTAGAATATCTAGATTTTTCTAGAGGACTTGTTGGTTCAAGCAAGAGGTTTGTATCTTCCTAGCTTAATGCTAGAGGGCCTACCAAGTGTGATAGGAGAGTTATAATACTTTGCTTAAAAATCCTTAGTGAGGAGCTAAGGTAGTGGATTAGACCTAATCAAGCCGAACCACTATAACTCATTGTGTTCTTTCATGCTTGTGTCTCTTTTGATTCTCTTAGGCATCTCTTATTTCTTTCTTGGTCCATAAATTTAAAGTTCTTCATCGAAAATATAAGTTTATAATTTTGAGTCTTGTATTCTTCATTGTCTAATCAAGAGTATTTTAATATAGTTGATACATTATTGTGCTTTCTCAAAGACTTAAGATTTAGCTAAGCCATACTATAAATCATTTAATTAAAAGAATTTTTAAATATACCAATTCACCCTCTCTTGGTATTTCCCATAGATTCGTCAAATCTAACAATAGCTTGATTCCTTCCCCGGTTATGAATGAGCGAGGGGTACTCTTGACTTTCTGGAGGATTTACCAAGGAGGTTGCCTTAGTAAGGGTTTGACCCTGCAATTGAGCCAGTTAGCCTTGAGGCATAAATATTCCTTCCTTCTGAGTAGATGATTTGTCGGGCTAACCACAGGGTGTTTTCTAACGATTGTTTGTCATACTTGTAAGACCGCTATAAGTTCATTGCCATGCCATTTAGGCTGATCGACGCCTTTGTAGTATTTATGGTTTGGTCAGGACCGGCGACAGAGATAGATGTTTGGAGCTTTCTTTGGTCTTGTTAGGGGTTGCCGACGTCTTACAAAGGCTTGCGTCAATTCCATGAGAGATGAGGTCATGATAGCATATGAGCTGGAGGTCCATGATTGGATTTTGCCAGGGGTTGTACGGAAAGGTCCCACCATGTGGGAATGTGCTATAGGAGTCCGATGATAAATGGTAGATGAGTAGGTATCGAGAGATGTACATGGCGTACTGAGATGAAACCTGAATGTTGGATAATGCAATAGCTTGTGTGTAGTTGATAGTTGACTATTCGTACATGTTCGGACGGGAGATGTGTTATGTGAAGGCAAATTGAGGTTCTGAGGGGTTTGCATTTCCTTGGAGGTTTAGGGCAGCAACCCTAGGTTTTAATTGAATCTGGATAGATAACTCGGAACACCAATACAAAGTCCCAAAAAAGATCTGTGATGGGAATTAACTGAAGAACTATTACGGAATTGAGGACTAGGAGTTTACAGAAGTTATGTTGTTTTGAGATTTGGCCTCATTACCTAGATAAGGCATAGATGTTTAGTTCTCATAGGTGGAGTGGAGTACAGGCGATGCCGTGGTTGGCATGACGAAAGACTAAAGTTGTGAGATTCTGTGATAAATAGGGTAAAGCAAAGGTAGTAGTAGACGTTTGGGCCACTGTGGACCATCTGTGTTAAAGTGAATTAGGAATAAGAAAACCCCTCTAAGATTGTTGTTGTGGGAGATACCCGGGTGTATGGCTAGGACCAAAATTGGATGCATGTCTTGTTGTTGTACTTTTTGTACAATAATTTTAATGATGAAAAACATATATTGGTTTAATCCCTAAGTCATGAGTCAACTATGTGGTTTTCAATATATATCAATTTCAATATCAAGTATATCATGTATCACAGTCTGAAACTGAAAACCCTGTTTTTGGCTAAGTCTGGGAGATTAGCACCTTATAAGGAGAAGTATAAGAAAGAGTTTTCTTTTTAGAAAACAAACTCCCAGTAATTTGATATCTATCATTCATTAGAGCTAAAACGATTTTTAATGAATTTTTCATTAAATAGAAAGTATATATTTTGGAGGTGGGTTTATTGCTAAAACTTGAGTTTGTACTAAAACCCAAAATCTACTTTCTTATATATTTGGATTTTGATTTTCTAAGTATTTTTATTGAATCCAAATAAGGGGTACTTCGTTATTTACATTTATGTATTAAAGTAAATGGAGGTAAAATATAAATAAATTAAAATGTGGACATTTACTTGGAATGTGCTTTCATATGTAAATAAGTTGTGGTGTATACATGCTGTGGAATGTGCTTTCATATGTTTCTAAATCTATGTCATGTTTTTGTGCATGTTTCGAAACCCCTTTGAAATGGTTTTCATGTATGCTATTTCGAAACATCTATGCATTGCATGTGTTTTCAAAACAGGTTTTGGACTATGTTTCGAAACCTCCATATCATGTTTCGAAACCTCATTTCCAGAGAGGCATGTTTCGAAACCTATATGCATCATGTTTCGACACCTCATCTCCAGAGAGCTATGTTTCGAAACCTACCATGTCATGTTTTGAAACCTCTGACATTCTGTCAGCAGATTATTTGAAAACCGAGATGCATGTGTTTTGTAATTTTGTATTTATCAAAATGCTTCTCAAATTATTTTTTTAATGCACTCTCCATGCTTAAGAGATTCAAATTTGAATTTGAATGTGAGTGCCTTTTAAATATTCAAAGTGGGTGTAAGATTCTGTCTCCCACTTGTCTGCTGTCTCTAAGTGCTTTATCTAGCTAGAAGCTTGCATGTTTCGAAACCTCTTGTTTATGTTTCGAAACCTTAGTGCATTTTTATGATGTTTCAAAACACACTTTGCATGTTTCAAAACCTACTTTCCTAACTTGTCTCTAACGGCTATAAACGGCCAGATTTCTATATCTTGGTATAAATAACAGGTATTTGAAGACAAGAAGAGATTGATAGAGAGACAACAAGCAAGAACAAGTGAGCACACACTAGAGACACACACATAAGCACAAATGATCTAAATCCGTTTGACAAGCATTCGACGAAGATCCATTCATTCATTGGTGTGCATTGTGATGTGAAAAATGAGAAGCAAGTGCAAACAACGAGCATCATCCTCCAGCTCTTCTCACCTTAAGTTAAGAGGTTTGTACAACCATGTGGTAAGGCATTTATTGCTCTTTGAGTTGTAAAGATAAATTTGATTATCTTGTAAATGTTGTAAAGGTTTGAGTTTAGCCTAAAACTCATTTGGTGTAAAGGTTTGAGTTGAGCCTAAAACTCACTTGGTGCTAGGTTTGAGTTGAGCCCGTAAAAACTTACATTGTATGGTTTTTGGGTGAACCGTTGTAAAACCCTTATTGTGGTGATCACTAGTAAAAGTGATTGGGATTGCAAATCCTTCAACTGGGTAAGCTTGAAGGTAGTGGAGTAGGCGGGTGCCGAACCACTATATATCTTGTGTGCAAGTGTTCTTTAACTTTCGCATTTCATTATTGCACATGCTTTTATTAGATTTGTTATCAAAGGCTAAAATAGTTTTCTTGAGTATAAAATTATACACATATATATAAAACATATCTTTGATATACAAACATCTTTGGTATTCTCTTATTTATATATATCATCTTTACCAAAGATCATTAGATTGAAATACAAGTCAAAAGATTTCGAATCAAGCAAAATAGTGAAGTAGATTTCGAAACATACATTTCATATTTCGAAACTTGTAAAACAGTGAGTTATATTTCGAAACATATATAGTAGGTTTTGAAACCTACTTAACAGAAAGGCTTATTTCGAAACATAAGCTCTATATTTCGAAACCTAGTGTTTTGCCATCCATCAAAGTTTTTAAAGTATCGAAAATCTACTTAATCCCAATTCACCCCCCCTCTTGGGATATATATATTTACCATCATTAGGAACCAACATGTCTAAGTAACTGTTGGGTTATGCTGTAAGGATAGTGGTTTCTATGAGTACGCTCAGTACTAATTACGGACCGCATGCCCTAGGGTCGATTATTGACCAAGTGAGGGAATGAGACTCCTCTGGGTGCTGGTCAAGTGGTACATCGACGGAAACATGAGATCGTCGGTTATGCCAATCAGAAGGATGCTTAACCCACGTCTTTAAGTCATTTCTCCCCAAAAGCGAGACCTATGAGATGCCTTGGGGATTAGACAGTTACTGACATGGTGAAGTGTTATCAGTCGAGTAGGCTACGGAGTTGGTAACATCGGTTCTAAAGATAGAGTCCCAGCTACCGTATAAAGTCTTGAGGAGGTCAAGGTTAGTATTTAGCAATCAAGATGAGGTATGGCCAATTAGCTATTTGGAGTTAAGATCAATAGCAAGACCAGGTTAAGGATTGGTGGTCACCGAATGAATTATAGTAGGAACCCACAATTGGATGTGTCGATTCCTTAGGAGGGGATATCTGGTGACATCTTAGATCTCGAGATGTATTGAGTGGAGAATGTTTATTTCTTGATAGTCCAAAGTAAATGACTGCCCCATATTTATTGATGGGACCCCGAGCATTCGCGACAAATTATGGGAGAAAGTACTACCGAGAAAATGTTGTGTACCTGGTTAAGAATCAATTGGAAAAAAGTCAAACTAAAGGATATTGTTGTTGAATTCTTAATTGAGTATGTTGTATCGTTTCCATATCCTTATGCTTCGTAGGTACATGGTAGGTCCCAGTCACATTACCGAGTATTAGCCTCTTGTCATGCTAGAGGATGGTTCCATTCCTGTCACTACTGGTTGTATTTGAAGATGGTTGCACTTGCATTGAGCTTTGTGTTGCGGATCCGTTTATCATTGAGATTAAATATCTCTGAATTTTGAGGTTGTCTTTAGGTTAATATGTGGTCGAGATAGCTTTGGGGAACAGATGAGTTATGATATTGTAATAGGCGAACCATGTTGGTGTGTGTAATATGATTGATGACGTTCCTTAAGCTGGTTAAGGTATTAGTAGTCATCACGTGGTCCAATTGAGGTGATGGATTTGGGAGATGTGCTAGCGTATTAAGTCTGATAGTAGACTCTGACTTGTGGGAATATTGGAAAATGATGATATGGAATGTCCCAGAGGTGATGTGGAGTAATATCTTGCGAGATGTGAGTGTATCTTGAGGATATGGGCTGAACGCGAATATCGAGAACGAAATTCTATTAAGGAGGGGAGAATTGTAATATCCCAAAATTTTGAAAATGATAATAAATATCAATTTCTGTGTTTGAGAATTTAAGGTATTAAGATAATAATAATAATAATAATAATAATAATAATGATAATAGAGATAATAAATAATCATAATAATAATAATAAATGAAATTAAATTAATGAAATTAGTTAATTTGTTAAAAATGAGTGGTTGTGTGCGTGTGCTTGGAGGTGAAGTAATACACAGTGATTTTCTCTAAAAATCTAAATAGAGGAGAGAGAGAGGGAGAGAGCTCAAGAGCAAGCAGAGAGTGAGAGATAGAGTAAGGGAGGGAGATTGAGAGAAGGAGATCGGGTGAGGGAGAGAGCTCAGCCGAGAGAGATCGAGATTGAGATAGAGAGAGAGAGATGAAGGGAAAGGGAAAGAGATGGAGAGATAGAAGGAGGGTGAGAGGCGCGGCAGCCATGGAAGTTGGTCGAGCTTCGCTCGGCCATGGCAGCCAAGCACCTAGCAGCGGCGGGGCACGCGGCCATGGGAGGCAAAGCTGGAGGCAGGGCTGGTCGGTGGTGCCACTGGCCAGAGGCGGCGGCGGCTGGTGGAAGGAGGCCGTGGTGGTGCTGGTTCGACCGCGAGAAGAAGAAGAAGAAGAAGAAGAAGAAGAAGAAGAAGAAGAAGAAGAAGAAGAAGAAGAAGAAAGAAAGGGAGAAGAAGTAAGGCGTAGGAGCAGGGGCGTGGGAAGGAGAAGAAGAGAAGAAGAAGAAGAAAGAAAAGGAAGAAAGAAAAGAAAAGAAAGAGAAGGAAAATAAGGGGGAAAAAATAAAAGAATTTTGGGATTTTTCGGCATGGGAAGTGATCAGGTACGTGGGTAAAAATTAGTAGAAGCATGATATGTTTAAATTATAAATTTTACGCGATTAGAATTAATTAATGTAAGTCCCGATTCTGTTATTTTCTAGGAAATGTTTTAATTCGCATCGGGAGCACAAAAGAGGCAGGAATCAATCAATTTCAGGCAAGCTTCTAACCCTCTCCTCATGTTCTTTAATTCCCGTGAAAAACTCCGTAATTTCTTGTATTTTATACCCTCTCTTACTCTTATTCGGCGTCTGGCATTATTTATTAAGGATTATTCATTGTTTTAATTTAAATTAAATCTGAGACTTTTGGAGTTTTATTTATTGTGTGCCTACGGGGGTTTGTACCGCCCCCATTCCTTTCGGAATGATGTCGAACCCAGTTTGGGGACTAGGTTCCTAGACGTACGGGTCTATTTACGATTTTTCGAGTTTATTTATGATTCGATTAGAACTATTGAGCAGTGGGGTAGGGGTCGACTGTTTGGTGACGTTGGGGTAGACTATTGTACGGCCCTGAAGTGGACCGTCAGGCGGACACTCCTAGTCACTGGCCATTGACCGGTGCCAGGCACTACTGACTAGTTCTGCCAATATGTGATTTACTGCATGATTAGATATATTGTATTACTATTCATGGTTTGATATGCACATGGGTGCGGGTTGCATGTTGGGATATTCATTTATTGAGTATGCTTGGACACGAACATTCTAGCTCAGTTAGGTTGCATCCAGCACGGGCATATGCATCTCGTGTGGTTTACTATGTGGGCGGAGCATGGCCTGATGCCTGGATGTATGGGTGCCAGTGTATCACGTTGATGCTCACTACGCCATTGCATTTTTATGTGCATTGTATGGCTACTGGTAGTTATTAGTTCTCGGACAGGAGTACCATTCCGAGAGAGCCTATGGCTCGGGTGTCGGGAGTACCGACATGGACGGGTGACGGGAGTACCGACCCGGGACAACGCACGCAAGTTTGTGGAGATATTTGTTGCCTTTCAGGGCAGCGGTAGGTTGGTATGGGAC
The DNA here is from genome assembly GCA_036245055.1 of Diospyros kaki. Lineage (NCBI taxonomy): Eukaryota > Viridiplantae > Streptophyta > Magnoliopsida > Ericales > Ebenaceae > Diospyros > Diospyros kaki. Next base: position 38,984,424 of record BSEG01000008.1, read on the forward strand.
TTGGGTGCCGTGTGTCTTGTGTGGGCCCCAAGAATCGGTATGTGCTTTTATTATGCTATACTATTGTGTTGTAGCGTCTCATGGCTTGTGTGTACATGGGGGTTTATTTTGAGGAGACTTTCTGGATATGTTCAGCCTTCAGCCTTTCTTTCTTTATATTTGCTGAGTCTCTCGACTTGGTTTGTTTTCCATCATTCCAGGTAATGGCACCGTGGGCCATGGCAAGGGAGTCAACTTTTAGAGGCAGAGTTGGTATGGTGTACAGGCAGTCCCGTCAATCCCTGTCAACTCTGATGTCTGAGTAGGATTTACTTTATTATTTTGTACTATGCCAGGTCTTTCCTCGAGTCTCGTGCATGTCGGCACAGGAGTCTATATTCCTTTATTTATCTTGTAACCGTTGTGCTAGCAGTGTTCCTGTAGTGCATGCATGTATATAGTTTAGCTTCCACTGTTTTCATTCTTGTGTATGCATGTCAGGGTAGTTTCCATCTTGTGTTTCATTATTTTTTCCTTCCGTAAGTGCTCCTGTTCGAGTTAGACCGGGTGGTTGGGATATCCGAGTGGGGGTACTTACACTTTAACATCTCAATTTCTTGAGGAATTCATCTTGAAAGCTTGTTTTTATAAAGGTATAAAGTGGTTAGATTGGTTAAATTCCCTATTGAAGTAGGGATTGAACCAGTGAGGTTGTTTTTAGAGAGGTCAAGGTCATTGAGAGACTTTAACATCCCAATTTCTTGAGGAATTGAACTTGAAAGCTTGTTTTCAAAAAGGTGTAAACTTGTTAAGCTAGTTAAATTCTCTATTGAAGTTGGGATTGAACCAGTGAGGTTGTTTTCAGAGAGATCAAGGTCATTGAGAGACTTTAACATCCCAATTTCTTCAGGAATAGAACCATAGAATGAGTTGTCACTGAGATCAATGTGGAGAAGGCAAGGAAAGGATGAGAAGCTAAAATTGGAAAGCGTACCTCTCAACCCAATACTTGTAAGATTTATGTGGGTGGCACGATTAGCCTTGTTGCAGCCCATTCCAAGCCAAACACAATGGTTGGTTCCGAGCCACGAGGACAATAGAGATTGGCTTTGCTTTTCCAAGGTGGCTTTCCAGCCCAAGAGAGCCATTGCTTCTCCATTTCCTTTATTGAAGGAGAAAGAAAAAGAAGGATGAGACTTTAGAAGGATAGCAAGATGGATGAAAAGCCACCACATTATTGCTTTCAGATGTCTATCTAATAAAGAAAGGGTAGTGGTTTGATGGAAGAGAAGATGAATTCCATTAAGGGTATTCATAGACGCAAGATTCAACACGTCTAATTTGTTTTTTTTTGGGGGGGGGGGGGGGGGATACCCATTTAATTTAATAATTTTTAAATGAAACAAGAGCAATACATCAGGGAGCCCTGTTTCTATTGAAAAATTCCACACCTAATTAATAGTGATAGTACCTATTTAATTTAATAATTTTTAAATATAACAAGAACAATACATCAAGGAAGCAAGTTCTGCTAGACAATTAAATGTATTGGCACTGTCATGCTGAATAGTAAAGGTGTGGAATTTTCTTATAACAAAGACAGGCATTCCGTGACTCCTGCTCTATTAGGGAACTGCTAAAATGCTTAAATATATATATTTCATTATCTATATAATGTATATATATACATATATTAACGATTCTTGCAACCAATCCGCGCAAGGCAACTAACTGTATGTTGTAAAAATGATATTTGATGATAAGAAACTGTATGTATTCTATTTGATGATTAAATATATTTATAAATATAAATGTTTATGGTCATTGAAATCTATTTCAATCATTGAAAATAATCATTACTAAGTTTTTTTTATTTTTCTTATCTAATATTATTGTTATGTATGATATAAATAATACCTTTCCCAGAAACTAATAAAGAAAATATGAGACAACAATTGAAAAATTATTAAATTAATGGAGTTCAACAGTTAAACTAAGCCAAGTTTAAAAAAATAATTTGGATGGAAAGAGAAACTTAAGAAACTTTCCCTAAAGGAGAAACTTAAGAAAAAATAAATGCAGGTTTATACATATGATATAAAAAATAATTATAAATATTCGTATTAAGGTAATTGCAGGAATGTATAAGTCGAATTTTATTTAATTATTTTAGTTTACATGTCACCTCGAAGATAATTGCAGGTTTATATATATAATATAAAAAATAATTATAAATATTTGTATTAAAAGGTGTAAAAGAATCTACAAAAGAGAATAAAACACCTATGAAAATATGAGACCTATGAAAAATGAGTGCATTTTTCATAGGTGTTGGAGCTATATATAAAGAATATAGCTCCAACACCTATGAAAATATGAGACAATAATTGAAAAATTATTAAATTAATTGAGGTCAATAGCTAAATTAAGCCAAGTTTAAAAAATAATTTGGGTAGAAAGAGAAACTTAAAAAAAGAAACTTTCCCTAAAAGGTAATTTATTTACTTATTTTAGTTTACATGCCACCTCAAAGGTAATTGCAAGTTTAAATATATAACATAAAAAATAATTATAAATATTCATATTAAGAAATCAAATTACAAAAAAGAATCTAAAATTCAAAATTTTATAGTTATCACAAAAATGTTGTTTCCACAAAAGAGAAAATGAAATCAAATTACAAAAAAGAGTGCACCATGGGGACCAAAATTATTGCATTTCAAAGTTGGTCAGTTACCATCAATTTAATGAAATTTAATTATCACCTGCTGGAATGTATGAGCATGTGGATTTTTCAAACACTAATGGACAGCCACCACAGTCAATTGGGGGAAAACTGAATTTTTTTAAGATTAATTGAGGGAAAAAAACGGATTTTAATTATATTCTAAATGAATTCCAAAACAAATTCTAATCAACTAATTTGATTAACAAACAGGATTTCAATTCATGAAATCAAATTCAAATTCAGTTAAGAAAACAAATTACTAATAAGATTTAAGATTTAATTTTGTTATCCACTGTCGGTCCCAAACTCGGATAAAGGATGAGGGTTGTGTTAGGTAGCCGACAGCCAACGTAAAACTTAGTCAGATCCAAAACATGAATTCTAGACAAATTATGAAAAAACGTTTGGGCATGGGCGTAACCCTTCATAGTGACGCACTACACTGCCCGCATGTAGTGTTAAGTGAGCTAGGGCCGCTGCATCGGCGCCCGGATGTAGTGACAAATGAGCAAGGGTTCCCGCATTCTCTTGGACAAATGTGGGTAAAGAAGTTAGTCCAAAATCAAAATTAAAATCAAAATCAAAATCAAAATCAAAACCAAATCAAATTCAAAGTTAAAGCCAAAAACAAAATCATAGATTAAGGATTGGGTCATGGAACATAGGAACATTAACAGGCAAAGCTATGGAAGTGGTAGATGTGATGATTAGGAGAAAGATTAATATCATGTGCCTTCAAGAGACGAGATGGGTAGGGAAAAAGCAAAAATTTTGTCAGAAAATGGATAGAAAATATGGCACACAAGAAATGATCGAGCAAAAAATGGAGTGGGGATCATTATAGATAAAAGCTTAGTAGATGAGGTTGTGGATGTAAAGAGAATAGGGGATATAATTATTATAGTGAAGGTTATTCTAGGAAGAATAACTATAAATATCTTTAGTACATATGCACCATAAGCGGGGTTAGGTGAGGAGATAAAAGCAAAATTCTAGGAGGACCTAGAGGGACTCATACAAATTATACTAAGAGGAGAGAAAGTGATTATAAGAGGTGACTTAAATGGTCATGTGGGTAGAGACGGAAATGGCTATAGAGAGGTACATAGAGGGTATGGATTCGGGGAAATTAATAATGAGGGTAAGTCTATTCTAGATTTTGCAATGGCATATGGGCTCATCATAACCAATATTAGGTTCAAAAAACGAGACGAACACTTAATCACATATAAAAATGTCACATCAAGCACCCAAATAGATTATTTCCTCATGAGACAAGAGGACCGAGTATGTTGTAGGGATTGTAAGGTGATACCGGGAGAGTGTTTGACTACTCAACATAGACTTCTAGTACTTAACGTCCAGGTAAGAAATTGGAAGAGAAAAAATCACATAAAACAAAATCCAAGAATCAGGTGGTGGGATTTAAAAGGGGAGAAATAACTAATATTCAAAGAAAAATTAAGGGGTAGAAGAGAATGGAATGGAGAAGGACAGACAAACCAAATGTGGAGAGAAATGGCTAATGCCCTGAGAAACACAGCAAAGGTAGTGCTTGGAGAGACAAATGGTAGAGACCCTAACCTTAAGGAGTCTTGGTGGTGGAATGAAGAAGTGCAATTGAAAATTAAAAATAAGAAAAATTGCTATAAGGCTGTATATCAGTGCAACAATGAAGAAAATCAAAAAAATTAGAAACAATCAAAAAAGACAGCAAAAAAAGCTGCTAGTGAAGCAAGGTTAAAAGCATACAAGAATCTATATAAACGACTTAATACAAAAGATGGAGAAAGGGATATATATAAACTAGCTAAAGTAAGAGAAAGAAAAATAAGGGATTTAAATCAAGTGAAATGCATAAAAGATGAAAATCAAAATGTATTAGTGAATAAGGGAGCGATTAAGCAGAGATGGAATGAGTATTTCACAAAATTATTCAATGATGATGGCGACACAAGAGTTAGGTTTGGACATCTTAGTAACTCCGAAGGGAACGTGAGCTATACATTTTATCGACGCATAAGTCCAAATGAAATAAGGCAAGCATTAAAAAAGATAAAAAATCATAAGGCGGTGGGACCAGATAATATACTAATAGAAGCATGGAAATACATGGGAGAAGAGGGTATCTCCTGGCTAACGAAATTATTTAACGCGATTCTTAAATCAAAAAAGATGCCAAATGAGTGGAGGAAGAGACTTTGGTCCCTATATATAAGAACAAATGAGATGTTCAAAACTATGAAAATTATAGAGGAATTAAGTTAATGAGCCATACCATGAAACTCTGGGTGAGAGTAATAGAGCAAAGGCTCAGAAAAGAAACAGAGGTCTCAGAAAATCAGTTTGGTTTCATGCTCGATAGGTCAACAATGGAAGCTATATACTTACTGAGGCGCCTAATGGAAAGGTATCGGGATCATCAGAAGGACCTACATATGGTGTTTATAGATCTAGAAAAGGCCTATGATAGGGTCCCTAGAGAAGTATTATGGAGGGTTTTAGAGAAGAAAGGAGTCTGAATAGCCTATATACAAGCCCTTAAGGACATGTATCATGGTGCAGAGACAAGCATCAGAACATGCGGAGGGGATACTGAACCGTTTAAAATTACAATAGGATTGCATCAAGGTTCTGCACTAAGTCCATACTTATTTTCTTTAGTAATGGATGAACTCACTAAAGATATTCAGATAGAGGTGCCATGGTGTATGCTATTTGCAAACAACATAGTGTTAGTGGATGAAACAAAAGAAGGAGTGAACACTAAGCTTGAGTTATGGAGAAACAATTTAGAATCTAAGGGATTTAAATTAAGCAGAAAGAAAACAGAATATATGGAATGTAAATTTAGTAAGAATGCAAGAGTGGAGGATGTTATAATAAAATTGGAAGACCAAATCTTACAAAGAAAAGACCATTTTCGATATTTGGGATCAGTGATTCAAAAAGATGGAGAAATTCACGAGGATGTCACACATAGAATTAAGATAGGTTGGCTAAAATGGAGAAATGCATCGGGGGTGTTATGTGATGGTAAAATCCCATTAAAATTGAAAGAAAAATTCTATAGGACAACTATAAGACCAGTTTTGTTGTATGGCTCAGAATGTTGGGCAATCAAATACCAACATGAGCAAAAGACGAGTGTAGCGGAGATGAGGATGTTAAGATGGATGTGTGGCCATACAAGAAAAGATAAAATTAGAAATGAATTTATTCGTAATAAGATAGGAGTAGTGCCAATAGAGGAGAAGATGAGAGAGACTAGACTAAGATGGTTTGGTCATGTGAGAAGGAGACCAAGAGACGCTCCTATGAGGAGAGTTGATGAAATGGAACAATTAATCAAAAAAAGAGATAGAGGCAGACCTAAGAAGACTTTGAGGGAGACATTAAAGTTTGATATGAAGTGTATGGACCTCAATGAAGATATGACAAAAGACAGAAATACATGGAAGTCTAGAATTCATGTAGCCGACCCCACATAGTGGGATAAAGGCTAGATATGTTGTTGTTGTTGTTGTAATGAATTTTGTATAATGATTATTTTTATATTTTGAGTTGAGTTGATTTGAATTATAAGAGTGATAACTAAAATTTTTACAATAAAATTTTATCAGATAGCCTGCCTTAATAAAATAAAATAAAACTATTGTTGTTCTTTGGATGTGGAGGGCCAATAAGCACTTAATGCTCATAAACAGATTAGCCAAATATCTTTGAATTAGGGACATGAACCTTGAGTGCTAGTTCATTCGATTTTTCAACTTATTCAGTCTATCAATTAGTTTGATTTTGATTGATTTTTTTTGTGTTAATTCTCTCAATTTAGGGACATGAACCTTGAGTGCTATCACTCTTCTAGCAGTTCCTATGGGTGACAAGAATACTTATATATATGCATATATAAGGGAGGTGTTCTAACCTTGACCTCGAGTCAGTGGTTTCCTACCACAAGCACCCATTTTCCTTATTCCTAGCCATTTTTGGACATCATTCTAATACACTTCTAAGTTTTAGACTACTAAACATAGCCCTACCTCTACCCATCACTCCTAGGTGTACAAAGACTCCATTTACTCTTAACTTACGCTCTGATACCAAAATTATAAGGCTCGCTTCCGAATATTCCCGCTAGCATAGGATATTCGAAAGGAAGTCATCATAGAGATGATATAGAACAAAATTGAACTAAAATAAATAACTCATTTCATTTCTAACAGCAGAAACTAAATTAAGATTCAGTTACCTTTTCAATATTTCATGAGTTTGGGCTCGAAGGCCATACAAATTAAATAAGAGACTCTAATGTTAACTAACAACATAAAAACCATTTCATCTCCAGCCTCACCAAAATACTAATCACGATCTTCAAGTTTGGATGCGTCTCCGTACACCACTATCCCTGGGTTGTAGTGTAATGACCCGTTCCATGGATCTTAGATGATATTTGCATTGTGATATAGAGCATGTCATATGGGCCTTAAGGGTTAGTTGTAATTAAATTAATAATAGCATTTTTGGTTAACTTTTTCTTGGAAGTAAATTATTGTGAGTGTGGAAAAAATTAAAGTATAAATGTGATATGAAGTGGGCTTAGACCAAGGGTGTAGCCTAAAGGAAGTGATTGGGGTAAATAGTTTCATGGGCTTTTGGAGTGGGCTTGGGCCATAAGTAAAACTGGGCCTAGGCATAAAATATATATGTGTGTGTGTTATATTGTGTGTGAAAATGGGAGATTAAAGAAAAAGAGATATGAAAATAGAAATAAAGCTAAAAGACCTAAATGGGCTTCATAAAGTAGTATGTGTGTGTGTGGTGTAAGGGGTAAATGAGGAAAGAAAATATGGTATTTGGTGGGTTTGGTGGTTGGCGAGAAGGCAAGCCATGCCTTCTTGCTTCCTCTCCAATTTTCCTCTCCCTCTCTCTCTCTTTCTATCAGCAGCCCTTGCTTCTTTTTCTTCATCTTCTTCCATTGTTGGTTGGGAAGCAAGCTCAAGTGGAGGGTCTTCATCATTCTCTTGGTTTTCTTCATCAAGAAAAGGCAAGCGTCCTTCTTTGTTTCTCATACCTTTTGTTGCAAGATTTTATTTTTATGCTTAGCTAAGTCGTTATGTTCATATCTTCAAGAGGTGTTTCTAAAGCTTGAGTTCTGTGGGTTATTTCCAACTTCTTCCAAAAAACATATGGATTTCTTTTAATGGATTCATTGAGTCTTGTTCTTGGTCTCTTTGGGGCTTGTTTTTCCCCATATTTATTTTATGGAATGGCAACTTAGGGGTAGGAGATTAGCCATGGTTTGTTTTGGGGTGTTTTGGGGTCATTTGGTGTGTTTATGGGTGATGAGTCAACTATTTTTGAGGCTTAATCGACTCATCGAAGGCCCGTTTTTGCTTATTTTCGGTGCTAGTCTCTGCCCAGTCGACTAATGGGCCTTTATGAGTTGACTAAGCATAAGTCGACTAAGCATTTTCTTAAGTTGACTAAGCTTTAGTCAACTAATGTCTTCCAAAAGTCGACTAATCAACTTTTTTCAGCATTGCGCAGGTTGCGCTATTTTGACCATAACTTTTGACGTAGAACTCAGAATTGCGATCCGTTTGAAGCCTCATAAACTAAACTTTGAGGGATTTAATTTGATATATAATATGATATATTTTGGATATATTTTGATTCATTTGAGGCTTTCTTAAATCTATATTAACCATATTGAGCTTGTTTGGGAAAGTCGATAAGTAATGTTTTTGGGTGGCATGTCCACGGAAATCTCTTCCATTGTATGATGCATTGCTATCATTATTGTTGCACCTCTTAGTATTATTTTTTCAAGGTGGCTAAGTGCCACAAGTGTGAGTCGGGATATCCCATTGAGCGCCTAGCACGGGTGAGGTGGCCATAAACCCGGCAGGTGATGCTCCTGCCACTGTGGTGGCTGATGGATTTTAATATATATGTATGCATTCTAGTCATGGATGTGGAGGCCTAGAGGGCCAATGTGGCGCATGTATGTTCTATCATCATATAAAATTGCATGAGCATGACTTGGTGGCTTCTTGTGTTATGAGTCACATATGGAAAGAAATGGGTTTTTGCCAACATTTAAGTTGTGCAAATATCACTCTATGAGTTGCATGTGTGTCATGTTGCTAAGTAAGTATGCCAATTATTGAGGTTTTAATAATATAGAAGGCATGATCTAAAAATTTGTTCTAAATGTCGGGTAGAAGTCTTCTATTGACTCTTATCTTACGCATGCCTTCAGGGATTCATCTATATTTTTCCCTTCGCTATATTTATGCTTGATTAGCCTTATGGCTCACTCGTTTTCTTGTTGTCATTCCAGGTAAGGGAAAATCAATAGCAGAAGGGGAATCTAGTGGAGCTTAAAGTTGAGTTTCAGTAGTGTACAGAGATCTCTCCCGACCTAAAGATTTTTGGGACTTGTGATGAGGGCCAGTGCCGAAGGTTATTTCTTTTGTATGTTATGGACCCTTTGCTTATTTTGCGAATTGTGTGGCTTATAAGCCTAAAGAAATATTGTAAGAAAGATTATCACTCCTAGTAGAAGAGAGTCGTTTATTTTGTGAAGTTTGGTTGTGTTTGCTTCTATAATTCCATTTTGGATGGACTCTCTTTCGGATGTCCTATGCTAGCGGGTATATCCGAAAGAGGGCCCTGATATGTAGTCCTACTGGACCTGTCCCCCCCCAATAACAGTCTTTACTTTACATAGAATGGCAAAGAAGATCAAATGAGCCACAAGACTCAACAAGCTCGAGAAACAATGAACAATGCATAGGATTCAAAAACATGGTCACTACAAGAATTTCAGGATTTAGCGACGGAATATTTCCGTCGCTAAATCCAAAAATTCGTTGCAAAATATCTTTAGCGACGGATTAGCGACGAAAATTTTTCGTCGCTAAAGTCTGCGTCGCTAATTTTTTTTTTGCGACGGATCCGTCACTATATTAGTGACGTCTTAGCGACGGAAAAATTTCCGTCGCTAAGTTTATTTTTTTAAAATATTGCGACGGAAAATTCCGTCGCAATATTTTAAAAAACAATTATAAAAAATTCTTATTTTTTTATTAGCGACGAAAAATTCCGTCGCTATTATTTTAAAAAATAAAATATTTAAAATATAGCGACGGAATATTCCGTTGCTATATTTTACAATTTTTTTATTAGAATAATTTTCGAGAAGGAATTTATAATATTTTAAATTTTTTTATTAAATTAATTATAGCGACGGAAAATTCCGTTGCTAAGATTTTTTTGAATTTTTATTCAATTAATTATAGCGATGGAAAATTCTGTGGCTATAAGTTTTAGAATTAATTATAGCAACGGAATTTTCCGTCGCTGAGGTAAATTAAAAAAATAAAAAAATATATATTAAAAATTTATTGCGACGGAATAATTCCGTCGCAATTTATTAATTTTTTTTTAAATTTTAGCGACGCAATTTTTTTCCGTCGCTAAAAGTTATATATTTTTTAATTTTATTTAATTTATTATTTAATTTTAAAATTTATTTATAATTATTTATTAAACAAATTATATAAAAATTCTAAAATTTATATTTATAATATAAAAATTAATATTCAAACAAGATACTAATAATTGTCTATTACATGCTAATATAATTGTCTGTTACATACCAATTGTTACATAAAAATAACTGCAAAAACTAATCATCTAAATCATCATCAACATTAGGTGAGTCCGGTTGATGAATCGATTGTGGCTAAGAAGAAGAAGAAGAAGAAGAAGGAACAATACCGCTAGTAGATGCAGTAAGTTGTTCAATCAAAAATCACATCTCAAACATCTGTCGGCGAACATCGCTCAGCTCATGAGCCTGCGAATTTATCTGCTCCGACTGCACTTTTAATTTCTCTGTCATTTCTTGTATAACTGGATTTTCATTAAGACCAGATGAGACAGAAGATGAGCTGCCAACGTCAGAAAATTTTGATTGGGATAAAGATCCCGTGCCATAAATCTTTTTCTTCTTATTTTTCCCCCTGGCAGCCTGGATGAATATCTGATCGCAATCTGGGTGCTGAGACTCCTCAGACCCTTCATTTGGTTGAGTTGTCTGCTCTAGCAAATGTCCATACATTTCCTACAACAATTTAATGAAGAAAATAAAATAAATCAATTATGAATATTAAAGTTTATGTTAATTATAAAAATGATATTACTTATAATTAAAAAAAACTTACAGCGACACTCGAAGAACGTCTGTCGACATACATCATCTATCCTTCCTCAGTTTTTTTAGAATGAGTTCATTCAAACAATTCAATCAGTGTAGGCTCTCTCCCAAACTCATGTGTCTGAAAAAAAAATGATATAAAATTAACCATGTTAATAAAAAAAATTAAATATTAACAAATTAAATAAATTAAATTTCTCACCATTCATCTTTTATGCTCTCCTGAAGATATAGAACCCCCAGTATGGCGGGAAGGACCAGCCCCAAGGCCACCTGTCTCACTCAAACGGTTCAGCGATGCTTATGCAGACCGTTTCTTGAAAGCTTCATCTTGTTCCCATTTCTGCATCCAGCGATCCCAAACATCATCTGGCACAAAGATCGGTTTTCCATTGGCATGCCACTTACGAATGTTGTCGATGTATCGTTTCGCTGCTTTTTGTGCCCACTCTCTTCTCACTAATGCATCAATTGCAGGATCCCACTGAAAAATTTTCTGTAAAAAAAAAAGATTAAATAATTTAAAAATTTCTACATTAATAGTTGAAATATATATATTATTAATTTGAATTTAATACCGCAAATTCATCCCAATACAAGCCCTTTGTCTCTAAAGGCACTTTTTTTCCAAACATGACCTTCCTTATGAAGACGTTTCTTGAAGATTGTCGATATAATATGGGAGATATTTATTGTATGACAAAAGATGCTCCTGTATACAAATAATAATAATTAGTATAAAAATTAATACATGTCATAATGTAAAAAAAAATTAAAAAAATTAAAATTACCCATCGCCATCTTGCTCTATAACATGTAATGGTTCGGATGTAAAATGACTGGCAGTCGAATGAGATGATGGATGTACTGGTGACTCTGCAAGAAGGGTCGGTGAAAAAGCAACTGCAGGGGCAGCAACAGGAGATGCTGATGGGAGGAAGGCCGGTGAAATATCCCCCGAAATATGTGGTGCTGCAGTAGATGAGGTGGAAGCAGCAGTAGACCCAGACGAGTTAGGTCTAGAACCATTGCGTCCTGCGCGATATCGTCCTCTAACACCTGTCATCTATATATATATATATTATAACGAAAATGCCGTCAAAATTTTTTCCTACCCATTTCCACTTTCTATTTCGATATTTTATTATATTTTATTTATTTTTTTCTTACCCAAAATGAAATTTTTATAAATCATTAATTAAATATAGGTTTGTGGAAAATGTGTAGTTCTTGAAACCTGTAGATGGTTTTTTTCATAATTAAATAGTGTTTAGAGAATGTATAAACATGTTGGTATATGAAGAAGTAAGATCTAATCAATATTATTAATTTTTAAATATTAATATAAAATTTTAATTAAAATAAATTACAAAAAAATGAGATTTTTTTTAAATCGACAAAAATCTTGAGATATCAGGTAATACTGCCAAATACCAACTACCAAGTAATTTTTTTAAAAAAATAAATTTAATTTTTTATTTTATTTCCTATAATTTACCTCTCATTCTCTCTCAATAAAGTCACTATTCAAAACTCTAAAACCCTTAATTAATTTCATAACCATGCAAAAAAAAATACAAATCTTATATATGTTTAAGTTATTACTTAATTTTGAAAAATAATTAGTTTGTAGGTTATGTTAAATTAGTTATTTAGGTAAAATTGAATTATTTTAAATAAATTATTTAAGTTATTTTGACAAAATTAATATTTGTATAGGCTATTTATATTTATCATATGTTGTCACGTTTTTTTTTGAAAATTTTATTATATTTTATATTTTAATTATTTATGTTACTAATTTATTATATGTTGTCATATTATTTATTATTTTGTATAAACTATTTATATTTATCATATGTTAAATTAGTTATTAGTTTGTGAAAAATGTGTAGTTCTTGAAATTTATATACTATAGATAGAATTTATGATTATGAGGTTGCTAATTTTAAATAAATTCAATATATATGAACTTCCGTGCATCGCACGGGAGGTGAACTAGTACCTATAATGAAATAAATCAATTAACAAAATCAATATCATTAATAATTAAACATAAGTATTTAAATCATAAAATTCACCTCTAATCACTATTATACAAGTCTACATCTGTGTCATTAGATTCTAAGTCGTCATCAGAATCTAATTGAAGAACTTGTTCATCCTCTGATTCAGAGTCATATTCAGAGTCTGATCGCAAGACTTGCTCATCATACGATTCAGACTTATCTTCAAAATCAGATCTCAAAACTTGCTCATCATTCAACTCTGGAGCTTCATCAAATTCTGATTCCATAACTGGCTCATCATTTAAATCAACGTGGTCACCATCATTCACTGTCTCAAGGATTTGGGCATCATCAACTGCGATATCATGTAGTTCTACGTCATCCTCTTGGTAAGGCAACGCTTCACGTGAAAGGGTCGCCTCTTGATTATTAAAAGATTGTGGAACCTCTACCATAAACCTTGGTTTGACTTTTGTTACAACCAACCAATCGCTTTTGTTACGCCTCAAGCTTGGATATTCGCAAAAATATACTTGAATCGCTTGAGAAGCTAATACAAATTGCTCGTTTGTATTCCATTTCTTCTTTTCATTAACCTCGACGATCTTATATGCATGATGAATCTTCACCCCCTCGTTCAAAGTTGGAATAAACCAATCGCCCTTGAACAATACAACTTTCTTGAATGACGATACTGAAGGATACTCGAGCTCGACAATCTCTGTTATCCGACCATAATAGTCCTTCTCGGGATCATCGTAGTTGGATCCTTTAACGCACATGCCACTATTCATAGTGCGTTTATTCGAACCATGGCTAATCGTGTGAAATTTAAATCCATTAACAAAGTAGCTAGGGTACGTTGTAATAGTGTTAAAAGGTCCTTTTGCGAGATCCCCTATGTATGAATTGGTCACATTGTTCGTAGGATCGCGAGCCTATTAAATAAGACAGATATATAAGAAATTGAGTGGAATTAATATTTTAATTAATCAACTTACATAATTATTAAACCAAGAAGAGAATTCCTTATTTGTTAATTGTTCAATGATGTGGTCGCCAATGCTGAGATTACATTGCCTTAGCTCAGCATCGTAAATTCTTGAAAAATTAAAAAGAAAAATGAAAATAACTACATTAGACTATTCAATTTAAATATAATTTAGAAATTAACAACAATTAATTAGCAAAATCTTACTACAGATACGGTTCAACTTTTGGACAATTCATCAAAATATATCTGTGTGCAACATCATATTCTTCACCGAATAACATTCGTGACTTTTTACATCCAAATGGTCGACAAGGATGCTTGAAAATTGATAACTTCCCCTCCTGATCATCCCCTTCATTTACAACACCAGCATCGTTGCGCGGCACTCGTGTATACCTTGTAACAACATGGTCCTCAAAGTAATGAGAATACAACAATGACGCTTCTTCCACAACGTATGAATTATAAATAGAGCCTTCTACTCGAGCTTTATTTCTAACTGTTTTCTTCAACTTTCTAAGGTATCTATATAAAATGTATATAGTAATTAGATAAGTGAACTACAAAATAAATATGTTTCTTATAAAATAGGAAAAAAAATTATCAATCTAATAAATAGTACCTTTCAAACGAATACATCCATCGATATTGAACTGGACCTGCTATCCTTGCTTCATAAGCCAAATGGACTGGAAGATGCTTCATAGAGTCAAAGAAACTTGGAGGGAATATGAGCTCCAACTTACACAAAGTGATGGGGATGTCGTTCTCTAATTTCATCATATGCTCACTTTTAATAGTGGTTGATGTCAAATCTTTGAAGAAAAGACTCAACTCAATCAATGCCTCCCATACTTTTTGCGGTAGTAATTCTCGAAATGCAACGGGCACCAACCTTTGCATGAACACATGACAATCGTGACTTTTCATCCCAAACAACTTAAGTTTCTTTGTGTCAACACATCTAGCCATGTTCGACACATACCCATCAGGAAATTTTAGATTTTTTACCCACGCACACAGGACAGCTTTTTCTTTCTTGTTCAAAGTAAAAGTTGATTGAGTAATGCGGCGACAATATTGATTCAACTCTTCTCTCGACTTCACCGTGTCTTTAGTTTTGCTCGGTACATTCATCACTGTATTGAACACATTTTCGAACACGTTTTTCTCTATATGCATAACATTCAAGTTGTGTCGAATAAGTTGAGTTTTCCAATAAGGCAAATCCCAAAAAATGCTCTTACTCTTCCAACCACTACCATGACTGTTATCCGCATTAGTCTATGCAGCATTGGGTTGTGTCGCCTTCACTAAACCCAAATCGTCCAAGGAAGCAAGTAACTCATGTCCAGACAATACAGGAGGTGGTGTTTTTTTTACCAAAGTATTTTTACGAAATCCATACCTATTCCGTCGATTCGGATGATCTCGATGCAAGAATTTTCGATGGTTATCAAACCATGAAATCTTTCGACTCTTTGACAGGTAAAATGCGTCCAAGTGAATTGTGCAATAAGGACATGCCAGCTTTCCTGCCGTACTATACCCCGAGAGCATTGAATATGCAGGAAAATCACTAATGGTCCACATCAAAGCCGCTCTCAGTTGGAAATTTTGTTTCAATGAGATATCATATGCATGCACACCAACATCCCACAAATGTTTCAACTCTGCAATAAGGGGTTGTAAGAAAACATCAAGTTTTGCCTTAGGATTCTCTGGTCCTGGCACTAGCACCATTAAGAACATTGTTGTATCCTTCATACACATCCAGGGTGGTAAATTATATACCGTGACAATGACAGGCCAACAAGAATATTGCTTCCCAGATTGACCAAATGGCTGAAACCCATCAGTACAAAGACCAAGTCTGACATTCCTTTTCTCGGCAGCAAATTCCCTATGAGTCTGGTTAAAATGAATCCACGCCGGGGAATCCGACGGATGATGCATGATGCCATCTTCGACCACATGATCTGCGTGCCACCTCATTTCTGCTGCTGTTGAATTGGATGCATACAATCTCAAAAGCCGAGGAGTTAAAGGAAAATAATGCATCTTCTTATAAGGAACACAAGTTTTTTATCGTTTGCTACTGTCAGCTTGATCAACTTGCTTGTACCGATTCTCATGACAAAACTTGCAGACTGTTAAATCACTGTCATCACCCCAAAAAATCATACAGTTATTTCTACAACAATCAATTTTCTCAACAGGAAGGCCCAACCATCGAACCAGTTTTTTAGTACTGTAAAAATTATCAATCACCGTATTAGGTTCACGAAGAACCTCCTTAAGTAATTCACAAAGTTGATTAAATCCCCTCTCAGATAGATGGTGTTCTGACTTAATGCTAAGCAATCTAGAAACAAGCGACAACTGCGTATGCTTTCGACAACCAGGATATAACTCTTTTTTTGCAGCACTAAGCATGTCATAGAATGCTTGAGCTTCCGAATTTGGAGGTTCCTCCTCCATATTCGGATTGAAATCAGGCCCGGCAACATCCATTACCATAGTCTCAAATAAGTTGCTTGGCTCTGCTTCAAGCGTTGATGCTGAGTAAGACATATCGACCGAATCTACCGCAGCAATAACTTCCCCATGAAGTGTCCACTCATAATACCTCGGTACGAAACCTTTGGTGAGCAAGTGACTTGTCACGGTATCCTGGTCACGAAAAGCCGTGTTCCTACACTTTGGTTGATTACAAGGACATTTAATCTTATTCCCATCCATCCACTCTGGTTTACTCTTAGCAAAATTAACAAACTTCTCAACACCCTTGATAAATTCCGTAGAAACATAACCATTCTCCTTACGCCTGATAGACATCCACTGACGATCTGATCTCATTTTTTTCCTGTACCATTAAATAATAAAAAATTACTAAATTATAATTATAATATTTTTTTATTTGAATTGTTTTAATATTATTCCACTGAACTACTCCTTATAACTCCTTAAAATTTGAAGGTTAGGACCTATCCCATCCAGAAATGAATCGTGATATGACCACTAGCGAACGCATTTACTCATGATACGAAATTTCGGCAGCATCTCAGCACAGTTCTCCAGATGCACGATAAAGATTATGTGTTGATTCATACAAGTTAAACTCAATTTGAGTCAATTGAATGAATCAAAACATATTCCTATATGCAACTGGAGAACAACAAGAAATGCTACTAAATTTTCGTACCATGCATGAGTAAATTAATGCGTATTCGCTGGGCACACAACACGACACCAAATTTTCAGACTGTCCAATTAGACAATTCAGTGATCTCCTCGCTCCATCGAGGAAGTCACCGAACGGGAATCTAAGGTTAAGTTCCAACAAATTTAATTAAATACCTAAAAAATATTTAATTAATTATATTTTTTATTTAATATAATTTTTAGAGAAAATTCGACAAAGTCTCTCCTATAAATGGACTACACCCTATGTAAGAAAAAAAAAACACAAAAATTTAACACTTCAATATATGCAACATCATCAATTCTCAACACATCATACACTTCATAATCATCCTATAAAATAAATAAATTCGATAAACGAGAATTAAACAAGCTTTAACTGAAGCTTAAATGTCAACAAGGGAAAATAAAATAATATATTGCCTTGTCTTATCCCACTGTATGATAATAATATATTATTTTAGAAAAAATTCAATAGATTTTATGATCAGATAAATATTTAATATATGATCAGAAAAAATTCAATAGATTTTATGATCAGATAAATATTTAGAAAAAATTCAATATATTACACTTCATAATATATTATTTTATGTCGGGGATTGGGTTTTTCTCCCATTATTAATCTTTATTTTGTTGGGTTCATACAAGATACATAGGTTCGTTGGTTTTCAGGTTTCTGTCTTCTTCAAACCCCACTGATCACTTCTTGACTTATGACCAAGTCATTCCACAAGAAAAAAAAAAAACATTCAATCATATAGAACCCATTTTGGGTTCGAACACTGTTTTTTATTTTGGAATTAAGTGGCTTAATTTTGTTAGCTAGAAGGAAATTTTTAATTTTTTTTAAGAGAATTGACTTTTTCAAAGGTTTCAAATATTATATATATATATATAGTGGGGTGATTAGACTAAGGCAAGTGTGGAAAAGGGAAAAACCCAACTGTTTTCTAGACTCATTCTTGTGACCAAGAAAATGAAAGTAACGCCATTTACCTATGTACATACATTATTATGTGGGCACTGTCCTATGTTCCAATAACGGATTGCTTCGGTATTATTAATTTTAAGTCGAATTATTATCGTTAATTTTAACTAAAATTATTATAAAATTTGTATGTATTATATCAATTTGTAACTTCAACATGTCTGAACTAAATACATAAAATATTATTTGAATACTCATTTGTGATCTACAATGCATGAAAACGCTCATCTTCGAAACATTTCATGTATTGAAACATCGAGAAACACCAAAAAATCATTTTTGGGTTTGTTTTGTAATTACGAAAATATTTTTAGATTATTTTATAATATTAAAAAAATATCAAAAATATATTTACTATTTGAAAACTCATTTGCGTCCACGAAGTTAGGTTATACTTCTGTCTCGAACAAAGTTATGTTTAATTATTTTTTTTAAATTTATTATTTATTTTTAATCAATAAGTTAAAGATTAGAACTTATATTTATGTTTTTTTATTTTATTTTTTATTTACTCATTTCTATTTCTTGTATTTTAAAAAATATTATTTTTTTCATTTTTGCATTTGTTTCATAGAAACCATTTTCATACCATCTAGCTTGTGACACTTTAATACATTATATATTAATATAATACAAATACAACACATTAATATATTGATATAAAATATATCAATATTTTATATATTTATATTAATATAATATAAATACAACACATTAATACATTGCAGAACTGTCGCAAGTGAGCATTCAAATATCATTTTCATTAAAAATATAAATAGTAAATTACATTACTAACATATCTATTGTTGTCATTATATTTTCATTAAATATAAAAATACAAGTACTTAAAATTAACGATAATAATTCTGTTGTTGTCTTTTAACTGAGATTTTAAAAATGGGCTTCTAAATCCTAATGTATATTTAAATTTTATTTTTTATAATAAAATATTAAAAAATAAATAAATAAATATTTATATCATATCAAAAAATAAAATAAAAAATTTAACAATTTTAGCATGAACAATTCAAATATTCAATCACATTCAACAATTTCAGCCACAATTAACATATCTCAACCACAACAATTCCTAAGTGAAGTAGTCAAATAACAATTAGCAAAAAACCTAAAGTCATAATTGCTAAACTCTTTATAATAGGTATTAAATTAGCTAAAATAAAATAGAAATACACATTAAATAGAACATAATCAAATAAATTAACTTGCCTCTAATCTTTTGATCTCTAGAGTATGAAGGGATGTCCACTGGCCACTGCCTATCTGCCAATAACAAGAATACAATACCAAAGATTGAAACAAAAGAATTTTTTGTCACTAGCATTGAATTTAAACCCGAATAGAATACAACACCAAAGATTGAACCAAACCTCAAAAGACTGAACCAAAGTGTCCCAATGTCAATGCAGAGTGGCGAGCAACCCAGTCACCCAACTACCAACCGAGAGCTAGATCAAGCAACCCGAGATGCAACCTCCCCAACTACCAACCGAGAGGCGAGGGAGAGGGTGAGCCGCGAGAGGTGAGGGAGAGGGCGAGATAGTGAGCGAGGGTGAGCCAGTGAGCGAAGGAGGGCTAGCCAGTGAGCGAGGGAGGGCTAGCCAGTGAGCGAGGGCGAGGGAAAGGGCGAGCTGCGAGAGGCGAGAGCGAGGGCGAGGCAGTCGGTGAGGGCGAGCCAGTGAGGTCGAGCCAGTGAGCAAGGGTGAGGGCGAGGGCGAGCTACGAGAGGCGAGAGCGAGGGCAAGGCAGCCGGTGAGGGCGAGGGCGAGGGCGAGCTGCGAGAGGCGAGAGCGAGGGCGAGCCGATGAGGTCGAGCCAGTGAGCGAGGGCAAGGGCGAGGGCGAGCTGCGACAGGCGAGAGCAAGGGCGAGCTGCGATAGGTGAGAGCGAGGGCGAGGCAGCGGGTGAGGACGAGCCAATGAGCGAGGGTGAGGGCGAGGGCTAGCCACGAGAGAGAAGGAAAGAGGGTACGCAGAAGGGAGAAGAGGGAAAAAGGGAGCGAAGAGGGGCGGGGCAGGGTTTTATGGGGGGAAGGGAAGGGGGGTAACCAGGGTTTTACGGGGGGAGGGAAATTAAGAGGCGGGAAAAAAAATTATTAATAATTTATATATAAATTTATAAAATATTAAAATTATTAAAATAATTAGTATTATTATTTAATTAAAAAAATTTATATTAATGTAAAATTATTAAAATTATGATAATTATTAAATAATTTTATTAATAATTGATTATAATCATTTAAAATATCATAATAAAATTATTTAAATCACTGCATTTACATTAATATTAATTTAAAAAATACTTATATTATAAATCTAATAATTATAATAAATTAATTTGATATATTATAAATATTACTTTAATAAAAAATTCATAAAAGATAAAAAAAATCAAAAATTTTGTAACAATATTCTTTATATATTTTGAATGTTGACTAGTTTTTAATTTTTTAAAGAAGAAAATTTTGATTATTTTCTCTTTCATATATAAAGAGTTTCCCTTATTGTTAGGGGTACGTAAACGATCGGTTCAATTATCGAATTAATCAAAAATCAACAAATTGAATTGAAAAATTAAACTAAACTAACTTGACAGATTAAACCCAATAAACTAAATTAACTAAGAATAAAAAAAATAAATATAGACTACATAAACTAAACTGATTCAACAAACCGAACAAACACATAAAAAAATTAATTAAAATTAAATTAAAATAAGCTACAAAATTGAATTAAAATTGAATTAACCAATAAAATAAATAAGCTACAAAATCGAACAAGTTGAAAAATTATGTGATAGGCCAAAAATGACGTCATTTTACTACCATAAAAACATCATTGTCTTAAAATCCAATCGATTCGACTATTTTCAACTAAAAATATAATCGAAAAAAAAAACTAATTTTTTTAAAAAACTTTAATTGAATAGAAGCGAATTTAAAAACAAATTGATATTTTTTATTAATTTGATTCAATTAATTTGATTATACCGAATTTTAATTAATTTGATTCAATAAAGTAGTAAAAACCAAAAATAAAATTAGAAATTAAAAAATAATACATTTTAAAAACTAACAATATATTGTCATACAAACAAATAGGTTATATCGAATTTTAACAAATACTGCCAAAAGAAAAGATAGAGATATGGATTAAATCTTGTTCAACATTAATGTTTTATACATAACACTTAAACTTCAAAAATAAAAATTAACCTTCTATAGTTTTTTTTATAGTATAACTATTAAGGGAGAAAACCATTATTCCATATTTTAATCTAAAAACTATTTCGGACTTATCTTCATACTTATTTATCCTGCTCATTTTAACAAGCGCTACATAAATATTGTATTATATATTTTATTTTTTATTATTTATTGTGAATGACTTAATTATACATTTAATTATTCATTTTTATATAATTCTCCTAATTATAGAGAATAAGACATTCATAAGATAGCTCATAAACTCTTTTCTATATATGTAATCCCTCGATATTGTTTTATTTTTATTTTTATGCACATGAAATATATTAATTGATGTATTTAGAATTTAGTAATATTATGATTTTTAAATTTAATATATTTATCTAAATTTTATAAATTAATTTTTTTATATTCATCTCATGTTTAAATGTATATTTAATTAAATATACATTAATATATTTAATTTCTTATTGATTTTAATATTTATAAATTTATATATTTATAAATTCATTAAATAATAAATAAAAATTAAATTTAGTGACGGATTGAAAGTTCCGTCTCTATTTCAGCAATGGACTCGGTCAATCCATCACTAAATTTATTTATTTATTTTTTATTATTTGATTCCATATTAAATTTTAATTTGTTATTTTTAAAATTTGCGACGAAAAAAACTTTCCGTCTCTATATTTGAAAAGCAAAAAAATTACAATTAAAATTTAATTTTTTATCGACAAAAATAGTTTTGGGTCGCAAAAAGTAGTGACAGAATTTATTATTTTTTTTAATTTAAACTAATATTAATTTTTTTTTTAAACTTTAGGGACATAATTTATTTCCATCTCTAATATTTGCGACGGAAGATAAATTTTGTTGCTAAAATTAACGATTGAAAATAAATTCTATCTCTATCTAAAATGTATTTTTTATTTTTTTTCTTATTAAAACTATTATTAAAATAAATTCCCGCCTCTTGAATTTATTTATTTTAATATTTTAATTATATAAAAAATAATATAACTTATGAAAATAATATTCATAATTATCGAATTGATAAAAATAATATATTTTAAATAAAATTTTATTATTAAATCATTTTTTAAAATCTTACTATAATTATCTAAAATGTGATGATAAAATAATTTAAATTATTGTATTTTAAATTAATATTTATTTAAAAATTAATTTAAAAAATTAATTTAATATATTGAATTATTTATTAATTAATTTTTTATAAATAAAAATTATATTAAACGAAATGTACATAACATCTATAAATTTTTAGGGTAATTTTCGAGTTTCATAAAAAAAATTAAAAAATAAAAATTCAAAACATTCACCGAACTTAGGATTCTCAATTATAGAATAGAACAATACTAATGACAGAACCTATCTGATCAACATAGTAGATTTTAGATTGTTGAATTTCATCTATAACTCAGAGACAAAATTAGAAAGGACAAATAATAAATAGATATATTTATTTTTTTCTTGATCAACATTAATGTTTTACACATAACACTTATATTAGATAGTGACATATGATATTGTTATCAAGTATAAGACACAATGTCCTCCATATATTGGCCCCGTTTGTTGCAACTTAATTAAATAAATTATAGTTTATAATTTCTTAGATTATAGCTTTTAAAACTTAAAATAAGTTGTGAACTTGTTTGTTACAACTTCTCAGAAAGATGTAGAAGCTGTAGAAGATGGGGTACCCTAGCTTTGAAAAAGCCAGCTTCTACCATTTCTAAAAGCTAGTAGAAGCTATAAATTATAATTCTACAAGCTAAAACAAACAATACATTATCACTTTTTTGAAGCCAGAAGCTAAAAATTATAGCTTTTAAGCTACAACAAACATACCCATTATGTTTGGTTTTTAAACTTTTTAGCTTAGCAAAAAATTCTCATATTTATAAAGAGAAAAAGATTGACAAGATAACTCCTACACTCCTTTCCATATAATGTAATCTCTCAATATTTTTTTATTTTTATGATTTCTAAAATTTAAAATAATCTTTTTTAATAATATTATGATTTTTAAACTTTTTATTTATTTTTCAATTATAGTGTTTGTTTACATTTTGTACACAGTTAATAAATATTACAAATAATTAATTGTTATACATTTAATTGATATAGTTAGAATTTAGCAATATTATGATTTTAAATATTAATATATTTATTTAAATTTTATAAATTAATTTTTTAATATTCATCTCATGGTTAAATGTATATTTAATTTTTTATAAAATTTAAATATTTATATATTTAAATATTCATTCCAAATTTAAATATTTATAAATTAATTAAATAAAACAAATAAAAATTACAAATTAATGGCAGCGACGGATTTGGATAATCCGTCGCGGATTTAGAGACGGATTTGAATAATCCGTCTCTAATTTTATTTTTTTTAATTTGTTAACTTAAAATAATTTTTTATTTTAAATATAGCGACGGAATAAATTTTCGTCGCTATATCTTAATAATAAAAAAATTAAATTTAAAATTTTATTTTAATTATTTAAACTAATATTAAAATTAATTTTTTATTTTAAAATTTTGCTACGGAATTTTTTTCCGTCTCTATATAAAAATTTAATTTTTATTTTTTATTATCATTAAAATCTAATGACGGAAATTTATTTCCGTCGCTAAAATTCGCAATGGAAATATATTTCCACGACGGAAATAAATTTCCGTCGGTAAATTTTAATAATAAAAAAATTAAATTTAAAATTTTATTTTAATTATTTAAACTAATATCAAAATTAATTTTTTATTTTAAACTTTTGCGACAGAATTCTTTTTCCGTCTCTATAAAAAAATTTAATTTTTATTTTTTTTATTATCATTAAAATCTAACGATGAAAATTTATTTTCGTCGCTAAAATTAGCGACGGAAGTACATTTCCATCGGTAAATTTTAATAATAAAAAATTAAATTTAAAATTTTATTTTAATTATTTAAACTAATATCAAAATTAATTTTTTATTTTAAAATTTTGTGACGGAATTCTTTTTCGTCGCTATATAAAAATTTAATTTTTATTTTTTTATTATCATTAAAATCTAACGACGGAAATTTATTTCCATCGCTAAAATTAGCGACGGAAGTATATTTCTGTCGGTAAATTTTAATAATAAAAAAATTAAATTTAAAATTTTATTTTAATTATTTAAACTAATATCAAAATTAATTTTTTATTTTAAAATTTTGCTACGGAATGCCAATACGAGTCTTCGAATGCCAATACGAGGTATTTTTTGTTTTTTTTTTCTAAATTCTAAGGCTATATTCGGGATCGAGAGGTTGGATTTAGGGGGAGAGATGGCTGTTTCGAAGCTTAGAGGAGCGGAAGGGTCGCCGGTGACAAAGTAGCTGCAGGAGAAGATGACCCAGCTGGGTCGGGCGCGTGGCGACATGTGCCAGAGCATGGGGGGGCCAGTGCGTGGGCTACACACACACGCCAGGTGGAAAAATAAAGAAAAGAAAGAAAAGAAAAGGAAAGAAAAGAGGAAAAAAATAAAATAGGAATAATTTTGCAAAAATCTGAAAAAAAAATTTAGAAAATCTAGAATTTAATTTAAGCCTTATTTTGGAAAAAAATTTGGGAAAATGCTAAATTAAGTATTTATTTTGTGATTTTGTTATTATGAAAAATAAAGAAAAAATAGGAATTAAATCTGAAAAATTACAAGAAAATTTCAAAAGTTTAGAAATGCCATTTTAGGAATATTAGTGAAGAAAAATTGGGATAAATGAGGGTTTAGATATTTATTATGAATTTTTGAGGAAATAAGACTTAGAAAATAAGGAGAAATTATGGAAATTATGAGAATTATGAGAAAAATAGGAAAAAAAATGATATTTCGAAATAAATTTGATGTTAGGAAATCGTGAGGCCAAGGATTGAGAAATAGCACGACTGGCACGTTTATCGAGGTGTCACGCTTGTTGAGGCAACTTAATTATGAAAAGTAAGTGTAATTTCTACAAGTTTAGCACGATTATAAATGATTTATGTTAAAAACGTGATCCTCGAGAATGTTTCATCATATTGACATACCCTGATATGTATCAAACACATAAATTGTATACATGACATGACTATGAAATGCATATGTACACATTAACATCATTGATCACGTGCATTGTATTCGTTTGGGAGTACGAACTGGCATCGCTGCTTTACCAAGGGTGCCCCCACACACCCCGGCTTCGAAAGAGGTGGCCGTAAAAATAGTGAGTAGCATAAAGGGTGCAGTTGACCCTTACGATGACGTAAGACATTGCATCCATGCATGATAAAGCACTTTGGGCCTTACTTAAATGGTTTATCATCTAATTCGGGTTATGCCTTTGGAACATTCAATGTTCCAGTTGAGACTTGTAGTGAAGGTACAAAAATCAAAGATGTGTAACAACTCAAGTTGTTGAGAAGTGAACAAGACGTTCCATGTTTGTTGTAGCATAAATATTTCAAGTATTATATAATATGTCATGCCCAGAATGTATGCTTTTAAGTTATCTTTTGAAAGCTTATGTATTGTAAGAATTATGTAACAAGAACCATGATTGGTTACCAATGTATGAGATGTCGTGTTTAGGTTCGATTTCAGCTTTCGCTTTATAAGATTTTATTTAAACTTAGTATATGATTTGCATAGTCTTGCAATAGTTAGGTTTAAGGAAATTTTCGGGAATTATGTAATTTAGCACAAGAAAGGAAAATATAAAAAAAAAAATAAGTCCCAAATTTCCTAAGATATAACACGCCATGGGTAAATGGGGTGTTACAATACAGAATGTGTACAAAAATGTGTCATGCATTCACTTTCACATTTATAGGAACAACATGAAATTTCATTTCACAAGATGTTGTTAGATACATCATCTTTATTCCATGAAGACAACTGAGTAATTGTTGTTGTAACATCCCGCATCGAGCGATAGAAAGGATCGAAAAACCTTACCTTGATGGGCCTATGCGAAGTTCCCAGAGGGTCACCCATCCTTGAGCTTCCCCAGCTCAAACACGCTTAACCCAGAAGTTCCTTACCTACATTCAGCTTAAAAGGTATATAGCTAGTGTTGTTTCATTCCTTACTTATCATCGATATATACTACCCTTTTCTGAACTCTTAGGGTATTACATTCTCCCCTCCTTGAGCACATGACGTCATCGTCATGCGACCTTACAACTGGTCCCAAATCTTCCCCGTCTAGTATCCCCAGTCTAGTACCCCCAGCCTTTGCCTAGTACACGGTCCCAACACATGGCCTAGGTCAGCTCTGATACCACCTATAACATCTCGCATTGAGCAATAAGAAGGACCTGAACAACTTACCCTTATAGACCTACGTGAACTTCCCAGGAGGTCACCCATCCTTGAGCTTTCCCAGTTCAAGCACGCTTAAACAGGGAGTTTTTTGCCTACATTCAGCCCAAAAGGTATCCAGTTTGTGTTGTTTCCTTCCTTACTTATCCTCGATATATACTACCCTTTTCTGGACTCTTAGGGTATTACAGTTATACCCAAAATACATGTAAAATACTGATTCCACAACTCACACATTTCTGTTTTCAAGCAAGAAATCAAGGCAATCATATTTCAATTTATGAATTAATTAACAGCTTTAAAATCCAACGCAAGGGTAAGCACAAAAATTTTGCAATAATTCAGGATGAATGCATAAAAGAAATTGTAAAGATTTTGAGTAGATTCATTACAAAACATGATTACAAATTTCCAGAAATCATAGGCGCAGGATCATGAGGGCAGAACATTTAGATGGTGGCTTTTAAATGAAGGCCATTCGAATGAGACTTTAAAAAGTAAAATGGATGATTAATATGGCGGCATTAAAAGGCAAGGCTGATTCGATGAGGCATTAAAGCAGCAATATAACATCCCAGATTTTTTACTCAAATATGATGCAATACCTGAGGTTTTTAGATTCTAATACTTGAGGTAATAGGTCATTTCAAGGGATTATAGAAGCCTTGAGACAAAGGTTAAGTTTTTGAACTAGTGGCAAAATCATAAATACTGAAGTTCAGGTAAAAGTGTAACTTATCTAAAATCTTGGGGTGCTAAGTGTAATTTATCCATTTTTCAAGGACTAAAAAGTGCAATTAAAAATGGCTCGAGGACCAAGTTGCAAGGGTTTAAGTGCAGTTAAGTGAAAAGTTCAGGCCAAAGCGTCGTTTCTTGAAATCTTAAAAATATCTCTTCAAAATATCATGGATTTCAAACTCAAATCAAATGAAACTTTGGATTCCAAACTCTGTTAAATTCAATTAAGAGACGAGTGGTGCATTTGGGTTGGATACACGTGGCAAGCATTCATTGGCCATTTGGAGATAGGATTTGAAGTGTTATGATGGGAAATGTGAAAAATTCAATTAACCATGTGGGATGTAATGATGGGGAATCTTGAATATCTAATTAAACATGTGGAGGCACAAATCTTTAGGGACACGTGGCATATTTTAATTGGATGCTCATGGATGGAACGATGACGCGACACGTGGCACGATTTGGTTTGTCAAAGTTACCTACAAATAAGGGCTTTAGGGTTATTCATTTTGGGCACCAAGCAAGGAGGAAAATGAAGGGAGTTTGAGAGAGGAAACGTTGTCAAAAAGAAGGGAGAAAGTCGAAAGAGAATGAGCCTTGACAGAATTTTTGGGTCTTTCTCAAAATTCATGCCAAGCAGTAAGAAAAACTACAAGAAAACTCATCCTGCTCATTGTAAACCATGCTTCCTAAGGTAATCAGTCAATTTGAGTGATTCATGCATGTTCTCTGACACTTTGAGCATTTGTTGCTTCACTTATGTGTGGATGTTGGCCTGCATATCATGCCTTTGTGGCTTATATGTCATATTTTTCCTTGGTTACGCATATTTCTTCTACTTTGTCATATATCATGTTCATGTTGGAGACTGTGGCTAGTTGTTGGGACATCATGGAAGATCTCGTGCTCTGGTGATGAGCCAGGAGTGACTGATGACCGCGGGGGTGATTGCAACACCTTGACATTGCTACCACAGGGGTGGATTTCATAATGGCATTATTGCATTTGCACGCATGTACTCTCATTTTCTGAGTCACTTACTTAGATGTCATTATCTAACTTGGGTGTTTCATACCCCTGGGACATTCAACGTCCCAGGTATATTAACATGCTAGGTACCCCGGAGATGAGCAGGAGAAAAAGCTACGATGAGGCTGATGTTTAGTTTAACTTCATGTTATTCATGTGCTATGGATCTTATGTAACCTTCGGATTTATTGAGACTTGTGTATCGCAGTTGTATAAACAGGGGTTATGTAAGGCTTGGATTTACTTTTTATGTTGTTGAGGGTGTAAGTCAGGGTTGCTATCTACTATGACATGGTAAGAATTGTCTGTTAGATTTTGGAAGTTTTCGAATGATGTATTGTAAATAGCGGCTAGGATACTCAAGGTTGTAAGAAGTGTGTGGGGGGGGTGTCCTGCAATTGTACCTTCAGTGATGTATTGTCTTTTGGAGTATTGGAGGTCGTGAGCATTTCTCATACTTGTAGAGAAATTATAGTGGAAACCCCATTTATTTATCTTTGGTTAAGCTTTTAGGTTCGATCCAACGCTTCCGTTGGTAAGGGTTTCCATAACGTCCATAGGTAATGTCTGCTAATATTTCACGTTGTTGTGTATTTGGAAAATTGGGGCGTTACAAGCAAGGCCATTCGAATGGACCTTAGGTTGATTCAGGTGATGTTTTAAGAAACAAAGCTGATTCGAATGGGCTTTAATGGGAATGCTTGGTCAATTCAGATGAGAGCTTTAATAATTCGAATGTGACTTTTAATTCTTGCCAATTCAAATGGAGGCTTGCCGATTCGAATGGGTCCAAGGGGGTATGATTCAAATAGGACATGTGTGCATATATATGATTTGAATGGCTGTATATGTATATATATGCAAAGGGGTTTCGAATGAACCGGGGGAAATTCGAATAGGCTTGCAAGTATATATATGAGAGTGTGATTCAAATTAGTCAGGGGCGTGTTATTCGAATGAGGGGTATGTATATATATACATAAGCTATCCGAATTAGGCATGCATATAGATATAATGGCTACTTGAATCAATCATGGTATGTATATATCGGTTATTCGAATCATGTATATATATATATATATAAATGAAGGCTATTTGAATCAAACAATGAGTATGCGATAGGGGTTATCCGAATCATGTAAGGGGCTATTCGAATCAAGGGGGTCATTCGAATGAGACTTAAGTGTTTATGTGGGTGATTCGGATGGCTTGTAACGACCCATTGAAGGGTCTAGATTTTATTTAGAAATCGTTTAATTTCTTATTTAAGTTTTGTTTAAGTGAGTTTGCTAATTAATTATCTAATGTGGCAATTTAGAATATTATTTAATTGAGAGAATAGCATTTAAAGGGCATTTAATTCTTTTTATTTATTGTGAAAATTAAATGCTAGGATATGAAAGTCATTTAGCAATTTGTATTAGAATTTAATTATTTAATTAATTAAAGTTATATTGAGAATGGGAATCCATGCGTATGAAAGCTTTGGGTTTAAGAGTCTCCTAGTCTCAATAGGAAAAGGTTTTGAGAGTCTACAAGTTCAAATGGGAGAGGGATTCCAAGTTATAAAAGGAGAGAGATCTAGGGTTTTAATACCTATATATATATAGCCCATTGGCATTAATTCTTCTTCACGTTGTGTGAAGAATAGGAGAAGGAGGAAGCTTTAACAGTGAGTTGCTTAGGAGATTTCTCGTTGCAATCGTTTGATCGATCAGAGAGATTAAGGCAAGTTTCTTCTCCTTGTAATCCTTTTCTTACAGGAGTATATTAGCATTCGATCTCAGTTATTCCAGATTGTTTATCAAGTTGTTATCGTTCCAGTTACAGACACTATATATATATGCGTATACAGTATGTTTATAATAGTTCATGCATGTTTCCCTTATAGTGATTCCATTAAATATGATCGTTAAATCATTCCTAAAGTTGTTTCTTGTCGATTGGGATTTGTTTTCCCAAGATTTCATTCGGAATGGTGTAGTTTCGATTAAGTTTGAATCAAGTTTCAGTCTCTGTGTTCGTTCATTTATGGATTTAAAAGTTGCAGACGTTCGGATAGGTTCCCTCATATCCAGATAGATTTTTCAGAGTATGTGAGTAGCATCCAGATAGGTTAGAGGCTATCTGGATGGGTCAAAAAGTTTTATGCGAGTGACATCCAGATAGCTCTTGTTCATATCCAAATGGTCCAGTGATATCAGGATGCTTCATTTTCGTATCCGGATGTGTCCAACAGTGATTGTGAGTAGTATCCGGATGCCTTGAGTCGTATCTGGATGTGTTTAAATTGTCTGTGAGTGATATCCAGATGCTTTGTGTTGTATCCAGATGAGTCTAAGGCTTTTTGTGAGTGATATCCGGATACCTTGTGTTGTATCCGGATGTGTCCAAATATGTTTGTGTCTCGTATTCGGATGAGACCTTGCTCATCCGAATGTCTCTCACAACTTATCCAAAGCTCATGTGTCTTGTATCCGGATGAGATCTTACTCATCCGGATGTCTCTCACAATTCATTCAAATTCATGTGTCTTGTATCTGGATGGGTGATTTTTATATCCCAATGGGCCTAGGGTGTATAACACTCGCACCAGAATTCCATCTTTTCTCATATTGGTTCCAATATCTTTAAAAACCCCAAAGTTAAGCATGCTCGAGTGGGGGTAATTCTATGATGGGTGACCCCTTGGGAAGTCTTCATATTGCAATAAATAAATTATTAAATAATTAAATAAATGTCAAAAAATATTGCAATTCAAGGAAAAATAAGAGTAAATCTTTGTATTCTAATATATTAGATCAGATTACATGTTTAGCATTTAATTGACATGATCAACATTATTTTGTGAGTTTATCTGCATACATCTTGGTATGAGCATTGAGCATGGCTTTCTATAGAGCACTACATATTGTGTGCTAGCATGTATGTGAGCATTGCATTATGTACGCTAGGCGGCTAGTTTGCGGGGATCCCACCAGTTTCAGTTTCAGTTTGTGTACGCTCGCCTGATGTCGACCGAGGAGCTAGGGACATATTGCCCACAGTATGTGCTTACAACTTTTATGTTTGCAGGTTTCAGATCAGTCAGGTATGTGTTACAATTATGTGGGTCTATGTGCCAAAGTTGAATACCTACATTTAGTTTACAGTTTACGTGCATTACATCTTGTAAATGCAATCCAATGATTATTATATCTTTCAGTACAAGGTCAGTAAGTATTTTATCAGTATCGATATTCTTCGATTCAGCTTCAGTTATTTTTTCCAGCTTATTACTTACTAAGCTTTGTAGCTTACCTTGTACTCTTCACCATTCCAGGTCCTAGCAGGGGAGTACCAGATGTGGGGCCTAGCAGCAGTGTCCAGTAGTGTGTGTACATGGAGCCACTCAAGACCAAAGATGTCTGAGAGTTTTATCAGTTTGTTAGTTTAGAGCGTTTGACAGTTACAGTTTAGTATTAATTTATTTTTCAGTTGAGGGATTTTCCCTTAGACAGTGTTTATGGTTTCCAATTTTAATTGACTCAAAGTTTTATTTCAGTTGCTTGAGTTATTCATATTGGTATCAGATTTCAGTTTATCAGTTAGTTTATTTTATTTCCAGTAACACCTTTTCTCAGGTAGTTCTAGGAGAGGGGGTGTTACAGTATTGGTATCAGAGCTGTTTTTTGAGGAGTCTCTCGTAAACACATAGGATGTTGGGTAAAGTTAGGACTTGTGTCTGTCAGTTAGATAAGTTGGTCCAATTTATAGTATTCTAACTCTAAGTGGTGATGTAGGAAGATGAGTAATAAAAGAGGATCACCTCGTACTCGCAGACAGGCTGCTTTTACGCCGGACAAGGTTCCATCCCCACACCAGGCTCACCAGGGGAGTTTGGTAGTGACTTGCGACAGGGTATGGCCGAGATACGAGGCATGTTGGTAGGTTTGATGAGGGTAGTAGATTCCCTAGTGACAAATCAGGCGAGGCAACCGTAGGTACCCCATGAAGCAAGAGGCAGTGGAGGCAATCCACTAGTCGCCCCAACAGCTCCAGTTGTAGCGGCAGACACTGGGAGTCAATTATTGAAGGACTTCATGGCGTTTCGACCACCAGCATTTCATGGAAGTACATATGCTGTAGCAGCGGCGGAGAATTGGATGCTATCAATAGAGAAGCATCTCCAATCGATTGGTTGTACGGATGACCAATGGGTGCGACTTAGCACATTCATGTTCAGAGGCGATGCCGAGAGGTCGTGGGAGACTACCCGCCAGAGGTTTGGTAACCGAGAGCCCACATGAGTCGAGTTTCAACAGGTGTTCAATGACACTTATTGCCCAACATGGGTCAAGGAACAGAAAGTCTATGAGTTCGTGGAGTTAGTGCAAGGTAATAATAAGTGGCCCAATACGAGGCAGAGTTTGTAGCCTTGTCTCGATATGCTCCAGAGATGGTTTCCACTGAAGCAAAGAAGGTTGCCAAGTTCCAGAGAGGATTGCGTGTAGATATCTGACATGCTTTTGGAGGAGCTCTGAGCGTTGATTATGCCACGGTAGTCTAGCGAGCGTATGCTATCAAGCGGGATCGCAACGAGTGGAAAGTAACACAAGCAGCCAAGAAGGGCACAGGTACATCTCAGGATTCATCCAATAATAATAAGAAGAGAAAGTGGACAGCCAGATAAGGAAATAAGGCAGAAAATAATCCATAGTGTGGTCAGTGTGGGAGGAAGCACGGGAGACCGTGCCTAGCTGGGAAAAACGTAAGTTACAAGTGTGGATAAGAAGGGCATAGGAAGAAAGATTGTACGAGGAATCAAGCAGGGCTCCCAGCACCAGAGGTAACTTGTTTCAAGTGCGGACAGAAAGGACACACAACCAACAGGTGTACACAACCGCCCCAGAATAGAGACCAGCAGGCGAATCAGAGGCCATCAGCAACTAGAGGGCCAGGAGCACCTATACCAGCACTGCCAGTAGCTCAACATCCACTGCTCGCAGATAGACAGGTGCAGGGTAGAGTTTATGCCCTCACCACAGCTAAGGCAAAGCAAGGCGACGAGACTATCCAAGGTATTTTATCCTTATATGGTCATGATGTGCGCGCATTGTTTGATACTGGTTCCACATATTCTTTTATTGCACTGCACACAGTATGTTATGTTCCCCATTCCCAGATTTCTTTGTCGTGTCACTTGATTGTGTCTACGCCTAGAGATAAGATTATGGTAGCTAGAGAAATGTTTGAGAATTGTGAGATCGAGGTTCATGATAAGAAGCTATTTGGAGATTTGGTAATTCTCAATGTTAAGGATTTTGATTTGATCCTTGGCATGGATTGGTTGTCACGGCATTATGCAAGAGTCGACTATCGGCGAAAGATTATTGATTTCAAACTACCTCAACAGCCGGTTCTTATTTATGTCTACGATTCCTATGATCTCAGTGATGAAAGTTGAGAAGTTGATGCATGATGGATGCGAGGCTTATCTAGCCTTTGTAACCACTGACGAGGGAAGCAAGAGGAAGTTATCCGAGGTACCAGTAGTACGAGATTTCCAATAAGTTTTTCCTGATGAGCTACCAGGATTACCTCCTCGGAGAGGATCGAAGTTTACTATTGAGTTATTACCTGGTATACAGCCTATCTCTAAGGCTCCATATCGGATGACACCTAATGAGCTAAAGGAATTGAAGGCCCAGCTAGAAGAATTAATAGAAAAGGGTTTTATCCGACCCTGTTCATCCCCGTGGGGCGCACCAATATTGTTCGTGAGGAAGAAATATGGATATTTGAGATTATGTATTGATTATCGCTAATTGAACCAGGTGATAGTGAAGAATAAGTATCCCTTACCTCGAGTGATGACTTGTTAGAGAAGTTATGAGGAGTTAAGGTATTCTCAAAGATAGACTTGAGATTAGGTTATCATCAGGTGCGAGTCAGGGATGATGATATTCAGAAGACTACTTTCAGGACTCGCTATGGATAGTACGAGTTCGTGGTGATGACATTTGGGTTGACTAATGCCCCAGCCATTTTCATGGATTTGATGAATCGAGTTCTATGTGAGTACCTAGATCGATTCATTATTGTCTTCCTCGACGATATTCTAATCTACTCACTTAATGTGGAGGAGCATACGGAGCATCTTACTCTAGTATTGCGGAGGCTTAAAGAGGAACAACTATACGCCAAGTTTAACAAGTGTGAGTTTTCGCTTACTCAGATTGAATTTCTAGGTCATGTGGTTTCTGGATATGGTATTTCAGTGGATCCAGATAAGACTAAAGTAGTTATGGATTGGCTGAGGCCAATGACAATGATAGAGATACGTAGTTTTCTGGGACTTGTAGGCTATTATAGGCGATTCATTGAGGTATTTGCTCATTTATCTTCCCTTATGACTAAGCTAACAAGAAAATGAGAGAAATTTGAATGGAATGACGTGTGTAAACGTGCCTTCCAAGAATTGAAGCAAAACTTGACTACTGCACCAGTATTAGCTATACCAAGAAGTGGAGAGAAATATTCCATTTATAGTGATGCATCCCATTCAGGTTTGGGTTGCATATTGATGCAAGAGGGTCGAGTTAATGCTTATGCATCCAGACAATTGAAGAAACACGAAGTGAACTACCCTACTCATGATTTGGAGTTGGTAGCCGTAGTATTTGCATTGAAGATATGGCGAAAGTATCTATATGATGAGAAAGTTGAAATTTATACAGATCATAAGAGTTTACATTATCTTCTATCCCAGAAAGAGTTGAACATGAGGTAGAGAGGTTGGGTTGAGCTATTTAAAGACTTGGATTGTGAGATTTTATATCATCCAGGAAAGGCTAATGTAGTAGCCGATGCTTTGAGTCGGCGAGGAGCTTTTATGGCTACGATGATGGTTCAAGAATGGAAGTTATTGGAGCAATTGAGTGCTCTATCTATTTCAGCCCCAGAAAATAGTAGTGAGTTGTGCTTATATGAGAGTACAACCCGAGTTATTTGAATTACTCAAGACACAACAATCGAAAGATGTGAAGTTGGCACAAATCTTAGCAGATATCTAGAAATTTTCTCCCTTGGGATATACTTTTCGGGGTGATGGTATACTCTTATTTCAGGGACACATTTGTATACCCGATGATGAAAATCTTAAGTAAGAGATTTTAAATGAAGCACACAGGAGTCATTATACTATCCATCCAGGTGTTGCGAAGATGTACCACGACCTAAAGCGACAGTATTGGTGGAGTGGTATGAAGAAAGATGTAGCCAATTATGTTTCATAGTGTTCAGTATGCTAGCAAGTTAAAGCGGAACATCAGAAACCCGTAGGATTATTACTTCTATTACCTATTCCGGAGTGGAAGTGGGATAATATTGTTATGGATTTTGTGATGGGTTTACCCAAGACTACTAGAGGATATGATGTTATATGGGTGATTGTTACTGATTGACTAAATCAGCCCATTTCCTACCTATTAAGAAGACTTACCCATTGAACATATTTTCCAGGATTTATATTGAGGAGATCATGAAATTGCACGGTGTTCCATCCAGCATTGTATCGAATCAAGATCCTCGTTTTACTTCTCATTTTTTGGGAAGTATGCATGAGGCATTCGGATCTCAGTTGAATTTTAGTACAACATTTCATCCGCAGACAGACGGTCAGTCAAATAGGACTATCAGGACTCTTGAAGACATGTTGAGAGCTTGTGTTCTAGATTTCTAAGGTAGTTGGGATGAGCATCTACCTTTGGTGGAATTTGCCTATAATAATAGTTTCCATTCAAGTATTGGAAAGTGACCGTATGAGGCTTTGTATGGGCGACCATGTCGATCGCCGATATGTTGGGAAGAAATTGGAGATAGGGCTTTATTAGGTCTTGAAATTGTTGAGCAGACAACAGAAAAGATTCGAGTTATCAAAGCAAGAATGAAAACAGCCCAAGATAGATAGAAGAGTTATGCAGATAAACAACGAAAAGACCTCGAGTTTAAGGTAGGTGACCATGTTTGGTTGAGAGTCATGCCTATTAAAGGTGTGCGAAGATTTGGCGTAACAGGGAAGCTTAATCCCCGTTACATTGGTCCATTTGAGATTTTGAGACGGATAGAGACTTTGGCATATGAGGTAGCTTTGCCACCTCAATTGTCCCATGTTCATAACCTGTTTCACGTTTCGATGTTAAGAAAGTATGTGCCAAATCCTCAACATGTGATTGATTTTCAGAATCTCACAGTTAGGGAAGACGTGTCCTATGAAGAGAAG
The DNA here is from genome assembly GCA_036245055.1 of Diospyros kaki. Lineage (NCBI taxonomy): Eukaryota > Viridiplantae > Streptophyta > Magnoliopsida > Ericales > Ebenaceae > Diospyros > Diospyros kaki. The sequence continues at coordinate 39,021,170 of BSEG01000008.1, forward strand.
CCTAACAGTATTTTAGAACGAAAGGAAAAGACTTTGAGGAATCGATCAATTCCTCTTGTGAAAGTGCAATAGCAGCGACATCATCAGAAGAGGCGACGTGGGAGCTAAGACATCTTTGTCCCTCATTGTTCGAGTAACCAGGTATGAATTTGGAGGACCAAATTCTTTTAAGGAGGGGAGAAATTATAACGACCCATTGGAGGGTCTAGATTTTATTTAGAAATCGTTTAATTTCTTATTTAAGTTTTGTTTAAGTGAGTTTGCCAATTAATTATTTAATGTGACAATTTAGAATATTATTTAATTGAGAGAATAACATTTAGAGGGCATTTAATTCTTTTTATTTATTATTGAAATTAAATGCTAGGATATGAAGGTCATTTAGCAATTTGTATTAGAATTTAATTATTTAATTAATTAAAGTTATATTGAGAATAGGAATCCATGCGTATGAAAGCTTTGGGTTTAAGAGTCTCCTAGTCTCAATAGAAGAAGGTTTTGAGAGTCTCCAAGTTCAAATGGGAGAGGGATTCCAAGTTATAAAAGGAGAGAGATCTAGGGTTTTAATACCTATATATATAGCCCATTGGCATTAATTCTTCTTCACGTCGTGTGAAGAATAAGAGAAGAAGGAAGCTTCAACAGTGAGATTGCTTAGGAGATTTCTCGTTGCAATCGTTTGATCGATCAGAGAGATTAAGGCAAGTTTCTTCTCCTTGTAATCCTTTCCTTATGGGAGTATATTAGCATTCGAACTCAATTATTCCAGATTATTTATCAAGTTGTTATCATTTTAGTTACAGATACGCTATATATATATATATATATATTCGTATACAATATGTTTATAATGGTTCATGCATGTTTCCCTTATAGTGATTCCATTAAATATGATCTTTAAATCATTCCTAAAGTTGTTTCTTGTCGATTGGGATTTGTTTTCCCAAGATTTCATTCAGAATGGTGTAGTTTTGATTAAGTTTGAATCAAGTTTCAATCTGTGTTCGTTCGTTTCTGGGTTTAAAAATTGCAGACATCCGGATAGGTTCCCTCATACCCGGATAGATTTTTCAAAGTATGTGAGTAGCATCCGGATCGGTTAGAGGCTATCCGGATGGGTCAAAAAGTTTTATGCGAGTGACATCCGGATAGATCTTGTTCATATCCGGATGGTCCAGTGATATCCGGATGCTTCATTTTCCTATCCGGATGTGTCCAACAGTGATTATGAGTAGTATCCAGATGCCTTGAGTCGTATCTGGATGTGTTTAAATTATTTGTGAGTGATATCTGGATGCTTTGTGTCGTATCCGGATGAGTCCAAGGCTTTTTGTGAGTGATATCCGGATACCTTGTGTTGTATCCGGATGTGTCCAAATATGTTTGTGTCTCATATTCGGATGAGACCTTGCTCATCCGGATGTCTCTCACAACTTATCCAAAGCTCATGTGTCTTGTATCCGGATGAGACCTTACTCATCTGAATGTCTCTCACAATTCATTTAAATTCATGTGTCTTACATCCGGATGTGTGATTTTCATATCCCAATGGGCCTAGGGTGTATAACACTCGCACCAGAATTCCATCTTTTCTCATATTGTTCCAATATCTTTAAAAACCCCAAAGTTAAGCGTGCTCGAGTGGGGGTAATTCTATGATGGGTGACACCCTGGGAAGTCTTCGTGTTGCAATAAATAAATTATTAAATAATTAAATAAATGCCAAAAATTATTACAATTCAAGGGAAAATATGAATAAATCGTTTATTCCAATATATTAGATCAGATTACATGTTTAGCATTTAATTTGACATGATCAACATTATTTTGTGAGTTTATGTGCATACATTTTGGTATGACCATTGAGCATGACTTTCTATGGAGCACTACATATTGTGTGCTAACATGTATGTGAGCATTGCATTATGTGCGCCAGGCGGCTAGTCCGCGAGGATCCCACCAGTTTCAATTTCAGTTTGTGTGTCACTCGCCTGATGTCGACCAGGGAGCTAGGGGCATATTGCCCACAGTATGTGCTTACAGCTTTTATGTTTGCAGGTTTCAGATCAGTCAGGTATGTGTTACAATTATGTGGGCCTATGTGCCAAAATTGCATACATGCATTTAGTTTACAGTTTATGTGCATTACATCTTATAAATGCAATCCAGTGATTATTATATCTTTCAGTACAAGTTCAGTAAGTATTTTATCAGTATCGATATTCTTCGATTCAGCTTCAGTTATTCTTTCCAGCTTATTACTTACTGAGCTTTATAGCTCACCTTGTACTTTTCACCATTCCAGGTCCTAGCGGGGGAGTACCAGATGTGGGGCCTAGCAGCAGTGTCCAGTAGTGTGTGTACGTGGAGCCGCTCAAGACCAAAGATGTCTGGGAGTTTTATCAATTTGTTAGTTTAGAACGTTTAACAGTTTAGTATTAGTTTATTTTTCAATTGAGGGATTTTCCCTTAGACAATGTTTATGGTTTCCAATTTTGATTGACTTAGAGTTTTATTTCAGTTGATTGAGTTATTCATATTGGTATCAGATTTTAGTTTATCAGTTAGTTTATTTTATTTCCAGTAGCACCTCTTCTCAGGCAGTTCTAAAAGAGGGGTGGCTTATGTGTGTATATTTATATATGATTCGAATAGGACATGGATGATTCGAATGGCCTGAGTGTTTAAATGGGTGGGGCTCAAATGATGTAAGGAGCAATTCGCATGGTGTATGTATATTCACATGTCAGTGATTCGAATAAGTAAAAGGCATTCAAATATCACTCTACCAACTGACTTATGTAGATACGAAGCAAAACAAACTTTGTATCTTCTTCTACTTGATAGAATGCCATTCACGAAATAAATATGGGGGTGGATAAACCCCCTTTCTAGAAAATAAGGAGAGTCATAGATTGACGTTTATTGCATACAAAATATATACCTATATAGGCGTACTTAGACAGAGAAGGACTTAATAGAGTAGAAAATGTTATATATATATATATAGATAGATAGATGCATAAAGCAAGCATGAACTAGGGAAATAAAGAGATGTTTGCACGAAGTGAAATCAAGAGACGAAAGGAGAACTTGCCTGAAGAGATGTCCTTATAGAAGAGAAAACAACTAGACTCTTCCACTGAGCTTAGGTAGTCAATAGCAAAATGGGAGAGGAAGAAGACAAACAAAAGAATGGATGGAGACGAAGATGAAGGGCAATGAAACAGTGAAGGAGAAAAGAAAGGATACGTGTAATGACCCGTTATCGAGTCTATTCCATTATTGATATTTATTTAAGTTTGGTGAAAATATATATATAAGTTTTTTTTCATTTATTCAAATGGAAAGAAAAAGGAAATGACAAAGTTATGAAATGGTGCAAGGGCAAAGGCAAGGGCAAAATGGGGAGAAGGGAGGGGTATATAAGCAAGCTTGTTTCCAATTCTCTTCACTCTCGTTCTTCTCTTCTTCTTACCTTCTTCAAGTTCCATCTTCTTTGAATTTAAGCTCCAAAAAGAGATTTGGTGGATGAAATTAGAGGGCTTTTGTTTGGTATTGGTGGGTTAGCTTGTGGATCTTCTTCTTCTCCACTTAAAACACCCATTGGAGCAAAGGCAAGCTCTTTCTTGTTCTTCTTCCTTTCCTTTTGTGTTGGATTCAAGTTCTCTCCCTTCTTTTCTTGTAATTGCAAGTTCCAATCATTTCTTTCACTTCTAAACTCATGCATGTAAGAATCTTTAGGATACTCCATAAGAAAATCTCTTTGTTTTGCAAAGTGAGGGTTTGCTTGTATCTATGTAGAATAGTTTGTAAATACCTCTTTTTCCTTATTTGATCTTGTTAAATTCCAGTGGAGCTTCAAATAGGGTGTGTTTCACCCAATAATCCTCAAGGAATGATGTATTTAATGGTTAGAGTTTGGATTGGGCAAGAAATGTGATGCATTTTGCAAGAATGGCGAGGTTCGCGTCAAACCGCGGTCCTACTACAACATGCTTGTCGCGACAGACCCGTGAGCCCCAGCGAGCCATTCCTACCGCGACATGCTTGTTGCGACCAAACCGTGAGCTCCAGCAAGCATTGCTTCGCGCGGTCCTACTGCGGAATGTATTCCACGATAGGACCGTGAGCTTCAGATTTTGTGCATATTGTACACTTTCGGCCATAACTTTTAGTACAAAACTCCGATTGATGAACCGTTTAAAGTGTTGTAAACTAAACTCGATAGAATTCATTTTGGTATATTATTCAACCCATTTTTCCAAAATATGAGCAATCTATTATTGTGAGCTTTGAAGGGCTTGGTTCTCCCTTCTGTTTGTTGTGGAATGAAGCTAGGTTGTTGTGGGTAGGTTCTCGTAGAGGTTGCTATGGCCAAGAGTATTTATATATGTTCCTTTTATTTCTAGTACATGGTTAGTTCATGTGCATGCAAGAGCTTGGAATATGCATTGGGGGTTCCATGTGACTTGAGTGCTTGTTACACGACCATGATATTTATTTGTTAGTTGTTAAGCACGAGCATTTGCATTTGGCTTGTGTTTTACTAGTTGGGCGAGGCTTGGTGGGATGCTTGGCTTATAGGGGCTTTGTATCCTGTCCAGTCTACTACGTCACCCCTTATTTGTTATATCTGCATAAGTCATGGTGCCAGTTTTGAGATACAGTTGTACGGTATCGGATTTTCTAAACTGAGTTATTTAGGGACGCTTCGGCGTGCCCAGCTTTATCTTGGAAGCTTATGCATGCCAACGGGTGTGGTAGCTCCCACCCGAGCGAGTTTTGACTCATAGTACAGGTACAGTATGCCTTCAGGGCAGTAGCAGGTTTGTTATAAGGACTTAGGTGCTAGTGCATTTCTTATTTGGGCCCTAAGATCCTTTATGTGTGCATTGTTACTTATGCAATTGGTACCTGTGTCAGTTTATTTGATTGTATGGCATTTATGCATGAGTTTCGATTTATTATGCACTTGAGATGCAAGTTTGCTCTTAGCACCCACTCTATCCATCCTTCATTTCTTTATGAGCTTCCTAAGTCATTTGGACTCGCCTTGTTTTCTCTTCATTCCAGGTAAAGGCAAGGATCCAGTTGTGGGCAAGTCTAACGGGTCACGACTTCTTGGTTAGGTGGCGTACAGGGCCATGCAGACCTAGTAGTTGTCTGCCTGGGGGTTTCTTTTTATGCATTTTGTCACTTCCAGATTGCATTTTGATTCAGTTTATTGGATCTGTATGGATTATGTTTTATTTTGTGGTCGGTGTGCTAGTGTTGTATGTTATGCATGTCTAGGTTACGTAAGCTTAGAGATCAGTTGTTGTATATCAGGTTGAGGTTTTGACATACATGCCGGGATGGCAAGTTTCCTTTACCAATTTTCTCTTGGCATATATCAGTGGCATGCATGACAAGTTCTTTCAGATTAGATTGTCTCTATTTTAGTAGGGCACCTACTCTGGTTCTGTGGGGACCTAGATAGGGGTCTTACAATACGGCTCTGAATTTGGGGGATATGCTCCGGCGAAAATCAAAAAAAAGACAGAGGAAACAGCTGCAAGTCTGCGTTGCCACCCGACAAGGACTAATTTGCCCCTTCTTTTTCTCATATCAGACCAGCTTTTATGGTATTTTTTATATTTGATACATTTTTATTTCACTTTTTTTTATCCACACAATAAAATTTAAATTCCTTTATCATTGGGCCCAAGCCCAACCCAACAATTAAATAACCCACCTTATAAACCCATAAACTCATGAACTAACTAATTTTAGCCCATTACATTATTTCCTAATTTCTTAAAAATCAGACCCATACACTTATTTTTACGATCACGTGAACCATAAAATAAAATTATTCAATCTAAAATTATTTCTATGCCATCAAAGAAATTTATCATTAAATACTAAAATACTTAGACCCACATTTAAAATGCCATTAAACTGACATTAAGTAATAAAACACCTAAACCCATTTTAGGGTCGTTACACATTTGTAAATGCCAAAAATAGTATTGAGGTAATAAATGGTAGGTTACATGAAGCATTATTAAACTTAAAATATCAAATCTCTGTTTGTTGAGAAAACTTTTAGTATAATGATATTAGATTGTGATACCACATTAGTACGGTGATATGATATTATTATTACACAAAATATTCTTCTGTTTGATTTAAGAAATATTACCCAAAAGAGTTATCAACTTAGATAATACATAACATTATTCTTATTTTTGCTCAACTTAAAAATTACTAGAAAAAAAATACAACATTACCATTGCTATCGATTGAGGTGACTATTAAATGATTTTTATAAGCCAAACGTATTATCACTATTAATTCGGACCATTTAAGAATTGTGGAGTTTTTGAATAAAAACAAAGAGACTTGGAAATCAATGATGTTGAGGAAAGAACATGGAAACAACACCAGCTGGATACTTTTTGGGTTGAATGTAAGCAAAAAACTCCTGAGTTAAGCGTGCTTGAGATTGGAAAGTTCAAGGATGGGTGACCCCTGGGAAGTTCTTGTAGGCTCATCAGGGTAAGTTGTTTTGGTTCTTCCTATCACTCGATGCGGAATGTTACAGGTGGTACCAGATCTGACCCTTGGAGAAGGCAGTTCGATGAGGGCTGGGACTGGCGTCGGGGCGCAAGGGCTTGAACAAGGAGCGGCTCCTGGCATGCTTCTAGGATGGCAATCTCCAAAGGGGAGAAGATCTAAGATCAGTTGTAAAGTTGCATGACGAGGATGTCATGTACTCAATGGGGGAGAATATAATACCCCAAGAGCCTAGAGAATGGTAGTATATATCGAAGATAAGTAAAGAATGAAACAACACTAGCTGGATTCCTTTTGGACTAAATGTAGACAAAGAACGCCCGGGTTAAGCGTACTTGAGCTAGGGAAATTCAAGGATGGGTGACCCCTGGGAAGTTCGTGTAGGCTTATCAGGATAAATTGTTCATGTCCTTCCTATGGCTCAATACGGGATGTTACATCACACTCTTCTCTTCACACACAGCTTCTCCATACACAAAGCATATATTGAATCGGCGCTAACCATTTCTATATCTCTCTTTGTTTGTATATAGAAAGAGCGAGAGAGATAGAGAAGCAAATGGTGAGGATAATTCCCATGGCATTGTCCATTCTGCCTTTAGGTCGTCTTCCCCTCACCTCAATGTTTCCTTTTTCCCAAATCCTTCTCGAAGACTTAGTTTCTTCCATCTCGACAGTGGTAAAATTAATTCTTTTGACCTCATAATTTTTTCTTTTTATCTACTTTCTATGCTTGCTCAATTTGTTGTGGGTAGTTTGGGGGCCGCATTTGAGCTTGATTGGTTGACTATTTGGATTTGTTAGTATTGTGATTTATGTATGTTGGATCACTTGGCTTGTTGGCCAAATTTAATGTAAAATGAGTAAATTTAGTAGGTTTTTTTATCAACATTGAACTCCACTAAAGTTACATTAACCAAGCTTGGGACATTGATTGAGCTTAAGCGCCACATGAGCTTATTTGAAGAAAATCCCAATGTTCTGTGTTTTGAATACATCAATGCCACCCTAACATTAGCCCACGTTTATTTGACCACACTAAACAAACACTCAAAACCATTATCTGATATAAGATTAACTCATACGTGCTGTTTCCATTTTATAAAAGTGAAATTTATTAAATAAGGAATGAAGCCCACAAAAAAAACACCAATGGTCTTGAAAGTTGAAATTACGAGAAGCCAACATCATTTTAAAGATATGGGTATTTCATATTTAAAAAAAATATTAATGTGTTGTACAAAGTGAAAAATCACATGGATCTTCCTTTGTGAAAATTTATGCAAAACCACTATACATTTTTTTATTTGACCAAAGTAAACCACTGCATTTATTTAAATATTTAAAAATTATGCAACAAAATTTATTTTAAAATTAAAACATAAGCAAAAAAAAAAGACACCAAATGTTTAAAATTAAGTATTTACGTAATTGTATTATCTATGATAATTTTAAATTTAGTGATAATGTTTTCATTATTTTTGAAATATAGATATGAACATATTTCTAAAGACTATTTTTTAAAAATTGAAGACTTAGTATTAACAAGTGTTATGATTGATATATATTTATTTATTTAATAAAAATACATTGGAGTTTGACCATAGTTAGACCTAAGCTGGACCTAAACTTCTCACATTTCTAATTTGACATCCGATTCAATTTTCAAAGTGTTGATTTCTACAATTATTTAAGCATTTAATTTGCATTTAAGCTAAACATTTTAATATATGTTTTTATAATATGTTATGCATTTAGGCTAAAAATTATATATTTATATATAAAGTTATGATCAATGTATAAAAGGTAAGTATAATAATATATTTCAAGTGCAGTTAGAGACAAATAAAAAAAGTGTCTCTAAATTATGTGTTTCAAACGCTACAATTGATAATGCAACTGATATCAACTACGGAGTTGTCTAAGAGTAACCATTTGGAATGTACTTTGCATAGATGGCCTCTTCTTTGATAGCTCAGAAGTAACTTGTTGCATAGGTGGTCTACATTGTGGATTGGTATTCAAGCAAGCAAATGCTAGCCTTGCAATACAAACAACTTCTTCTATCACTGGATTCTCAGGTGGTGGAATGCGATTGTCTAATATATCTTTCAACAATATGTCGTCCACAATTACTGGTGATAATGAGGAAGAGGAAGCAAAATAAAAGGACGAGATGAATTCGCCTGGGTGTTTTCCCATTAACACCTCTAAAGTTAATACTCCAAAACTATAAACATCCAACTTATCATTCACTTCCATTGTGTAAGCAAGTTCTGTAAAGAGATATAGATAAAAACAAGTATTAAAAAAAATACTAAATATGAATCCTCTAAGTTTCTATATTGAACATGTTAAACTTAAAGTTGAGTAAGACCATCTAGTTAAATAGATTAAGAATATCAACTAGTCAAGTATCCAACTTGTTTGATCAACTAAACTTGATTTGCATAAGAAATTTTTTCTTCACATTCAATGCATACTCGCATATGGTTTTTCCAAAAATCTCATTATTTGTTCTTCTTTATCATCTTAACCAAAATGCCAACTTGTCTCCCTAATATATATCTAGTTTAATATCTATCATTTTTCTTTTTTAGATAAGTTTAGTACTTCAATTCTTAAAATTGTCCCAACTTTATACCTATTGTTAACCGTTGGTAGTCAAATTAATGGTTAACTCATGATAAATATGAAATTAGCACACTATTTTAAAATTTGAGCATTTAAATAGACTACTTTTTTACTTGAAAAATTAGATATTTATGCCTAAATTCACAAAATTATTTTATTTTTACTTATTTTTTCACAATTAGAAATCGGAACAAGTCAAATTTAAATTACAAATGTATAAACAAAACTTAAAGCTAAATGTAAGAGCATACAACAATTTTAGAAGCGAATTGCCAAACTTACACCTCTTAACAGAGTAGGTCTGAACTTGGATCCAAACTGTTTAACCGATACTGGTGGTGAGCACAAATTTGATTACTCAAATTAACATCAAATTTTATATATCATAAATGGTCTAGATATAAATAGTAGATTAAATATATACTATTAAATACATTTTATATTTGATATTATATATTAAATATTATATATTTACTATTATATTATTATAACACTAAATATTTATAACATCTAATATTTTACACAATATATTTATTATAATCCTTGTATTTTTCTTTTTTCAAAAATCTCATTATTTGTTTTTCTTTATCATCTTAACCTAAATCATCACACTTATGTTTATATAATCTAGGTGATACAATTGAGGTTTGGTAAAGACATGAATAAGGGTCTAATATAATTAATATCATAGAGAAAAGAATTACTATCGAACGTTGTCTCGTATTTGTAATTGCATCTCAATATCCAACACATTAGGATTGTGTTGGATAGATAGGAAAATGTGGGTAAATTAATAAATCTTTGAAATATGTAATTAATTAGAAAAAAAAAAAGAGATAATGGATATACCTGGAGCAGCATATCCAAAGGTTCCTGCAAATGAAGTCCAATTGGACGAGTGCAGCTTTAAAACCCTAGCAGTGCCAAAATCGAATATGTGAGCAACATATTTCGAGTCAAGTAAAACATTCTTGGTTGATATGTCCCGATGAATCAATGGAGGTGAACATTCATTGTGCATGTAACACAAACCACTTGCTACACCTTTAATGACATTCACCCTCTTACTCCACTCAAACTTCAAAGCTTCCTCTTCATTTCCCAACACCTTTTCTAAGCTTCCTCCTTCCAAAAACTCATAAACCAAAAATGAATGTCGTGGATTCGAACAAAAAACCATGAAATTTTATGATGTTACGATGTCGAACCTCTGTGAGGGCACGAATCTCATTCTCAAAGCTTTTTAAATAAGCAAGATTTCCATCTTCTGAAGAATGGACCTTCTTCACGACAACAATCAAATCACTTGGCAACTTAGCTTTGTAAATAGTGCCATATCCTCCCTGACCAATGCAATACTTGTCATTAAAGTGTTCAGTTGCTTCCATGATGTGTTTGTGCATCAACTTTCCATCATAGCTCCATACTTCAAACAAATTTGTACTATCTATTTCTTGGAGCTCGTTCTCACTAGTTGTTGTACTTTTGCTCAAAACTTGAAAGGTACCGAGAACCACAAGTAAAAGAAATAGAGTGCTCACAATCGGAATTACCACAAAAAACATGACTTTCTTTAGCTTTTTGGCTTTGGTGGCATTGCTTAGTCTGGGCAAGCAAGGTGTCAAGCCTGTCTTATTTCCGCACAAACCATCATTATTTCTGTATGTTTCAATTGGAGCTTCGTTAAAGGCTTTGGTGCTTGGAAAAGGACCTTTTAAGTGATTGTAAGATATATCAACTGATGTTAGACTTGGTAGCCCATTGGTGAAAGATGATGGGATGGAACCAGAAAGTCTATTGTGAGAGAGATTTAGATTTTGTAACATTTGCATTCCCCCAATCTCTTGTGATATTTCACCCGTCAACAAGTTGTTTCCAAGATCAAGGCTTTCAAGAAACTTTAACTTGCTTATTTCAACTAGAATACTACCTATAAGTAGATTCTCACCCAAATTCAAATTCAGTAGCTTTGTACACTCCGATACCTCCCTTGGAATTGGCTCGTCAAGATTGTTCGCTGCCAAATCAAGGTATCGCAATTCAGACAACCTTATGACCTCAGTTGGAATGTAGCCTGAGAGTTTGTTACCACTCAAAGTAAGGTTGTACAATTTTCCCAAGTTTCCCAAATTTTTTGGGATACCTCCTACTAGATGATTTGAAGAGAGGTCAAGATATCGTAATTGGGTTGCTCCACCTAAGTCAAACGGTATTTTTCCACTGATTTTGTTATTGGACATCTTTAGGAAAGTTAAATTCTTGCACTTTCCCCAATTTTCAGAAAGCTCGCCTGTGAAATGATTATAACTCAAATCCATGTAATCCAAGTTTGGGAGTACGCCAAAATCTTCTTGTATATTTCCTTGGAGTTGGTTGTTATCAAGTCTAACTCGATGCAAGTACTTACAATTTCTCAAGCTTTTTGGGACATGACCTATTAAGTTGTTGTGTGATGCAACTAGGTGTGTCAATGATCCATCATGGCATAGACCTTGGGGTAGATAATCGGTGAGCTTGTTATCGTCAACGTCAAAGACTTGCAAATGTGTAAGCTTATCCAATTCGAGCGAGATAGAGCCATTTAGTTGATTATCAAACAATCTCAACTCATTAAGGGAATTTAGATTTCCTAACTCGGGAGGTATGGCACCAGATAGTTGATTTAAATACAAGGACAACATTTTGAGGTTCTTTAAGCTACCAATGGTGGAGGGGATACATCCTGAAAGTTTGTTTTCATCAAGGCATAGAGTGGTTAAATTGGTTAAATTCCCTATTGAAGTTGGGATTGAGCCAGTGAGATTGTTTATTGAGAGCTCAAGGTCATTAAGAGACTTTAACATCCCAATTTCTTGAGGAATTGATCCTGAAAGCTTGTTTTCATAAAGGTATAGAATGGTTAGACTGGTTAAATTCCCTATTGAAGTTGGGATTGAACCAGTGAGGTTGTTGTTTGAGAGCGCAAGGCCATTGAGAGACTTTAACATCCCAATTTCTTGAGGAATGTGACCATGAAGTTCATTTTCGTGAAGAGACAACATTTTGAGGCTGCTCAAGTTCCCTATAAAAGCAGGGATAGGCCCACTGAAGTTGTTCCATCCTAGGAAAAGTGTGGAGAGGGATTTAAACATCCCAATTTCTTGAGGGATGGGTCCGGACAAGAAGTTGGAATATAAGATGAGTTCGCTAAGGCAAGGGAGATACCTCATTTCTGGTGGAATTGTTCCTAAAAAGTGATTTGTAGATAAGTTCAAAGAGGCGAGTCTCGAAAGATTGCCAATTTGGGGAGGAATAGAACCATAGAATGAGTTGTTATTAAGATCAATGTGGAGAAGGAAAGGAAATGATGAGAAGCTAAAATTGGAAAGCATACCTCTCAAACCAAAGCCTGAAAGATTTACGTGAGTGACATGACTAGCCTTGTTGCAGCCAATTCCGGGCCAAATGCAATGGTTGGTTCCGAGCCATGAGGACAAGAGAGATTGGCTTTGGTTTTCCAAGGTGGCTTTCCAGCCCAACAGAGCCATTGCTTCTCCATTTCCTTTATTTATGGAGGAAGAAGAAGAAGGAAGAGGCATCAGAAGGATAGCAAGATGGATGAAAGGCCACCACATTGCTCAAGAGTAATAAGAAATTATTGCTTTCAAAAGTCTCTCTAATTAAGAAAGGGTAGTGGTTTGATGGGAGAGAAGATGAATTCCGTTGAGGGTATTTATAGACATAAGATGCAATACGTCTAATTTTTTTTTTATTTTTTTGGGGATACCCATTTGATTTGATAATTTTTAAATAAAACAAGAACAGTACATCACGAAGGATAGCAAGTTCTGCTAGACACAATTAAATGTATTGGCACTATCATGCTGAATAGTAAAAGGTGTGGAATTTTCTTATAAAAAAGACAGGCATCCCAACTCCTGCTATATTAGGGAACTGCTAAAATGCTTAAATATATATATTTAATTATCTATATAATGTATATATATACATATATTAACGATTCTTGCAACCAATCCGCGCAAGGCAACTAACTGTAAGTTGTAAAAATGATATTTGATGATAAGAATTAAACTGTATGTATTCTATTTGATGATTAAATATATTTATAAATATAAAAGTTTATGGTCATTGAAATCTATTTCAATCATTGAAAATAATCATTACTAAGTTTTTTTTTTTTTTCTTATCTAATATTGTTATGTATGATATAAATAATACTTTTCCCAGAAACTAATAAAGAAAATATGAGACAACAATTGAAAAATTATTAAATTAATGGAGTTCAATAGTTAAACTAAGCCAAGTTTAAAAAAATAATTTGGGTAGAAAGAGAAACTTAAGAAAAGAAAATCTCCCTAAAGGAGAAAGTTAAGAAAAAATAATTGCAGGTTTATACATATGATATAAAAAATAATTATAAATATTCGTATTAAGGTAATTGCAGGAATGTATAAGTGGGATTTTATTTCTTTTTTTCAGTTTACATGTCACCTCGAAGATAATTGCTGGTTTATATATATATATATAATATAAGAAGTAACTATAAATATTTGTATTAAAAGGTGTAAAAAAATCTACAAAAGAAAATAAAACACCTATGAAAATATGAGACAACAATTGAAAAATCATTTGGGTAGAAAGAGAAACTTAAAAAAAGAAACTTTCCCTAAAAGGTAATTTATTTACTTATTTTAGTTTACATGCCACCTCAAAGGTAATTGCAAGTTTATATATATAACATAAAAAATAATTAAGAAATCAAATTACAAAAAAGAATCTAAAATTCAAAATTTTATAGTTATCACAAAAATGTTAATTCCACAAAAGATAAAATGAAATAAAATTACAAAAAAAGAGTGCACCATGGGGACCAAAATTATTGCATTTCAAAGTTGGTCAGTTACCATCAATTTAATGAATGTATGAGCATGTGGAATTTTCAAACACTATTAATGGACAGCCACCACAGTCAATTTCAAAGTTGAGCGGCTACCATCAATTTAATGAAATTTAATTGTCACCCGCTGGAATGTATAAGTGAAATTTTCAAACACTCGTGTATGGAAAAATTGATTTTCAAACACTCATGACACATGCCTTCTAAATTAATTTTTGATATTGAATAAAATTACATTTAATTAAATTAATTAGGACACAATTATTAAAATTGAAACGTTTGCATAAATTTGTAAATTTGTGAAAATATTTTAATTTTTACAAGACAGCATAGAAAGTGTAAGAGAATTTTAATTATGATAATAGTATACTTGCACAAAATAATAATAATAATGATGATGATGATGATAATAATAATAGATTCAAATCATAAGAAGCAAAAAAAAAGTTTTCTGTATAAGATTCAAATCATAAGAGGTGTAGGGGGAAAAAGAAGATGGAGAAAAAAAATGAAGAATTTTCTTGCAATAAAGACTTGGAAGACTTGGAAAGATGAAAAAGCTCTCACTCAAAGTATTTTAAGTGCTTGTTTATAAAGACTTGAAAGATCTCTCACTCGAGTCTTTTAAGTGCTTGTTTATAAAGACTAGGAAAATTTATATACATTGTGTTATTTTTTATTTTTTTAGAAAAAATTGAATATTAAGTTTAATAATATTAACATTTTAAAATTTCCAAATAAAAATTAAAAATGATAAATAGTAAAAAAAATAATATATATTTTTAAAAATTTATTTTATAAAATAAATTATTACATTTCAAAGTTGATAATCAATTTAATGAAATTTAATTGTCACCCGCTGAAATGTATAAGTGGAATTTTCAAAAACTAACGGACAGTCACCACAGTGTATGGGGAAAAACCGATTTTTTTAAAGATTAATTTTTATTTTTTATTTTTTTGGGGGGGGGACTGATTTTAATCATATTCTAAATGCATTCCAAAACAAATTATAATCAACTAGTTTGATTAATAAACAGAATTTCAATTTATGAAATTAAATTCAAATTGAGTTAAGAAAAGGGTAAATAGTAATAAAAAATCAAACATTTTCACAAATTTGTGAATTTATCCAAACGTTTCATTTTTGACAATTATATCCCAATTAGTTCAATTTTATCCAATACCTGAAATTAATTTGGGAGATATATGTATTATTGATGTGGTACTTCACTTGTCATAAAAAAATATATATAAATGGGGCTCACATGTACACATATAAAAAAAATAAAAATAAAATTATACATATGAGTCCCTCTTATATGTGTATATGTAAGTCTTACTCTTATATATATATATATATATATATTTTATGAGAGATATTTTCTCATGTTGACAAATGACACACCTCTCACAAATTAATTTCAAATATTAAATAAAATTAAACTCAATTAAGTCAATTAAGATATAATTGTCAAAATTAAAATATTTAGATAAGTTTATAAATTTGCTATAATTCATTGCCTCGACTCAACCCTTTAAATATATGACCCTAATACTTTACAATTACTAGTTGTCGTGCAATGCAGTCTGTAAGATGATAAAACCTTTTAAAGTTAAAATTAGAAATTTTAATCATACGATTATACAATGGTATGATTCAAAATGTTGGCAGTTACTTATCATTGTGCGCAAAGTAGGAGGGTACCTGCAATGGTATTGTTAATATAGATTTATTGGTCATGTAAAAGAATAAAATTAAGGATGATATTATATATAAAAAGATTATGCCCAAATCATTATCTAGTCTTCATTTCTTTCTAACCTTCATTTTTTTTTTCTTTGGTAGTTGTATAATTTAGAACATCTAAATTGTTATAATTTAAAAAGTCTAAATGAGCAATAAATGTATATGGAGTTGTAGGTGACTATTAGTTTACTTACGAGAGTTTCATGTTATAGGTGAAAAAAATTGGGATAATCAGAGCTATCTCCGAGATTTTTAGACTCGATTATTTTAGAGACAAATATATCATACTAATTAAATAGAGATACCGTTGAGCTTGACTTCTCTTGAGGTGAAGTGAGTTAAAATTTTTAAAATTAATTATGATTCTCCCAAATGTAGATATCTTGGAACCTGTGGAAGATAGGTTTTTTACAATTAGGATCCAAGAATTAGATCTTTGTACTTATCCTTCAAATTTGAACTAAATGAAGAGACATATGTCATCTTTTTGCCAATAAAAACACATGACAAAATGAGATCATTTAGTCTTTAGGAATAACTTAGTAATTTTACTATTTTTTTTTTGGGCATTCTCCATTACAAAAGAAGAGAATTAATGATCAATTATACTTTTTCATAAAATAATATGATAAGAAAAATTAGGGGAAATGGAAGGTTTACATTGAATATCTAAGTCTTTGTAATTATGTAGCTTGTCTTTATTACCAGCCTAATGGCCCGTTTTCCGCTTTAATGAGAAAAGGGTAATATTATATAAAAAAAGTATGATCATATTTAATATCTCAAATGAAATAAATTTATACCAAATTCGTCTTTTAGGTTGCATTATCTCATCTTTGTGAAATTAATTTTTTTTTTTTTTGGCAGACAAGTCTTCCTTTTTTCTAATGTAATTCCATGACCTACTAATGATGTGTTGTTTTTGTTTTATTTAATTGTAGATGATATTTTTAATGTTTGAAAAAATATATAAATTATAATATCAATAATGCGCTCTCTCTCTTGTGAACCCAACATCTCATTCACAAATTTTTTTTTTTTTTTTACAAATGCAAATGACCACCAACTAAAGTGATGATGGTATCTGAGATCAATCAAAATAATTTTGTCGCAATGTAGCGAGTACATGTATGAAAAGACAAATTGCTCACCCAAAATAAGCAATAAGACAGACCTAACAAACTTTTGGGCTGTCCAGCCCATGTGGTGTAGGACCCAATATGAAAAATGAAGAAAAATTATTATTAATAGTTGGATAAGTTTGATTTCTTTCTTACTGCCTTATTTCTTTCTTATCTTCTTCTTGAAACATCTACTATACAAATTATCCTTAAACTTAAAATATTAAATTTGTATGTATGTTGAGAAAAATTTCAATATATTGATATAATATTGGATTGTAATATTATTATTATATAAAATATTCTTCCATTTGATTTAAAAAGTATTGCCCAAAAGAGTTATGGCATAACATTATTCTTATTTTTGCAATTCAAACTTAAATTAAAAATTATTGAAAAAAATAACATATCATTACAATCGATTGAGGTGATGTGTACTATTAAATGACTTGTCAAAGGTACTACCACCATTAACTATGACCATTTAAAAGGTGTGAAATTTTTTATTAGAAATAGAGAGACTTGGACCTATAAAAGTCATTTAATAGTAAACATTCGTGTTCCTCTCCCACTAGCTTCTAATTTGTTTATTTATGATGATATTGTTAGTGCTCAGTGTCTTGATGTTGATATAACATCTAGCGGCTTTATTTATAATGTATTAATTGTATTATTATATAAATCTATAAAATACAAGGTTTTCTTCATTCATATTTTCTTCAATTAATTATATAAATGAGTCCCTAAATCTTTTGTGTGGAAATTTTATTCTCAAAGTAATGAGACTGTGTGGCAAAATTCTCTAATAACAGAACTTCTTAAACTATTCTTAGTTCTTAAATTTTTTGTATGGAGATTCTGATTAATTGAATATAGACTAGTATAGGAGTTATTACCTCATTTAGTATGAGAATACCGATAGGAGGATGGTGTGTCACACGGTATATGATATGAGATATCACTAGTAAACCTATGTGTGGTCGTTAGGGAACGATCAGCCGAATGTGACGCAGATAACTGACCACATGACCTGGTGGATAATGGTCGTGTCATCAGCCTGCGATGGTGTGTTAATCCTTAGACTTGAACCGACACAGTTGTTTTGTGTATTGGTGTGCGAGATTTGCTAATGAGCTGAACCATCCATTTGGGAGGTGAGAACGTTCATCCATGTGGTTTCGTATTGCTAGTATATGGAGACATATGTTGGGAATAAGATTTGTCACCCTCGTCAGTAATTGATGGAGTGAACGTCCTATGTGATCTACTTTTGATGTGACGAGACAGTTCCTGGGCAGGGCAGATTGAAAGTCAGAAAATGTATTTCCTAATGTGTCATCTAATCACATTAATGAGGTCTAACACATAGTTACTGAGCTTGTAAGTTTATCACTCCATGACTCTCACTTTGTTGGGACGTTAGGTGATAGAAGGATTATAACACACTGTAATCGTCAACTGTAACCGGTTCACTTGAAGTGAGACTTCACTATCACCTATACTATCATGAACCGCCATTAGGCGTTATTTAGATCTCTAGGAACATCATTGGGATTTGAAGAAGTTTCGGTGATTGGTCAAGGGGTGGACTGATATTAAAAAGGGTTTCGTTGTTATCTGATTGTTAGTGGGTAATGAACCTAAAATGTCACACATCATATAGTGTTGCGTTTGGGATCGACATTATGTCTCCGAAATGTCTTTGAAAATAGTTTGTCAAAAGTTAACCCTTGGCCCCTTATCATAGTGCATAATACATAGTAATAATGCATAGTACATAATGCATAATACATAATAATAGTACATAGTGCATAAGACAGTGCATTATTAAAGGAAGATAAAAGTATAAAAAAAATAAGACGCCTCAACTAGGTTTCGAAACCAATCACCGTCCCAATGGAAAGATTAAAAGATGGATGAGTTTTTAAGTTACTTAAAATCTCTTTCAATAACTTTTAGAGTGTGTTTAATTGCACACATTTACCATAGAAAATGTGTAGTTATTACACATATTTTCTATAAAAGCAATCAAACACTCTTAACTTTTCTATAGGAAATATGTATATGTACAAGTATTTAAAACTTCTTTCCATAGAATTCATTTTCCAAATGGGTGAGGTGATTTTTGTTTTCTAGGCAATCATTACCTATAATTAAATTATAAGTAATGCAATCAAGCATACCCTTAGAAAAGTTAGTTTACTAATGGAAAATTCTATCCCCTGCTCACCTTATTGTTCTCCATAGCCCATACTTAATATTCCTCAATTACTCTTCATCAAAAACCCTTTATTACCCTTCTGACAACCATTTCTCCTTCCTTCCTCAACCATTTCTCCAATCACTTATAGCGAGGCAGCCATTTCTCCTCTCTTTTCTCATTCTCTTCTATTTTCCTCTATAATTATATAAAAATATTGATGAAATGGGAAGAATTTTATAAAAAGATGATGAAGAGCAGTAGCTCGTAGATGACAATGAATAGCAATAGCAACAGCCCATGCACTTGTAATTTTGAGTTAAATGGGTTGCGCGAGAAAATGCTGAAAAAATCAGAACCATTGTCTGGGTCAGATAGGATGATTCCTGACCATTAAGGGTTGGGGTAAGGAACCCAAGGTTCCCCAACCTATGGGCGGTTGGGGAAGCCTGAGTTCCCTGACTGCCCACGGTGGGGGAACTCAAGGGTTCCCTATTGCGGGAGGTCGGGGAACCCTAGCTTCCGTAACCGCAAGAAGTCAGGGATCCATGGCTTCCCCAACTGCCGACAGTGGGAAACTCAAGGCTTCCCCGACTTCAAGAGGTCGGGGATCACAGTCGATCTTGAATAATGTTATATATATATATATACTGTTAATTTTTTAAATGTCCACAAAATTTTGTGTTAAATTCTTCAGTAATATTATACACTTAGAAGTAATGTTACGTAATCACATTTTGTCCAAAAGTTAAATGAAGTAGCGCTTCAATTTTTGTTGCATCCATATATGTATAAGTTTTTTTCTATGTTCTATATTCTGCTCATATGTATATAAATAAATAAAATTGAATAAGAAATAATATTAAAATAAAAATACATAAAGATAAATTTAATGTGTAAGTGTTCTAAATATTTACAAATCAGTTATACTATAACATAAATTAATGTTATATCAAAAAAAAATTAAAAAATTATTTCTAAATATCAAACATTTAAAAAATTAATTAAAAAAGTCACATATTTTTAAAATTTTATTTTTTATTAAAAATAAAATCTTAATAAATATTAAAAAATAAATAACAGGTGGCGGCCCCGCCACCATTGCGACTGCCGTGGAGGTGACCACTGGCGATGCCCCCGACCGCCCAAGGCGATCGAGGGGTTGCAAAACCCTTGACTGCCGCTCGTCATGGGTGATAGCGGACGGGCGATCGGGGGTTCCTCGAGTCCCCGACGAGCGGAAGTTAGGGATTCTGCAACCCTCGATAGGTGGCGGGGGTTCCTCGAACACCCTATCGCCCAGTAACCTCCAACCTAGCTAGAAAAACATGATTTTGCAATTTTCTATTCTTCTGAAGCTTCGTTGTCATCAATTGAATTTGTTAAGATTTAAGATATGAGTGTAAGGGGAACATATAGAAGAAGAAGGGTGACAAATTTGGAATATGTGGGCTGTAATAAGCAATTAATGGTGGCTGTAGAGAGTAAAAATATAAATTGTGTTGGTGTGGGTTGTGGAGAGCAATAATGTGGGTTGGGGATATAATTTCCCTTTACTAATTTGCACAGAATAAAAATAAAATGTTTACATTGAATGCCTAAGTGTTTGCAATTATGTAGCTTGTCTTTATTACCAGCCTAATGGCTCGTTTTTCACTTTAATAAGAAGGGGTAATATTATCTAAAAAAATATGATCATATTTAATATCTCAAATGAAATAAATTTATACCAAATTCGTCTTTTACGTTGCATTATCTCATCTTTGTGAAATTAATTTTTGTTTTTAGTGGCAGACAAGTCTCCCTTGTTTCTAATGTAATTCCACACCTTTACTATGGACCTAGTAATGATGTGTTGTTTTTGTTTTATTTAATTGCAGATAATATTTTTAATGTTTAAAAAAATATATAAATTATAATATCAATAATGCTCTCTCTCTCTCTCTCTCTCTCTCACCCAACATCTCATTCACAAAAGCTTTTTTTGACAAATGCAAATGACCACCAACCAAAAAGCTTTTTGAAAAATGCAAATGACCACCAATTAAAGTGGCGATGGTATCTGAGATCAATCAAAATAGAATCAAAATAATTTTGTCCCAACGCGAGTACATGTAAGAAAAGACAAATTGCTCACCTAAAATAAGCAATGAGACCAGACCTAACAAACTTTTGGGGCTGTCCAGCCCATGTGGTGTAGGACCCAATATGAAAAAAGAAGAAAAAATATTATTAATAGTTGGATAAGTTTGATTTCTTTCTTACTGCCTTATTTCTTTCTTATCTTCTTCTTGAAACATCTACTACACAAATTATTTTTAAACTTAAAATATTAAATTTGTATGTATGTTGAGAAAACTTTCAATATATTGATATAATATTGGATTGTAATATTATTATTATATAAAATATTTTTCTATTTAATTTAAAAAATATTATCTAAAAGAGTTATTGCTTTAGATGATAACATTATTCTTATTTTTACAATTCAAACTTAAGTTTAAAATTATTAAAAAAATAACATTATCATTGAAATTGATTGAGGTGATGTGTACTATTAAATGACTTATCATATTGGATATTATCACCATATTAATTAGCCCGATTTAAAAGGTGTGTAATTTTTAATAGAATTAGGGAGACTTAGATCTATAAAAGTCATTTAATAGCATACATCAATATCTTTGTATTTATTAATGATAGGACGTGTTCTTCTCTGATTGTTAGTAAGTAATAAACCTAAAAAGTCAAACACTATGTAGTGTTGAATTTGAAATCAACATCGTGTACTTGAAATATCTTTAAAAATAGTTGATCTCATCTAGTAAGGGGTATATTCATATTTTTACCTTAGAATTGGAATACTAATATTGTATCATTAATGTGCAAATAGCATTACCAAAAAAATTGATGGGCTTTGGAGTTGGGAATGTATACGACCACTCTTATTTAAAAAACCTTTTATATATTTTAGAAAGTAATAAATTAACAAAAGAGCCTTATCTTTGCTTGGTGGCATTTTTTTTTCTTTAGTAGTTGTATAATTTAAAATGTTCAAATTGTTAGGTTATAATTTAGGTGAGTTTATATAAATACATGCTAAAAATAATAATAATGTTACATAGACACTCAAGTTTGATACTTATGGTGACACTCTGATTATACGTAGAATGTCACCACAAAAATCAAAATTGAGTGTCAATAGCATTTTTATAAAAATAAATAAATAACCTCCAAATTTAGTTTATTTACTCTATATTATAATAATAGCAGCTGGTTGCAGTTGATCAACTAAACCACTAAGGTGGTTATTATGCAAGTGATGAATGGGAGATTTCATATACGAAAATTGTGTGATATTCTTTAGATTTATTGCAAATAATATTTTTAATGTTTGAAATAATATATAGATTATAATATCAAAAATGTTCTCTCTCTCTCTCTGAACCTAACATCTCATTCACGAAATCTTTTTTTGAAAAATGCAAATGACCAATTAGAGTGACGATGGTATTTGAGATTGATCACAACAATTTTGCCCCAATGCTAGCATATGTAAAGAAATAATAGTTGGTTCTCCTAATATAGTCTTTGTGCTCAAATTAGTAAATTAAATGAGCAATAAATGTATATGGAGTTGTAGGTGTCAGTTAGTTTACTTACAAGGGTTTCATCCCTCATATAAGCAAAAAAAATTGGGATACTTGAAGCTATCTCTTACAATTTTAGAATTGGTTATCTTGAGGTAGAGACAAATTTGTCTTAGTAGATAGAGGTAACATTGAGCTTGACTTCTTCGAATATGAAGTGAGTTGAGATATTTGAAATTATCTCCAATTCTCCAAGTTCGAATATATTCGATCATGCTAATAGAAGTTAGCTTCTCTAGGATTAGAATCCAAGAGTTAGATTTTGATATTTATCCTTCAAATCCAATCTAGACGAAAAGACACATGACATCTTCATATTACTAATTAATAAGAACATGCGACAATATGAGATTATTTAGTCTTTAGGAAGAATTAGTAATTTTACTTTTTTTTTAGGCATTTACTACTACAAAGGAAGAGAATTAATGATCAATTATTATTTTTTATAAAATATTATGACAAGAAATTAGGAGAAGTAAAATAGCTTGACTCCAAGGTTTGCATTGAATGTCTCTGTCTTTGTAATTATGTCTTTGTAATTATGCAACGTATCTTTATTAGAAGAAAATACTTCAAGTTTTCTATCAATCTAATGGCCCGTTTTCCACTTTGAGGAGAAAGCGGTTATATTATCTAAAACATATTAATCATATCTAGCATCTCATCATTGTGAAATTAAGTCTTTTAGCCTTTTTTTTTAACATCTCATCTATAGGGAGTATAGGTGATGTGTTGTTTTTGTTTTATTTAGGCCTAGTTTGGAATTAATGAATATGGACAAAAGCTTTTTTTTGACAAATGCAAATGACCACCAACTAAAGTGACAATGATATTTGAGATCGATAGTAATAGTTTTGATTCAATGTAAGTACCTGTAGAGAGGGTTCTCCTATATTTTATGTGCTCAAATTAGTAAAGTAAATGAGTAATAAATGTATATGGAGTTGTACATGTTTGTTAGTTTACTTGCAAGGATTTCTTCCTTCATATAGGCAAAAAAAGCTAGGATACTCGAAGGTATCTCTAACATTTTTAAAATTGATAGAGATAAATTTTTCATACTAGATAGAGATGACACTGAGCTTGACTTCTTCAAAGGTGGAGTGAGCTGAGATATTTGAAATTATCTCTAATTCTCCTAAGTTTGGATATCTTGCATTATGCTGATACGAGCTAGGTTCTATAGGATTGGAATCCAAGAGTTAGATTTTGACACTTATCCTTCAAATCTAAACTAGACGAAGGGACACATGACATCTTCTTATTACTTATTAATACGAACATGTGTCAATATGAGATTATTTAGTCTTTAGGAATAACTTAGTAATTTTACTTTCTTTCTCTTTTTTTTTTTTTTTTTTTGGCATTCTCCACCACAAATGAAGAGAATTAATGATCAATTATTCTTTTTTATAAAATAATATAACAAGAAAATTAAGAGAAATAAAAGAGCTTGACTCCAAAGTTTGTATTGAATGTCTAAGTCTTTGTAATTATGCAGTTTGTCTTTATTAGAAGAAAATACTTCACTTTTTCTACCTGCCCAATGGTCCATTTTCCACTTTAATGAGAAATAAAAATGCCCGTTTTCCATCTAAAGTGATAGATGGTATTTGATATCAATCACAATAATTTTATCGTAATGCAAGTACATGTAAGAAAAAACAGAGTTGGTTCTCTTAATATAGTCTGCACCTGTAAAGAAATGTAGAGTTGGTCCTCTTAATATAGTCTCTGCACTTAAATTAGTAAATTAAATAAATAATAAATGTATATATAGTTGTAGGTGTTGTTAATTTATTTATGAGGGTTTCATCCTTCATATAAACAAAAAAAAAATTAAAATGCTCGAAATTATGCCTGACATTTTCAGAATGATGGCTTCTGTGGTAATAAGGCAAGCTTGACACCTTGCTCACCTAAAATAAGCAATGAGACTAAACCTAACAAACTTTTGGGCTGTCCAGCCCATGTATGTATTACACAAAGAAAAATTATTATTAATAGTTAGATAAGTGTTATTTCTTTCTTATGCTGCCTTGGTTTCTTTCTTATCTTCTTCTTGAAACATCTACCACACAAATCATTCTTAAACTTAAAATATCAAATCTTTGTTTGTATGTATGTATGTATGTATGTATGTTGAGAAAACTTTCGAGTGATATCACATCATTATATTGATGTAATATTGGATTGTCATATCACATCTGTACAATGATGTAATATTAATATTATACAAAACATTTTTTTATTTGATTTAAAAATTATTATCCATAAAAGTTATTATCTTTAATAGTGTTTGTTAATCAAGATACTAGGTAAAAAATGTCAGATATAAGATGCATTTTAGATATATGTCATTTCTAACGTATTTGTTAAATTTATCTGATAATCCTTGAAAAAGAAGTCACGTGACTTCTTATCTTAATTTTTTTAGATATGCTTATTGGTCCTCCCCTCCTCAAGATAAACATATTTTAGTCTTTACAGATAAGAAAAAAATAACACTTGTGTCCTCTAGTGCATTACAAAAAATTTAACAAGCAGTTTGATAAAAATTTTGAAATATTTCTCAATCTTATATTGATCATTTTATATCTTAGTCCGAAAAGTATTACAACTTTATCTTGATATTCTCTTATCTTACTCATTTTAACAAACACCACTTATTCTTATTTTTGTAATTCAAAATTAACTTAAAAATTATTGAAAAAACAACATTGTCATTGCTATCGATTGAGGTGATGTGTACTAGTAAAAAGTAATATCAGCATTAATTAGGACGATTTAAAAGATGTGAAATTTTTAAATAAAAACAAGAAGATTTTAACCTATAAAAGTCATTTAATATTACACGTTAATATCTTTATATTTATTAATGATAGGATGTGTCCCCTCGTACTAGCGTCTAATTTTTTTATTTATGATGGTATTTGGATCTGTCCATAAAACAACAAAGGAAAGAAAAAGTGAAGAAAAATTTAAAAAAATATATTATCTTCTTGTTCAGCTACAAGAAGATATCTTTTCACCATCATACACGACAAAATTTTCACCATCATTTCTATCCCCACAAATGTAGTCAAATTTTCATCCTAAAATAGAAATTTTCACTATCTTAGGTCATTTTTAACCTAACCTAAGATCTAGAGACGCACGCTACATATTCATTTGAACCAATAGCCTGCATTAATGATTTGAAATGCATCATCAATCAAGCCTTGGAACCATCATTTAACTACAACCTCAACCCCATATATTTATGTCAGTTTTGTTGTTCACTAGATACATGGCAAAGATTTTTTGGAACTTGGATTTTGAAATATTTCCTTGGACAAATCGGAGTGTTATAAAGATACCATTATTAGTATTTCAGAACCAACAAATCCAAATGTAGGCAAGTTAGGAAAAACAAACTTAATAGTAAGTAACAACGAATTCCCATACAAACCAACAAATCCAGGCGATCGACCAAAGGTGTCTTTTTAGAGGAGGGGGACTACGACGAAACGTTTTACCTTCTTTACCACCAGTCTTACAACAGACAGACAGACGGACCGACCCATCACATGTTCGTACATGGTAAGATCGAAGAGACACCTTAAAAAGGAGCCCTCCGGCCTTCACGCTTTCTGCATTTTGCATTTTGCATCCTTAGCTAGCCCATGGCATACTTCTGGGTCCAGCTCCTGGCAGTCATCTCATACTTGCTCCTGTCTGTCTTGTACATGTGAGCAATCTCTGGCACCAAAGGATCATCAGGATTTGGGTCTGTTAACAGAGAGCAAATCGAGAGCAACACCTGAAAGTGAATAGACACAAGTAGTCAGTTATCCCAACACACCACCAACGCTCACTCACATTCATAAAAACTATTTTCCTCAATAATGCCCCCTACTGGATGGATCCACATGGTCTGCCCATAGTTTTCATAATCTTCAAAACTTTGCATGGTTTAACTTAGTATCCAAAAATATAAAGATCGGTCCAAAAATGGACAACCACCGCAATAGAAGTCTTATATTTTCTCATAGAACCAAATCCCAATTACTAGTCATCATATTTCAAAACTTGTCAAGATAGCAACTCATAATGCTTAGCATGGTAAAAGGATAGAGCTTCTAAGTTAGACTCCAAAATTCAGGAATGTATTGCCAGTCCTATAGTATATTGACAGTAAGAGAACCAGTACTTTGGAAATAGTAAGGGCAGGGCTCCACTGTTCCTTCAAAATGTCAAGGCATATGCTTCCATTGCTGTTGATGTTAGGGTGGAAAACCTTTGTCCTGAAGGCAACCTGCAGAAATCATCCCAGTAAACAGAACAACTTCAGGCAATTTGTACAAGAAAACTTTGTAGCGAGCTCTCTCAACAATTGTTTGCTTAAAATAAAAATAAAAAGTAAAAACAATCACGCAAGTAGAGCATATAGCAGGGGGTACCAAAAAGAAAGAGAAGAATATGTGATCAAGATAGTAATCTTAATAAATATTGCCATCAAATAGGACGGTTTTAGAAGGTGGGTTGGTGAAGATTCCAACAGATACTCTTACCAATTTTACGATCTCATATCAATTGATTATGCCACAACATGAGAAGGAAAAAGAAAAGTTGGAATGCATAAAGTATGCCCCCCCCCCCCAGGTTATTTATACTTCAAGATTATGCACTGGGTTGTGATGAACTCCTCTCTTTAATTCCTAGCCCCTTGTTAGGTCTGACCCAAGTCATTCTCAAAACTCTTTCATAACCTGCAACCCACTAGGCACTGATCCTGGGTTGGCTTTTATACCGCTTGCAACATCATGGGTTCTCACCCAAAAGTGCTACCTGAAGGTGGCTTGTAGGTTCAAAGGACCAAAGCAATATATTCAAGGCCTCCTCAATAGACTACTGATATGGGATTGAGCCATGACAGACTGACTCCCTTCATTCCTAACTTCATTGCTAGAACAAACATCTTATTTCAATCTGATAGTCTGAAAACATTTTTCCTGGCCACAAATACTGCATTGGCTTTGGTACCACTTGAAACACCACATAACCTCACCGGAAAGAGCTAGCTGAAGTTGACTTATACATTCATCGAACCAAGTAATATATCAAAAACCTCCCCAGTAGACTACCGATGCGAGATTGGGTCATAAAATTAAACTAAACATTTAAAAGTAACATAAAAATAACAAACCCAACAATAGAACATCTAAGTTATATGAAAAAATAACTGTTGGACCTAAAGTTTTTCCTAAAGGGAATCTAGATCCCCCAATCCATCAATTCTATGCTCCTAAAATGTCAATTGTAGTAACTGATAAACTGGTATAGGAAAATATGAAAATAAGAGAGGAACTTCACCTGGTGATTCAATTGAAGTGCATAAAAGGAAAACAAGGAATTTATCTGTATCCAGTCAGATATAGATCCCATATATTTTTTTCTTTGGAAATATAATGCTTAACTAGCCCAATTTGTCCAATGAGCCAATGAGGATCAACCGAGGTTTAAATTATCCTAGTGTGGCCAAACAGAGCAATAACCTATAACAGCAACAAGGTTAGAAAAGATGCTGATAATTTGAACATTTTCAAATTATATAGAGCCATCACAATTCTGCATTATGGCACTTTAGGCAGTTTGAATCCATTGCAGTTGGAAATTCATGGCTCAAAAACAAAAAGTTAAGAGCAAGCTTTCAGGTGCCAATATCCATAATTTTACATAGCTATGCATTGAGATTTTGAAGATCTGCAGTTTTCTCTGTCTCTTGCCTCAGTTGAACTCCTTCAGTGGTGCACATATGTTTTATATGTGGCATGATCTAAAAATATTTAGTGACACCATACAAAGAAAGTGCAAAGAAGACATGCAGAAGATAAGAAGAAACAAGCTCTACCACAGGAAATAACATCCAACAATCTTTATAGGAGACAGAAGTGATGTTGAGGCTATGCGTTCGTGATGAGACAAAGAATGTGTAAATACTAAGCTTGAGATATAAAGGAACATTTCAGAACTAAAGGTTTTAAGTTGAGTGAAACCAACCATATGGAACATAAATTTAGTCAAAATTATGTGTGGCTACATTATGGTAATGGTAATATTGGAATGGTTAAGTCATACCAAGAAAAGATCAATTCAAATATTAATGGATGGATCATAAAAAAAAGACAGTGAGATTAATGAAAATGTTACCCATAAAATTAAGGTAGAATTGTTAAAAACAGAAAACTACATTCAATGTTTTATATGATAGTAAAATTCCATTTCAGTTTAAAAAAAAAATGTTTTAGAAGGACAACTATAGGACCAGCTTTGTTGTATGGCACAAAGTGTTGGACAGTGTTGAAATGGAAAGGAGACCAATCCCTTGATTAGTGGGGATTGGCTCCAATCTCTTGATTGATGGCACAAATCTCTTTGATTGATTGATTCTATTTTAGAATAGGAATATCCTGTATATCCTGTGAATTATTTTCTAGTTTGATGAATTCCTAATTTGTTGTATCCTCCCTCTATAAGAAGAGAGGAGACATGTTTTTTTTTCCAATTATGATCAAATAGAAATCATTCTTCTCTCAGCTTTTATGGTATCAAAGCAGGAAAGTCACCTTTACACCATCGAACCGTAGGCAGCTGTAGTCAAACCCTAGGCAGCAGCTGTCCAACACCAGGCAGCCCTTAAGCTGTCAAACCCTAGGCACGCCGGCCGCCAACCTTCCAGCCTCGAACGTGATGCAGCACCATCAGTCTCCGGCACCGTTGTCACTAGTCAACAGCTGTCTTTCCCTCTCCGGCCACACCCCCATCCGTCTCCGGCAAACCCCGATTTGCCTCTATTCAAGTTCTCTAACGCGATTTTCTATCAAGATCTGGTGGCATAGTGGTCCAACGTGACTTATTGTCACCTCCTCTCTCAGATCCGATGACACCTAACAACTCATTGTTGTCTCCCCGTCGGTCGCGGGATTCTCAGATCAGCAAGCCACCACGACCGCGGTTTCCGGTGAAAGCACTGCCTATGGTGGAGTCAATAAACAGGGTTGCCATCGCCGAATCTGCAAGCCGCAACCACCATGAGCTATTTTTGACGACTATTCCTCTTGGCCCAGCAAGCCAACTCAGCTTAGAAGACGAAGGATCACCAGATCTACGTGCAGTCACTATTCAACAAATCATCGGTATCTACCACCATGTCAGACATTTCCCCCATAGTAACTCAGTCACAAACCAAATCTGGTTCCTTCAGCAAAGAGTAGTTTGATCAACTCCTAACACTGCTACAGTCTAATTCGTTACATGGTACACCTAATTGTTCTTTAGCCCATTCAAGGAGAAATCCCTTCAGCCCTATCAAGTTCTTTAAAATCTCCTCCATAAATCATTGATTCAGAGGCTTCTAACCATATGACCAGTTTGTCTAATCTATTCGATTCATAAATTCCCTGTTCTGATAGTGAAAAAATAAGAATAGCATACTGCATACGCCAATTTTTCACCTATTGCAAGTAAAAGTCTCATTAAAATTTCTGAAGTATTGATCTCCAATCAATACTTCATATTCCTAAACTTGCTTCTAATGTTTTGTTTGTCAGTAAACTCTTGAAAGATTTTGACTGTCGTATTACCTTCTTTGATTTTTATTGCCTATTTCAAGACCAAAACTCGAGGAAAACAATTGGCAATACTAGAGAGATAAATAAACTCTACTACTTTAATGAGGATTTCTTCAGTAATAAAAAAGCTCGCGGATTGAGTGGTAATAGTTCATTTTCTATTTCTGATCCAATAATGCAATGGCATCTTAGGCTAAGCTTTCCTAGTTTACCTTATTTAAGACACTTGTTTCCTAAATTGTTTAAAGGAGTGGATTGTTCTATATTTCAATGTGAAAGCTGTCATTTGTCTAAAGATCATTGTATTAAATTTGTTTCAAAACCTTAGAATCTTTCAAAACTATTTTATTTGATTCATAGTAATGTTTGGCGACTCTCAAAAGTTATCGCTTTATTTGACAAAAGATGGTTTATAACTTTTATCGATGATCATACTAGACTATATTGGGTTTACTTACTTAACAAAAAATCCGAAGAGGCAAGAATTTTCAAAGATTTCTTTTACATGATTGAAGTCCAATTTAAAACAAAAATTTGCATTATTGGGTCTGATAATGGAATAGAGTATTTCAATGAATGTATAGAGGAATTTTTGAAAGAAAAAGATATTCTACATCAATCAACATATTATGAAACTTCCCAACAAAATGGCATAGCTAAACAAAAATATAGACATTTACTTGAGGCAACTAGGGGTATTATGTTTTCTATGAATGTGCCAAAATACCTCTGGGAACATGTTTTAACTGCTTACTATCTAATAAATAGAATGCCAACTCAAATCTTAAACTTTAAGACACATTTGAATTCTCTAAAAAAAAAATTCCCCTATGAGCCAGTTATACTCTGATTTACCTTCAAAAACTTTTGGATGCACTTGTTTTGTTTACATTCCACAAATTTTCCAATACAAATTGGATCTAACAGCTGAAAAATGTATTTTTGTTCGTTACACTCCAAATAAAAAATGGTACAAGTGTTTTAATCCTTTGACAAAGAAAACTCACATAAATATGGATGCGTCTTTCATGGAGAAACAATGAGAAGAATAATGCGGAAGAAATTTTTTTGAAAATTCTTAAACCTCTTCCAAACATGATTGACATGTTTGACACTTCACTCCACTATTATAATCAATCCAAGGAAACTAGTGCTCAAAATAATAAAGAACAAGATATGTCTAGTTCACAGGTGCCAAGTATGATGGAGTCAAAACTAGGGGGAGAATTACTACAAATGGATCAAAGCAATCTAAAACATGATCTTCAGTTTTATATCAAACGAAAAACTCATAAAAATGCTATTGATCCAAATGTCCCTCCAGCAACTGAACAATTCGCATCTTTGAATGATGGTTCTCCTTCCACTCAAGGTAACTCTAAACTTAAATCCTTCAAATTCTCCCTCGTTTGATTTGTCTGATCTTGATGTCCTCATTGCCACTAGAAAATGAGTAAGATCTTGTACCAAACATCCTATTGCCAAATACCTATCCTACCATAAACTGTCTAATAACCACAAAGCATTTCTTTCAAATATTTCTAACTTGCGTGCACCAAGAACTATTCAGGATGCCCTAGGTGATACAGATTATAAGTTAGTAGTAAAAGAGGATATGAATGCTCACGAAAAGAATGGGACTTGGGAGATTGTGGAGCTACCAAAAAGTAAGACAACTGTAGGTTGTAAATAAGTTTTCACTGTAAAATGTAAGGAGCTGGGAGCATAGACAGGTACAACACAAGACTTGTTGCCAAGGGGTTCACCCAAACTTATGATATTGACTATCAAGAGACCTTCGCTCTGGTTGCAAAGATAAACTCAATTCAAGCATTTCTCGCTATAGCAGTGAATTCCAATTGGCCTCTACACCAACTTGATGTAAAGAATGCCTTTTTAAATGGAGATTTGGAGGAAGACGTGTTCATGGATCTTTCACCTAGATTTGAGAAAAACCTCGAAGCCAACAAGGTATGCAAATTGAAAAAATCCTTGTATGGTCTAAAATAGTCACCAAAAGCGTGGTTTGAAAGGTTTGTAAGGCAGGTTTGGAAAGGCAGTGAAAAGCTATGGTTACACTCAGAGTCAATCTGACCACACAATGTTCTTCAAGCACTCTAGAGACGGTAAAAAGATTATTTTGATTGTATATGTGGATGATATAATAATGATTGGTGATGATAGTGCAAAAATTGGAGAGCTTAAGAAAAAGCACGAATTTGAGATTAAGGGTTTGGAGGCCCTAAAGTACTTCCTTGGGATGGAATTTGCAAGATCAAAAGACAGAATTTTTGTCAATCAACGTATGTATGTCCAAGATTTGTTCAATGAAACAAGAATGCCTAGATGTAAGATAGCCGAAACTCCCATAGAACCCAACTTGAAGCTACAACCTACCAAAGCCAAAGATGTGGTAAATAGAGAGAAATACCGAAGACTTATGGGTAGACTCATCTATTTATCTCACACCCAACATAATATAGCTTTTGCAGCGAGTTTGGTAAATTAATTTATGCATTCACCAAGTTCAGAGTGTTTTGAAGCTACCTATAGAATCCTAAGGTACGTAAAGAGAACACCTAGAGCTCAATGAAACAAGAATGCTTGGATGTAAGATAGTTGAAACTCCCATAGAACCCAATTGTCATGAAACTAGGGTTCATAACAGGTTTAAAAAGTAATTGGGGAGGAATTGAGAGAGTTATATCTGAAGAAATGAAGGGAAATTAAGGAAGAATAGGGATCCGATAGAGAAATCCAAGAACAGAGGGAATTAGGGGGAGATTGGATAGAAATGGGAAAGAATTTAGAGAGAAATGAGGGAAAGCAGTAGAGAGAAACGAGAGGGAGATTGGAGAGAATTGTAGAGAATTGTAGAGAAATAGAAATAAAATTTCATTCAAACAATTCAAGCATGCTTTCTTTCTACAACAGTGGCATATTTATAGCCTTACTACTCCTACACCCATGTGCAATCCACTTGGCCTCAACCATGCACCCATGTGCAGAACAACTGAAATTCTAACAAATTGCAAAATACCCTCTAACAACTATTTGTATCCCTATTACAATTTTGCCCCTCTATTTGCTCCTAAGATCATGACAATTTCTCCCGCCTTAAAAGGTTTCTTGTCCCCAAGAAACTTATTACAATCGAGCGGTTGTTCTTCATCCAATGCCCATCTTCACCAATTGGTTTCTTCTTCACATTTTCGTGTTCTTATCTCTTATTTCTCTCTTCTTTTGTTTTCTCTTTCCTTTTTCCTCAATAGTAACAGTACTCTGACTTACTGCAGCACCAAGTCCAGCCATCCACTTCTTCCCTATTGCCATTGAAAATGGTTCCAATTGAGTTATCAGTCCTACAACCATATCATTTCCAATTATAGGAAGAAATTCAAACTTCTCTTTAAGCAAATCAACGCTTTTGGTAGTTGTTGTCCTGTCTTGTGTGCCCGAGCCAATAACATCCATATGGGATGTTCCAAGCAAGGTGTCTGGTGCAATCCTTTCGTCCTTCTCCTCAAGTACTTGGTAAAGAGATTTTTCAAGCTCCTTCCTCTGTTTTTTTCGTAGATTAATAGCATCAAGAGTCTCAGCACCAATGGGAGTGCTTGAGAGACTGTCAACTGATTGAATACCGTCCTCCAATTCATCTTCCTCAATCTCTTCTTCCACCTCCTCTTCTTCCTCTTCTCATTCTTCCTTAAAGTTGGACTGATCTTGTTGTAGAACCACAAAAACATCACCATCGAGAACTTCTTTTCCGAAGGAATCGGTGTGTTCCTTTAATTCTCCTTTTGCTCACACACCTTGGACCAAACCCCCAAAATTGTTGTTGTTACTGTCAGCACTGTCATTATAGTCACCTTCCTTGTCAATTCTGCTACTCCATTTTAAGAAAGTCCTCTTTGTTAAGACTTCCGCAAAAATCATCGAAAAATTCGGAGGGAAAACTGTAGTTATACTTCTTAATCAATATCATCGCAAACTCTTGCAACTGCTCATGCAACATACGGTCGAATTCTTTACACGCTCCATGTATCACACTGCTTGTTTCCTTGTCAACTCGACTTGACTCATTATCCAACTTTCCCCATGCTTGATTTTTCAAGCTAAACTGCTCATGATTCCTGTTGTTTCTAGCTGAAAATGCAGTCTTCTTCTGCTGCCATTAAGGCTCCAACTGTCTCACGTGCACACTGCTTCCCCAGGCTTCATGAGCAGGACATCCCACTAAAAATGCAGCATCCTTCAGCTGCAATTGAGACTCCTTTGGTCTCATACGTGCATTGCTCCCCATGGTCGATTTAGTGGAAGCAATACACTTCAGTGACCAAGGAGCAGGAGCCCTATACATACTGAATCCACACCCTTTCATGAACTAATCGGCTCTAAACTATAATCGCCTCAACGCAATTCAATAGCTAAGGCACCCGCTCTTATCTACCTTTCCAATTCGAACCAAGTTAACCAAAATTCACAAGCGAAATATACCTCTTGTTTCCCCTTGCTCATAGCCTAAAATTTTGATTGGAATCCACCGCTTGAAATTATTGCTCTGTTATGATCTACCTTAATGAAGTCGAATCGGAATTACCACGAAGGAGCGTCGGAATTCACAGCCAAGAATCACCCATCCTAACTGCTACGAGCTTTGCTGGAATTAGATACCAAAATTGTTGGACTTCTTAACCAAGACCCAGATCTCTTCCCACTTTACACCATACTTCCTCGTCGGAATTGGCACCTTCATCTCACTCAATCCAAATCAATCAACTGAGCCCATGCATTGTTCGCTATCTACTTGCGAGGAATCGCCTGATAGCAATTATCATCAGTTAGCGGAATCGAAAGCCCAGAATCGTTTGTCCAAACTGCTAGACTCGCCTCGAATCCTTCCTCTGGTTCTGCCTATTCACTGATCGTGTTTGATAATAGTCGCAACCCCTTCCTCGTTCGTGTCACCAACTACAACGGAGCTCTTGTACCATCCTACTGCTTTCGTAGCGAGTCTCCTGGCCGTCCACATTCACACTAGCGGACTCACTATCACCTCGGAACTTCTGCACCTGTCATCCACTCCAGTTGCGAAACTCCTAGCGGTCCGCGTCGCCCTTCGACGGACTTTTGCCTACTCACGAATGCTAGTCCATTCGCGTCGCCTCAGGTTAGCTCACCCATCGATCCACTCCAATTGTGAATGCTTCTTTGTTCGCATCGCCTCTAGTGCTACTAGAATTCACCGGAACGATGCACGATTTTTGAAACTGACCTACACTTCTCTTCGCAATTTCGAATCAAGAGTTGTTTTGCTCTCTCGGTTATGACCTGTCCCTTGATTCCTCAGAATCGCTGCTTGCACTCACCTATCAAGAGCTGAGAACGATAGATTCAAACCACCACTGTAATTCAGTCATTCAAACCAAATTGCTACAAGATTGTCGAGATCACAGCCGAGGAATGACTGCTCTGATACTATTTGTCATGAATCTAGGGTTCATAACAGGTTTAAGAAGTAATTGGGGAGGAATTGAGAGAGTTAGATCTGAAGAAATGAAGGGAAATTAAGGAAGAACAGGGATCTGATAGAGAAATCCAAGAACAGAGGGAATTAGAGGGAGATTGGACAGAAATGGGGAAGAATTTAGAGAGAAATGAGGGAGAGTAGTAGATAGAAACAAGAGGGAGATTGGAGAGAATTGTAGAGAGATAGAATTAGAGTTTCATTCAAACAATTCAAGCATGCTTTCTTCCTACAATAGTGGCTTATTTATAGCCTCACTACTCCTACACCCATGTGCAATCCGTTTGGCCTCAACCATGCACCCATGTGCAAAACAACTGAAATTCTAACAAATTGCAAAATACCCTTTAACAAATATTTATATCCCTATTACAATATTTATATCCCTATTACAATTTTGCCCTTCTATTGCTCCTAGGGTCATGACACCAACTTGAAACTACAACCTGCCAAAGCCAAAAAT
This sequence comes from Diospyros kaki, assembly GCA_036245055.1. Classification (NCBI taxonomy): domain Eukaryota; kingdom Viridiplantae; phylum Streptophyta; class Magnoliopsida; order Ericales; family Ebenaceae; genus Diospyros; species Diospyros kaki. The sequence continues at coordinate 39,057,586 of BSEG01000008.1, forward strand.
GTGGTAAATAGAGAGAAATACCTAAAACTTGTGAGTGGATTCATCTATTTATCTCACACCCGACCTGATATAGCTTTTACAGTGAGTGTGGTAAATCAATTTATGCATTCACCAGGTTCAGAGCATTTTGAAGCTACCTATAGAATCCTAAGGTACATAAAGTGAACACCTAGAAAAGGATTGTTCTTCAAAAAATGAGGGCACCTACACATAGAGACCCATACCAACACAGATTGGGCAAGCAACATTACAAATGGAAGTTCTGCGTCAAGCAATTGCATCTTCGTGGGAAGTAATCTTGTCACTTGGAGGAGCAAGAAACGAAATGTAATAACCAAAAATAGTGTTGAAGTCGAATTTTGTTTAGTAGCCCACGAGAGTTGTGTGGTTATTTGGGTAATAAGATTACTAGAGGACTTGAAGGTTCCTATTTCCTTATCCACAAAGGTCTACTATGACAACAAAGCTGAGATCTCCATTGCTTGCAATCCGGTCCTCCATGACAAAACGAAACATGTAAAGGGAGATAAGCATTTTATCAAGGAGAAACTTGACAATGGAGTAATCTATATGCCTTACATTCCAACAATTGACCAAGTTGTTAATGTCCTCACAAAGGGGTTACATAAGAAATAGTTTGACAATCTAGTGAGCAAGCTTACCATGGAAGATATCTTCAAGCCAGCTTAAAGGGGAGTGTCAAAATGGAAAGGAGACCAATCCCTTGATTAGTGGGGATTGGCCCCAATCTCTTGAATGATGGCCCAAATCTCTTTGATTGATTGGCTCTATTATAGAATAGGTATATCCTGTGAATTATTTCCTAATTTGTTGTATCCTCCCTCGAAGAGAGGAGACGTTTTTTTTCCAATTATGGTGAAATAAAAATCATTCTTCTCTTAGCTTTTAAACAGTAAAGCATCAAATGTGCAAAAATATAGGCGTAAAGGAGATAGGAATATTGAGATGGATGTGTGCATACAAGAAAAGATAAAATTTAATATAAGGTTACTTGTAATAAAGTCAAAGTGGCTCCTATTAAAAATAAAATATGTGAGAAACAATTAATATAGTTTGGTCACATGAGAATACAACCAAAAAAGGCTCTTGTGAGGAAGTAGAAAGAATGTAACAAGTATCTAACAAAAGAGGCAGAAAAAGGCTTACAAAAACTAGGTGAGAGACACTTAGGTATGATTATTAATTATAAGGGTCTTACATAAGGTAAGGACACACAATTCGGTATGTTTAGGTCCATTCACCAATCATTTGAGATCAAAATTTTCATAATTTTACTTATTGGCATTTCTCAATCAAACTTGAATTCTACTGAGTTAGATCTTAATCAGTATCTTTTTATAGATGACCCTTCTCGTTACCTGATTAGGTTAATATTGACATGTCTGCAACTATATGCCAAAGATCATACCACAATCTTCTCACTTCTTCCATAAAAGGAAGTATTACCTATACCCTTCAAAAAAAGACAACAATGATATTTCATACAAGGATATTCTTAGATTCTATTATAGCCCTGAAGATGCAATATAAGAAAATGCTATTAGCATATCCTATTTTAAATCTGAATTTTTGGACATACTTAGATAAAATGATATTTTGTATCATGGAATTTCCCAATGAAAGAAAACTCGAAAATCCAAAAATGGGCATTCTACAATGAATATATCAAGATTAAAGGGTAAGACTCAACTCACACCTACTATGGATCTTCCCCAGATTCTTAATTGAATTCTCTATTCCTACTCCGACCTCACAAATTAAGTTCTTAACCAAACTACTAGTTTAAGCTTCAAACTTCTATGTTAAAAGTTGTCTAGAGTATAGAAAAGAAGAATCAGTGAAAGCAATATATTTTTGAGGGCCAATGAAGCTTTAAATAGAAGTTTATATCCCATGTTGTAATTAGTGATAGTTGAGGGATTAAACTATAAATATTTAATATTCTTCATTGGAATATCCGCCCACTGTTACAAATAGAGGGCAAGGGATAGCAGAGAGACAGAGTTCCCAGTTTCTGTTTGTAACGAGTACAGTTCGCTAGAGAGAGGCTAGAGAGAGAGTTTTGAAATCTTGGGAGGTGATGTCATGTTGTACTCGAGAATAAAAGGAAGGGATCTCTGTTGTATTCTGATCATTCTCTGAATAAAGAAGGCTGCTCGAGGGGGTGTTTGACTGCTAGATGTAGAACTGGTGTAAACCAGTTCAAACTAGGATAAAATTGGCTTCTGTGGTTTGTTTTTCTCTTTCTTGTTTCTTATTTCTATTCTGATTTGATTGCATTTAATTTTCTGTTGTTCTAAGTTGATTTCGGGTGTGTTGAGGGTGTGAGAATTGGCAAGAACGATACTATTGTGCTCCTAATTTCTAACAGATTGGTATCAGAGCCAAGGATAGTTCAAGAAGTTGCCAAGAACCTAGTTTTCTTTAGGAATCTTCCCTGCCATGGTGTCTACAGCTAGTGCCGCTAGGTATGAGGTTGAAAGATTTGATGGCACAAATGACTTTGGGCTTTGGAGGTTAAAAATGAGAGCCTTGTTGGGTAACTTAGGGTTAGAAGAGGCTTTTGATGGGGAGTCTAAAATGCCTAAGGAATACCCAGATGACAAGAAAAGGGATATCTTGAAGAGGGCTTACAATACACTGATTTTAAGCCTAGGAGACAAGGTCCTTAGGGAAGTGTAAAAATTGAAATCTGCGGCTGAGATATTGCTTAGGTAAGAGAGTTTGTATATGACAAAAACCCTATCTAGTAGGCTGTTCTTGAAGGCAAAATTCTTTACCTTTAAGATGCAAGAAGGGCAAAATTTGCATAGTCACATAGATGAGTTTAATAAGTTGTGTCTTGACTTAGAAAATATAGATGTAAACTATGATGATGAGGATAAAGCCCTTGTGTTATTACATTCCTTACCTAAGTCATATGAAACTTTTGTGGATATCCTAAAACATGGTAGGGATACATTAACCTTAGAGGATGTTATAGGAGCCCTAAACTCTAAGAAGTTACAGCAGAAAATTGATGAAAAGGCTGCTGGAGATGTTCTGCCAGCAAGTAGCAGACCTGAGACAAGGGATTTTACGCCTAGGGGTAAGTCTAGGTCAAACTCTAAGAATGGTAGGAAACCAATGAAGTGTTTTCATTGTCATGAGGAGGGCCACTTCAAGAGAAACTGCCCAAATAGGAAGAAAGAATCCCAAGAGAGAACCAGCCCTGAATGTTCAAACACCATGTGTGGTTTTGGCTATGAGAATGCGAATGTCCTATAGTTTTTTCTAGGTATGTAGAAAAGTAGCATAGGTCCTAGGTTTAGGGTGTACTTCTCATAGGAAGGGGGAATATGGTTTGTCTAGGCAACAAATTAAGGTCAAGGGAATTGGAGATAGGAGAAATTAGGATGCATGGTGGAGCTGTTCCAAATTTTAGAAGCTGTAAATTTATCCCTTATTTAAAAGAAAGCCTAATGTCCTTAGGAAGAATTAGATAGTAAAGGATTTCTCCTATAGAGGAGAATTGGAGTCCTAAGAAGTTGCACAAGAATCTCTTAAAGAGATGGAAGCAACCCTCAAGAATGGAGGTTATGTGGTGCATGCTTGCATTTATATGTGGATAAATTGCAACCACTAAAGGATAGCCTATGATAATGTTAGGCAGTGTCATTTGTTGAGGATGGCTCACAATGGTGAGCAAGGACTAAGAAAGGTACCTAAGGCTAGGGATATTAGGGGGAGGAAAATTTTGCAGGTATAGGGAATAGGAACCATGTAGTTTGATAAGGTCACCAAATGTAGAAGTCTCCAAAACAGACCTTTTATATGTCAAAATCCCATTAGAGATCAGCTTCTAGGATCTAGGGGGACCTATCTAGGCCTTGTCTCGTGGTGGAGCTAGGTGAGGTGAACCAAGTGGAGATGGTGTGTCCCTAAGGAATTCCCAAGCGTATATGAGCTTGCTGGAATTGAGAATGAGCTTGCTGGAAATTGCTTCTGGTGTGAAAGGTTAGGTGGTTTAGAGTTGTGAAATAGGTATGCCTAGGACTTCTAAAGTTAGGGTTCTTACTTATGTTGGAAAACTCTACCAATAGGATATAAAATTAGCTGATGCTAAGGGCAAGGGATGGAATCTAGGATGCCGGAAAAATAAAACAGCATGTATAATCCTTTGGGAATGTCCGAAACAAGCCTATGAACTAGGGTATAGCAATAGGGAAATCTGGAAAAAAAAATTGGTCATATTCATTGTGTAAGCTTGGGCTGAATTGTGAGAGGGAGGAAGCTAGTGTTTAAGATAGCTTTGGCTCTTGCAGTGAGGATCCTTGTGAATAGTGAGTGGAAATGGTGTGTGCAAGTGTTATCTTGTATGGTGTAGCCATTGTTGATCAAAATCCGGGTTAAGCAAGGAAAGGGAAGGTAACTCATCTTGTAGGTAATGAGCAAGGGATTAGAAAGTCTAGTGTTGCCTAGGATGGGTAAATAGATAGAGCTCAAGATAGGTACCAGTGAGGTATGGAAAGAGTTGGGTTTTTTAAGGATGCTTAGGCTCAGGTTTGAGTGCTAAGGAATAAGCTGAAAAATGGAACCTCTTGTGTAAGAAGAGGGATGCACTCTTGTCCAAATGAATGGCATGGAGCCATGTAAATTTGGGGAGAATCTTGGACTTAGTTGAAAGATCCCTTAAGTTAAAAGGGGTGGAGTGTTGTGAAGTGTCTATTTGAGAATTAAGGAAGACGCTAGAAATGGGAAAAATTTAGGAAAAAGGCTAGACAAATGGCCATTGGTTAGAATAGCACATGAAGACTTAATTTGGGTCGAATAGGTATCTCTAACAGCCATGATCCATGTGGAAACTACGGCAAAAGTGATCTTATAGTGTAGCCAAGGGATAAGAGGCTAGAGGTAAAGGTAAGCAAGGATTGGTTGCTTAGAGGTCTCTCTAGATATGATAGTAATTCCTTAGGTAACATATAAGATTTGAATAGTCCAAGGGGTTAAAAATGAGTGCATGAGAAAGCTGTGAGTATTTCAATGGTATGCCAAGTAAATGGTAAGCAGCTTCATCAGTATTTATCCAATAAGACTCTCAAGGTGTAGCTGAGAACTTAGGTCAGTGTTTGAGAGTGAAGGATAAAGGAGAAGCAGGAAATTCTAAGGCATAGAGATTGGAATAGGGATGGACAGCTTAAGGCAGCCTAGGTTATCCAAAATCAGACATACCTTGTAAAGCTGATAGTTAGGTTTAAATCGAGATGTGCAGTCTTCTATTTATGAAGCAAACATAAATGAAAAGGTAGTGACAAAGCCTAAAGACCGATTTTGGGAAGCTAGGAATAAGTCTAGCAATGTTAAGGCCAATCCGGGTATGGCGCACTGTTGATGTGATGTTGTGTAAAAGTTTGGAACCTTTGGGATTAAGGAATAACATTGAGTATGGATTTGGTTTATGGTGGAATGTGCCGAGATGAATAGTTATAAATTTAGGATAAATATGTTGCATTTTGTATGCAGCAGGAACCCTAAAGGAAAGTCTAGGTAGGAGGAGTTGAAATAGCCAATGGGCAGTCCATTTGGCTTAGATTCAGTCCCACCATGGAGAGACCAATCATATTAATGTTAGGAATATATTCATTAGGAAAACCCTGAGGAGGTAGACAATCCTAATTAAAGTTGCATGAAAAGGTTATGCAGCTGGAAGTATGATCCAAGGTGTCCATTGTTGAAATTTACAGCATTGATTTGAATTTCTTAATGTTTGTTGTTATGTTTTGAATGATCAGGTATGTCAAACATTCCCGGAGATGAGCAGGTCAAATTCATCTATTGGAAGGCCAAAAGCTTTGAATGGATGAAGGTTGAAGTATACTCAAGACAATGGTGGAGAATTGTTAAAAGTTGTCTGGAGTATAGAAAATAAGAATCAGTGAAAGCAGTATATTTTTGAGGGCCAATGAAGCTTTAAATAGAAGTTTCTATCCCATGTTGTAATTAGTGATAGTTGAGGGGTTAAACTGTAAATATTTAATATTCTTCATTGGGATATCCAGGGGCAAGAGGTAGCAGAGAGAGACAGAGTTCCCAGTTTCTGTTTGTAACGAGTACTGTTCGCTAGAGAGAAAGGCTAGAGAGATAGTTTTGTAATCTTGGGAGGCGGTCCTGTTGTACTCGAGAATAGAAGGAAGGGATCTCTGTTGTATTCTGATCATTCTCTGAATAAAGAAGGCTGCTCGAGGGGGTGTTTGACTGCTGGATGTAGAACTGGTGTAAACCAGTTCAAACCAGGATAAAATTGGCTTTCTATGGTTTGTTTTTCTCTTTCTTGTTTCTTATTTCTGTTCTGATTTGATTGCATTTAATTTTCTGTTGTTCTGAGTTGATTTCGGGTGTGTTGAGGGTGTGAGAATTGGCAAGAACGATCCTATTGTGCTCCTAATGTCTAACATCCTGTGTGTATATATGTCATTCTACAACAAACAGAGGTTTCTGTTTTTGGAAGCTGCTCAATCACCTGATTTTCAAGCTACTTGACTGTTATTTTTATTTGGTCATCATTTCTCCCTTTTGCCCTTTACAGGACATTCAAGATTCATCTTTGGTCATCATGCCTCCAGCTTTCCATGTAAAAAACAAAACAATTTCCCAATAAGGAAGAAATTGACACTGACCATTAATGAAGCCAACAATACAAAGCCTGGTGAATTAAGGCAAGAAACAGATAACTTTCTTCAATCCTCACCAGATCTCCTCCAGAATCACTACATACCTATCACACAAGCAACCTCTATATACAAAATACTAAACACCCATAACTACAGAAAAAACAAAAAACAAGCAAACAACTTGAAAACCAGGATGATTACCTCTTCCAACATTAGAATTGTTATAAAATGTTTGAAGTTTAAGTAAAGATAGAAAATTTAAAAACCTTATCTGAACTTTAGAATTAGTAAATCATTGGACTTCGGCCACCGGATTGAGGAATTGAGAGACCAAAAGCAATTGCCTACTAGTCTGAAAGCAGAGCACCATAGACCTTGTCAACTTTTGTTTCATACACCATTTCATTCGGCTTAAAACAAAAGCAAACCCAAACATAGCTTGAGTTTCAACCTCCCCCCCCCCCTCACCTTCCTTCTCCCCTCCTCTCTTATCTAGAAAGCAGTATTGCGCTCCCTCCCAAATAACCACACTACAACATAATGCATAGAAAAAGGGTCAGGTTCTGGGTTTATATAATAAACAATATTTCATCCTTTCACTATAAATTTTATTATTCTTCTGCTCTTAACATTTTTATTTTTCATTATTATTGACATGTTACAGATTTTCTAAGACACTACATTTTTACAATTTTGAAGCCTCAAAGCATATCAATTATTTCAATCATATCTTTTGTCGATTGAAATTATTTATTTAATTCATGATTGTTCATATGCTTACAACTTTCATCATATCACAAATAGATTACTTACTTCTATATCTCTTTATTTACTGAACATGAACATAATATATTCCATAGTATTTTGATTCAGAATACCATGTCACCTACTAAGTTCACTCCTACAAAGGTGGCATCATGTTGGACACATCCTTCAGACACTTTCAAATACATACGAATCTATTTTTTTAATTTTTTTTAACTATCAAACACTTATGGACACTTGGAGAACACCTCTCATCAATCACAAGAAGAATGTCCATCCTAATCAAATAAGAACCAACTCATAATTTTCAAAATATAAATCAAAAACCAATTGTCCAATAAAACTAATGTAGCCTTCCTTCACTTGAATTTTATAATTTTTAAGAACCTTAAATTCCAAAACTTTGATAGAAATTTTCTATTATAAAAATTTTTAATTATATTTATCTTGTATTGTGTAAAATGTGAGCTATTTTTATGTGTATGTGTGGAATATGTAATTTATTATCTGACATGTTCTCACCATGTTGTGCCTCTCCCTCTCTGTTTTTTTTTTTTTTTTTAGCAGAGGGTATCATTTTTATATTGGGTCATGTCCATGTCCCATGTATTTGTAATTCTTAGCAGTCAGGGCACTAAGTCATAACTTTATAGTTGAGGTACATGAATTAATGCAATTGGTTATAAGTATCATGGATTGAGATCAAACTATGAACAAATATAGATGTTTCCTTTTAGTTTCTTTCATTATTTTTGTCTTACTGAGTGATTTACAAGCTAGGGGGACGCTGGAAAAGCAACCAAAAAGAAGTGAAGAAGTTGCACACTCTCGGCTGCCAACACACCCGTATATATATATATACACCATAACACTCATGCACTGCACTGAACACACACTCACAGATAAATACCAGCGACCCAAGGAGAAGAAATGGGGGAAGAAGCTTGCATAATCAATGAAGGAGAAGAAGAAGGAGCTTGCATAATCAATGAAGGAGAAGAAGAAGGAACTTGCACAAGCAAGGAAAGGGAACGGGAATGTTTGCCTGAACGAGGATAAAACCACCTGCCAAACTCTTCTCCTTCTTCCTCTATTTTCTTCTTCCTATTGCTCTCGACCGAACTCACAGCCCAAACTCCCTTCTCTCAATAATCACTCTATTATATAGTTGGAAGACAAGGAATAATGGGCTTATACACATGTCCAACAGCATTAAAAGCCTCTACCACCACTCTAAAGTCAAGAAAATGGTCTCTAAAACTTGCTTCCAGAAAACGCATTCACTGGATTTAAGAAGATACCCAGATGCCCTGGCCCGGATCCGCATTTGAGAAGGTTATTAATGAAAAACGGAGGGTCTTGGACAGATTCGACATCCTAGCAAATTTCGGGCATAACTCTCTCATCCGAGCTCCGATTGAGCTTGATTCAAGATGGTATGGAAAGCCAAGAGACAAATCTACAACTTCTATGTTTTACGTTTTAAGCGATTCAGGCTGAATCACGGTCGAAATTTAGATTCAAAGTGGAAACAGAATGCTGCAACGCAGCATTTACGAGATTCTGGGCAGCTCCAACACATCTTAGCATTTTGGCCATAACTCTCTCATATGAGCTCCGATTGGGGTTATTCAAGATAGTATGGAAAGCTAAGAAAAATATCTACAACTTTGATGTTTTGGGTTTTTCGAGATTCGGGTTGTATCAGGGTCAAAATCGGATTGCAATATAAAAATCGCATTGTAATGACCCGAATTTAGTTAATTAATGTTATGTCATGCCTTGTGGTTGAATTGGTTAGCCTTAATGTTTAATATGTTATTTTTTGTGTTTATTAATTAAGTGTTGCGTATATGTTTGAAGTATCGGAATGAATTTAATTGGTATTTGAATAAGATAGTGAGTGATTGGAATCAAGGCTAAATTGGATGAAATTTTGTGAGTTTTGTGAGTGTGATCCGAATTGAGAGTGATTGATTCGAATTAGGAGAGAGTGATTCAAATTGGGTGTATGTGATTCGGATTGCCCATATTTCTAGTGTGCGATTTTTGTATTGCAACCCGATTTTGACCCTGATACAGCTCGAATCTCGAAAAACCCAAAACACCAAAGTTGTAGATATTTCTCTTGGCTTTCCATACTATCTTGAATAACCTCAATCGGAGCTCAGATGAGAGAATTATGGCCAAATTACTAAGATGTGTCGGAGCTGCCCAGAATCTCGTAAACGTTGCGTTCTAGCATTCTGTTTCCACTTTGAATCTAAATTTCGACCGTGATTTAGTCTGAATTGCTCAAAACATAAAACATAAAAGTTGTGTAGATCTATCTCTTGGCTTTCCATACCATCTTGAATCAGCTCAATCGGAGCTCAGACGAGAGAGTTATGCCCGAAATTCGCAAGGATGTCAAATATGTCTAGAACCCTCCATTTTTCATTAATAACCTTCTCAAATCCAGATCCAAGCTGAGGCATCCGGGTTATCTTCTTAAATCCAGCGAGTGCGTTTTCTGGAAGCAAGTTTCTGAGACCATTTTCTTGACTTTAGAGTGGTGGTAAAGGCTTTTAATACTGTCGGGCATGCGTATAAACTCATTATTCCTTGTCTTCCAGCTATATAATAGAGTGATTAGTGAGAGAAGGGAGTTCGGGCATTGAGTTCGGCCGAGAGCAGTGGGAAGAAGAAAACAGAGGAAGAAAGAGAAAAGTTTGGCAGGTGGTTTTATCCTCGTTTAGGCAAGCATTCTTGCTCCCTTTCCTTGCTTATGCGAGTTTCTTCTTCTCCTTCATTGATTATGCAAGCTTCTTCCCCCATTTCTTCTCCTTGGGTCGCTGGTATTTATCTGTGAGTGTGTGTGTTCGGTGCAGTCCGTGAGTATTACGGTGTGTGTGTGTACATATATATATACGGGTGTGTTGGCAACTGAGAGTGTGCAGCTTCTTCACTTCTTTTTGGTTGCTTTTCCAGCGTCCCCCTAGCTTATAGATCACTCGGTAATGGCTTGGATGTTGGGTTGCTATGATCTTAATTATTTAAAGTTGTTTATATAAGCATATATATATATATAAATAATTATTGTAGCACGCATGGGCTGTTTTGCACTGAGTTTTCTTCCATTTAATTGTGTTTTGGGTATACCTTGGATTGGAGGATGGTTCACTGTGTGTGTGATTGAGTGTTATGATGCAGAAATTGACCTTTGGGCGTGTTTACTGTGTGTGAGTGTGCGTTTGAGTGTTGGCTGCAGAAGATGGCCTTTGGCCGTGAGTGCAAAGGGTGGGGGGAATTTTAATAATAACTAATATTATTATTGTTATTACTAGTATTGTTATTGTTATTGTGAATAGTATTATTAATATTACCACTATTGTTATTGTTATTGTTATTGTTATTATTATTAATACTACTATTATTATTGCTGTTATTATTTTGCTCCTTTTAATCCTTAATAAATGCTGTTAAATTGTTCTTGTCCTTGTACGATTAAAACCACAATCAGTCACGATAAGTTTCGGTGTGAATAGTAACCGGGTCGTGAATAGTATCTAGGCCGTGAATAGTAACTTGGTCGTGAATAGTAAATTGGGTCTTGTTCTTGTTTCAATGAAGAGTTAGTTTCCTCTCCTATTCCTTTGTGGAATGAAGCTAAGGCTACATATGGGGTAGGTTTCAGCTTGTGGGTCCTACGTTAGAGATTATTGGGTTTATAATGTGTTTAATATTTTAATGCTTGCCGAGGCATGGGATATGCATTTGGGGGTTTCCATGAGATTTGTGTCCTTGGCCACGGGCATATTGCATTATAATTTATATGTGTCTTCCTTTCGGGGTGAGCAGGGCTTGATGCATGGCTTATGGGGGTTATATATCATCGTTTATGCTCACTATGCCTCTGCATTATACACAAGCACTGCATTGTATGTGGTTTCTTATATGGGCGAGCAGGGCTTGATGCAAGGCTTATGGGGGCTTTGTATCATCGTTTATGCTCATTATGTCACTGCATTATATTTGTGCATTGCATGGTTACTAGCGAGGTGTGGGTGTGTGTGGATATTTCTCGGACGTCTAGCGTGCTGAGCGAGCTTCGGCTCGAGTTACAGCTTCGACTCCAGTTTCAGATATGAGTGTTGGTCGCTCCCACTCGAGTGACCTTCAGCTCGAGTTCCAGGTTCAGCTACCTTTTAGGGCAGTAACAGGTTTGTGATAGGGACTTGAGTGCCGTGTGTCTTATGTGGGCCCCAAATACCAATATTTGCATATTTTATTATGCGGCATTTTTATATACATGTCAAGTGATTCATGGACATGTGGTCTATGGTTGGTTGTCATGCTTTGGACGAGTTTTGCACTTGCGTGCGGGTTAATCTATTAGCTCCCTTACTCTTGTCAGCCTTTCATTTCTTATATATTTGTTGAGTCTTGTAACTCACTCTTGCTTCTCTTCATTCCAGGTAAGGGCAAGGCTAAGTATGGGGGCGAGGCTAGCAGTCCTTGAGCTATTTCGATAGATGGTGTACAGGGCAGTCCTAGCAGATCCTGTTTTGGCGTGTGTATCTTGTAGTGTTGTGCCATAGACATTTAGCTTTTGAGTGCTTGGCACAATTTTGTATATGTGCATCTATATGCCATATAACCCAGTGACCGGTTATCTTTTTATGCATGCCTAGGATGTATTATGTTTCTGCTGTTATTTCTGATGTATGAGTATGGATGATCCTAGTTGAGCATGCCTAGCAGGTCAGAGTGATTTTTATTCTATTTCTTTCCCCTCGTGCAGGCCCTCGCTCGATTTCTTCGGCTTGGCCAAGGTATCCGGGAAGGGGGTCCCACAAATTATGTGCTCTTTAGTTATCTCTCTCTACATAAAAATTTTAGTTTCAACAAAAAAATTGATTTTTTTTTATTGATGTGATTAGATAATGGTGGTCAGGTAGGCTGATTTTCCAGTTTCTAGAGGTGGCTCGAAATGATAATAGTGAGGTTCAAAATTTGTAAACTATTGGTGCAAAATTGAAGTGCTTAGCAACTAGGAAAATGAGAGAAATTTAGAGAGAAAAAAGAAAGAAAATGGAAGCAAAAGAGAGCAAAATTGAAGTGCTTGGCAACTACCAGTGCACTCCAATATCTCAAATCTCAAATGATCACAAAAGCATGTTACCCTCTTCCTGGGTGAAACATGCAGGAACACCTAATCCTCTTTCTGTCTAATTTGAGCCATCTTTAGGCATTCCTGTATAACCTTTCACCTGCCAACAGTGGTCTGAATAATCTAGGCCCACAATAATTTTCTTCTCCAACCTCCCAATGCACAAGGGATTTGCACTTTTCATAGAAGGGTTCATAATGTCCCCATACTAGATTGATAATTGCTCTTCTAGGCAAACTCCATCAATGTCAAACAGTTATCAAAATTCCCCTGAAATTCTATACACAAGCTCTCAGCATGTTTTCTAGAACTTCAAGCATCTTTCTCATTGGCCATTCGTTTGGGGGTCAAATCTAATCTTGAACTTCAATTTTGTTCCTGGGGCAGTTGAAGAAACAGGATTCAAACCCATTCTTCGACAAGAAAATCAGATCCACACTGAAACAAGTTAGATATAGGCACTAAAGTCAAGACTGAGTATATTCCAATATCTAGATTCACAACCATCATAGACATATAAATATAAGCTAGATGTACAATCTTAACAGGACTAACCTTCTCTGGACTGACTAACCCCTGCCATGTTCAATCTTAACAAGATTTTTCAGAAATCGTTGAGTTGGGAAAAGAGTTGGGCGATCCATTTGGCAAGAAAAAAGGGATGGCTTACAGCTGTGTTTTTCAAGAGCTAATGTGGTCGGAGGTTGCAGGGGCTTGAAATGGGAGAGCCAATGGTGAAATACGTAGATGTTAGGATGGTTGAAATGTAAACAAAAATGAGGAAAATCTAGAGAGAGAGAAAGATAATGGAAAAACAAGTGGGAAAATGAGGGAAAAAAAAGGGAATTTCTTTTCGTCATGTTTTTAGCTGATGGTTTTGTTTGCTTTAGGTAATAAATTGTCCTTGGTGAATAAGATAATTGTTTCATGCCATAACCTTCCTCAACTTGGCCACACATCCACCTTTACACATGCACACGCACGCATAGACATATTGACAAGTAATGTTAAGGAAACATGCTTGGAGGCTGCCAACCTAATACTTCTACATCAAACTAAAAACTACTTAGAGATAAACTTATTTTTGAATGCTGTGAAAGAGGAAATAGAGAATAGGAAATCATCCTTTGACCACAAATAAATAAATAAGAAGTTCTCCCTTGAAAAATGCAAAAGAATCTCCGTACCATTTAATATCCTATTATTTCTCTCTCCACACATGCCATACCACACAATAGGGAGTTGTGTTCCACAGCTGTAGTAATTCCCAAAGCTAAAAATAGATCCAACACCATTGCTGGCATCACCCAAGTAACACTAAACAAAGAAAAAACAAAATCCCACAACCTTGCAATAATTGAAAAATGTAATAGAAAGTGCTCTGCTACCTCTTTTTTACACGAGAAGAACCAGTCAGCTATAACATGCATGCATTCCCTCAAGCAGTGTATGAGGAGGATACAAGCTATCTATCCAAGAATGACACTCTACAGGCCACTCTTGCTCTCCAAATAGCTTTCTGACCTTAGGTAGTATTTCCTCCCTCACCAAGAGCTTTCTAGAAGGAACTTACTATAAAAAATCCCTTCCTTGACAGACTCCATAGCTATCATTCCTCCCACTATTTGGTGATGGATGGTCAATAAGTAATCTTAAAAAGGAAATCATTGAGTTCGCTTCCCAATCTTGGAGATTATGCCTAAAGAGTGAAAACCACACTAGATCCCTATCCAAACAGGAAGGAATCAGTTACAGAGGCATCCTTACTGTTAGCTAACTCCAAAAGCTTATAGAACCTCAACCTCACATAAAGGCGTATGCTTGGACCAACTCTGTGTGTGCGCGCATCAGTGCATATGCAATAACACATATTCATATTGTCTGCAAAATAAATACACATAAGAAAAGTCAAGTTGGTCCACCAAAAAACCTACTATATATTCCATATTATTGGGCTAAGAAGAAAACTTAGTTTGGACCATTATAATTTTTCTCCCATTAAAGGAATTTTATCCTCACAATATTATCTTGTCAAGTTTCTATATCATCTTGGCACTCCTATGTAGCTTCATCGATTACATGATTCCCCCATAATACCTTTACCAAGTGTATAATCTAGTTGTTTAACTTTCATTCTTTGGTACATAAGCTATATTGGCATCCTATGATAAGTTGTCGCTAAATTGCACCTCTAGTTATCAGAATCCAGAATTATCAATCGAAGTACACTGGACGAGCCCAATTTTCAGTCTTGTGATGAGGAGGTCTAAAAACTAAAATACCTTTTCTTTAAGCAGTGTTATGGGTTCTATTAAGTATTAACCAGACCATGCCAGACCATTGAAGCTTTTCAGATAATGCTTCAGATTATGTAGAGCCTTTCAATATAGATAGGTATAGATGTTGCATTTTATTTGGAAAAGAAACCAACAAAAAGAAAAAACTAAATACATTATTCATTTTATCATTAACAATCTAGCAGCAACAATCCTGTATATAGTTCACATTGCTAAAATTTTGCTTATTGTGATTAACAATTTATTGGAAAAGAAACCAACAAAAAGAAAAAACTAAATACATTATTCATTTTATCATTAACAATCTAGCAGCAACAACCCTGTATGTAGTTCACATTGCTAAACTTTTTCTTATTGTGATTAACAATCTAGTAGCATCAACTCTTAGAGATCAATATATTATATGCATTAATTGGAAGATTTTGAACCTGAAAAGGTTGAACATGAGATGAATAAGCCATTAGTGTTAAACACTATCAGCACCATACAACAATTTACCTATCAAAAAATATCTATATCATACTGTAATGAACTCTTGTTAAAAAATAAGCAAATGGCACCAAATCATACATGCTTAACACTAAATAATTTACAACACGATAGCAGGGCCATGGGACCATAAACATGTGCCATGCATATATCAAAAGTTTAGAATGTGAAAAGGCTGAATAGCACTTTAACACAGGTAAAATAGAGGCAACACAAAAAGGTATCATCCATTTATCAAGAAATTGGAGCTGATGCAATAAACCTTAGGTGGCTTGAATGGATAATCTGGAGGGAAATGAATGGTAACTAGGAACACTCCACCAGCATAAGGACTATCAGGTGGACCCATAATTGTTGCTTGCCAATGAAACATGTCTTCAGCAACCGGACCTACCAAAGTATATGCAAAAACAAACATAAGCAACCTACAACCCATCAAAACTTGTAATCAGTACACATAAAAAGGAGAGCTGAAGAAAGGAATTCATCATATAGTAGGAGCAAAAATGAAAAGAATAAAAGAATACTTACAGGAAAAAAAAAAGAATAAAAGAATAGTCAGATAATGAGATTGCTAGATACCACTTAAAGAAATTATTTTGTTTGAGCATACCGTATAAAGTATTGGACAACCAAATTGTGTGCATCTCAAGAATAAGGTAAAGGACAGGATAATATGGTAGAAAACCCAGTGGCACTAAAATGGAGACGCTCATTTGACAGAAGCATAGAGTTTTGGAAGAGTTCACAACCAAAGTACACAACTCTAAAATCAGCTCAGAGTAAAATTAAGACTGAAAGTATAATTTATCCCAAGGGGCAACTACCCGTAAATGCTTGGTATGCATACTTTCTCATCTCTGCATATGCATGAATATACCATGACCCAAAGCAACTTTCCTTCCATGCAGAGTGAAACACTCAACTACAGGCCATGGATCTTCATAGATGCCAGTATTACGCTCAAATTATTACCATAGTGGACATAAAGGTTATCTTTCCACCAAATCCCAAAGGGCCTACTTGGTTGGGAAAATAAAATAATTGTACTTATAATGAACGAGGTCGTAGTTTATCAACCTGTAGGAGACAGTTTAAAAGGTCTGAGGTCGTCCAATAAAATATAATTTGCCAATCCCCCAACCTTTGAATGAACAGACGAATGCTTCAAAAGGATAATTACACTAAACCTTCTCCAAATAAAATAAATTATGCCTTCTCTTTAGTTGCTTTGCTTTTACAACCAATCTATGAATTATTCAACTCGCAAACGATCCAATTCTCGGAATTGGTCAATTCACAAAACCTGGGGGACCAGCACACGCGCCCTAACAAAACGAACCACCAATTCAGCTCATTTCCAGACAAAACTTCGCATAAAACCAATAATTCGAAGGATCGCAAGTTGGAGACCTGTAACGAAGACGAATCGTACCTGCGCTGCAAGAGGTAGGAGGATCCTTCTGGAGATCCTTGAGCTCCTTCAAGATCCGCTTAGAAGCCATGACCAAACCCTAGCTCCCGAAACCACACAAACTGCTCAGCTCCACAGATACATACACAACCACATCTATACATATACATATAGAGACAGAGAGAGAGAGAGATCGATTTACCTCGAAGATCCTCCTCTGTTATTAGGTTCTGAAAACGGAGAAATTTACACGACGCCTTTGGAGATGAATATATAGAGAGCGAGAGAGAATTGAAAAGGAATCAGAATCAGCAGCATCGGCCCCACTTCACAAGATCGATTGGCCCATCGCCATTGCCCTGTTTTTTAAATTGAAACGAATGGGTCAACTACTACTAAGAAATTATTTTCCTTTAAATTCTATCAAAAAATAAATTTCATGTGATTTAAAAATTAAATTGTAATTGATGATGATATTTAAGATTCATCATCACAGTTTTGCCTCGATTCGAACACATAAAAAAAATATAAGGCTAGTTCTTCTAGTATAATTCTTGAAGTTAATAAAATAATTAAATAATAAAATATATTTAATATTTAAATTTATTTAATTTATCCATTAATGACTTGACATTTATATAGGTGGTGTGAGCCAAAATATTTGGAGTTGTCTCCAAAATTCCCGAACTCAATTATCTCGGTTAACAAATAATTCGTCAAAGTAGATATCTTATTGAGATTCTCGAAATTAAGATTTTATGGGTCAACTATTTCGAGATGGTAACAAATCCATACTATTGGATCAAAGTTATTTTTTCAAAATTTTTAAACCCTGTCTGAGGTTCAATTTTCTCTAGATGGTGGCAAATCCATTGGACATATTGGAGATAGGCTCTAATGCTAACCGCATGTCTTTTTTATGTCTCTTACTAATAGGGATACGCAAAATGATAGTTATTTTTCAAGACTATCATGGTAACTTCATCTTTTCTAATACTTTCTCACTATTATTTATAATTAAAATTAAATGTAATATGAATGAAATAAAATGTAAAAAAAACTATCAAAAATATGAAAACTATCATAAATATATAAAACTCAAAAACTTATTGAAAATATTTTGTGTGGGCTACCATTAATAATTTAATTTTGTTAAAAAAAAACTCGATAATATGGTCAATTATTTTTTAAGAGACATGTGTAATATTTTCATAATTTACTGGTCTAATTAATTATTAGTGGTATCTGGCATCTTTTTTTGGGAACTTAAGTGCAGCATTAAGTCAAAGTGTAAGTCATTATCTTGTTAACCCCATAACGAAAGTTATTAGATAAGTATTTTATTTACAACTCGGTCATCTCTCTACTACTTTACATAATAATTTTAGATTAATGTTTTTGTCCTAAGTCTTGTATGTTTGTCCGTTGAATAGCTGCCTGTCTGTGAAGTAGAGAGAAGAAGATCTTGTCGTCTAAGATCAATTTTGATCTGAGATTCATGTTGACGACTGTCATTTAGTATCAAATCGAATCATATAAAATCTTTAGTGTATAATTGGTGTTCTATTAATTCATAATATCCAAAAGAGTAGAAATAGACAACTGTAGCCAAATGGATAATTTCTTGGCAGACACAAGGCACTCTGTCTTGGTTCCCATGGATTTTCCCGAGACTTTCTCCTGTTTGGAATCCAGGAAAGAAAATGATGGTTTGGGTTCCTTTCCTTGTCCATGTCGGAAACGGAATCACTTTCTTTCAATCTTTTCGCCCTAGCATTTCAATGCTGGGCAATAAGAGAAGCCTTCACTCCTGCCCATCTCCACACTTCCCCCTTCAAACACCCTACCTATCAACCTCGTGAATCAAATTATATGACGTAAAATCACCTAAATATTAACAAGGTTAAGAATCTAATTCACATCAAAACAAACAATGATTGTGTCTGGAACCTGTTTTACCTAGGCATCATCAAAACTCAAAAGATGTAATTCTGCTGGGGAAGAAGAAGGAAGCCTTGGTGGATCTGTCTATTTCCATTCTTCCCTTCAAACCAGGCTCCTTTGTGCACTTACCAGATCCTGAACTTGAAACTGGATCAACTCAAATGGAAGCAGTAACATGAATAGGCTACAATCAGAGTGAACATGATCAGATCAGAAAAATAGGTTATCCAGGCGCCTGAGGCGCGGCGTTACATCGATGCATAACCTGACCGGACTCTACCTTAAACCAACCGGGTTCAGGTTACAAGACATAAGATCAAATCTCTAATTCACCAGGGAGGTGAAGGAAACAATGGAAACAACACGAACGGTCGGGGCAAAATGGTGCGACAAAAGGATAGATCACTCGGTGGTTGAGGACTCCATCCCTGAAGCAAGTTGTGCTGGTGTCGGGTTTTCGGATTTGGCTTCAGAGGATGGCCGGTTCTCGTAATCAGTCTGCCGGACACTTTCAATCATCCTTACTACCTCTGGCATTTTAGGCCTCTGGTCCGGCATCCTTACTACACATGCCAAGGCTATTTGTAGCATTTCCACCATCTCTTCCTCTATGTTTGGATACCTCAATAGCTCGACGTCGAAGACCTCTGCTGTCCACTCCTCCCGGACCACAGAATGGACCCATCGGACCAAGTGGATTAGCTCATCGCTACCCGTGGCATGGATGGGGGATTTACCAGTGAGGAGCTCCAGTAACAGCACCCCAAAACTGTAGACATCGGATGGTTGGGATGATTTCCTAGTGTCCGTCACTTCTGGGGCTCGATAACCCGCAGCACGGGCAATGGGAGGCGCTAGCGGGCTCATTATCGTTGACAGCCCGAGATCAGACACACAACCATATCGTTGAGAATTCAGGAAGATGTTTGAAGACTTTATGTTGCCATGAACAAGCTTCCCACCGTGCTCAGCGTGGATCGTCGCAATGCCTCTGGCTGCCCCAATAGCCATCCTCAATCGGGTTTCCCAATCTAAAGGGATTCGGTCCTCTCCCCTTTTACCTGCCAAATTATAAAAGGGATTAGCTTTTCACTCTTCGGCCAAAGGCTGTTTCTAACATTTAGGAGATGCTGAATAACAATTTCAACAGTAGCTGTTCTAAGTGACAACAGGGGACAGCAATTACAAAATCTAACAGTCTGAATGCAAGCACAAATAATGACTCATTTGACATGATTTTCTTTCTTCTCTATGTGATACAAAACATCCAAAACCAACTATCAGCTTTATGTTTTCGTGTGTATGTGCTAACAATAACAACGACAAGAACAATCACCAAGTCTTAATTCTACTAGGTGGTGTTGGTTACATGAATTTGCATAGACGGGATAAAGCATCATACCATGTAACATCGAGGCAACACTCCCCTGACCATAATAATCATACACCAGCAGTTTTTCATCCTTTGAGTAGTAATAGGCCCTCAGCTCAATCACATTCGGGTGCTTGATGTTCCCCACCACCTCCATCTGTTGCTCAAACTCCCGCTTGCCAACGCTCACCTCCTTCAACCTCTTCACCACCACCGTGTTGGCATCCTCAAGAGTAGCCTTATAAGCGATCCCAAACGTCCCCTTCCCCAGCACCTCAGCAGAAGCCCTAAGCAAGTCCTCCAAATCAAATGCATAGTTACAGCCCTCGAAGAAAAATAGCCTATTATTCGCATCCTGGCTACGAGAAATCGCTTTCTCAGGCGACATTTCGCCCTTCTCCAACTTCCCCGAAAACACATCTTTCCCCCTTCTTCTCAAGCAGCATACAATCAACAGGAAAGCAAACCCAACCAGCCCCAAAACACAGCCAGCAACAACAATCCCTAATAAAGCTCTTTCACTCAGTTTTCTACCATTCTTATACTCCATCTCGGGCAGGCGAGAGGAGGAAACAACTGGGGAGCCAGGAGAGTGAGAATTAACCAGCGAAACATTGTTACCATTGAACACTGAATTTGGGAATTTCTGAAGCGATTTGGGGACAATGCCAGTGAGTTTATTGTTGGACAAGTTGAGTTGAACCAAACTCGGCAAACAGAGATCGGGAATTTCCCCAGAAAGCGAGTTGTTAGCAAGATTCAGAGAAGTGAGCTGGGTGAGATTAGACAACGAATTGGGTATACTACCACTGAACCCATTGTTGGACAGATTAACAATCGTTAGATTCTTCCAAGCAGAGAAATTCAAAGGCAACGAACCAGAAAAGTTGTTGAACTGGAGATAGAGAAACGACAAGTTCTTGAGGCTGTAAATATCGGGAGGGAAATGGCCGGTTATACCATTGGATCTGAGGCTCAAGATCTGCAGCTCCGAGAGACGGCCGAGCGTGTTGGGAGGAATGGGGCCATGGAATCCAACTCCAGGCAATCTCAGAGAAACCACTCGAGATCCATCTCCACTGCAACTCACTCCAGTCCAGTGGTTGCAAACTGAAGTAGACGCTTCCCAGTTGAGGTATCGCGAGTGGGGAAGATTGCTCACAAAATCAAGCAATGCTTGCTCGTCTTGTTCCACCAGTGCCGAGCCGTGAAAGAGGAAGAAACCCACCAAGAAAATGAAGGAAAATCTGCGTGAAGCTTCCATTTCGAAAGACCCTCTTCTTTGGGCGTTGGGAAGAACATGTGGAGAGACCCAAACCCCACACTACCTTAAATTCATGTGTGACAGAGACCTAACTCACGACATTATTTTTTATTTTTATTACGTATGTTACCTGCCACCATAATCTTAATTATTGCTTTAATAGTATGATTAAAGTGTTTTATTAAAAATAATAACTTATATTTATTACATTTTAATCATTGCTATTTAATTCATTTATTAATAGACCACACTAATAATTTATAATTTTATTTATATTTTTGTAATTATATATTACAGTGTGTCCACACAGTTAGTCATTTAGAGTGTGTTTGATAGAGATGAAAAATAAAAATGGAATTTCAATTTTATGGAATTTCAATTCTCACTCCAACCCTTAGGAATTCTAATTCCTGATTTTAAGGAAAATCTTCACTTTTTAAACTAAGATGGAATTCAAATTCTATGGAATTAAAAAACTGTTTAATAGAATTTCCTAAAATTTAGATGGAAAATGAATTTCACCCTCATTTTTCATGCCTATCAAACGCACCCTTAGGGTGGATTTGATTGCATTACCTAAAATTTAATTCTAGGTAATATTGGCTAGAAAACAAAATCTATCACACCCCTTAGAAAATGAATTCCATGGAAAAAAGCTTTAAATGCTTGTACCTTACATATTTTTCCATAGAAAAATTAAGAGTGTTTGATTGCTTTCCATAGAAAATGTATAATGATTACATATTTTCTATGGAAAATGTGTGCAATCAAACACACACTTAGAGTTTTGATACACGAAAATATTTTGAGAATACTATTTTAACGTTTAAAATATTTTTGAGTAATTTTTATAATTTTAAAAATATTTTAAATCTATTTCATAATATTAAAAAATTATAAGAAAAAACATATTTTCGTTCGAATGAATTATAAAATTTATGTTTATTTTTATATTAAATAATTATTTTTTATAACTTTTATGTTAACATTTATATTTATAAAAAAATCTTTATATTTTTTATTTATATATTTTCTTATATTTTTATTTTTTATTTTATTAAAAATTATTATTTTTCTATTTCCATTTCGTATCATATCTCTTTTTCTTTTTCTTTTTTGTTTTTCAGTTTCAATTTCGTTTTCATGCAATTTAGATTTAGAGTATTGAAGTCTACGCATGTTTATAATGAACGAAAAATTAAATAAATATTTAAATTTATTTATAATGTTAAATTTTTACTGACGTAAAAAATATTAAAATTTATTAAATCTCTCATAAGTTCAAAAATTCACTAAATTTTATTCATTGTTTAATGGATCCTAAAAGGTGGCATCCAAACAATGCTTCGAAATGAAAGGAAGAAGCTGAAATAAAGACATCAAAGAGATACAAACGCAAGTGTGCTGGAAAGGGGAACCGCGGAGAATCAAATTCCGAGATTGCTGTCTTCGAAATGCCGGAAACTGGAAATAGAAAAAAAAAAATGGAGGGGAAGAAGGGTTTGAATTATAGAGGCATTGGTCAAAAGGGGTAAAATGGGCTTCCAGCATTGCTTTTTGTTCTTTATTTCTTCAACTTTTGTGGGGAGCCCGAGAATTTTCTGGAAAAGCAAAAAGGAAAGGGGACGGGGCGGCCATGGCTGCTGCTGGTTTGAGTTCTTGCTATTGCCACTCCCGCCTCCTAGAGAAGTGAGCCGTGGAGGGGAACTGAAGTAAGAAAAAGTGAAAAATGAAAAGAGAGAGAGATAGAGCTTTGGGTTGCGTGGATCCAATGGTCAACCAACAAGCCAGCCGGCGCGAGTCCACTCGGTGCTCGCCGAGTCATACCGCCGTTGGGCGGGAGAACGATGTTGTAATTTTACATCCGTTAATACATCATCTTGTTGGGAAGTGGGACCAATACACACATGCGCTTGAGAATAGGTGAGGCTAAAAGTTTGATTTATTTAAATTAATTAAATTAAATTTATTAACTTATCAGTTCAATTTAATTTTTTTCTTACATCAATTTTATTTAATTAATTTTTTTAAAAAGTTTCATTCTTAATTTTTGATTCAATTTTTTAGTTGAAACAATTAAACTAACTAGACCAACCCAACGTTTAAAATGATATAATTTTGATGTTTATAGAATAATATTCTTTTTTTTATTTTGTATATTATTTATGGATTATCTCGATTTTCTTCTATTTGTTTGTACTTTTTTAGTTTAATCGGTTCAGTTTTGCTCCTCGATTTGATTTAATCGATTCAATTTTGCTTCTCAATTCAATTTAATCGGTTAGTGAATTTTGATTCGGTTCGGTAACCAAACTGATTAGTTGCATACTAAATCTTTTATAAATTTAGAGTTTTAATTTTGTGACAATGAATTAACGAGTAAGAGAGTAATAAATATTTAATTATTATCAAAAAATTTAAGATTTTTATAATATGTTTAGTGATTGTTGGAATATAATTTTGTTGAGAATTCTTCAATAATACGTAGCCCCGAGTATGATCAAGTTATGGTATCAAAATTTTGAGCCATACCAATAAATCTATACTCATTAATGATCGAGGCACAAAATCTTGTTACGTGATAAATTTGAATCTTTTTTTAAATAGTTATTATAGATCATTAAAATTTCATCAACTATCGATCTCCTCTTGATTCATGTGTCTTTTCTGGATCAATTCACATAGTGTTTCAGGATTAATTGGTAGGTTGATTAATTACTTTGTCAATATAATATTATATATTTAGTAATATTTTATTATTTATTTAAATTATAAACATATAATAATAGATAAAGATAATATATATATTAAATTTAATAAAAATTACCGATTATTATGTGTTACGTTGTGATATATCAGCAAGAGGGGAGGGTAAAAGTTGAAATTAACTTAACTATTTTATTTCTATTATTTTTAATAAAAACTCAATATTATCCAAAACTAAATAAAAGCCTATAATTACTTTTTTATAATTTAGCATGTTATATCAATATATCTTATCTAGAGGCTCAAAATAATAATAAATTTAATAATTATTACAAAATAAATAATATATAGTTTATGTAAAAAATAATAATAAATAATATAATTCAACCAATTTATTAATTCAACTATAATATTTGTACAAAAATTGATCAATTTTTTATCAAATAATTTGTATCATAAATGAAATTTATTTCTTGATCATTTCTCGATTTAACTGATTTAATTAATTAATTTTAAAATATTAAAAATTAAAATAACACACACAAAAATTGATAAATAAGTCTTTCAGTGAAAACCACAAAACGTTAACAATTTGTGTTAGGGCATAACCCAAGCCTTCCAACAAAAATAAAAAAAATAAAAATATAAACGATCAATATATTTATATTTTCCGTAACAAAAAAAATATATACAAATATCAAAAAAATTTCATGAGGCTGTATTTCGATTTTAGAACTCTTGATTATCATATGTCTTCCCTCCTAAGCATTATAATACTTTTGACGTAAATGTTAATATTTGTAATGAAGATACCCAGTTACTCATTAAGATAATGTTTGTTAAAATGAGTAATATAATATTGTATCAAAATAAGGTTGAAATTCTTTTACGAACTACGACATAGAATGATCAAGATAAAATTAAAAAGTATTCTAATATTTTTATTAAATTATTTATTAAATTTTTTGAAATGTATTAAGAGACATATAGATTATTTTTTCTTATCTTACAAAATAAATTTATCTAAAATGAGAAGAGATAAATTTATCTGAATAATTTCAGATAAGAAGTCATGTGACTTTTTTTTTAATTATTGTCAGATAAACTTAACAAATACAATAAAAAATATTTTTTTCAGAAATATTTTTTATATCTCATTTTTTTAGGTCATATATTGATTAATAAATACTATTCAAAAATTTATAAAAAAAATTGAGAAGAAAAATAATGAATAGTGGGGGAAGGGGGTTGGTGTTTTGTAAAGTAGTGTTAAATGTGGAGAAGAGGTGGGTTGGGGGGACCGTGATAATGAATGAAATAATGGTGCCTCGTATCATTCTGATCTGTCATATACATGATCTCATCTGCATTATTATTGTCATTATTTTTTTTATATTTTTTAAATTATTTATTCTATTATTTAAATAAATGTGTTATATTATATTATTTAATTAAATTTTAAAAATATTTTTTTGAATATTTTATTTAGAAAATTTATCATCAATTATACTATTATACTACTATACCCAAAAAAAAATTATAAATATTGTCTTAAAATTTTAAAAAATTAAATGTGAGTTATTAAATATATTTTTAATTTTTATGTGCATAACAGATATCATGCTTTAATCTCTCAAGGTAGTACACACGATTTATGGCACACATTTGGAAACTTAAATTATCACAAGGTTAAGTGTTCGACTCTATCTCTGTGTGACTGTTAATAATTTACGTTTATTCAATTGCTTAATATCTAAATTTTGATCTACAACTCATCTATTTGACTCGCTTAAATTAGGGTATGACAGATTGTAGATTTTTGAGAAGATGAGACGATCCCTACCAAAAATTATACGTGAATCGAGGATTTTTTGAATTTTTTATATTAAGAAAAAACACATATCACCCCCTTAATTATTATTAATTCAACAAAATTACAAATGTAGGTGACAGAATTCCTTCAACCCCCATGCCATGGTCCTCCCTTGATCTGCAAATTGGAGCCGCCCAACCCTCATAAAAGCCTCGGCTTGGCGTTTCCTAAAATACGGTCCATACGAGCATGTGCGCATATAAATAACTTATCTACAACAACTGTCTATTTTATATGAGATTTATTTTTATATATCTGCTTTTGAGTTGGACTGTCAGTTGGTACTGTACTCTTTCACCTGTTATTCCTGCTACTCTCTTGCATTTTTAGGGTTTTGAGAGTTTGATGGTAAGTTGAATTTGAAAAAATACATATTTTAATTTCTCTGCTTGCTCGTTATTTTTATTTAGATATTTAAATTTTTTGTTATTTCAATCATATTTGTAAACTATATAATTTTGAATCAATTGTACTTTTAAACTTTTTATTATTTCAATTACATTCTTGAACTATGTAATTTCAAGTCAATTACACAATTCGATAAATTTGTTGAAAAAAATGAATTAAACATAATTTAGAGATATAATTAAAACAACAAAAAATTTGAGTGCTTTAAATAAAAAAAACGTACAAGTACATGAGATAAAATATGTATTTAGCCATTGAGTTTTGTTTACTTTTAAACATAATAAATTTGTTAATATTATAACTCTCACAACTCAACTTAATTTAATTAGGTTTAGAGTGTCAAATTCAACCACCTCCCCAAATTGATGAGATTATAACTTAACCCCGATTTATGAACTCATGAAATACTTTTCGTAGAATTCAACTTGTCGCACCTCAATCTCTAAAAGAGCCTCAACTCAATAGGATGACACTTATGATATTATCAATACAATCTCAGTACAAAAATTTTATTTATGACCAATATAAGATTATGTATCTAATTTGAAGTCTTATGTAAATGGACATGCAAACATACTCTTTAGGACCTTAGTACTAGGCACCAGATCAATCTCTAATAGTTGTATAACAAATTAGTACCTTATTAAAAGAGTACAAACAAGAATTAGAGACATCGAGTTTAAACATTGTGATTAATTATTATACTCAAGTGAGGTTTGAAAACAAAGCAACCAATGATACTATCATTAAAGATATATTTTTTTATTTACTCACCTCACCATCGACTCGACTCAATTTTTGGCGTTCGATCAAATAATTTAGTAAAATTTAAAAGTAAACTAAAAAAGATGCCTAAAAATAGTACAGACCAAAAGGAAAAGTGAAAGACGATTGAGAGATTGCAATCAATTGACCTTTGTGTAGCCACACCATAGAAAATGAATTTTGACCTAACAAAGTCCTCAATGATGAAAGGTAGAAGAAGTGAAGTCAAGAGGTGCATGGATGGTGACAATCATTGTTGCAGGGCATCCAATGACATTCCATTAGTTGGTAGCATCAAGCAACGTTATGTTGCCTTTGGACTTGCTTTGGCATGGGCCATATATGCCGACCCATCCAGTGTAAAGCCATTGGATACAAGACATTTGCATTTCATTTCCGCTTCATTTTCAATGGATTAGACCTGTTTCCCCAATCCAGGGACATGGATGGGATGCATGGAACCTAGAGCCTTTTTCAAACATTATCCATATAGAAAATAAAAAAAATTAGATAATTTTATTTAAATTTATATTTTTACCTATATACTTTTATATTTTTTTATCTGTTCCCTTGAACTTTTCGTTATTTTAATTATATAATTGAAATTAATTTTCAAATTAATTTAACCCCTCTATACTTTGATATTTTTTCGTATGTCAACGCTGTTATGAGTATTTTTTAGATCACCTTTCTTATGGTCTAGACTTAACCCAGCAGGCCAGCCCAATCTTCCAAAATTTAATGGGTCCAAGGTTGAGGTCGCCATAGTAAGATTGCACATCGCCAAAACCCGAGCTCAAATCGCGGAAGTAAGTGAGCTCCCAATAATGTTATTAGCTTGTTGGCCGAACTGTTCAACTCACATAGCAAAAAGACTACGGAATAATTGAAGGCAACACCCACTTGTCTTATCTGAGACAAACCAGACCCTTGATAATGCGGAATTCATTCTCGATTTTATGGAATTGATAAGAATATCTTGTCTTCATAATATTATCCTCCCACTTTTGAATTTTATATAAATTATAAACACTCCACACTATAAATAGGGGTCAAAGACCATTGAATAAAGAGAAAAAATAAGAATGATATACTGTTACTCTGCCGGATTAACCAAAGAACAGTCGTGTACTAGACATCATTCTGGCTGAACCATGTAAAAACTTCCTTGTGTGTGATTTATTATTGGCTTTCTCCTCTTTGCACTTGTGCTCATTCTTTCATTGTGGGTCTACAAATCACAGTTGACCAACCCAAAATGTCGACAAAATCAAACTTTTTTGTTATTTTGATTATACTTCTAAACCTATATTTTTTAGTCAATTTAATTTTTGTACTTTAATGTGTAAAAAAAAATAAAGTGAGAGAATAAAATATGTCACATTTTATTTATATTAAAATACAGGAGTTAAATTGATTCGAAAATACAAATTTAGGGAGAAATTGAAATAATGAAAAGTTCAAATTATCACATGAAAAAAATTAAAATACAGAAATTAAATTGTTTTAAAAATACAGCTCTATGAGTGTAATCAAAGTACATAAGTTAAATTGACTTAAAAATATAAATTAATAAAAATAACAATATATTTAAATAGGCATAAAAAAATATATAAAAGTATAGAAAACAAAAATATGAGTTTGGCTACATAATAAATAACTATAAATATCTATATCAATAGAGATTGAAAATGTCCAAACCCAAAACTTTATGCTTGTCACGAAGTGTTACCTATCATTGTAACACCCTTAAATAACAATCTTAGTTACTTTTATTATCGATTACTATCACATTCAAATACACGATTAAAATTTTGTGAAATATATTTTTCATATCATGACACATAAATTTATACAAAAAATTAGGGTTAATTATAAAAAAAATTAAACTTGGTCAGTGTATTAATCCTATAATAAATTTATCAAATTTATGTTTGAATTTTTAATTTTGTGTCAATTCTTTAACCCCATTCGAACTTGCATAATTATTTAAATTTTAACAGTATGGTAGAATTGATACTAAATTAAAAGTTTAATTGTAAAATTGATACACCCATAAAAGTTTGGTACTTTTTGGTAATTAACCCCAAAAAATTACATATAAAGATAAAAATTTGAAAGAAAATATCTTAATAGAATTCAAGAATTCAACAACATAATATAAATAGAAAAATTACATATAAATAGGCGCTTTGGTTTTTTTTTTTATATAATTTGAACGCATTTAAACAACATAATATTGTAATAAAATTCAAAAATTAAAAAATAAATTGATAAATTAAAATTCCAATTTTTTTTAAAAAAATCACAATGTTTCAAAACATCTATCAATTGTTTATAAATAAAAAAAAAAGAAAAGAAAGGCCAGGATATTTAAATTTTAGTTTGGATCAGTCGATTTGGTCTTTGGTTTGTGTAAAAGCACCACCAATCGGTTCTTACTTCAACCCAATATGAGATTAATAAGACAACTATACTGCTTAGATATTATTAAGTTGAATGTTATATTTTGCTATTGTTTTTTCTTGCGGAATTAGACATTAAATTAAAAGTTAAATTTGACGATTGTTTAATTTATTTTATGGAATTATATGCTAATCAATTTAACTTAGAATAAAAGATTATGTCGATTATTAATTCTTAAACGGAAAACAGGGAAGGCCATAATCTACTCTTTTGTAAACGGTTATATATTTTATTAATGATATAAACTCTCAACAAATCAGAGTGGCGCAGCGGAAGCGTGGTGGGCCCATAACCCACAGGTCCCAGGATCGAAACGTGGCTCTGACACAGAGTAGCTTTCCAGCCAATCTTTATTTATTATTATTATTTTTTATTTCTCCTCCAAATACTGCCATCTTCCACGTTACAAATACAATACAAAGCAGTCTCATCATATACAGTTGAATACATCTCCTCTCCAGCCGCAAGAATTATCCCTAAAATGTTTTGCTTCTCGCTTGAGAGAATCATAGTGTTTGTGTTGCCTTCGGTTAGATCGACGGCAAGACAGATAGCTGCAGTCGTCCCGTCCATTCGCTGCCTGGCTTCAGGGTGATGGGCTTCTCAATTGCCGCCCCATCGACGCAAACCATCTGTTTGTACTCTTCATCCCCGAAATCTGCCATGGACTTGGACTTTCTCTCCCAAGGATTCCATACCACTGTGCAAGAGCATGTTTGAAGTTGTTATAATGGTGGCAACAGGGTCATAATGGAACTGGTCATTGAGGAAATTAAAAGTTGGCTAATGATCGATCAGAGTGCTATTAAGCAAGAAAGAAAGAAAGAGAGGAGAGAGACTAATTGAAGCCGAGCATGGTGTATGTTCTTGATGCCTTTTCAGATGAATACTCCCCGACCAGGAGCTACCCAGTTCAAGCTGGTGAGCCAATAAGGTTAAGGAATGACAGACAGAAGCATCGTGGAAAACCATTCATTTTTGTTCATGTGTTTGGTTGTCCAGGATCTTAGGTTGAGTAGAAGAGCTTAAACTTAATTATATGATCCAAATTCAATGTCTTCTTATGTCATTGAAAAAGTCTCAATCTCAATGAAGCTATCATATGCACATGCCCGAGAGAGAATTATGGAGCTGTTGGCTTGCATAGTTTCACTGTTGGCTTGCATGGTTTCAGTGTTATTCACTTGATTAGTTCACATTCCTCGTTGTCTGTACTAGATTAGATCTATCTATCCATTGATAATATGAGAATTTAGAAGCTAAGAAAAGTACACTTACCAACATCAGGAAGTCCTTGCTTCCGGACTACAAAAGTCTGCTTCTTCTCATGATCGAAAATCGCAATTACATCTGAGGAACTAAGATAAACTCGATCCACCTAAAAGTTAAAGAGAATCCTCATAAGCAAGTGCCCTCAACGGGTGATAGGTAAATGGTGCTACTAATAGCACCACAAATCTGAGTCTTTCTTAGTTTTCCCCCCATATTTTGCCTCGTGATTTTTGCAACCCTCACGAAACGAAAATGTACAATGAACAGAAGCAAAAATATAAAACAAAGGCCTATTAGGATGAAAAATTTAATTTTTTTCGCATATTTACAATTTTATTCAGAAGTTCTAATTTTGACAATGAGCTCCTGATTTAATCGATTGATTGCAATTTTATCCATGATCCAAATTCAATTTATCGGCGTTCAAAACGTACTGACGTGGCATGCCACCTGGTATTTTAAAACATTTTGAGTGGCCCCACATGCATATGTGTAAAAAAATAAGCCTATTAGGATGAAAAATTCAAATATTTTCGCGTTTTTACGATTTTATCCAAAAGTTTCAATTTTGGCAATAAAATCCCGATTTGATCAATTGATTGCAATTTTATTCACGATCTGGATCCGATTTGAGAGGCATCCACGATCCACTAACATGGCATGCCACTTGGATGTCAACAAATTGGATTTGGGTCGTAGATAAAATTGCTATCAATTGATCAAATCGAGACCTTATTATCAAAATTGAAATTTTTGGATAAAATCGTAAAATGCGAAAATGTTTGAATTTTTGGTGCTAATAGCCTTTTTTTTTTTACACATGTGTATGTGGGGTCCACTCAAAATATTTTAAAATGCCAGGTGACATGTCATATCAGCAGATCTTGGATGTCGACAAATCGGATCTGGGTCATGGATAAAATTACAATTAATTGATCAAATCAGAGCATCATTATCAAAATTAAAACTTTTGAATAAAATCATAAAAATGCAAAAAGGTTTGGATTGTTGCCCAAAAACAAATATGTATTTTTCATGATGGTGACCTAGTTCTTATCTTCAGAAAAAACAAGCAAGCAGACATGCACCTACCATCCACACATGCTCATCCTTCAATTGTATACCATCCATTTATTCTTTTGAGATGTCGATCGTCGTTTCAAAAGTGTCCAGAAGATAATTACGATGATACAAGATCACCCTTAAAAAGTATCCATGCTCTTGCACCACTAGTTTGAGAAATCAGAAATGAGTTTACCTCAGATTCAAATGTTAAGGCATCCCCTTGTTCTGTGAATCGCTCTCTCTGGTATAGGTTGTCAAGGTAGTCAAGAGTCTCCAATCCCTCTACTCTGACTTCACTGTTAATACAATTATAACAAGTCCTACAATATCACAATCTCTTCCATGCCCAGAAGAAACAAACAGAAGTGGAATATGATTTAAATTATACCAGAGAAAGTATATTGAGAGCATTACCTGATATCAGAGACTGAGAAATAGGTATGGTATGCAAATGAGAAGCTAAAGGGTTTGGAGTTGATATTCCTAACTCGGGATATCATGGAGAGATGCCCATCAGCTGTGAGAGACACTCTAAGACGAAACTCAAAACTAAAACAAGGAAAAAAGGAAAGAAAAAACGTCATTAGCTTGTAAAACTCCAGACAAGGCTATACTTCAAGAAGCACATTCCAATTGGATTCGATTCAAATATATATATATATATATATATTGATGGAATTTTGATGGAAAGAACTCTGAGAAATTAAACTGCAAGAAATTGGAAGCCTTCAAGCGTACGTATAGGGCCAGATCTTTAGATCTTCTTGAGATGGCTTGAGTACCAAATCAATGTAGGTTTTTCCGTCAGAATCATTGGGGTGAAGAGGTGGAGGGTAGTTATCGATTACCCAGATCCTATTTCTTGCAAATCCATGTTGTTCTAGAGCGCCACGGTTCCCAAACTGACATGAGAATTATAGCATAATCAACATTCAATATCATATCACAATGGCTCATACAAGTCTGTGACAACCATAATTACAGGAATACCTGAGGGAAACAAATTGGAATCCCTCCTCGGACAGGGGTTGGTGGCTTGAAAATTGCCTGCAGCGGATGATACCCAAATGAGCAAAAACAATAGTTTTTCATTTTCCATAATTGTTACATTAATACAACACTGACCAAAAGAATCAGTTAAAACTTGGTGCCCAATTCAGGATGTTAAGAAAAACAGAGATTATACATTGAGAATGGTCATTGATCTTCACGAAATTGTTCAGATGATGAATTCAAGGTTACATAATATTTCAGGCATGCTCCTGAACAGTTGATCTTTTTGATGCAGAACGAACTTGAAGAATTCAAAATATCTCAAATTATTATGACTCCATTGTATGGCAAGATGAGGATTAGCTAGTTGGAAACTTCACCTTGCTACTTGTGAACAATAATTCTTCCCCCTTATCTGTCTTCCATGAAAGAACCTGTCCTCCATGCAGACTAACCTAAATGGATGAGACAAAATTCTTTAACATCTACATATAGCATTAATCGTATCATACAGAATGAAATGCAGCAACCAGTCTAACAGAGAATAAAATCAAGGTAGAATCGAACCCGTGCTGAAGCTCCCCGGGCATTTCGAAGCACAATCTGCTCAACGCCATTCTTGTCCTTGGTTACTTCAACTGCTGCTCTCTGCTCCCCAGCAACTGCTGACTGATTCATTTTCACAAACATAAGCTGCGCATAGATTACTTGGAAGTAGAAGGCAATGAATTAAGCTGCCTCTCTCTTAAGAAGGAGGAGAGACTCCCTCTCTCTCTCTCTCGCTCTCTCTCTCAAGTACTCTTCCACTTGACAAAACTCATGTCTTCTCGTGAACACAAACCAAAACCTCAACTACCAGTTTAACTACTGGTCTTTCTTTCTCCATCACAGGAAATGGGAGACAATTGGAGTATTCAACTTGCTTCACGGACACATCATGAAGAACATTACTCCCTCGAGGAAACCTCACCACCAAGAAAATGTCAAAAACCTTTTCCCAGATGACCAAAATGTCTAATTCCCCATGAACCAACCATAAACGGCTTCAATGTATCAGACAAAAAAGGTATCTAAGCCCTTAATTCAAACCACGGGAGATCCTACTAATAAACAGTGGTTGAAGGGTCAGATCTTGAAGAAGAAATGGTGTGAAATCTGTATAATATATATATATATATTCACAAAACCAAAATATCTCCCTCAAGCTCAAGCATCATTAACTGAATTAACGAACCACAAGAAAATATTACCAACTTACGAAATACAAAGAACTCATTCTATTTATATTGAATAAAAGAATTTAATTTGTTTCATGGTCCTTCTACCCCAAAGGGATAGTCGGTCCCGGACTTGCAACGGTAAGAGATGGGTTTCGACGATCAATTCGTTGAGGGACGGCTAACATCCACAACCACTTCGATGCTCAAATGAGTAAGAGAGTAAAATAGGTAGAGTATTAGCAGGTTAGAATAGAACATACCTTAACTCTAGGGAGAACTGTTTATATAGAATGAGGAGAAGTTCTCCTGTATGCATGCATCGTGCGTTTGCAAAGTGATAGGACTAAACATCCAGCATCGGAACTTCATAATGACAGAATGGTGTTAATAAGATTGCCATTAATGTAGATGAGATCTGACATAAATAAAGATAAAATCTTGAGCGGGCGCAAAAATATTCAGCATGTGGTTGTAATGATACTGTTGCAGACTGATGTAGGATTAGAATTGGGCCGAGGGCTGAGATCGAGCCGGGGGCCAAGACTGGGCCATAAGCCAAGGGCCGAGACTAGGCCACGAGCTAAGGGTCAAGGTCAGGCCTGTACGATCCATTTCACATTTTAGGGTTGATGGTTCACTCTAAGAGAGTTCGAACATATGGCTTTCCACCTTGAAAGACTGTGGGTTTCATTTTTGTCTCCATTATGCTTTAGGAATCCCAGATTACACCATTTATAACATTGTTAATGAGATTCTAACAAGATATGGAGTTGATTAAGGGTCCATTTGACCGTAAGATAAAGGGAGATAAGTTTAGTGCATTAAGGTGAGGTGACACAAATTTGATTATGTAAAAAAAATATGATAAATTAATTAAGTTGGGATGAATTTCAAAAGTGAGTGTTTAGTAAATATTTGAGTTGGGTGAGTTAAATATAGCAAAGTGATTTTAAAGGAAACAAGGTTAATCATAAATAGTATATATATATATAATAAAAGATAAAGGATATGAAAAGAAATCAAATTTCTGTGAGCTATTTTATAAGGACAAAACAGGATTTTAAAATTTTTTTAGCTTTGCATTCAATGCCATAAACTCGATTGCATTTTAGTGAGGTAGATTTTAACCCACTCTTGCCACCAAACACTTAATTAAAGTGTTCAGATCCCCACTCAACTTACCTCACTCATAAACTCAAAGCCAAACACCTCTAACCTTTTTAGATAACGTTTATTAAAATGAGCAAGATAAGAGAGTATCAAGATAAGATCGAAATGTTTTCCGAACCAAGATATGAAATAATCAAGATAAGGTTGGGAAGCATTCCAAGATTTTAACAAACTGTTTGTTAAATTTTTTAAAATGCACTAGATGACACAATTATCATTTTTTTCTTATCTATAAAGACTAAGATATGCTTATCTTGAGAAATGGAGGGGGGGATAAGCATATCTTGAACAATCAAGATAAAAAGTCATTAATGACGTTTTCAAGAATTGTTAGATAAATTTAACAAACATGTTGGAAAGGATAAAAGTCTGTGATGTATCCCATATCTTGGATTTTTCATCTCATATCTTGATTAACAAACGCCCTCTTAGTAAATAAAAAAAAATGCTATTTTTCTACCTTGAGTTTTATATCAACGGCATCTTAGGGTTAAAATTGGATGAGAGTAAAATTTCGATTTACTCGAATAAAATTGAATAAATTTATCAATTTAATTATTTTTTTTCAAAAGTTTAGGGTGCGTTCTCTTTACTTTTTAATTTTTAGTTTGAGTTTTGAATTTATTTTCAATTTTCTGTTTTGATAGTCTATTTTTAGAAAATTAAAAACGTGTTCTTTTTGTCATTTTGAAAAACTATTTTTCAAAACAGAAAATTAGAAAACGCGTTCTCTTTGAAATTTTGAAAATATTTTTTAATAATATTTTTATTCAGTAAATTTGATTATTAAGTAAATTATAAATATTTAATGTTAATATATTATTAAAAAAATATATACATTTTAAAGTTAATGAATTTTATAATATTTTTTTTAATTATAATAATAAAATATAAATAAATAAATAAATAAATATGTTTTGAGTTTGTTTTGAATGAAAACATTCAAAACAACTTTTTATTATTTTGAGTTTTCTTTATAATTTTTTTTTTGTTTTCAAAAATGTATTTTCAAAAACAGTAAAGAGAACGTGTTTTCATTATTTTAGAAAATTGAAAACTAAAAATGACTTGAAAACAGTAAAGAGAACGCAATCTTAATTTTTGGTTTGGTGTTTTGATTGGAAGAACTGAATAACCGAACCAACTCAACTTTAAAAAGATATTATTTTGATGTTTATAAAATGACGTTATTTTTTTTATTTTGTGTATTTTCTATCGGTTACTTTGATTTTTTTTTTTGATTTTTTGGTATTTTTTCGATTTAATTGATTCAATTTGATTTATACGATTTGGATTTGATTTTTTTTGTTATTGGTTAGTTCGATTTTTTGAGCTAATCAATCAATTCGATTTGATTTTGTTTCTTAATTTGATTTAATCAGTTAGTGAATTTCAATCGATTCGATAATCAAATTGACCGTCTACACACCTCTAGTTAAAACTACTTTTTTTCCTCATATTTAAAAAGAGCATTTATTTCAAATTGAATAGTAATTTTAAAATTTAAACTTATATGATATTTTAATGATTTATAATAAATATGACACTAATTTTTCATTTACAAAATTAAATTTTAAGTTCTATATTAATATTATAGAATTAAATTTGATTTTATAATCATGGGTTTAAATGTCTCGAATATAAAAAAATTATAGCAAGTGATATTTTTTGTACTAAGGTGAGGATCCTAACCTTATATAAGCTTCTTATGATTCTAGAAGGCAAATCACATCAAAGGTCACAAAATTTTAGTGTCCTTTTCAGTTTGGTTACTAAACTTTAATTTCTTGCAAAGTAATCACAAAACTTTAAAATGTTTTGTAATATGGTCACTAAAGTGATTTTTTGATGGTTCTTAATCAAAATTGCTGACGTGGCGATGATGTGGCTATTGCCACGTCAGTAATTTTGACCAGAAATTGTTCAAAAATCACTTTACTGACCATATTACAAAATATTTTAAAATTTTGTGATCACTTTGTAAGGAATTGAAGTTTAGTGATCAAATTGAAAAAGAGGCCAAAGTTTTGTGACCTTTAGTTTGATTTACCCTGATTCTAGAAATGGCGTTACAATTGAATTTATCTATATTATTATAAAAGTAAATATTTTATTTTTGTGTTATGTAATTTTATTAATTAAGTATTTTTAGATATTTTTATGTGTTTTATTTAAAAAATATAAATTAACTATGTTAACAAAATTTAAATTTGTGACCGCTAAATAACAATAAATTTGTAAACAATTTTACTATCATATTAGTACTTTTTTTATTCCAAATTTTGTATAAAAAGATAAAATATGAACTGCAACTATCAAACAGGAATCTTTATTTGAATTTTTTATTTTCACAAACATAACATGAGTTAATTATTATGTAGGTGATATGAAAGTGAGAATATTTTTTTTTATATATTGTAAGAATTAGTGGAAGTTCAGGACTTTCAGTCTTTGATAGAGACTGTCATTTTCTCCTCTATAATGTACGGGTGGCAATCGACCGGGCAACAACCACGCACTAGATAAGCCCAAGTCTTTGACATGTTCTTATGGCTCCAAGGATAGTCACAGTTGATACATTGCTCACACAAATTCAATTTCGAACTCACGACCTCTCAATATCGAAGTTTCCAAACGTGTGCGGAGGACCACCTATGCTACCCCTAGGGTTATGAAAGTGAGAAAATTGATGGCATACACGAAATTGTCAAACTCTAATTCCTCATAATAGTGTAGATGGTCCTTCGTACACGTTCAGGAGCTTGGGTACTACAAGATTGTGAGTTTGGATCTAGATTCGTACGAGCAGTGTTATCTGCGTTTGTC
The DNA here is from genome assembly GCA_036245055.1 of Diospyros kaki. Lineage (NCBI taxonomy): Eukaryota > Viridiplantae > Streptophyta > Magnoliopsida > Ericales > Ebenaceae > Diospyros > Diospyros kaki. The sequence goes on from BSEG01000008.1 coordinate 39,095,718, forward strand.
TAAGGAGTGAGGGCTCGAGCGTCAATCTGAATTTACCCATAGTACTCATTAGCCCAAGCAGGTGGATCGTGATTTATAGAGAAGGTATGATGGTTCGAGTCGATAATTACTTCATATTAAGGACCCCTCGGTTTCACATTAAAAAAAAAAAAAGTCAAAACTCCTAAAATGTAAAATTTTGACTATAAAAGAGCAAAATTATTGATTTAGCACCAAAATATAGATGATATTAAATAATTTGTTAGCCAATTAAATAGGTTGTGTACAAAGTAAGCATTAATAATAATATGGTATGGTATGCTTAATTATCAAGGCATATAAGATTCTCTCTAATTAAAGTGAAAATTACACGTCGTAAATTTTTAATTTATGATTTGACTCAGAATGAATGAGCTTAAGATTTGAAATGATTTCTATATGAAAATTATTTTCAAATGACTTCTTCACACATTTTGTGTGTTGGTTAACTAGTTTTAAATTATATATGTAAATTGTTCGTGTATATATGCATATATGAATTTTATATATAAATTGTGTATTTGTGATAAAATTCATTCTACTAAATTAATTAGAGAAATAATATGTTGCCTACATCGAACACCAATTATATTGTAATTTTTTCTTATTGTTGAATAATCATAGTTAAATATTTTTAAATGATCAAAATATCTTCATATTTAAAAAACTTATCCCCCCTTCCATCTCTTTTCTAGTGATCAAATGGTTGTTGTTATCAAGAAATTGTTGCCCTTTCTCTCTTCTAGCACTCTCTTTCTCTTTACTCTTCGTATCACTAAACGGTTGTCATGATTATTATTGTCTATTATTAGATCTATCATTTTTGAAAATAATTTTCTTCTTCTTCTTGCAACCCAACCGCATCTATTCTCACTACTAACTATGTAACCACCCTCATCGACTACCTTGCTCTTATTCAACATGAGATAACTTCATTTTTCTATATTTCTTTTTTTTTCTTTCTCCATTTTTCAATGAGCAAAAGCAAGGGAATCAAGCCTAACGAGTTCATCTAGGTTCCAATTGAACCCAAATAAACTTCTGAAATTAAAATCAAACCTAGATGTAAGAGTTTGAACTTAGATTTGAATTGAACCCAAATGTAAGGGAATCCAGCCTAACTAGGTTTGAATTGAACCCAAATAAACTTCTGGGCTTACAATCAAACCTAGATGCCAGAGTCCGAACCTAGTGGTCACCAGCAGCATGCAACTATTGGTTGTTTATTATTATTATTATTATTTTTTTTTTTAAATTCAAAAGAAATATTAGAGAAGACAGAAAAGAGAAGAGAAAATTAAAGATAAAATAATCATTTTGCCTATTTGTTTAACAATAGGGGCGGCAATAGTTATTTTTAAAATATTAAAATACTTTGCAATTATGTTAAACTCATTTTGCCTATCTGTTTAACAATAGGGACGGCAATAGTTATTTTTAAAATATTAAAACACTTTGCAATTATGTTAAACTTGGTGATCATTATAATTTACCTTAAAATAATATAATTTTCCTTTTATTTTTTTATAAACTTAGTTTTATTTTTATTTTAAGCATTTGCTTTTATAATAAAAAAATTTAAAGTGTTTTACGTGAATTATAGATATAAAATATAATATAGTTTACATGTTATTTAACAAAATATTTCTGCTGAAAAAAATTATTTTATGCAAATTTTTTTTTTTATGTATTTTCTATCTTAGTTTGACCTTAAAAAAAATAGAGATATTTTCGAAACCTAAGAAAGAAGCATTCTTAACAAAGTTTTCATTTTTGAAAAAATAAAAACAAAAATTGAACTAGAAACAAACCAAAAAAATAAAAAATTATTCTACTTTACCCAAATTAGTTGACATATAGAATAATTAAAGATATCAAATGTCAAAAATATTCTCATCTTGAAATTGCTGTCTCGTCTCAAAAACACCGCGCGCGTTTAAATAAAATCCAGACAATGAAATCCGCTTGAAGTGAACGTGTTGAAGTTCGCCCAACGGATTTTATCTCGGATGAAATCCGCCCACGCAGTGTGAGCGGACTTCTTAACAATTTTTCGGTAAATCCGTGCGTCAACCTCTTTCGGGCACTGCGACTCAAAAATAAAACTGAGAAGTAAGTACTTTCCCAAACACACCATAAAAAAATCATTTTTCCTTTCTCCTGCCTTTCTTATGGACCTCTGTTTCTCGATTGAAAATTAATTTCCAGTACTTGTAGCATCGGAGGTGTTCACCAAATTTTCTATAAAAATTAAACAGCCAGCCCCTAGAGCATTTCAAGATCCCCATAATAAATGAGAGATCAGTAATGACAGAATAAAAGAGATGAAATAAGAAGGCTATCAATAAATAAATCGATGGGAGTGGAGAGACTGCAAAAGCCTTCTTCCATGACAAAAGAATGCCAGCCTAATACAAACCCCTTTTTTGTCAAAATTTCAGTTATCAAAACAGACATCTACTTTGCTCAGAGCAGAGGATTTTGCTTATATCAGAGTAAGTCGATCTACCAGATATATCAATATCAGACTCAAACCTGCCAGAATCAACTTTCCAAGGATTGGACTCATCATGTCCTCTGCTGGATCCAAGACTGGTGCTGTGATATCAATTTCTTCTTTCAAGTCAACTATGCAGCTGCACAAATTGCCCCTGAGATCAAGAAGACAAATAGAAGAAACACTTTCAGTTTCACCACTGGTACGAAGAGTGAACAACAATTCTCAGGAAGGGGAGAACCCCGGCTATTCCATAATGTTGCTGTGATGTTACTCGAGCCTAGAAGGGGAAAAGGGAATTCGAAACAAAGAAAAAGACCCGGCTTCTTAAGCACAAGTGTGAGTAGGTCGTGTGCAGGGTTCTCATAGATTGGTTTCCATATAATCTTTACGGTGCTAAGAAGAGAAATGGCTACTCTTGCTTTGGGGTGAATATTATTTTGCTTCATTTCAACAGATATTAGAACTATCACCGAAAAACGTCATCTGGCCTTGCGCCTGCTCTTTCTTATTTTGAACTGGACCTTCTAAGTGTGTCTGGCTGTGCATGCATACACACACACACACACACACACATATGTATATATAGAGAGAGAGAGAGACCCGATGACCAGGATGAGCAGCAAAACTTCCCTTCATCAATATATTTCACATCAAGTCCAATGAACCATGACCCCGCACTGATATCATCATGGGCATATGTACGAAGATTTGATCTGCAAACAGAACAGAGTCAACTAGGATGCCTGTACAAGTTTTTGAGTTCAAGAATAAAGAAAAACATTAACCTGTTTATTGAAATAAACTGAGCTAGAGCTCGCGTTATAGCAAAGATCTCACCAGAAGCATGACGAAAATACCTGTGCACCACAGAAGAAAGTTACTTCAGAACACTAGTGAAAGATGCAGAGTGTGCGAACTCTTTTATTCCCCCTTTCTGTAACTGCGTCTTAGGTGTGAGATTCTCTACATGACACCTTGCCAGAATTGGACTCTTGAAACTCTACCCTTCTTAATGTTGTTTGAAGACAAAGAAGCTAACATTTGTTCACAGGGAACAATATATATTCTCTCACAGAGATGGGGAAAAAATTTATGTATTTCACTCAGGTTCCATTTGTTTCGACTAAAATATATAATAATATATTAGAAAACATTTTGCGAAAGAAAAAAAAAATCATGTTATTTTGCATGTAAAAGTATTTTCCAAAAATATTTTTCATTATCTGGCATAAAGAAAATATTTTTCAAAAATTAGCTATTTGTATATATGTATGCATATGCGTGTATACAAATATGAATACGAACAAGTATGTATATGTATATCTATCTGTATGTGTATGTGAATGTATATGTATATATGCATGTGTATGTATAAATATCAATAAGAACATATGTACATATGCATGTACAAACATCATATGTGTGTGTACATGTATGTATATCTATATACATTATACATAGAGTAAAGTACAATAACCACCGATGAGGTTTCCGGCATTTATCCTAATTACAAAGACTTCTCGGTATCCTTCAACAGGAGGCTTCCTAGTATCCAAACCAAGCTCCCAAATTCTAACACTGAATCAATGAACTAAGTACATTGTGCAAACCAACAAATACCCAATAACACCAAAATATGCCAAGGGTTAACCAACAGTCTGTCAAGCCCAAGGTTAAATTTTCTCTCCAAAGTGAAAACCTGACCTTCATCTCTTCCTTCGGCTCTAACATTCAACCCAGTATTCAACAAACCCAATTTGGTTAGAGTTGTTGGTGTGGAAGAAGGCAATGACAGTTTCTAGCAGGGTGGCATTGTGGCAAAGCAATCTTTAAGGCAATTGTGTTTGAATATAGTGAAGGGCTTATAAAGTTGGGGCCCAATAGTGGTGGTGATAGAAATGGCAATGGAGGTGAAGGACAAAAACATGAGAGAGAGGCGTGGAGGAGAGAGGGAGGAATGGGGGGAAATAGAGAGAGAGAGAGAGCAGTGTTAGGGTTTCTAGAGACTTTCGACTTCAATGAAGAACTGCTTCCCCATGGCAACCAGCAGTTTAGGAAAGGAGAAGAGGTGCAGCGAAGACAAAAGAGATTGACTATAATGACTTCCATTACTCCATAATTCCATTCTTAAGTTTGCTGAGTTTGGCCATGACTGAACCCACAATTACTGGGTAATGCCATCAACAAACCAAGCAGGTTCAATGATGGTCAAACCTAGTCACTGGGATGAACAGGAGAGAGAGGGGGGGGGGGGAGGAGAAGGCTCAGCCATGGCCGAATTTGAACCAGAGAGAGAAGTAGGGAGGCTGAATAAAGAAAGAGAAAGAGCGTATTTAAGGTCATTATTTTCAGAAACTCAGGTGTACACTGTTTTTAGGCCAAACCTTAAGGGTGGTCCCTTTATTCTACCCTTGTGTATATCTATACGTGTATGTATGTATTTACATGTAGATGTATATACATAGAAACATATATTTAAACATGTTTTGATAAAAGGAAGGAAAACAACTTACAAAAATTGAATTGTAAAATCATTTTCCACCTTTAGAAATAAAGTACTTTTGTTATAAAAATATTTTTCATATATTTTGTCATCCAAATACCAGAAAATAAGGAAACCATTTTAAGTATATCTAAATAATGTTAAATTTTATATAAGAATATGTAATCTATTTTACATTTAAATGTTTATGACACGCCCATATATGCAGCTAACTTTTCGATGTGTAATCTCAATACCTTAAAACTAAGTGATTGAGAAGATCTGACCTGTCAATACCCTAAAACTAAAATCAAATGCAACAACTTACGATTTTCCATCACCAAATTTCCACCAGTCTGGTTCATACCATTTATGGGACCTGTAGAATCAAGCGTGCAAATTGAATACTGTCAAAGCTCAAATTGCCTAATAATAAATGAAAAACAGAACATTTGACAATACTCACTGCTCAGAAAAAACTTCGCCTGATTTCATGCACCCAATATAAGCACGAGGTTTATCCAAGTGATTAGCAAGTGTTGTTCCTAGGGCATCTGTAACAAAAGATCACCAATTTTAGACTAGCATGGACTGCAATATCTAAATATATTATAATCAGATCTTCATCTAAAACAACCACCAGGGTAGGTTCGTTGTTTTTTAGTGCTCTATGATAAATCATAAATGATTCTTGTAGAAGGTAAGGTTTCTTGCAAGAAATGCTTTTGTTGATTCTAAGCACTTTTAAGTGGTATTGTCTAATCAGCAAATTAAAATATAGTGGAAACGTAGAGCAAATCTTTCAGTGAGCTGCCCTTTGATAAACTTATTGAAACCATAATATTCTCTTTAACATGTAAATTACTTAAACACTGAAACAAAGATTTATATTACTAGAAAATGTACATCACGATGTCATTAACCATGGGAATAATTGATAAGGTACTTATCAAAAAGAAATAAACATGTTTAGAAACAATTATCTTATTTATTTAATTTTTTCAGGAGGGTCAGATCCAAAATGTGGCTATCTAGAGATGATACTCCATATCTAGGCAAGCTAATTTCCATACAGTATATTTTTAACCAACAACTTTCACAATAACATTTATGTTTAAAGTTGTTGACCATCATATCATCTAAAAGGTTAACTATTCATATATTCAAGCCTGTCACATGTAGCCAAACTCTCCTTCACAAGCAGATCAAACCCATGCAAATTTTAGGTTAATGGGTAGGCAATGAGATTTGAGCACAAGAAGTTACTTCCAAGAATTTATAACTTCAAACTCCAGAATAATAATGTTCTCTAGATTGTCAATAACTTCCAAGTTCATGGAATATATAAATTAATTTTAGAGAACACTAAGGCCTGTTCAGTTGTCAAAAACATTTTCTAATTTTTCAACTCCAATTTTATAACTAAACATACCCTAACATTTTATTTTTCAAAAAGTAATAGCATTCATTTTCAGAAAATGTAGAAAACATCTTTTTGATGTTTTCCAATGTATAGTATAAAGCTGAAAAATTACAAATTTGAGTTTTCTGTATTCTAATTGGAGATTTAATCATTCAATACAGAATTGGAGTTGGAAAACTAGAAAATGTTTTCTACAACTAAAGAGGCCCAGAAATTCTATATTTGTGACTCTGTTTAGGTCCTGTTTCTTAGACCTAAAGGCTCTTTACTTTTTTATCTCATGCAATGTTGCAGATAAGAAACAGAATAATGCAGGCACGTGATTTTTTCCACTAGTTAATCCAACAATATTGACTACATACCAATATTAACATAAATGTCATCATTGACCTTAGCATAGAACTCAGCATCCCATTGCTCTAATGCATGCGCAAAGAACAACTTTGTCTTTTTCGGGTGCTCATTAGTATCCTCTATGTGATCCTTCTGCCAAAAAGAAAAATTAAAAAAAGTCATAAAGGAAGTATTTGCAAAGTAAATTTGAAAAGGGCTAGCAATTAAATACTATGTAAATGCAAGTTTGCAAGTTGCTTGGAAACAGGCATTTGCTCCAAGATACTAAGATCCTGCAGCAGTTGTGGTTTGGTGTAGTTGTGGAGGTTATCAATCCCAAATTCAAACTTTCACCTCTTAGGCACAAGACAGTTCACAAGAATTTCATTATTCAGAGTAAGCCAGATGTCAAAATAAATGTATTCATTTTTCCAGAATAAATTATTATTATCTTCTTAGCGTACACATACAAGGAGTAGGACATACAAGTATGATGAAGTCATTATTCTGTCCATTTTCATTGTCAATCTCCCTGTCCAAACTGTCACCAAGATTGGCACTGCAGAATACATAAAACTTAATAAAACAAAGGCCATTTAACAATTGTTTAAACCAATTCAACTTATCAAAGAAAGACCTTCTTCCTATAACAAATCGTATAACTATTCCCTTCTCCTCTTGCAATTTCTTTAGAGCTGAACCTGCATGCATTGGATTCTAGATAAGTTCTTGTGGACTCAAGTAAGGGAAACAAGTTTAGTTAGAGAAAGCAAGATAGTGCATAGGAATTCTTAAAAGGGAGTTGCTACAATCCAGAAGAGGATACAGCTTGGTCTGAAAAAACCTGTTGATTCATGCTAGAGAATTCCCATGCCATGTTATATGAGTATTTAAAGCATCCTTGAATAGATATTTAATCAGAGGAACAAACCACCAGTAGCCAACCTATTCATTTTCAAACTATACTAAATTTCTTGAGTAATCATAGAGACCTGAAACTTGTGATTTTTTAATAAAAAATAGATAAACTTTGATAAGGTGTAAAAGCCACAAAGTATGAATTCCTGTTCATCATTGTAAGGATCTTTGTTTTTTTTAGGAACAAGCCAAAGAGAAAAACTATCCTTCAAGCTTTTCTAGCTAGGTACTACATACTGTTTAGCCCGCCATAAAACTTCAAATATATGTAGGCTTTCTGCAGATTTAAATGTATGACATCCTTTCCCATTCTATCAGTACTTAGTCTATAATACTTACCCTAAAAAAAAGGGCCAATTACCAAAAAATACCCAACTTTCACCATGTTTTCAAATTTAGACTCAACTTCTAATTTTTCCAATAGGGACATCAAATTTTCTATTTAGTTTAAATTATAGATTGTCACTGATTCCATTAATGTTTGCTGTTAATTGATGACATGACTGCCACAAAGCTCACACGCGCACACATAGAAACCATCAGCCATCCATACACTCAATGGCAACTGTGTCTCTATCTCAACAGCAATGAGATCTCTTTCATCTCTGATCAGAGGCAAAACACCTCTTTCTCTCTGCTCATGAGCTTATGTGGCAGCCACATTGTCAATTAACGATGAACATTAGCAGAATCAGATGGAAATCTATAATTGAAATAAAAATATAAAATAGAAAGTTGGACATCCCTGTTGAAAAAATTAAAAGTTAGTTTGAATTTGAAAACACGGTGTCACGTATTTTTTTGGTAATCCCCCCCCCCCCCAAAAAAAAACACTGGTTTTAGTATATACCAGACATGTTCTCACTTGCATCCTTTAAACAATATAATCTGTACACTCTTAATTCATACGTTTCCTCTTTGCATTTACCATTTTACTGACGGTCTTCAACTTTGGGCCAAACAAGTTCTGGTATTTAGCCCAGTGGTACTGATACTTATCAGTTTTAGAAACGCCAGAAAGTACAAGAAGAAAAAGGTATTTTACCAGTAGGCATCCATGCCTTGCGGATAGCATCTCTGTTGTTTTTGCGGCCAAACCTTGTAATAATTCCTATAACAGCTAGAATCTTTTTCTTTGTATGAGTACCGTCATTATCTGAAGAATGTCTTGAAACAAAACCTTCCACCCTTGCTTTAGCCAGGTCCATCTCAAGGGCCATTAGCTTCTTCCGCTGTTCTCTGACAAGAAAGAGATCTTATTGTTGCTCAAATGTATCACTGTCCTCAAATCAAGCACTAGAAAAATGGGGTAAAAAAAATGCATAGAGAAGAGCAAATCAATATACCTGCATGTTATGATTTTTAGCGTTTCATCAACTGTTATAACAGATTTCCCCTGAAAATAAGAGATGTACAGTTTAAATACTCCATATGATGAATACAATAAAGTTCAATCCATAAATATATAGATACCACAATTTTACAGAAAGAATAAGCTAGGAAAAACTAGTCAAAATGGACACAAAATGGAACAGAGCCCTTGACCAAGTAATGGAAGTATATGGATCCATTTCCACAATCTACCTGAAATTAAGTGGGTATGCAGTTATGCATTAAAAGATCATCACTGAAGGGGCTTTTGAAATTAATGGTTACTTAGGAAGAGCTCAACGTCTAGTTTTCTACAGTTCTTTTATTGGTGCCTAATTGTACCATTGCCAGCGTTTGTTAGCTCCCTAAAGACGGAATTCCATACTCGTACCCCATAAAATGGAAGTCAATATCCTCTATCTACTGGTAAGATTATGCAGCTGTTTGAGAGAAAAAAAAAAAAAGAATATTCGTTTAACAAAGATGCTGACAGCAATGATATGGTTGAGCGATGACAAAATCAACTTGAGACCAGACGCTTTATAATTTAATTTGGAATTTATGGCGTTTGATAGAGTGAAATAGGGGAGAAGGATCATATTGCCCCAAGTAGTTGGGAAAGGCAATGGTTATGTTTAGTTTTGATAATAGCAGTAGGGATGATTGCGAAGGCATAAGAGTTAACGACCCCCAGTAGCATGGAAGCATGCAGGTAATTCAATTGAATCTAATAGCTGAAGAAATATGTTGATGGCATGACAAAATTACAATAATTAAAGTGAAATTCCATTTATTGTGAGAAGTAAGTACCTGACCGGTTCGCCTATCAAGTTCTGTAATCAAATAAACCCTGTCTTGAGAATCCTGCCATAACCTGTCAATAATATATATCTTTTCAGAAACGCATGCCAACTGCAACAGTTGATCAGACCATACACAGAGTCACGCACCTAACAGGAACATTAATCAACTCTTTTCCCAGCTTTTTTTTTTTCTTTTGAATTTACTACTTTAGTGTTTTTCTTTTACAGTGAAAAGTTAAAAACTTAAAAACATAATTAGAGCTCATTTTTTATTACAAAAAGGTGAATAGAGAACCGAGAAGAAAGTACAGTTGAAATAACAATAACAACAATATTAAATAAGCTGTCTTCAAACAAGGCCTAGAAGAAGAGCAAATATGCAGATATATATATATATATATAGAGAGAGAGAGAGAGAGAGAGCGGTGACCGGCCGGCGACGTAGAAGGAGGCCATGGTGGCGAACATGGAAAACAAAAGAGTCGAGATTCGAGATCGGAAAGCCGAGCCAGACAGCCGGTTATTCGAACTCCGGCTATGCATTTCGCCCTCCGGCACGCCGCCGAAACCAATGCACTCGTATCGAACTCGAAACTCTTCTCCTACGCAATTACCATCGCCGATCGCTGTGAATCGGCTTGACGGAGATCTCTCAGATCGATCTGCAAAGACCGCGAGAGGAATGCGCGCGATTGAGGCCTTCGAATCAAGCGGTTCGTTCTCGCTTCGTTCCTCTTTCTCTTCTCTGATATCAGAAAGAAAACAAAATCTGAGACCGAAACGAAGACTATTGACAGCTCACCGACCGACCGAAGCCGAGAAGGAATTTGATGGGTTTTCCATTTACCGACTTTCCTAAATGACAAAAATGCCCTAGGAATTCTCCCCCTCCTTTGGCTTGAACTTGAATGATAGCGCTGGTTAAAATGTAATTTTAGTATGTCGAGATGAAATTTAAATTTTGTCAACTTTGTGTACTATATTCCAATCTTAAATAAAATAAATATTTTTATTTTAAATATTTTTAAATAATATTTTTATACAAAATATTAATTAATTCAAATTATTTTAAAATAGGATTATATACGAATGTCGAGGGCAAAACTTTAGGTGGTATTTTCTTTGTGTTTGAGTTTTGAGTTTTGTGTTTTGAGTGTCTGTTTTAAGATTTTTGAAAACATGTTCTTTTTATCATTCTGAAAAATTATTTCTTAAAACAAAAAATTAAAAAACGTGTTTAGTTTGAAATTTTGAGAAAATTTATTTTATAATATTTTATTTAATAAATTTAATTTAAAATTATAAATACTTATTAATAAATTATAAATTTAATTCAAAAAATTTAAAATATAATAGAAAAGATAACTAATAATCTAACCATATATTATTGGGTCTAAAATTTGGCATTAATTTGTTACTGTAAAATTTTGCAAGTGTCGATATGAAAGTAAATGCAAATAAATGAAGCCCATATTTTTATAATAATAAGAATATTTAAAAAGTTGAAATTTTCAGTGTTGATTTTTGCCTTTGTCAAAATCCTCCATTTTTGGGCGTCCCCAGTCCTCTTCAAATGCAAAGAAACTCTCTTCCTCTCCTTCTCTTCAACTCTCTCTCTCTGATTACTTGAACTTCTCATTTCTCACCACTCTCTCTCTCTCTCTCTTTATATATATATATATATTCTGAAAATTCGTTATTGAGCCGAAAGGGTTGAAGAATTCAATGGAAAATTCGGAGTTCTCTACAACGCTGCCCTATTCAAGCCCGAAAGGCTCCACTCTGACACCAAGTCCGTCGATGACCATTTCACCGTCGAAGACCTCATCGAATTCCCCAACGACGACACCGTTGCCACCGACTACGGCTTCAACTCCTCCACTGTCACTGGCACTGGGACCTCCACTATCACTGCCCTAAACAGTTGCAACTCTTCCTCCAGCAGCGAGCCTCACTTTCTCGCCGACGTTGGTTGTCGAGGCTTCGTCGACGCTCAATTCTCAAGCAACCTATGCGTCCTGGTAAAATAATCTAACCATAGGCTTGAGACAGAGAACAGGAGAGAGAGATGCAAGATTGGGGGGAGAGGCGGCTGTTTTCCGTGTTTTGGGTTTTTGAGTGTGTTTTCACTTAGAATAACAAAATATTATTTTAAGTTTTTTTTATAAATTTTTTTATTATTTTTGAAAATACGTTTTTGAAAATAACAAAGAGAACGTATTTTCAGTGTTTTGAAAAATTGAAAACTCAAAACGGAAATACGTTTTTGAAAATAACAAATAGAACGTATTTTCAGTGTTTTGAAAAACTGAAAACTCAAAACGGGTCGGATACCCAAACTTAAGGTTGTGTTAAGGTTGATAAGTTGAGGGCAAAACTTATATTTTTATATTCTTTTGGTGGGTTGATTTACATTTTTTATTATTTTATTTTAAATTCACATTTTCGAGTTAAATAAGTCTTGTACTTTAATTTTTTTTGTGATAATTTAAATTTTTCATCATTTCAATTGCATCTATGCGTTTGTATTTTCGATTCAATTTAACACTTATATTTTGACATAAATAAAGTGTAATGTGTAATTTATCATCTCATTTTATATTTATTTTATATATAAAAATATAAAAATTAAATTAATTTAAAATATAATTTTATGAAGATAATCGAAATAACTAAAAATTTTAATAATTATATAAAAAAATGATCAAAATACAGGCCTTAAAATGACTTGAAAATCAAGTTCAACGGAATAATAAAAAATTTAAATAATTAAAAAAAAGTAAAAATATAAATTTGATGAATTTGGACATAAATGGAGTATTGCAGTTTTTACCAAATTTAATAAAGTTATTTAAAAATTATCTAAAAAATAAAAAATAAAATAAATATCAATATTTTTTCCAATAATTATCTCAACAATTATGCTAATAATATATAAATAATAAATATAGAAAATTTATTATTATTTAAATAATAAACACATAGTTGACTTCTTGTTTACAAGATTTTAGTGACTTTTTGCTTGACAAAAGACTACGCGTACTTGGTAAGACATAAAATTATTATTTTATGTTTTTTCTTAAAATAAGTGATGTGTGAGATGTTTGAGAATGACAATATGCCATATAATTTTAATAGCTTGTCTTATCTATCTTCAAAATAAAATTTAAAGGTATAATAAGGAAAATAATGTCACTAAAATATAATAATAAATTTATTTGACTATAAATGTTGTCGTCAAATCAAAGGGTGCAAAAAGTTTCGCACAAATACTCTAATATTTAAATTAGACATTAAATATAATAAAAATTATATTAAAACTAATATTTAATATATACTTTTTAAGAAATAAACGCTGACTTATATATATAGAGAGATATTATCTCGACACAATTTATGACTCTTATTTATAAATTAAAATCTCGATACAATATATTTACTAATAAAAACACTCTTACAAATGACTTACAATCTTTTAAAAATCAAAGATAAAAGTTGGAATAGTAATGAAATGGCTCAAATGAATACTTAAATGCTTTAAACACTTTATTCTTTGGATGCCCAAATATAATATATGATGGTCCTTTCTTCAATATTGTATATATCTTGCAATAAATCTTCTCTATTGTTTATAGAAGACTAATGCAGCCACATGAACGTTTAAGAGATAAGTTCTTAGTAAATTTGAAATTTAACATAATAAATGCAAAAAATACAATTTGTTCGACTAACTAGAAGATGAAAAAATTCGATACTTTTCAGGCTAACAAATATTTTTAATTCCCATATTTTGATAGAGTCATGCTATTTATACAGAACATATGTTATAGAACACTTATAGGGCAATCAAAATATCCATTTTGTCCATGCAATTATGACCCAAATGCCCAATAGCATATCTATCTCCCTTTGTCTCTCTCTCGCTCTCCCTTTCACACCATCAACCCCAGCAGCAGTAAGTGGCGTTAGTGGCGAGGCGATAGAGGCGACGGGGCGAGGCGACGGGGCAAGGCGGCAGAGGTTGCAGCAGCAAGGTGAGACGACGGCAAGAGCAAGCAAAGACGAAGAACAGCGACAGATGAGGTTGCAACAACGAGAAAAAGAGGGAGAGGGAGAAGGGGATGAACATGAATCAACATATCACAAAATATCATAATATTTTAATATCAAAATATCATGATATATCATCCCTATAACATTCTGTAAAAGATGCTTATGTACAAATAACATTTTCCGTTTTGGTATTATTTGCCATCTTCCTCTCTTCCTTCACTCTTCAAGCCATCACCGTCTCCACTGCTTTCTTCCTTCTTTTCCTCTCTTCAAGCCAGATCTACCACCACTGCTACATTCTCTTCCTCTCTTCAAGGCCATCACCGCCGCTGGCCAGATCTGCTGCCACCGCTTCCTTCTTTTCCTCTCTTCAAGACCAGATCTCTCGCCTCTGATTGTAAGTCTTTTAGTCTGATCAACAACTATTTCCGACACAAATCCATGGTATATACGTATGTATGCGCGATTTGTATCTGGCCAGAGGTTTTAGCTTAGATCTTTGGATATTTGGCCGTTGGATATTCGCGATTTGTATCTTATGTGCGATTTTTCGATTCTGATCGTTGGATCTTTGGATTTTCGCGATTTGTATCTTATGCGCGATTTTTCAGTTTTGATCGTGGCCTGGCTGTTTTGGGTTTTGCTTTGTTTTTCTTGAGAGAAGATGAACACTTGGATTGATTTTTCAGATCTTTGTTTTGCTCTGTTACATTGCATTGCAGCGTATAGTTAAAAACATGTTGTACTCGTTGGATTGAAATAGCCATTAATCAACATTTGGAGCTATTATATTTTGAAAGCCTATGGAAATGGAATTTTTGGACAGTAATATATATAATGCTAAAAATTATGTTTGTTGTAACTGCTGATTTTCTACCGTGGTGTTGCTTTACTGTTATGGGAATTCAGTTGTTGTTGTGTTCAACTGCTTGATTTTGGATCAATTTGTCCTTCCTATCATTTGACATATCACAAAGGAAGATGGGAATTTACAGGTCTTTCTTTTATAATATTTTTGATGACTTTGGCTGCTTTGCTTCATTGTCTCGCATTGTTTTAATTGTGGGAGGATCTTGATTATGTGGGATTTTAATGATGGGTCAGCCATACTTTTGATAGGTTGGGCTGTAACATGGCTGGCTCTAGATATATTTGATGTCCGTAAAGTAAAAATTAATGTTATTTAAATGGTGACACAAGTGTATGGTCGACTCTAAGATTTGTATGAAGGGCAAATTCTTAAAGTGCAATGTCTTGAAGTGTCTTTGCAGTGCAAATAGGATAGTTAGTTCCCCCTTTATTATTTTATCATGTTGATGGATTTCTTTTATTTTAATAGTCTGTTTGATGTATTAAATTGTTGTTGTTCTGAGATAATGATTTTTTCTCTTTAATTAAATACCCATGAATCCACTCATGAAGTTTTTCTGTGACATTTGGCTTTATATATATAAACCTTCTTCGCTTACAGAAACTGCAAGTGACTAGGGTTCCATGTAGTTGGACTCTTGTATAGTTTTATAAGTTTGCATTGTTCTTACCAGCCATTGAAATTTCATGCATAGCAGCATTTGGGACTATTTACTTTAACGGTATGTAAAGTAAATACAAACTAAACTATTTACTTTAACTGTACGTAAAGTATTTTGATGCGAAGTGCATTATTTTCCAAGTGATTTTATGCAAAGCAGCATTTGGGACATGAAACAGTGGTTCTCACAAATTGGAGTAAGACATCCTTTCCTGGAAGAGCCAATAATATGCAAATGGAATTACCTTTTGTATAATTTATTACCATATTATTATTTTACTAATTTGTTTACTTAAGGAGGATTCATTATCTATTGAACAACAGGGGAAATCTTTTCAATTTAGCATCTTTTATAAAACAAAGTAGCAATTGGAACGAGCATTCTGGGTTTTGGATCACTAGCTAGTATAGTATATTTAACATACATTTACTGTATTTTGATGGTCTTGATGAGCTTCTAACTTCTTTGGTTTGGAAATGTTCCTTGCATGCAAGGTGATCTTGAAACTGCTAAATAGCTTCATTAGCAACAATATCTTCATCTTTCATCACTCGCTCGAGAGATCCCATTCTGATTAGGTCACCATGCTTAGCTTTGTTGGATTCTTGTCACAGTCATCATTACAGAGAAAGCCCAACCTTGGGATATAGTGTTTAGATTCGAACTGAATGTTGATCTGATTAGTTTTGGTCTTTTCAACCTTGGGATTTGACCCATATTGGCAGATTTTTTTTTCTTTTTAAACCATTAACTATTAAATTTTTTTTTTTGATTTGCTAACCAATATGAGTTGTCCATCTAATTTAATTTTGATCCAATTTTAGTATTAGAGCAACCTAGATTTGATCACTCTCTATAAAGGCTCATTTGATCCAACTTAGTTAGATTGTTGCAATTTCAATGGGTACTAGTAATGGCTCATTTATTTTTTTTACTCTCTGTCTTAGTGTGGTAAATCACTTAGTAGGAAAAGACAAATTCCTACTGCATCTTGCACAACACATAACTTTATTTGTCGAGAGAACTTTTTAGATAAGTTATTCACTGAATATTCATTAGGTAATATGGTATTTGATAATATGCTGGAGTCAGATAAAGATTAGGAAGGCATACATTTTGAAATTAGTCAAACAGCTCAAATGAGACAAATTAGAGATCAAATTGCTACACAAATGTGGAATGAGTATCAAAGGACTCTCACATGAGTCTGTAATTTTATTTTATTGTTTTAATTTTTTAACTGTGTTTATTTTTAGTATTTGTATTAAACCTTGTAATCGAATCTCGCTTATTATTGAATTGTTTGATGCAATCTTATAATTTATAATTACATTATGTAATACCAGTTCAGGTCTTTAATTTTTATTTGAATGCTTCTTATTTATAATCACATTATGATCTTACTTGCTATTTTTTTTCAAGTCAATTTATTTATTTAAATTTAAATAGTTTTATTTTTTGAATCATTAAATTCATTTAATAAAATATTATTTTTAAATTATTTTCAAAATTTCAAAGTTAACGTGTTTTTAATTTTCTGAAAACAGATTACCAAAACAGAAAACTAAAAATGAATTTAAAACTCAAAAGTGAAAATTAAAAAGTAAAGAGAATGCAGCCTTAAGATTTCAAAAGCTTTATCTTGCTATTAGGCCAATGTTTCATTAGTGATGTATAATTATAGGCTGTCAAGAATGTATCAATTTTACCTTTAAGATCTTTACTTAGAGATTAAGAACAAACAACTCTAGAAGAAACGTATCTTCATTTACTCATAAGGCATAACTTCTATAAATAAGGAGTCATTATTTCAATTGAGGTATATAAGTACTATTACACAACCTATCTAAATATTTTTCTATTTTTCAGCTAAGACTAAGTTGAGAATCAGATGACTCATGTGATAGACATTCTGTGCCCTTGACTATCTTTTGTTTTACAGGTCTTTTAAAAATTAAAAATTTAAGATGAATATTCTACTGTATACATAAATTTGTTATTGTATTTCGAAAACAACAATCGGTAAGAAACTAAAAATTAACACAAAACTTTAATTCCCATAATAAAAAAAATACAACTTTTATTCTTACGGGTTAAAGTGTAATTTAATTAATAAAGGGACTCTTATGGTATTAAATCATAATATAGGATGTAACTGTAAGTGAGCGAAAAAGTGGCACTCGTGTTTGATGCAATATTAAATATGGTCAAAAGTATAAACCTTTTGCATTCATCCAAATTCTGAACCTACGCCAGGAAACCAGAGCGAGACGAGCACCTCGGAAAACCCATCGGACCGCGACTGCCACTGAGCTCCGATCCGATCAGATCCGAAGATGAACGACGCAGATGTCTCCAAGCAGATCCAGCAGATGGTCCGATTCATCCGCCAGGAAGCCGAGGAGAAGGCCAACGAGATCTCCGTTTCCGCCGAAGAGGTACCTTCGATTTTCCCTTCGAATCCAGCACTTTTCGCCTCCTGTTCTCGATTTTCTAGTCAAGTCTCTGCTACTTTGTGTGTGTGTACAAGATTATCAGCTTATAGTTGTAATGTCATTGCAGGAATTCAACATTGAGAAGTTGCAACTAGTAGAAGCGGAAAAGAAGAAGATCAGGCAGGAGTATGAACGTAAAGAGAAGCAAGTGGAAGTTCGCAGAAAAATGTAACAATTTCGAGTTCTTTGATCTCTTTGTGTTATTACCAGTATGCATTGATCCCAAGGCTAGGAAAGAGATGGAAAAATAAAAGAGATTTCCTTTCCACTTTCTTTCTCCGGTGACTTGTTGAAGCAATCTTGATAACCATTCTTGATTTAGTATCTTTGGTCAAACACTTGTTTCCGCACTTTAGAGGCAGGGGAGTTTCTGGAATTTAGTTTCATTATCTGGTTCGAACACAGTGGAGATGAGATCTATACCACACGTCACCTTCGTGGACCCATCCCCATCTCTACACGAGTTATGCGCGATCTTAGCCTCCCGGAGCTGACACTTGGAGAATGGCCTTCATTTTAAAGTGCTTGTCATCGGGCTGTTATTTGATCAATATCTGCTGGCTTGGCTAGCAGTTTTGTAATGTTTTTGAATTCCCTAAAACCAGGATCTCATTCAGATTCCTACTATGCAAACTCTTTCAAGACACTTATTCGAACTCCAATTGCCTTTGTTACTGTGCCTCCAAAGTCCTAAGGCAAGCCTTCCTTGAGCATGATTCATATAGGTAGGAACAGCTTGAAAGAATACTTTGATCCGCATTTCTTAGTCTGCAGGAGATGGTAAAGAATATATATAACCTTCAATTTTTACACAAAATCCTATCAATGAGCCTCCAAAATCTTCTCCTTTTTAAAATTCTCATTCTAGAGGATGTCCTGAGTATTGACCATACTGCTCTCTTAATTGAATGGCAAGAATAACGTCAATTACCTCTTTGACTTCTATTGGAGCATTGGCACTGAAAATAACACAAAGATTTGTTCTAGTTAATATAGGATTACTTAGGAGAATTGGAATAACCATGCTATTTGATTGTGATGTCTATACATTTTAAAGAGAATTATATATGCAACTAATACACAGGTCACAGGTTAATTGGGGCCATGATCTAGCCAATTTGATTTCTGTAAATTAGTTTAAACACTTTATTTTATCAGAGAAGAGATGGTCCATGATGCCGTCAGCTGCTGGGATGAAATGCTTGGACTATACTGATTATGAAGTATTACATTTTGTCAACATTCCTGTGGGTCTCATGAGACCTTTCTTTGATTCTCTTGTATAGGGAATGGCTTGACTTTTAATACTGCTCAGTTCAATTCCTATTTGATTACATCCAACTTTATTAAATCTGTGCCAGCGGCTTTACCCTTTTAGCTGAAATTCTTCTCTAATACCAGATTTACAAATCCAAGTAGATTTTGTAAAAAACACATTTCTCTCCCCCCCCCCCCCCCCCCCCTCTCTCTCTCTCTCTCTCTGTGGGTAAAGAATATTTAACAACTCTGGATAATCTTCAAAATCAAGAGGTTGTAATAATCCATTCATTACCGCTTAAAGCACTAGAATGCAGTTGCTTCTTTAGAGCTTTTATTAGTTTTGTCATCAAAGCAAATTATCATCATCATCATCATTAACTACACATTGCCCTAACCAAGTCAAGGTTGGTGGCAGGACATTCATATGTCAATTAATTTCTAAAAGTCACATTGACAATATAAATAAATGCAAAAGAATAATGTGGGAATTTTACTTCAGATGCCCTTCTTGATGCAGTCCTCTAGTGAGGGAATGAAGAGATAAAGTTCTAACACCATCTTCATATGAAAAAGTTTCAGGAGAGGCGGTGAATGGAGATAATTGATATGCTCGTATTCTATTACACAATTGATATTGTGAAACCAACCTTTACATCATGGAAACATGACCTTTTTACATATTGGATGTGAAATAGGAAACTGGAATGTGCGCAGGGAACTACTGATTAGTATAGTCTTGTTTTTTTGTTCACATATTCTCTATTCACTATGGTATATGCATTTTCATGAGTCTATATTACTTCTTGTAGTGAGTACTCAATGCAACTCAATGCTTCACGTATCAAAGTTCTCCAAGCCCAGGATGATATTGTCAACTCCATGAAAGAGGAAGCCGCGAAAGAACTCTTAACTTGGAGCCATGACCACCATTCATATAGGAATCTTCTGAAAGATCTAATTGTTCAGGTAATAAAGTGGAATCAATTCCTTTTAGTGTAATATATGATGATTAGAGGAAGGCAACACTTCAAAACCATATCAAGTTTCTAAGGCATGGTCACCTCAAATCAATGAGCCTTGTTAGCATTATGATATTATGATAATTGGAAGTTGTAATTGATAATTGCTTGCTTTAGGACTAAAAGTTGATTATCATGATTATTATAATTGGTTGTTAATCTAACAGCATCCCTATGTATTGCAGAGTTTGCTCAGGCTAAAAGAGCCTGCAGTCTTATTACGTTGCCGGAAAGAGGATGTACAATCAGTGGAGCATGTTTTGCACTTGGCAAAGGAGGAATATGCCTTGAAAGCCCATGTTCATCCACCTGAGATAATAATTGACCATGTTCACCTCCCACCTGCTCCTTCCCATCATCACGATCTCCTCCACCACCACCACCATCATGAGTCCCATGGTCCTTTCTGGTAATTCTTTTTCCTTAAATCATAGATGAAATCTTTAGAGTAGAGAAGCAGCGGCTAATTTGTCAAGTAGAATTTAGCTCTTCAGTGAAAATATTCTCGCTGGAAAGCCCCCTAATCTTTCTGTTTTTCAGCTCTGGAGGTGTCGTTCTGGCTTCTCGAGATGGGAAAATTGTGTGCGAAAACACCCTTGATGCAAGATTGGATGTTCTGTTCCGTAAGAAACTTCCAGAGGTATCATCCGTTTGACTTCGTACATGTTTATCCTCATATCATCTCACCTTTTTGTACAAGATCCTCAATTGCTTGGGTATTTGATAATTTCCTCCTTTTTCCTGTGTCATTCTAACTGCATACCTTCTTTTCCTTTTGATGGAAATATTATCTGCAAATGTGGAAAGTGTAGAATTGCTAGCCTTCTAGAGCTGGTAAAACCTTCATAGATCCCCCTTCTATGATTCTTTTTTTGCTCCATTTTTCGGTACCAATTTATTTGATCTACCTTTTCATGTTTCCCAGCTTAATTCTTGTAGTACAAAACTAAAACAATTTGTACATGATATTTCCTCTGATGCCCAATTGGGTTAATTTTGTTCGCCTCTCTCTCTCTCTTTCTCTTTCTCTCCCCCAATTGTATTTCTGATAAAAGGAATGCTCTTGTTGAAAAATAATGAAGGGTGTTAGAACCAACTAAAGCTGCCGTATAGACCTTGTTAACCAATTATTTCTTTATGTGCTACGTACATTTTTGCTCGATCTAATCTACTTTTATTTCCCCCTTTCTATCGCAGATCCGCAAGCAACTTTTTGGTCAAGTCGTTGCATGATAATCTGGAGTACTTCGTGTATATTTATTCTCTCCTACCGTTGAGTTGAGGCTGCTCCTAAATTTGTTGATCATTTCACTTGTCTGAATAAATTATTTTGGACTTTAGACTTGTGCTGTTTTTTTTTTCCCCATTGTTTTGAACCAATAAGAGAGAGAGTCGGATTACGCTCTGTTGATTTACCAAGCACCAGACAATTTGTTAATTGGTTTAAACGTCTTATTGACGTTTCAGAGTACTGTTGAATTATTACTATCCTAAATATCTTTTTAAGTATTTCTTCTGCATAAAGGAGTCCCTAAATGCTGGTTTGTTTTTTGGTTGGGGATGGGAATTAGGTTAAGCTTCTGGTTTCAATCTTGGAGAGTGAATGGGGAGATGCGGAGATGAGGGAGGAGCTGAATTGCCAAGAACCATTCAAGTACTTGTGTTGCCCAACGGTTTTACCCTTTTAGGGAGATGGTCAATTTCTCACATTTTTTAACTGCAGGGGCGGTTTCTGTAATTTGTCGAGTTAGAGGTGAAGTGTAATATAATTATGTCAAATATTAGGACTGGTTAGTTAATTTACCTTTTTGTTACTAAAATTAAGATGCACACAGAAAGAAAAAGTCAAGACAGGATAGAGATATGATATGGTCATTAGTCATCTCCTCATGTTCAAGTTATCTTTTCTGCAACATGAAACAAATGAATTGTAAAGATACGCCACAATTAAAGCAAAACATTAGCTGGGTATGACAGTTTAAAAAATTAAAAGTTTAATATAAAATTGAAACTAAATTAAATATATTTTAAATCAAATGAAACTTAGAAAAGAAAGAGAAAAAAAGATTGCTCTGAAAACTATCTAACTTTGGCCACATGATTTGGTGGAACTCTTTTATTTTTTTTTTTTATCTATTTTTCCCTCTATTATTGAGTCTCACCCCCTGTTAGCCAATCAACATTATTTTTTACAATCCGTCAGATGTTAACAAGTATTTTCTTCCTGATTCATAACTGCTGCTTTTTTTGAGAAAACTAATTAGGTTAAACTTTTGGTTTCAATCTTGATTGCAGAGTGAATGGGGAGGTGGAAGGGATACTGATTTTTTAGTTTCACTGGTCCTCCCCACTTCCCAGGGTTAAGATAGGGCTGATTTTGAGTTTCACTGGTCCTCCCCAAGTGATTGGAGGAAGGTGGTTTGAGAGGGTGATGTCTCAATTTTTCTAGTCAAGGGAGATTTCACTCCCTCCTAAGTGTTGATATTCTCTGTGTTGCCCAACAGTTGAAGGTTTTAAGCTTTTAAACATGGCATGGCTGTGAGGAGAACCAAATAATAAGGGCTAAATATATATTTTAGCTCTTGTACTTGTATATTTTTTATTTAAATACTCAATTTTTTATTATTTTAATTACACTTTTAAACAATGTAATTTTGAGTTAATTGCATTTCTTACCACAATTGATTGCATTAAAGTACCTAAATTACCTTTCACACATGTGCAAACTGACCACCAAATTTGCCATGGCATTTTCCTTTAGTGTAAGGCAAGGAGGCAAGTGTAAGCCACCAAGAGGCGATAGGCAAAGGTGATAAGTGCAGGTTGTTATTGGTTGGGGAAGGCGAAAGATGAAGTTGCCTCTTCACTTTCTGCTTTCCTCAACTAACGACGACATGCACCTATCACCTCTCAGCGGCTTGCACCTGCCTTGTTGTTGGTCATTGACGGAAGAAGCTGTGGCAGAGATGGAGGTCAGTTTGCATGCTCGTGAAAGGTAATTTGGATATTTTAATGTGCATGCATTACACGCATTAGACTAGTTGTGGTGAAATGTGTAATTGCCTTGAAATTACATAGTTTTGAGTGTAATTAAAATAACAAAAAGTTTGAGTGTCTAAATAAAAAAAAAAAATGTAAGTGCAAGATCAAAATATGTATTTAGCCAAATAATAAGTGTTTTTTTACTTGTAATTCAAACAATTTAGTGCATGAGACAAGAGTTTAGGGGTTAGGTTTGGTTGAATGAATAATTTTTCATCTTTGAGTTTTATAGAGTAAATAGTCATTTTGAATTTATTTAAATATTAAAAATATCGAAAGACAAATTATCTATCTCTTATAGTTTGAGGCATTTTGTTCGGACACCCAATATGGAATGTTTTTGGCCAAATTAATTCTTGTAATTTCTAAAATTGCTAGATCAAGCCTTCTACTAACATGGTCAATTAAATTAGAATTAAAATAAATTAATTCTATTTTGTATATTAAATTAAGAAAAAGTAAAAAAATAAAAATTAAAAAATAGTTAGACACCGAACCCCATCAAGTTTCAGCCGTCACCAGGATCGACCAAATGGATTTTGAGCATTTGGTTGATTCCAATTATGGCCAGAGCCGAGATGGCATTCTTACATTGCTGGTGGTCAAAACCCAACAAGAAAGAGAGATAGAAGAAGAAAAATAAAATCAATTTGCCTTCTCTAACGTACGGATAGTGGCGGCGATGACGGGCTCCCATATTTGATAGTGGTGTAAACCCTTCTACCTTATTGGTCAGCTTTTTTCTAAGGGAAATTTGCAAAAATAGGACTGCCGGCGAAGAACTTTGCAAAAATAGGACTCTTAATTTTTTTTTGCAAAATTAGGACTTTTCAGAGTTGAATGGACTAAAATGCCCCCGAATTAAATTGGCACTAGGATCCCTTCGTCTTCCTCCTCTCGCGCGCACATCCCCAATCGCCCGCCTGCCAGAACATCTCTCTCGCTCGTCTTCTTCGTCATTTCTCTCCCTCGTCCTCCGTTCTAAGCATCCAGGGTTGCTGCTTCTTCGTCGGTCTTCGCCTTCAAAGCCATTGCAGGTAATTTCAGAGTGTTTTACCATCTTCGATGCGATTTTTTTTTATGACTACGTAATGGGTATGCAAATGAACCTCGCTCTGGTTCTGCATTCTAAAGCTAGATTGAGAGAAGGCTATGGATTTCACTATAGGTTCAAACCAGAAGCATACCCAATAATGTTTTTTATATCCTTTCGGTTTATATATCGGTACCCAAAAATGTTTTATGTACCGACACCATATATCGGTATTATTGTGTCGGTTTTATTTAACGTAAACCGATACACTCTAATCGATATACATCCTATATCGGTATGATTTGATCGGTTTTAATTTACTATAAACCGATACATAGTAATGGATATACTTCCTAATTCAACTACTATATCGGTATAACTGTATCGGATGTAATTTTACTTAAACCGATATATAATAACCGACATATTCTTGCACGACCGATATTATGAATCCGATAACCTTTTTTACTTACAGTAATGATAGCTCCTATATTTGTACCTGTGATGTATGGAGGTCGGTGGGATGTTGATAGAGGCGAATATAAGTACGTGACCGATAAATATTGTTGTGTAATACGTGTGCATCCAGGCTTCACATTGGACCAATTGGTAAGTTGCGTATATAGAAGGTTCAATTTTAGTCCTGCTGAGAAGTCTGTTGTGCTGAAGTACAAGTTTAGGACTCTAGATATATCGGCACCACCAATGGAGATTCAAAGTGATACGGATGTTGAGTGCTTTATACTGGAATGCTTTCGGATAGAATCTAGAAGCTCATTGTGTGTTGATTTTGTGGACAAATTAACACTGCCAAATGAAGAGGTTACAGAGAGTCAAGGATGCAGTAATTTGTCGGTGATCCGGTTGGGCAGCGATAGTCCAATATGGAACATGAACATTTGGCAACCAGGTCACGAGGCCACAATGAGGCCACAAGGAACAATGAAGAGGTTGCACGACGATGTTAATTGTGATGATGCAAGAGTAGGGTCTGAAGAAGTAGAAGTTTTCCATGGGATTGATGTTGGAAAATTGGTCCATATCGATGTACAAGTTGGTGATGGCCCTGAGCAGCCTACTTTTCTCCTATCTTCGAGATTATCAAGGGTTAGTGCGGGAACATCATCCCAGGTGTCAGAAGTTGAGTTAAACCAAATTTTTGCTTCAAAATCTGAATTGCATCAAATGATGAGTTTGTTGGCATTGAGAAAGAATTATGAATACAAGGTGGTAAAGTCAACTACGAAGGTTTTGTACATGAAGTGTAAGCACGATAAGTGTCAATGGCGGTTGAGGGCAACAACGCTTGGCACTTCTTTTGGTTGGGTAGTCAGGAAATATATAAATACTCATTCATGTTCGTCTTCAATAATGCAGCCTGGTCATTACCAAGCGAAGAGCAGAGTAATTGGTTCTCATGTAAAACCCTATTACGAGGATGTGAAGCGTATTCATAAGCCTAAGAACATTATCAACGATGTTCGCAAGGAATTTGGTATCAACATAAGTTATTCAAAGGCATGACGATCGAGGGAAAAGGCTTTGGACATGATTCGGGGGGGTGCGGAGGAATCATTCCAGTTGCTTCCATATTATCTGTACATGTTGAAGTTGAAAAACCCTGGGACGATTGCTGAAATCGAGAGTGACGGTGAGAGCAGATTCAAGTACCTATTTATGGCAATTGGTGCATGCCTTGCTGGATTTCGTAGCCAAATGAGGCCCGTAATTGCAGTTGATGCTTGCTTTCTCAAGGGTAAATATCTTGGTAGTTTGTTTGTTGCCACATGCAAAGACGGTAACAACAATATATATCCTATAGCATGGGGAGTAGGAGATTCCGAGAATGATGCCTCATGGGAATGGTTCTTCACTAAATTGCGATCAACAATTGGCCATGAGATACCTGATTTGGTATTTGTGTCTGACAGGCATAAAAGCATCAGTAAGGCGATAGTGACAGTTTTCCCTAATGCACTACACGTGCATTGTATATATCACATTGGCCAAAACCTTAAGGCTAAATTCAAGCATGAAAATGTGCATGCTTTGTTCTACAAGGCAGCGAAGGCTTATCGAGAATCAGAATTCCATGAATTGTTTAATGAGCTCGAGCGATATGATCTAGCCGTCGGGAACTATCTTAGAGAGGCCGACTTCAATCGTTGGGCACGTGCCTACTCGGATGGGAAGCGGTTTGATATAATGACGACAAACATTGCAGAATGCCTCAACGCAGCTTTGGCAGATGCACGTAAATTGCCTATTCAATGTTTGATGGAGTATATTAGGAATATGCTCCAACAATGGTTTTATGAGAGACGGGGTCACGCTAGTAAGATGGGTGGACATCTCACCTCTTGGGCTGAAGGAGAAATAGCCAAAAGACTTGCATTATCCCAATATTGGCAGTCAGAACCGATTGATATGTATAGATTCAATGTCAAAGATGGTAACTCCGGTGGCATAGTAGACTTGAAGGCGAAAACTTGCACATGTCGGGTGTTTGATTTTAACAAATTGCCATGTAGACATGCCCTGGCTGCTGCACGTTCACGTAATATTGACCCATACTCTTTGTCGTCCGCATACTACCAAACAGAGGCTCTGTTATGTGCCTATGCCGATTCAATTATGCCGGTGGGCAGTCAGGCCGATTGGATCATACCGGACGAAAGTGCATTTGTTAATTTACTACCTCCAGCAACTAGACGCCCATGTGGAAGACGCAAGATATGCCGAATTCCTTCAGCCGGTGAAGATAAGAGGAGGGTAAAATGTGGTCGTTGTGGTCAAATTGGCCACAATCGCCAAACTTGCTCAAATCCAATAAGTCTGGATGAAAAAGGGAAAGGCATCAAGAAATGTGCAATAGTGGATCATGTTAGACTTGTCTGACACATATGCTTGTATTGAACCAATATATTTGCTTCAATCACCAATGTTGTAATAAATATTTAAATATACATTCAAATATGGTAACAACCATGGAACAGGTCTCATTGCAGTATTTAAAAAGAAATTGTTTGGTGATCGAGATCGGTTCGGACGTATCGGTTATCATCACCATGTATGTAAACCGATCAACCAACAATGTATATGGAATCTGACAATCGGTAACCGACACAATGTATATGGAATCCGATAGATTAGCATTAATATCCGATATGTATATGGAATCAGCATTAATAATATCCGATCTATAATACTGATTTTAAGAAACCGATATCGACCATATAATAGAGGTATGCAAGTCTGTAATAGGATATCGGTAACGTAACTGACGTACAAAAACCGATTACAATAAATGAGGATATCGGTTTGTTTGAATCGATCATCGGTCGATATTTTACAAATGAAACACCTTTCTATTAGGATATCGGTGCGACTGAGGTATGTAAATCGATGTAAACCCTAAACCAATTACAATAAATGAGGATATCGGTTTGTTTGAATCGATCATCGGCCGATATTTTACAAACGAAACACCTTTCTATTAGGATATCGGTGCGACTGAGGTATGTAAACCGATGTAATCGAATACAAAGAATATCGGTAATTTACGTCGGTATACAGTCGATATGTTGTACTGATATCGGATTATGATATCGGTTTCATGACCGATATCATTGCATGTAAATTTCAATCCTACAAATATAAATGTTTATTACAAAAAAGTAAATGCATGTATAACATACCAATTATTTTAAATTTAAATGTTTATTACAAATGGTAAATTTACAGTTATATTCAAAGAATGACAACAATAATTGAACTATTCCAATAACCTGTAATTGTAATAACTACAAAGAATTACAACTATGCAAAGAATGTAAATTTACAAATAACTACAAATATAATTGTTCACTTTTTATTTCTCTTGGCTGTTTTATCTGTAATCTCGACTGCAAAATTCCTTGCATCCAATACTGCAAACGCATAAAGCTCCCAAGCCATTCGAGTTCTGAATCCTGAAGCTCTTGACTGGGTCATTTCTACAATTGGTTTGTTATGGGTCATTAATTCCATCAACTTCAGAACAAAAATCCCACAATCACCACCCCTGCCAATTATAACAAGTTGCAAAAATTAATAGGCATTGCGATCAAAAAAACTTTAACTAATAAAAATAAAATAAATGTTGCTTACCTAGTTTGCTGCGGAGCATCCTCAATCTTTAATTCTCATTTATCCTTCACAATAAATCCAGGTTTCAAATCTCCGTATCCACATTTTGTTAATAGTTTTGGTATCATCTCTGCCATATATTGAAACTTTTTTTCATAACCAATGGGTTTGGTAGAGGAGTAAACATAAACACGTTGAGAGACCAAATCAAGCCTAACTAGAACCTAGTGATTATTATCTATGTTTGTAGGGCAGAGCACGTTATCCGCATTCAAAAATGGGTTGGAGTAACCTGTCTCTGCCCAAAAATATACAACAGGGATGTCGTGATCATCCCAAGTCTTCCATTTGCCTGCCTTATAAAGTTGCCAATCACTTTTCAAGGATTGCTGTGTGAGGTCAAAATGATAAATGGTTAATATCCAAAATAAATAGTTAATTCCATATAAATATTTTTGTATAACTTATTGCAAATGTTGTATCAACCAATGTTAACTTCTCATTGTATGTATCCAATTCCTTCATTCTCTTGTTAAGCATGTACACGTAGGCGTCCATGTGCTGCAAGGATTTAAACAAAATGTCATAAATACATATCGGTTATAAAAAAAATTATCGTAACCGACATCGAATACCGATATGTAAATACCAATACAACTATTGATAACATATATCGGCCATTAACCGATACATAAATACCGATATATGAATGTCGATAAAGTTTTCATATTCGATATATACAAATACAACCGTCGGTAACATATATCGGTCATTAACCGATGTAAATACCAATACAACTATCGGTAACATATATCGGCCATTAATCAATACATAAATACCGATATATGAATGTCGATAAAGTTTTCATATTCGATATATACAAATACAACCGTCGGTAACATATATCGGTCATTAACCGATGTATGAATACCGATATATAACTGTCGGTAGCATATATCGGTCATTACCAACACAACGGTCGGTAACATATATCGGTCACACACCGATATATGAGTACTAATTTATAAATACCAATAACAGAATTACTATTCAATTAGATAATTACTTACCTGAGATTGGAGCCACTCGTCCGGCATAGTGAATGTCTCAAAAAAGTCCTTATTCATTGAACAACAGGTTGCTATAATAGTTGATGTCCGACTATTTGGCTTGTTCAAATATCTCTCAAAAGACTCCCAAATCTTATCAGTTGGAGGACTTATGTCTATGGGGTTCAGCTTGTCAAGTTTGGAGGTGTATGTGGGTGGTCCTTTGTCCTCTGTTTCAGCATTGGGCCTCAATATTGATTCAATTAGTCTTTTTCTTTTATGCCCCTTATGCGTACGTCTCTTTTTATACGTCTCATCAATAGGAGTTGTCGCAGTGACTATTTCTAAGGACACATCCTCTATACTCTCCCCATCCTTCCTCAACTTCTCCACCTTCATTTCCTCTTTGTTCTCCTCTACATTATCCATCTCCTTCTTCTCATTCTTTACCTTCTCTGTCTCCTCATCCTTCCCCACCTCCACCTTCCTCTCCTCCTCCACATTCATCTCCTCCTCCACCTTCTTCTTCTCCTCCCCCACATCCACCTTCCCCCCATGAACATCTTCCCCATTCCCCTCCCCATCTCCATCCTTCTTCTCCACCATAATCTCCACCTTCCCCCAGAATATTTTTAATAGGTTAATAATGTTACTTATATTCCTCTTCACCTCCATCTTCATCATTCCAATATCCATATTCACCTCCATCTTCATCGTTCGGATCTCCATTTTCAACTCTTGAACTTCCTTACTAACTTCCCCAACTTCATTCTTTATACCTTGTAAATAGTTCTTTAAAGTTTTTATTTTTTTCTTCGGCTCCAAACGCATTTTCTTTGATTCACCACTTCGTTCTTCTTTCTCTTATGCTTCAACCACATTTTCACCCCTTCCTTCTCCTTCAACCATATTTTCTCCTTATTCTTCTTCTTCTTCTTCTTCTTCTTCTGCTTCATCATCTTCTTCTTCTTCAACCTCCACATCATGTGCCTTGTAAAAATAATCTGCACGCATCTCCTCTTCTGTTGGCTTCATATGGATAACATTTTTTTTAAAAAATCCACGCCCCTTTATTTCTTCTTGGGAGATCGTAGCATTAGAAAGTTTCCATTTCTTTATTCTTGGAGCTTGAGGGCCTTCTCTTATTCTTTTCACAATTCCCAGGTCAACCAAATGTAGCATGACCTCAAACAAAAAGATCTGCAATCGAAAAAAGAAAACGACTTAAATTAGACATATATAATTTTGTATATATCGGTTGATAACATACATGTCGGTAATACTGTATCAGTTAGATCAATCGATCCTTTACCGATACTATATAACCGATACTATATAACCGATATCAAATTTTGTATCGGTTAGTCCGCATCGGTTTTCGAGAGATATATCAAGCATAATGTTCTAAAATATACCTGTTACAAATATCGGTTAAAAGAATCTGCCAATTACCGATATTGTATAACCGATAACATACATGTCCGTTATACTAAGCATAATGTTTAAAAGCAGACATATCGGTTATACTTATCGGTTATTAACCCGACCGATATTGAATTACCGATAAGTCAGCAACGACAACGACACTAATAGATCTCTAAATCACATAATAAATCCATACCTATATGGTAAGTGGGAAACCTCCAATGGAATACGTCTTCTGCTTGTTCTTCTGTTTGAACGCATTCAATATGCCTTTTCTGGCACTCTGTGTAGTAGTGATAAAGGAGTCGGTTGCCTAAAGGAATCGGTTCAACTCATCCCAGTGAGAGGCCAGGTGAAGATACTTGATATCCACTCTCGTGGCATGAGCCTTGGAATTGATTTCCCACATCATCATCATATATGACATGGACAGGAGTTTGTCATCAGAACATTCCACCTTTCCGCTAACAATATCCTGATGAAACACCTTCATTAACCTTGACCTTAAAACACCCGTCTTTAGGTTGCATTCGGGAAAAAACCTGGAAAACATTTGTGGGGGCTCCTTCAATTTGATTTTTCGCTTCGCTGCTTCGCTGTTGCCAAACTTCAACCCTGTTATCAGAGCAAACTCCTCCCTCCCAAATTTTATATCCTGACCTCTGAGCCTAAAGAACAATGAACCTTCCTCGTCTGTCTTTTGCAACAGGCTTAACAATAGCCTGTGGACTAACTGAATGCTCCAAATTAGTCCATCTACCCCATATACAATCTGGCCAAAAACAGATGCCTTAAACTGTTCCTCCAGGCGATGATTGTGCTCCAGTATACTCCGAATGCCTTTAACGGTGCTTTCAAAATGATCAAGCCTCGTGACTCTTGCAGTGAAATACTTATTGATTTCGCCGTCCTTATCCCTTGCCATATTCTTCTCCATGTTATTCGACGACGATTTCATCTTATCAATGTTGTCATTCTCCAACGACACACGACGTGAGCGGGCCATCAGAAGCAAATAATAACAAGCTAGCAATGAGCGACGTCGATATAACCTCTTCAGAACTTCAATATCAGGCAACGCACAATGGAAAGCAAGAGGAAGAGCGACGTAAAGAAGAGTGACGTAGGTGTAACCGTAGCAGTAAGATCAAGAGACCCCTTTTAGCGGGAAGGGAATTTGTGTCCGGTAAAAAACAGTCCAATCGATGCGTCCATTGGGCAGTGCATATGTCGGAAAAAATTCAAATTTTTTATTGATATCGGTAAAGTGCATCGGTAACCAAACCGAATATCCTTGACCGATATAATATAAACCCATATATGTCTAATAAGATATCGGTTATGATATATCGGTAAAAGTCGATGAGGTTCGCCGATATCAGCACATCGATATAACAAAGCCGATTGATGTCGGCAGCTAATATCGATTACCAACCGATATTGTTTAATCGATATTAAAATAATTAAGTTAATTTATTATCACAACGGTTCACTTCCCAATGTCTGCACCGATGAGACACGTTGGCGACTGGAATTAAATGCATTCAGATACTCAACAGATATGAATAATGATGTCTGTTGCAGACTTCACAATACATAATCGATATCGGTGAGAATGTATCGGTTACGTAACCGATATGGTTTAACCGACTTCCTTTTTAACATATCGGTTACGTAACCGATATGGTTTAACCGACAACCTTTTTACATGTTACTATCGGTACGAATATATCGGTAAATTAACCGATATGTAGACACCGATACCTATCTATGTTAAATTAATGACGAAATTAAATATTTGTCCTTTGCCCTTCCCAATGTCAGCACCGATTGGAACGATCGCTCTATAAATATGGCTCTCATCACCGACTTGGAGATCACTGAAGCGGAAGCCCATAAATCGCTTTCTTTGAAGACGTTGGAGATCAACTTGCTCTGACCTTTCGTGGTCCTTCCACCTCCACTTGCCAATGCAATCACGAAGGGTCATAGCAATCACTATTTGTGAATGAACCTGCTCTAGGATCACTATTTCTCGTCCTATCAGTTGCAATTGAAGGTTTGTTAATGAACCTTCAATTGCAACTGATAAGGACGAGAAAGAGGGACCTGCAACAGAGGTGCAACACAACCAGCTTTCGTATCGGTCACCTTGAAGACGTTCTCCAATGAACTGAAGCAGACGCCAAGTAAATAGATCGCTTTCATTGGGCTTCTCGGATACAAGAACGGGTTCATCAACAAACAGTGAGTGATTGATCTGACCATTGTGGGTTCTCCAACCTCCAAATACATTGCCAAGGTAATACTTTGGCAATTTATTGGGAGGTTGAATAATCCAAAATGGTCAGAGCAATCACTCACTGTTTGTGAATGAACCTACTCTTGCATCCGAGAAGCCCGAGGAAAGCGATATATTTCCTGGCGACCTGCATCAGAGGTGCATCACAAGAGAGACCTGCAACAGAGGTGCATCACAAGAGAGACACCAAATTTTTTTATTTATTTTTATTGAATTAATGATCTGTTAGTCCAATGTAATGGTATTTGTGTATAAATTTGAAGTTTGTGTATAATAGAAGATGTTATGTTTCTCCCAATTATAATGTAAACACAAACTGAAAATACTATCGGTTCCATTACACCGATATATTCGCACCGATAGTCAAATATACGAAGGATGTCGGTTAACCTTATTGGTTTGTATCTGAACCGATAAATCTTGCGGGAAGTTCAACCGTTTTAATATCTCTTGAATATGTACCGACACCATGTATCGGTTTCAATTGTATGTTAACTGATACATAGTTACCGATATTCATCTTAAAACGAAGAGGATATCGGTTTTTACGGAACCGACCGTTCGGTTGCCCGACTTTTAGTATCCCTTATTTACTTGCTCATTTATTCCACTCTTTTATTTTTCGTCATTAACCATTTAAATATCGGTGAGAAGTTAAAAGGACAACGGTCTTCAATAGTTATACCGATATATTCTTACCGATAGTCATAAGTACGAAGGATGTCGGTTAAACTTATTGGTTTGTATCTGAACCGATAACCCTAGCGGGAAGTTCAACCGTTTTAATATCTCTTAAATATGTACCGACACCATGTATCGGTCTGATTGTATCGGTTTCAATTGTATGTTAATCAATACATATTTACCGATATTCATCTTAAAACGAAGAGGATATCGATTTTTACGGAACCGACCGTTCGGTTACCCGACTTTTGGTATCCCTTCTTTACTTGCTCATTTATTCCACTCTTTTATTTTTCGTTATTAACCATTTAAATATCGGTGAGAAGTTAAAAGGACAACGGTCTTCAATAGTTATACCGATATATTCTTACCGATAGTCACAAGTACGAAGGATGTCGGTTAAACTTATTGGTTTGTATCTGAACCGATAACCCTAGCGGGAAGTTCAACCGTTTTAATATCTCTTGAATATGTACCGACACCAGGTATCGGTCTGATTGTATCGGTTTCAATTTTATGTTAACCGATACATAGTTACCGATATTCATCTTAAAACGAAGAGGATATCTGTTTTTACGGAACCGACCGTTCGGTTGCCTGACTTTTGGTATCCCTTATTTACTAGCTCATTTATTTCACTCTATAATATCGGTATATATATTTATATATATTGTATCGATTGGATTCAGAACGCAGCAGTAGCAGCATATGACGTCCTCCAATAGAAGTGCAAAACAAAAGCAAACCCATTGATCAGTGGGTTTGCCTTTTGTTTAGCACTTCTCTTGGGGTCCTCAAATATTGGATTGCACCGCGTCCTATTGTTCAAATTCCAGGTATGTTACCAATGACTATTTGATTTATACTATCGGTTATGTTCTTCTAAATCGGCTATAAAATGATAACCAACTTGTACTTCATCACAACCGACTTCTCAGCTTGACTAAAATTGAACTCTATATACGGAACTTACCAATTGGTCCAATGTGAACTCTATTACACAGCAAAATATATTGCCACCTACTTGTATTCGTCCTTATCAACATTATATTCCCACCGACCTCCATACTGACAAATATAGGTCTATGAGCTGCCATTCCTGTAAATTAGAAAAGAAAAAAAAAAAACTTCGGTAGGATGTAAGTTAAAAAAAAAAAATTATCGGTTATATAATGTTATATCGGTCTCATAATATCGGTCGCGCAAGTTATGTCGGTTATTATATACAGGTTTATATAAAATTACAATCGATACATTTATACCGATATAGTATTTGTTATAGGATCTATATCGGTTACAATGTATCGATTTACATTGAATTTATATCGATATACGATGTCGGTGCATAAAATATTTTTGGGTACCGATATGTAAACCAAACTGATATAAAACATTTTTGTGTATGCTTCTGGTTTGAACCTATATCGGTTCGGTTGACATATATCCGTATCCAACCCGTACATCAACCGATAGATGTTCATAGCCTTCTTTCAATCTAGCTTTAGAATGCAAAACCAGAGCGAGATTCATTTGCATACCCATTACGTAGTCATAAAAAACGATCGCATCGAAGATGGTAAAACACTCTGAAATTACCTGCAATGGCTTTGAAGGCGAAGACCGACGAAGAAGCAGCAACCCTGGATGCTTAGAACGGAGGACGAGGGAGAGAAATGACGAAGAAGACGAGCGAGAGAGATGTTCTGGCGGGCGGGCGATTGGGGATGTGCGCGCGAGAGGAGGAAGACGAAGGGATCCTAGTGCCAATTTAATTCGGGGGCATTTTAGTCCATTCAACTCTGAAAAGTCCTAGTTTTGCAAAAAAAAATTAAGAGTCCTATTTTTGCAAAGTTCTTCGCCGGCAGTCCTATTTTTGCAAATTTCCCTTTTTCTAATCTCCAAAGATAAGATACATATTTTAATCTTTTTATTTATATTTTTTTATTTTAATTATTTTCCTGAATTATATAATTTCAAGTTAATTGTACACCTTATCACAATTAAACTAGGCTCGCATGCCAAAATACCAAAATTACCCTTCATAGCTACAAACCAACCATCTTCGCCATAGCTTTTGGCAAGCAACGAGTCTGGTGCAAGGCTGTTGGGAGGTAATTGACTTAAAATTATATGGTTTAGTAATGTAATTGAAATAACAAAAAAATTGAATGTTTAAAAAAAAAAACGTATAATCACATAAGCTAAAAATGTCAAAATTAAGCCTTTGAGGTAGCACAGACGATTTGTCACTTGTGTTCGAGAGCTTGAGATATTGTGAGGTCGTGGGTTCAATTCTGCTTCCGTGCGAAACTGTGCAATCACCTATATTTATCTTAAGGACTAGACCTCTGATTTTGACTTGTGACAAACTTGTCGTACACCTAAACTTGGTCCATATAGATCGTGAGTTTTAAAGAGATGGATAATCTAAGCTAAGAGTCGTTTGTATATTAGGGACCCTTTGAGTTTTTCACATTATAAAACAAATGTTAGAATTGACCTAACGAGTTCTAGTTATAACCCATCTAGTTGATCCAACTATGGCTAGAGTTTGATGCCTTATGACCTCTTTTCAAATTTTTTTCTTTTTTAATTTAATATACAAAATTAAGATTAATTTATTTGAATTATAATTTAATTAATTAATGATGTTAGTGAGGGACGCTTAGGTAGAAGATTCAAATCATAAATATATAATTTTTTGCTAAGTAATTTCAACAAATGATAATTTATTTAAAAATTATTGTTAAATCTATATTTTGATGATAAAAATTTATAATTTATTTTTACATAAACACTTTTACCAAAGCCTAAAATTAATTTGAATCATCTTTAGGAACTTTGGTCAATCTAAGTAGCATTTCAATTAGCTTGAGTTACACAAATTGCTTAAGTTATTCAAAAACTAAGTTCGGTTGACCTAAGTTACCACGTTGAGAGATTTGAATAACAAAGAATATTAAGTCCATTTACTAGATGATTTCGCTCAACCGAAACCAAGTCTTTAGTTAATTGAAATTCTCTAGAAAATTTTGAGTTAGTTGAATCATCAATTTCAATCGACTTAAGTTTTGACTGAAGTTTCTTGAGAAACATAAAATGTCTCATTCTTCTTGAAGTCACACCTTGTGTCAATTATTGAATCGTAATTAGTCTCGTGAATTATATCTTACACTTTCATATATATATATATATATATGTGTGTGTGTGTGTGTACTCAATGATGATCAAAAATCAAAAGCGATTTTGTACCTTGTCCCCCATTTATTTGATCATATCATATCACTAAAGTATAACTTTTTTGATAATTTTATACAAAAAGA
This sequence comes from Diospyros kaki, assembly GCA_036245055.1. NCBI lineage: Eukaryota > Viridiplantae > Streptophyta > Magnoliopsida > Ericales > Ebenaceae > Diospyros > Diospyros kaki. The sequence goes on from BSEG01000008.1 coordinate 39,132,911, forward strand.
AAAAATAAGATATCAAATATTATATTTTTATAACTTAAATTATTTCTATTAAACATTTCTAGTTTGACCTATTTTAAGAACCATTTTTTATATGATTTTGAATTTCAAATGATCGAAGAAAAAAGCTCCAATGTCGAAAACTTACGTACAAACTTTAAGTGTTTAAAGCAAAGTGTCAAGAGTTGTTTGCTAGTTTGTATTAGTGTTATTACTTGTGGAAGGGATTGCAAACTTTGTAGCTTTTCCAAAAAGAAGAATTCTTTATTCACTTAAGTAACGTTTGTTAAAATAAGTAAGATAAAGTTGTATCAATATAAGATTTCAATATTTTCTAGAATAAGATATATAATGGTCAAGATAAGATTAGAAAACATTTTAAAATTTTTATCAAACTGTTTGTTAAATTTTTTGAAATGCATTATTTATAAGGTCTAAAATAAATTTATTCAGAAAGGGTAGAGATAAATTTATTTGAAAAAACTCAAATGAGAAGTCATGTGACTTTTTTTTCAAGAGTCATGTTATGGGTATATCCCGTACCACTACTTTTGGGTTGGGCACAACCTAGCAGACCGGTCCAATCGTCAGAAACCCAATAAGTCCAAACCGAGTTCGCCAGAACAAGGCTACACATCGTTGAAACCCGAGCTCAGACCACAGAATCAAGTAAGCTCCCAACAATGCTCCCAGCAATACTTTCAATTCTCTGGTCTAACCGATCAGCTCACATAACAACCATGCTGTTGAATAAATGGAGGCAAAGACCTACCTACTTTATCTAAAGCAAACCAAATCTTTGATAATGCGGAGGCTACTCCTGATTTTATGGAGATGATAAAGACACATTTTCTTCCATAATATCATCTTTATACTTTTGTATTTTATGCAATTGTAAAAATCCATCTCTATAAATAAGGGTCAAAAACACCATTGTAAGAGGATGAAAGACAATCATAATAACATACTTTTACTCTACTGGAATAACCAGAGGACAGTCGTGGAGTAAATATCATTCTGGCCGAACCACGTAAAAATTCCCTGTGCCTGTTCTAATTTGCATTCCTATTTGCATTTTGGCTTATTTATTCATTGCGGGTTTACGAATTACGATCGACTAATTCTGAACGTCGACAAGTCATTAGATAAATTTAACAAATACAATAAAAAATACTTTTATTTAGAATATTTTTTATATTTTATTTTTTTTAATTTATATCTTAGTTAATAAATTCTAACTCAGGAAGTGCATAAAACATAGTCCCGAGAAAATATAATATAAGCCCTTAAAATCCAATCAGTACAAATATTATGTATTGATTGTCTCTGTCTTTTGTTCAAGTTTCACTATCTTATTTGATTTGTTAACACATTTAAATTTGAGTCATTTCATAAAATTACCTTTTTAATTTTTAATTTTTGTTTTCATTATTATGCTAATTATTTATTTTTTTGAAAAAACAAAAAACAACTTTAGTGAGTTGTTTTCTCTTCTACAAAAGAAAATGAACATATTTTTATATTTTAAAAATAAAAATGTCAAAATCATATTTTTATATATTTTTTATTTTTATATATCAAAAATATCAAAACAAAAAAAAAAAAAATACTAACTGCTAAACTCTAAATTCTGAATCTGGGGTTAATAAAAAAAAAAAGGCTAAAATAGTCAACTTATCCTATTACCCGGCCAATTATTATAATTATCTGAATGTGAAAGGTTGAAAGTGTAATTTAATCAAAATTTAAGGATGTACTGTAATTTATCAAATATATAAACAGGAACGTTGAGAATTTATCCACATGGCTCCAAATCACTTGTAACGATGCTGCCAAAAACGACTGATGGTAGGGAGAAGCGACTCGGTATTTCTCGTGAAGCGCGCTTCGCCGTTGCGCCAAGCGACGCCGACGGACTAGTCAGCCTTTATTCGTTCAGATTTCTCTGAATTTTCTCCAACAAGCAAAGAACACCAGGTACGAACAAATTCTGCAAAGATCACTAGCTTTTCAGTAGCTTTATTATGTAATTCGTTCACTCATTCAGTCGGTCTCAAAACTGTTTTGGTTAGTCTTCACGGAAATCTGCTCGTTTTTGTTTAATTTGGTGCGGCGCATTTGTGGCGGAGCGTCGTGGATTTTGATCTTAGTGTTTTGCTGTTTAGTTTTGAATAGTATGATGTTTTTAATGACTTTTAGATTTTAGATCAATGCTTTTATTAATTCAGTCTTTCAAGTGATTCAAGAAGATAAGCCACTGGTTTCTTTGTTTCTAGTTTAGTTCCGTTGATCCACTGAACTTCATGTTGGTGCTCAATTATTACAGAGCATAGCGCATTCCATAGTTTCCACCGAGGTGGAAGTTTTCCTGCTCTTTAGCTTCTCGTTGCAATCAGTTTCTAACTAAATTTCTTAGTTTCTTGTTTCTCTTCCAAGATAAGTTGTTCTGAGAGCCATTTTATGAGACTGTTGGTAAGCTTGCTTGAGGCTAGAAAAATGACAAGCTTGGTTAATTTGACAGAGAAAATTGCACAATCGATTCAGCTCGCCCAATACAGAAGTCTTATTCATTTCTTCAGCATTTCTCATTCATTTTTCTGTTCCAGGTACTTCCAAGTCAAAAAGGACGTTTTCGGTGCACGAGAATTTTTCACTTTGGGAAGGTCAAAGGACTATCGTACTCATACATCACCATTGCCTTCCCTTTTACTTTTTTCATATGAAAATAACTTAAAATCTGTGACCGTCTAGTCACAAAGGAGTGACATTGCTGTTGCCACCAAGGTTCGCCCTCTAGATATTTCAAGTCAAATTTCCAAAATATTTGCAAAAGCTTAATGGCACTGTATAAAAATATTGTTGCCATGATCAAGGGACACAGACAATCTGACGGTGATGGGGAAATTAGCCATCACACCTTCTATACACCTCTGAAAGGTGAAGAAGCTGATGTCAATAGTAAAATCAATTCAAAGGGAAATGTTACTCCTTTTGCCAGAGCTGGGTTACTTACTAGAATGTCATTTTGGTGGTTGAATCCATTAATGAAGAAGGGAAAGGAGAAAACTATTGAGGATGAAGATATTCCCCATCTAAGGGAAGTGGATCGGGCTGAAACATGCTATTTACAGTTCATGGAGCAACTACGTAAGCGGCAGCAGAGAAGTCATAACAGTTCCCCTTCCATTTTGTCCGTTATATTTTTCTGCCATTGGAAAGCTATTCTAGTGTCTGGTTTATATGCATTAATCAAGGTACTCACGCTGTCTACTGGGCCACTGTTTCTTCGTGCTTTCATAAGAGTTGCTGAAGGTAATGAAGTTTTCAAATATGAGAACTATGCACTCGCTGCTGGACTCTTCCTTTCAAAATGCTTAGAATCACTATCAGAGAGGCAATGGTACTTCGAAACTAGACTAATTGGTCTCCAAGTTAGATCTTTGCTTTCTGCAGCAATTTATAAGAAACAACTAAGGCTCTCAAATGCTGCTAAGACAACTCATTCTCCTGGTGAGATAATGAATTATGTGACTGTAGATGCTTACAAAATAGGTGAATTTCCATTCTGGTTTCATCAGATATGGACAACAGGACTACAGATATGTCTTTCCTTGATTATTATTTACTACTCTGTGGGTCTCGCAACCATTGCAGCGCTCTCAGTGCTACTGTTAACCGTGCTAGGAAATTTTCCAGTAGGCAAATTACAGCACAATTACCTGACAAAGCTCATGGTAGCACAAGACGGGAGGCTGAAAGCTATTACAGAAGCTCTTATAAACATGAAAATACTAAAGATGTATGCTTGGGAGACACACTTCAAGAATGCTATAGAATGGCTAAGGAAAGAAGAAGCCAACTGGTTATCTTCTGTCCAGACACAGAAGGGATACTACATAGTTCTATTTTGGTTCGCTCCGATCTTAGTTTCAACTGTTACATTCTGGTCATGCTACCTGCTAGGGATTCCTCTCGACGTCAGTAATATCTTTACATTTCTTGCAAGTTTGCGTATCCTACAGGAGCCTATTAGGTACATTCCTGATGTTGCTGGAGCTTTCATTGAAGCAAATGTTTCATTTGCTCGGATTGTGAAGTTTCTTGGGGCACCTGAACTACAGAACAGGCTTGTTAAGAAAAGTAGCCAAGAGGAGGAACTGGAGCAGCGTATAGTAATCAATTGCCCCAAAATTTCATGGCATGCTGATTCTTTAGAGCCCAGTCTGACAAACATAAATTTGCTAGTTAGAAGTGGGGAGAAGTTAGCCATATGTGGAGCAGTTGGCTCGGGTAAGTCAACCCTCTTAGCAACAATCCTTGGGGAGGTTCCATACATCAATGGCACGGTAAGTTTTCAGTTTCATTTTTGCTAGGCTTAACTTCTCAGTTTCACATGTTAATGTTTGGTATTACAAGTGGTATTAGAGTCCATTTAGAGGTACTTTTGTTTGAGACTACTGAATTGGGAATGGGTCTCTTCAAGACCTTGGCATTCTTGCCAGACCACAAATTTCATTTCATCACTTGATCAATGGTCAATCTCAAATATCATTTTAGCTTGTATCACCATTTGCTCTCACTCAAAGGTGCTAAATAAAGTTAATTTTTGGGTTGTTGGGATCAAGTAATATATCTAAGATCTACTAGATTAGCGACGTGAGAATTTGCCATGGGTCGTGACAAATGGCCTTCTTTTAAACTATGGTACTTGTCGGGTTAGAAATCTCACTAGACCACAAATTTGACCCATGCCATTTTCAACATATACTCTTAGGCCACACCACATGATATTAGCTTTGTTGTAGTTCTGTAGTGTGTTTGGGTGATGGGGATGAAATTAAAATGGATGGAAAAAGGCTTCTTCTTGTATGGGAGAGACAATAGTAGTGGAATTGAATGGAAATGGATAGAAACACTTTCCATCAATTCTCCTCCAAAGCATACATTATGTTTCACTTGGATTGGGGAAGAATGAATGGAGTGGAAATAGATGGAAAACTTAATTTTGCGTGTTGACTTAATCATACTCTTATCTTTCCATTAAGAGGGCATGATAGACATTTATTGTTTAATCTCCTTCCATTCCATCCATTTCCATTGCTCTTCCAGACAATGGGAAACATTTTACATTACTTGCTATTACTCTCCATCTCCTTTTTACGTCTCATTCCATTCAATTACTAACTCTATCTCAAACAAAGCCTTGGTACCACCTGTAATACCATGGGCCCTCACCTGGATGTTCCTGTTGAATTTAGTTTTTGGGATCACTGGATGAAGTGATATACTCTCAGATTTTTCCAGCATAACTGATGTAGGATTGGGTTGTGCCAGGAACTGCCTTCGAAAGCTTTGAAATTTGGGATGAGTTGGTTGACAACTTAGATTGCAAAAGTTTCTAGATTGTGTTGCATTTAATCTTTCTTTTCTACTTCTTTTACAGGTTCAAGCTTATGGGAAGACTGCGTATGTTTCTCAGACATCATGGATTCAGACTGGAACTATACAACAAAATATTCTCTTTGGATCTCCCATGGATGAATGCAGATACAAAAAAGTGCTTGAAAAGTGTCTTCTCTTAAAGGATCTTGAGATGCTTCCATTTGGTGACTGTACTGTCATAGGAGAAAGAGGTGTTAACCTCAGTGGTGGCCAGAAGCAGCGGATCCAACTTGCCCGTGCTCTATATCAAGATGCAGATATTTATCTCCTGGATGATCCTTTCAGTGCTGTTGATGCCCATACTGCAACTGGTTTATTTAATGTAAAGTATCTTTCAAGTTATTGAAACCTGTGCCTAGTACTATAGTGTCTTTCATTCAAAAAATAATTTCACTTCTGATCAGGAATATATCATGGGAGCTCTGTCAGGAAAGACAGTGTTACTAGTGACCCATCAAGTCGACTTCCTTCCTGCATTTGATGCTGTTTTGGTTAGTGTTTTAACTAAGTCTACTTTCTCCATTTTCCTCCTCTGATAATGAATCTTGATCCTTCTGAACCATAGTGCTTTTGATTTTCTTAAAAGTGGTTTTCCAATAATCAGTTAGATAATATTGGCTAAAATTCTATTCATTCTAGAAAAAGATGCAATAGCTCCATTTTGTTTGCAGCTGATGTCTGCCGGGAAAATCCACAAAGCGGCCACCTATTCTCAGTTGCTGGCTTCAACTAAAGAGTTCCAGAACCTTGTCAATGCACACAATTATATTGCTTATTCTGAGAAGCAAGATATGAATGGTTCACAACGATTTAAAACCTCCAAAGGAGAGATCCAGGAAAATTATGGGAAAAAACAGGAAGAAGCACCTGAGGGAGACCAATTGATAAAGCAAGAAGCAAGAGAAATAGGAAACACTGGTCTCAAGCCATACTACCAATATCTGAATCAGAGCAAGGGATTCTTGTACCTCTTCTTAACATTTATATCCCACTTGTTATTCCTTATTGGGCAGATGGTACAGAATCTTTGGTTGGCTGCTGAATTGGAGAACTCTCACATGAGCAGATTGAAACTCCTTGTAGTATACATGATGATTGGCTGTGGAATGTCACTCTTCATACTTCTGAGATCTTATGTATCAGTTGTTTTAGGTCTCAGGGCATCAAAAGCTATTTTTTCCAAGTTAATGTTGTCCCTTTTCCGTGCTCCGATGTCCTTTTATGACTCTACACCTCTTGGAAGGATCCTCAGTCGGGTAAGGAACTCAGAGAAACTGTGATGCAGGTGATACCCAAATGCATGAAGGATTAATATTCTGTTTCCTTTTGTAGGTCTCTTCTGATTTGAGTATTATAGACCTTGAATTGCCAATTAGATTAAGCATCACACTTGCAGCAACCCTGACAGCATACTTTGGTTTTGGAATTCTGGCTGTTTTTACTTGGCCTGTCCTATTTATCATCATACCTATGGTATGTATGACGATGGCGTTACAGGTAATATGTCAATATTGAAGTCATAATCTTTCTAGATGAAAATATTAATCAAAAAGTAGGCTTACATTTCCATTTCTTTGCAAATCTTGTCACAAATTGCAATCATTTGTTACTGAACCATTAATGCATTGGTTTTTGAAAGTGCACCTGCCAATCTGCAGCTCAAGGGCTGTAGCAAAGATTTAGTTAAGATATTTTGTTTATTGAAAAGGTTCAAAGTTTCAATCATTTGATGCCGAGCCTATATACACAATGTCAGCATATTCAAGAAACATGATGCATTAATGAATCACGAAGTAGATATGGGCTAACTTGCTTTTATAATGAAAGCAGATAAATCTTACATAAGATAGTTAATTGTTGTATGAAGTTGCACTTTTTTATTGGCCTGTCTTATGCATACCAGACTCTTCTATACTGTTATTTGTTCCAAACAGAGCTACTACTTTGCTTCTTCCAAAGAGTTGATGAGGATTGATGGCACAACTAAATCTTCTATAGCAAGCTATATTGCTGAATCCATTGCTGGAGCAATGACCATTAGAGCTTTTGGGGAAGAAGATCGATTCTTTACAGAGTACTTGCACCTTATCGATGCAAATTCAAGTCCATTCTTCCATAGTTTTTCAGCAAACCAGTGGTTGATTCTTCGGTTGGAGATAATGTGTGCATTTGTTCTATCAACCTCAGCACTTTCAGTGACTTTCTTTGAGTTTGGAGCTTCTCACTCAGGTTAGTGAGCACCGTCTCTTGCCTATAGCTGTGGTGGTGGTTGGACATCTCAGTCCTGGTGATTCTCCCGCCTCAAAATTAATTGTTTTTTTCTTTTCTTCCTTAAAGTATCATTCAACAAAACTCATTGAGACACCATCTTGCTATTCTTGCTCAAGCAACTGTGCCACTGCCTACTCAAAAGCTTGTAGTAGCACAGGTGATTGATGTAGAACCCAAACTTAAGAAACAAGAGTAATCATGATTACTAAAAATCAGTGTCAATTTTCAATATTATTCATCAAAATCTGATCTACAATACTTCACTAAAGGATTATTTATAGACAACTAATAGATAAAAATCTATTCTAACTAGGATTCCTGGATATAATCTACTTAAAACTATATTGATAATCTAATTAGGATTCTAGGAAATAAAAGAAACTAGGAAACAAATTAAAATAAAGAAACTAATAAAACAATACTAATTTCTATTTTTACACCTAAATTTGTTTCTATGATCTTCATCAGTGGTATTTAAATAATGCAATTGGAACTCTCCTTAACATAGAATAGCAGTTTTTTTGCAGCATTGAACAAGAGAACCAATGTGGATTTCAGTAGTCAAAATTACTCAAAAGATTTTCAACAGGCAAGAATTACAAATGTCAAAGTTGAAGGAAGTTTAAACAATGTTTAAGAGAATAAGAATGTACATTCATACACAGATCACAGCATAATATACATCTGTCAGAAATCTTTCAGTCTTGCCCATCCATCCGTAACATACAAAGAGTGTTTCAACTTTGTCTGATCCTAGATCTTGTTGAAAATCTCTAAATATTTGGTTCCCAATGTTTTGGTGGCAGGACTGATTGCCATGGCTCTGTCATATGGTCTTTCATTGAATATCTATCTTGTTGGTTCTGTCCAAAACCAATGCATGCTAGCAAATTTGATCATTTCCATGGAAAGGCTAGAACAGTGCATGCACATTCCTAGCGAAGCTCCAGAAAAAATAGAAAGCAACCGCCCTCCAATCAACTGGCCATCTGTTGGTAAAGTGGAACTATGTGATTTGAAGGTAAACATATAATTAAAATCATTGT